>CM071594.1:237058715-238308715 GCA_036435485.1 Saposhnikovia divaricata
GTCAAGGCGTAAAGGCGAACCTACGCGATAACAAACCGCCTAGATGCCTAGGCAATAACAAACCGCCTAGATGCCTAGGCGGTAAGGCGCGAGTTAGGCGTTTTGCTATATATAGGCATATATTTTAGATATTATGTAGATGTATTTTAATTGGTTTTAATAATTACAATAATGTGAAGATTAGTTTATTTGATTGAATCAAATAGATTTTATGTACTTTTACTTGTTTAATTTCGAGACTTTTGTCACGAGTACGATGGTTCAATAGTACAAGTTTATGAATTTTACCACTAAAAGGAGAAATAAGCAAAGTCGAATCATATATTAGAAAAATATTTTATATATAGTTGAACAACTAACTCGCCTAGGCGCCGCCTAGGCACCGTCTAACTCTCCTAGGCGCCGCCTAGTCACCGTCTACCTCGCCTAGGCACCGTCTACCTCGACTAGGCAATTAAAATCTAGGCGGTTCGGACACCTTCTCATTTTTTACCGCCTTTCCGCCTAGGCGACGCCTTGACAACTTTGCTGGAAACAACAGAGACTGTGTAGAAAAAGGCCACCAGAAAATAGCAACGTTCAAGCAACAAAAAGGCCAGATGGTATTGGTGTTTTAGCTGCAAATGATGGGCATACATATATATCATCACATCACTCCTTAGGTTGCCATGCTCATAGTAAAGGTGGCTGGAGAATTAATTTAAATACAATTGCTTTTTTGTTTAAATATTTATTCCAAGGCACTCGATGGAAATTGTATCAAGCTCTTATATTGTGAGACTTAATGCTTTGACAACTAGTATATGGAGCAATCTGGTTGTAATACTTATGTAGAGTCCTGTTTTTTGGTTACCCATATTTGGATTTGTTAAAAATGATTCTAAGATGTTTCTATTTTTTAGTTACACATATATTGATTTGTTGAAAAGGATTGTGAGATGTTGCTTTTATCAGTGTTACATTTACAAATATTATTTTTGTTCGGTGACTATTTTCTAATGCGTTTTTCTACATTGTACCATGTCATCGGTCTACAGCAATAAACACCATGTCATTGTACTTTAGTCAATAAAAATAGACAGAAGGATTATAAACTAATACATAGCTAACTTTAATGGTTATTATTAATCATTTTAGTGTTAGTGGTTACTTAGGTGGTTATTAATAAAAATAGAGGGAAGAATTGAGTGGAGTTTCCCTTATTTTTAATAAGCCCAAGTTTTGTCCATTAGGTTATGTCAGTAGGGTTTATTCCCTATGTATGCGGTTGTGTACAACCGACATCATGTTAGAATTGGTTAATATATAGTGATTTTGATATCAATATTGAATATTGAATTTGTCCCTTCTTGGGTAGCAATATATATATTTGTGTTCCTTGTGTGGTTGGAAAATCCTTGGGGTAGTGGAATTTCAGCCCTTAATCCACCCAAATTTATTAATATTCTTGTTAATATCTCAAATATTCATCCTCGGCAAAGTTTTCCTACATCATCGGTTCAAATAATCAACTTCTCTCATTTGTGAAAATTCGTTGTTGAGTAACGTTCGGTATAACTTGATGAATCTTGTCTTTATATTTTTGTTCCTTTTTTATTCTTTCTCTATCGCCAAGAATTACCTTAAGTTTATTTTCTTGAGCTTTGCATCCGATATACTTTATTTTATGTGCTTAACCCGACGAATCTTGTCATTGTATATTTGTATTGTCTATGTCTTGAGCTTTATCGACTTTATTTTGGAAGGTCGAAACTGAACTATCTAGTTTGGACTTGTATTTCGTGAAGTAATTCAGTCTTTACTTAGATGAATCAAAGTCTAAAACATAGCAACAAAATAAGTCAAATGCCGTGTCAACCTTTTATGGGTGATATTAAGGCCGCGCCCCAATGCCTATGGGAGCCTATAATTGAGAAGGCGCTTATCCCGTTTAATCAAGGTGGGCCTACCCATGAGTTAGTGTCTTAAGCAACCTCGTGACAACTATGGTGCAAGGTGACAAAGTAATATCTTTGGGGTGCAAAACTTTAAGGATTTGCTTAGCAGTGTGTAATTTTTGATATTTTCCTTAATCTAAGAGGCTTGGGCTGATTTTTATAATCTGTTGGGTCGCAATTATTTGAGAGAAAATTGAAAAATGGCCCAACTGTTGAAAAATTTGACCCTGTATAATTAAAACCTAATTACTGAATTCTCCTTTCACTTCAGCACCTCTTTTCCAAAGACGAGGCAACAACCTTACACAACTCGGTTTGCCCAATTTAACAACTTTACTAATTGGTGAGATCTCCGTCCCCTCCATATATCTACTTAACCATCTAGTATCTACCAAATATCTATATATAGGCAGCTTTTAACGATTTTTTTAAGTAATCGTTGTCATTTGTTGGAGTACATTATTGATGAGATGTCAATTGCTGAAAATATAATAGTTCATTGAGTTATCGGCAAGTGTATGTTTTGTAGATATGGTGATTCTGTCATTAATTATTTGAAATATCAATTTATACATATATATTGTTATCATTTTGAAGTTTAATTATGTTAATAGTCATTAGAGGTATTCGAGTTTATAGTTTATGGTAGTAGACAGAACAAAAGGATGGGTCTTTTTTACATGTTTCCTTATTATTAGTAGACAGAACAAGAGGTATTAGGAACATTTTTAAAAGTTTTAGGGGTTTGCTTCGATACAAGGTGTTGTTATCTTTATGTTATATTCAGAAATTGATTAAATATTGAAATGGTGTTTCTTCTCTTGTTAGGGATTGCGATCCTGAAAATTTATCTGGGGGGTTAGGTCAATTACAAGAGATTAAAATTCTCACGCATGCATTTTGCCTCTAGCGAGGCTCGAACCCTCGACCCTTAGTTATTTTCCATCTTTTATTAATGTTGATTTTGTGTTGATTGGGAGAGAGATAAATTTCTTAAAAGTTATCAAATTTTGTAAGTTAGCATCTAGATCTTCACCAATTTTACAGGCTTTCAGTGCTAGCAAAATGCAGTAGTCTTGACAAGCAATTTTTTAAAGACTGTTCTTGTTCTAGATTCATCTTAATTTATGACTTCGAAAAATTTCCTGATTCCACATGGGTCGGGTCTAGATTTAATTTAACTTAGTGTTTGGGCTAGCTTATATAGCATCTGGAAGTGGCAGTAAGTATTTGTCTTGGTACTTATTCATCACTTAGAGCAACTCCAAGCCAACACTATAACACCAAAACAGTGTTAGTTTTAGTGTAAAACCAACTCCAATGCAACGCTGTAATAGTGTAAAAGTTGCACGAAATGAATAGTGTGACACCAAATTTGGTGTAATTTTTAAACCAATTTGTCGTCTTTCATAATTCCTATGATGTCCTTGTGTTTGTTAACAAAAACAAATTTATTCCTTCTATGTCCTATCTATTTCTTATTATATCCTAACAAGATACTTGCTTTTGGTTTCTTTTAAACATTTAGTGAAGAGATAGTGTAAATAGGTTGGAGTTGTTTTTGTGAATGGTGTAACTTTCACACTATAATAGTGTAAAAATTACACTATTTTAGTGTTATGGGTTGGAGATGGTCTTAGTAGGTGACTAGATTTTCACTGATTCAGAATAGTAAATATACAGATGTTACTTAGCAAAAAAAAAAGGGATGTTCCTCTGTTCACTATTTAGTGATTGTTGTTGTAATTCCAGGATTTGAAGAAAGAAACCAGTTAGAATGATATTGTTATACAATCTGTTCTCTTGAGTTGTCCAAAATATTTGGTTGCAGTTTTTTGTTTGCAAGTGTACACCTTAATACATTATTCTTCTCATATGCTTTTAGTTCTATTGAAGTGATGATTGTAGGAATCATATCCGAAAAAGATGCCATGATGTTTCATTAGTTTTTGAATACAAGTACCCTGTATCAGTTGATGTGACGTTGTGTAGTTTTATGAATCAGTTGTACTGCAGCTTGAACTGTTTCGAGAAATGGCAACAATTGGAGAACTGCCCTATGATCTCCTGCATTTTATCATACTATTGTTGGTGCAGTCTCCAGGTGGAGTGGCTGATTTTGCAAGGATCATATCTGTGTATGACATTACATTCCAAGCATTCCAGTTCTGAAGTATCTGTATATTTCATGTGAACATGTTTTATATGGCTCCGCCATTGTATTATTTTAA
Source organism: Saposhnikovia divaricata (assembly GCA_036435485.1). Lineage (NCBI taxonomy): Eukaryota > Viridiplantae > Streptophyta > Magnoliopsida > Apiales > Apiaceae > Saposhnikovia > Saposhnikovia divaricata. Next base: position 237,062,884 of record CM071594.1, read on the forward strand.
TTATTATGCCATGTTTTGTAAGAGAATAAGGAACCTGAGACTAATCTCAGGTTCATTACCTGAGATAATAGAGTTCTACAGAAGAACTCTCAAGTGTTCCGCAGTTGAACGCACATTGATCTGCAGTGGAAATAAAGATGATATATTAGGGTTCTGCAGCAGAACATTTTATTTTGCTTTGAAACTATAGAAGACATTTCAAATAATTAAATTCATAGAGTCGCTCTAAAGATCCTAACGAAAAATTTGCAATCGAATATACAATTTGTAAGAAATATTGTGTTCTGCAGTAGAACATAGTAGTTTGCACATGCAAAGCACCGGCATAATATTTTGCACCGTTTACGAATATGTATTATTATATCTGAGAACATTTTCAATTGTGCTGTTGTGCAAGTATGTATCTGTTACTAGAAATGTATATGTGTGAATGTATCTATGGATAAAAAGGGTGTTAGAGTGTATAAATAGATTGTTAAAATGTTCTGCTGCAGAACAGTACTATCTCAGTTGTCTTTACACTACAAAATAGAGTGAGTTCTTCTGTAAAACCTTGTGATCTCAGGAAATAACCTTCTCTTTCTGTAATGTTTTTTTCCTCCTTTCTGATTGGTTGCCAGATTTCATAACAATGCCTGGTAGGAATAAGTTGGTACTTCTCTGGTATACAAAGTTTGGTTTTTGTGTGCTTAAGAATTGACTTTTATTATAAGATTAGTTGTGTGTTGGTAAAGTTTGAGAAATGCTTTCATAAAGAATTTAAGGGTTTTACTTTAATTAGGGGGTTCAAGCACCCTTCACTACTGTATCATATTAACGCAGCTAGACAAATAGACTCTTTCCACTTTTTGCCCCTACTGTTGTGTATCTTACTGGGCTTTCTTCCCAGTAGGTACTCTCTGGTCAGTTGGGTACCGCATTTTTTTGAGATGTATTATGTTTTTATGGGAGATGAATCAATCACCAATTGAGGCAATGCTCAAGTAGGTAGCATAACTGAGCAAACCACACATATGGGCTTTCCTGCCCTCTTGGTGAAAGGGGTGAATCGGGTTATACTAAACAGTGTTAGTTGGGTTCACATTTCTTCAAACATTTTTTGAGCATTGAGCAATATGCAACAAGGCACATTTGTGCATCTCCTGCCCTCTGGGTAAAACTTTTCAGCCTTTAGTTGTATTATACCTGTCATGCAGCTTCTTCTTTTTTTTTGAAGGAAAAATTCAACTTTCATTAAATTGAATCTGCATCCAAAATACATTGGAGCTCAGGAGGAACATACTCCCCTCTGAGAATACAACCTGGATTAGAACAAGACGAGCGAGCTAATCCGCTGCCTTGTTCCTAGATCGTTTAACAACACAATTTCAATATTGTTTAAAGAATTTAGAATACACCTACAATCATCTATTATGCTGCCATAGGGCGAATAGATTTTCTCCTGCTTCAGAATAGCCCCCACGACGATTTGACAATCAGACTCCACCATGTAACGACGCTGATAGTTGTGAACATTACAATCGCTGCTGCTGTCTTCTACGAACTTTATCCAACTTAGAGCCTCTCTTATACCCAAGGCTTCAGCCATGTGGATCTCCGGCCTGCCATTAAAGCATAAACTAGTTGCATGAGCTCTCCTTTATCGTCTCTCGCTATCCAGCCCACACCAAACTGAGCAGCGCTTTTGAACAAGGTGGCGTCACAATTGACCTTAACACATTTATCCTGAGGTTTAGTCCAACGTTCAAGATTGCCATTCGGTTGTGCTGGCACTATAGGAATAATATTTCCCAGAGTTTGAACTCCTTTCCATTGTGTAAGATAAGAATTTGCAACTTTCACCACATTACCTGCACTAGGATTTCTGCCATTCCAAACCACATCGTTTCGAGCTCTCTAAATACCCCAACAGACCGTGCTGATCAAGGCAGCCTCGTCACTTAGGTGCTCCATCACATACCACGTGTTAATATTCAACGAATTATCAAAGCTAACTTCAGGGCACACTACATTCCAGCAGTTCTTGGCAGATAAGCAGTTTATTAGACAGTGAGATACAGTTTCCATCTCAATACCACATAGTGGCCAGATATCATTTACCTGAACCATTCTTGTTTGTTAATTGCATTTTGTGGGCAAGCAATTGTTCAGTGCTCTCCAGAGACGTTTTTATTTTTCCTGGAACCTGTAATCTCCATAGTTTCCTCCAAATATTAGCAGATCTTTTGGATATATCTTTAACATAAAGTTCTTGATGTTCTGTTTGCAGTTTTTTTAAGTGTAAATTTGTTATTTGTTGAATGCAGGCATTTCAAAGAAGTTATCTATCAATTTTCTTAGTTGAAATCATGTACATTTCTACATACACAGGGTCTCTAAATTGTCTTGGTAAATCTTTTTGTTGCAGTTGCCGAAAATTTTGTTTGTTCACACAAGATAAACCCATCCTCGAGCTTGTCAACTTTGACGTTAAAATGGAGCTGAAGAATTTTAAACGATATCAGCACATTAACAGTCTACTAGTGAAATGTTCTGAAGCTGGGAATGAAGCTGCTCAGTTTTTGCTTGGGAAGGTAACTTATTTATTTAATCTTGTTTTTGTTCTCTAGGTGGGGATTATTCATCAGTAGTAATAATATGATTTATGAACCACCTTTTATTTGATGTTCCTTCACTCAGAAACTTAAAAACAAATTTCATACTAACCTACTAAGGAGCATGACTTTTGTTACTTCTACACAGGTAATACTGGTGAGCTCATCTCATCTATTACTTGGTGAATGGCACAAAGTCGAACGTGATTTCCATCCTTGTGATTTTGCAACACTCAGTGAGCTTAGTTGTATTCTTGCCACAAATGTTCCCACTCAGAACCATAAAGTTGGCTCCTTTATGGCCTACTTTTTACCTATACAAGTATCTAATAGTGAATGTTCATCGACAAGATTGGTTCATTACCAACTTGTGAAGCTCTTCTTGCTCAACTGCAGCCTTCATGATTTGGCTGAAATGTCTGTATTCCTGAAGTGTTATATTAAGTATTTTACCAGTGTTACCGAAGATGATCCCCTACTCAAAACCGTCAGTTCTCTTGTTCCTGATGCTAATGCTATCAGGATATTTGAGAAACAGTTAGTGGAATTTAGTAGCCTTTGTGCAGATTGTGAAGGCTGTTCGAATACTATCAGGAACTATATTGATGACAGAAACTATTATCTCGCAGAATTCCGAGCCCTGACAATTTGTTTCTTTGAACTTAAGTTGGAGTAGGATTACATGTTATCCAAGAATTGTGAACATTTAAAGGGTCATAAAAGGCTCCGGATTAGTATTGACAGGCTGGTGTTTTTTTCTTGGTGTGCCTCGGATCAGAGACATCCATGTGCAAGTTCTTCCTAAAAAGATTTGGTGTGTTCTAGGTTGTCTGAGCTAATTTCACTTGGACTGAATGACTATATGATACATACTTTTGTGCTTTAAAATTAAATTGTTGTATATTCTAGCGTCGTGTCTTCTTAAACATGGATAAGCAGTTCCCTTAATAGTATAACATTTCTACTACTGATTAGTTATTCATTATACATTGTTTTTGTTCTCTATCTGGGATCAATAAACAACAATAATAATATTATTTCTTAGCCGCCTTTTATTTGATGGTCCTTCGCTCTGAATCTTGAAAAGTACTAACCTACTAAGAAGCATGACTTTTGTTACTCCTACACAGGTAATACTGGTGAGCTCTTCTCAGCTATTACTTAGTGGATGGCAGAAAGCTGAATGTGATATACATCCTTGTGATTTTGCGAAACTCAGTGAAATAAGTTGTGTACTTGCCACAAATGTTCCCGCTCAGGACTGTGAAGTTGTTTCTTTTATGGCGTACTTTTTACCTAAACAGGTATCTACTAGTGAATCACAGACAAGATTGGTTCATTTCCAACTTGTGAAGTTGTTCTTGCGCAACGGCAGTCTTCATGACTTAACTGAAATGTATGTATTCTTGAAGTGTTACATTAAGTTCTTCATCCGTGTAACCGAAGAAGATGATCCCCTCCTCAAATACGTCCTCAAATCCATCGATGCTCTTGTTTTTCATGAACAAGCTGTCAAGAATTTTGAGAATAAGTTGATGGAACTCAATCGACGTTTTGCGGGTTGTGCAGATTATGGAGGCCTTTCAAATGCTATTAGGGAGTATATTGATGGAACAAACAGTCATATCGCAGAATTCCGAGTCCTGATAATTCGCTTCATTGAACTTAATTTGGAATAGGATTACATGTTATGCAAGTTTTGTAAACATTCAAAGGGTCACAAATGCTTCGGATTAGTATTGAGAGACTGGTGTATTTTTTCGTTGTGTGCCTCAGATCAGAGACAAATCCATGTGCAAATTCTTCCTAAATAAATCAGGTTTGCTCTAGGTTGTCTGAGCTAATTTGACTTGGACTGAATGACTATCTGATACATTCTTCTGTGCATTAATAGTTAAATCATGGTAGAGACTAGCATTGTGTCTTCGAAAACATGGTCAGGCAGTTCTGCTTAATAGTAATACATTTATACTGCTGGTTAGTTTCTTACTAATACGGCTTGCTTTTTCGAGTTGAAAAACAGAAAGGAGGGAATGTAAGGCTTTATCAAGGTGGAAGACATACTTGTGCATCTAAATTATGCCGAGCTCATTTCGAAAATATTGTACAAACTATATTCCTATAACTGATCGACTAGATTACTCTACCTATCACATTCGATAAACGTTAATACAGAACACAACCTTCCTTTTCAGGATCCCACATGATCTGTAAATGGTAGACCAGATTAATCACAAACAGAAGTGCATAACAGCCTATAAGAAGACATTTGTATATTTAGGCAAAGTAGTGTCGCCCAATTTGTAACAATGGTCCAATGTGTTTCACAACAATCTGATTGTTCACATGGTAACATTTAGCGAAAACTCTAACGATACTTGTCGAAAATTTGCTCGTGATTTAGATATTTTTCGCAAAGAAAGTAGGGTTCTAATGTTCTTGATTAACCAGGATAACTAGAAATACAGGACAAAACCATACAGTCTAAAAGGTTTTGGTGGTATTTGAACTAGTTAGTCCCAGAAGTAGGGAATGGTTTGAGTTTGGAATGATTATAAAGCTTGAATATTAAATTGGGACTTTGAATCTGAATCATATTAGTTGGTAGGAGGACATCTGATTAATATGACACTGAAGAAGGGGGCCAAGAGCTTGGAGATTATTGGTGAGACATAAAATGATACAGGGAAGAGAGGCCAAGGCCTGAGAGGGGGCTAGATAAAGATTTGCCGTATCCTTTTACTTTTCTTTTTTTCAACATGACTTAACTACTCCACATGTTATCTTTAATTGTGTGAATATCAATCCATATGAACCAAGTGTGGCATCCCAGAAATGGGACCAGTAATGAAAGAAATAAGAGGTCAAGGACAAAACTCATTTAAGAAAAAAAAAGTCCTAAAATACCGGTGCCAAAACCAAATGTTACGGAGTAGTCTTTAAAAATTTACATGAATTGTTACGCTCATTTGCAAGAACATGTGAAAAAATTGACATATTACGCATTTTTTCATATTCGTATATTATATAATATTCGAAACTAATTGTTAATGTACGTATTACGTAATTAGTACAAATTTGTGATGCGTAAAATATTTGGAAAAAATGCTGAACATAACAAATTTTCAAAAAAGAAAAACAAGAATACCATTTTCCACAAACAGGTGTGATTTATACCCATTCGGTGACCCAACCTAAATATGCGTATTTCATATACGCATATACAAAATGCGTATCTCACATTTACTGTAGAACTGTAGCAGCCGTCCACTTCTCCGATCACTTCGTCGTTGCTTCTCCGATCAATATCGCTATTTCTCGGGTCAAAAACCACAACAACAAGACAATCGAACGTTATCATCCTTACTCCCCGTATCTTGCTGTATTTACTTCATGGATTCCGGCCCTGTAGGGACTGTCACGATCTCATCAGAAAATTGCAACAACCTAGGGTTGCGATTTGGGTGTTTCAAATCCGTGAGTAGAAATCGATTAAAAAGGATATATGGTTGTAGATGATCAAATCCCGATTCGATTGGTATGTAGAATGGGGCTGGACAATGAAGGAATGGTGGTGAACAGAGAGTTATGGTCAAATCGGAGAAAATCGCCCGGCTATCGCCTCCTCTGTTCTGGGGAAGACGACGCTGACGTCATGACGCACGCTGCTGTTGCGTTTCACAAGATACGCAATTCAGAGATGCGTATCCCTGCCTTACCCAACAGCCTCTTGTGTATTCCAGCCCAGACAATACATGGATTGCCCCATTTTATCTTGCGTAACTGCTATCACCCCATTCCGAAATGCGTAACACCCTTTACCCCAATCCAAAATGCGTAACAAAATCGTTATTTTTAGCATCCCTTCCCGAGAAACGGTATTTTCATTTTTTTTGTTGAAAAAAACGGTATTTTTAGAATACACCCAAATATTTGGACAATTTATGGATCTCAAAAAAAATTGTGCATGCCCGAAACTCATCCCCTCCATGTATGTGACACAAGTTACACAAACTTAACAGGGTACGAACATAATTTTCTTAATTGTGGTTTTCTAAACAGGCACCCAATCTTTATCATACGTATGCCATCTACTACTTAACCAACATACGGTTTTATAATCGCTGGATCAACCATCCAACAGTCCTGGTTTAAGAAAAATCAACACCGTACCGTAAAAGCTTTTCGCAGTACGGGTAAATTACCAAAATGCCCCGTCTACTTACCGTAGAAAGTTTCCGCGATACGAGACCATTTTGTTTTGTTCTCATTTCGCCAGTAGCAGTTTAATACATAAAACACACAAAAACACCACCACAAATATGATTCTAAGGCGATTCAGTGAGATTGAGAGGCGAAATCAACACTAAAAGGGCTCTTTTTCATCGTTTTAGAGGTATTTTTTCATTCTTCCTCTATTTTTTCCTGCTATAATGTGTGTATAAATGATTTGTATGTATACTATCTATTTTAGAGGCGATTTTTGTATGTTTGATGCATTTTGTTGTGTGTATAACTGTTGTAATTCGAAATGAGGAATTTTTGTTTAATTAGGGTTTAATTTAATTCGAATTTATGTGTGTATTGAGGTATATTTTAATTTAAGTAGTTAAAAATTCGAATTGTGGATTAATGATTAGAGTTTCTTCAAATTATGGTTTTGAACTGTAATTAAGTATATTTTTGTTGAATTTAGAGGGAATGTTTGTTGAATTTAGGGTGATTTAGGGCTTAAGAATTATGATTTACAAATTATGAGGATAATTCGAATTATGAGGATTTTTTTTGTTATTAATTTAGTTGTTTTAATTTTTAGATAATATTTTAGAATATTTTTTGAACTTGTTTTTTTATGTAATTGGCAGATATGGACCATTTCAACGATGATTTGAGTGATATTTTGTCGGGTCCTAGTAGAGTGAACATTATTTGGGATAATCGCTGTCATGTTAGCGAGGATGTGTGGGATGGTAGTTTCAGAGAGGAGTTGGAGTGTATTTGTGGTAATAGGGCGATACGGGAGTAGAAGTTAAGAAGACCACAGAGGGAGCTTCTACATATGATGGGGTTTGGGATTTTTACCAACCCCCATGTTGTGTTGGGTAATGATGCGAGGCTCATTTCTGCTTTGGTTGAGCGGTGGAGGCCTGAGACCAACACCTTCTTCATGAGGCAAGGGGAGACCCTGGAGGATGTTGGTTATATCTTAGGATTTCCAGTTGTTGGTGAGGCTGTGACATGTGAGCATATAGAGAATCGGAGAGAGTTCTTTGTTCGTAACTGGTTTAAGCCTTTGACAGATGCAGATATGGATACTGCCTTGCTTAGAGGCCATATCTAGTTGACATGGCTATTTGAGAGATATGGTAGGCAAAAGCCGGAGAAAGGTAATGCCCAGGCGATTCTCCTACATACAGAGGCATACTTGCTATTTTTGTTTGGTGTTGTTCTGTTCCTTACGAAGGACAAAGCATATGTCCATGTGAGATACATTGTGTCTGTACAGAACATCCGGGAAATCCCTAATTATGCTTGGGGTGTAGCCGTGTTAGCTCATCTATACAAAGGTTTGGAGATTGTTGCGAAGAAGAATGGTAAGAGTGTTGCTGCTTGTGTCTGGTTATTGCTGCGAAGAAGAGTAGTAAGAGTGTTATTGAACCAACCATAAATATTATTAAAATTCCCCCCTTTTATAGCCTGTTTGGGTAGCTTAAAGCCGCTCCAATCCATTTTAATTTGTTAGTTGATGTGTTTGTGTACACTTAAATTTTTCAGCTTAAGACTAGTTTTGGTTTAAGAAATTTAAGTACCTTCTAGGCTTTTTTTTTTCAATTTATTTTTTTTGTACATCATACTTTATATATTTGAATCATCTTTTAAGTTATGTTTTATTTTTGCATATATTTGAACTTTATAGTTTTATTCTATATTTAAAAAATATTAATTTCTATTTTCCTTAATCAATTTTTTTGAAATAAATTAACTTTAAGTAAAATTAGCCAAACATATACATCTAACTTAAAGATAAAATTATCAATTTTAGCTTAAAGTGAATAAATTGCACTTCTATAAGTAAAATTTTGAGTTAATCTAAACGAGTTAAGTTATTCGAATATATAAAGCACTCATAACCGAGATCATCTTGGCAGGAGTGACAACAAATATGTAATTGTGATTTAACTCAAGACTAGTTATCTACCAAAGACTTAATTAATTCTTCGAATAATTCACATACATCCTTACTTTGCAATCGCTCCTAGGAAGAATTTCTCTACGTCGTTTAGGATTACTACTTTCACCACTTTTACCCGCAAATCTACAAACATACATACGAGCATATATTTCACTATTTTTAGAACGCCTATCGGTTGATTGAATTTTAATACCAAATCCATTTTTTAGGGCATATGCCTCAAAAAAAATTCTCGCTTGTTCCAAAGTATGAAACAATTGATGCATATATGGAACGCCATTTCCATCCACATTTTCATACAAATTTTCACACTCTACATTATCCTCATTTTCATTTTCACCATCTAAATCATCATCTAGCTCCTCATCTTCCTCAACACTACCAAATTCATCAACATTATGAATTCTTCATTATAAACAAATTTGGGGGTGCTAGGCTCATCACTACCTCCATCTAAAACATCATTCATACCTAAATCATTAAGATGTAATGAATCTTTTTTTTTTTCATTATATTTTTTATTTTTCGAACCAAACATACGAGCAAATAACCTATCCGCCATAACAAACAACAAAAATAGTATAGAGAAGTATTACCTCAAATGTGAGAGAGAATCAAGCTTCAAAATCTGTAGAAAAGATGATGAAATTGAGAGAGAAGTATTGTATGGTTTACAAATGAGAAGCAAGGTTTAACTTCATTCTGGACAAAAGAACAGGCCTCATACTGCGGAAACTTTCTGCGGTACGTCCTCGTACCGTGGAAACTTTTTGCGGTACGTAGATGGGGGCATTTTAGTAATTTTCCCGCATCGCGAAAAGTTTCTACTATACGGTATTGATTTTTTTAAACCAGGACCGTTGGATGGTTGATCCAACGGTTATAAAACCGTATGTTGGTTAAACAGTAGATGACATACGTATGATAAAGATCGGAGGACTTCTAAACAAACAATGGCTCAAAAATCAGTTAGAGAGACAGAGACAGAGACAGATTGGTGTGTGAGTTTAATACATGATATTACACGCATACAATTTATTATTATATAATGTGATGTCAAATGTGATTGTATAGTACTATTGCTGAATGTATGGTAGCAAAGACAATAAGAGCACTTCTGCAAAGACAATAAGAGCACTTCTTGTCTTTGCCTTAAAGTGAATAAATTGCATATCTATAAGTAACATTTTTTAAGTTAATCTAAGCGAGTTAACTTATTCGAATATATAAAGCACTCATAACCGAGATCATCTTGGTAGGAGTGACAACAAATATGTGATTGTGATTTAACTCAAGACTAGTTATCTGCCAAAGACTTAAATTCTTCGAATAATTCACATACATCCTTACTTTGCAATCACTCCTAGGAAGAATTTCTCTACGCCGTTTATCGTTTAGGATTACTAATTTCACCACTTTTACCCGCAAATCTACAAACATACATACGAGCATATATTTCACTACTTTTAGAACGCCTATGGCTTGATTGAATTTTAATACCAAATCCATTTTTTAGCACATATGGCTCAAAAAAAAAATTCTCGTTTGTTCCAAAGTATGAAACAATTGATGCATATATGGAACGTCATTTCCATCCACATTTTCATACAAATTTTCACACTCTACATTATCCTCATTTTCATTTTCACCATCTAAATCATCATCTAGCTCCTCATCTTCCTCAACACTACCAAATTCATCAACATTATGAATTCTTCATTATAAACAAATTTGGGGGTGCTAGGCTCATCACTACTTCCATCTAAAACATCATCTTACATAAATCATTAAGATGTAATGAATCTTCAATTTTTTTTAATTTTTTCATTATCTTTTTTATTTTTCGAACTAAACATACAAGCAAATAACCTATCCACCATAACAAACAACAAAAATAGTATAGAGAAATGTTACCTCAAATGTAAGAGAGAATCAAGCTTCAAAATCTGTAGAAAAGATGACGAAATTGAGAGAGAAGTGTTGTATTGTATGGTTTTCAAATGAGAAGCAAGGTTTAACTTCGTTCTGGACAAGGGAACAGGCCTCGTACTGCGAAAACTTTCTGCGATACGTCCTCGCACGTATCGCAGAAACTTTCTGCGGTACGTAGATGGGGGCATTTTAATAATTTATACGTATCGCGGAAAGTTTTGCGATACAATCTTGATTTTTTTTTTGAATCAAGATCGTTGAATGGTTGATCCAACGGTTATAAAACCGTAGTCCGTATGTTGGTTAAAGAGTAGATGGCATACCTATCATAAAGACCGGAGGCCTTCTAAACAAACAGTGGCTCAAAAATCAATTAGAGAGACAGAGACAGATTGGTGTGTGATAGTTTAATACATGATATTACACGTATACAATTTTTTATTATAAAATGTGATGTCAAGTGTGATTGTACAGTACTATTGATGAATGTATGGTAGCAAAGACAAGAAGCGCAATCTGAAGAAGTAGAGAGAAACAGAAAATTTCTCACGTGCACATCCACCAGAAATCTTCCATTCATCCTGTCCACATGTATGTGCTCTCACTTAATAATTCTCTTTTCTATTGATCTTGTGGAATTCCTTTTTCAGTCTTTGCCTTTTCTTCTCTTCCACTCTACATTTTCTTGGTATAGGAACTCTCTTGTTTATCCTAAAGATGGTTGCACTAAGGGGCCGTTGGGATAACGGGGTTTAAACCCGATTAACAGGACTGAGAATGAGATTGTATAACAAAAATGTATTAGAATCTCATTCGATTCCCGTTTATAGGGTTTAAATTCCGTAATGCAAACGGCCCCAAAGTAGTGCAGAGTACTAATAGTTGCAGGAGTAATGCATACAGCCATACACCATTTTTTCTTCGTATCTGTCGTAAGTTGATAGTACAATGCTATTGGTACTAATACTGATGTAAAAACTAAGCCTGTGAGGTGTATGTTTGGAATTCAGGTCGAAGTTTGAATTTTCTGAGCTAACATGGAAAAATGGATATCTTGCCACGCATGAGCTTGGCGGTATACTTCCTACAGCACCAACAAACTCCAATTGGGTGAGGAGAGACGACACGCTAGAGTCCATCGTTCATCAAGCTACAACCCACGGCCAAGAGATCACACCAGACAAAACTGTACATCAGCCTATCAATGTGGTGAATAAGAAGAGGCCAGTAGTGGTTGCATCATCGGACGGGAGATGGGGACAAAATTTAAGTCAGGTAGAAATGGCTCTAGGCTTTCCAAGAAAAAGAGACTGGACAGAGTACTCTAACCAATGTGAAAGAAACTATAACAGTAGTAACCAAGAACTTGGTGAACCAAGTGCATGTGCTAGTGCTAGTGCAACATTTTGCAGGGGTAAGGACAATACTATGATGACATGGGCTTCTTTCGAATCTCCTCAGAGCCCCAAAAGTAAATCTGCGTACGAGGATTCAGCTTTTCTCGACGACAGGGTAAATTCACTTTTTTATTTTAACGTTCCATTCTATAGCTCAAGCTGTAGATATTCAAACAAAACTACTCTAGTAAACAGACCACCATTAGTTACATTACCTATAAATCATCAGGTTTTTCTACCAGTGTCGCAGCATTTAAATGCCGTAACAGTCTGGCCAAAATTCTTAACAGGAAACCCAAGAGACCAAGGGTGAAGCAAATGAATCTCGCTCAACAAGACAAAAAAGACGGAGTAGAATTGCTTCTGTTCATAACCAGTCAGAACGGGTAATTAACTATAATGCACTGGGTGATTATTTTCTCTTTTCTGAGATATGACCATAACAAGTTTTTTTTTTTTTTTTTTTTTTTACAGAGTCGACCATTATAAATTTTAGAGTGTAAACATTTAAAGTGTCTTTTTATGTATGTAATGCAGAGGCGAAGAGAGAGGATCAACCAGAAAATGAAAGCTCTTCAGAAGTTGGTTCCTAATGCAAATAAGGTAAGAAAATGCAAGAGATTTCCCAATTACTGTCCTTAAAAAACTGAGATATGTAAACTAATTACAGCTGCACTACTTATTATGTACTAGCAGACCGACAAAGCTTCAATGCTTGATGAAGTGATTGCTTACCTAAAGCAACTGCAAGCACAAGTTCATATGATGAGTATGAGAAACAATATGCCCCAAATGATGATGCCTCTGGGTTTGCAGCAGCAACAACTACAACAACAACAATTACAGATGTCACTCCTAGCCCGCATGGGGATGGGCTTCGGACTAGGGATGAACACAGGAATGCTCGACATGAGTACCTTGGCGCAGTGTTTCTCTCCCCTAATTCACCAAAACTCTCCCACTCCTGCAACTCCCAATCTAGTAACACAGCCATTTGTGTCACCGCCAATGATTAAGAGGCACATTTCACCAGAAGCAAATCCTACTCAGGGAGCTTCAAACACTTCTGTACCATTCAATGATCCATATTGTGCATTTCTAGCACAAGTAAGTTCATACTTATGCAAGAAGTTGCCTTTAGTTTTACACTATCATAATACTACATGGTATGGTTAAACTATGATTATTTTCCTGCAGTCCATGAATCTGGAACTCTATAACAAGATGGCAGCTTATCATCAACAAGTCAATCAGGCAACTCAGGCGTTGCATGGCGATAAAAATTCTAATCAAGTCCAAGGGGAATGAGCATGCCTATTTCCTATATTTCTGTAGTATATGAGAAGCAGCATAATAAAATTGCATCTACTTGAATCATGCAATTTCTGTAATCAACACAGTTAGAAATAAATATTTTATTGAATACAAGGGCTTTCTATTTTAAGGTCATACAAATCTGGTTTGCTAATTTACTTTATTATTATTCACAATCTCAAATGGGCTGCTAGGACTATTTAAAATCGCAGTAATAATATACCAAAGTTTGGAATTTTTTACAGTATATAGTTATTAGCTGATTGCAATATTCTAAAATTAAATCTTTGATGGGTCTGTTTTAGGACAGTTTAACAGATAGCAAGAAACATGCTTAACTAATTCAAATAGCCTCACATTAATAAGGGAAGCATGGCAAGCAAAATAAAAAGAAAGGAAATCTACGATCATTTAAAATTGGATACAGTGAAATTTTTCCTTCACATCATAACATCATCAATATTTTTCTAAACCTAATATCATAATCTATTTACATCAGACCATAATCCACTAAAATTAACCCAAGAACTACTAAAATGAGAGATTTTCCGAAAGCCAGCACAGAAGATAAAGATTTTAAGTTTCAGAATCTCGGACTTGTTAGTGCAGTAAAAAGGAAAAAGCTTCTCTGGAAACTGAGGAATGGCTGCTATGGTTAAGAGGAGTGCTAACGTTTAATATATGAAGCCCCCCAGAAAAAGAAAAAATAATTAGAAAATAATGGACAACAAAACCCAATTACTGGATCCATGTCCTTGGCAAGTTCACTCGGACATATATTTCAAATTTTCAGATCAAGAAAAGAGCAATGTAGTAATAGTGTTCTAATAGAACCTACAAGGAGAAGAGGATACCAGAACTGATTAGTTAGTGCATTGCAATAATTATCACCTAGCGAAGTTTAAACATTAAGTGGGAAATACTTCATCAACTACCATTATCTGCAACCCCTTTGCATCATTTGGAAGTTTAGCATTGGATAGCTTGAAATTTTATTTAAATCTACTCTGTAAGGAAGAAAGAGGTTTTCCGTTAAAATTAAGGCCTGCTGTAAAAATGACTACATTGAGCATTATCGCTCAACAAGATCTGAGAAATCTATCAAGGAACTGCCGACATACTTAGCTGTTTATAGCCACTATACAGTGTTTCAATCATTGAATTTGACAGTCAAATACGCCAGGAGACAGGCTTTTCTCTGTGGAACCAAAAATATTGTTGGAAGTCATTTTCCAGACCAGAACATCAGCGTGTGGAAAGGTATTCATGCCACCATTAGCTATCTAGTATTCTTGACACTGGACCACCGATTATGACAGTATCTACCTATTGAGATAGACTATAGTTCGGAATCCAATTCTCAACTAAACTTAATCCATTCTGAGAATTCTTTCAATGATCTTAATATTATAATAAAAGTAGATAAGTCAACTTTGTTCTTAATTTGAGACCAAAGTATTATATAAACTGCTTTTAATACTCATTAATTATGTTTACGTATACCAGAACTCAACAAGAGATAGAAAGGTTTTATTATCTATCAAAGTTTTGATATAGGCTAACAATAATAAGAGTTACGGGATACAACACTGTCACAGGCACTTCATTTTGTTAGGAGATAAGATAAAAGGTAATAATTTATATACAAACAGTGAAAAGAAAACTGAACATGGAAGATAAGGATAAAACGGCAAAGAGTGAAGAATATGAGAGTCCAAATATTTTATGAAAAGGTTTATGACTAGCATGTAGGAATGGAGTAACCAGAAAGAAAATAAATGTATATATATATATATATTCCTTAAAAATTAGTACAAACATCTTTATTTTCTCTCCCTCATTTTTTCCAACTAGACGAAGCGTACTTGAAAACATGAAATTTATGTTATGAAGTACAAACACTATACTACGAATGATGAAATGACATTGAAGGTTCTGATTTTTGAAGGACTGGAACCTTCAAGTGTGCATTAGACTGGGCATACATGCATATGTGGATATATGTGTACTTACATTAATCTATATCATGATCAGATGTATCAGGAAGGACCGCGGTCCGCGGAAACCTCTAAAACTAGATTTCGCGTGGGTTCCAAAACACACAGAACCTCTAGTTGATTATCCTAAGGGTCAGAGTAGCTAGATGTGCATTGAATGTGATTATTTTCAATTTAATCCTAGATTGTGATATATACATGCATATATATGTAAACACGGGCGCTAGCTAAAGTCCAACAACATGCAATAATATGTATTCATACAGATATAGACTCAACATGCAATAAAATGTGTTGACATATAAAATATATAGTAAAATAGAAACGGAAGTTGAGTAAGGACCATCTGCTTCATTGGTCACAGGCTTGAAAAAATAACAATAAGTAGAAGGGGATTGGCACACTATATCCTTACTTATCAAATTAAATGAATATTCTTTTTGGAACTAACCACAGCCCACCCTTGTGGGCTAGGGTTTCACAGTCCCTTGTGGACCCTTCCTAGCGGCAGCTTAGCGGAGCTTTAATGCAAAGCAAGAAGTAAGAAGAGCCTAGAATGAAAATGAGACACAACCTTTCCCAGAAACTCCCCTCTTAGTCACCATCGTCTCCTAAAGGGATAGTTACTGTACATATCAAGCCATAACATACGGAAACCATGCCTAGCAAGATAAAAAGCATCTGTTCAAATCTTTCATGTGATTCCTCGCATGTGCAAAATTTCTACTTTGATTTTTGAAAGAAAAATTCTCAGTAATTAATTTAATGACAATGATTATTATAATGATCTTTCTCAACCTCGTGTGAAAGGGAAACATACGCTACTCCTAGCTTTGGCACTGGTGTATTATACATAAGTGTTATATGCTAACTACTTGGTAATCCAGTTCTCACCAACTACCTCCCTCCTATAAACATAAACCTCAATATATCAGGTGATATTCGATGCAGGAAATGGGTCAAAAAGCCCAATCAGAGTATTTGGTAGCGATATAGAGGGATCTGAAAGCCCAATATGTATAATATTCTGGAATAGGTTATTTAGTATTATAGCTGATAATTATATGTTCTAGGAAAAGATCAGGAAATATTATCTCATTACTTCTAATTCTGTTGAGAAAGTAAAATAGGCTGCTTATATATTGGACTTAATAGCTTGTATTCAATCAGAATTATTTTATTGAAGAACTGATGCTAAAGTCCACTAATCTTATAATTTAATACACATGAACAGCCCCCATCCCCATCAAATATGATTGATCTTAAAGTCCACTAATCTTATAATTTATGATTCTGCAAAACATGATTAAATCACTATATGTCTAGTTGCATGCACCAAAATTGCTATCTTACGCAAACAAGCTACACGATTCAGGGAGAGAAAAGCCTGAAAGGAGATAAGAACATGAGACTTGGGTTCTTAGCGAGCATGTATAGATTTTAGAGAGTATAAAGAAAGAAATTTTCATTAGAAAACTCAAATTCTTTAAATGCTTACAATAAAATTCTCCACGTGATTATTGGATAATCGACAAGTAGATCATCACATTTTAAATACATTCGGTTGCAAACACAAGAGAAATACTTGGAAACATTTTTAGTACAAAATTTTCATACTGCAACTTCGCATATTTATATTAGTAAAGTACTATTCCATGAATTGGAGATTATCATTTGTAGGATCAACAAGATACTCTTCAGAAATCTCTCTTACTAACAGAATTTAAAAATTCCAACATCCAGATTCCAGATACTCTTAACGCACCATAAGATGTAGGTTATACAAAAGGTCAAGTAATCCAGAGGCCAGAACGATCATGATGGTATAAAAGAATTCCACAAAGTGTATAATATAGCTAGCAGGAAGAATGCCATAACGTAAATTTCACAGAATGAAAATTAACTGAAAATCAATTGATAATTTCCCTGACCAACCAGTCAAGGCTAGGGTATGCAAAGTACAAAACAAGTAAAGCGGGGACAGCAAACAAAACAGTGATAAGAATGTACAAAGCCAAGATGGCTGCGCTGGCAGGTATTGCATACAAAACAATAAGGAGAAATATGAAGACCAATGGAAATTTAGCAGTCAAGTGAACAAAGAAAACTAAGGACTTGCGAAGGGATAAGTGGAATCTTTCCATATTGAAATGAATACCGACTGGGCGACCTTCGTTATGGTTGGAATCATTTGTTGAACGATGATAAGCATCCAAGGCACCGGTGACGTTTCCATTGTTAACCTGATTCCCAGCGACATTCTTGTTCAAAGACCAAACATGTTGATGGTCGTTGCAGAACGAAGTGTGGGATTTTACCCTGTCACCATTCATGCTCTCTACCATCCAGAGGACAAAGTAGTTCTTGCAAGGAACTTTGAGATTTCCCTTGTACACCAGCCTGAATGATAGCAAGCTACACCATGGGCAAGAAATGAAGAAAGGAAGCTGAATAGGTAGCGTAGGAAGTTTCACCATAGCCCATTGCAGTCCTAGTACACAATTCTTACACAAAGTATGACCACACCATAAAACATAAGGTACATTCTCCACAATGTTAAAGGATTCCCAGCAAATTGGGCATTCCAAGCCCTCCTCCCTATTCTTATTCACCGAAATCTCATCATCTGAACACTCTGAAGGAGCTTTACTCGCCTTGAAAACATCTTTTTTCAGACCCTTATTTCCAGAGATCGCATTGGAAGCAAAACCCCACATGATGAACTCTACAAACGCTCAACTTGATTAAAAAAATTCCACCTTTACATACACATGAACTTCGGGATTCTCAAGAACTTCCTTTATAGGCATAACATTACAAACAGAATAACAACTTCTCACAACCAGACCTACAAGAATGTATAAAAACAATAAGGCATCACCAAAAACCTACACAATACTGACCAATCACAATACTAGCTACAAACATAACCAAGATGTAAAATCTCCAATTGAAACAACTGCAATTCACCCAATTGAGTATACATACAATCATTTGTATATTTGATAAAAAGGAGCCAACACAACAGTCACAATATCACTACATGAATGATGAAATTCTAATCAATATTAAAATGCAAAAAGATCATATTTTTATAGCAATTAACATCAAGTACAGTGTCTGCATTACATTTTATTATTTCAAACAACATTACAGAATCAGATTCATTCAAATCTCATCATTTATCAACACAAAATTAAATAAAGAAAGAAAAGAAACAAGATTAGAATAAAAACCTTAAAATGGTGCCTCGAAAAGCGTGCCCAGATTGAAGATAATTCAGTCCTGTAAGAAAGTTGAGATCTTTTTTTTTTTTTTTTTTTTGATCGGGAACGGAAAATTTCAATAACATAAACGTTGTTAAAAAGACCCAAAGCCAGAAGCTCTCTCTAACTTCCAAGTGTTGTGTGTAGAGGATAATGATTAGCTACATAAGAGTGTAGTATAACAAACATAGTCTCTAGCCTTTTTTGGGCCGGGTTAGATTTACGGGCTTGGGCTAGAAGGTTTTGGATTTGGGCTTGCATTTAGGAGACTATACATAATAAAGAGTAGTCGGATTTTGGGTGGTCTTTTTTTTTTTTTAATTAAAACCGGGCCTAAAGTCGTCATATCAGGGGCGTGGGTGCGATTAACTAGAGGTTCGTGCTTGAAATGCTCATTTTCTTTTTATTATTTAGGCTTATACGCCGTACAAATAAGTATATGTTCTAATAAATATCGGGAGCGAGCGAGAATCGAATCCAGAATCTGGGACGACAAGAGATAAGCCCTTACCATTTGAGCTATCTCATCGCGCTCTGCTTGAAATGCTCATCTTTATACAGGTTACTTGAATATTGTC
Organism: Saposhnikovia divaricata; assembly: GCA_036435485.1. Lineage (NCBI taxonomy): Eukaryota > Viridiplantae > Streptophyta > Magnoliopsida > Apiales > Apiaceae > Saposhnikovia > Saposhnikovia divaricata. The sequence goes on from CM071594.1 coordinate 237,082,155, forward strand.
GTGGTATTTTAGTTTAAATTTTTTCGAGAAAATGTTACTTTTGTAAAAAATCTTGCAGAGTTTCGAGTTATATACTTATTGCGCTCATTAATCATGAACCAAACGTACGTACTATTTCCGTCTTAATCAATATTATTTAAGAGCTTGCAGCACAATTTTGCTTGGTAGAGAATGATTTAAGCTATCGGATTGGCTGACCTGTACCCCAGGTACAGGTTAATGTATATTTATTGCACTTCTTTTTTTGTTACGGGCTGGCTGTGCCCCAGGGCACAAGTTAATGTATATTTATTGCACTTCTTTTTTTGTTAATAACTGATGTGGAAGGATAATTAAGGCTTATCACTAAATACGTGCTGATTTATCATGTGCCCTAGGGGCACAGGTTAGCTAATCTGCTCTCAGAGTCTATACTTAATGTTCAATAACATTTTTTTTTCCTTTTAAAATCGCCGTAAAATGTCAAAATAAAATGTTGTGGTTGCATCTACTTTTGTTAGGCATAAGTTCATAGGATTTATGAAGTTGCTACTTGGCTTATTACAGAACAATCCATGCTTAAACTTATTTCGGAACATCTCCCTTATATTGCTGACCAAGTTGGATCAAAATTTCCGCAAAGATTGCAAACCATAGTTTTGTCTAGAAAATCTGTGTTTAGTTAGTATTTACAAAGAATGCTTGTAACAAATAAATGTAGACATTATTGTGAATCACATGTATAAGCATATCCTGGTTCTGGATCTCAATTTACCAAGATGGAGGAGAAGGAGAATCTTTAATATCGGTTTGGGTAGCAAAAGATACCCTGATCAGCATAGCAAGCACCTCCTTCATATTTGGCCTAGCTTGTGGTGACTCCGCTGTGCACCTTAATCCAATCTTTAGCACCTCGCGCAACTCCTCTGCCCCTTCTCCAAGCCCAGGCTCCAATACTGCCACTGGTACAGATGTTTGACTACTACATTCCTGTTGGCCGCAGCCCATCACCCTTCTCGCCCATTCAACTAGGCATTCCTCTCCTCCATCCACTGCTCGCCTCCCAGTAGCCAGCTCCATTATTAGCACTCCATAGCTGTACACATCTCCCTTTGTTGTGGCCTGCCATGTCTGTCCATACTCTGGCGCAACATATCCAACAGTTCCTGCCACCATTGTGCTTACATGACTCTCCCCAGCGTCAACAATTCTAGCTAGCCCAAAGTCTGTCACACGAGCTTTTCCATCTTTATCAAGTAGCACATTGCTAGCTTTCACATCTCTATGCACAATTGCAGGGTAGCACTCGTGGTGTAAAAATAGCAGAGCCCGTGCAACATCAAGTGCCACATCGATTCTATGCCTCCATGTGAGACGTGTTGGATCTGAAATAAGATCTTCTAAGGTTCCGCCTACCATATACTCATAGACCAAATATTTTTCTGAGCCATCAAGGCACCACCCATAAAGAGTCACAAGGTTAGGATGAGGCCATCCAAAGCCATTTCCGGTTAGCACCTCCATTTCTGCTCGAAACTCTCTTTCCGCATCAATACCCTCTCTTTGCTGCTTCTTAACAGCTACCTCTCTTCCATCTGGCAACACTCCACGGTAAACTGTCCCAAATCCTCCCCGTCCAATAATTCTCTCATTTGAGAAGTTCCCTGTAGCCACTAAGATGTCTTTATGCGTAAATGCAGTTTTGTCTAGACGAATGACTTTGATTCCGTTGGAATACCATGGTGAAGACCCGCCAGAGCTTGAACTTGTGTCGTGTCTTCCCTTTGCACCTTCCATGATATAATTTGGCAAGTCTTCCGGGCTCTTCAACACAACACAGATTATGAGACTAAAAATTCCAAATACTAAGCAGGCAATTAGTGTAACTAAAATCACCAAGAGTGCTGATTTCGTAGTCCTTCTTGGGTTTTTGGTGATACTTGGGGATTCTTTAGTAGTATTGTCCATGTAAGGGGGAAGGCGTAACAATGGGTCACCAACAAATGACCATTTCTCAAATGTTGCAAATTGCCCGGTTGTTGGTATCTCACCAGAAATATACCGGTTGTAGGAGATATTAAACTTGTTAAGATCATTCAATTTGCTCAAGCTTGTAGGGAATACTCCAGAGAAATTGTTATATGACAAGTCAAGGCCTTGTAAGCAACTAAGGGTCCCTAATTCTGCTGGAATATCACCAGAAAAGTTGTTTCCTGTTATGTTGAGGACCATGAGTGGCAAATTTTTTATTTCAGCAGGAAATGTACCCTCGAGTCGATTATTACCCAGGTGCAACATACTGAAGTTCTTCATCTTCTCGATTTCAGGAGGGAGTTCACCAGATAACTGGTTATGTCCGAGCTGAATATAACCAGATATTTGATTTGTTCGAACACTTGTACCAGGGGAACAAACTGAGAATAAGCCATACCCTTTAAGCAATGTATCCCATAGGGTTCTACATTTCTTCATTGTAAGAACTGTATACACAAAACTGAATGGAGGGTAGTCTGCAGGTATCCATCTCCTCATAGCCGAACACTCACCCGAACCAGCAGAAATTTGATCACTATTTCGATTCAATAGAAATGTTGGCATCGGGTCCTTGCCAATGCTTGCTAACTCGGGTGGTATTTTCCCTGAAATATGATTATATGCAAGGTTAAGCCACAACAAGCTACTACAATTCCCTAAAGCAGCTGGGATTTCACCAGATAACTCATTATTTGCAAGCATCAACCACAGCAAGAACTTTAACTTTCCCAAACTTTGTGGAACTGATCCATTAAGCCTGTTGTGAGAGAGATCAAGAGCTTGGAGTTGTTGAAAGTCTCCATATTCTGGTGGTATAATTCCATTGAATCGATTGGAGGAAAGAAACAAGTACTTCAAGCTACGCATCTGCGAAAACTCGATGGGTAACTGACCACTGAAGTTATTCTTACTTAGGTCTATACGAGAAATGTTAGGTAATGTGAAAATTCCAGATGAATAAAGGCCTCCGGTATATGAATTTCCATGCAAAAGGAGAAATTTCACTTGTGTCATTCGCCCGAAAATTCCTTGTATATCACCGCTGAATTTGTTCTTGCTCAGATCCAGAAAGCTTAATCTTTTCAGGTCAATGAGAGACTCTGGAATTTCGCGGTGAAAACTGTTATTCCCCAAAATAAGTGCCTGAAGATTCACAAGTGATCCTATTTCCAGCGGAATTTTGCCAGTGAATCCATCTCCCCATAAATTTAATGACACCAAATTCTTGCAAAGCGAAATCTCCTTTGGGAGTTCTCCTGTGAATGAGTTCTCTGACAAGTCCAAAACTTCAAGACTGCAATTTTTCGAAAATATCCATGGTTGGATTTTGCCACTTAAATTATTCTGAGATACCTGAAACTCCTTCAGCCTTTGAAATGCAAAACTGATTTCCCCTTTCAGATGATTAGCGCTAAAATCAACATACTGTAATTTCAAGCATCCTTCTAAAGACTTTCCAATCTCACCAGTTAGATTATTTGATGAGACATTTGCAACTACCAAGCTACTACAAAATCTTGGTAAAATTGACCTAATATCTCCTTCGATTCTATTTTCTGAAAGATCGAGTGTTTCTAAGTTGTTGAGTCCAGTAAAGTTGAGCTTACCAGCTATGAGATTATGTGAAAGGTTCAAAAATTTTAGGTTCTGGGATAAGCCTAAATCAGCAGGAACTGGGCCGCTTAATGAATTTTTTGACAAGTCAAGATGAATGAGTGCAGTCAACGCTGAGAAATTCCGGAATATGTCCCCGGAGATGTTGATGTTGGAAAGGTCAATTTCTGTTACTCGACTATCGTTGCAGGTGATTCCTGGCCAGTTGCATGGTGATAAATCTAGTGGATTCCATTGGGTGTATTTTCCTCGATCAACAAAATTTCGATCTTTAAGGAATAATCTGAGGTCGAGTAGAACTTTTTTATCAGTATCAAGTGAGTCTCCAACAACACATCTACCTGCAGTGTACAACAAGAACACCAGTAAGTATTCCAACCATCCGTATGAATCTTCCTCGAAAAACTCGAATAGAAATTAGATATGAAAAAAACCATTAAAGTTTGGGGCATGCAAAATTTTGAAATCACATGCAAAGTGTATTTTGCTAAGAAAATTTCCCAGGAAAAAAAAGAATGAAAGAACAACTGACATGTAATTGGTCTGTAATCTGCAGAATTGTTTGAAAGTGTGTTATAGTATCCAAACAAGAGTAGTTAATCAGTACCTTGAAGTAAGATCAGGAAAACAAGTAGGAATGCTAGATGTAATATAGCAATTCTGTCTTTCGGCATGATCAGCAAACCAAGTATTCTTCTTCTGCTGCTGCTGTAGTGATTCGAATTGGTCTGATGAACTTTCTGCAACATCATGGTTTAAAAGAATAGAAAATATTAAAGAGGGAACAGATGTTTTCGTGTATATATAATACTATATGTCAGTCGCAATCGGGTCTTGATGAATAGAAGAATGTTCTGCAGATAGACCAGAGAACCAAACTTGAGGACTTGAAGCAAATGCAGGTACGCTAATGTTTTTAAAAAAATGTGTGCGAAGTTACAATATGTTTGTATTGTTAGGTGATTAAATATAATAGGGTTGTTTAATTAGACTTGATGACTTTGGTGTTGTTTAAACTAGGTATTACTGGTGTCTTTATGCTGAAAAGAATGAAAAGAAGATTATGAGAATGTGCAGGTAACTAAGAATGCAGTGAGAAACCAAGAATACCGCCCAAGTTGACCAACTTTGTTTGACCAGATGTGTGCTTTTTTATTATGTGTTTGTATGCATGTATTTGGTACGTGTTGATCACAGTCAATGGTCGTTTAATGTTTTTCCATTTCATTTGAGTTTTGCCATGTTTGTACTCCACAGTTCTTCAAAAGGTTCCAAAGTAGTGTTTGATACATGCATAAATATTGAATGTTTTGATCGATTTCCTTGTAACTTTCTTTGTTTTTTATCAGACCACACGGTTTCATGACTCAACTTGTTGATTTGATTTTAATGTATACGAAAAAACGAAATTTTACTTGTTCGACGAATATAAAATGTACGCAGACCTTGTTTTTGATAGTTTTGTTAATAAATTCATATTGCGGAAAAAATAATCCCCTAGTCAAATATATAGGATGCCGAAATTCTAAAGATAGGAGAGGAGAATTCAAAGAAAACGGTTGGTTTAAATTACAGCCAAAGTTTCATGTTCCTGTATTTACAAGGAACAACCCAGCTAAAACAGAGAGCGATTTGATATTGGAAGCTGTGTGTAGTCTATTTCATCAGCCGTTTCGTAAATAAAATTGAGTACATCTACATCATCCCTGCTAAAAAATGATCTTAATTATGTATTCTTGATTACGTATCGAATACATTATTTTTTTGGACTTGTTGGTTTAAGATAATCTTTTATAAATGTACCTTACGTTAACAAAAACGTACTTATCAAATATATCAACCATTTTTACCTAGAGTTGTTGGCCTCCTCCTGTCTATCCGATTGTTTAATCTCCTCTTTCATGCCTCCATGTAATTTCTTCTAAAAAATTAGATTAAATTATATTTTGTGTACTCAGCATTTTATTCAAGATAATACTTACAATATTTTAATTTAAAATTGAACACTTGAAACATTAATATTTTTATTTTATTATATTTTGTTACATTCTATTAATTTGTATTAACTCCGTTATTAATTTAGAAAATTTATTGAATTTTGTATACTCATACTTTACTTTAAAGTGCATTTTGTGTACTCACACTTTATTCTAAATTTTAAACCAATTTACGGAGTAAACTGCAAATACACAGAATGCACTTTACTTCCTGAATTATTACAAGTGGTGTCTTCAATAAAATGCGAGTACATAACATTCATTTTATTCAAAAAATTATTAATGATAAATTTCAATTTTCCGTGAAACATGTAATACCTTACAAATTCTTTTTTATTCTTACATAAGTTTTGTGTACATCAAGTAAGAAGTGAAATGTGGGTATACGAGAAATCATATGCGCACCGTGACTAGATTAACATGGATACTGTTATAACGGAAGCAAGAAAGATTATATGCAAAAGAGAAATAAGTTTATAGATCTGAGAGGATAAATAGATTACAGAGGTTTTTCAGATGTATTTACAATTCTTACATGCATATCTATTTATAGACACAATCTAAGGGGTTAGGTGTGGTAGGTGATGTTAGTTGGGTCAAATCCGGCGGCTACAGTGACGCCGCCACCGGCCGCCGCCCACATAGTCAAGTCATTCTAACAAATCTCCACCTTGACTTGAATCCTCTCACAAAAAATAGATAACAGATGTACCAGACGAATTATAATAATGCCAGATGTACCAAATAAAACTCTTCTGCCTCAGATTTTGCCCTAAAAGGGCAATCAATAACTCCGAACATTTAGCAAGTCCAAACAATGTTGAAACTTGCTATGTGGAACCGGCTTGGTAAGCATATCAGCTGGGTTATCAGCAGTACCCACTTTTCTCACCTTAATTCTCGTCTCACTTCTAAGAAAATGATATCTTACATCTATGTGCTTAGTCCGCTCATGATGGACTTGATCCTTGGCTAAACAGATTGCACTGAGACTGTAACAAAAAATTGTAGCCTGATCATGATGTAGAGCTAAATCACTGACCAATCCTTTCAACCAGATTCCTTCTTTTGCGGCTTCTGTCAATGTGTACTCTGCTTCTGTAGTAGACAAAGTCACTGTAGGTTGCAGAGTAGCTTTCCAACTGACAATCGAACCACCTAGAGTGAAGGCATAACCAGTCATAGATCTTCTACTGTCAACATCTCCAGCATAATCAGAGTCTGAAAACCTTGTCACCAAACACTCAGTATCACTTCCATAAAGGAGACCAACATCAGACGTACCTTTTAAGTACCGAAAAACCCTCTTCACAGCTTGCCAATGCTCCTTTCCTGGATCACCCATGAACCTACTAACAACACTAACAGACTGTGCAAGATCGGGCCTAGTGCAGACCATTGCATACATCAAGCTTCCTACTGCACTAGCATAGGGAACTCGAGACATGTACTCTTTTTCCTCAGCAGACTTAGGTGTAAAAGCGACAGACATATGTGCATTTGCAGCACTAGGAGTATCTATGGGCTTTGCTGTAGACATGCCAAACCTTGACAAAATCTTCTGAATGTATCCCTTCTGTGACAAGAAGAGCTTTCTTTTGCTTCTATCCCTATAAATCTCCATTCCCAGAATTTTCCGAGCCGCACCCAAATCTTTCATTTCAAACTCAGCACTGAGGAGACCTTTCAACTTCTGAATATCAGACGTGTTCTCTGCAGCTATCAACATATCATCTACATACAGGACCAGATAAATGAAGGAACCATTTGCTGTCTTACTGTGATAAACACAGCAATCATACGGATTCCTGGTGTAGCCAATACCTATCATATAGCTATCAAATTTCTTGTACCACTGCCTCGGAGACTGCTTTAGCCCATACGAGGACTTCAATAACTTGCAAACATAATCTTCTTTTCCAGGAACCTGAAAACCGTCTGGCTGAGTCATGTATATCTCCTCCTCCAGCTCTCCATGCAGAAAAGTTGTCTTCACGTGGAGTTGTTCAAGCTCCAGATTCTGATGTGCAACTATGGCTAGTAGCACCCGGATGGAAGTATGCCTGACCACTGGTGAAAAAATCTCATTGTAATCTACTCCCTCTTTCTGAGTGAACCCTCGAGCTACTAATCGAGCTTTATATTTGATACCCTCAACCGATGTTTCTCCTTCCTTCTTCTTGTAGACCCATTTACAAGTAACAATTTTTCTGTCTCGAGGTCGCTTGACTAATTCCCAAGTCTTATTCTTCTGAAGTGATTCCATTTCATCTCCCATTGCAGCAAACCATTTTGTAGATTCAGTACATGTCACCGCTTCTTTGTAAGTGGATGGCTCATCAGAGCTAGGATCCACTTCTTCAGCTACCTGTAGTGCATATGCCACCATATCTTCAAAACCGTATTTCTTTGGAGGCACTCCATACTTAGCTCTCCTCGATCGATCAAGAGCTAAACTGTGCTGATTTACTACTGGTACTGATGATTCTGATTCTGACTGTGGTTGTTGAACTTCTTGTTGTGGTTCACTCTCATCTTGAGTGACTTCCTGCTCCACCTGTTTCTCAACACCACCACTTTCTAAACCAATCATAGACTTCACAATAGGGTTAAACATAGAATTTTCATCAAAGACTACATTTCTACTTAGTATAACCCTATTTTCAGATGAAGACCAGATTCTATAACCTTTAACCCCATCCCCATATCCAACAAAAACTCCCTTTTTAGCTCGTGGCTCCAGTTTACCCTCATTTACATGATAATAAATAGTACAACCAAAAACTCTTAAATTGGAGTAATCAGCAGGCTTACCAGACCATTTCTCAATAGGAGTTTTGAGATGGATACCTGTGTGAGGTACACGATTAATCAAATAACACGTTGTACTAACCGCCTCTGCCCAGAATCTTCTAGTTAGTCCAGCATTAGAAAGCATACACCTAGCTCTTTCCAGAAGTGTCTGATTCATACGCTCTGCTACATCATTCTGCTGTGGTGTATCCCTGACTGTATGATGCCTAAAAATCCCCTCATTCTTGCAGAAATCTGCAAACTCGGACGAACAAAATTCCAGGCCATTATTTGTTCGCAGCCTCTTAATCTTCTTCCCTGTTTGATTCTCCACTAGCGTCTTCCACTGCTTTAAAGTCTTAAAGGCTTCACTTCTGTCCTTTATGATGAACAGCCAAGTCATTCTTGAGAAATCATCGATCATTGACACAAAATATCTGTGACCCCCTAAAGACTCCACCCGAGAAGGGCCCCAACAATCAGAATGGATGTAATCAAGTGTGCCTTTTGTTCTGTGGATTGCTTTAGGAAACTTGCTGCGATGTAGCTTTCCAAAAACACAATGTTCACAAAACTCGAGACCTGTGACCTTATGACCACAAAGAAGATCAGCTTTTGACAGAATATGCATCCCCCTTTCACTCATGTGACCAAGCGTCATGTGCCACAACCTGGTCATATTTTCCTTTTCAATTTCCGAAGATGCAACAACAACAGAACCTGTTAACGTAGAACCTTGAAGAAGATACAAGGTACCACGTTTAACACCTTTCAGAACCACATCAGAACCCTTGCAGACATGTAAAACTCCACCTTCACCTTTAAAACTGAAACCCTTGCTGTCTAACATACTCAAAGATATCAGATTCTTTGTCATAAGTGGAACATGCCTAACATCATTCAATGTGCAGAATTTACCATCATGTGTCCGAATTTTAATCGAGCCTATTCTAACCGTCTCACAAGCAAAACTGTTAGCCATAGAAATCTTGCCACCGTCTACTCGCTCGTAGGTTGTAAATCACTCCATGCGCGGACATATATGATAAGACGCTCCAGAATCAAGAATCCACACATCAGAGTGATGTGTGTCCTTGACAGCAACTAGAGCAATATCTTCTTCGGAATTAGCATCAGCTACAGCAGCAGTTCCTGCAGCAACATCATGTTGCTTCTTTTTCTTGGGACAGTCAGATTTCCAGTCTCCCTTCTCTTTACAGTAATTGCAGACATCATTAGCTCTCGAACCCTTAGAAGCTGGTTTCTTGGATTTATACTTCCCCGACTTTCCATGTCCGGTACTCCCGCTAGCTACCAACCCAGCAACATGATTATCTGCACCTGTACTAGCCGCCTTATGGCGCAGCTCTCTAGAATGAAGAGCAGATCTAACCTCCTCTAGAGAAATAGTATCTTTACCAACAATAAACGATTGCACAAAGTTCTCATACGATAATGGTAAAGAAACTAACAGAATCAAAGCAGCATCCTCATCTTCAACTTTAACATCAATATTACGCAATTCTAATAAAATTGTGTTTAATTGATCTAAGTGATCTCGAAGAGGCATACCTTCCTGCATTCGCAGACTGAACATACGTTGCTTCAGAAGCAACTTATTTGTTAAAGACTTTGTCATGTAAAGACTTTCAAGTTTTAACCATAAACTAGATGCGATATCCTCCTCCACAATTTCAGTAATAATATCATCTGCAAGGCACAACAGAATTGTTGAGTGTGCCTTTTCTTCGAGATTAGTCATCTCAGCGCTTCCAGAAGCAGCCGTTTTTGTGTTCAACGGCGCCCAGAGCCCCTGTTGCTTTAACAAGGCACACATCTTGATTTGTCATAGACTGAAACTATTTCTCCAAGTAAATTTGTCGACCTTAACGTTAATACCACCAGACATCTTTTTCCCAGAACCGTATACGTGAACAGTACCGTATGAACAGCTTCAACCAAAAGCTCTGATACCAATTTGTTATAACGGAAGCAAGAAAGATTATATGCAGAAGAGAAATAAGTTTATAGATTTGAGAGGATAAACAGATTACAGAGGATTTTCAGATGTATTTACAATCCTTACATGCATATCTATTTATAGATACAATCTAAGGGGTTAGGTGTGGTAGATGGTGTTAGGTGAGTCAAATCCGGCGGCTACAGTGACGCCGCCGCCCACGTAGTCAAGTAATTCTAACAGATACGATGGCAGTTTAGATTAAAGGATGAGGCAAACGAACTTGGTCACATTCAACAAAAATCAACATTTGATTATTTGTTTTCAAAAGAAAGTCAGAGAGTAGCTATTGCCTATTGTTAGTAGTGTCGTAGTGTCTATCCACGCAGCGAGATTAGTTTAGAATTTTAATTCTAGAAGCAACCCTTAGTTGGTCACTTGTTAAGTTGTTATAGAGGCTTTACTATTATTTACTTTGAATTTCAAAGTCAAAAAGGCGGACATAGGGGAGCCCAGAAACATAGGTCTCTTGAATAATATTGATTCTTTTTGAAAAAACAAATATAAATAATTATTATAACATATCATATCGTAATTTTTTTAAAAAATAAGTATGAAAAATGGATCATCAGCATATATACACCAAAAATTCTATTATACTTGTAAAAAAGTTCCATTAAATATTACAACAATCACTTGTCCACTCGAACCTCTTTTCAAATTATAGGCATATTTTCAGGGGGTTATTTATCAACTTAGTCATTTATTTCACTTCAATATATCAAAAGAATCACTAATTTTATTTCGGTATCATTTGAATCAATAAAGTCATAATAAATATCAAATAAATAATTTTAAATATGTGTTTGAAAAATAAAGTAATTTGTGTTAATTCTGCACATTTTTCTCGAATGCTACCACAACCAAATGATTAATTGTTAAATTCTAGTATTTTAGATAATATATTTAGATTTTTTGAAATTCATTTACTATTCATTTTTAATTTTATAGTTATTTTCCTTCTTTTAATTAAAATAAATAGTAAATGAACTTTTTAAATTATAAATATATTATTTGAATTGAAATACTAAAATTTAACAATTATTCAGTTGGTTGCGATAGCATTCAAGAAAAATGTAGAGAATCAATAAAAGATTACTTTTATTTTTCGAACATATATTTAAAGTTATATATTTAATATTTATTATGATTTTAGTTATTCAAATGATATCGAAATGAAATTGGTGATCCCTTTAATATATATAATAAGTGATTCAGTAATAATTAACCCTATGCTTTGGAATGTATTGGTGTATTGCTTCCATTTCCATTATAACTATTATAGCCCAACATGGGTTTTGTTCCCATTTAGTAAATTACAAATTTGTCCTTAGATTTTATTAAAAAATATGAAATTGAGAGGAATTGAACTCATGACCATCCATTACCTATAATTTGATGTTGACATGTACAACCACTAAGCCAAATCACTTGTTTGTGAAATACTTTAAAACTCATTTACTACATGCTCAAATAACCCACTTATTAGAAATATTTGTTTTATAATTTATTCAGGATAAAAGTGTTTACATAAATATACTAATTTTAATAATTTGAATTTTGATAAGAATTAAACCTACGACATTCATATACTCATAAATTTATATCCACATTTATTTTTATGATTTATTAGTGATAAAATCAATAAAATATTTTTCTCATATAATAGTAAAAATGGTAGTCGGGGTGAGAAAATATAAATTGACAGATATAATGTCGTCTAAGTCAGAATTAAGAAAGGTATCGAGATGGCCGAAAATTAGTCAAAAAAAAAAAATTAAAGTGAAAAGGTAGGTGACGGAAAATAAGTAGAAGTCTATCTCAAGTAGGTAAACGGACGAAAGTAAAATAGATTTATAAAATTTATTACAATATATCTCTCTTTTAAAATTATGTATACTAGCTTATAACCCATGCTTTGCACGTGTTATTTTTAATTTTTTATAATTTATTTATAGGGTAGTATATTATTATAACTATTAATTTTAATATGTTATTGGAAGAATTCGAACCTTGTATATAATAATTTTTAGTACTAAATATAAATTAATATGTTGTTAGCGGGAATCGAAACTTAGACTTCTGTATATAACAACTTTTAGTATTGTATCTTACGGTCATGATTTATTTGAGTTGAAGATCTAACGGTTGTAAATGAGGGATAACAAAAAATGAGGGGATAACCAAAAATAGAGGTTAACCAAATTTCAAATTATATCCCTTTTCGCTTATTATAATGCATGTTTGCCAATTATTAAAATGAACTTATAAATTACTTATTTCGGAAAAAATTTCGTATTTACATACTTTTTTCTAGAGAAAAATATATACGGGGATTTTAATATTCGTTATCTTGCAAAAATAAGTTATTTATTTAAAAAAAAAGTACGTATTTCCTAACTTTTTTTCCAGAATAAGTAACTTATTTCTGAAAAATAAGATTTCCCAAACGGTCCCATAGTATAGATAGATAGTATAGATAGTATAGATATATATTAGTCAAATGGACGGAATATATTTATTACTCCCTCTAGGTTCTTTACATTTGGGACAGAGGGTTTGACACGCATTTTAAAACTCATATAAAATATAAAATATAATTTCATAAATTATTTTAATTTTTTTCTTCTGAATAAGAATTTAATGTTTTATTCAAAAAAGAAAATTTTAAAAATAAGTTATAGAACTATACTTTACATACACCTTAAAATACGTGCCCATCAATGAAAAAAATTGTAAAAAAATGAGAGTGAAGGAGGGAGTATTAAATTAATTTAAAAAATAATAAATAAAGTGTATAATATATTTTTACTCGGTATCATTATAATATTCTATTTTAAGTATTAAAGGTACCGAGGTTGCCGAAAATTTGTTAAAAAAAATCGAAATGAGGAGGTAGGTGATGGACGTAGAAGTCTATCTCAAGTAGGTAAATGAGGGGAAGTTAAAATAGATATATAAAATTTTATTACAATATTTCACTCTTTTAACAATTATGTTTATATATTATTCGAATGGCTATAATATGTTTATTATTAAATTAATACAAAAAATGATAAATAAAGTGTATAACATATTTTTACTCGATATCAGTATAATATTCAATTTTATTTTAAGTATATTTACATTATATCGGTTAATCCAATTATCATCGGGTAATTTATAGATTGACTAATAAAAAAGATTAAAATATTGAAAATAATAAATAATTTACATATGAAATTTGGATCTGGTAAAATAAATGTCAATATAGTTTTGATATCTTTAGTCTCTCGCACTATATTTTTGCAGCATTTTCGTAATACGCCAATGTTATTAATTTCATACAAAATGGGTTTTACAACTATATACTTAAATAATAATTTATCAAGTTCACTTGAGTTTTAAACTCCAATACGAGTTTCACCCCGTTGTAAGACTAATAAACTCAAAAAATCGTTGATATATATAATGTCTTATTATCACAGATATGGTATGTGTATTTTTTTTTATTTCACGTGTATCATTTTGGTGTTATCTCAAATTAAAATGATATTTCTTAGATGCTTCATTATCGTAGTTATGTATATCTTCTTTTCATAGATTGAATTTCATTGTGCACGTGAACTTTTACAACATAATTTATTCGATGCATACATTGACCCGTCTCATTTTGAAAATCCGTTATAAGATATAACACTTTTATTTTAGTTGCTCGTGTATTTGGTTGAATTTGGACATGTCTAAATATGTTTTGTCTTGAAATTTGAGATATCATCTTGGCTTTTTGAAGGTGCACTTATGACAATGGATGGTACAATGTATTTAGAAAATTGATTTTGTTATGGTTAATTTATTATTGAAATGATACATCTGAAATGGTCAAATACCATGATCCTAGAAAAGCACATATCATATATTTATTTTGGATGTGCACAACTATTAGGATAAATTTGTTGTGCTTCTTGTTCTCTGAAATTGATCGGAGAAAAAGATCCAAAATTGGAAAAGTGCGCTGAGCTTTTCAAAGCAGAACATATGACTCTATTATTTGTATTTTTCCGTCACATTACATTATTTTTTACAAAATCAGAAATAACATAAAATTTAATTCTTCCTCCGTACCAAAATAAATAAACCAGCTGTTTTTTCACCACCAAAATTATTTTGGTAATACTTGACAGTTACCATTAACTCTTACCTACTGCTTTCGGTCAGTCATTTTTCTCACACGGACTAAACACAACTAAAAATATAACTCTTACAGTTCAGATTCTGATAAAATTTTGAAACTATAACATTTTAAATAAATTGAAATACATGAAGTAGATTAACACGAGAAAATATATGAATTATCATATGGCCCGTGCTTTGCACGGGCTATCATGCTAGTTCTTACTTGATAAAATAAATGGATGATGGTCTAAAATATTCCATTTTCAATTTTCATGATCTTATCTATTCTATTTCAAAAATTCGATCCAAAATATAACGTTTCGTGTCACACAATAGCTGATGCACCATTTCATCTGTCGTATCAGACTTCTAATGCGGCAGTTTATGTGCAGCATCAGGCTAATGCGAAAGATGGTGTTCAGATATAATCTTGATGCAGCACACGCACATGCACATCATGTGGATTTTTATGAAAATTTTGTTACAACAAATGAAATGCAGTATTTATGGGATAATGAAGAATTTTTTCCCTTAAAAATGGTTCATTTTGATAATTCTCTTAAAATATATCAAAGACTTTTTCTTAGTAAATAAGAAAAGCTATACACACGTATTTCTTGTATTCGATAATCATTTTATGTTTCTATAATGATTAAGAAATCAGAAGGTCAATATTAAAAAAATAATCTTTTTGCTAAATAAATGAATTTACTACAGAAAAAAGACTTTCTCATTTGGTTTATCGAACACGTTTGACATGCATGTTTGCTTCATACCTAATTCAAAATTTTTAACACGTTGAGTTGTTGCAAATTTTCCTACCAATTTCGTACTGCACCAAGAATTGACACTCCGTTTGAAATCGAGGAAATATTTTCTATATTGATATGGGCCCTGAGTGGCCCACATATATTATGGCAATGAAACCCAACCATCAGAGGCTCAAGAGCCCACAAGAATTTATCCAGATTGATACGAAGTTATGAATTTGGTCAGTTTTAGGCCCAATAATCTTTCAAAGCAAATTACTTAGTTTTCATTGCAAGCTCAACTGTTCAAGTACTTGATGCAATGCGTAGAGCAGCAAATTTTATAATTAAATTTTCAGAGTTTGATATAAGAGTAGTGCTAGGTGCACAGAAAATTTGCACAGAAACATTTACGGAATGAGTTGGATTCCATTAATAAATGTTTTTATTGGTTGATATTAATGTGAATGCAGGGGTCCATTATGTTATAACCAATCAAATTAATACACTTATCATTTTGTGAAACTTTACGTTGTTAGATCTAAATAAATAACCACGGATCATCTTATGCGATATTATCAAGGTTACATGATAAAACTGTAGTACAAAAGCGTACCTGATTCCATGACAGTAGATATGAATACGGATTATGGGACTTGATCTTCCACAGACTTGATTCGCCTCTAGCCGTATCTCTCTCTGACTGATGGGAATAGAGGAGTAGAGGTTGTGAATTAGCCTTGGGGACCAAGACCCTATTGTGTTCTTTATATAGTACTCTAATTAGACCCCATTAACCCTAATCAGATTACTATTGGGTATTACACATTACAAAGCCCATACCGAATAAGATGTTATTGGACTCTTTATTTAAGACCACTTAATTAGTCCAAATATAGAATAAACATTAAATATAATTGTCTTTAATTTGTAAGCCCATAATTATTATTAGATTATAAAATATAATCTAACAATCTCCCACTTGGGCTACAAATTGTTCCAAACAACAATTACATTCAATAACCATAAGTGCGCACAAAATTGTTTATTCTTTAGAAAACATCTTCCTTAGTCAATCTGGTCCATCTCATATATAAACATGGAACCAAAGCGACCTTCGTCACATTGTCGTAACTCGATCCTCAATGATCACCATATTAATACATTCAATGACATAGATCAAGTATGGATGTGTAACTGGAAATTACATGCAATGTGATCTCAATCATGCCTATTTCCAATTGGTCCTTAATACCTTATTGAGATCAATCTTTATTCTTTCAAACTTTATGTCAAAACCACAATTGAAAGAGATAGCTCATATAGAACAATAGAGAGAATAAAATAAAAGAAAAATAACTTTATTCTGCAGAAACTCAAATATACATAATGTATCACCATAGTGTCAATATCAAAAACTGAGTACCTAAGACAGGAACAAAACAAAAAAAAACTCCCACTAAAACTGAATATCCTCCAATGAGACAACACCCATATGAGCAGTATGCCCAAGAAAGACCTTAGGTGTCAAAGCTTTAGTAAGTGGGTCTGCTAGCATAAAATTTGTTCCTATATGCTCAATAGACACTATCTGATTTTGCACTCTCTCTATGACAACTAGATATTTAATATCAATATGTCTAGAAGCTGCGGAGCTTCTATTATTATTTGAAAACTCAGTTGCTGAACGATTGTCACAGTAAACTTTTAATGGTCTTTCAATTCCATCTACAACCCGCAATCCTGTAACAAAATTCCGTAACCATATAGCATGATTTGTTGCCTCATAACATGCTATAAACTCTGCTTCCATGGTAGATTGAGCTATAAGTGTCTGTTTAGCACTTCTCCAAGATATAGCTCCTCCAGCTAACATGAAAACATAACCAGAAGTAGATTTTCTTGTATCTATGCAACCAGCAAGATCAGAATCGGAATACCCAATGATCTCCAAATTTTCCGACTTCCGATAAACAAGCATGTAATCTTTTGTTCTTTGCAAGTACCTCATAACCCGTTTAATTGCAATCCAATGATCCATTCCAGGGTTACTCGAATATCTGCTTAACATACCCACAATGAATGCCAAATCCGGCCGGGTACAAACTTGAGCATACATAAGACTCCCAATAGCCGAAGCATATGGAATATTCTGCATCTCCTTTCCTTCATGATCATTCTTAGGGCACTGTTTGAGACTAAACTTATCTCCCTTAGCAACAGGAGTACTTATTTGTGCACAATCTTTCATGCCAAACTTAGCAAGCACCTTATCAATATAGCTCTTTTGTGATAACCCAAGGATACCTCGAGAACGATCTCGATGTATCTTAATTCCTAATACAAAAGAGGCGTCACCAAGATCCTTCATCTCAAAACGAGAAGCAAGAAATCTTTTGGTTTCGTGCAATAAGCCTATATTGTTACAAGCCAATAGTATATCATCGACATAAAGCACAAGGAATATAAATTTACTCCCACTGAACTTGTGATATATGCATTTTTCAACAATATTGGACTCAAAACCGTATGAGACAATGGTTTGATGAAATTTGCGATTCCACATACGGGAAGCTTGTTTTGTACCATAGATGGATCGTTTAAGTTTACAAACCATAGACTTTGGATCACCAATTTCAAAGTTTTCTGGTTGTTTCATGTATATCGTTTCATCAATGTCACCATTGAGAAAAGCTGTTTTGACATCCATCTGGTGTAGCTCTAAATCAAAATGAGCCACAAGTGCCATTATTGTCCTAAAAGAATCTTTCGATGATACTGGAGAGAAAGTTTCTTTGTAATCAATGCCTTCTCTCTGAGTAAAACCCTTTGCGACTAGACGCGCTTTATATCTTTCAATATTGCCATTTGAATCCCTTTTGGTTTTAAATATCCACTTACACTCAATTGCTTTCGCACCTTCAGGCAACTTGACAAGATCCCAAACGTCATTGTCCTTCATGGATTTCATCTCATCATTCATGGCTTCAATCCACTTTTGACTATTAGCACTTCGTTTGGCTTGTTGGAAGTTGATAGGATCATCTTCCATAATCCCTATGTCAAACTCATGCTCTTGAAGAAATACAATATAATCATCCGAAATTGCACTTCTTCTGTCTCTAGTGGATCGCCTAAGTGGCACTTCATCTTGAGTTTGTTGAGTTTGCTCTTCTTGAGCATCATCTTGATTTTGAGTGGGAAACTGTGCAGGTATATCCACATTGTTGTCTTGAACTACATGAGGCAAAGAAACTGATTCTTCCTCAAAGACAACATCCCTGACTTTATCTTCCCCTTCAAACTCAACATCCTCAAGAAATCTAGCATTTCCCGTTTCGAAAAAAGACTTTGTCAAAGGATCAAAAAACTTGAAACCCTTTGTTTTTTCAGGATACCCAACAAAATAGCAACTAACAGTTCTTGAGTCCAGTTTATTTTCATGCGGCTTGTAAAGCCTTGCCTCAGCTGGACAACCCCACACATGTAAATGATTGAGACTAAGTGGTTTCTTAGTCCACAATTCATAAGGGGTTTTTGCTACTGCTTTGCTAGGTACTCTATTTAGTATGTAGGCTGCAGTCTTAAGTGCATCTCCCCAGAGTGCTTCTGGTAAAGAAGAGTGACTAATCATACTTCTTACCATGTCCTTAAGCGTTCTGTTTCGTCTCTCAGCAACACCATTCATGCGTGGTTGCCCAGGCATTGTGTATTGTGGGACGATTCCGCATTCCTCTAGGAATTTAGCAAAAGGTCCAGGACGTTGTTCACCGGATCCGTCATACCGACCATAGTACTCACCACCACGATCAGATCTGACAGCTTTAATCTTCTCACGAAGCTGATTTTCAACTTCGGCTTTGAAGACTTTAAACACGTCCAAAGCTTGTGACTTTTCATGAATTAAATATAAGTACCCATATCGAGAATAGTCGTCTATAAAAGTGATAAAATACTGTTGACCATTCCAAGAAGCTGTAGGGAATGGACCACATATATCAGTATGTATCAACTGTAAGACACCATTACTCCTATTTGCACTTAATTTCCTTATGTTTGTCTGTTTACCCTTAATACACTCAATGCATACATTAAGGTCTGAATAATCAAGAGATTCAAGTATTCCATGTGACACAAGTCTCTCTAGTCTCCCTTTAGAGATATGTCCTAAGCGCTTATGCCATAACATAGCGGAATTCTCTCTTGATAATTTTCGTTTTGTACCTCTTGATGTTGTTTGCAAGGATTCATTATGTGAAGCAATTGTATTTAGCATATATAAATTATCAATCAAAGAACCAGTCGCAACCAAAGAAGAATTAAGAAATAGACTAAATTTATTATCTCCAAATGAACAAGAGTAACCATATTTGTCCAAAACAGAAATAGAAACCAAATTCCGTCTAAATGACGGTACTACATAAGTCTCTCTTAATTCAACAAAATGACCAGTCTCAAAAAACAATCTAAAAATGCCAATAGCTTCAACTGGAACTGCATTGCCATCACCCACATAGATGAATCTTTCAGCATCACTTGGTTTCCGGCTCCAAATGCAACCCTGCATAGAAATACTTGTGTGAGTAGTAGCACCAGAATCTACCCACCATGTATTACTAGGCACAGAAGTCAAATTGACTTCAGAACAGACAAAAGTGAAAAATCTACCTTTCTTTATACGCCATGCGACGTACTTGGGACAATCCTTCTTCACATGCCCAGATTTCTTACAAAAGAAGCAAGTAACAGCTTGATCCTGAGTCTTTTGTTTCTTAGGCTGTGATTTTCCCACTGCAGTCTCCTTATCTTTAGTCCTCTTTCGGTGATTAACCTTTGAGGTAGTTGCAACATGAGCACTTTCAGTCTTTTCACGCTTCAATCTATCTTCCTCTTGCACACAATGTGAAATGAGCTCATTCAGAGTCCACTTATCCTTCTGAGTATTATAACTCACTATAAATTGACCGTATTGTGCAGGAAGAGAGATAAGTACCAAATGAACAAGCAAGTCATCAGACAAGTCAAGCTTTAGTGCCTTAAGTTTTGAAGCGATGTTAGACATCTCCATAATGTACTCACGAATATTTCCTTTAGCTTTATACCTCATCTGAACAAGATCAGCCAAAAGCTTACTTGTTTCAGCCTTTTCGTTTTTCGCAAAACGCTTTTCAAGCTCATCAAGGAAATCCTTAACAGATACCTCATCGGAGTCATTAGACATACCGCCCCTGAATGCTTCAGGAATGCTGCGCTTAATCATCATTAGACTTAAGCGATTCGAACGCTCCCACTTCTCAAAGTTCAATTTCTCAGTATCAGAACTTTTATCTGTAAGAGAAGGAGGTTGTTCTTTCCTTATAGCATAGTCTAAATCCATGCAGCCGAGAACTAACAGAACGTTCTCTTTCCAGCTCTTAAAGTTTGTGCCGTTAAGCACAGGAATGGAGTTCATGTTGGCAGTTATATTAGCAGCAGATTTATTAACTAGCAATTTAGAACAAAAAAAATATAAGCTCGAATAATGGAAAAATCATGTCATATGCATACATAATAGCACACAAAAAAAACATGAATTTAAATACTATAGTGTGTGTGGGCCCATTCAAACAAGATACCTAGCACAACATTAATATTTAGTCTTTGGACAGAAATATTAACTTGCAAGTGGTACTCTCCACGCAGAAATCAAATATTAATAATAAATTCGGTCAAGCAATAACCTTCCTTTGGGCCGGTTTATTACTCACATGAAAAATTTATAATTATTACATATTTATCCCCGCACGTATATCCATTATTTGGCCATTAAATAATCTTCCTTTGGGCCGATTATTATAACGCATAAATAATAAACATACACATCCTATTATTTCAAAATAAGTAAATCTACACATAAATATCACTTTGGCAATATTTTGCTTCAACTCACTTATTCGCGAAATAAAAGGATAAGAAAAAAATTTTCTTTCTTAAAAAAAATGTGCCCAAATCCGTATTTTTGTAAATAAAATCTAAAACTTATCCAAAATCCGAAACATTATGGGGATACTGATTCTATTTACAATCACATCATATTAATTAAAACATGAACTTATTCAAATCATCGGACACTCATGAATATAGAAGACTTATTTTGCATCGAAAATAAAAAAAATTAGAATTCATAGTAGCGGTGCAAAAATTCTCCTCATCACATATATTATTAATCTAGATAATATTAACATGAGTATCATGTAACCCGATTTGATTTATCAATATTCAATGCTATGCAGTCATGTACATAATCAATCGACAATTAATGCGGAATAGTCCAAGACACTGTAAACTTTTAATTGGCCATATAAACAACTAGCACAATTAAATCTACGTACGTGATTCAGACAGAAGCATGATCACATAATAGTTGGCGTGTATATGTGAATAAAAATTGTCTGGTTTAGTAATTTACGTGCAATATGATCGAGAAAAAAATTAAAATAATATTAAAACGCATGATATTAACTCAATCAAGGCCAGAAAATATACATACTTACGAAACCCCAAAATATAAATCGAGATTTCAGCATATAAAAAAAAATATGTTTGATTAAACAAACACAAGAAAATCATATAATATATATGATCAACCCTAATAATTCGATATAAGATAGGCTCGGATACCAATTGTTAGATCTAAATAAATAACCACGGATCATCTTATGCGATATTATCAAGGTTACATGATAAAACTGTAGTACAAAAGCGTACCTGATTCCATGACAGTAGATATGAATACGGATTATGGGACTTGATCTTCCACAGACTTGATTCGCCTCTAGCCGTATCTCTCTCTGACTGATGGGAATAGAGGAGTAGAGGTTGTGAATTAGCCTTGGGGACCAAGACCCTATTGTGTTCTTTATATAGTACTCTAATTAGACCCCATTAACCCTAATCAGATTACTATTGGGTATTACACATTACAAAGCCCATACCGAATAAGATGTTATTGGACTCTTTATTTAAGACCACTTAATTAGTCCAAATATAGAATAAACATTAAATATAATTGTCTTTAATTTGTAAGCCCATAATTATTATTAGATTATAAAATATAATCTAACATACGTAACTCTAACATTTTTCTACATACGATACTAGAACTTCATCTTCAGAATCTTACCTAGTGGCTGATATGTTTTTGGAGGCTCGGGATGTTTCTTAAAACTATTTTTCAAGGAAATGGATTCTTGCCTAAGTGCTTCAATAGCAACCTTTCTCCTGTCCTCTTTCTCTTTCCACTTCCTTCTCTCTTCCTCAAGCAATGTTTTTGCTTTCTCCGCAACCTCTGCTCTCCACACTGCTTGTTCTGCTCGTGTCCTAAACTCTCCGATCCTTGCTGCTGTAATCTCCATTTCTCTTCTCAATGCATCATTTTCGTTACTCGTTTCTTCTGCTTGATCCGCCTTTTTCAACAATGCCTTGTACTCTTCTTCGGATATTGAAATGCATGCATGTGTTTGCGCTTCTGTTATGGCCTCATCAGCCTCTGTAACTTTGGAATTTTGTCTTTCTTCGTCCCCATTGTGTGCTAAATCTTTTATTCTTTGGAGCTCGTTCTTGGCTTCTTGTGCTTGTAGTGCTAACTGCTGTATACAAAGTTCTAGTGCCAACTTTTCGCGCCTTGCTCTTTCTTCAGCAGCATCAGCAGCAGCTGCCTTTGATCTACCTCTATGCAGCTCAGATTTTAGCAATGCAATCTCAATTTGTGCTTCACTTTCTTTCTCGCAATTTTCCTTCACCTCACTAGTAAGCTTCTCATTCTTGCTTGTTATCGTCTGCAAATCACATTTAAGCAGTTCCCCCTCTTTGTTTGCAATCTTAAGTTCTACCCTTAACTGACTTAGCTCCATTTCCAGTGCAATAATCTGACCATCTTTTTTTGAGTTTTCGGTCATAAGAAGCTCCATGTCAGATATTAACTGGCCTATATCATTAATTGCATCACAAGTAGCCTTCTCAGCAGAATTACGAACCTCAATTGCTTGTTGAAGTTCCAACTGCAGTGACTCAATTAGTAAAGACTTGTCCGAAACCTCACCCTCCAAATTCTTCATTTGATTTCTCGTTGATTCCATCTCTTCTCGAATTTCCTCTACTGATTTAGTGGCTAGCATCAAAGCAGTCTGGTTTTCAGAAGAAACTAGATCCTTTTCTTTCTTTGCCTCCAAAACGGAAAATTGTAAATGAAGAATTGTTTCATTGAGCTCCGCTACATGGTCTGAAAGCTCTTCAGCCCTTTCCCTTTCCATGTTTAAAGCTGTCTCCATTACTTCTGCTTCTTTCATTGCCTCAATCTTTGCACTTCTGGCTTCAACAAATTCTAAATCCTTGTTAAGCAACTCCTCTTTTGTAGTATTCAACTCCAATAAAACAAGAAAATTTTCGTCTTTGAGTTTTACAGTTTCGGACAATTGTGCATCCTTCTCCTTTATCTTATGTTCAAGTTCATATATTCCCATTTTAGCCTCTCTGCAACCATTCATGTATATCTCTCTCTCAAACTCAGTGTTCTTCAGCAAGATGAAAAGTTCGACTGTATTTTTTTCATACTGATCTAGCTTCAGTGAGAGTTCAAGATTCTCCTTCTCTATCTCCTGGTGGATGAAGAATAAATTTTGGATTGTAAGCTGAATCGAATATATGTAAGTATATTAACACTCTACAAGGTCTTCCAACCTTTCATAGATCACATGGTTGCATTCATTACTTTGTTTTTTTATTGTTGCTTAATACGTTGATAAATCTTTATTGCTGTAAACTTATACAAAAATTTAAGTAGTGAGTATATGTTTTCATAAGCATTACATTTTTTGATACAATTTGCACACCTAGAAAGCATGCGAAGGCTTAGCTAACTTACGTTGTAGCAGGCAGGTCGGCTTCTTAACTGCTCACTTTTGTCACCGAACAAGGAGATTGTTGCTTGAACCGATTCAATAGATGTTGTGTCGATTTCTCCCATTTCTTAGCAACGTACAAAATCCTCTGTAAAATAAAATGTTTAGTGGCATATTGAAGAAATAAGTCAGTTGACATGGTAAGAAAACAAGGTGACAACAGTACAACACTACAGAAATAGATCAGAAACAATTCAAGACAATGGACAGCATGCTTACCAAGACAGTAGAATTCCCATGAAGTTGAATTTGCAGAGATAATTAGTCTGAAATATGATGGATAATTATGTAATAGGACGGAATTAACGATAATGTTTGTGATGAGGATCTCCTGGAGGTATATATACGGGAATTTACCCTGCATTATTTAGTGTTTACTTAAGAGTAGTTCTGAAAATCGAGGTTACCAAAGGCTACATGTGTTGTCTCAGACGAAGAATTCAAAGGAGATGATGCTCACAACAACATTGTAATTATCGTTACATTTATGTTACTGGCCGGCTTGAATTCCAGTTTTCTGTCTTTTGTATTTCTACTTGCATCATCTGCCTTGGTATTTTTGTTAACTAGCAAAAATTAAAATGATAATTTTTGCCACACAAATTAGTACTGGTGAGAAATATGTATTTGGAAGAGGTGCACCTCCTCCGTACAATGATTTAATAATTGTTTCGCTGCAGTATATGCTTTTATATGATCCAATCATGTGGTGACTAGTTGACCTTAAAATCAATTGATTGACAATACTTATCTAACTGTTGAGCGCCTTGACTAGAGCTCGCAATTCGTGTAGTGTCGTGTAGTGTACTTTCGTGTCGTGTACTTTCGTGTTTCGTGTAGTGGCCAAAACGAAAACGAAACGAAATAAATTCGTGTACTCAAATTCTGAAACGAACACGAAACGAAACATTTCGTGTAAACACGAAACGAAACGAAAAGTACACGAAATATTTCCGTTTACACGAAAATGAAACGAAAACCGTGTATTTTTCGTGTACTTTCGTGTACTTTTCGTTTCATGTACTTTCGTGTACTTTCGTGTACTTTTCGTGTACTTTTCGTGTACTTTCCGTGTATTTTCTATTTATTTTGTAAAAAAGTTAAATATGTAATATTTGTTTATAATATATATTTATATAATTTAAAATATTTATTTAAATATTTATTTATTTCGTGTATTTTCGTTTCGTGTCGTGTACCTAATGGTAAATCCGAAACCGACACTAAATTCTCTCGTGTACTTTCGTGTTCGTATATTTTCTTGTTCGTGTACCGAAAAGGTCAACCCAAACCCGTAAGTTTCGTGTCGTTTTCGTGTCGTGTTTTCGTGTCGTGTCCAAAATTGCCGGCTCTAGCCTTGACACTAGGCCTGGTAATGGTGTCTATCGTGTTAGTCTAGTCGTGTACTTTCGTTTTGTGTACTTCCTGTTTTCATGTATTCTGAATTAAAATCAAAATTGACACGAAATCATTTCGTGTACTTGACTACGTAACCCGAATTCAAAACGAAATGTTTCGTGTAAACACAAACGAACCAAAAGTACATGAAATAAAAATATAAAAAATTATCATATAATATTTCATGTACTTTTCGTGTACTTTCGTGTACCCAAAACGAAAGTACACGAATAAAATATTATATATATCATATAATATTATATATATATATATATATATATATATATCATATAATATTTCGTGTACTTTCGTGTATCTAAAATGAAAACTCATATCTGACACTAAATATTTCGTATAATTTCCTGTTCGTATACTTTCGTATTTGATAATTTTTTATATAAATATTTAATGTATGTTTGAGATTTTATAAGCTACAAAATATTTTTTTTTAATTTTTTTAGAAAAAAATTAAGAATTTCTAACTTTGTCTTAAAATAAGTTAACTTATTCTGGAAAATAAATTCCCTCGAACACTCCTTTATTAAACCAACATAATTGCGAAATTGCGGGTACCAATACCATACTACCACTATAAATAAATGGTTTTTCTAATATATTTAAAAAGACATATAATAAAAAATGAATTGTCAAATTATAATTGGCTCCTACTTATAAATAATAATAGATCCTTTTATATGTACAAAAAATCAAATTAATAAAGGGAAATATTAAATCCAAAGCAGTTTTTTTAAATTCACAGCAACATTCTGTGCAATGACAAAATTGCTCTTATTTTTGTGAATGCAGGGGATTATACTTGGTTTAACGTAAGAACAATTTTGTCTTTTTACATAAAGTTGCTCTGAATTTTAAAAAACTGCTCTGAATTTAGTATTTCCCTTAATAAAAGGAAATCATCTCATAAAATAAAGTAGTAAGTAACAAATGGGTAACCTTAAACACAAACTGGAAAGATTCATAAACAAAACAAAAGAGCATTTAAGAAGTCACTAAAAAATTTGGTAGCCTTGGATACCCTTTTCACTCTCTGTCTTCACTCCTCTTCTTCTTCTTCACTTCGTACACAGTCGCCGGGGCTTCCACCGGATTCCACCGGATTCCACCGGTGGAAAGCCCCAAAACCTTTCATTTTCTTGTATTTTTCTTCTTCTTTTCAATAAACCTTGTTTTTTTAAAGCTTTGATTTCCTTAAAAATCTTCCTTTATTAGGTAAGATTGGTGTGTTTTTTTAAGGTTTGGTAGTAGTTTGTATTGTCGGATCTAAGGATTCAAAGCCTTTTCCGACTTGCTTTGATTTGGGTTCTCTCCATTGCGTGGGAGGTTTGTTTTTCGCTGCATTTTTGTGAGCGGGGTCTTGATTTAGTGATGAAAGTTCGTATGGAATTGCAGTGCTGGTCGATAGCTCAAACGATAGTTCCATCGGGGCATGCTGAAGTGGGTACCGGTAATCCAACGAGGATGCACGAAGTGGGTACTTGTATTTGTATATACTTTATCTTCAAAATATCGTTTAACTGTCTCTTCAGGAGAACAGGCGATTGCAATTTACAGTTTGTTCGACTCGATCGTTGGTGTAGATGCCGTATGGCTTTTTATTAATGAATTAGCACCTTTGTTCAAAAAAAAAAAGAAGTCACTAAATTTTTGTAACTGTGTCACATTCTTACTGCAGCCTTTACATCTCAGATCTAAGAGCTACCTTGCAATCGGTTTTCTTCCAAAATTATACCTTGCAAATTGCAATCCTCTTTTGCTACAGTACATCTTTTTATTCCTATTTCTTTTTATATTTTACAATTCTAGAATAATTATATTTATTTCTTTAGGAGTAATTCTTTTAAAACTTTAAGTTATCTTTAATAAGAGTTTTGAGGGGGTTTTCATCGGTCTTCACCGGTGGAAAGCCCCAATCCCTTTTCGTTTTCTTATGTTTATTTGGATTTCAATAAGTTTCCAATTTATTTGGGCTTTGTTAGTATCTCCTTGTGAGAGTATGAATTTTTGTTTTGATTGGGTTTTGGAGTGTTCCATGGCCGAGGTTATAGATCGACAAGATTTTCATGGTTTTGATTCAGAGGTGAAGGTTATTATTGGATCGCATCTATGGTCGTTTGTACAGAACGGTCTGATGAAAAAAACTACTGGTACATATTTTCAATCATCTTCAAATCGCTTGGTTGCCTCTAGGAAGGATTCAACAGCGATCCCCTTAAGCGTCTGTCTTTTCGATGACTTTTGATTAATGAATTGATTCCTTTTTGTTCAAAAAGAAAAAAAGTTATCTTTAATAGAATAAGTAAATTATTTTTTTTTTGAATAAAAAGTGGATATCATTAATAAGAAATGTCATACAAAAGAGACACTAACAACAGACTAGGAGGAGCCGTGAAAACATTGTGGCAATTAGGAGAACAGGGTAATTTAGCTACTAAATGAGCGACCCTATTCGCTTGCCTTTTAACAAAAGAGATTGAGAAGCCTGATCTAGATTTTAAAATATTGCTACAGGCATCCAAAATGTTACCAACTTCTAAAACATTCTCATATGGCTTCTGAATAGCTCGAACTGTGTTGAGAGAATCAGACTTAGATCACATTATTGTAGGCTAACGTCGATAACCACTGAAGTCCTTCCAGAACTGCATACGCTTCAGCTTCAAGCACCGATCCCACCATAGACTTGCAAACTGTCTTACCAATCACCAAGGTACCCATGGAATCCCGAACAACTAGCCCCAACGAACAAGAGGTTTCTCCCGTCTTATAAGCAGCATCAATGTTAAGTTTAACAACCCCCAGCTCTGGTTTACACCACCTAACTGGAATACTTGACTTGGTACTCGCATTGGAACAACCTGATTGTTTGAGACGAATATCCCTAGCCTCCCTCCAATCGCCTATGGTTTTCGCACTCCAATTCATCGCCACAGCTGCTGAAACGACCTTGCCCTCCCAGACTTTTTGATTACGAAAGAACCAGACCCCCCACAAAACTTTAGCAATCAACAACGCTTCCTCCACCAGATTCGAACTTAACTTAGCTAGAAGCCAGGATGGGACATCAACTTCCCCCGACATATCATAAAACCTATCATAGAATTCCCAGCAAGCAGATGCGAATGGACAGACAAAGAAGATATGACGAAGGTCCTCCAACCCTGCATCACACAATGAACAGCCAACAGGAAGAACAACTCCCTTCGAACACAACCTACTTTTCACAGGGATATTATTCTGACAGATTCGCCATAGAAACAATTTGATCTTATGAGGTAAGTCTAACTTCCATAATTTACTCCACCCTCCTGACTGCACGACATTACCAGTACCTACTTTGTTGTCATGCCAAATCTGGTAACCAGACTTAACTGAATATTTGCCATCAGTTGTTTTAATCCATGCTAGCCTATCACTGACCGGGTTTTCAAAAATACGAGTTGCTAGAATTAAGTTTGCATCCTCCTCTCCGAAAACACTTCTGACCTTGTTTTCATTCCACCTTCTTGCATCTTGCAGAAACAAATCTGCCACTGTCAACGAAGCATCATTATATCCTCGAGTCTGATCCACCTTGAAATCATCTTTGCCAACAAGCCACGGGTCCTGCGTACATTTTATCGAAGTTCCATCACCCAGAACCCATCTATACCCCCTCAATACCTCATCCTTAGCAGTAACAATACCCTGCCATATGAAGCTAGATCCAGGAGTTGCTTTTGCACATAAAGCATGAGCCAAAGGGAAATACTTTGCTTTTAAAAAACCGTGACACAAGAGACTGCGGATTATAAACAAACTTCCAAACATGTTTGGCCATCAAGGCAATATTATAGCCATAAAGATTCCTGAAAGCAAGACCTCCCTGACATTTAGACATACTCAACCCGTTCCAGCCAAACCAATTAATACCTTTTCTGTCAGATGACCCTGAACGCCACCAATATTTGTTCAACATGACCTCCATTTCTTCACACATCGACTTAGGAAGCAAGAACGACGACATACAATAGGATGGTATAGCTGTTGCAACATTCTTTATCAAGTCCGTCTTACCTGCACGTGAAATCTTCTTAGCTTTCCAGCCTTGTAAACGCTTCCACATCCTCTCCTTAATAAAACCAAACACCCACTTTTTCGATCTACCAACCAAAGACGGAAGGCCTAAGTACATACTATTTTGCAAATCATTGTTAACTCCCAGAATCGCAAAAATCTCCTGCTGATCACTTTGCTTAACACTCGCCCCGAAGGTAATACCAGACTTCATATAATTGATACTCTGACCAGAACAAGCAGCGTAATTATCTAGAATAGACTTAACAACTGTTGCTTCATGACTATTTGCTTGGAAGAACAAAAATGAGTCATCAGCAAATAGGAGGTGAGAGATAACAGGAGCAGAATCGCTAACCTTGATGCCATGAATACTATCATATGTAACAGCTTCAGAGAGGGCTAAAGATAAACCCTCAACGCAAAACAGAAATAGGTAGGGGGAGAGCGGGTCTCCCTGCCTTATGCCTCTTGAAGGAATGATGGGGCCAATATTAACACCGTTGAAACAAAATTCATATGAGACCGTAGACACACACATCATCATCCAGCTAACCCATTGAGGACAGAAACCCATAGCTTGCATCCTTTTCTTCAAGTATCTCCAATCGACTCTATCATAGGCCTTAGAAATATCCAATTTTAAAGCAACATCGCCCACTCTTCCTGCACTCTTCTTTTTCATATGGTGAATGAGCTCAAAAGTAATCAACACGTTGTCGTTAATACTCCTCCCTGGCACAAAGGCGGCCTGATTTTCTGAAATTATACAGGGCAATATCCATTTCAACCGATTTACTAAGACTTTAGACAAAATCTTATACAATACGTTACAAAGCGCAATTGGACGAAGATCCTTCATTCGACACGCGTTTTCCTTCTTGGGGATAAGAACAACGTTGGTGTCATTAATATTTGCTGAGAAAGCATTGCTGACCAGCTAATCTTTACAACATAGATAGACTTCCTTCCCCAATATTGGCCAGAAGTGTTGAAAAAAATCGGGGTTTAGACCATCCGGACCACTAGCTTTGTCCGGATGCATTTGCTTCACAGCCGAAGTAAACTCCTGAAAGGTTAATTCTGCCACCAGCATTCGATTATGAGACTCCGTCACGCACCTGCTATCCTCACCAAAATTGTAGTTTAAATCCTGCTGGTCGCCTCTGAAAATATCAAGGAAATACTCCTTTACAGTTCTGCACATCCCTTCCATATCATCTACCTGCTCACCACTATCCAACTGCAGGAGAGGAATCCGATTTGTCTTTTTACGCGTAGAGGCTGAAGCATGGAAAAATTTGGTGTTAGCATCCCCTTCTGCTATCCAAAAAACTTTTGCCCTCTGTTTCCAATACACCTCCTCATGGATAAGCAGATCATTCAATTTTTCTTTTTCCTCAAAATAAAGCTTTACTCCTGCACTATCAATACGGTCCACAAGTGTGGAAAATAGCTCCTTTTGCTTCTTTATTTTATCCTGAAATTTATGGAAAAAATTCCTCCCCCAGCGAGCCATGAAACTCGACACAGACAGGAGCTTAGGAAGAATATGAGTAGGAGGAAGAGAGAGCCAAAAATCCGATGTTTCCTTATGAAAGCTTGGTTCCTGGAGCCAAGTGTTCTCAAACCGAAATCTGAACTTCTTCTGGGAGAACGAAACACTGAATAACTCCAAAAAAATAGGATCATGATCTGAAGCCGAAGTATGAAGGACAGACAGCTTACTAAGAGGAAACATATGGAGCCAATCTCGAGTGGCAAACGCCCTGTCTAATCTCTCTTTCACCCAATCAGGAGTGCCCCTCGATTTCTCCCAAGTGTACTTTCCACCATGAAGATCAAAATCCACCAGAGCTGAGTCATCAATTGCAGCTTGAAAACCAGACATAAGGGATGGAGCATGAGGCGAACCCCCCCCCTTTGTCAGCTGCGGTCAATAGATCATTAAAATCCCCAATGATTGCCCAAGGAAGATGTGACAGACCAGCTAACGTACGAATAAGATCCCAAGAGCTTTTCCTGCGAGCTCTTTCCGGAAAGCCATAAAAACAAGACAAGGACCAAACAACAGTCCCCTTATCCAGAAAATTAACATTAATATGATTACGAGAAAAACTTGTTATTTCACAACTAACATTATTCCTCCAAAAAATAGCTAAGCCACCACTACGACCAATTCCATCTACAGAAAAGCATTGAGCAAAGCCATACTTTACCCGAAGCTCTTCAATTTTATTAGAGAACGAAATTGTTTCAGATAAGAAAAGAAAATCAGGACGATGTGATTTAATCAGGTCACTTAAAACTCGAATTGTACGAGGAGTGCCCAACCCTCGACAGTTCCAACTTATGAAATTCATTGTAACTGGATAGCTTGCTTAGCAAGCTTAGCCAAATCATTAGTGACAGAAACTGAGCAATCAGAATTAGAAAGACCAGCTTCAGATGAGAAACTTACAACACCACCTTCCACTTCCATGAAACTATTGATATCTGGGCCCCTTCTACGCTTGTTACTCTCTTCAATATTGAGCCCATTCAGTTCTTCCTCAGTAGGCCCATTAGTCTTTTTTTAATTATCCGCCAATATCGCCTTATCTCTGCTAGTAAAAATCAAGTCCTGATTATTCCCCTTAATGGATAATGCATTGCTAACAACCCTCCCCTGCCTATCAGCTTGCCATATCTGTTTGCCAGAATCCCCCGAAAATCGCTCCTGTTTGTTTGAACCTCCGTCATTCACGCCCCAATCAACTTCTCTCTCATCACGGAGAAATTTACTACGATCTTGCCCAACTGCTCTTCTCGCCGGAGCACGTAACCAAGTTCCCCACTCCTTGACTTCAGTACTGCTTCCCTGACTAAGTTTTCTGTCACAAAAACGTTCATTATGAGATACCAACCCACACACGAAACAAAAGTCTCCCAACCGCTCATACTTGCACTGGACAATGCACTCCGTACCATTTCTCTTGCATATCTTCTTTTTGCGTTTTAATGGCTGTCTAACATCAACATTAATTACTTTCACGCCAGATACTAGAGTTATTATTAGGATCGTAAGATATGAACGAACCAAAAAAATTACCCAGTTGTTTCCCTGCAGCCTCCGTCATCAACCCTGCTGGGACACCATACAGTTGAATCCAGAATTTTAACTCAAACAACGGAACTTCCAAAGGATCCTCCCCTGCATTAATCTTATTGAGAATGAGCATTGCCCCATCGAAATTCCATGGACCTCCATTTAGAACCCACTCCATGTCATCCATATGATAGAATTGAAACAAAAACAACCCTGGTTTAAGATCCTTAACATTCATTCCTCTTGCTGGACGCCAAATATTCGCAATTTTAGATTTCATTGCTCTGGTATTCAAGCCTTTTTCCGTCAAAAAACGTCCCACAAGACAGATCTCAAACTTGTTCGACAGGTCCTCTGCCTCTTCACCAAATACCATTTCAGCATTTTCCTCATCTTCAATCCCCATGTTTGCCATCTTATCATTTAAATCGTCAACTCTAGCCATAACAACCAACTCTCACAATCTTACTGTAGAGAATGGAGAGAACAACGAAAGCTTTCACTTCATAGGAGAGAAAAAAAAAGTTTTATGTATATGAATAATTTTTATCACTACCAATTTTTATGAGTGGGTTTATGGAGTATATATGTATAATTCAATATATATGCATATAGAGATTGAGGGAGACAGGTAGACAGATTGGAGAGTGTATATTATATATGGTGAGAGCTTCAACGTGGTCTCCTCCTCTTCTTTCTCATTTCATTGTCATAAGTAAATTATTATAATCCTAGAACAGGTACAATGATTTTATTATAATTACTGAATTATAAAGTAACATATTTATGAGAAGCATATATATCTTAATTTTTTTAAAATAATATTAAATTAATAATAAATTAAATAATTTTTATTAATGAGTAAAATATCCGTTCTAATGATATTTCAATCTCCAAATTTAATTTATCCTAAGATCCGTATCCACCCAAAATTATTGAAATTCTATTGTAAATATAATTGAATTTTTTAATATAACCTATTGAATTGTACAAATAACATAATTTTTTAAACTTACTCAAAATTATAAATAATGATCA
Source organism: Saposhnikovia divaricata (assembly GCA_036435485.1). Taxonomy (NCBI): domain Eukaryota; kingdom Viridiplantae; phylum Streptophyta; class Magnoliopsida; order Apiales; family Apiaceae; genus Saposhnikovia; species Saposhnikovia divaricata. Next base: position 237,116,033 of record CM071594.1, read on the forward strand.
CTACAGATTAATTTTCTCATATATTTCGCACGAACTATCATCTAGTATAATTTATAAAAGTAATATCGCACGGATGATACTATGATTAAGCATTAAATATTTTCATAAATTCAACATCTATTTTTTTGGTATTTAATTGTTTTTAGTTTTCCAATGTCTATGTGCAGCACTAATTTAATTTTTTGAATAATAATTGTGGATCTTCTGCATTTACATTAATTTCCACCAATAAAAACATCATAAATTTGAGTTTCATACAAGATATATTAAGTACAAAATTGATGTATTAAATATACTAGTTTATAACCCGTGCAAAACACGGTTTACTTTTAATTTCCTATAATTTGTTTATAGTGTAATATAATATTATAATTGTTAATTTTAATATGTTATTGGAGAATTCGAATCTTACATCTTTGTATATAATAACTTTTAGTATTAAATATAAATATAAATTAATATGTTGTTGGTGGGAATTGAACCTTAGACCCCTGTACATAACAACTTTTAGTATTGTTGTATCTAACTGTTATGATCTATTCGAATTGAAAATCTGACGATTGTAAATGAGAGATCACCAAAAAAAAAAGAGAGAATAACCAAATTACAAATTATATGACTATATATTTATCATCAACACATAACCCTAAGGACTATGTTTATAAAGGAAAATCGAACGTAGACGCAAGAGGAATAAAGCTGAAAGACTTGTTGAGTAAACAAAAACTTGGAGCTTAATAGTTGCAGTTTGTGAGCAATAGACTAGTACGCAACGTCTTTTCTAGTAAAAGTAATTTACATTTTAGTGTCACGAAATAATATTTTTCAAGTATAAATTCACGAAGTTGTCTATATTTGTTAATATAGCGAAATTCATAGAATAGTAGAGTTTCTAATTTAAAATGCTACACATATAGCAGAAATTTGACGTATTATTTCATCTTACTACAAACCACAAGTAAAAGTTGATGCCTTTGGCAGGTGCTACTGCTATACGCATTAAATCAGTAACTAATTTTAACTAGTTTCACACACCTGTAGTGGTATAATTAGAAAATTGTGGAATGCACATTTATAGTAGTAAGAATTGATATTCCTAAACTAAACAGAGAGCATTTCATGATCGTTTAGTTGAGTGAAGGCTTGATGCAGACTATGAACCAGCCAAAGCGATGGACGATCAAACTCAAAGCCGAGGCCAACAACTTGAAACTCAAAGCCAAAAGGCTGTTTCCCAGTTGCAAAATCTCCATGAGGGTGTTCAAGAAAAAATCAGCCACGATCAAGCTAAAAACCGAAAAGCCGGTCTCTGTTGTTCGGAAATCAAAGTCTCTGAAATACAAATTACTTAAGGTTCTTAAGAAACTCGGGATCAGAGGCACCAAGAACAAAAACACATCTACTGATACAAACGCAACATCTGAACGCTTAAGCTATAAGGTATGATTGAAAGATATGCGATTTCTTTTCAAGATTTTCCATGCTATTCAAAATATTCCAAAAAATAATTTAATTTTTTCTTAAAAAAACAGAATATTCATGAAAACAGACGAGGTGGATCTGCTTACATCTTGCCTTCCCAAGCGGTAGTAATTCCTTACGAGCTTTAGAGTAAATTTGATTTAATCCGGTTTTGTTTCGCGATATATTAACTGTTTGTTAATAAATGTGTATATTTCAGCAACCAAATCCTGTAGCTAACAACGGCCAAGGCGCTAGTGAGAATTATGTTACAGAGAAAATGATAGTGGGCATGATCATAATGTCACACTATTTTCTAATGCTCAACAACTATGTGGGAAGTAATAAACCTAACTTTCTGATGATTTTCATCATTTCAATGGCCATGGGTTATTTCACCATCACATTTGTGCGGAGTATTGACCAAATTGAAGACTTTATGTCAGGCCTTGTTTCGAGAGCTTGCAGTTGTTACATCCTGCTGTGATCATGGCTGGTTGCGTTCATCAATGTTACTTTTATATATCGTCTTGTGTTCTGAACTCTATATGTGTGTTTCAGCTACCAGTTTATATTAGACATTCCTATTGCTACGGTATCATTATTCGGATACAATTGCACTATTATTCGGATACAATTGCATGCTGCACATAGGACATTCTTGAGCCCTAAGAATCAGAAATGAAAATGTTTTAAAAAAAATAAATCTGTGTCAATCTTTAGTCGTTCTTCTGAAGATAAACTAAGTATACTAGTATATATGCTTACTAATTGTAATCGATTTCATAGCTCGTAGAACTGGACGAAAAATATAGACTAACATTTATTTACGACACATGATGATGCTCTGCAACTTACAGTGGATGATATAATTTGATTGAATGTGAAATGGAGTGTTTACAAGAATGAAAATGCAACAGGTGGGGGTAATGAGTAATGTTTCACATCTGGGCTAATAAACACCATCACACCGTTTGGTAATTGTATCAAGCTCTTGCTGTTATTGTAAGAACATCTCTAACAGATCACTTATTCATGCTCCTAACCTGAATAAGAAATGAATGTAAAAATAGTGTTCCAACAATGTTCTAATAATTCCTTAAATCCTAGGACACTTCCCTCATTCCTTAAAAATAAGGAATCTCTCTCCTATAAGGTTCTCCTGCCTTATATTTTATTGTAAACAATTACAATCACTTTCTTTCTCTCTCTATTGTATGTTATACTTTTAATTATAGAAAATATTTTTTATAATAAAATATTAAATAAGGAATGAGTGTAGCAAACATTGTTGGAGATAAAATTACTTATTTCCTGTCCTAAATTACTAGTATCTAATTTTTCATATTACATTTAAGGGATGAGTTAGTATACTGTTGAAGATACTCTAACAGTTTTATCGGCCCTTGTTACCAATAATGCTGGGCGACATATGATGATTTATATTTTTTCAGTACCAAATTTTTAATTCTACCTTTCTTAAAATGAAGATCAAAACCCGCTTAGCATAAAGAATAATTTTTTGCAAATAAGGATGCTGGATATTATAAAATCCGGGCATACCTTACGTTTTATATTTTTAGAAAATTCCCGTACCTTACCTATTAATCCTACAAATAAACCATAAATAATCTGTGAGTATAAAAAATAGAAGATACCGTAAAACTCAAAATTAGATATACTATACCGTTAATTCAAGATTAAATTTAACCCAAAAAAAAAAAAGAAGGGGTTAACAATTTTCTAAAAATACTATAAATTAATTAACAATACGAAAATATAGAGGGGGGCGTATCTATCTGTATGTATATCTAAAATCTAAACTTAGGACAAGGACAAAGTTAGCACTTTCTATCTTGTTTCCTTCCATTCTCTCCCTTGTGTTGTCGTCATTACATTGCCACGTGTACATTTTCTTCAATTCATTCAGCTGTTGAGCCCAAGTTTGCTCCATTTTTGTGCAACTCCAGTTCATTTATTTTGTTTAAATTTAGTCAAACTATCTTGATATCTTTCAATTTCTGTCTACACTTTTCAAGTTTTTCAACATTTTTTGCCTCTCCCTTGAAATTCATTCAACACAACACATTGTGTCACATTCTTCTTGTTGTTGTCCAATTTGAATTTTGAGGGAGAAAATGAAAATTTGAGTTCAAATTTGAGAAGATGGAGAGATCTGTGGTTGTGTGGTTTTGAAGTTTGGGACATTTGGATCTGAGGGAGGGAGAAGCAGCAGCGCCATTGGGTGGGATCAATGGCGCTGTTCAGGCGGTTTTTTTATCGAAAACCGCCTGATAGGCTTCTCGAGATCTCGGAAAGGGTTTATTGTAAGTCATTCCCCTGTTTTCATCATTTAGTCTTTGTTATTTTGTGTTATGTTTGTTCTTTAGCAGCTTAATTTGTTGAATTTGTTAGTTGCGTGTAATTGACTTGATTAGAGATGCATTACTGTTTATACGATAAATTGCTTCATTTGCTAGTCTTTTTAAGGCTTTCTAGTTTGTTGTATGAGAAACTTAAATGATCACGATCACAATTTTTATGTATCGGTGGTAATTAAATTTTGATGGAGTTTAATAAGATTGTGATGTTGTACTGCACCATTATGATTGTTATGATCACAAGTCTTACGCCAGATAGTCTTTTACGAGTTTTATATATTCTTTTTTTTTTTTTGCTAAATTAATATATATTACAAAGGGAGAAAAATTACAAGGGGGTTAACCCATGATCTATGAAAGACATAGATAGAACTGTCTATAGACAATCTTATAAGCAGATTGTAAATAGAAAGCACGACAAAAAAAAACAGGTTAAAAGATTAGATCATTCCTACTACAAACTATCTTTGAAAACCAGGATGAAGTAGCAAGCTTGGCTCGAGTGTCAGCGAGAATACATTCCAGAACAATCTTTGGGTGAAGACTCTCTCTATTGTGCATTCTGGAATTTCTTTCGCGCCAAATGAAATACGTGTAAACTTGAATCAGAAGCAAGATTACTTTCCTCTTGTTACCGTCCGAAATGTGCAAGATATGTTTTATATATTCTTGTTTAGGAATATTTTCTATTTGTTTTAACCGTTTCAGCTTAGAATGCCATTTATTTGTTGGCCTATCTATTATTGACAATGATTTGGCTTGTACTTTATCCTTTGCAGTGTTTGATTGCTGCTTCTCGACTGGTGTACTGAGAGAAGATGAATATAAATCATACATGGGTGGCATCGTAGCTGAGCTACAGGACTACTACCAAGATGCTTCGTACATGGTTTTTAACTTTAGAGAAGGGGAAAAGAGGAGCCAAGTTTCAGATTTGTTGTCTCAGTATGATATGACTGTCATGGAATATCCTCGAGATTATGAGGGTTGTCCACTTTTACCCCTAGAAATGATCCACCACTTCTTGCGATCTAGTGAGAGTTGGTTATCTCTGGAAGGCCAACAGAACGTGCTGTTAATGCATTGTGAAAAAGGAGGCTGGCCTGTGCTTGCTTTTATGCTTGCAGGCTTGCTTTTATATCGTAAACAGTACACTGGCGAGCAGAAGACCCTTGAAATGGTGTACAAGCAAGCTCCAAAACAACTTCTTCATCTTTCGTCTCCTATAAATCCACAGCCATCACAACTGAGATATCTTCAGTACATTTCCCGGAGAAATTTGAGTTCCATTTGGCCACCTTTAGATTCACCTCTTGCTTTGGATTGTATCATTCTTAGAGTTCTACCCTTGTTTGGTGGGGGCAGAGGTTGCAGACCTGTAGTTCGAGTTTATGGTCAGGATCCATCATCAACAACAGCTGGTAGAAGTTGTAAGCTCTTGTTTTCAACTTCAAAGAATAAAAAACATGCTCGATTCTACACACAGGTAACCTCAGATTGCAAAATTTAGATGTAAAGGATGTTCTATTAAGATTCATAATTTTTTTGTACCTGGTTCTTAAATGCAGGAAGAGTGTTTTCTAGTCAAATTAGATTGTCATTTCCGAGTTCAAGGTGATGTTATTATTGAGTGCATTCATTTGGAAGACGACTCGGTAAGAGAAGAAACAATATTCAGAGTCATGTTCCACACAGCATTTATCCGGTCAAACATATTGAAGTTAAACCGTGATGAAGTTGATGTTCCATGGGATGTGAAGGTCCAGTTCCCAAAAGACTTCAAGGCAGAGGTGGGGTCTTTGCTTACTTACATGAAAAGTGCTTTTTATTTCTGTCTGTTAATTTTTCACAAAGAAATTGATTTTTGGCTATATCTGTATTTAGGTACTCTTTTCGGATGCCGATGCTGTATCAACTATCACCACAAATGTGTTGGGAGAAGATGAAAATGAGACAGAAGGCGCTCTACCTGAAGAGTTCTTTGAGGTGGAAGAGATATTCAGCAGTATTGACACACAAGTTGGAAAAGGTGACCTAGACGCTCAAATAGCCGAAGAATATACTGTAGTTCAAGCAAGAAAATCGTTTGATGATAACAATTCAATTGTTTGGAAAGAGGATCTTGAATCTCATGCATTTCTGGACTGTGCATCAGATGATGGGACTCCCAAGCAGGATGGTAATCGTATTTTTAATGAACTAAAATCTGACAATAGGGTTGATGAAATGTACTCTGCTGAATTCGTTCATGATATGTCCTTCACTAAAGAAACTAAGCTGGTCACTAGTGATATGTTTAGCTCTACAGAAACTGAGACAAATCTTTCTGACACCCGTGTCATCTCAGATAACAAAGAAAATGAACATGAAAGGGAAGGTGGTACCTTGAAGATGCTTGAAAAACATGGTTTACGACAAAAAACTAGTGTCAGGGTGGCTGGCGGTGTCTGCAGCACCTCTTATGTGACGAAAAATGAAGAGGAAGGCAAAGCAAATTCTGTGAAAATGCTAGATTCACAGCAGAAGTTGAGTGCTGATGTTCCGAAACATAACTATGATAAAATTAACCCACCAGCAACAAAAAAGCTGCCTACTCAAAGCTCAAAACCAGCTGCAGATTCAGGTAGTACCAAACAAACATTCAAACAACAAGATTCTCCAGGCAGTATTTCAAAGCAGGCTAAGCCGAATCAAGTATCTAGATGGATCCCTTCTAACAAAGGTTCTTACACTAATTCCATGCATGTGGTCTATCCACCATCAAGGTATAATAGCGCACCCCCTATGGCAGTGCCTGCCAAGGATACTCATCTCAAAAGCAATATAAAGCCTCGTCCTTCCTCTTCTTTTGAAGTGATGAGTAGCCCTGAATCAACAATTTCTGATGTAAAAGCCAAGACAACTGGAAATAGTGTACAGGTGAAGCCTTCTTCATCCCCAGTATTACAGGTATCACCACTAAATGTGGCTCTGCTGCCTCCACCCCCATCCACTACTACATTTTCTGTGAGCTCAAGGGTAACTGTTGCTCAGATAAACTCTCAATCACCTCCACCTCCTCCTCCCCCTCCACCGCCACCACCCCCATCACCCAAGACTTCGTTTAACATGCAGAATGAAACCAGAGCTTCATCTATTCCTCCATCTCCACCCCTTGTGCCACATTCCAGCACTTCCTTACCTTCTACTTCTCCTACTCTATTCCCACCCCCTACATCGAAAGCTCCACCACCCCCACCTCCTTTTCCTCGAGTTTCACCTCCTATATCTCAGGTTTCACCTTCACCGCCACCGCCTCCTCCTTCGCCCCCAATTCCTTTTTCCCGAGCTCCGCCCCTGCCTCCACCACCGCCCTGTACCCGAGCTCCGCCCCCACCTCCAACCCCTCCTCCACTGCATGGACCCTCACCTCCGCCTATGCGTGGACCCCCACCTCCACCTCCACCTCCCCCTCCCCCTTTATCATCAAATGGAGCCACACCACCACCTCCTCCTTTAAAGCGCGGGGGACCACCTCCTCCACCACCACCTTTGGTTGGTTCATCACCGCCGCCTCCTCCAATGCATGGAGGCCCTCCCTTGCTACGAGGAGGACCACCTCCACCCCCTCCTCCTGGGGCACATGGACCTCCTCCACCTCCTGGTCCACCTAGATCTTTAGGTCCCGGGCCCCCGCCCCCTCCATCGTTCGGTGCTAAAGGACCAGCAGCTGATGGTAGAGGCTTGGCTGCAGGAAGAGGACGTGGGCTACCACGTCCAGGGGGCATGCCAGCTCCAGCAGCTCGAAGATCTACCTTAAAGCCTCTTCACTGGAGCAAGGTAACCAGGGCACTTCAAGGGACCTTATGGGAAGAATTGCAACGGAATGCTGATCATCAGAGGTATTACATTATTCTCACTGCTTGAATTATCTTGCTTTTGTTCAAACAAGTGCTTTATGTCTTTTCTATAAACTCTTTTTCTAAATTCTAGTTGCTTAAATTTACAGTAGTACGTTTTAGGTCTGTAATATTGTATATAGTGTATATGTCTTGTGATACTGTATTATGTCTGAGTCAAAGTGCATTTCTCTGCAAGTATTTTAGTTTTGCTCCTTATATCTATTATTGATTTAAACTAACTTAAATTCCACCCTAAAATCCCAGTTTGCCAGAATTTGATGTGTCGGAAATAGAGTCCCTTTTCTCTGCCACAGTCCCAAAGTCAAACAGGGCGGGTGATAAATCAGATGACAGGCGGAAGTCCCTCGGATCTAAACCTGAAAAAATTCACCTGGTAATGGTTACTATACTTTATATTTTCTGTTCTATTTTAATTTTGATATCACAGAGTGAGTTATTCCTTTGACATGAACAGCGATCTTCACTTTGTCATGATATTTACTCATCCTTAAGCTTAATTCCTAGGAGCTATTCTTCGCCTTTTCATAAATAACGTGTTCTTGAATGCATTTATTAACTTTAATTTCATGTCGGTTTCTCCTATCCACTCTTACATATCTTTTTGATAATTATTCTTTTCTTGTGAATGGTTAAGTAGTAAATTTCATAGTTGAATTAGAATGCATGTTTTTTCATTATAATCATTTGAATAATTGAACATCGTCTAATGTGTTTTTTCTTAATATGATGTCTATGTTCCCCTTAACTATTTATTTATTTATCTGCTATTGAATATTCCCTTGTTCACTGTAGGTTGATCTGAGGCGTGCAAACAACACTGAAATTATGCTCACAAAGGTCAAAATGCCGCTACCTGACATGATGGTAAGTTACCTTTCACATTATGGTTTCTTTATAAAATAGTTCCTGGTTCTGCATATTTCACTTGTTCTTACAACTGCAAGTATGCTTGAATTCGCAGGCTGCAGCTTTAGCAATGGACGAATCAATTTTGGATGCTGATCAAGTAGAAAATCTTATAAAATTTTGTCCTGTAAAAGAAGAGATGGAACTTCTTAAGGTGAAGTAGATAGGTCCGCAGAATGTTGCTTAATGCTTTACTTCCCTCTCTTATTAATTCATCACTTCATTCTATTTGATACTGCAGAATTACCCAGGCGACAAAGAGAATCTGGGAAAGTGCGAACAGGTCCATTACAAACTCATATTCCGATATTGGTTTTTATGATTCTGCTTGTAAAAATATGGTTTCTTCCCCTATGTGAATACTAGGGATTTAAGTTTATTGAATTGGAGACTTAACAAGTTACTATGTTTTATTTGTTGGATGAGGTTGGGGATTTGTTTGGATATGTTGAGTAGCTTAATTTAAGGCATTTGCAGGAAATTACTTTTCATGAACTTTTCTCTCTGTGGTTTTTTGTTTTTACCTTTTCCATCTTGCTTCAAAAGCTTGTAGCTTAACAAGAAAATTATTAAATCAATGTCGATAGTTTCTTCCATTATTATATGATGCAATCTGCTAGTTTTCATATTTTAAACCGCACTCCCAATCTATCAAGTACCTCGACTATGAATATGTAGCCAATAGTTATGGACATCACAACACTTTAATGTCTCCTTAATCCTGGGTTAGTGATTACAACATTAATTTGAGTTAATGTGGCATTGTTTTCTATCTGATTTTGCATATATTGTTTCAGTTTTTCTTAGAGCTGATGAAGGTGCCACGAGTGGAATCCAAATTAAGGGTTTTTCTTTTCAAGATTCAGTTTAATTCCCAGGTTTGTTGGTATAAATGTATTTTAAGTTCTGTGCAAATTTGATGTTTTAACCCAATGTCTTGATTATAGTAATTTCAGATGTTAAATATTCTTTTTTATTTACAGATTTCAGATCTCTCGAAGAACTTAAAATCTGTTTTTGCTGCATGTGATGAGGTTAGTCGGTAATAGTAATTAGTGAAGCATATCTTATGTTGCATGCCTTCTGGTTCTAATGCAGATTTTTCAATTTCCTTAGGTTCGGAATTCTGTCAAGTTCAAGGAAATTATGAAGAAAATCTTATATTTAGGAAATACATTAAATCAAGGAACTGCTAGGGGTAAGAGAGTTTTGTTATAAAGCAAAATTCTTCTTGTGTTAGTGTTAGATCACACTGTTATAGTGCAGTGCTATGTATCTTATTTCAAGAATGAAGTCTCTAACATGTCTAAAATATTACAGGATCTGCGGTAGGTTTCAAATTAGACAGTCTTTTGAAACTTATCGATACTCGTGCCACCAACAACAAGATGACATTAATGCATTATCTTTGCAAGGTATGTTGCATACCGTGTGTTATTTGTCTCCTTTGCAAAGAAGAATTGTTGAAGTAATGTCTTCCTCTGCTGTAACTTCAACTTGTAAAGGGAGGGGTTGCATGATAGGACATAGTCTCTTCGTACTGTGCTTAAATATAAATAATATATATATATATATATATATATATATATATATATATATATATATGTATATATAAAGTGAATCACATATCATGTATTAATATACTAACTACTAAGTCACTGCACATGATGACCAGGAGACTAACCCCACATAAACGTTGCATAGTTGACTTCAGAATTTCAGTATATCCTTCATATAGGGAAAATGCACTTTATGGATATTTGATTGAGACTAGGAATTTAATTATGTGTAGAAGATAACTAGATTTGGAATGTTAATGGACATTTGATTAAGACTAGGCATTTAATTCTATGTAGAAGATACCTATATTGGGAATGTTAACTGCTTGTGCAGTAATATGTCTTTTCATTCATTATCATGTGGTATGGCCTATGAGGTTATTTACTTATTTCTTTGTTTTCTACCAGAGATCGAAAAATTACTGGCAGATGATAGGTTAATTGCTTTTACTGCCTTTTCACTGGCTGGCCTTTACCTTTTATTGTATTTTATTGAGTTAATATATTTTTTTTTAATGTGTGTTCAATCTCTTTATCAATTCTTTCTTTAGGTTCTTGCTTCGAAGGCCCCAACTCTACTAGACTTTCACACGGATCTTATTAGTCTTGAAGCTGCATCAAAGGTTTCTTTCTATCCTTTTCTCACTAGCAATATCGAACATTTTTGTTGGAAATAACTGTAAAAGGATCTTTCTTGCAGATTCAGTTGAAGTCTTTAGCAGAAGAAATGCAAGCCATTATCAAGGGATTAGAAAAGGTAAAGCAGGAATATGGTGCTTCCGAGAATGATGGCCCAGTATCAGAAGTTTTCCGTAAGGTATCCCCATGAATCTTTTGCAATTTTTTCATAAGAGTCGTTTATGCTTATTATTGGGTAATGAGCAATATTTCACTTGGAAATATCGTTAAAATTTCTGATAAAATCCATCTTCAAGCTAAAAGGAGTAAGAATAAGTGGACAGGACTGCACATATCCCATTTTACAGAAAGCTCTTGTTATTAAGATGCACCTTCTTCATTAGTTTACGATCAAGCAAGGAACATTCTTTGAACTTTCAAGTATGAGCTACAATTGAAAATGAATCGTATGATAATAGTTGTTCTAATAAAAAGTTATTTTCTTAGCCAAATTGGTATAGATTTTAGGATTGATACTGGTATTGGTTTATTTGAATTATATGATACTATTAAGTTAAGCTGTTCCGTTGGCTTTGATATAGATTAGTCACAATGTCACTGTGTTAATGCAACTTTCATTATTAATCTATTGTGTAATTGTTCAAAAAATACTTGTGTTCTATAAACTGCCATAACACATGGGTGTTTTTTCCATCTGTAGACACTGAAGGAATTTATCATTGTTGCTGAGACCGAGGTGGCTTCATTAACAAATATGTATTCTGTGGTGGTAAGTTTCTTACCCATTGAACTATATCACTTGTTATACTATATTGATGACATCTCATTATATCTTCTCTAAATTTTCGGTGGTGGACAGGGTAGGAATGCAGATGCCCTGGCATTGTATTTTGGTGAGGACCCTGCTCGGTGTCCGTTTGAACAAGGTAAATAGTCCCTCAAATTTATGATATCTTTCTCTCTTTTTTTTCTAATCCACTAAAAGGCTAAAATGCTCAAGTTTAAATTTGGAAATTGGTAACAGCACAAGTTCCATATTTATTTACCCTCTGGATCTACTTATCTGAAAAGGTGGGATCTAGTTACTAGGCTGCTCCATAATTAGGTTGTCTACATACATTGGGGCCTTGAGCCCATCAGTTTGTTTTGCACATAAGCTATGTTCTTTCTTCTGACAGTTTTCTTATGGCTTTTAGCGGGTTTTTCCTGATCTTTTTCTTCTTTTAAACTTGGAAAACTTTCTGTTTGTAATATCTGTTCCCCCCTCCTTTCAGTCGTTAAAGGGTGATAGCTGATCATGCTTCTTGTGTTCATTAATTGATTGATGCAGTTACTGCAACACTCTTAAACTTTGTGAGGATGTTCAGCAAAGCTCATGATGAGAACTGTAAACAGGAAGAACTGGAAAAGAAGAAAGTCCAAAAGGAGATTGATACAGAGAAAGCAAAGGAGATTAATCAAAGAAAGAAGGTTGTCAGATAGCATGTCTTATCTTCTTTACCTTCATGGGCCTTTTATTCTCTGTGGTCTTCTACAACTGATTTATGAAGTGAAGTCACAGTGAACTGCTTCTGTAACAGACCACAAACCTTCCTCATCGTTGCTAAGACATGATTCTCATGGGGTTTTGAAAATCAAGTAAACAAAGTGAAAATGCCAGTCTTGAGGTCCTGCGATCTTGGCTGTGACTCAACTCACAGTGCAATCGGGCTATTTAAATGCTCGCGGATGGTTGATTTTTTATATATGACATATTCTTCGCGAGCAATCAATTGAATATTGTTGTTGAAGCTGGGAGTTTCAGGTGATCCATCCTAGGAATCCACTCTGAGTCTTGAGTGTCATCTACAGAAGAAATATATGGTATCTATTGGCAAGACATCAATGTGACGACAGATATTGGCTTCCATCACTTTCTCGGGAACCAAGTATGAAGAGGATGATGTTCCGGGACAGCATTTGAGAGTATGTCAGTGTACTACAGACCATGTACAAAGCTCAAACATAACCTTTGTAGTTAGAAAGATTAAATAGCATCTGATTCTTGTAACATAGGAGTGTAGGTTCACTAGTTGGATATTGTCGGGACTAGGGTTTCCACCGCAAGAGTTCTGTATGCTGTATATATAGTCATCCTTAAAATTTGAACAAAGAAAGAAAGCAATATATCTATCATGTATTGTAAGTTTGGAACCAATTAGGTTATACAGGCTTCAGGGAAAGTAATAACAGTTGATCCTCAGTTTTTCCTAGAATCCTAGTTATGCTAATAAGTATTGAAAGAAGTTTGCATCTTACATTTTTCTTCTCTCAGGCTTTCTTTTCTCGACTTCCTTGACTTAAAATGTAGAGAATAAGTTCCTACTTTTTGATCCAGGGGTGGTGCAAACCAGTGAAAGAAAATATGCATGCATAGCATGTATGGCCAACTTCTGTCTCATCAGAGTTGAATGTTTGCATGGTGGCCTCTCCCAGAGATCTTGCATCTTTGTAGGCTGTAGCCTGTAGGTGCACAAGATACATTTTCTATTATGTCAAATTTCACAGAGCTGGGGCACAAAGGCTTGTTTACCACATTTGAGCAATTAATCAATCCTTCATTTTCATCATATTACCGATTTTTTTGTGTGAAATTCATTTGCTTTAATCTTTCGAAATAGAGCATATAGAAGTATAGAACATAAGGCCCAAAGCAAAGGCATCGAACTGTTCCCTAAAACAAAATTGTACAAATTTACAAGTTATTTAGAATTAAATAAAAAATAAATTACAGTATAAAATTTACTGATGTCCACAGGAAGTATGTGTTTTACAACCCACAACCCATCACGGCTGTCCCAGTTGGTTGAGATCGGGATTTTAGGAGCTTACCACCTCAAGGAAAAAAAAAAATATGTGTTTTACAATTACAACTACAGACTACAAATGGAATTGTGTACTGAATTAACTGATGGGGTTGCTTAGAAACAATCAAGGCCTCGGACACTGTCACACTACAAGAACGATGCACAGTGAGAAACATCATGAAAATGTGAGAACTGAGTTTCGTTTTAAAAATGTGGGATCTCATATGTATAACTAATGTTCTACTGTGGTTTTATGACAGAACCAACTACAACTCTAACCGCCACAACTTAACCAAACCTCAATATACTATCGTACATGTACCTAGGAAGAGCATGCACAGATCGTTTCCATGCGATTTTATAATAAAATCGAAACCGAATGATATCTACCATTTATCCAAAATATTGTTTTCTGCAAAGTCAAGTAGTAAATTGTATATTCGATTCTAAGTTAATTTAGCCACTGATTTAAATTATAAAGATTTCATAATGCATTCGTTAATACTAATATCATCTATAGGCTATGATTAAAGGTAATGTAATTAATAATTGTTTACATTATTGTATGGATAATTGCTGTTATCTCTATCATATTGAAATTATTCGTTTTTCTGGGTCATGGCAAACGATAATCGTTGAAGCCAGCTATGCATTCTTGAAATTTTGTGGCAACTAAGCAAACAACGCATGTGAGTTTACTAATCTTTTTTATCCGCTTAAAAAGTTTGTATAATTCAACAAACGACGTTACTAAAATCCAATACAAGAATTATAGGGCTCATAATTATGGAGAATAATGGGGCATTACATAATTGTAATGGGGAAAATATGAAGTTCTTGTGAGGGTGATTGCAAAAATGAATGTAACTAGTTTATGGTCACAAATAGCTAACCATGCATGTTAAAAATGAAAAAAAGGTTTTGGATTTTGGAAACAGGGTACCAAATCAAACAAAGTAGGAATCGTGCTTGTATATGAAAAGTAGAGAGATTATTTTCGTAAAAATATCGGTTTTTGGGATTTCCTGTTAAAAACTGCTGAATTTTTTTGAAGATTTAAGAAAAATTTGAGAAGTCGGAAAGAATTATCGAACTTAAAAGACATGGTGGATGATGCATCAAAAAAAGAAAAGACATGGTCGATGATAATCTATCTGGATAACAAAGGTATGCACAACAGCACAATTCACAAGTGTGGTTCATGATATTCTTACTTTACACTCAAAGATAGGGAGAGCTCAGGAAAAAAACAACTTCGGAAAAAGTAGGCCAAGTATGATCAAGTGATTAGTGACTTAACATGACTGAACTAGAAGAAGATATATGCCTTACAAAATATGCTCAACCCTTTGTTTGATTTTTCAATACAAATTGCACATATGGACTGGGTTTAAGTCACGGCTCTCGTCCTCTGCGAACTTAAGTCTTTGGCATTCTTAAATCTTCAATTTGTGAAAAATTTACGAATGCATATGTTGGAAAACAACTCTATTATGTTTCTTTCTTTTATTTTTCTTGGTATATTTTATAAATGTAATGAATTAACCTTATAAGCCTCATCCTAGTACCTTGACATCATTGCTTACATAACTTATATTTATTTCAAGACCACAATCTATGACTTCACCAACCAAGCCTACAATTGTTGAACATTAATATGCATGTGTTGCTTTAATTTTTAACCTCCATTCTAGAAGAGTTTGAATTCTAACACTCCCCCTCAAACTCGACTTTCCATTCCGAGTGATTTACGAAACTCGTAAATCTTTGTTGCAGATAAACTCTTCGTAAATATATCTGCAACCTGATCTTCGGTCCTAACTGCCTTCATGTCAATATCTCCTTTAAGTACTTTTTCTCGTAAGAAATGATAATGTACTTCGACATGTTTGGTCCTAGCATGAAAGACCGGATTCTCGGCCAAACGAACTGCTGATATATTGTCAAAGTGTAATGGAACTCCATCTTCTATTGGTTGGTTCAAGTTCTTCAAGAATTGAGTCAACCATGCACACTCTTGTGCTGCCATCGCTCCTGCTCTATATTCTGCTTCTGTGGTTGAGAGAGAAACAATAGGTTGTCTCTTACTGCACCATGATATAGCTCCTGACCCAAGATTAAATACATATCCTATAGTCGATCTCCTGGTGTCATGGTCTGCTGCATAATCAACATCACAGTAGCCGCTGACCTTGCTTTGTATTCCATTCTTGTAGAAGAGTCCCCAATCAATTGTACCTTTAACATATCTCAAGATTCTTTTAACTACTTCAAGGTGTGTCTTTTTTGGGTTCTGCATGAACCTGCTAATAACACCTACTGCGAAAGCTATGTCTGGTCTAAACAGAGTTAAATAGATAAGACTACCTACTATTTGCCGATACATTTTTGTATCCTTCAAGTCCTTTCCATCGAAGACATAAAACTTTAAATTTGGCTCCACTAGGGTAGAGATCGGCTTGCATTCAGCTAGCCCATACTTTTGAATGATATCTCTTGCATATTTTTGCTGACCAAGAAATATACCAGCTTCTGTTCTTTCAACTTCCAATCCTAGGAAGTTCTTCAACTCACCAAGCTCCTTTATTTGAAATCGAACTGATAAGTTCTTCCTTTTTCGTTGAATCTCGTCTTTGTCATCTCTTGTGATGATTAAATCATTTACATATACAAGGACAATTGATAATTTTCCCCCTTGAGATTTCACGAACAAGCACGAATCTGCTGGGGCAACATGATAACCACTTTGTACTAGGAACTCAGCAATCTTCCCGTACCATGCTCTGGGTGCCTGCTTTAATCCATATAATGCCTTCTTCAACTTGCACACGAATTGTGACTTTTCATAATTCACAAATCCTTGGGGTTGATCAATATAAATGTCACGATCAAGTTCTCCATGTAGAAAAGCATTCTTCACATCCATCTGCCATAATTTCCATGACTTACTTGCGGCTAAGGCTAGTAAGACACGAACTGTAGTAATCTTTGCCACTGGACTGAATGTCTCGTCATAATCTATGCCATATTCCTGAGCAAACCCGCGAACAACTAATCGAGCCTTGTATCGCTCGATCGTACCATCTGGGCGAATCTTTAACTTGTAAACCCATTTACAGGATATGGGTTTAACAACTTCAGGTTTTGGCACTAAATTCCATGTTTGATTTTGTTTAAGTGCCAAAATCTCTTCTTCCATGGCTTTTCTCCACTCTGGACTCTTTGATGCTTCATCAAAGTTAGTTGGCTCTTTGACCTCAGCATAGGCAACATCTATATACTTTAGATTTGGCCGTCTATCTCTGTTAGACCTTCGCACTTGAGGTTGTGAAGGCTCTTGTTGTTGCTCTTCCGGTTGATTAGTCTGTACTTCATCTGGTGTTTCATGAACACCTGTTCTCCAAGGACTTCTTGACTTGGATCGTACCTCCAATTGATCCGTCGGGGATTGTGGTTCCTCTGTATCACCATTGTTTTGAGATGAATCTAACTGTAACTTGATTTGTAGCTTCTCTTGCAGCTCCTGTGTATCTGGCAACGCTACCTTGTTTGTGTACCATGAAGATGCCTCATCAAATACAACATTTCGTGAGACATATATCTTGTTTGTATTGGGATCACAACATCTCCAACCTTTCTTATGTTCGTCGTATCCCACAAAAATGTAGCGAATAGCTTTCTTATCAAACTTACTACGGTCTTCATCTGCAATAAACACATAACATACACAACCAAATACCCGGAAATAATTGACAGTTGGTTTTAGGTTATACACCTTCTGAAATGGGGATACAAATTCCAACTTTGGTTGAGGTAGCTTGTTAGTGATATAAACCACCGTCTTCATGCATTCTGACCAAAATCTTGTATCAACATTCTTGGCATGTAGAAGACTTCTACACGTCTCTGCTAGATGGCGGTTCTTCCTCTCCACTACTCCATTCTGTTGTGGAGTTTTTGCACAGTGAGTTGTCTCCGGATGTTGAACTTCTTGAGGTAGTTGTTGAACTCATTTGAAGTGTATTCTCCTCCATTATCAGTGCAAAGGCACTTGATTTTTCTTCCGAGCTCGCGTTCTACCGTGTCCTTGAATTCCCTGAATTTTTCAAAAACCTCATCTTTATGTTTTAAGAAGTACCACACATACCTCGAAAAATCATCAATGAAGGTTAACAAATATTGATAACCACGAGTTGATGGTTGTTTGATTTTTCCAAGAACATCTGAGTGCACCAGCTCCAACGGCTCCTTTGCTCTAAACTTTGACTCCTTGTACGACAATTGATGCGCCTTACCATATTGACATCCAGCACATACAGTATCATGGAGGATCTCAATTTGTGGGAGTCCCTTCAACATTGACTTTTGCATCATAATCTTCAATTTGTTGTAGTTGACATGCCCGAGTCGTGCATGCCACAAGTCACCTATGTCACTCTTTTTGGCCTTGTCTACATAGGCCTCTTCAGCTGACATCACATAGATAGCCTTCATTTTTGGTCCTTCTATGAAAGGTGTACCTATGACTTTTAATTCTTTATACACCTTCACATCATCTGGGCCGAATAGTACATAGTTACCTGAAGTTGTTAGTTGGGGTACTGACAATAGGTTCTTCTTCATCCCTGGGACATGATAAACATTTTCTAGTTGTATTTCTTCATGTCTATACTTTTGTGACAGCTGCGTCTTGCCAACATGGGATATTGGTAAATGTGTGTTATCTGCTGTTACGATAACACGATCTCCTATGTACTTTGTTATGCTCGACAATTTTGACTCATCTCCGGTCATATGATTGGAATAGCCTGAATTTACTATCCAACATTCTTGTAGTCGACTGTCTGCTTACATACAGCAGTAAGTGCATGTTCTTCTGTTGGGCCTTTCCCTCGTGCATCAACAATATCTTTCTCTTCCACAATGAAAGAAGTGTCGAAGTTCCAATCTTCTTCTCCAGCGTCTTCGTTTTTAGAAGATGTTGTGACATTTCCTTCAATTTTCTTGGACCAACAATTTATTGCGTAATGTCCCTTCTTGCCACAATTAAAACATTCCTCACTTTGACGATCCTTTTGCTGCCACCGGTTCTGACCACCTTGATTATTTTGAGCTCCTCGAGCTCCCCCTGATTGGAAACCTCTATATTGCTTTCCTCGAACATCTCTTTCTTTACTATTGAATCTCCCGGCACCACGTCCTTGTCCTCGACCTCTACCACGTCCGCGTCCTCTGTCATCTCTACTGTTGGTGGAAAGAGCCGTCTCTTCACGAATGGTTGGTTGACTAGACATGGGTTTGTTTAGATCCTCTTCGTTAATTAGCAAATTCTCCAGATTTGCTAAAGTTGGCTCGGTGGCCCAGCCCCGAGTTGCCGTGATAATACTCTTGTACTCCGGCTTTAGTCCATGGATGATAATTCTTTTCATCCAGGTTGGTGTAATACCATTTTCTGGATCTAGTTTGGAAATCTCGTCACAGAGAGATTTTACCTTTGAGAAATATTGACTCACAGTCATATTTTGCTGGAAGATGGACAAAAGCTCATTTTCGAGCCTTTGTAATTTTGCATCATTCTTCTTAGCGAAAACTCCAGTTAATATGTCCCACGCCTCTTTCGGCGTTTGAGCATCTTTGATTCGCTGTAGAAATTCATCCTCCACAGCTACGGTTAAAGCGTACATGGCTTTGCCTGCATTAACCTTCCATTTATTTAAGATCTCAGGGTCAGCTACTGGTCTTTGAGGTGTAGCCTCTGGTCGTGCCGGTGTTGAGGTTGAATCGACGGAACTTGTGTCGATACTTCTGGCCTCCCTTGGTGGTGTTGTATCACTGCCATTTACAACATCCCATAAATCCTGTCCAAGCAGATAAAACTTTATATGGGTACTCCATGACCCATAATTATTGTTGTTGAGTTTCTGAATAGAGTTTGTAAAATCTCCCATGATTTTTACAATGAACAGTACTTCGTCTTCTACGGTGTGAACAGTGTCGTCTGTATGAACAGTGTCGTATGAACAGTTCCGTATGAACAGTACTTCGTCTTCTCCGGTGTGAACAGTGCCGCCGGAATAGTAACTTGCCGGAAAATTTGTAGAATTTTCAGAATTTAACAACCAAGCTTTGATACCAAATGTTGGAAAACAACTCTTGTATTTCTCTCTAGAAAACAACTCTTGTGTTTCTCTCTTTTATTTCTCTTGGTATATTTTACAAATGCAATGAATTAACCTATTTATAAACCTCATCCTAGTACCTTGAGATCATTGCTTACATAACTTATATTTATTTCAAGCCTACAATGTATGACTTCACCAACCAAGCTTACAATTATTGAACATTAATATGCATGTGTTGCTTTGATTTTTGGAAATTTATCAAATATGTCCCAAATTAAGGGGTACTTTTATGTTTATATCCCATTTTATTCATAATTTATAAATATGTCATATGGTTAAAATCTAACTCACATATAACTCATATACCTATAATTATATATATATTTATAATAATTAAGACTACAATGTCCCCTTCTCCCACCCATTTCCTATCCTCCTCCTGGCCTCGCAGGGGCACACCCACCCACCGGAACCACCCACCCACCGGAACTTCTCCTGGTCCTAAAGACATTTTTGTAGATAGGCAGTGGAGAATTCCTTCGTTCCTGCTCGTTTGTTTTTGCAATCAGATAAAAGTCTTCACGAAGCAACATATTCTAATGTAGAATTAAGTGGTTAGGCAGGCAAGATTGAGGGTTTACCATATGACTTTCGTTACATAGAAGTATGTTAAGTTTAGAATGTATTTTGACATTTTGTCAGTCCAATGAAAACAGTGGGTAGATCTATTATATGGGCATATTAATTAGTTAGGAGGACAAAAATGTCTTTTAATGATATAAAGTTGGTAAGTTAATCACGGTTATATTTAAAAATCGGATGTATTAGTAAAATGGGAGATATTTATAATTAAAATTAAAAATAGACACATATTCATAAACAGCCTTTTCAAATGTGATATATAAGAAGAAAAAAAACCTTAATTTTTAGCCTCCATTCTAGAAGAGTTTGAATTCTAACAGCATATGCAGTAATATAGTAATATTGTGATATTAAGGGCATTCTCGATTGGCCACGCCATTGCAACTTGTCTAAATCCATATGCAATATGAGTTTAATTTGATCTAATGTTTGTGGCATTAGCCAATGGGACAAGCATTTGCAACTTTCATAGTAAAAACTAAAACTTTGCTTTAAGTTTGTTATTTTGTATGCTCTGGTTCACGGTTTCGCTGTATAAGACGAGACTGGCAACTTTTTTGAAGTTTCACGTTGGCCTTTTTCCATGCAAAGTATCTACCTGTTTATTCACAAGAAACACTTGATATTCAGAAGAAATACATACGCTAAAGGCTTAAAGCCTACAAATACTGTTGAAAATTATTTTAAGAAAAGCGGCATTTGTGATTTGTCATACTGATTATAGCAAAATGGAATCAACTCTAAACTTTTAAGTTTAAAATACTGTTTAGTTGATGACTTAATGAATAAAAAGTGAGAATGTTTCGCAGAATAAAACTACATTGATTCCGGTATATCTGTATATGTCAACTTGTTTGGCTTGTCTGGACACTATGAATTTATGAATACAGATAGGTCAGTAAGTCTGTGAATATGAGAGAATGTCTTTATTGATCATTGAGTACTAATTGTCTGAGAAAAATCATCAGCAAAATAGTCAGAAGAAGAATAAAGCCACTGAAGTAACCTCTGCATATTTTCTTGCTGTAATGAAGATAAAACTTCCATATATATATAGATGCATACAATTAATCTTGAAACCACACACACACACACATAAAAAAACGAATACAAATAAAATCCCTCGGTATTTAAAAGAACTGAGGGTTGTACATAGGTAAGAGCCAAGTGTATGTATGTAACAGAGAGATTGGACAATATATCCCATGTTTTCCATTCTCTCTCAGCCCTTCTCAGTTTTGATCCTAAATTAAAATGAACAATCGTCGAATTATCTAGTATTGTTACCATATTAAAAGTTTCTTAAGGAAACACCTCTACACTCTTCAACTTTGCACAAGAAATGATGTGATCTTGATTTTCTTTTGAAATATCAATGCAATGAGAGTATCTGTTCCCCTGATCTTCAACCAAAAAAGCTGTTTTGCAGCTTTTGAAAAACATACAACTGATGATTGTATCAAGAACGATTAGGATGGAGTATAA
This sequence comes from Saposhnikovia divaricata, assembly GCA_036435485.1. Classification (NCBI taxonomy): domain Eukaryota; kingdom Viridiplantae; phylum Streptophyta; class Magnoliopsida; order Apiales; family Apiaceae; genus Saposhnikovia; species Saposhnikovia divaricata. Next base: position 237,137,976 of record CM071594.1, read on the forward strand.
ATATGCAATGACAATCCACTCTAGAGTCATTGAAAAAGTTGGATATTGATTTGAAGAAAAGACTACCGCAGCACGATATAGAAACAAAGCCTCAACTGCGGCCAAGGCCAAATTGAGAGGCAGTGCTAATGATATAGCTTTTGAGTTTCTTCCTTTGATCAGAATACAAGCCTTGAGTATTGAAATATACCCTCCTTTTGCTTCCATTCCTGATAAAACCAAGGCCAAGTTGCTAATAACGAATGTGTTAGCAAGAATTATAGAGTATATAATAGCTGCCGCTGCAGAAAAAAGCACTATTGACGTAGAAGTTGAAAATAGTTTATAAACTTCAAGACAATTGAATGCAATAGATAGGATTGAGAATGAAGTTGCATTTGCAGAGAGAATTAGAAATGAGGTCCAAATTTGTGTAGAGAAAATGGGATTTAGAATGGAAATGAAGGAAGAGATTTTTGGCGGAGGAGATGGTTTATGTTGGGAGAGAGCCTTGATAATAGACGCCTTCGCGATAAGGAGGAAAGAAAAGGTAAAAGGAAGAACCAAAATCGTAGAGGTAATGGTTTGGGAGAGCTTAATGCTGAGAATGTGGAAGAATTCTGATGATGCTGGTAAGCCTGCTGCAGTAAGAAGACTCTGCAGCCTAATTTGTATCGGTGGAAAAAGAGAAGAAGAAGGCACAAGTGCTTGTGAGAGGAGTACTGAAGCTGAAAATGGCAAGGCAAGAATTGCTGAGATTGTGAAGTAACGGTAGTTTGAAAGAAAAGTATAGATTGAACTTCTGATAATCTTGGCAGGGGTCTCCATTACAATGTATGATGAATAGCCTTCCCCTGGGGTGAGATTTAGTTCTCTATTCTTTTTTAGCAATGCCCTTTTATATGAGCAGGAGCTGTAGCATTTTGATTATTTCTTACAACAGAAGGGTAAATATTTTAGAGTTTATGGTGTAAAGCTAGCTACCAACTGATAAAAATAGTAAACCATGAGATCATCAAGTGATTTCTTTATTTTCTACTTTTGGATTGTTTTTTACCTTAGTTCTTTTGGTGTCATTCTGAGGTCTTGTCTCTGTGATTATCCCCCACCAATATTCTATAGAATTAGTAGCTGGCAAAAATGTGAAAAATATAAAGTCATTTCTCATAAAGTATAAAATTGTAAATCATCACATTTAAGACCTTTTTTACAATGTTGTTGTTGTTTGTGTGTCTTTTCATGCAAAAGAGGGTTTCTTTTAGCCTTTTTGCTAGTTAGCTTAGAACATACTACAGTACTATACATTTACTCATACACATTTTCACCTAATCATAATGATCAATTGTTTTAATTAATATTTTTTAATGCAAACCTCCACGAGGTAGAAGCATACATGTGGGAAAATTAATAATAATCTTTCCTTAATTGAATTTAGTGATTCTTCAATAGATATATTATCAAAGCCAGGATCTGGGAAAGATCACTTTTGATCTACTTACAATATTTTGATCATATATTTTAATGTTTTCTAGGAATATACTATCAACCTGAGAGAGACATGGGTTGATTAAAATCCAGAAAAATCGAATCAGCATTTTTGGTTAAATAAATGTGAATGATATGTATATTATTATACTTTCTACACAAGGGGGACATAAATAAATCAAGAAATGTCTTATGTTATAGGGAGAATATTGTATAACAATGTTTTGGAGATTTGCTGGATTAACGGAGCAAAATACGGATATTTTGCTAATGAAAGAAGAACAGGGGATTAGGGTTTGTGTGTTTAGATGTGGCTGAGCTTGATAGGTGTTTGCAGGAGTGAACTATTTCTCATCCGTATCAAGGTGCCTACGTACCCTATTTATAGGGATCAAGCCGTACGTAGTTCTTGGGCAGCAAGTTACCTAGACGGGCTAGGGTTTTAAAAGATAAGTCATGGCCCAAGCCCACTCGTGCAGGGCTGATGTGGCAATGAGTCCTTAATCCTATCCATGATCCATGGCTTATAGAAGGAAACCGATGGTCTCGCATGGTTAGAGAAGTGAAGTAGAGCCTAGCATGCGACCTCGAGGGGCCTGGCCATGCGAAGCAGTCCCAAATGCCCAATTACTTATGACCGCGAGGGGCCTAACTACGTGTTAGGTTAGGGGACTTGCACAATCCGAGATTCACAAACATTAATACAGAGCACACACACAACCAATTGATTAGTTGACAAGATCTACCAAAGCACGGTCAAACACTTTTCAAATATCACTTCTACTTCTATCAACAATAAGTAAAAGCAAAACAAGAACACAAACAATATTTGACGTGGAAACACCCACGCCCCAAACTTGTATTATTAATCTTAACAATATCAATAATACATCAAGACAATAACACCTTAACGGTGTCCCAATCCGATACTTGAGCCAACAATGCTCAAGCATCCCCAAACAATACTTAAGACTACATCTCTTAAGCTTTTACCTCCCCAAACAAATACAATATGACTATGTATATAGCCATCACAAACTTAGCCACCAAGATATCCTAATCATACTTGGTTTCCAATTACAATCCTTATCATACTTGGTATCTAAATATACCATCTATAATAATTATATAAACATATAATTATTACCCAATCCATATATGTTTTGGATCACCAAAACCCATACCATATTGGGTTGAAACCCAACAATCCTCCCCTTCAACCCAATACCCATATTGGATTGTACGGTAACCATCAAAGCCATCGACGTCCATCTGCCAATGCCTCCCCTCGAACAAGAATCTCCTCATCTTGCTCCTCCAATCTTAAGTGTCGCTAAAACCCGTATAGTGACCCTCAAAACCATCCAAACCATCGTTCTTCACCATAACGATGTATCCATCTACAAAATCACGTGCATCAACCACCACGAGTGCTCTTCCACATGTTGAGTCACCCGATCCTTGCTTTCACAATCCTTCGGTCTCCTGAAGAAAAATCACTAGTATCATCCAAATAGTTCACCTGGTTGATCAAACCATTGAAATAGTTGCGATGACCTCTTCCATCTTCTTCCATCTCGAGTCCGCACAGGATTGATCCATGATGCAAGTCAACCGTCAAATCGCACGTAACTTTGTCTCTACCCGCTTTAGTAGCAATCTCCTTGTCAGCAAATCCTTCATCATGTTCTGCCATACCAATTGAACCTCGAACTTTCCCTCAACCTCATCCATCACGAACCCGAACCTTGGCTCTAGATACCACTTGTTAGGTTAGGGGACTTGCACAATCCGAGATTCATAAACACCAATACAGAGCACACACACAACCAATTGATTAGTTGACAAGATCTACCAAAGCACGGTCAAACACTTTTCAAATATCACTTCTACTTCTATCAACAATAAGTAAAAGCAAAACAAGAACACAAACAATATTTGACGTGGAAACACCCACGCCCCAAACTTGTATTATTAATCTTAACAATATCAATAATACATCAAGACAATAACACCTTAACGGTGTCCCAATCCGATACTTGAGCCAACAATGCTCAAGCATCCCCAAACAATACTTAAGACTACATCTCTTAAGCTTTCACCTCCCCAAACAAATACAATATGACTATGTATATAGCCATCACAAACTTAGCCACCAAGATATCCTAATCATACTTGGTTTCCAATTACAATCCTTATCATACTTGGTATCTAAATATACCATCTATAATAATTATATAAACATATAATTATTACCCAATCCATATATGTTTTGGATCACCAAAACCCATACCATATTGGGTTGAAACCCAACACTACGAGCCTTCTAGTAGAGAATGAGATAGCGATCTCGTTTATCCTGTAGATGTGATGATAGCGCGAAGCGGTCCCTGAGAGGGAGTGTCAGCGAAGCGATCCCTTAGACCGGATCATGAGCGAGGTGGCCCTGTAGTTGTGCCGAGCTGATTCCAATAGTGGACTTTAATGACCCAATTGTCATCTTCTAGGCCCATAGTCAATTACGGACTGTTAATTTAGCAAATTAAATCATGATAATTATTATGCCAGACTTGGGCATAAAAACTACCCCCCGAGTCCATGTTGTCATTGAAGATGCGATGTGGACTCAAAGAGAGGATGTATGAAACCGCGAGGCAAAGCCTTGGCCTTCTGTTAATATAGATATGACCGTTGGAGACGCCGCGACCCTAAGAATGTGAAGGGGTTTGACAGCTGTTGCGTCTCGAGATGTGTATTCAATCGGTTGAGATCTTGACAAGTGTCCCATGACTTTCTCTCTCCTGATGACTATATAAACTCCTGTCACCATCATTTCATTTTTCATTCTCACAAACACGTTGTCGAAGTGCTGTCAGTCTGCTCCTGGATCAAATGCAAGAATTCTTTCAGCTCAATTACAAGAGATCTCCAATTTCTTCCGATTTCTTCAACCTTTCTCCAGAAAAGTAAGTCTTCATTCTTTCTTCATATTTAGATTATTGTTCTTCATTATAATTGCATGATTAAATAGCTTTAATTGCACGCGATGCGACCCCGTACCTTCAATATTATTTAGCGGTCCCTGTCTCGCTTAGATAGGAATGCGATCTCGTAGTTATTGCCGCCTTTAGGAACTTTAGGAACGTTTTTTTTGGCTAGAATTGTGATCCCAATATTTCCCCCGTGAGTGATGCGTGAACACATAGAGCCCCTCTCATTTATTTATTCTTTTCTTCCTTTACTCCATTTGCTTTCTGTAAGAGCACACACTTAATTTCTCACCTCCTTTTCAGATGTCGAACGATGACAGTTCAAGGACGCCCTCTCATATGCCTAATGTTCAAATCAGCGAGGAGGCTGCTGCTAACATCGCAAGGGCCGCGAGTACGAGCGAAAGCTCCTTTAAGTTATATTTCGACTCGCAATGGTCGCATGAAGATTATACCAGAGAGGTACCCTTAGATAAGTGGCTATCCAAGCGCCCTGCGAGCTCACGTAATCGATCCTTAGATGTGCTTCCAGCTCAGAACGAGCCCCAAATCGAGATGACAGATGCCGAACATGAGATTGAAGCGTTGAAGAAGAAAGGAGAGGCATTTAGCTCGCAAGCAGCACAAATCCTTGCTAGAATACCCCCTCCTCAAGAAATGTCGCCCATCCATATAAGCGACTCTCCGATAGATTCATTAGGCGATGCCTACTATGACGTTGAAGGAGGTGCAAATAACGAAGTCGACTCCGATGATGATGATTACGAAGAACCGTCTTCAGATGATGGGGGTCTTGACGAGGTGTCAAGAGTTGTAAATTTCAAGGACTATGATTATGTCCCGGAGGCTTCGCCTAATCTTTACATTCCAACCCCACAACCAGAGCTCGAGGGCGTTATATATGTGGGGGGCCTCGCCCTGAAGAAATCCCACCTGGTTAAAAGGAGAAGCCCGGTGAGCCTCGCATACTCACATGTCGCGACATGTCCTCAACCTTGACAGTGAAAACCATTACAGAAGGGGTCGCTAGAGTTAGGCCTGAAGGCAAAATCATCCTTCCTAAAAAAGACATGCGATGTTATCGCTTCAACCATAAAGAAAATGGAGGCAGGGTGCCTAGAATGGTCTTGACGATTCCCTTAATGAAAATTGGTGTCTCTTCGCCTCTTCACCCCTTCATAGGAGATGTCTGCGAGACATATTTTCTAGCCCCCATTCAGATTAGCACAAATGGTTATCGATCCATGATCGCCTTGTACATACTCTATCACAAGCTTGGGTACCCTCGCATGGACGCGAGGACGATGGCCTATTTTCTCCAACTTAAACGATGTGGGGCCAAAGATTTTGGCTATGTCTACTTCTCCGTGTGTCCAGAATTCAATAGGAAAGGCCTTCTTCCTGGTGGAATAAGTAATGCAGGCTCGTGGAAAGAGCCCTTTTCTTTATATCCACGAAGTCCCCAGAGTCAAGACAAGTTTCAACTATCTCCCAGGTAACTTACCTCTTAAGATCGCCATTCTCTTGTCATCTTTCATATTTTTCAAAACTAACAACTCCATTGACATCACAGTCGGTCCAGTTCGCACCGTCTTGAAAGGTGAAGAAAAACAGCGAGCTAATGAGGTGTTATCGAAATCCACCAAAGAGGAGAGAAATATTAGAACCCTGCTCACTTTAGAAAATTTGATTGAATGCGAGTTCCTCAAGGAGGGAGTGGGTACCACCCCTGAGGAAGGGCCTTCCACTGCGAGGCGGTCCTCGCGGAAGAGAAAACCGCGAGAAGAAGCTTCGTTTTCTCATGTAAAAATAGTTGATGATGAGGGTACTCCTCAATTATAATACGATCCATAATTACTACACATTGCATTCCTTTTATTGGCTTCACACATATTTTCATGTCATTTGTCTTCGCATTTGCTTTATCGTACTTCACTGATTTATTAAGCTGTTTCTAACTCATCCTTTTCTCCTGTAAAGGAATGTCGAACCGTAGTGGCCCTGTTCCTCCCTTCCTTCAGTAAAGTGCTAAGAAAGGTTCTGCTTTGAAGGCAGCCTCTGCTCTGAAAGTTCCTCCAACAGCTCCTCAACAGAGAATCATCAATGATCCGTCATCTCAGACTGGCACCGCTGGGGATCAAGCCTTGGATCTCGCTGCCCAAAGCCCTCTCAAACGGGCTAAGAAAGATGGGCCATTTGACGATTCGACCCGTCCACCTGTAGGGGTCGTTACTGCTACAGCCTCTCAGCACCTCTTCGCCACCCTAGGATCAAAATACTCTGAAGAAGCTGAAGCTTCTGGTTGGTGGAAAGCGACCCTAGAAGAGAACGCTACTGCTCTGACCAAGTGCTTAGCTGAAGCCTTTATTCGCCAAGCTGCCCACACCAAACACTTCTTCCAGCTTGATAAAAAAAACAAGGTGCTTGAGTTCCAGAAGGTTGAAGACAAGCGATCCTTGGAGGAAACTTTCAAGAAGAAACTTTCCCAAGACACCGCTCAAATTCGATCAGATCTGAAGAATGCTCGCAAAGAGAGGAACGATTTTGAAAAGTCCTTCAAGGAATTGCAAAAATTCAGCGAAGAAGCTGCTAAGAAAAAGGAGGAGGAGATCGAAAAGTTGAAGAACGATCTAGCTGCCGCGCAGGCCTCGCTGACAACCGCTGAAGAAACATTCCTGGCCAAGGGGCAAGTCTCTTTTATGAAAGGATTCATCCGAACGATCCCCGACTTTGACTGGGACCAGCTTGGGCCAGGAAATGCTGACTTCGCGGAGTCCTTGAAGAAAGAAATCGATGATGAAGATGCTGAGGAGGAGCGGCTCGCAGAGGAGGCGAGATTAGCAAAGGAAAGGAGGCGAGATTTAAAGATTTACCTTTAAATCTTCATGTAGATTATCTTCGTTAGCATACTACATAAGTAACTTGTCTCACAGATCATTAGAATATATAGATTGTGCTCGTAGATGCGAAGTGCTTTGAGTAATTCAAACATGTGTTCCTTTGATTGTTGTAGATAGTTAAAAATGTGAGCAGCTACTTTGAGATGTTTTCAAGTGTGATTCTAGCATCGTTGAGATGGCTTGGACCTTAAAATGTAAATGCTAGCAAACAAATTTTGAATGCACAATAAAGCAATTCATAAAGCAAACGAACTCATGTATTGATAAGTGGGGCGAGGCCCACTAGTTGATAAGTAAGGACGAGGCCCGAAAGTCATTACATCATAAAGGGGAGGTGTCTATATGATCACTACCCCCCAGTACTTTGTATGAATTATTCATGCTAAGTAGTAGTAGACAGAGGCTACCAGGGGCGAGGCCTTTACTGATAGTATTTTCTCAAATGCTCCGCATTCCAAGCTCGCGGAATAACTTTGTCTTTCATATCAGTGAGATAGTAGGTCCCTTCTGAAAGAGTAGCATAGATCTTCTAATGTCCTTCCCAATTAGCGCCAAAAACTCCATGACCTGGGACCTTAGTGTTAGGCATGACTCTTCTAAGTACTAGGTCACCTGTACGTAGAGATCGCGCTTTGACCTTTCCATTATAGTACCTCGCTGTCCGTTGTTGATAGGCTGCGAGGCGTAGCTGGGCCTCGCTTCTAGTTTCTTCTATCATGTCCAAACAAAGCCTATGATTGACCTCGTTTGCCTCGGGATCGTAATGTTCTCTTCTAAACGACCCTGAGCCCACTTCGACTGGCACCATGGCCTCGCATCCATAAGTAAGTGAAAATGGTGTTTCCCCTGTGGTCGACCTTGGGGTCGTATTGTATGACCACAAAACCCTTGGTAACTCCTCAGGCCAATTACCCTTGCTCTCTTCCAGTTTGGCTTTCAAAGTGTGTTTTATGATTTTGTTTATGGCCTCAGTTTGACCATTCGTCTGAGGATGGCTCACAGCTGAGAAACTCTTTTTTATCCCCAGATTTTCACAGAATTCTTTCATTTCCTTGCTGTCAAATTGCTTCCCATTATCCGAAATGAGTTGATATGGGATCCCATAGCGACACACAATTGCTTTGTACACGAAGTCCTTGAGCTTCTTTGCAGTGATGGTTGTAAGTGGCTCGGCCTCGACCCACTTAGTGAAATAGTCAACGGCCACTACTGCATATTTAAGTCCTCCTTTACCCTTTGGGAGTTCTCCAATTAGATCAATACCCCACATAGCAAAGGACTATGGGCTCGTTAGCGAGGTAAGCTGAGAGACAGGGATGTTGCTGAACTTGGCGATCCTCTAACAGGCATCGCATTTTCTTGAAAACTCAAATGCATCCTTTTTTAGCGTAGGCCAATAATACCCTTGGCGAAGAATTTTCTGGGCTAGCGAGCTACCCCCCGTGTGATTGCCGCATATCGCTTCATGGACTTCTCTGAGAATGTAATTACACTCTTCCTCATCTATACACCTCAGTAGTGGGATGTTAAATCCTCTTCGATACAAGACTTCATCATAAATGACATAGCGAGCAGCCTGATATTTCATCTTCCTCGCTTCTTTCTTATCTTGAGGCAGAGCTCCGTTTTTCACATATTCCCATATTGGGGTCATCCAAGTCAACCCTGGGGTCGCTATCTCCATAATGAACTCCTCCGGTACACTGGGCTTTGTCTGAATTTCCAATGGGATAATTCCAAATAATGTGGCCTCGCGGTGCGACCCCAATTTTGCCAGTGCATCTGCTCCTTGATTCTTTTCTCTTCTGATATGAACCACCTTGACATTGTTAAACTTTTTGATCAACCTTTGTGCACATCGCAGATATAGCTCAATCTGCTCACCTCTAGCTTGCCACCCACTCCAGAGTTGATATGTTACCAGCATAGAATCGCTGTAAGCTGTGAGGTTTTCCACCTTCATTTCCAGTGCCAGTTTGAGACCAATAATGAGGGCTTCGTACTCTGCTGCATTATTGGTGGCTTCGAAGGCAAAGTGTACTGCACTTTGTATCTTACGACCCTCCGGAGTTACCAACTCGATGCCAGCCCCGGCTCCTTCCTTGTTAGATGCCCCATCTACGTATAGCTCCCACCACGAGGCTGAATTTTATTTTTTGTCCTCGCTAGCTATTATTTCTGGAGCTGCTATGATAGCCCAGTCATCTCCCTTAGATTGGGGAGGAAACTCCAAAATAAAATCTGCAAGTGCTTGTCCTTTTATGGGGCCACGAGGCTTGAACTCGATGTCGAACTGACTAAGCTCTACTGTCCATTTTAATAATCTCCCTGAAGACTCCGGCTTGTACATTACTTGCCTCAGTGGGTAGGCGGTGCGAACCTCAATGTTGTGAGCCTGAAAGTAGGGCCTTAACTTTCGCGAGGCCAGCACCAGGGCATAGGCTAGCTTTTCCATGTTTTTGTAGCGAGTCTCAGCGTCTAACATTCTTCTACTGATATAGTAGACAGGATATTGAACCTTTTCCTCTTCGCGAACCAATACTGCACTGACCGCATGCGTTGACACAGCGAGGTAGACAATGAGTGTCTCTCCTTCTTTGGGCTTAGAGAGCAAAGGTGGCGAGCCTAGCTGTTCCTTGATTTTCTGAAAAGCCTCCTCGCATTGAGGGGTCCATTCAAAGTTCTTTCCCACCTTTTTGATAGCTTTAAAGAATTCATGACACTTGTCTGATGATTTTGAGACAAACCTGTTGAGAGCAGCTATCCTTCCTGTTAGGCTTTGAACCTCCTTCACACATCTTGGCGACTTCATCTCCATTAGAGCCTTTATTTTTGCGGGGTTGGCCTCGATACCCCGATGGTTGACAATAAACCCAAGGAATTTCCCAGACTCGACCCCAAATACACATTTTTGTGGGTTGAGCTTCATCCTATACTTTCTCAAGATACTGAACATTTCTGCCAGGTGAGCAATGTGGTCCCCAGCTTCCTTGGATTTTACCAGCATATCATCCACATACACCTCCATTGTCTTTCCAATTTACTTTTCAAACATCATATTGACCAACCTTTGATAAGTCGCCCCAGCATTAAGGAGGCCGAAGGGCATCCCTATGTAACAGTAGAGCCCTCTATCTGTGATGAACGAGGTGTGCTCCTGGTCAGGGCCATACATGGGTATCTGATTGTACCCAGAGTAAGCATCCATAAAGCTAAGGAGCGCATGCCCCACTGTTGCGTCCACCAATTGATCTATCCTCGGTAATGGGAAACTATCTTTTGGGCAATGCTTGTTGAGATCAGTGAAGTCTACACATGTCCTCCACTTTCCATTGGGTTTCTTCACGAGGATTGGGTTTGCGATCCAGTCAGGGTAGAACCCTAACGAGCCCGACCTCGAGGAGTCTATCCACTTCTGCTTTGAGAGCCTCGGCTCGTTCTCCACTTATAGGTCGCCTTTTCTGTCTGACTCCTTTCTTGCTGGGGTCGAGATTGAGCCTGTGACACATAACGTTAGGATCAATCCCAACCATATCCTCGTGGGACCAGGCGAACACATCCAAGTTATCTCTCAGAAAAGCGACAAGCCTTTCCCTTAAACTAGGGTTGAGTTGCGACCCTATCTTCAACACCTTAGAAGGGTCTTGTACATCAACAAGAATAGGAATAGTATCCTCCGCTGCTCCAGCTCGCTCTACATGTTCTGGGATGCGAGGATCAAGGTCTAGATCATACTTACGAGCCCGGCTTGGCTCGGCCTCATAGGTATTAGTTTTTTCATGTTGGGGGGTCGCGATCCCATCCTCCGGCATTGGGGTTGCACCCACATGTCCATACTCATTCACAACAGTTATTTCTTGTATGATTCCGCTTGGTAGCTCTGTTAGTGTGGAAGTTTCCTTGCGAACCCATTTGCCTTTTCGGGCTCGCACAGCTGCCTGCTCTGGGCTTTCTCCTTCGTCACTAGCTTCTTCTACAATTCCTTCTTGGAGTACCATCACAGGTTGCGAGGCCTCCATCATGAGGGCTCCTGGGACCGGTTCTACCTGGATACCCAAGTTATCAAAGTAATCATCTGGAAGCTCCTCAATTGAGATCATGTTACAATTTGGTGAAGGCATGAGGGCTATCTTGCGAGGCCTGTCTTCCTCTTCGCATTCCATCTTATCAATCATATAGTTATTCCCTTTTTCTGCTGACTTAAGGGCCTTGTTATAGCATTCACGAGATTCATGTTGCGCTCCCTTAACACATCCGACTCCATTTGGGGTAGGGAACTTCATAGAGAGATGATAAATAGAAGTGACCACCCTCATTTCTTTTAGAATTGGCCTCCCCACAATAGCATTATAGGCCGAGGGCTGATCAACTACCATAAAATCAGCGATCTGTGTAGTTATACATGGCTCGTCCCCTAAGGTAACGGGGAGCCTTACGAGGCCCTTGACATTGACTGAAGCTCCAGTAAAACCATAAAGATGTCCTACGGTAGGGATAAGGTCTCTGTCCACGAACCCCATTTTCTGATAGACCTCGTATGTTAGAACATTCACTGCACTTCCATTGTCCACAAGGACCCTGTAAACATTTTGCGATCCAATGCGAACTCGGACAACGAGGGCATCCGAGTGGGGGTGGTGGACCCACTTCGTATCTTCTTCAGTGAACATGATATTCGTATCTTCCCCCTTGAAGAGCTTTGGGGGTCGTTCCTGCAGGTGATAAACGTTAGTGAGGGGTCGCTCCTTAGCTTCGCGAGCATACCTCTCTCTGGCCCTATTGCTGTCTCCCCCGATGTGGGGTCCTCCAATTATCACATGGATACTTCCACCTCGCGTTTCCCTTTCCTTAATGACTGGATTCTGTTCAGGTGGCGGAGCTTGATTATAACCAAGGCCAGACTTGGGATTATGTTACTTCACTTCTCGAACCGCCCACTCAGTTAACTTTCCATCTCGAATTAATTGATCCACTTGTTGTTTGAGCTCCCGGTAATTCGTTGTATCATGCCCTATTTGTTCATGAAAGGCACAATATTTGCCAGTGTCTGCCGTTCGTTTCGGACCCATTTGTGCAGGTCTCCTGAATACCCCCTTGTGCGCATTGACTGCATAGATGTGATCAATTGGGGCGACCAAAGGGACATACTTATCTTCACTCCTTGCAGGGCGAGCTCGAGGCGGGGATCGTTTTGGTGGATCGCGCTCTCTTCTTTTTGGACTGGGGCTTCGACTTCGATCACGTCTTTGCCTCGGACTTCTGGAGTCCTTCTTTTTCACTCCCCTGTTTCTACTCCAGCTGCTACTCCTTTCATTATTCTTTTTTAGATCTGCAAGTGACTTCTCAACGCGCTTGAAAGGCTCAGAAAGGGTGCTAGGGGTTTGCTCTTGCAGTTTCTTCCAGAATTCAGTCCCTTCCCTCACTCCAGCAATAAGGAAATTTTTCACAGCCTCATCATTTGCACCTCGCACGCGAGGCACCTCAGCATTGAATCTCTTGAAATAGTCATGAAGAGTTTCTCCTTCCTTCTATTTTATATTCGCCAAGGTAGATACAGGGGGTGCATAGAGCATCAAAGATTGGAACTGCTTGATAAAGATGTCAACAAATTGCTCCCATGAGTCGATGGTAACCAGGGCCCCTAGTTTTGAAAACCATTGCTGGGCACTTCCCCTTAGCGAGGCGGCGAACAACCTACACCTAGCTAGATGCGAGACCTGGTATACATCCATCTCGTTGTTGAATCGAATTACGAACTCAGCTGGATCAGTATCTCCATTATAGGTCATATCTGAATGATGCCCACGAAACACCGCAGGGAGTGGCGCAGTTCGAATTTCGTGGGTAAAGGGCGAAGAAGAGCCCATAGTGCTAAAGATCCCTTTCTCATTGTTCATTGCGTCCAAGGCCTTTTTCAACTCTTCCAGCTTATAGTCTCCCACTTTGGCCTCCTTGTCCCCCTCCTTTTTCTCTCCAGTACTCCCATGGTGTGACTGAGTCTTTTATGGGATGCTAGACTCCTCCTGGTCATTCCTGCAATCCTTCTTTTTACGATCCTCTTCATGGTGTTGGGATCGTTCTCGGTCTCGATGAGATGGGGGTCTGTCATCGCGACGATAGGACCGCTCACGCTCTTTGTGAGAGGGGGGTCTGTCATCGCGACGATATGACCGCTCGCGATCTCGATGTGGAGACAATGGTCGATGAGGACCCTTGCTTTTATTCTTAGATTCTTCATTCCGAGGTGTATCAATCCTTTCTAATTTGAGATGGAGGTCGTGTTCAGTTAGCTTCTTTCCGAGACGGTCAAAAACACTAACCGATCTCCCCTCAGATGAAGCGACCTTGTCACGTGATCATCCTTTCCTTTCGAGCGAATACTCCTCCTTATTCCAGTCAGGGTTCGTTTGATCTGCTAGAACATCCTCGAAATCATCAATTAGTTTCTTGACAGGGACTTTGCTTCCTTCCCCTTGATATGTTCGACCACCTGTCCTTTCATTCCTCTTCGATCCTCTAGAACTATAACGCTTCTCCACTTTTGCGACCCTATCATGTACAGTGGTCACTTGATCGCCGAGGCCTTTTAGAAAAGACATTACCTCGCTGGTCAACGCCACCTTTTGTACTGGGGGTGTTTGCTCCTCTTTGTACCCAGTCTTAGAGTTGTCCTTGGACACCTCGTCCTCTGAGGGGTCCCTCATCAGGGGATCATCCCTGTTAACCCTATGTGACCCAGGAGTCTCTGCATCATTCTTCTTTTTGTGTGATTTAGTCATCGCTTCTCCAAATTCAATGACTACCCCTCCTTCTAGCGCCAAATGTTATAGGGAGAATATTGTATAACAATGTTTTAGAGGTTTGATGGATTAACGGAGCAAAATACGGATATTTTGCTAATGAAAGAAGAACAGGGGATTAGGGTTTGTGTGTTTAGATGTGGCTGAGCTTGATAGGTGTTTGCAGGGGTGAACTATTTCTCATCCGTATCAAGGTGCCTACGTACCCTATTTATAGGGATCAAGCCGTACGTAGTTCTTGGGCAGCAAGTTACCTAGACGGGCTAGGGTTTTAGAAGATAAGTCATGGCCCAAGCCCACTCGTGGAGGGCTGATGTGGCAATGAGTCCTTAATCCTATCCATGATCCATGGCTTATAGAAGGAAATCGATGGTCTCGCATGGTTAGAGAAGTGAAGTAGAGCCTAGCATGCGACCTCGAGGGGCCTGGCCATGCGAAGCAGTCCCAAATGCCCAATTACTTATGACCGCGAGGGGCCTAACTACGAGCCTTCTAGTAGAGAATGAGATAGCGATCTCGTTTACCCTGTAGATGTGATGATAGCGCGAAGCGGTCCCTGAGAGGGAGTGTCAGCGAAGCGATCCCTTAGACCGGATCATGAGCGAGGTGGCCCTGTAGTTGTGCCGAGCTAATTCCAATAGTGGACTTTAATGACCCAATTGTCATCTTCTAGACCCATAGTCAATTACGGACCATTAATTTAGCTAATTAAATCATGATAATTATTATGCCAGACTTGGACATAACATCTTAGTTCCAGACTTCCAGTAGTTAACTTTACTTGGTCAAGTGACAATGAACTTGAAAATGGCTAACAAGTTAGAAGGATTTTGATTGTCCTCGGTCAAATGCGGTAGACTTAATTACTTAACTACTTAACCGATACTTAGCAAGATGTTGATCAATTGATTTCTTCTGAATGTAAAATTGAGTGCACACAATTTGTTCAAGATTCACATACACAATCAGTTCAAGATTAACATCTCTCTCTCTCTCTCGATACATGCTTCATGCTCTATATACAGACATGTGGCACTCTTGTTTATCACTCCTTCATGTTGCTGGTCCCTCCTTGGACAATGATTGGAGGATTCTTCGCTTCAAAGAAAAATAAAATCTACAAAATTATGCAACTCTAGATGAAACAAGAGTAATTATCAATTTTCTAAGCTTAATGGCATGTAGAGTTAGCATGTTTGAATCAAATTAAGAAATTGTATGAAAGAAGAGTAATTATCAATTTTCTAAGCTTAATGGCATGTAGAGTTAGCATGTTTGAATCAAATTAAGAAATTGTGGGTGTTTTTGTGTACAAATAAGTTCTAATCACACATTGCGTTAGCGTTACAAAAAAAAGAAGTTATAATCTCACATTAGAATTAGAAAAGTGGTCATGTATGTACTCGTGTTACAGGTATTAAAATGCCAACCAAAATTTATTCTCAAATGAATTGATTATTTGACAATTTAAAATATTTTTTTTGGTGGAAATTAATGAAAAATGCAGGGGATCCAATATTATTATTTGTTTTAAAGTCGATCAGTCCTTAACATGTAATATTTGAGATATATTTTGGAAATCAATTTGGAACCTCTTAACATTGTTAAATTAAATTCAGTTATGATTAAATCGAACTATTAGTGTGTAGTAAGAATATGTAATTAGAGTTAAATTCTCTAACATAATACTAATTTGTTCCACATATAAAATATATATATGTCTTGTAACAGGTCCTAACATATAAATATTATCAAATATAAATATTTTGTAATATTTTATGTACAAAATAGATTGCAGAATATAAAATTTTCAATTAGTACTCCACACAAGTATTTCATTAAATTTTTCCCTATGTAACATAAGATAATAAAATGAGAATAAAGTTCCTAGATTACCCCAAGTTTATCTAAGATAATGGAATTAGAATCGATAACAACATGACATTTATGTCTAGATGTAAATATTAGATTTGTGCATGTATAATATACAAAAAAAAGTGAATAATTATTTAATTAAAAATATATACATGAATGTATAACATCAGGTAACTTAATAATGTTATCTCAGATAAATTCTTGAGATAATCTCACGAATTTTATTCTCTTATAAAATAGGGTGTTGGACCCTGCAAGGTACGGGAATATTTTAATTTTATTGTGAGATTTTAGTTTTTAATAGTTGTGATCATGATTATTCTTTAATTTGTTGTAATGTTGCCTAAATATAGATTAACTCACTATCTTTTCAAGTGTTCTTACTTTCTAACAGGTTGTGTCCAAAAAATTCTAATATATAATCAATTAGTCATCTAGTTCAATGATTTTAATTATAAATTTAAATTCATTATATTTAGAACTGAGATCTCACGATTCTGGACAATGTGAAGATTAACTAACATTTTCATAGCATTTGACTTTGGGGGAAGGGGGGTTTAGAGTAAAATCATAGAAAATTGGAAGGCATAAATGTGAAATGATATTAAAAAAATGTGGGATATTGCGATATTTTGGCTTTTAGTAGTTCAACTTTGACCGTGAACACCTTTCAATTTGTAACGGTGTTCCCTAAATATAGCTTAGCAAACTCTCTTCTCGAGGGCTTCATTTTCAACATGATCTGTATAAGATTTATAATATCTACTAAGATAACCTTCTCCTTATGAGTTTTACTTCTCCTTATGAGTTTTACTCTCTGCTGCCTCCTTTTCACTATGCATTAGCTCTGCATCACTCTCCCCAGACCTCGGCAAACTCCCGTTAATATGTCTTTATGGAGCCCTCTTCCTTGCCGAACTAACATAAATTTGTTTGTCCTTGATGATTAGGCCATTAAGCTTAAAGATTAATCTCTCCAGAGTTCTTCATCGAAATCTTAACAAACTCATAACGGTTATTATTTTTATCTCTTTTTTGAGGCAGAACAATGTCCTTGATCCTTCCTTCTTTTCTAAATAATAACCAAAGATCTTTTAGCTGAACAGAGTCTGGGAGATTGGTGATGAATCCTGTATTTTTTTCTCTATCCGTTTTGAATGACTCATGAAGGTTTCTTTCCATCCTTTTTTTCTCCTGCCTTGAAGAATGACTATCGACTTTGCTCTTTGGATACTTGGTTCTGTTTTAGCAGGGCTTCCTTGTAATCTAGCTTTGAATTCTCTTTATGAATTTCTAGACTCCTAAGGTGAATTTGGTGCAGCGCCTTTGTAATTTGCAAGATCATCACCCCTACAACCATTTCCTATTAGCTTATATAAATTTCTGAATATCTTCCTCCATACTTTGTGGTTTTTCTTCTCCCTTATTCAACTATTTCTTCATTAATAGTATATTTCTCAGCAATTTTTCCTCTTTACGGTCATTCCAAGGTGATTTATCTTTGAACCTCAACCTTACTTCTCCTTTTGAGTTATAATCTATTACCCTCTCTCTCAATTGGTTCTCCCAATGCTGATTTCCTGGGTCGTAATTGTTAATCGTCTTATCTCCCCAATTTCTGAATTTTTTCTTCCATATCTTTTTGCTTTCACCCACTATCCTAAAGCGACTATCCCACCAGTTTTCATCGATGTAGAAAGCCTTAGATCCACTTTTGTAATCCTGATTCCCTTCTTCATTGTCATCTTCATCCCTTAATCTAAACCTGTTTGGATCTGAATTTTGTGAAGGATGAAATTTTCTCTCTCCATCTATTTAGTTAACTCCGTTAATATATTGTATTTTGTATGCAAATTTAGGGTTTTAATCAAACTTATTTCAGATTCTTAACTTTTTTTTGTTTTCATCTTTAACTATACCCTCCATCTTTCACTATGTTTTAAACAATTTTTGTTTGAATCGAGTCTAAATTCAAATTAAAGTGATGAACATGTGTGTGTATGTATATTTATACAAACATATATATATAAATAAATTTAATTTAAAGAATGATATGAAATATGTGTGTGCATGTGTATTATGTAACACTCCAGTCCCATATCGAGTACATATGGGACTTTAGTTCAGTTTATAAGGCAAGGTCATACCACTAAAGTGCACTAACAAATCATGATCTTAAAAATGAAGTACAAATGTGTAAAGCATAATGTAATGTATTATGTAATAGAGGATATATATAACTCAACTAGGATAAAAGATAAATAATATTAAATCTATACAGGGATCGTGAAATTTGAAGAACAGGCACCAACAAGGATCAAGTCGCTGAAAGAAGTTCATTAACATGTTCAAGCCTCCGTGACAGAATAAGATGTACAGATGATTCAGTTGAAGAGCCAAAAAGATTCCATGTATTTACATAATTTGAAGATATTGCTACAGGCTAATCAATTGGAATGTAACGAAGGTGGGAAGATCAAGATCAGTGCTAGTCACTTGTCACTTGTTAATACAAGCATACATAAAAAATGCAACATATAATGAGTTCGTACCTTAGTTTTCCTTAGGTGGTGTTGGTACACTCGTCCATAACTTAGTCCAATGAGAGCTGCCAGAGTATCCTGAGTTACATTACAGTGTTCTAAAATTTTTTGAAATTTTAGAAATTTCCGATTAATTTTTAAAAATTAATTTACTCACTAAGAATTATTTTTGAATAATAAATTTTATTACAAATCAAATTAAGATATCAAATACTATTATAATATTAAAATATATTTGATTATTACTTTGGCTAATTTCAATTTGCTGCTTAACCATATCAAGAATTAAATTGATTAGACCCGATTATCGAATTTTACAACTATCTTTATATAATTATTATTTATATTTTGTTACAAATACGACTAATTTATCAAATAATTTTATTACTAAAATAAATCTAATTATTTTCATGGTAAATTCCTGATTTTCTTCTTATATTCTTAATCGAGAACCCAATAGATTAGTCCATATTCTCAAATTTTATAAGTATCAGTATAATGATTATTCATATATTTTAGTATACTCACATACTAATTTATCGAAAAAATTTAATCTAAATACAAGCACCCATATAAACTATAAATTGAAAATTTTAATGTGTCGCATTTTTTCTCAAATGATGTTTAGTTTGTCCTATTTCCTAGATTCTCATTTTTATAATAGATTTTGGGTGAGCTTTTTAATTAAATTAAAAATTTCGCAATTACTTAGAATCAAATATTTTATTGTATTTGATATTGCTGAATAATTAGTATTTGGAGTAAGACACAAGAGTTAAGAAAATATGTGAAATTTTAAGCATTTTATATGAAATAAACTAAGAAGTTATTATTAGAGTAGACATGTAAATTTATGTATATAAAGAGACATAAATTAACAAAATCAATAAAGAATAGCATGAGAAGTGAAACATTCATTATATCTTGAATAAAAATTCAAATTAATGAAAAAGTACTGAAGGATATAAATAATGAATTCTATTATTTAACCAAATACATGTGTAGCTCAATGGTTATAGTGGACAACTTATTAACATTTAAATTGCTATGTCATGGGTTCAATCCTCAACAATGCCTACATATTCTATGTTTTTTCATAACATATCATTACAAGGGACATAAACGTAAATTACATTGAATAAAATGTGACATGTTGTGCTTTTATATATATAGTATATAGTAGATTTTAAACCAAACGACCCAAAATATCACAATCAGGAACTATGATCCCAAATATCACCTCAAAACATAACTTCGTCTAGCGTTGAATTTTTTCTTCAAAACGCTATATCGTATAGCGTTGGGTGAAAACGCAAGACGAAAAACCGTTTGAGTTCAGCTTTGCAAAACACTAACCTGGAGCTTACAAAACTTTAATTAAAGTTTGGTTTAAGGAAAACGATATTTAAATTAGCGTTTCCCCCTGCTTTTAATAAATAAAAATAAATTTTTAAGAAGAAACGCTAAATCAAACTTGGTACTCATAAAACGATATTTAAAACTATGCTTCAAATTTGGGTTAAACTGAAAACGCTAGATGAATTGTGGTTTTAACCCTAAGTCCTAAGTTTGTATATAGTTTATTCGTCATTCTGAATATTTCTACACCAAAAATGGAACTGTTGAACCCGAAAGATTAACTGTTGAAACCCAAGGGAATACAGATAAAATTTAAAAATTTTAGTTAAAAAATTGAATCCGGTGGCCTGATTTTTAAAAAATCAGGATCAACAATCCCAAACCCTAAATTCGTATACGGTTTATTCGTCGTTCTGAATATTTCTAAAACTCAAAATGGAACTGTTGAACCCAAAGGTTAATTGTTGAACCCTAAAAGTAAACTGTTGAACCCCTAAGAGAATACAAATATAATTAAAAAATTGAATGTTCTAAACCCTAAGTGGAACCCCTTGAACGCAAATAAAAACTATTTAACCCCAAAATTTTACTTAAAATGGTGTTACCTTAGTTTACTTTTTTCATTAAAAAAAATCTATTATATATATAATAGGCCAACACAAGATAAAAATATTGTGATTTTTTAATGTATTGTAATCACCAATTTATCCCTCTATTCTCAAATTTTTGAAAAAATGGTTGTTGGTGGGGATTGAACTTGGGTCTTCAAGTTATTTAACATATCTTTCTACCACTACACCACTCAATCACATATGTTGTAAATCATACACATTATAGATGTATGTGTGTGTTGTGCGAATATAGTATGATTACTAATTTATCCCTATATTCTAAATTTTTTGAAAAAGTTATGGTTGGTAGGAATTGAACTTGAGTTCCCGAGTTAATTAATAAATCTTTTTACCACTACACCACTCAATCACATGTCTTTTAAATCATACACATAAAAGATGTATGTGTGTGTTGTTTTAGTGAAAAAAATTTCTAATATTATAATATTACGACATATTAGTAATTTTTTGTCATGTTGCATTTACATTTATTGATTTAAACTATAACATATTAAATTAAAATATAAATTATTGATACATAATATATGGTTTGATAATATTATAAAATTGTAATAACAATAATAATCAACATAATAATAAAAAAAATTACTATATAATTATTCCCTTAAACAACCTAAGCACTCATCTATACGTGTTTTCAATAATACACATGATATCTCTATGTATACCGCTTAAGCTGGGCAATATTTGGTTTTATATAAAGAAACAATATGAAATGCATAATGTATTTTTTATGAAAAATATTACATATATGATCAAGTCAATAACTAAAGTACTTTATTACTGATTTGAAAGCACCAATTTACTCTTAAGTTCATATTAATATATAGAAGTATTATTCTTAATGATATTCAAACGTGGATCGCCGAGTTAAATTATGCATCTTCATACCATTAGATCACATATTCACATGTATTTTAAATTATACACACAATATATATGTATGTGATATTGATGAAATGTTATTAATTGAATATTACTGCATTTTAAATGAGTTTTGGACTATTTAATGATTATCATTTATCGATAAAATAACTACGTAAAATACACAATTGGGTTATAAACCGATATTATAATTAATATGATGGATATTATCTAACAATATATTAGAGTAAAAAATATTGAGGTGTTAACGTAAAATGAAAATTTTATATTACTAAATAAGATATATATACTGATTTATTAGTCAAACTATTTGGGTTATAAAAATGTTTGGCTTCAAAAAGACGAATTCTACAAATAAAACATTACTTTTTATATACAAATTAGTTAATGTTTAATTTAAAATATGACATTTTATGGGGAAAAAAGACCATATATTATATATTACTTATGAAGGTAACTCAATGAAGGTCAGGCGGAAATCGGAAGAGAAATAAAGGCAAAGAATTCTTAAAATGAAGAAATTAGAAGAAAACAAATAAAAGAGTTAGAAATGTAGTTTTAAGAAGTAAAAGCGCATTACCTGAGAAGTTTTAGAAGATTTACGAAGGTTTTTGATTGGAATCAGGACTAAAACCTACATTCTCAGAATGTAGCATCTTGAAGACTATTAAATTTTTACCTTGAATATTATTGGACATACAGCTAAATGGATGCATCATTTTTGAAGAAAATTTAGGAATGTAGGTGCTCTAAAAAATCGTCTTAATTAATAATTAGACAACACCTATAAAACACTCAAATTATATTCTATGGCCCACAACAAAATTAAAACCTGACATGATTGCTATCAATACTACTCATATTAGTTTTCAAAGTACAAATTTGAACATATTTAAGTAAGTACAAAATAACCACATAGGCAATTAACAAGATTAAATCTATGAAAATCAATTACATGTTTCAAACGATACTGATCATGAATAGTTTAATTAAAAAATACAATTTAAGTTAGCGACCCGTGCCTCGCACGGGTTTTTATGCTAGTTAAAAATAAAAGGTAAACACTACATTATTAAACATTTTGTATTAAAACATTGTTTTATTTCACGTTGTGAAGGCCCAAATGCAGAGGTCCATCAAGAGAGTACTCTGTTAAAATTAACATATACATAACGCTGAACGATGTTGTATGTTACAGTAATGTTGGAAAAATGCTAGTTAAAGGCTTGTTTTGTTGGGCAAAATGCTGGATCATCTTGTGTGTGCGAATAACGCTATATAAAGAATTGTTTTTAACAGTGAAAACGCTAGAAGACATAGCGTTATAAAAAAAACAAAACAATTCAAAACATTACATGATCTTATAAAATTGTGAGCCTTTTAGTATGATATTTAGGATCATATTTTTGAGTTATGATATTTTTAAATATTTAAATTAAAATTATAATATTGAGAGCTCTTTATCAATAAAATACTACATACTTTATAAGTAGGATCTTTTTTTTTACTTTACTTCAGTCGTACTAAACTTTGATTGTTGGAAATGATCGAGGATGAAGATGAATGAGAAGTGATGATTAGTACGAAGATATCATGATTTTCACAACTTAAAATCACCACTTTCCCACCATGTGGTAACGGGTCCATAACTACCTAATGCTTTTCTATCCTATCTTCTTAACTTTGTGTTTCATTTAATTTCAACTTCGAAAATAAGCCTATCAGTCGTAATTTATTTTTTTTTTGACCAACTATCAGTCGTAATTTTTATTCAGTTTCAAGCGTTTAAAACTTTCACCCCACCCAATTCACTCAGTACACATGTACAATACACTACTTCCGCAGTTCCGCTTTCTTTCCCTCTGTTCTAGTTTATTTATCTTATTTAATTTTTTATAATCAAATTAATTCTATTTTGATTGTAAATTGAAAAAAATCAATTTTTCATTATTTAGGAAAATTAAAAAATATATATTAAAACAGATTAGATATACTTTTTAATAATATAATTTTCATAATTATCATTAATTGTATATTTTATAAAATTTTAATTAAAATTAGATTAATTTGATCACAAAAAATTAAATAAAATAAATAAATTGGAACTAAGGAATTAACAAACTTATCAACTAACGTGAATCTTAGGGATTAGCTTACTTTAATTTTTAAGATTTCATAAAAAAACAAAAAAAAAAACAAACTACATTTAAGATTAGGCGTGAGGAATACCAACAAAAAAAAAAAAGATATTAGGCGTGAGAAACACAAATGGGAGCCAAGCTACAATGCCAATGAATACAAATGATTTCTTCTTTAATTATCGATTATTATCCTATTTTTTAGTGGTGAATGGTCTTTGGCAAACATTTGTCAAATAGTAGTTTGGCAATAAATTGATTTTGCACCGTTTAATCAATCATTTAATGGTTCTGTTTTAATAAAAATTTACATCGTATCGCGAAAAGTTTCTGCGGTACGGGCAAATTATCAAAATGTTCCCCGTTCTTAGACCAAAAATCTATTGTTCACGTACCGCAAAAACTTTTTGCGATACATAGGATGTGGACATTTTCGTAATTTACCCGTATCGCGGAAAATTTCTGCAATACGGTATGAATATTTTTTAAATCCCAACCATTGAATAGGGATGGGAAAAAAATCCGATCCGACGGATACCCGATTCGAAACCCGAAATTTTGGATAACCCGAACCCGATTTTTTGGATTTGGATTTGGATTTGATTTTCAGACCCGAAAATTTTTGGATTTGGATTTGGATATTATGAAACCCGATCCGAAACCCGATCCGAAACCCGAAAACCGATCCAAACCCGATCCGAACCCGAAACCCGAAAAAAACCCGAATATATATATATATATATATATATATATATATATATATATATATATACACATACATATATATGTATATGTATATAATTTATACTATAATATATTTCATAATGTAATACATTTATCTACGTGGGACGAAGCACAAGTTACGAGTACAGGACAACATAGTAGTGTTCTATTAAGATCTCCAACCAAATTAATTTTTTATTTTGTGAAAATTTGGGAATATCTTTTAATTAGATATATATTGACATCCGTACGGTTGGATCGTCGAAAAATATTTTTAAAAGAATAGAAACAATAATTATACTATTAAAATTAAAATAGACCACTAAGAATATCAACTTTTATCTATTTAATAAATTGTCATGGATGTAGCGGTATTTTTTAACTTACTTACACTATTTTTTTTATTTTTTTGTTAAGCAACTTATTTACACTATTTTTAATTTTGAATACCCGAAAAAAACCCGATCCGATCCGAAACCCGACGGATTTGGATTTGGATATTGAGTTTTGGATCCGAAACCCGATACGATCCGAAACCCGAAACCCGAAAATATTTGGATTTGGATTTGGATTTTACAAAACCCGAGCCGAACCCGACCCGTTCCCATCCCTACCATTGAATTTTGATGATTGATCCAACAATGTTGGTGAAGCCTTATGTTGTGAAACAGTTACCGGCAGATCTTTACTCGGGAACGTACCCCATTCTTAATATAATAATAACAGTGTAATTATTGTCCTAGAATAGCCCCCTTGCACTTCGTTACTCCTCTACAGTTTTAAGGAAGAAGCATTGTCAGACCTCAAGTAATGATTTCACTTTTAACAGTATGACTTGAACCATAAGGCATATGAATTTATTGATAGCCCTTGAAACGCGAATTCATCGATTAAGTTATATATATATATATTAAACTTTTTGAGATAAAAATAAAGGACATTTTTTTATATCTTGTTAGCTCATATACATTAGTTTATTTATACACATTCTATCCATCTTATTTTTTTACATTTTCCTTTTTGGAATGTTCCTCTCAATTTTTACATTATAAAACTTATTCAAAATAATAAATTTTATAATATAAAAAATAAATATATCCACTACTTTCCTCTACTAAACTTACTTTATTACATAAAATATTGATTGATCATATGTTTAGAAGATGGTAAATTGCATCACAAAAGCCAAACATGATGAACATAATTTGGAGTAATTTGCAGAGTTACTATATGACACATCTAGCTAAACTTTGAAAAATAATGGCTTACGTAAATAGCTTTAATATGATGAAGATGAATGCTTGTTATGCCTTGCAGGAAGAGAAAAATATACCAATATACCAAATCATAATGATGCACCTCCGTATGATGTATCTATTCACAACTTCAGCTATATTACAAGATTAAGTATCTCAGATTTGCAGTTCAAAACCAACATTACAATCTGAAGCAACAACTTTTAAACCTCCACTCTCACATTATAACTTACATTCTCGTGAATAACTGAATAGGGGAGGGGTCTTATAAATATATTAGATATGTATCAGGGCATTTCTTTCTGTTCTGTTCTCTCCATTTTCTTTCCGAAATCTCAACATGTGTATACAAGAATATTGAATAACATATAAACAATAATAATGTTTTAGGGCAGAAACGTTGTTACTATTGCAATCCACAGAATTGTTCTTCGGTTTTCAAGTAGATGAGCCCACGTTTTAACCTCTGCGCATAAAATCCATAAATAGGCAAGTACACATCAAAATTTGAACACCACAATTTTGATATAAAAATAAAATGAACCACAAAGCTAGCTTGTAACAGTATCCCCAAGAGGAATAAGTAGTGTGTGGCTGTGTGCCTTCTACTATTTTTAATTCCTTAACATACTTTGTATTACTATACTAGTTACTGTATAAATCTTGAAAGACAAGTACACAACTTAATCTCTTCTCACAATTTCAAGAACAAGTCCTATTATTCACCACTGAAAAGCTTGGACTAAAGGGAAATGATTATGTTGGTGCCAAATCAACAAAAAAAAATAAAAAAATTTACAACTATAGGTCTAGAGAGGAAGTCTGCTAGTTTTATGAAATTAATTAGCAAAAAGAAAATTCTAGAATACCTATTGAAAAGGCTATTCACCTTTCATGAAATACTAATATGTTTTCTGAATAATTCTTACAATAGTAATTAATTTTCAGAGTAGAAGTTATTTCAGGAATAAACACGATAGAACTGCGATATAGGGTACAGGGCTTAGTTTTAAAAGGACCTAATCGAACAAAAGTGCTGGGCCTTCTGGCATAAATACCCAACTACAAATATCTTTTAGTGTTGGTTTCCTTAAATATTAAACTAAATTGTCGGTGTATAATCAAATACTGATTACAGAATATTAATCTGATGACAGTAGACCCATTATGTATGACCGTACATACACGGGTATGAATAAATGGGTTGATTTTATATGTTTATTTGGCTCTTTTGACTTGCAATAATAATCAAATAATTTAGTTATATGAAAATGTTCTATGAAACCGATACGCTTTTCTTAATTCAGTTGTTTGGAGAAAAACTAATCATGGATGAGTTGACTTGTTACCAACCACACAACCCAGGTGTGTCATTATGGAAAGGTTCAATATTTAACAGAACTGTTACCTCATTTGTATCTCTCATGCGAAGTAGCTCTAATCTTTCTGATGGTCTCCGATTAGTTAGAGTTGCAAGCTAAAATAAGTTTCACATCATTAACAACCACTAGCAATCATAGGTAGCTTCAACTCTAAAATTGAAAATGTGTTTGTGTGTGCACTCACAGACATACCCAAAAACTGAAGTGCTCCGGATCATTTGTTGTGGGCATCAATTCTTCAGCCTTGTGGAGCTGCGCAAGGCGTACTTGATCTACAAATAAAATCATATTTGTCATAACTAACAAAAGGTACATAATTGAAAGCATTGTCATAATCTTACTGATCAAAAAAATGCAATGCATAAAATGAGGTCAATTGTTCCTGGAACTAGATAAATATAAGAAAAGAAATCTCAAAGAGAGGCGAGGATACATAAACAACCATAAGAAAAGGTATCCAATTTAAGGTTAGCTAGCTTTCAGGGTCGCAGGCACAAATAAGCCCATATTCAGAGAATAGAAGGACACATGCATATTTATATAAGCAATAATTTGAGGAACAGGGGAATTTCCAATCTAAGTATTAAACAACTTTAGTGATCATAACGCATATAGGTACTTCATGAATAGGTCCGAAATTTGAAAATATCTCACAAAATTTAACTGAATTTCAAGTCCTAAACAGCTATTAGCTGCTATCATGGTAAAATTTGTATCAGACCGGCTTCTTAAATAATCCAACATTAGATGATTGCAAAATTTACGTTCAAGAAAAGAAACCAAGGGAAGTGATAATCTACACAAATGTGCACAAGCACAAATATAGTGTTTATTCTCCTAAAAGCTTTTTATAAGCAACATTGATAATAAATTTCATAGAATATTGTCTCTCATGAATTACCTCCTTGAGCTGCCTCTTGTGCCGTCCTCATCCATGATCTAGCATATGCTTCTGCTTTTTGTATCGTATCCTGTAACTATAAGCTTCCATAAATTAGAGACAAGACATCTTGTTGGTCTTGCACACAGATTCTGCATCATGTTTAAGATCATGCTCGCTACATGTATGACTTTTATAAGATTCAAAAACATATTAGTGCATCTGTAGTGCAAGTAATTCAGAAATGGTCATCCAAAAGAAAAGTGTATTTTACTGTTTATAATGCGTCCAAAATCTACAACTCACCTTTCAAAAAGAGCATTGCATTAGTTCTCAATCTTTAAGCAAGTTGAGGGAAAAGAATTACTAATATAGCAAGCCACTGACTAAAAGCTCTCCTTCATATAAATCCAAAACTACAGTGTACTTACATCTAATCTCTCTTCTGTTCCTTCGGCTGGGCATACATCCTGTATGCATTCAATTTCAGCAACCCGGTACCTTCAAAGTCAGAAACGGGCATCAATGTAGCAACCATCACAAAAGTTAATTAATAATGAAGAAATGGCATATTGGTTTACCCATCTTGATCCCAGTTGTCAATTATGTGACATCTTCTACGGCCTTCAACCTGTTGACAAAGTAATATTACATGACAAGTAATAGATACTCTTTCCTTACAAGGACAAGACATAATAGAAACCCCACACGTGTTATTTATTTAAATTGCATATGGAGTAGTCAGATGGGAGATATCAAGTCGAACATGAAGTTTTAAATAACCAACCATTGACTTTAAGAACGTTTTCAACCTCTATAATAAAAAAAGGAAGAGGAAAAATATGTAATTGTTGAATTATTAGCTCCAAACCAAAGAAGAGAATAAAATCTTCATCACATAAAAGTTTAGGACACCATAATCATGATGAATAGGTGGCAATTGCATCTGCAGAGGAGCCAATAAACATGTTCATGGGCCACTGACATGAGCAATGTGATGTAGCCATATCTCACCTCTAGAAAGAAACGTCCATCTGGAAGTGCCTCACAACTACAGTAATTAAACCAGCGAATGTTTAAGGTAATCCACATATATTACATATAGGTATAAGTAAGATAGCATGTAAATCACAAAATTTGGACAAGGGATCAATTAAACCTACTCAGTAATCTCCACTTCACAAGCATGATCAGCTACTGAACCTGATATAGTATCAATGGTAACCTATATAATTCAGAGACAGCATATGGACATTGTAAGAGGATTCCTTTACCCATTCTCATTAAGGATATACAATCAAAGGAAATAGAAAAAAAAAAAAAAAAAAGAGAGATTATATTACCATTCCCATTCTTCGGTTTCCTTCCATTATCCTCCTTACCTAAAATTGCATTAAAAAAAAATAGCTACTATGAATCGTATTATCAACCGGATAGTGTTTATAAATATAACAACTTATTCCAAAGAGAATGAATCCAACAAGCATTATAAGAATACGGTGCTCCTTATGCTTTAAGTTATTTCTCTTTCTATTATATTATTTATCAACCCTTTCTCTTGTACTCAGCTCGAGGACTTGGTTGAATCTTTTTACCTAGTCCAATCTACATTTGACATCCTTATTGCTGACCACCAAAGCAGTACATGTATTCTCATCAAGCCCCATGTCATTTAGCGTTGTTTATCTCTACTTATATATCTTTTAGCCCCCATTTGGCTAACCTTGAAAAAGGTTACTTGTTACTAAAAGTTATTTTATGACTTTTAAGCTCATATATCAGTTTGGATAACTTAATTTAAAATTCATAATTAATAAGATGTAAAATATAATACATAAAAAAAATACAAGAAGTTTCATTAAAAAAGGACAATATTGATTTTTCCTCGAGTCAAATTGCAAATTAAATTATAGGTAACTGAAGTAAGCACGCATCTTCTCCTTGTAATAATTTAACTTAAAAGTTGGTTTAAATTATCTCGACTTATTAATAAGGTGCACAAACAGGCCCTAGCCCCTAAATATACTAATATATTCCTTCCATTGCCTATGGGGATACCTGAGACAACAGATTAACTGTGCTAATAAACGACTGCACGAACCGCTTAAGACTCGAATATAAGTTTATCAACTATGATCAATGTATCCTAATGCCTGGTTACCATATAATCACATCGATGTTAAAGAATTAACAGCTCGGTTCAAGTCCAGTCCTTTTATCCAAAACTCAAATTAGTTAAAACAATCTTAATTGATGGGAACTTACACTGTTCCACAATTGATCAAATTTACTGAATCCAATTAACATGTTTTTCTTCATGTATAGGGTACATCTACACCACTTTACACATTTGGTGGAACCTACTATCACACATCCCTCTAATACAATGTACAAAGGAAATTTATTTATAGGAACCTAAATGGGTTAACCGCCATAACTTGAACTCACCATAAGTCTATACCGAGGTTCAAATATGTTGAGTTGTAACTTTTGGAAAGGTAGGACAACATCCATGACAAAAAGAGGCAACAAATCAGCACCCATGGTTGTCAACTTTTCATGCTCCAACTTTCTTTCAGCATATTCCTCCGGAAAGTTCTTTTGTATGATGTTGTTCAGTGTAACACTTGAAAAACACAAACAAAAAATTATGAGACAGTGTAAACATCATTTAGAGTCAGGAAATAAGTAAGCTATGTTTGAAAATTAGAGGAAACACATTGCAAAGATTTAGTGTATCAGATACTTGACATTTTCTATGCCAATCAGCCAATCACAACCAGAAATAGTATTAAGCATCTTGAAGCTACTACAATTGAAGCATATAACATATTTTATTGCTTTCAGATCTTCCTATCCTAATTCTGCTCTATCTAAAATTGAAAGTTCCAAATTTCTATAAGAACCTTACTATGTCCTGTAGTTCTCAAGGTCTTCCTAGAGAACCAGTAATTTTATGGAATATATCATTAAGAATGTCAACACACTTTTAATAATCATTCATTTCCACATGGTTTTGCTATGCATGTCAAGTAATAGATTAAAAGAAACAGCAAAAAAATTGATCTTTTTATTTTTCCTCTACCGTTTACTAATTATTGATGTGTCCAAGTAATGTGTATACATAGAAATTTCAAAGTGCTCTTCGTAGCTGAAAAGATTACAATCACTGGGTTTATACTGAAAAAAATACATTGACAACGTATAAGTTTGAAAAAAATAGCTAATCATGCCAATAATGAGTGATCGTTCAAAACAAAAAGAAATGGAAAACAAAAAGTTTGGCGGCGCCAAGTAAAATGTTCTTGTCACGAAGTTCGAGAAAACTGCTACAGTATAAAATAAATTCCAATGTCCTACTCACCTGATCGAACATGTTCTAGGACTTATAAAAAGAATTGTTCGGCACAATGGGCATCTGTTACCTATCATTTACAGGAAAAGATCACTTAAATCAATAAAGTAAATACTGATTAAATGTTAAAACTGGAAGACTGGCTAGAAAATCTCACATCGGTCCATTGCTTGAAATAGGCAAGAACGGCAAAAGGAGTGTCCACAAGGAGTTGTAACAGGTTCGTAAATCAACTTCAAGCAAACAGTACAATCAAAGTCATCGCTACGCTGAGTTATCTCATGATTATTCCTCCCCATTGTAGTACTTATCATCCTTGCTAAATTCTGAAGATGAGTACTTTCACCAAAAAGAAACAAATGTTGATTACTATATACCAAATAAAAGGATTAAAGTTACGAGTACAAATGATTATTTATATTTAATTTAAAAGGCACAATTTCAAAGACTGACAAATAACATGCAACTAAACAAATAAATGATGAACCAAAATAGTGCGTTCTAAGCTTTAATTATTTTGCCTAATATTTAAATATATTGGTCAGCCACATGAGGAGTAACTTGGAAGCTTCCCTCAAATTATAAACAGATTATAGAGCTGTCTTTCCACGATTTTGAGTAAATGTGTTTGGAAGAACAAATGACTATCCTCAGATAGTTGGGTTGACTATAAAGAATTAAATTAATAATGAGACAACCCCCTGGATTAATTACAAGGGTGTTTGCTTTTACTTATGAGGGTGTCAGATTGACTTATACGTTCATAAGATAAAAGTAGGTCAAAAGTACGTTCTTTCAAAACTATATTTAAATATGTTAACAAGAATTAATATAACCCTTACCACATATAACATTCAAGTATTGTATGTTGCTTTTTCACTTTTTTAACTTATACACACTTTTCTAGAAAAAATCCTATTTAACTGATTAGTCGCTACAAGATTTTCTACCTATGTGATTCTTTAAATGCAACTTCTTTTCATATTAAATTCACATAAAATCAAATAAATAAAAATAATATCCATAGAATCACTAAATAAATAACAAAATTTTAGTTGGATATAAATAATAAAATTTATGATATATTAAAATTTATATATCATAAATGATGAACTAAGATTAATAAATTAAATGTAATAATATTAATCATATCTGCGTATTCGATCATAAGAAAGTTATCGTGCCAATCAAACCCATTTAGTGACTTTTACAGCACTACTCACATTCACAAGTATAAAAATTACTGATGCTTCTAACTCTATAGGTTCCAAAAACAACTTTAAGGGTACTAGTTTTTAAAGTAGCCAAAGGGCCCTGTATTACCTTGAAGGATTAATGTGGAGTCCTGAGAGAACTACATCATGGGCCAGCTGAAACCTTTGTAACTGCCAAAAAAATCAAATTAAAGTGAGTTTTAGCTTATAAAATATCACTGACCACTCGACGGATATCACAAGGAAGTAGTAATGCATCGCATATATATGAGATAATGAGAACCCTATAGAGGTCAAAGATTCTGGAAGATAGATGTTAATCTGAAACAGAGCCTCTATTCAAGAAAACGAATATCTATTTTAAAGGGTTACCTGGCCTCGAGAAAGGGTAATTAACAAAAGACAAAAATGCATAATAAATTTACTGCAACAATTATATTTTACAATAATTTTTTAACTCAGTAACATAATCCAATAATATAAGCAACATGCGGATACATCACAGACCTTGGTATACTGGAGTTTAAAACCTGTCATTTTATTATACGTTAAGAGCTGCAAATGTACGAGTAAGCTTCTCGAAATAATACTATACTGTACTGTTCCAAGAAGTTATGAGAGTTACTGTTATCCGTTAATCGTGATATAGTGGATATGCAATGTTAGGGGATCCGATGCAAATAAATATTTTAACATCCACACTGCCAGGCAAAAGTGGTCCAATTTTATACATGCTGCAAATATTTCATCAGATGAGAGTTCATAAGAAAGTTGAGAAGAAGTTGGTAGACCAAAGGCAACTTAGTCCTATTTAAGGTGGCTAACTAGACAAGCTAAGATTGACCCTGAGAAAAGGGTAACAATGATCCTTGCAAAATTATCAGGTGACGACTGAAAGAAAGCCAAGAGAAGGGTACAAGTAGACAACAGAATCGAACTGCTCTGACACCATGCGAAATTTGTAAAATGGGCCCAAACCTGCATATAGTGAATTTATGCTCTCAACCCAAAAAATATATTCATTGTGTAGATAATACACAATTTAAATGTTCTTATTTTGGACAATCCCTAATAAATAAATTATAAAAAGAAAAGAAAAGAAAAAAGAGTCCACTGGTCCTCACTTCTACAGAATTCACGCAGGCCAGCAATTATGAAACCAAATTTATATGTTAATACATAATTGTAGATTGCGATCTATAATGTATGACTGAATTATAATAGTGGTTACGTACCAAAATGAGTGCATCAGCCTTCAAAATGTGTGCTTTTACTGAATCACTTTGAAGGTTTATCAATTTGTCAGCGTCCTTTAGAGCAAGCTAGGAAAACATTCACAAACATGCTAATGTAGTATTAGTAATGGATGTGATACAGATTCCATTAAGATCAAAAGGAACACCTTATTATTAACAACAAAAGTAAGTTACATACTCCAGCATGTATAGTTGGATCGAGCCCGCTTAATGGTCTATATTCAGAATCTGATGGAGGTCGATGTACCAGGAATTGACAAATTCTGGTAACAATTCATAGATAACTGTTAAACAATGCAAAATATATATGTAAAAACAAATTTTATTAAAGACACTCGCGTGCATTACAGTTGTGATATCAAATAGTAAAGAGTCCAGACTGAAACCTGAGATAGGCAGCACATCGATTGCTAAGAATAACAGGATGATGAGGTTTGATATTAACAGCTCTCGAGTAACAACTGATTGCCTGACAAATAGAAAAGCAGTATCATTGTTAAACACGATATTCTCATCAGCCTGCTAATTAAATCAACACAACAAACAATATTACATTGAAACTCTAATTACAACTTCCAACACTCCTACATTACATGTAGAAGATAAACAGAAAACGTGCAAACATTTTTTTCGGTTACTTTCTTCAGTGCATTCCAATTATCTTATACTAACATATATTACATTATCTATCATCAGTTGAAATATTTAGCTTGCTATTCCGTAACAATAAATAACTGAATTATTCTCGAAAGCAAGATCACGTAATGCGGAAACGATAGAATATCGAAATTCAGTTAAAACAAATTGAAACCAGTACAGTAAGCAGTGAATAAGTTATAACAAAGCTACAGTGGTGATTAAAAGATAAAACCTCTTCGAAGCGATTTTGTCGGAAGGCTTTGTTAGCTTTGGTAACGAGTTGATGAAGATGCGTATTTGATATGCTATTATCATCTTCTTGTTCATTTTCCTGCAATTCAAAATTCACAATTATGCTTTATATTTAGTTACAATGTATACATACGGGAGAGATATAAGGTATGAATATGGATACCAATAGGAAGTCTTCAACATCGTCGATTCCTTCCAGAGAGAATGGTTGATTCGACATTGGGGAGAGAGAGATTTGAGAGAGAGAGAGAGAGAGATTGTTTGAAGCGAGCGCCGTGTAGTTGGCTGTGTCTTTGGTTGTATACGGACCTGATCAGTCTACGTGTTCTTCTACACACTGTGCGTATAAAAATTAAAAATACGCACGCCACCCACACCCACTCTCTTCATATTTTTTGCTTTATGTTTCTGTGGAGGTAGTTGATACATTGCTTATGCTTGGTAGCCGTGTTTTCATTAGACTTTGACAAATTTACTACTTTCGTGTGTTTTATGTACTTCAATGCTAAGTTTTTTTTTTTTTTTCAAACACAATTATTTAGAATTTGTGACATGTTTTCATATAATTTTAAATAAAATTATTAATTATAATAAATAAATAAAATATGTAAATATTAATATTTTTGATGAAATTATTACAAACTTGTATTAAATTTATATTTATATCACATTTACAATTAATATTATAAAATTGTGTATAATATTATAAATAAATATTAATTTATTTAATATAAATATATAAACATCTTTTATATATATATATATATATATATATATATATATATTATTTATATTAATATTTATTTATTTCATGTACTTGTGTCGTGTCATGTATCAAAATTTAAACATAAAACCGATACTAAATCTCGGTCATGTACTTTCATGTATACTTTCTTGTCGTATATCCAAAATGCAAACACAAACACTAAATTTTCGTGTTGTGTGATAAATTATTGGGTCTAGTTTTCATAGTTTCATATAATTTTTATATAAACAAATATTAATAGTAACAAATAGTAATATTATTATATTATATTATATTAATCTAAAAATATTTATTAGTATAAAACGTTCTACACGCGGATTTACATAATTAGACAAAGTTAATATCACTATAAAACATATGAAATATTAAAATTCTTATACTGTTATACATATTACATACCATGACTTCGTATATAAGATAGATTATCTTATTTGACTCTTCAAATCATTAATGTTAAGCTTGAATTTTATTAAAAAAATATCTTATTTGAACTTCGATTAATGTAATAATCTGAAAAGTCGGATTGTTACAATAATAAAATTGAAATGAAGGTTTTTATAGACAACGTTGGAGAATATTATTAAAAATCTTACTTAGGACAACGAGCTACATTATGCAAACATGTTGGTGCTTGAAAATTCTAAAAGGCCTTACTTCATATCAGCTTGGGGAAAATTCTAAAGCTGGAGTCTTGTTTTTTTTTTTTTTTTTTGACAGTGTTATACCTACTGTTAGTAGTAACGTACATGTGTGGTTACAGTTAAAAATGAGTGAGATTATGGACGAACTTTCTGTGAAAATGTACAGGAATGATTGAAAAAAGTTTCTTAGACCATTAGGTTCCCTTTGTTTCGTTTTTTCTAGTTCTGATATGTTCAAACAATGGCAGTGCACCAATTGCATTATGTAACAACAGAATATAGCAGTTAAGCCTAACGTAAATCCCACTGTATGCCAAACATTTGACACTACTATTTCTTTAATTAAAATTAAGTTCTTTGAAACTGTTTATCCCTTTCTTCTCATAACATATGCACTGTAAGTATTAACCCAAGAATGTGCTTGTTCCCGATCATGTTCCGCAGGGGATCTCTAAAGTGGGCATCTTGCCGAGTATGCTAGGGTTGGCTTCCCAAAAGCTGCGGTCAATTATATTACAGTGCTTTATTACAACTTTATGTTGAGTTTCTCCTGTTCCTCCATTGGTACTAGAAGTGTTCTCGTCCTGCAAACAAAAATTCAGCCTTACTGGGAGAAAAACAAATTGATACAGAAATGAGAATAAACAGTAACTAGAGTAATATTATTTCAGTGTGTTAAACTAGCTTAAGAAATATCCAAAAAAATCATCCACTAAAGTGTTTCACCAACTGGTCCTCTCACCAAGATTGAACAGTTTGCACTCCCTTCATTCCTAATATTTGGTTCTAGAAAAAGAATCCACTTTAAACTTCGTGGTAATTCCAGATATATACATCATAATCTCATTTTGCTAACCATTATCAATTCAATAAACTACCAACATTGCGGGAAAATATGAAACAGAAATGAATCACATGGCATCTTTACATGGATTAAAGTGAAACATATATTTGTGCACACCCCCTTAACGTCTTTTAGGTGCTTGGTGAATGAAATGGATAATGGCTAACATTGCTGGTGAAAGAAATATATAGTTAACCTGTTCCCGGAAGACAGAAGATCCCCTGCGGAACATGATCGGTAATCTGTTGTAGTCTATATTAAATTGCTGGGCGAGCAGGTCATATTTCTCATTTGATTGAGTACCCTGCATATTTAAAGGAATCAGATAAGAAACTGCAAGAGTAGCGAAACAGGAATTTCATTCAAATTATGGGGGTGGTGGGAAACACCTTCAAATATTTCTGAGCTTCACGTTTAGTCCTTCCTGATTTGACCAACTCCCAAAAACAGGTATTATACTGGTTGTTGATGTGGCCTGCAAATTCAGAGGAGGGTGATATAGAAGTTGAAACAAGAAAGTCTCGGAGCCAGAAGCTACACTTTAAATGAATTTTTTTGTTTAGTTTGTCCTATCGAATAAGTTTTTATCAGAAAGACAGAGATAAAGCAAGCTATATTTAAGTAGCCAACACATAATAAGCAGAAAAAGATGCACATAACAGAGAAGCAATCTCTCTGCAAAGATGAGGAACATAAATTCCGGCAATACACATTACACACATGCAGGGGCCAATAGAAAAGTACAGATTTATATCTCATCGCCAAACAAAAGAGACAGTAGCATCTTGGGGTTTTTCCGCCTTCCCAAACTTCAGGTTTGGAAGATCTTTAATTCCTTAAATATAAAGCAACCAGGCAATGCCAACGCTTATGCAGGAAGCAGTTTCAATACTTGTGCAGTATTTGGAAGAAAAGGAAAAAGACATACAATCAACTTGTCTCCATGCTAAATAATCTTGAAGAATCTTAGACGAGGGGTAGCACACAGCACGGCCATCAAAACAGGGTGTGCACTTCAACTCCTTATTTGGAAAAAAGTGTATCCATTGCATGACGTAAACGGCAGAGAATAATGACACAATCGCTGACACTATGTAGCTGAAACATACATACACATATAGAGGCATTGCTAATTAGCTGACATCGGAAGAGACAAGAGCAGCAAGATAAGAGAGTAGGTAAATGTCATCTAATGCAAACGCAACTACTGACCAAACTGCTCGCATGGGATACGACAAGTGAAATTTACAGAGGGGGATATAGTTGAGAACTCGGTACTCAATTTTAGTTCACTTCCAGTATGTAGCTGTACTAAGGAAAAGAGTTTATATAGGAGCAAGTACCTAGCACGCCTTTGATAGAGCTGAGAATCTTCCTTCAAAACAAAGCTGCAAACATGAGACTAGATAATTCAAGTGCTGAAGTGCATAACTGATAGAGAATAGTAAGGCTGATCTCACAAATGTGGCAAAAAAACAACATACCTGTACTCATCGCTCACCCCATATGAGAATACTATATCATTGAATTCCTTTAGCACTGCAACTGCACATGAATTCATTAGGTTCAGGGCTTGCTCATCGTTTGGCTTCTCAAATTCATGTATTTCAGAAAACCTAGCAAAAGCCATCAGTTAAACTTTCAAAATAATCCAGCTTTGACACAATTATAACGACATACAACATGCATTGCACTTCTGTCAAAAAAGTATTATGTTTTGGGATCTAAAAGCAGAATTGAAATACTTTAGCAAGTCAACACAAATATTCTGTTTATTTCCTTCTGAACTGAGTTCGTGTTTGCCCAATGCTTCCCGTCTAACTAGACAATCCGCACCCAACACCAATATTGTTCTCCTATTTTGGCTTGGCTAAAATGGCAACATATATAAATGTCTACAATTGAGCATACAAAAATCTCAAAATGTAATGCACCACCATAATCCAAATAAAATGCTGACTTATTCTAGGTGGAAGCAGAAGGGCAAATGGTAATAGCGCCTACAACAAATTAGAGCTCAGTCAAACATCATGAGTAAAGGGCAAAAGAGGGATTAACAGATAGATAAAGGATGTAAATGGAAAAAGGGGAATGAATCATATAACAATTATTCAGTTGAGCAGTAATATTTAATATGAATTTACCAACTTAACAGAATTCAAAACAAATAAGGAATTCAACTAGGGGCCACCGAAACAATATATTACGAGTAAATCTATGAAAAGGAAATAAACATATAACTATACACACACACACACACACACACACACACATATAGTAGGGGAAATATACCTGTGAAAGTGGCAGCCATCTATTCTGACAACAATCCAGGTAGATGGCATCAACTTATTCTCAAATATGAAGGACT
The DNA here is from genome assembly GCA_036435485.1 of Saposhnikovia divaricata. Taxonomy (NCBI): domain Eukaryota; kingdom Viridiplantae; phylum Streptophyta; class Magnoliopsida; order Apiales; family Apiaceae; genus Saposhnikovia; species Saposhnikovia divaricata. Next base: position 237,177,138 of record CM071594.1, read on the forward strand.
TGACAAACTCTGGTTTGATATTGTTAATGTCCACTATGAAGCTACCTATCTCCTTTACTAAACAAGAATGCTTGTTCCAAAAGCTTCTTGATGCTATATTTTCAGAATGCTCTACAATAACATTTTTCTGCAATCTTTTAATAGGAGTGTCGTTGACATACTTCACGATTGCTTCAATCTGAGTAATAAATCAATTAATAACTTATTGTACCACATTGAATTTCAAGTTTTGATGAATTCTAAGCATTGCGATGCAAACAAGAATGCACTTCAATTCCCTCCCTACTATTATCATTACTGTTAGGGTTATTATCTTCCACATCAGTTGTAGTTAATAATTATTTAAACTGAATCTTCATAAGCTGCAGGTGATGACGCCTTATTAAATAACAAGATAAAATCATCTCTGTGCTAATTTACAAACTATCGGTCCCAAATTGTTAAGAGTAATATTCAATTGTCACATTCGCATAGATGTAGTTCAAATTTTATTTGAGGATCAGAAGATGTTTCAACAAGGATGCAATCAGTAATAGACTTAAATTTAATATACTACTTTTTGATAAATGACTTGAATATAACATTCGAATGTGATAGGTAGATAATTAGACAAGCGGAGATTTATGTTTATATCACAAATAGGTATAATAACAACGAATATGTTTCGACTAAAATATAATGAAACTAGAACAGGATAACAATAGATATTGGCATGGAAGTTACCTCTGTCTTGAGAACACTGGATCCTTGACGAAACATTTTATTGATCAACTTGTAATTTATATTAAACTGTTGAAATAACAGCTCATTTTTGTCTTGCTTAAGAGTTCCCTACAGATATAGTTACAACATAAGGTAAGTGCAGCATGTTTATTTTATACAAAAACACTTTGGAACAAGAAAACAGTGATGGAGAATATTAAAATTATATTTTTACACTTTTTTATGTTTTAAAGACAGAGGTGAAAATATTAATCAGAGGAGTGTGGAATAAAAAACATAAAATGCAGGATAAAAGCAAATGCTAGTACCTTTAAGACTTCTTGTGCTTCTAGTTCTGTCTTTCCACTTTTGATCAGATTCCATAGACAAGTATTATGCTGGTTTTCTGTGTGGCCTGTAAGAATAATATGATATTCCACTAAAATAGCATTTGAATTTTGAAAAGAATAAGATACAATCGTGTAAGAATTTCTTAGCCAAGGCAGCACATGCAATAAGTAGCATATCAGAGTCTGATTCTTCACATTGCTGTTACTACTTACATTCTCTCTGTCGCCATGCAAGATATGCCTGGAGAACCTGTACGGATGCACAACATATGATCCGTGATTGAAATAGAGGAAGTGATTTTAACTCCTTCTGAGGAAAGTAATATTTCCAACTTAATACAAAATTGGCTGAGAAGAATGAAACAATGAGCGACAGTATTTTGCTGCAAAATCAATATTAAGGAGCTAAGAATATATTTAAGTCACAGAGGAGAGTAAAAAAAAAAAAAGTTAACCAGCCTGCAATTTAGTAGAAACATGTGGAGGTAAATGAGTTCTGGGAAGGCATATAATATCTTTTTCTTTCAGTCAGGTCTGTCTCTCAATATATTGATGTATAAACAAAAAATAAAGCTATGGTTGCTCCTGAAGGAGCCGTGTCTTAAATATAAAGGAAAATGAAAGATACTTGGACAAACTAAAAACGGTTCGAAAGAGCACAAATTTTCTTTGTTGCTGAATCACCTTCATGTCCCTTGGATTTGGACTATTATGAAACGGCGGCTTAGTCAATGAAGGCCAAGATTACGAGGCAAAGATAATCCGGAAGAGGAGAAAGAATAAGATTGATGGTGATGAGAAATACATGGTAAAGGTATTAACAATGTATGCTTAGTTGAATCTTGAGCAAAGGGTAGAGTTGAGAATGAACAGAGAAGCTGAAGTTCATCTTACATCGAGGAGGAGAGATTTACTGGAGAAAACGGGACTTGAAAAAATTTAATAAGCCAGTAAGGGAATAAATTTTTCCTACTGACTTAATGACTTTGGACTGGAAGAAAATGAAAATCCCACCAGCTCTTCTTTCTTCTTCAGAGCACATCTGGCCTAAGTTAATGCAATCTCTGAAGATGATGGTTTTTATGTTGTAAACACTTAAAGTATGTGCGTTTTTTCTCTGTTGTTTTCATATTGATTTCATTTGCATCTTTAATAACCACCAATTCTTGTACGCATTAATATCGTATTTCAAGTAACACAAGAAATTAAGGTGATGTTATTCTTTTGGTAAAAGAAAACTCAAGGTGAGGATTACAACACAAAAAATTTCTTATACGTGTTATAATATCATATTTCGGCAAAGGATTCAACACTAATTACTTGCTTCTAGAATATAGGAAATTGTCCTACCGAAATGATAACCGCAGATGAAATTGGAATTCAGAAATTCTTATCTCGAGGTGAAAGATAGCTAAATATCTAATATCTTTCACAAAAAAAGATGAAATTCCTTAAACAGTATAACAAATTGAACTACATTTTATTAAGCACTCAAGTCATACAACAATTGAACGAATGCGTAGAAGAAAATGCAAAGCCAAAATACAACAAGATCACTATTTACCTGGCCCTCCTTTGATAGAACTTGGTTTCTTTACTAAAAACAAAACTGCAACAACATAAATACCAATTAAGCGACCTTGGAAACATTCTAACAAAATCCAAGAAACATAACATAAGAATTAAAGTAAGGTTATAATAGAATAATAAACCTGTACTCATCACGAAAGCCATACGAGAAAACGATATCAGGGTACTCATTTAACACAGCAGTTGCACAAGCATTCATCAAATTCAAAGCTTTCTCGTCATTAGGTTGCTCAAATTCATGGAGTTGAGAAAATCTGGCAGTTAAAAAACACAAGTTAAACACAATAATAATAATAATACATTTAAGGATATAGTTAAAATGAGGGTGAGTTGAGAGTGTTACGTTGTGAAATTGCACAAGTGAATGCGAAGGACAATGAGATTGGGAAACATGACTTGGTCGTTGACTTCGTAATCGACTTTTACGTACTCGTACTTGCTATTTGCCATTGCTGTTTGTTTAGTTTGTGCGTGTGTTTTTCTCAGGGGACTTTTGTCAAACAGTACTGAGATGAATGTCACGGGACTTTTGTCAAACAACAAACAGGTACCGAGATGAATGTATTTTAGTTAAAAAAATAGTAGTAACAATTTGCAAAAGAGAGAATTACCAAAATGCCTATTTTTCACAAGTTTTTGCCCAAAATACTGATTTTGAAAAAAATGGTCCGAAATACTGACGGGATACGGAGAATCGTCCTCCGTGTTAGCATAATACGGAACATCGTGTTCCGTATTATGCATGATACGGAACACCGTGTTCCGTATTATGCATGATACGGAACACCATCTTCCGTATTATGCATGATACGGAACATGGTGTTCCGCAACACCCCATGATACGGAACACGGTGTTCCGCAACACCCCATGATACGGAACACGGTGTTCCGCAACACCCCTCATATCACGGTAGACGGTGTAGCGTTTTCAGTCAGTAAAAAGGGCCAACATGGCTCCCAAATGAATATTTTGGGCCATCACCCATCATTAAATTAGACATTAAAATTTTATTATCTAAATTTTGGAGAAGATCCATACATGCCTCTTGGGTAGATGATAAAATTTTTTAAATGAAAGAAATTTCTGCTATAAATATTGTATTTTGATACAATTCATCTACATTGTAAAAAAGGACATTTAAATAGAAAAAGATTTTTACAAATAACATATGTACTGTTTTGCAACCCTTCGAAAAAAATTAGTCCCTTAATAATTGAGGAGAATCCACCTTCCATGAAATGCTAATTCCTTACCTACAAAATTGAATATCACTAAAATGAGTCAATATGGATATTAACAGTAATATCAAAACGAATGCAGGAGACTTCTAATGAGCGGTCTGCGAATGGCGTAGCTCACTATTTAGCGAGATATAGCTCTTCAATAGCTAATCGTATGTGGGGATGGGGATTGTCCATCTTGATTTTCACAATGTTTTATGTAATGATTTGAAATAATAAAATTTTCTTCTTTTGGTGGGAAAAAAAAAATTAAACCTTATAAATTCATTCTAAACATAACAACGTACACTTAACGAAAGGAGAACCATTTAGTTAGTTACACTATTTACCACCATTTCATGACAAAAATATTCTTTTTTTTTTCATTTTACCCATACATTCAAATACGTTTAAATTAATACAATATAAAACCTAATTTTAAATATAAAATTTCCAATAATAAATCAGTTAATACGTTTAAAGCATTTGGGCTTATAAAATTTTGAATTTTGAAATTAATTAATTAATCAATTTTCCATAACTAAAATATTAGCACATATTAGATATCAGTAACATAAAAATTGTAAAAAACAATCAGAATTATTAATTTGATTGAATCAAAGTCAAAAAAAAAACATTTAAATAAGAATGGAGTAAGTAAGACAATAGTTTTCGTAATTACGAAAAACTGAATATCACTTCTTTTTAATTTTAAACAAATCTCACTTTTGTGTCGATTTAAAGAATATTTTAAAAAAATGCCAGACTAATTTCTAACGTTTTTTGTGTAACACCAAAAATATAAAAATAAATAAAATCCTTGATAGGCGAGGATTAAACTGGCGACAGAAACTGTGGTGGGCGTACGAGGAAGGGTGAGTAATGGGACAACAGTTATGAACTGGAATTTAGTACTAAATCTGAATCTCCATGGGATTATGAGTCTTCAATGCTTAGTGTAGACAACAAAGTGTTTCCCCCAATTAACCACGAAGGGCTTCACATTCATTCACAAAATTTCCCTCAGTCCTTGCATCAGTTTAAGCCTACAGCTTCCGCCTCCAAGATTCCAATTTCTCGGCTTCACGTAACCAAATGTTGGAACTTATGGTTCAAGTTTATGCATCGGAGTATCGATAACATTCATTATAGGCTTCTGAAATACCCCGTCTCCAGAATCATTTCGGTTTTATTTCTCCGGTTACAGTATTGTTGTTAGTGTTCTGGTATTCAAGGGTTCAGAGACAACGTCGGGCATTGGTGAAAGAAAGTCACGATCGTTTGATCAGAATTGTTGCAGAAAGAGATGAGGTAAGTTAATTGGCTCAGTTTGTGTACAGAACTAGTATTGCCTTGACACTGTTTGTAAAGAATTACTTAGACTGATTTGGTGTTCTGCTGGAATTTCTTTTTTGGGCAGGAGATCGGTAAACTAATGCGTCAAATCGCACAGATGAACAAACTTTTGTGCGGCGTTGCCACTTTGAGGTCAACATGAAAAGAACAGCTCCACCTCCTTCAGGTAGTCTCTCACGTCGAATTGAATTTAAAAATTCTGTAGTACAATGATATGAATCATGATGTAATAGAATTTGAAAATTGATCATTTTACGGTAATGATACAAGTCTGATGGCCAATGATATCCTGTCTTCTACATTTGGAATGTATAGAATTTAAAAAATTTCTCAAGTTGTGGTAATGATACAAGTGTGCTGGCCAATGTTATCCTGTCATCTCCATTTCCAGGTGCAAACACTGCTGTAAATAAATGTAAAACCTAAAAATCCTTTCATTTTACATATTCCTGAATAAACAAAAACAGCTTCAGGTTCTTCCCTGCATGTAGCTTTAAGAAACAAGGTCCCACACAAAGAGCTCCCGAAAGCAACTTGCAAAAGCATCAAATCCGTTAACCCTTCGTGAAGGAGACAATCTATCATCTGCCCCGCCAGTGAAAGAGTATTAGATGCACTGCAAAAAGATGAGAAATTAAGTTAGGAACATAAGAGAGCAAAAGGTCCTCTTTCAAGTTTCACGTTAACAAAATATCACAACTCAAAAATGTAGCGACAGGAAAGCTGATGTCCGCCAAAACTCCCTTTCTAATATAGATTACACCACTCCTAGAAATGCTCATTTTCAGGGATTTATGAAAGTCGCTTTGACATATCAGAGGAAAGTAAATCCGTCTGACAGGTACCAGATCGAAAAAATATCCCACTGAGGACACTGAAGTCATCAGCTTCCTAAAATCTGTTAAGTCATTGGCCTCCTAAGATGTATCTTATAGGACCAACGGGAAACTAATAATAAACTTTACGGTGCCATCCTTACCAAAACTTGATAAGTCTAAATTTTGAACTTCCCAAGTAATTCTTAGGCTGAAGTGTGCATTGGTACTATGAAGTCATTATCCCGTCCATAATTGTAACAGACCAGGACAATCTTTTAGTTATAACTTAGAAAGGCTACAAATATACACAATTTAATAAAGAAAAAATTTGAGTGTCTATTTAACACCTGTGGTCTGCAGACTATATCAGCAACAAAAATCTTTTCAAGAAATAGATGCTTAGCACAGAAAAAGGCCACAAAACCAATTAGTAAATGTTTGCATGCCCAACGTAAAAGCAAGAATGAAATAGTTTCAACACCTTACAGGCAGAGTCTACTCTGACTACTACGAATCTGGTTTAACATAGAGAGCACAGATTTGTGTTGCCCACAAATGGAATGGTTGGTCATAAACCGTTTCAAGCTTTTTAAACCTCATTGAAATCAAATACGGAGTAACTTCACCACCTTGCAGGAATCTACTCCCACTATTACTAATATGCAATCACATATAGCAATGGAGGCAGCAAAGTTAGCTGATTGATGAGAAAATATCTTCTTTTCCATGTATATATATATGGGTCCCGGTCCAGTGCAAACGGTTGCTGACCGTATGCTAATCCCACCGTACCGCGGAAACTTTCCGCGGTACGTGTACAGTACTGTTTTTGGTGTGAAAACAGGGGGGCATTTTCTGCGGTACGGGGCACGTACCGCGGAAACTTTCTGCGGTACGATGAATTTTTTTTTTAAACCTCAGCCGTTGGATCAATGATCCAACGGCTGAGAAACCGTATGATAAGTAACAGTCACCTGCATACGTTTGCAGGTGACCATTTGCCTATATATATATATATATAGTTCCTTTATAAGTGCTGTTATGAAAATAACTTGTGTTTGGATTACACTCAATGTGAAAAACTTGCATATAGTCAAAAGCAACTATCTTTTTAAGTGCTAAACGCCAAATATAGAGAGAGAAGTAAATATTAATCAATGTAAATTTCCAGCTTAACTGAAAAATCAATACCTAAGAATAAGTTTGTGTCTGAGTATTGTTACATGCTAGCTGTTTGATCCAACTTCTCCATGCACCGCGTGTCGAAAATCATATTGATCTACATACTCCAAAGGAGTAACTGTCTCATTTCTTATTCTCTTGATCTTAGGGCTTAACAAGCCCCTATGCCTAAACCCATATAGCTTAATCACCTGATTATCGGCAAAATTAAACGCTCTCTCCATACTTTTCAAACACCTCTCAACCGGGTAATCACCATAGCTACCACAAGGCTTACACCCCACAAAATGTGTAACAAATGGCCACCGTTCATCTCCCAATCCTGGATGATACTTCTCAATCATATCTTCATACTGATCCACTAGCCCTGCCCAATATCCATGAAGATAATAAGAATTCTCAACAAACACCTTATTCATCCATTTATCCTTCTGAGATATCAACAAGTATATCAATGCAGACTGATCATCCGCCTCAAATGCTGGCCTTCCCTTCAAATTCGCAGTCAAGATCTTCCCTGCCTCATCACGAATCGGACCTTTAGGTCCCATTGGCGCCCAAACATCCAACAAATCCAAAGACCATTGACAATTCCTAAACAAAAAACTCCCGGTATTCAACGCAATCCACGACTTCTGATTATACAACAAATCAGGGTAACCATGAATCACCATATTATACCCATCATACTTCCCATATGGAATTTCAAACACCATATCAGTAAACAAAGCATCACTATCCATCCACCAAATCCACTCAACTTCCGGATGAGACAACATCAATTTCCTAATCAACGGAAGTTTTGCCCAATACCCAGCTAACTCCATATCCAAATGAGCCATATTGTACACAATCTCAATACCATGTAACCTACAATAATCAATCTTATTCTTAACAGCTTTCAACAAATAATGATCCCCAATCGGGTTATCACAAGGTCCCGGAGGTGAACCCGTAACCAGCAAGATTCTTGGTTTACCATTAACATAATTCGGAAAATCCGGGTTTCGATCTAACCAAATTTTCCTATCTTCATTCCAAGAATCAATCTTGGGACCAAGTGTATAAGTCTCATTTAAACTAAGATCATGTTGCTGATCAAATGGGTCATTTGGATCAATCGGTTCGGATCGGATCTCAGCTAGGATCCGATTAATTTCTTCAGCTAGGGTTTGATCTTCAGTTTCAGTAGAGTAATTGCCTAGACCAATAGTACCACGAAGAACAAGAATAGTAACAAACCCACAAAGAATAGTGATTTTAATGTTGTTGAATGTCTTGAGAACACTCCGGCTGCGTGTCCGGCCGGCGGCGGCGGATCTGGCGGCGCTTTTGGGGGTGGTTGTGCTGGGGAGCTGAGCTGAGCCTCGCTTCTGGGCAGTGAAAAATTCAAGACCCATGTTGTAGAAAGTGGTGAGTTTTGTTTTTTACTTGTTGTTTGACATGGGTTTGAGTTGTATGTGTGTGTAGGGTGAATCGAGGTGGGGGTTTATAGGGTGGAAGGTGTTTGATAAAAGGACTGAGAGAGGAAAGGGGAGTATTGTAGGATGATTTGGGTTTGAAGCGGCACCGACTGTACTTTGGTGATCTTTGGACTTGGATGGGTGTGTGGCCCACTTCTCGCCGAGTAATATATTTGTTAGAGAGAGAGAGAGAGAGAGAGAGAGAGAGAGGAGGGGTTGAAATTTGAATGAAACAGAGGACAATCCCGCTGTCTACGGGCTGGCTTAACGTGTTAAGCTTGATTGTGCTTTCTTACTGCTGGGGCTTACCAATTTGAATAAGTAATTTATGTATTTATTTTAGAAGCTAACATGGGTGTATTCCATTTATATAATTTATATTTTAATGGAACGATAATAATTGATGGATTTTAGAAGATTTTTGTTGATTTCAATTCTACGTTGAGTTGATGAAAAATTTTGTAGAATCTTGGTGATTTAACTAGAGTTCTCGACAAATTCTTCAAAATCTCGTTGATTTTGGTCCGATTTCAAATAATATAAAATATACTAGCAAATTCTTCAAATTCCATCATTTATCAAATAAAAAAAAATTCATGGAATTTTGAATACCATCAGATTTTAAAGTACTTTTTAAAATCTAAAATTAATACATCTAAATTTTAATGGATTATTTAAAATCTAAAACGAATACACCCAGATTTTAATGAATTTTTTGCAATCCTTATTGAATACTACCAAATTTCAAAGAACTTTTTAAAATCCAAATTGAATACTCCGGAATTTTAGAAATCCTTCAAAATCCGGATTGAATACACCGCTGTAAGAGCATCTCCAACCATATCAAGTACTTAGCTAAAAGTCTACGTGGCTTTTCAAAAATAAAACTTATACATAATATATAAAAAAAATTAGTCACTCCATTGGGACAAAATCCTTGTCTATAATTATAGATAATCTCTTGATGTTTGGTTATATTTGTCGAACCTCTAGAGACCTGTAGTGAATTGCCACATCACTTATTTCTATATTAAAATAATATATTTCATTAATAACAACTTAAAATATTAATAACAAACCAATTTTAAAATATGGCCAATCATTATATACCCTCGGAGTACAATATCTTACAGGTTCGACAAATTTTACATAATCAATATTTTATGTAATTTAACCAATCATTTTTAGCCAACGCCGTTGGAAATGCTCTAATGATCCAGATCATGGTTGCATTTCTAAAATTCGAGAGTTCGATTTTTGTTTTGATTAATTTTTAATTTTCGACTATTTGAACGAATTAATTGATTTTAAAATTGTAACTAATTATTAATGAAATTGAGATTATGAGACCAAATATAAGGTGAAACGTAAGTAAAATTATATTCATCTTATTTTAAATGGAAATTTTTAAAAACATTCATAATTTTAAAAGATTTTACAAAAATATAGTAAAAATTGCATATGTGATTGTGCGGTAAGTTATAAGCATTTGAATATGTGATTGTAACTTGTAAGATTTGCATTTGGGTTGTAAATGAGGTTATATCATATTTTTTGAAAAAAATTCTGCAATTTAAATATTTTGGAAAAAAACCCATTTAAATAAGATTAGTCATATTGATAAATTTACAGGACAAAATTAAAGCATGACTATCTATTACTATATATTAAACTTCAACACAGGGACAAATATTACTATTTTAATGGATGTAAAATTACGGTTTTACCCCTATTTTTTTAAAAATCACAAAAATGTCATTATTTGATAATTATGTAAAAAATAAGGAAATTATGTTTGTACAGGAATTTAAACCACTAACTTTCAACTATCAAACTCCCGCCTTGACCAATTATGCTATGATTGATTTTGAGTTTTATTCAAAAATCCTATATGATAAACCACCTTTCTTCTCTTTTTCTCGTCCTCTCCTTTTCTTAGTAAATGAAATGTTGGTTAATATTATTTCTAGAATATTGGACAACTAAAATTATAAAAAATATTTTAATTGATTTAGCGTACTATACAATTTTCTTTTGCCATTTTAAATAATTGATATAGAAAAAACTTATATTATTTACAATGTAACCGAGTTCAAAAAAAAATTTATTTACATGCGTCTCTATGTAAATGTTAAATTAATTAAATAAAAAATAAAATTTGATTTTAAGAAATATGTAAATTTTAGTTATCAAATTATAACATAATTAATAATTGCATCACATAACTTTTTAGGTATATAAAATTTTAAATATTTGAGTCATATTACAGGGTTTTGGACGATCAATTATTTAGACTTTCAACGATTTAAATATATGAGTCATATAAATATTTAAGTAATACGAAAATAATTGAAATTATGTTAAAAAATGAAAATTTTAAAAATATGATCTATGTGATATATAAAAAATAATATAATTAACATGCAAATTAAATCAAATATTATAAAATTACAATAATTATTTAAAATGATCAGTTAGATTATAACTCGACTATAAAGTATGGTACATAAGAATTTTTATATAATATATTGATCAATATAATTTATAATGGTTGAGTTTTAACATATACTTAGATCAATATAGCATAAAATCAAAAAAAAAAATTGATTTTAGAATTCATGTACATGCACGGGTCATTAAGGTTGTCATATTTTACATCGATTGTAATATTTCGAAAAATTTATAATTGAGTTTGAAAATAATTCAAAATTAAAATATAAAAATATTTTAATTTACCCAATGTTTTTTATTTACTTCTTTATTGTGTAATAAACATTAGATTAAAATTAAATATTTAAGTTTAAAAATGTATATGTTTAGAAAAAATGATTGAGACAAGCATAGGGATGATGTTGGGATTTATGGGTGATAGCATAGAGACAAGTTAACTAGTACTTAGTTTATTTGTATAGGCTAAGTAGAACATACTGTCACAGCCAGAGTGTGTTCTTATAATCAAATAATTGCTGAAATGTAATAAGTACGTATCTTGGAAGAAGTTCATTGTTATGTTCAAGCCTCAAGAGAATACATCAGTTCGACAGCAATAATAAAGTTACTGTCAATACATTGATGGTAACGTTACAAGAACACTGCATGTTGCAAGGTCACGACAGCAAGTCTCATTTTACAGCAACATTGGCTGAAGCAGGGGACAACAACATTGTCACACTTGACAGTAAGTTCGGAGTTCTGACAACAACATTGGCGGGAGCTCATAATGTCAACTACTGAATATTCCTATGACAGCAAACTTGACGGCAAGGGTTACTGTCTCACTGAATTATTTGATTTGGGGATTTTATCTCAGTCAAACCCCCGTGACAGTTTAGATGTTCGAGAAACAGATTTGCTGCAATTCGTCAAAGATTGTAGCAGACCTGCAAAACTACGACAAAAGCTTGAGAGATCACAAGACGAGGCTCGACAATTCAAGAGTATGACAAGTCTGCATCTACTAGAATTGTTATAGCTAATTTTGGAAAGAACCCAGAATGCAATATGCTTAATGATAACTTTGTTTGTATAGCATTTTAGGAAAGGTCACATGGGTGGGCAACTTGTGAGGAGCTGCCACTTGAAAACGACAACATCTCCGCGACCCATGTGACTGAGATGCTAGAGAAAGATTAGCCTATATAGAGACACATATCTCATTCTTTCTGTAGTGATTTCCTTCAAGAAGTCGAAACTTGAGAAAACCATTTTTCTCGAGGTTGTAGCAACACATTACAAAATAAATAAAATATTTATTTTGTGAGAACATCTTAAATTACTACTTGTGTTTGCAATTCTTGTGTAGATAGTTTACAATCTTTATCATTGTTGTTGAGCTAAAGATTTGAAATTATCTATATTGCATTCAACCCCCTCTTCTGCAATATACTCCGGGACCAACAGATGACTTTTACTTAATATTAAGAGATTTTGTAATGTGTCTCAAAATATAGTCTTATATATACAATCAATTTTTTTGTTAATAATTCAAAATTATAATATAAAAAATGTTTTCAGTTTACCCAATTTTTTATTGAACTTCTGTATTGTGTAATAAACATTAGATTAAAACTAAAAATTTAAGTTTAAAAATGTATAAATATATATGTTTAGACAAAATGATTAAGACAAGCATAATGATGACTTTTACTAAATATTAAGAGATTTTATAATATATTTCAAAATATAATCTTACATTTACGATTAATTTTTTACAACAAAATCATTGAAATTATACATGCCTTTATTACACATGGACAATTTTACTAAGATAATTATTTATATTATACTCACATGTTCAAGTTGATAAATTCATTTCAACCAATTAAAAACTAGATTAATAATTTAACAATCATAAGTATTCATGTGATTATTATCGTATAAATTTTTATCCAAATTTTATGATATCTAAGAAAAATTATAAAATATTTGGTTAAAAAATTGGTATACAATATTACAAAATAACTATAAAAATATTCGATAAATCAAAATTTTATCATTTATTATATTTTTAATTATCATATTTTTAATTACAAAATTATTTCAATATATACAATTTTAAATGAGAAATTAGTTCAGTGACCGTGCCTTGCACGGGCATTTACCGTAATAATTTTATAGGATACTAACTTATGAAATGTACATTATGGCGATTATGGGGATTCGTAGAAATCAGATATCGGGTAAGAATTAATCGTTAAATTGAGAATTAATAAAGATTAATTGAAATAAAAATTGGATGTATTTTAATAGTATAATATTATTTAATATAATATTATGATTATATTTTTTTATTTATTAAATAATATGTATTTATCATATCATAAAGCTTAAAATAATATTTATTTATTAATATATTATTTTAATTCTATTAAATATTTATATACTATGGTAAAAATTAATCGCGAATTTCAAAACTTGAATCAACTTAATATCTTTTTTTTTCAAAAAAAAAAAACTTAATATCTTTTAAACTTTAGATCAAAATCATAAATTTGAAAGGGAGATGATGAAAATGAGTGGGAAGGTTGATTAGATATGGACGAGTAGAAAAAAAAAAGGAGAGCATAGGATCGTGGAGTGCACTTAGCTGTGGAATCAAAATGATAACGCAGGAAAATATCGATAAAGTAAAAATGATAATTAAGAAGATATTATCAATTTTAAACAAAGCTAATAATAGGGGAAGAAGATCCAATCTACTGTAGTAGGATCCGGTCCCATACATCTGGATCATGTTTCTTTTAAAGCCCATGTGATATGTTATGCCCCTTCCTATGTTTATTGTTTTCCCCTCCTCTTTTCTGTTACAAACTCTTTTTATTTACGTCAACCTGCCGTCTACCTTTTTTCTCGATTTGATACTCAAATATTTGGGTGATGGTCCAAAATAATTACATGAGAAATTGGTTGGCCCTTTTTACTGACAAGACACGGTACATCGTGTATCGTGATAGGGGTATGTTGCGGAGCATGATCTTTCGTAATAGGGCATGTTACGGAGCTGTGTCTTCCGTGTTATGCATGATACGGTGTACCGTGTTCCGTGACAGTGTTACGCACCCACCTAACACGGAACACCGTCCACCGTATCATGCATAACACGGAAGCCACAGCTCCGTATCTATGTAATATGGAGGACGATGCTCCGTATCCCGTCGGTATTTCGGGCCATTTTTTTCAAAATCAGTATTTTGGGCAAAAACTTGTGAAAAATCTGCATTTTGGTCATTTTCTCCAAATATTTGCTTTTTTTGTAAAAGGTCATTATTTCAATATTTTTTCTATGTTAAATATTTATTTTTGGCTAATAAAATTCATTAAATAATATTTGTTATAATACGAAATCATGTTGGGACATTTATCTGACACCTCAAAAATTTAAAATGACTTATAGATATCAAAATAAATTTTATATTTAAATTCCTCTTAAATATAAGTGTTTAAATAATATTTATTATAACATAAGATGTGATTACTTTTTTTTTTTTTTTTTGACAAAATAAGATGTGATTACTTAACAAACTTAACCAAATGTCCCTGCATAGCACAATGGTAATTGTAAAATCTAAAATATTGATGTGAAATTAGCATTGTTATATGTACAAATATATTACAGCATGTAGTTAAACAACATCCATGATCCATCCAAATACATGAAGGCAAAAGTAGTAGAGATATCAAACAGTTTCTCACATGAACCATTTGTGTGTGTCTGTATATGTGTGTGTTTTTGTAGTTCCAAACAATAGCATTTCTATAGAGACCTTAGTTTTTGATTTGCAATTAAATCAATTATTTGCAATTCATAAAGTGAAACAATAATTAAAATGGCAAAATTGTAAATCCACACTGAACCTTTTCTTTTGCTTTTTAACATCGAGTTTGTTAACGTTATTATTACGTGCAGTGCATACATGTAATAATATAAAAAAATTAAAGAACATACTCAACCAGCAAATTTTCCGACAAGCCTCCGGCGAGCTTCCGATTTCACGGGGCCGTGGAATCTTGATGTTCAATCACCCACCGACACAATTCAGGTATACATTTCATTTTAAAATTCCCAATTCCATGCAAACTTTTTTGTTAAAAGTGTGATAATATTTTTTATTAATCTTCTTAATCTATTTCAAGAATCGGATCACAATGTACGTTTTAATTTCATGAATTGATCAAAATTTGCTGTAATCTGTAAAGAGTATGTAATTTTATTGAGTTTAACTTAAAAGTTACATTTTTGTGGTGGTTTTGAAAGGTAATTGAGGGGCCAAGATGAGTCAGGTGTATGAAGGATATGAGAGGCAATACTGTGACATTTCTTCGAGTTTATCGCGAAAGTGTAATGCTGCTGCTCTCCTTCAGGGAGGTGAGGAATGATCACGATTAGTACTTGCATGTTCATTTGTGAGATTTTGGGAGTTATAGAGGTGTATTTACTGTTTTTGTGTAATGTGTAACAAGTAATGTAACAACTCATTAGGTAAATTACTTTGGTCTATACTATGTGATTATCGATAAATTGCGAAGTTCGGTGTTGTGATGATGTGGTACGTGAAAACTTGGATTGACTGGCCTTTAGAGATAATCTTTGAAGGTTTGATAAGGTTATTGTATGTATGTAAAAATGTGATTGTATCACATATGAAGTTATTGTTCAATGTACAGTTTAAGGATTGATAGTGCCATATGTTTAAGCTCATCTTAAGGTCACAGACTCATACTTGTGGTCAACTTTAATTTCCTTTCCCTTGTTCTATATAATGAATGAATCTGTCGAAGGCCCTTAATTTCTTTGTAACAAGTACCTGTCAGCAAAACTGAAAATACTACTACTCGTACTAATGTTTATTTTCCACTTCTTCTGAAACATTCTAACAGAGCAGAAAAAGCAGAAAGTTTCCGAAATAAAAGCTGGACTAGATGATGCTGAGTCATTGGTATGCAGAAATTACTTTCTGTGCGCTTGAATCATCTACTTGGTTCAAATTAAGCTAACTGCTTGTTTTGCCTGAATATGTTTAGATTCGTAAAATGGACCTTGAGGCTAGGAGTTTGCCACCAAGTGTAAAGGTTACACTTCTTGCTAAGTTACGTGAATATAAGAATGATCTGAATAAATTGAAAAATGAAGTCAAACAGATCACATCAGCCAACACCACTCAGGCACGGGATGAACTGTTCGATTTAGGATTGACAGATGCAAACATGGTACCTCTCTCCTGTATGCATGTCTTTGAACTAGATCGCATTGATTTTTGGTTCTTGGTTTTGATTTATGTTGCCTGGATTCCTTATTTCTCGAGTGCACATGTCAGCAACTTGACCATCGGGCTTGGCTTGAATAACACCTTAATTTGAGCCAAAAACATGCATAAAGTTGAAGATATTAGGCAGACAGACACTTGGACCATTCATATCGAACATTTTTTTGTGCTTTTGATCTGCTGATCTTTAGTTGTCAATATCAAGGCATCTCCTAGTCGGAAAGGCTGTAAATCATGGGCAGGCGTCCAGCCCACCTTGGGTTGATTTTGGGCATCCAGAGTCCTTAGGCATCCATTAGCGAATTAGTCATCTAGAATTCTGGATAATCAACCATTGATACAGTTTGCTATCCTTAAACATCTTCTTACAGTCTCATTCATTTAATTAAAATACTACAACTGTACCCATTTAAATTTTAATAATAGGTTCTATATTAAAAGAAAAGGTTTTAAATTTTAATAATAGGTTCTATATTAAAAGAAAAGGTAATAGAAGTTGTTTCATTTATATTAAATATAATAATTATTAAAAAAAAATTGAAGCATTAAGGCATAATGTATATATACCTATATGTAGTTGAACGCCTAGGCGGGCATCTTTTAGCCCAGACATTGTGGTGATTCGCTGCCAGCTTGGATCTCCTTTATGCCTTCACAAATGTGGTCTTTGTCTTGAGTTGATATATCATTAAGAAATTTTGGTTCTGTAAATTAAGCATATCATTTCTTTATTTTTTGTTATTTTCTTCGATCAAGACTCTGTCTTAGCGTAATATCACCAGCTTCTACACTTTAAGGTATCTATTTTAACTGTTTTGCAACCAATTAACCTCTTCTATGATATATGAAGTTTGGTTGCATTATCATGTACCGTAACTTGCAGACAAATAATTTTTTTGTCCCTGATACAAAACACATAATTGAAAGTTACAACTGCAACTGTATAAACCCGTTCGTGTTTCTTTTGTGGTCATAAACTCTGTTTGCATAATTCAAGGGTCGAGGATAGACTTTTTGGTTACTTTTCCATTCTCAAAATATTTTCTTCCATTAGATTGTTATAGTTGAGCTGTCGACTCTAGCTACGGTCCATGTACGATCCATACTGGATCTAACCAATTGCCCTGTAATTTTTATTTGATCTTTTGTTAATGTTGTGGATAAATGGTGTGGCAGGATTCTACTGATCAAAGAGGAAGGTTACTAATGTCAACCGAGAAGTTGAACCATTCCACCAGCAGAATCAAGGAAAGCAGAAGAACAATGCTGGAAACTGAGGAACTTGGCGTTTCTATTCTTCATGATCTGCACCAACAACGTCAGTCTCTGCTGAACGCCAACAACACGGTATAATTTCATGGATATGTTTTACTCACTCTTTGGTTTACACCCTTTTTGATAATAACTTTATGGATATGTCCAGACTTTTAAGGCACCACTAGTTGTGTTCTGTGAGACTGGACAAACTGTATATTTATATTTGTGTCCCATTGAGGGGTTTTGGCCTTATTAAATGTTCACCGAGACAATAAGCGGGGCATGATTTAGAAAGTTTCATTACTTTTTGCAGCTTCATGGAGTGGATGACAACATTAGCAGGACCAAGAAGCTATTGACTTCAATGTCAAGAAGGATGAGCAGGAATAAATGGATCCTTGGTTCCATCATTGTTGTGCTTGTACTTGCAATCATATTGATCCTTTATTATAAGCTGACCCATTAGGCCCGCTACTGCAACCCCATCCCTGCATCCTTACACATAGTTGACGTGTGTACTTTTTTGTAATATGCTTGCTTACTTTCAACCATCTTCCATATGGCCTGTGTTCAATGTCAACAGCTTTCAACAGAATGGCTTAAATACTTTTGTGGTTTGTTTCTAAATTTATGTACTTGATTTATTGGAACTTTGGAAGCGTGACAATATTTTAGAACTCGGAGTTTTG
Organism: Saposhnikovia divaricata; assembly: GCA_036435485.1. Lineage (NCBI taxonomy): Eukaryota > Viridiplantae > Streptophyta > Magnoliopsida > Apiales > Apiaceae > Saposhnikovia > Saposhnikovia divaricata. The sequence continues at coordinate 237,195,529 of CM071594.1, forward strand.
TAATACAATCTGTTTATATAGATGTGTAGAATTAGACAACAAATGACTTCAAAGCACGACCACGTCGCTTTCCTTAAGGCTTAATTCGCCCCTCTAACTGGTGCAACAAGGTTTAGGCGAATTTCCTCTAAGATACAATGAAGTCTGCAATATTCTGCAATTTGCACTATTGCAAAATATCCTGGAATGGTTCTGTGTTTTTCTAAATAGATATAAGATCTTTAGGAGAAGGGAAGAAATTGAGAGAAAGATAAAATCCAAGTTCTAGGATATCATATATATATAGAACTGAATAGTTGTGACCATTTACATGTAACCGACCATAACTGTCATCTAATCAGATCAGTCACATCTCACAGCTATCTAATCAGATTAGTCACATCTCAACTGCTATCTATTGATTAGCAGTTGCTCCAATACTCTACTGGTCTCTAATGTAGTTAAATAACTAACTTAGAACTGAAAATTTGAAAATTATCCAACAATCCCCCACCATTTTCAAAATTATTTGACACAATAAATAAATATATATAATAAAATAAATATCAATAATAATAATATTAGATCTTATATCATTCCAGTGAGTTCAATGCATTGATGAAGATGTCATATCTGACTTGAATCTTCTCTTAGTGAAACACGTCAAAGATAGTAGAATAAATGGTAGTAAAAACTTTGAACCATATATCCTATATGCATATCCGGACTTGTTACACACACTGAACTTCTCTTCACATAACCATTCAATTTTTGACGACACATTAATAGGCCTTGTGTCTTGTATCTTATTTCATGAGTGCTTTAGAGTCAAGCCATAAACTCAACAGAAGCGGCCTCACTTCACACTCACTAGGCTGGCTTATCAAGTATGCACCATAAAACATACCAAAGTTATTCCTTTTATAAGTCTGTTAAGAGTATTAACACTCACCCTTCTGAAAAACTATGGTTACCAAGCATCTACAATTCCTGGGATGATAATATCAATTTATTTGATGCTTGCAATCACATACTAATGATGTACTTTAACTCATTGAACTCGAGACTTATGATTAGTAAGAGTCGAGTTGAGGTTCCACCATTGGTGATTTCTTAATAGCAGGCTTTAGACCCATCCCTTGTGAAGTTTTAACAATTAATTCTCTAGGTAGTCCTTTAGTTAAAGGATCAACAAGATTTCCAATTGATCTTACAAACTCTATGGTAACTACACCATTACAAATTAATTGTCTCACGAAGCTATGTCTCAATCCTATATGTCTTGATTTTCCATTATAGGATCTGCTATAAGCTCTTTCAAGCGCTGCCTGACTATCACACCTAATAGAAATTGGTGCCATAGGCTTAGACCATAGAGGTATATCGAACAAAACATTTCTAAGCCATTCCGCTTCCTTACATGCCGCAGCCAGAGCTATAAATTCAGATTCCATAGTAGAATCTGATATACATGTTTGTTTTCTGGATGCCCAAGATATAGCACCCCCACCAAGAGTGAATATAAATCCACTGGTAGATGAATGATCTTCATCTTGGTTACTTACCCAACTTGCATCGGTGAATCCTTTTAAAACACCGGGATATCCTCTATAACATATGCCCAGATTTTTAGTCTTTTTCAAGTATTTCAAGACACGATGAGCTGCATTCCAATGCTCATTACTAGGACAACTAGTATATCTGCTAAGTTTGCTAACTGCAAATGCAATATCGGGCCTTGTACTCGTCATGGCATACATTAAACATCCAATCACTCTAGAATACTCTAACTGAGCAATGGATCGTCCTTTATTTTCATACAACTTAATGCTATTATCAAATGGTGTGCTCACAGGTGTACTTTCCATATGTCCAAATTTTTTCAACACTTTCTCTATGTAATGAGATTGTGTCAAAAATAGACCTTCATCATCTCTTATAATTTTTATTCCTAAAATAACATCAGCAACACCTAAATCCTTCATCTCAAAACATGCAGATAAAAGTGCTTTAGCGTTTTGTACTTGTTCAAGATCAGTACCAAATATTAACATGTCATCTACATATAAACATATGATGACACCCTTTCATTAATGAATCTAGTGTACACACACTTGTCTGATTCATTAATTTTGAAGCCATGTGAAAGAATTATTTGATCAAATTTTTCATGCCACCGTTTTGGAGATTGCTTAAGTCCATATAAAGATTTAACAAGCTTACACAGACTTTGTTTTCTTGCCCTTTGACCACAAAACCTTCCGGTTGCTTCATATATACCTCCTCTTCCAAATCTCCATTTAAAAATGCCGTCTTCACATTCATTTGATGAATGACAAGGTTGTATATTGATGCTAGAGATATCAATAATCTGATCGTAGCTATTCTTGCGACTGGTGCATATGTATCAAACACATCAACGCCTTCCTTTTTCGAGAATCCTTTAGCCACTAACCTGGCTTTGAACTTTTCAACAGTTCCATCTACTCTTAATTTCCGTTTGAATATCCATTTGTTACCAATAGGTTTACAACCTTGAGGCAAATCTACCAACTTCCATGTTCTATTTCCCATTATAGAATCCATTTCTTCGTTAATAGCTTCGTTCCAGAAAGACGAATCTCGAGATTTCATTGCTTCCTCAAATGTTTGAGGATCAGAATCTATATCAAGGATTATTGGAACAGATTCAGTCATCTCATCTCTTGAACCTTCCACCAGGTACATATAGAATTCTGGTCCATATGTTTTTGCAGTCCTGGCCCGTTTACTTCTCCTTAAATCAGGTTCTTCTTTATCATTATTTGAAATCTGAGTGTGTTCTATTGCTATATTATTTGACTTAGATACAGATCTAAATCTGTTCTCGTCAAATATAGCATCACGAGATTCTATAATAGTATTTACCGAATAATAATTATTTGGTTCAACTACTAAAAATCTATATGCTTTAAAAACATATCCCAGGAATATACACTCTACTCCTCTTTCACCCAGACTTTTTCTTTTAACTTCTGGAACCCTTACAACAGCCCTACAACCCCATACCTTAAAATAATTCAGGTTGGGTTTTCTTTTCTTCCATAATTCATATGGAGTAATTTTATTTCTTTTTGCAGGAACCCTGTTCAGAATATGGCATGCTGTTAGCAAAGCCTCACCCCAATATCCATGTGAAAGTCCAGAGTTTGATAACATTGAATTTATCATTTCTTTCAATGTTCGATTCTTCCGTTCGGCAATTCCGTTCTGTTGAGGACTGTATGGGGCCGTGACTTGATGTATGATTCCATTTGATTCAAAATAAGATGGATCATAATATTCACCACCCCTATCTGTCCTTAAACATTTGATTTTAGCTTTGCACTGGAGTTCTACTTCTGCCTTATATATTGAAAAATAATGCATTGCCTCATCTTTAGAATTTAGGAGATAAATATAACAATATCTACTATAATCATCAATAAAAGTCATGAAATATTTCTTTCCTCCTAAAGATGGAGTAGCATGGAAATCACACAAATCACTATGAATTAATTCAAGGATTTCAGATTTTCTTTCAACATTAGCAAAAGGTTTCCTGGAAATTTTGGTTAGCATGCAAGTTGTACATTTATCCATCTTTAAATCAATTTTAGGAAGTAAATTTAAATGTACCATATCATGCATTCTTCTGTAATTAACATGTCCCAATCGATTGTGCCAAAGTATACTTGACGACTCAACAAAATAAGCAGAACCAGATGTTTTATTAATAACATTAAGTTTGAACATCCCTTCATACAAATAACCTTTCCCAACAAACGCACCACCCTTCGATAATACAAATCTATCAGCCTCAAATACAAGTTTAAAACCATTCTTATTAAGGAGGCTACCAGAAACTAAATTCCTTCGTATTTCAGGAACATGATACACATTAGTAAGAGTGAGAAATTTTCCAGATGTGAACTCTATTTCAACATCTCCTTTGCCTTTGACTTCAACAGTAGATGAATTGCCCATGTACATGATTTCTCCATTTGTTTCTGGAGCATAAGTTTTAAAAAACTTTTTATCTTTGCATACGTGCCTTGTTGCCCCAGAATCTATCCACCAAGCATCGCTATCTTCAAGTACATTTACTTCAGAAATAACAGCAACATAATTTTCTGGTTGCTTGTTCTTTTTCTTGAGGAAACGACAATCTCGTTTGATATGTCCCGGTTTTCCACAATGATAGCAAGGGCCTGGCCTCCTTTTCTGCCTTTTGTTGTTGTGATACTTCGTCTCTTTCATTGGCTGGTTACCAGGCCTCTTTTTTTTTTGCGAGAATCTATAGTAAGATTTGACAAATCTTCCTCCACATTATTGATCTTTGATATCTCTTCCTTACTTTCTTTTCGCAAGTCCTCTTCAATACGCAAATGGTTCCCCAACTGTTCAAGAGTAAGGTTTTCCTTTTTGTGTTTGAGAGCATTCCTGAAATTTTTCCAAGATGGTGGCAATTTGTCCACAATAGATGTGACAATTATGTCCTCATCCATTTTCAGATTATGTTGGGAGAATTGATCAAGCATGATTTTAATTTCACTAAATTGTTCCATAACAGTACGAGAATCAATCATTCTATAATTATTAAACCTGGTAACAATAAAGCGCTTACTTGTTGTGTCTTCTTTCATGTACCTGTCCTGTAGTTGAGTCCATAAATCCTTTGCAGTAGGCACATTATGATAAGCATCAAAGAGAGTGTTTGACATCGCATTAAGTATGTGTCCTCGGCATATATCATCATCTTGGTCCCATTTCTGTCTCTCCCGTGTACGAGCCAAAGATTCATCCTCCACTTCTACAGGCCTCGGAGTATCGATGACATAATAAACCTTTAAAGTCTTCAAAAGGAAGTACAATTTTTTCTGCCAACGATAGAAATTCCCCCCATCAAAACGTTCCAAGCGATCGAAATCCATAGCCATATCCCTTAAGGTAGAAAATGTTGAAGCCATTGTTGTATTGAATTAAGCCTTAAGATTGTAGTACAATCTGTTTATATAGATGTGTAGAATTAGACAACAAATGACTTCAAGGCACGACCAGGTCGCTTTCCTTAAGGCTTAATTCGCCCCTCTAATTGGTGCAACAAGGTTTAGGCGAATTTCCTCTAAGATACAATGAAGTCTGCAATATTCTGCAATTTGCACTATTGCAAAATATCCTGGAATGGTTCTGTGTTTTTCTAAATAGATATAAGATCTTTAGGAGAAGAGAAGAAATTGAGAGAAAGATAAAATCCAAGTTCTAGGATATCATATATATAGAACTGAATAGTTGTGACCATTTACATGTAACCGACCATAACTGTCATCTAATCAGATCAGTCACATCTCACAGCTATCTAATCAGATTAGTCACATCTCAACTGCTATCTATTGATTAGCAGTTGCTCCAATACTCTACTGGTCTCTAATGTAGTTAAATAACTAACTTAGAACTGAAAATTTGAAAATTATCCAACAAGTTTGGCAAATATAGATGCTGTGTATATTCAAGTATGTGTTCAACATCTCAAGCCTCATAGTAGTAGACATCAAACACCAGCATCAACAAAGCCTTTGCCACTGCCCACCAGGCTATTCTTGCCACAAGCAGAACTAGATCGAAAACATTGCACTAAAAGAAGTTTCGATTTATATTTTACAGTAACATATTACAAGAAAATGTCTGGATCATGTTATCAGCAATACAGTATGGTCCTACTCCTTTCAATATATACCCTGCCAAATAAACATAGGAACATATTACCAGTGGACTGAACAGGAAACTTTGTTACAGTCTAAGTATTAAAACATGGATTCTGATCAATTTCAAAATTGCTCAGGAACACTCCCAAAACTTCATATATCGTACTAGAATACTGTGGTGCTAGCAGATGAGATATCTGTGAGGTGTAAAGGAAGATATTAATGAGACAGCAATACACAACTGCCGTACTTCGCCTTAAGTCATTCAGTCGACTAGGAGCCATTTTGCTTCAGCAACATGTTGAAGGCCTGGCAGTAAATTCTTCAAGCAGAATCAGTTGCTCATGATGACAGAAGCAGTAAATTGCACTAGAAATGTGACTTTGATTTGTCGGAATCCGAGTACCAACAAAGAAGCAGCGGTTTATGTTCATCATCAGCAGTATCTAACATATAACAGCAGAGGGAACCAGGTAGACAAATTATAACCATTAGCATTAGGAAATATCATGCAACGGAATGATACTCCAGTTTGCCATACAAGCAATGGAATATCATCCTACAGAGAAGATCAAATAGTTTCTCAGTCTTCATCCTCTTCGTCATCCTCTTCATCATCATCAAAATCAGTAGTAGGCTGGCCATTCAGATCAACATTTAACCCATTTAGCTTTCTCACAAATTGTCCCCTTACACGGGGCCTCTTTTCAGCAAGCTTTTTCCGATTGACATACCTGATCTTCTTATCAAAACAGCGCTGTTTCCTCTTTTGCCTGAACTTGAGCAAAGCTGCCTCTCTTCGATCAACTTTACTCAGCTTCCCTTCAGTGGAAGAACCTCCATAATTCATCCAAGGGTGTGGTGTAAGCATTTGGCCAGGTTGTAGGCAGACATTAACAGGGTAATATGGGAACGGAGCCACTCCGGGCATATGAGGAGGACAATATGGTACATGATTGCTTTGATGCAACAAACTTGAAGGAGTAGTATTTTGCGGATCCTGCAAGTCCTTTTGGTACATTGATGGAGTTGACATCATAACTTGATTCATATGACCTGGAACATAATAAGGATAAGGTCCCAATCGTGACATATCATGGTGTGAACCATCTGGAGCATGCATTTGCACTTGAGAAAACTCTTCTAGCTTTGAGTTCCTCTGTTGAGATGTGTCCTCCTGAAGCGGAGAAGAAAGCGTGTCCGTAGAGAAAGAAACAGGGATGTTTTTACCTCTTTGAAGATCATCTATCTGGATATGATTATTGCGCGGCTCTTTGTCTACAACCCCTTGGGTATCATTAAACATTTGTCCACTCCATGTACTAAACTTCTTCTCAATCCTTAGCTGTTCAACAGGATTTTCATCAGCAGGAATAACAACTTGGGAATTGCTCTTAAGCAAGCCTGACTTTACATATGCAAAGAAAGCCGATGATTCACCTATCCTTAGTTCACTCTTCTTTGGACCTGAAATCATTTTGGGGGATAATAGCACGTTAAGAATACACGTCTTACCATCTTAATTTGAAGATTAAAGATAAGACACTGAAAGATCATATCATCATAGTTAATGAAAAATTCTCTAGATTATTTCGTGGCACTTACTTTTATTATTTAGGTAACTAGAGTAATCACATGAGAGGTATATTAGTGATTCGGGAAATATGACATGACTAATAAATAAGAAGCAGCACATGATTTTGTTATAAATATAATCAGTAGAGAAAGTACTGACATCACTATTCTACAACAGCAAAAAAAATGCCATGATACTAGCATGTTTTCTCTGGAAGTACTATGTCCATCGGTTTTCAAAAGTAATTGACACAAACATTTTTCCTCATGAAATGAATATGGACGCTCCCCGATTGCCAACTTTCACAAAATCTTTATGTTTGACAAGCATAGCTAAACATATGCACGTGTATTTCTCATCTACAGACATTTTTCAGTTTTAACTCCCTATGTCCTAATTGCAAGGCCACACGCCATGTATATTAGTAAAGAAAACTCAAATATTCAGTCAAATGACACTTCGAATCTGATGTATTAATTTTAATTCTATTGAAAAAATCATTTTATTTAGTAGTGTTGTAAAACCAATGCAACTTGCTTCGCTCTGGCTCATGGTCAAAGAAGTAGAACCAATCAAGCAACTACAGAAGAGCAGCTAATGTAGATAGCATAGAAAGCCACTCACCTCTTTGCTGGTGGCTCACAACTGGTGAATCAGGGAAATATGCTGCCGATAAATCTGTAGGTGGTGCTGCCTCCAGAGCAGCAATAGTGGCTATTGCATTCTGAAAGTTAATTTGAAACCCACTTAGCATCAGAAATTAACACAAGTGAAACATGATTCTATAGTGATCAAATAGCGCTATATATTCTTTTTATATAACTCATATGGATCATGGTATACTGTGATGCTGATAACCTTTATATGAGTTTACAATCTGTATAATGGAGACAACAGTATGAATAATAAATACGAGACCACTGGCCAACAATTCTGTTGTAAGGTTTCAATTCTCACAAGAACACAATGCTACATAAGGATCACTATAAGAGAGTGGAGTATGATGGGCCAAAAATACTGTCTTTTCTTCATCCATAATTTATCTTTAAATTACTTGAGATAATTAAATAATCAGCAATCTTGACGTGAAAATTCTGTTTTCTTGTCACCAGTTTGGGTCACCGATTTTATAATATCACAGAATTCAAAATGTAGTAATTGCAAGCCCACTAAGCTTAAGATACATATGATATTAATTTACCATAAAAAATACACTGAGCAGATGACTGGAAGCATAGCAAACACCTAAAAGAATAATATACATAGATTTATAATCTACCACTGCCTACTTCTGTGGGCTTTGCTAAGATATGAAGGCTCTACATTTTCTTTGCCAATCCCCTACTCTACAAGACGTCAGCTAGAGTCTAATCTTTTAATAGCCAGAAAATTGTGGGAGGTTTACAGCAATTAGAGTAATCTCACAAGATAGAGAGCTTCCTTTATTAGTGTATTACTGATTGTAAGGTAGACAATGAATACAAACAAGTCACTTAAAAACTATAACACTGTTTCTTAAAATCATACTCACGTTCTCTTCCTGATAGGCTGACAAACAAGTTTCTGGATTTGCATTCTTTCGGGACCTATCATCAGTATCGTCAGAAAACAATGTTGTGCTATTTGTGTTTGCATCGCTGGGATCTGATGCCACTGGATCGAAGTCATAGTTCACTATGTTCTTCTCTGGCAGTCCAAGCTGTTCACAAGAAAAGAAATGATAACAATCAGGAGATTATTCAAATAACTTAATAATGGCATTATGTCAATGATACCTCACTAGGTAAGTATCTTATGAACATGTGGAATCAGTGAGTTGAACTCCAAGTAGTTTGCACTCTATCTTAGGTTCTACTGCTTAATATTGGTTAAGCAAGAATTGTCCTAGCCCTCGACTAGGAGAGTACAGTTATCGCTAATGACTTCATTTGATGTACATCCCTGCTTTCAATAATTCAGAAAATCATGACGAGAAAGATTGCTACACACAGATATACATATACATAAGCAGTTACACTATCCTACATATACTCTAGACTAGACATATGGTTCTTTACGATTTCCTACTATCACTTCGTATCATCCCAATATAATCCTTTTAAGACATAACACTAGACTTTTGCCTATGTTACAATGGCTTTGAGAAGCACGAAACATGGGAATATATAGTAGCATCTCTAAGAAAAGGCGGGTAATTATATTAAAGAACCGAGTGAGAAGATTAGCTCTAGATACCATTCGTCGCCTTCTCCACATGTGAGTCCACAGGTTCAAGAGTTCATTAGTGCGTAAAGGCTTCACAAGATAATCAGCTGCTCCAAGTCTCAAGCACTTCACAACGACAGATACTTCATCCTGCGCAGACATCACTTGGTACAAAAAAACAGTACAACAATAAGCATAACTCTCTAAGTTTAAATGGTTTATAAACTAGTGTCCAGATGAAATTTCCAAGGAAGTTTAGTTATGCTTACTGATTACTGGAATGCGCCGCAAATTGTTATCCCTCGTTATGTATTTTAGCAATTTAAGGCCTTTAGCCATGGGAAGGTCAACTTCGGAAAGAATAATATCTATATCAGGCCCCTCAGCATTCAGAGCTCCAATAACTTGTCGTGGAGATTTCACAGAAGTGACTGCAGAGAAACTATTATTAATACTAAAAAACTCACAAGACATGGTCAACTATTATAACCAGAAAGGGGTACTGCCTCCAACGTCATATTAGTGAAGAAGTAAATTTAAACGAATAAAGAGCTGATATTATTATCTCCCCACAAGCACAATAATTTCTTTCAAAAAGGTCAACAGCACATGAATCAAAGTGATAGAGAACCTTATGAAGACATAATCTCCACTTGCAGAAGGAATACATCATTTATACTTGTGGAAAACACCTATGTTTCACTTCTGTGTAAATAGCTTAGATTTCAAATTTTTCATCACCGCTATAGATTAAAGTACTGCTTATTGACTTCTATCTCAGTACAATTATTCAAATTCCTAACTTAAACTAAAGCTAAAACATAGCGGAATTCAATCAAGTCAGTATAATCATTCAAATTCGTAACTTAAGCTAAAACTAAAACATAGCGGAATTCAATGACACACAAAAAAGTGCAGACAGAAATAGCAAACATTATACCTTGATATGAACACTTGCAGAGAAGAGTAAACGCCTCATCTAATCTCTTCGAATCAGAATCACATAGCAAGATCCTAACTTTACTCCTATCAATAAAACCATCACCTCCCTTTCCATTATTCCCACCGCCGCCTTTACTCAAAACCATCTCACTCCTCTCCATCACCACCTTAATTCTAACAATTAAACTCAACAATCAACCACACAAATCCTCAAAGCACCAAAGTTAAAATCTTGAATCAAACCCCTTATATACTACTCAAAAACAGCCAATACTAGAGAACTTCCATAGCTAAAATTCTATATCAATCTTTTTACACCCTTTCCAAAATCAAATCCAAACAACTGGACTTGGACCAAGAACAGATCAATCACTACAAATCTTTCTCAAAGAAGTCATATATGAACTGGGGTTGTAGAAAGATTGAAACTTTTATGAATTTGTGAGCTGGGGCTGTAAAAAGATTGAAACTTTATAGAATTTAAGAGCTGGGTTACAAAAAGATTAAATCTTTGTTAAATTTGTGAGCTGGGGTTGCAAAAAGATTGAAACTTTGTTAAATTTGTGTGGTGGGGTTATAAAAAGATTGAAACTTGAGGGTGAATTCTCAAGAAATGAAAGTACAGATAATTAGCACCTGAGACACAAGAGTTAACAAAAGTCATAAGAACAACAGAGTAGTGAAAATTAGAAGCTGGACCGGATTGTAGGGCAGATATTTTTCATGTTGTTGCCGGAGAAGCGCAGGATAGCAAGGAGCAAATCGGTCCAGCTTTTTGTGAGGAGGGTGATGAGTCTTTGCACTTTGTAAAAAAACAGCAAAATGGAGATATGAGTTGAGCTTCTTTTTTTTTGTTTGGTTTTTGATAGTGGTGTTTACTAAAATGCGCTTGCAGGAGAATTGAGATGTGGACCAGGAGTGAATGGGTTGTACGCTTTTACCCGATGCCTGAATGTGTTTGGATATGGTCCGGATTCTACAATGGAAAATTTCGTTATTTCCATATTGTTCCTGAAGTTTGGGGAGTTTTGCATTGTTCTGTCACGAAAAGATAAAGAGGTTGTTTGGGGTTACTTAAAATAAGTTATTTTTGATTTAATGGAGGTATTTTTAACTTAAAGGAGAAAGTAAAGTTGTTTACTTTAAGTTGAATGAATGTGTTTGAGTAATTTTACTTAAAGTTAAATGATGGTTTAATAATTTTGACTTATAGTGAAATTTGACTTAAAAAAATTTTAAATTCATGATATTTAAGCTTTACAAGAATTGTGAAAAAAAAAAATCCATAAGTCATAAGTCATAAGTCATAAGTACCTGTAACATAAGTCATAAGTCATAAGTCAAAAGTACCTTACAGGTACTTATGACTTATGGCTTAATTTTAAGTTAAAGGCCGGCTTAAAGCCTTTTTGCCAAACACGCGGAAATGGCTTAAAGCCAAACGCCAAACGCCAAACGCCAAACGCAATATGCGTTTCCCAAACAGGCTGAAAGTAGATGATTTCGTTTATATAAAAAGGTAAATCAAATTAGAGCAATGCTACATATTTCGAAATGCTTTTATATCAAATTAGAGCAATGTTACATATTTCGAAACGGATCTTAAATTTTCCCGAATGATACATGGTTTATTTTTATATGTGAATTTATATGTATATACGATGGATCAATCTCATTAATGTAAGGAACAACCAATCAGGGGTGTAATTCGAGTCGAGTCGAATTGAGTTCGAGCTTTTTTTTTTCGAGTTAGAGCTTTTTTTTTCGAGTCAAGTCGAGCTAAAAATTTATCGAGCCTAAAATTTATGTTCGATTTCGACTTGTTTACTATACGAGTCGAGTTCGAGCTGTTATCGAGCTTTCGAGCTTATCGAGTTTTTAATCGAGCTTATCGAATTTTTAAACGAGTTTTGAGCTTTTATCGAGTTTATCAAGTTTTTAGCAAGTTTTTAGCGAGTTTTTCGAGTTTTTACCGAGTGTTCGAGTTCTTACCGAGTTTTCGAGTTTATCGGGTTCTTATCAAGTTTTCGAGTTTATCGAGTTTTTGTCAAGTTTTCGTGTTTTGACTTAAGTTCCATGAAAGCTATTTGTTTATATAATTTTCTTTTAAGTTTAACCTAAATTTTTTTCCCCAATTCTCAAATGACAATAAACTTTCGAAATTTTATATTTTATGATTTCGATAATCAACTTTTTCAATCAATTAAGTAAACTTTTAGTTTATTCTATTCATATATATTTACGGATAAATTTTATCTTTATTACAGATTATATATCTAACTATCTAAGCATCTTATAAGTAATAAACGATGATAATAAGAATAATAAAATGTAAAACATTTTTTGATTGTGAGCTCATATGTGTTTTATTTTATCAAAATAAGCAAATAGGCAACCTATACCTAGAGTCATTAGTAGTTTTTTAAATTTCATTTATAATTTAATAAAAATATTGCATACAACAAGTCTATGATGTTACTATTTTGCTGTTGGTTTATAATTGTACAAACATAAAATATGTGGAAGGAAAATTTTGAAATAGAACTTGATTGTCGACAACTAATGATCGTCAAAAGATCAATCGAAGTTGTAATTCACTAATCTTGATATTAGATATATTTTGATACTTTAATACTAATTGAATTTTAAAAGCCGTGCATGTAAAAAATCTTTGATTCGAGTTATAATCACTATGTCTACGTGTAAGAATGTGAATAATTAACTTAATGCTATAATGTGATAAGAACATATAATACTATATAAATAGTAACTCAAAAATTATTAATTTTTAGATAAAGTATATGTGTATATCATATTTAATTATAAAATTTGTGAATAATGTAGTTTTAATCCAAAGTGTTGACATGATAGCCTGATTTTAAAAAGCAAAGTATTCAGTACAACTTTGAAACATAATATGTGAAAATGTATAATTAAATATCTCATATCAAAACAAATTTAATTAAAAAATTTCACTAACTATACTAATAATATAATATTGCACATAATATATGAAAAAAAAATATCAAGTTAAGTTTAAAAGGTAAGTTTCATAAATAGTTGAGTGATGACACATAGAATAATGAACACATGACTATTTTTTAAAAAAATAAAAATTAATCGAGTTCGAGTTTGAGCCGAGTCGAGTTCGAGTCGAGCTCAAAAAAACTCGGCTCCACTCGAGTTTTTAATCAAGCCCGAAAACGTGTTTGAACTCGAGCTTGATAACGAGTTCGAGCCGAGTCGAGCCCACTTTTCGAGTAGAGCTCGAGTCAAGTTCGAGCCGGCTCGGTTTAAATTACACCCCTACAACCAGTAATATAATGATAATTCATCATTTGTAAATGGTTTTGGGAACCTTTTTAGAGATTCTAGCATTTCTCATTAAATTAAATCAAAAGTATTCATTATATCTCATTTAAGTATGATTTGAAAAGGTTACGATGTACACAATCTTAAACTTCACTTAAAAGAGATTGCTTTCAAAAAGATCATCGATTTATACATGTAAATGTGGAAAATATACAATACAATACTAGAAATTAAATACAACATACAATATAGTAGTGACTGTAGTAAGTCTCCTCTATTTTCTGTATGGCCATGTCTTTTGAGACATTGCATGCAATTTTACTTAAGAATTTCACCCAAAACTTATATGGAATTCAAACGAAGATCTGTCAAAAGAATTCTTACAAAACACGATCGAAAGTGGCCGTCGAAAGTCACTTATATTCGTTCTTATGACCACCCATGAGTCACTAATGTTTTCTGGCACCGGGATAAGTAGAAATAATACCAAATGATTGCCAAGAGATAAGGTAGTAATGGTTGTTAACAACAAATATATAATTTTTAATAGATGTTTCAAAGAGTATCAACCAACACTTAGGATTTACATTCCAACAACACATTAGTGCAAAGTATTCGATGTCTTAGATTTTGTAATCCATGATGCTGGTAAAGGTCCGAATGTGTGGTGTTTATAGGTATAAACAAGCGTGATGTAAGTTTGTATAGATGTATCACCTTCCTGTAAATTTATGTTTATACTGCACTTTGTTCGTAGTGATCATTTTTTGATAACAAGTCAAAATTCCACTAAGATTTTATACAGCACATGCACAGGATGATAGGCAGAAGTAAAGAATGAACTGTGCAGGAAGAAGTAAACAATAAAGATGATCGGAAATACATACAAACGGAGTACAAAAAAAAAAAAAACATGTCATTTTGAGTTAATGAATATTAGAAAGTTTGAATTATAAATTTGGAAAACTTTGGTGATTCAAACAATAAAAAAATATTTTATCGAGTATGAGAAAAGTTTGAAAGGTCATAAATATATCCGTATCTATATCTGGCTCGGGGGTACGTGACCATTTAGGTGTGACCAAAAATGGGGTGGGGTGAAGCGGCGCAAGATAGCAGAAGGTGATAGATAGTTTGGTTAGAGATAGAGAGGAGGCCACGTCACCAATAAATAAAAATCTAAAAAAATCTACTTAGCACATAAAAGTGTAAAAGTACAGGCAACCTGTATTTACTTTATGGTTTTTATTTGACTTTAAGCCCACGTGGGTCTATCTAGCCCCAACTTGAGAGGCCCTTTTGGGCTTTTCTTCATTCCTTTCTACCCCAAACTCAATTATTGAGGCCATTCTATATTTTAACTTCTCTTATGATTCCAGTCTTTTTTTCCCATTTTGAAGTGGTAAACCATATTTATAAATATAGTCAAAATAAAATTACAATATCTGGCTTAGGGTGATTTGGAAAATTTATTTTCCAGAATAAATCAACTTGTTTTAGACAAAGTATTATTTTAAGACAAAGCAGAGAGATTTCTAATTTTTTTTTCTGAAAAAGTTAACTTTTTTTTTTTGCAATTTATAGAATCTTAAACATACATTAAATACTTGCATAAAAAAAATTATTAGAAATATGAAATTTTTACCCAAAAATAAGTTCATAAGAACTTATTTTAAGTCGTAGCCGAACAGGTGATAAACAAATAGTAGATTTTAATAAACAAAACAGGACACAGTCTAGACAAATTCCAAACTGTCTATACAATTAGGTTGAAAAACAAATAACATACTAAAAATAATTAGTTACTTTATTTCCTAATTGTTTAACACAAAATTTACCAATTCTTTAAATTAAACGAAATCAAAGACATCCCAAGCGTTCCAAATTTTACCAACATCCTTGAAAGAAGCATCACAATTGATCTTATCACATAAAAATCATTGTTAGCTAGTGTTCATAATTGACCTTATCTGGCCAACACTTTTGATTAAATGTTTATTGTGTGATTTTATTTTGAAAAAATGCCCAAAATACCCATTTTTTGGGTATCCACTTACCAAAATGCCCAGATTTCAAAACATCGCCCAAATTATCCACGGGATACGCCTTTGGGAACGGCGTACCCCCTGTACTATAGCTGCCAGAAATGTGAAAAACCATTGGTCGTCTTGAGAGCTCAAGTCGCGACTTGAGCGATTTCCGTCATCTCGTCGATTCGAGGCTCCTCCATCCCCCAAATGAACACCAACTGACCAGAAGCCCTCATACTTACTCCTCCAAGTTTCCGTTTATGTTCTCCGGCCCCGCAGGGGCGTGTATAAGGTCGTCGGAATGTACGACGGTGATGAAATCGCCATTTTGGGCGTTACAAATCCAGCAAACCAAAGGTTATGAAACTGGTATAGTCTTGTAGAGCATTGAATTGCGGTTCCAACGATATATGGTATGTGGTTTGAAACTTTGGGATGTGGACGAACGGAGACGACAAAAAAGCAAACCGGAATTGCCTTCGTCGGCTGCTCTGGGGACGATGAACAGGCGTGAGATACGCCGTTCTAGAATGCGTATCCAATGATACGCATGTTGCAAATGCGTATGCTGACGTCAGCATACGCCGTTACAAATTGCGTATTAGTTGTTGCTTCACTCCCAAGGGTGCATCCATGGCAACTTGCACCTTCTCTAGGGGCGTATACACACGATATACTTCTGGTAGAGGCGTGACATGAGATGCGCTACACGCAGTAGCGTTTCACATGGGTATTTTGGGCGGTACAGTCGCGCGCTGGGCATTTTGGTAAGAGAAAGTGAAAATGTGGGTATTTAGGTCACTCACCCTTTTATTTTTCGTATGATCGATTGGGTTAACTATTGTATCCTTTAAAAAAATTAATCTTTTACTTTTCAATAATCATTTTTTCCCTAACTATTTATATATTACTTAATCTTTTACTTTTCAATAATCATTAATTTTATTTCTGAATATTTATATATTTCTTTACGGAACAAAAACACGGATATACAACAACATGTTCAGTGCAAATACATTATTCATTAAATTAAATCGGTGAGATCCTAATTTAATTCCAAAAATTAATATCACATTTTTTTGGTGTTAAAAATTAATATTATATTGAGTTAGCTAAATAAATTACTTTCACTAACTTGCATAAAACAAACCGACCATGATTTGGGCATCAGCACAAATACAATCATATCAAAATTACAAGTATAGTTTATAAATTATAATTCATGTAATGCATAGGTTTTTTTAATATTTATAAAAATAAATATTATTATAATATCTTTATTTATTTAAAACTATTTATATTGAATTTAATTTTTATTGGATAAATTTTAATAATTTATTGAAGTAAATAAAGAATTCTTATATTTTAAAGATGTTGAGGAAAAATAAACAATTTTCAGTATAATTATATAAAAATTTATTATTTATTATATTTTACACAAATAATTTATTAATTTTACTCTACTTGAGTTCTAAAATTAAATTTGGAAGATTTTGTAGGTGACGCAAAACTCGAGAAATCATCTATAAGTAGCATTTTACCCGTGCTACGCACTGGAAGTATAAATATAGAAAATATTAAATAATTACAAGAAACATATATAAGTATCCAAAAATAAATTACTTTATCGTGTGTTTTTTCCCAAATAGATTTATGACATTTTATGCTCCTTTTACGAAATGTTCAATTCAGTATAGCCATGTATTGAGGACCGAGCATAAAAAACAATAAAAACATAATTATTAATAGAAATATAACATGTACACATTTTTTCTTCTATAAATGCAAATAGAAAAGGAAGTGTCAACCCTTTGGAGGTTGTTAAATAAACATGTTATACTGCTAATTGGACCTTTGAAGGCTGCAAAATGATCATGTTATACTGCACAAAGGGTTGCACAAATATCCAAAATCGGTAAGGCAGTTCTTATGTTTACTCATCAATTACCCATAATTATTATAGATAAAAATCAATTCTAATAACTAATCAATTTCCCTTTTCAGGTTAGACATATTACTTTGTTTATTTTTTAATAACTAATCAATTTCTCTTTTCAGGTAAAATACAAAATTTATTTTATTTTTCCTAACTAATTTTTTTTCCTAAAAACACTACGGACAATTCCATTTAATAAAATAAATTACTTATTTTAAAATTACTATTAACTAATCAATTATATTTTTCAGCTAAAACACGTTATCTTTTCTATTTTCTCTAACTAAAACCTCTTCTTTTCCAATTATATCACGGGCGGTTTTGTGTAATAAAATAAAATAATAATATTACAATTACTAATAATTAACCGATTACCTTTTTCCGCTAAAATATATCATCTTTTTTATATTTTCTAACTAAAATCCCCCCTTTTCTAAAAATATCACCGACAACATTTATATAATTATTATCAAATCATATCATTTCAGTATTTAAGCCTACAAAATTCATCTTTTAAATAATTCAATTCAAATTAAAGAAAAAAAATCTTATTAAAAAAAGTTTGTGCATCACACGGGTTTTAAGCTAATATTGTACAATTTAAGAAGTAAAGTAATATAAATATAACTATATTCATAAAATCCAGTCTGATCCGGATTTTTTTAGGGTTTTAACCAAACATGATCGAAGATCGGATTTTTTTATTTATTTTAAGGACCGGAGACCGGACCGTTTATTAACGGTCTGGTCCGGGTCTTGGATAGATAGGCCCGATCATGTCTAATTTACTGGTCTAGACCAGAATGTTGTGTAAAGTCTCAAAAGCCTCGAAAGCTTGTTTATATTTTTTTTTCATGCGCAATGGATAAATTTATTGAGGAAAATAATAAGAAATAAAAAAACTGATTGAGTGATTGATTTAATAGATCTTAAATCATAATTTTAGAAGCATTTAAAATCATGACAAATGAATATTTTCATGTAAAGTCAAGTACAATGGAAGTTTCAACGTATTGAAGTAGCTCTTACAAAAAAAATAGCATCATTCACAAACATTAACTTTTCCTAGTCTAATAATTTAAATTGTCAAATACAAACACTTCGTACATATACAACTACGGTAGTCATATTTAGTTTGATGAAGGAATAAAGATGCTCTTAGTGGTGTGGTATAATCTCAAAATAGTGGAGAAACTGATTTTTTGTAGTAGATTTGTCTGTTAGTCTCACTTGTAGTAGATTTATCTGTTAGTCTCACAACAGGTCATAAACAAAATTTACAATGATATAGTTCAACTTATTTTAATTTGTCAAGTTCACGCATATATTTCATATACATCAATTTGATTAGCTTGTAAAACATGGAGGTGAAAAGGTTGGAAGCGAAGAAAAATATGAAACATAAAAAAAATTATAAATTTTGAAATAATAAAATAATTAAATATATCCGTGAAATCAATATTTTATTTACACATGTATCACATCAAATTTATTTATATTTAACTAATTGTACATATAATTTAATATCAAATCTAAGACAAACTTATTAAGTAATTGTCTTTACATTACTGGATTTCATTTAATTAATGTTAAACCACACATTAAATTTTAGGACAAATATTTAAAAATGTTAATAATGAAAAAAAATGGATGGTTCTGATTTTGAAAGATAATTATAAAGCGTTTATTTAACTATTAGTAAATCTAATTTAATATTAATTTTAATAATTTAATATTAATTTCAATATGGACGTACTAATTAATTAAAATTATATTCTTGAATTTTTAAATTAATGGGAACCACGTAACAAAGTTACGGACAAATTATCAAAATTGAACTTATAGAAAAATGAATGGGTTTAATTTTAAATGATAGTTATATTTAAAAAAAATGGTTCAAAATTAATGGTTTTAAGATTGTTTCTGTACCTTTGGTCACCAATTCGTGTTGTGAATTCAAGATTCCTTCCGAATGGTTATGGTCATTCATGATACACCTTTGAATATTAAGTTGGTGAAATGGTAATATATACAATGTTAAATTAATTAGCAATTAAGTTGATAAATAAAGAGATTTTTGATTGATGTATTGAAGAAAGAAATTACTAAATGCATTTTCATTGAATATGATTTATATGTTTTTCGCAAAAATCAACTTCCAGGGTCTACAAAAAATTTGCTTCACAGGAATTGAGAAACTTATCTTATATGGACATCGTACTTTTAAATATAGGGACAATAATACAATAATTATTTTAGTTATCATGTAAGTAAGTTATGAATGATAACATTGACAACCCAACATTGTAAAAACGTTTATCTATAGACATGCCTAATAATGTAAACAAATCGATATAATGTGGTAAGAATTGGTGCCTACAATTCAGTAAGTCGCAGAATTATTATAGCTGGCCACTGAATATTCTAATGAGAAGTATCTCTAGTAGAATTTGGATTAGGGATGATGAAAAATCGTTTTCTATTATTTTTTTGTTAGAATCGTTTCTCTGTTGATTTTATTTTCTCTGTTGATTTTATTGGACAATTAAAATATGAAACATACAATACATATATAATCGAAATAAAAAGATAATCTATCCAAGTATAGTTTGTCATATAATAACTAAAAAGATATAAAGTAGTACATTAACCGAAATTGATATGATTTAGGCATGAAGAGAATTGATGCAGACACTTGGTTCATCAAAGTTAGCTATGTCTGATAGGGGATAAGGAATAAACGGCTTAGATTTCCTGTAATGTTTAAATTGATATAATAATTTTATTTTTTAGTTTGAAAGAATTTTATATTTGAGGTAATTTTATTTTATATAAATTTTTTATTAGTTGATCGTTGAAATAAAAATTAGTAGTGATTATGTTTAGTTAATTGACATAAAAAAATAAAAAAAAATTGTTATCAAATTTAAATTGGGTTGAGTTTAATCTTTGTTGGAATCTATAATCTAGATCCAATAGAGATACATGTTACATTAAGTTTAATTGGTCTAAAATTTAGGAGACGCTAATTGATGTTAAAATAATTCATAATCTTTTGATTGGTTAACTAAAACATGGTAGATTCAGGTATTATAATAAGAGAAAAATGTTCCTACAGTTAACTTTTAACCTTTAAGTGGTCGTTTGGTTCAAGCAATTCTGGAATAAGGTATGGATTTGGTTCATTCCAACCCCATACATGTTGTTTGGTTGAAATTTTTTATATTTAAGACTCATTCCTCAAACCCACAAGGTATGAGTTTCTCCTACCTAAGGGGGAGGTGGGTATGAGATAGGGGGAGGTGGGTATGAGATAGGGGTATGGGGAATCAACTTAATTTCTATTATTTCACCTCTATTTAAGCAATTAAATAAAAATGTTTGATACAAAAATAAATCAATGCATCAAAAAATATATTAAAATTATAATTTTATTAAAAGTATAAATTAATTAAATTATTTCATCAAAAATATTTTAAATCAAACATGTTCATTCCAGCCCTCAACTAAACACATGATATCAGAAATGATACCTCAACCCTATACCACTTTAACCTGATTCCTCATTCCAACCCGATACCACTACGCGAACCAAACGACCCCTAAAAGGTATTACATTAAGTTCCTACTTTAGGAGAATTTCCTAAAGTTAACCTTTAAAATCATGGATTTGTTACCTTTTATTTATAAGGGCCCCGTAGGGGCATTAAAGACATGTCTTTTTATTCAGGAAAATTATGTGATGTGTCTTGATTTCACTGGTTAACTTTAGGAAATTCTCCTACAGTTAACTATAGGATCATTAAGCCCTTATAATAAAGGATGTTCGAAAACAATTCATAACTAAAAGATATACAAACATACGTAATATACCATTATGTGAATTCATAGAAAATTTACTTACGATTTGTAGTAATTTTTAAAAATAAAAACCCTGTAACATACGAATTTATTAACTCAAGATATTATTATATTTAAATATAATTTAACAGCGATTAGTAAATTAGAATAAGCATGGTAAATAATAAATATTTTGTATATGATTGATTGATTTAAAATTTAGAAGTGAATTCTGATTGTCTCTAAAATAATTTTAATTTTTTGATTGGGAATTTATTCACCAACCAATAATAATAATCTTCTTGATTATATTTAATAATTAAAGTAATTAAAATATATGTAGTTTTGGATTATATGCATTTATTAATTAATTTTATTAACAAAATATGAATAATATTTTGAGCCTTTAAAAAAATTGAGACTTTGAAGTAATCGATTTTATCCAATTTATTTATAATCTGATTCAAATCCGATTTTGTAGTGTTAGCTTATATGCATTAATTAATTAATTTTACTAACATTATGAATAAAAATATTTTTGAGCTTTAAAAAAATTGAGTATTTAAAGAAATGAATTTTATTCAAGTTATTCAAAATCTGATTTCAAATCCGATTTTTTCAGATTTATAGCCTGGAAGAGTTAGATAGTAATTATTTAAAATCAATTTTAATTGCACAATTTATATTATGAAAATCAATTTATAATGTATGATAACATGATTGTGATTAACTTAATATTAAAAGAGTGTTTGATTAATGTAGGATTAATTATGAAATTTAATTTAAAATATATATATAGTAGTATATTGTGATTGATTTCAAATTAAAATTGTCCATTATGTGAATTTATAGAAAATTTTACTTACGATGTGTAGTAATTTTTAAAAATAAAAATCAAGTAATATACGAATTTATTAACTCAAGATATTATTATATTTAAATATAATTTAACTGCGATTAGTAAATTAATATAAGCATGGTAAATAATAAAATTTTTGTATATGATTGATTGATTTAAAATTTAGAAGTAAATTCTGATTATCTCTAAAACAATTTTAATTTTTTGATTGAGAATTTATTCACCAACCAACAATAATACTCTTCTAGCTTATATTTAATAAGTAAAGTAATTAAAATATATGTAGTTTTGGCTTATATGCATTTATTAATTAATTTTATTAACAAAATATGAATAATATTTTGAGTCTTTAAAAAAATTGAGACTTTGAAGTAATCGATTTTATCCAATTTATTTATAATCTGATTCAAATCCGATTTTGTAGTGTTAGCTTATATGCATTAATTAATTAATTTTATCAATAAATTATAAATAAATATATTTTTGAGCTTTTAAAAAAATAGAGTATTTGAAGAAATGGATTTTATCAAAGTTATTCAAAATCTGATTTCAAATCCAATTTTTTCAGATTTCTAGCCTAGAAGAGTTAGATAGTATTTATTTAAAATCAATTTTAATTGCACAACTTATATTATGACAATCAATTTATAATGTATAACAATATGATTGTGAATGACTTTATATTAAAAGAGTGTTTGATTAATGAATGATTAATAATGAAATTTAATTTAAAAAAATATATAGTAGTATATTGTGATTGATTTCAAATTAAAATTGTGAGTTTTTAATAAATATTTTTTATTGAAAAAATTTGTATTTATGGATATGTTAAATAAAATCATTCTTGTATTTAAATTAGAAGTGTTAACTAATCACGATTAATGAGTTAGGGTGATAATGTAAATAAGGAAAACTATTAATATAACATGATTGGTCTAAATTAAAATTTAGGAAGTAGTTCTGATTGGTTCTAAAATAATTCATAGTTTTCTGATTGGTTAACTGCACATTGGTAGACTCAGGTATTATAATAAAGGATTTAGTAGTGGTTTAACAATTATTATTCAACTGAAACTACTCGAAAATTGAAGAGAAAAGAAGGTCACGAATTTTTACATTTAGAATTCTATTTAATTTGAAAAACCTAATTATATTTGATTTATATTATTAAAATTTACCTTTTCGTATATGAATACCATCATTCAAATAAACTTACTTTCTAATATTAAATATAATTATATTCAATTTAAAAGCTCTATTATATTATAAAATTTAATATATAATATTTTAATATAATCCTACAATCAATCAAATAAGCTTTTTAATATTAAATCTAACGAGTCACATCTTTCTATTTTAAAATCCAACGTTCCATATTTTTTGGATCAACAACCATATTATAAAAATACTGGATAAGATTCCCTTAATTCATTTTTTTTTGATCAAAACAAAAATAGATTTTATTGATAATTTGAAAGAGACTCAATTGGGATAAACCCCAACTAATCATGCAAAACGAACTAAACAATTAGCCGCTTTGTTTCCGGCTCGCTTAACAAACTGAATACAAACATTCTGAAAATTAAAAATGTCTTCAGTGGTCTCCCCGGCAATCCAACCTACAATCTTCCTTGAAAACAGTAGCTTCACAATTGACTTTCAATGGATAGTTCAAACTCAGTTGCAAAAATTGAGTTAAGATGCCTCATATTGAATATTTTTTGTTTGTGAGAGGTGAGCACATGAGATTTTCACTATTTATATGTCCGACATCAGTTATGAATATACCGAAAGTGTTGTCGATGCGAGATATACAGATCTCCCAATACGCCATATATTTATTTTTCAATGCAACAAAAATAAAAGCACTCACATAAAGCGATACAACTAATATCATAAAAGAAAACTCGCACAAAACAATACGAAAATCCTATTCAAAGGATGTTATTCGAATTTTTGGATCAAAAATTCGATTTTTTTGAAGAAACTAATGAATAGTAAAGGGAATGGAAGAACGAAGAGACTTAAGATTACTTTTTGGGAAAATTATTTTTAAAGTCCCTGAACTATTACCGTTTTTTTTTTCTAAGTCCCTGAACTAACAAAGTGAATTTCTAGGTAATCAAACTTTTGAATTTTTCCCATCGCAGTCCTTCTGTTAGATTTTGACTAACGCTGTTAGTCAATGATTTATTACTATTAGGCATTTCTTATGTAAGTCCCTAAACTATTAGGCATTTCTTATGTAAGTCCCTGAATTGAAAATTTATTTACTTTCATTCTTTTTAGTTTAGAATTTAATTTATTTTCTTTTTTAACTTTGCATTTATTTGTGTTCTGAAAAGCATTAAAAACTTAATATATATGTACAATGTTTTCATTTTAACTTTGTTTATATTTATATTTTTAGTAATTTTTATAAAGTCGGTGTATATAATATAAAAAATTGTTTAATTTATTCCTGATATGTAAATTTTAGATGTATATCACACTTTGGCGAATGATTTTATTTATATATTTTCAATAAATTAGAATATATAATATTATAATTTTTTTTCTAATAAATAAATAAAATATTAAAATTTTTAATCACTTGATTTTTTTATATATAAGTTCATGTATTTTTATAGTTCAGTTAACATTACTCATTTTAATATAACTAGCTTATAACCCGTGCGATGCACAAATTCTTTTGATATGTAATAAATTTTATTTTATGTTAAAATTTAATTAGATAAAAATTAAATGATAATGTATTTTATGTGAAAAAGGAAATTGATTAGTTATTGAAAAATAGAAAAGGTAGCATGTTTTACCTGAAAAGGGAAATTTATTAGTTAGTAGTAATAATAAGTAATTAAGTAATAATATATGCAAAGTTAAAAAAGAAAATTAGTAAAATTCTAAATTAACAAGGATGAAAGTAAATAAAAAATAAAAGAGTAATAAATGTGATTTTTAATATAAAATTGAAATTGAAATTTAAATTTTCAGTTCAGGGACTTAAATAAGAAATGTCTAATAGTTTAGGGACTTACATAAAAAATGTCTAATAGTAATAAATCATTGACTAACGGCGTTAGTCAAAATCTAACGAAAGGACTGCGATGAGAAAAATTCAAAAGTTTGATTACCTAAAAATTTACTTTTTTAGTTCAGGAACTTAGAAAAAAAAACGGTAATAGTTCAGGGACTTTAGAATTAATTTTCCCTTACTTTTTCTGATACGCTGTCCTTTAATGTAGTGTTTTAGGAGGTGGCTGAGATAATATATAGGTGTGTGGTCGTTGATACGCTTATTCTTATTATATATACTGTAGAAGAATATAATTATTTTGCTCAAGTAAAGAATAAGAGGAGTAAACTTTCATCTTCCCCTTTGTCCATCAATCAACGTCTAAACAAATATCTAATGCACCAATCATCCCTTCCCTACTATTTTCTCATGACATCGACCTATTCCTACAAAATATCTCAATTCCCAACCAAACCACATGGCTCGCCAAGTCACGTACGTAACCATTTAATTTCACAATTACAATAAATAAATAATATAATAATTTCGCAATCAACAATATTCAAAGCAAAGAAATTTTTTCTATATATTTTTAAAATATATAGATTTGCAGATTTTATAAATAAATATTTATTTTAATAAATTTTAAGAATAAGCGAGAACCCAAAAATTAAGATAACAAAAAATAATCTCTAAACATTTGTTTTCTCATCACACTGTTTTTTATATTTTTTGTTAATCATAATAGTGCTTTTGTATAGCGTCACGTCAACTCTCACATTGAGAGAGTACAACTTGTGATTATTTAAAAGAATGAAACAAAGTAAATAATGTTTCCAATCCAAATATTTTACAGAAATAAAATGATCGCAATAATTGCCTTTCCCGTTATAGTAAACGTTTATGGATCGCAATAATTGCCTTTCCCGTTATAGTGGAGTAAACGTTTATGGATGTGGTGTACAACTTGACTCTCACTTGAGAATCTTCAACTTATATTTGATTAATAAAACAAGCTTGTCGGCAATATGAATATTATAATAAAAGTTTCAAGTTTGTATAATTGGTCACAAGAAGGGCTTCTGAACAAACCCAAACTCAAGAATCATCTTTCTTGTCAGATGATCCTGACATTCAACTGGAGTCTATTTTTGTAAATTTGAAATTCTGATAGAATGACAATATAATGTCTACAAGTTAAAACAATTTGGCCTGAAGCCATGAAAGAATGATATCTAGTAGTAGGTGTTAGCTTATGTAATCCTGGCTATGACACATCAACTGGAATGTATGACCAGCTTCTTTGCCACTAGACGGATACCAGCATTCTGTTGAAAGTCGTATGGATCCAACGTGAAGTACGCATCCATGAAAGTCCCTGGTGCCAATAAAGCATCAAGTTCAGCTATGTCGTATCTGCTGAAAACAACCTTTTGTGTCGATGAAGATCCTTTCTGGTATATCTCCGTGGACAATTTTGCATTATTCCCATCCCATACTGTAGGTAACCTTGACAAATAAACAGAATGGTTTGATACTATGGTAGCAACATAATATAAATGATTCAGCACGTTCATTTTAAATACTAATGAAGGAATAGAATGCATAATAAATACCAAAAGGTGGTTACATGAGAATAGAATTGAGAATTAATATGTGATATAAATACTTTGGCAAGTTGAAAGTAAAGGGTGCCTTAGAAAAAATCAAACTTACTGCAATCGAATGGTAGGTAAATTTACGAACCCAGCCTTTCTGGCAACAACAGGCCTCCAGTCAGAACTGCTTCCAGAATCCAAAGACATCTTGCAGGCAAGATTATCACATGCATCCAGAACTTGGCAGAGATCTGGAGATGCATCCAGCACAAAACTTAACCGTGGCCGGCCAGCATAATCAACAAATTTTGTACTTATACCAAACCGTACTTTCATACGTTCACAGCAAACATGCAAGACTGAATTATTATGCAATATCTGTAATTTGTGAAGCCCTTGAAAACCTGGGGAAAGTACAACAGTGATAGAAGGTACAGAAATTTCATCAGGCTTTGAAAAGTCAGCACAGTCCCTGAAAGCATCAGACGAGTTTGCTGTGGACAAATTTAGCGACTCTGAACTAGACTCCATGACGGTGTCATCCGGTTGAATAGATCCTCTTTCTACTAGATTGCTTAGGGGAGTCATGTTAAATGGGTCAGGTGCAGGAGCACTATTAGATTCAACAAGATTTATTTCACAATTTCCTAATCCAGGAGTCATCAGGGAAAGGATGGGATGATTGTCCAATGTATTATTTTGGGGAGTGGATATCAGGTGATCTTTAATCAGGCTACTTGAAGAGGGTGTACTGTTGTTCGGACCTGTCCCCTCGGGAGAAGCTTTCCTATTACCACGACTTCTTGTAATAGCATTAGGGGAAACCCAGCTGTTTGCAGTTAAAACATCTGGGAGGCTGGACTCCTGCAGGAATAGCAAATTCTCAGTCTCTTATTACGGTCACCAGCTATGACAACAGTAATTTTTTAAAGCCAGTACTACTTGGTGCTTCACTACTATATTCAATGACTAAAGACAGAATTGCAACAAGTAACATTTCTGGACTTCATCACTTTGCGAACGTTTATATTTAAACAAAATTCAGAGTACTACAAATTAAGATACTGCAATGCCTTATAGGACTCGTTCTGATCTAACTGAAAATAAATAAATACGTTATTAAACTTGATTAGAGAACGCTAAGTTAATTTTAGAGAACAAAAGGCCTCTGCTCTTAAATGTTGCACAGATGATTTTTTAGTGCAAAGTCCCAAAAGAAGTTCAACACTGTTTATATCTCATATAAGATGTTAAACCTATAGAGCTTGTAAGAGATACTTGATAAGAATCAATAACAGTAGTGCATACTATTAAAACCTAATGCATAAAGGGAAAAAAAAAAATCATAATCAGCATATCTGTAATTTGAATTTGTGATGCCTTTTCACATTTAGCAATTAAGGTACATCCTTTTAAACTGTGCACAATAGAGAATTAAAGTTCTAAAGGAAGAATTATACCATGAACTAATACTGTTTAGGTCAGTTATCCACAAAGCGATCTAAACTTCATTCAAGTAAATAACACATGATTAAAATTTTTAAAAAAAAAAGAAAGAAAGAAAAACAATATCTAAAAACTGGCTGGGTGCCTGGGACACTAAATTACAATATGACATTGGAGATTTGTATTTGAGAAGGTGCAAAAATTAGAAGTCAGAACTGATCAAACGGATCAGAAATCTAGTTTACTTGGCATTAATCTATTAATTACCAGACTTGACATATGTCTGTGCTGAACTACTATGCATGATAAAGGCATCCTCATAAAGATAAAGAAGTTCCTTGATATATGACAAACAATCATTAACTTACCAAAAACAGCACAGTTGCACAATACTTGAGAACTTCAAGATTCATCCGAACATCATCTAAACTTCTGAAAAACAATAATATAGAACTAGTCAAACCTTCAAACTGATACATGACTAAGCATATTGCTTGTATGATTTGCATTAATATACACATTTTTTATTCTCTGTAATGTGGAAGATATAGAAACAATTTATTGAAATACAGAAGAAAGGAAAAAAAAATACAACAAGCTAAATCTGAAATGTAAATGTCTGACACCTATCATCGCCCAAACACACAGAAAAAATGATTATGTTATAGGCAAAACTAAAGTACCTATGTGATTGCTCTCCAAGTCCAAAATATGATGCAAGTGAAGCCATCTACAGACAAAATTAAATTATGTCAAAATAAGAAAAACAATATCTGGACTAACTTATGAGAAAATAGCCTATTGTACAGAGAATAATGTATCTCTTTCAGCATAACAAACTGTTTCCAGGTGAGCTTGCATAGTTTGACTGCAAAATTTAAAATTCTAGACAGTTAAGGACCATTCTGAAAATTCAAGGCACTAGCATCTCAGACGCATAAGGACCATTCTGAAATTTTGAGGCTAGCATCTCAGCATCTCTAAAAAATGTATCGAGAAAAACAGGCATCCAACTATCAGTTGATAATCGGAAATCCACAACCACATAGGAGAAAAATGTGGACTCAAAAAGGGGAAATTGATGTTACAATTTAAAGCTTAACAAGATCAAATGAGGCTGATAAACTCCGTACAGTTGTCAACACTACTACATACAGTCAAAGGAAATCGACATGAAAGTAAAATTCAATCAATATCAATAAATCATATTTAACTGTCCATGAAACGAGGACCAACTTTAGCATCCACAAGTACCCCCAAAGCACCTATATTTAACATAAATTTACTCTTTTTCATCCAAACATGAATGCTCATAAATTCTTTCACTACACTCAACAAAAATTTAGATGACAAACTATCATCTACAGCTCAAAGAGAGCTGAGTAGCAACACTAACCTTCATATCACCAGCTCTCCTCCCAAATTTTTGAGTAAGTAAAACCAAAGAATCAATAGTTCCCTTGGGCTCAGGAGCAGGCCTATTAATCTCTTGAAAAGCCTCTCTTAATCGAGGACAATCAAACCTGTTTATATTATGACCCGCCCAAATCCTCCCTACAAAAACACACAAAAAATAAAACAACACATATGTCAATAACTTCTTTTTTTAAAATACGGAATAATTGTTCTCACTGTTCTCACGATAAACTCGAAAAATAAGTAAGTAAGACAGGAAACAACAAACCATCAAGAATATCGAAAACCCGGTCAGCAATTTGAACAAAAGTGGGGGCCGAAACAACATCTTGCCGAGTAATTCCGTTACAACGCACAGACAAATCAGAAATCAACGAAATATCCGAGGGTTGAACAAGAGTGGAGTAATTGTCAAGCTCCACAAGCGTTCTGGGGCAAACCAGGATCGACCCGAATTCCAAAATGGCATATTTTTGACCCGTTCGGGTCGGGATTGTGGTTTCCAAGTCGAAAAAAGCTATTTCAGGTTTGTCTTGAGTTGACACCATTTGTGTGTGTGTTAGAAAAAATTGTTGTAAGGAATGAAGAAGAGAAGAAATGAGAATGGAATGGAGCAGTAGCTGATCTGCTGATGGTGTTAAGTAATGGGTTTTACCACGAGGGTTTTTTACTTTTTTACCGCTGGATTTCGTTTGTTTATTGGATAAAGTGAAGTATATTCTTTACTTTTTAATTGTTTTTGTACTTTTT
The DNA here is from genome assembly GCA_036435485.1 of Saposhnikovia divaricata. NCBI lineage: Eukaryota > Viridiplantae > Streptophyta > Magnoliopsida > Apiales > Apiaceae > Saposhnikovia > Saposhnikovia divaricata. Next base: position 237,226,157 of record CM071594.1, read on the forward strand.
GGTATGTTTTATTCTTTACTTTGCCCCCTGGATGGTTTTACGTACCAAGATGTTGATTCGAGGAAGATTATGAAATGAAGCAAGCATATCTGCGTTTAATCTATTTCTTAGCCCGGAAGTTAGGCGTAAATGAAATATTCAAGGCCTCTCATTTAAATATCTAAAATTCTAAATATAAGTTTAATTGCTATATTTTAAATTAAAGTACTAATTCTTTTTGGAATAATAACAAATACGACAGGATATTGAATATTACATTTGTGTGGGGTAAATTTTTTTACCATTTTAATCGATCTCGTTGGTAACTAGTGTCAAGTAATGGAAATAATTAGATCTGTCAAAATTTGTGATTGGTTTGGTTTTGGTTTCAATAATATGGTTTTATATTGATTCTTGATCCAAGTCCATTTTAAAATCATATTTCTATAAATTTGATTTTGGATTCGGTTTGATTCCTATGAATTTGGATTGAAATATGGATTAACCACTTTTATAAATGTATATTTTTTTAAAATTTTTTTTGAGTAATTTTTTTCTAGAAAGTTTTCCGAGATTTTTTCTCAAAGAAATTTTTTTCGGAAAGTTTTTCGAAAAATTTTTTTTCGAGAAATTTTTTCCTAGAATTTCTTTTGGGGAAATTTTTTCCAAGAAATTTTTTCCCAAAATATTTTTCGGAAATATTTTTTCCCAAAATATTTATTCGGAAATATTTTTTTCCGAAATATTTATTTGGAAATATTTTTTTCCGAAATATTTACTCGGAAATATTTTTTTCCGAAATATTTATTCGGAAATATTTTTTTCCGAATTATTTATTCGGAAATATTTTTCCCCGAAATATTTATTCGGAAATATTTTTTTCCGAAATATTTATTCGGAAATATTTTTTCCCGAAATCTTTATTCGGAAATATTTTTTCCCGAAATATTTATTCGGAAATATTTTTTCCCGAAATCTTTATTCAGAAATATTTTTTTCCGAAATATTTATTCAGAAATATTTTTCCCCGAAATATTTATTCGGAAATATTTTTTTCCAAATTATTTATTCGGAAATATTTTTCCCGAATTATTTATTCGGAAATATTTTTTCTCGAAATATTTATTCGGAAATATTTTTTTCTGAAATATTTATTCGGAAATATTTTTTTTCGAAATATTTATTCGGAAATATTTTTTTCCGAAATATTTATTCGGAAATATTTTTTTCCGAAATATTTATTCGGAAATATTTTTTCCCGAATTCTTTATTCGAAAATATTTTTTTCCGAATTATTTATTCAAACAATTTAGGCTAAGTAGTTGATACAATCTAGATTACGTGTTAAGAAGGGAGATTGTCTCGTAAATTTTAGAATAATAAATAATAATAAAATAATAGAAAAATACGAATAATTAGTAGATTTGGACTAGGGTTTTGTAATGCTATATAAGCATCTTATTCTTCTTCCTCATCTTTATTAATAAAATCCGTAGATCTATTATTCACACAAATCAACAATCTTGTAAAATTCGTAATTCATTTATAGTAATTCGGAATTCGTCGATTTTGTACTTGTCGGAAAGGTTTTTTCGTAGAGAACGTCTTTTATAGTTTGAGTATTTCCAGAAACATCATTTAGTGGGTTAAAAAGTCAAAACACAGATCTGATCAGAATTGTAATCACGGAATTTTTCAAGATTTTAGATGAAGGGTTGCTAAGGATTGTATGCGTGTTCTCATGTGAATATGTGAATTCTTAATTTGCGTAATTAAGGTAAGTAATTATTCGTTGCTCCGTATTATTGTAAGTAATTATCGTCGCTCCGTATTATTGTAAGTAACTATTCGTTGCTCCGTAATTACATGTTCTTAAACATCTGAGTAATTAACTACTCGTTGCACCATAATTACATGTTCTTAAGCATCTGTGTAACTAACTATCCGTTACTCCGTATAGTTGTAAGTAACTTTCTGTTGCTCCATATTATTGTGAAACGTGTTTTGTATTGCTTAATTACTTGTTCTTCATTATATAGAACTAGTTTGCGCACGTTTCCGGTTATTTAGGAAAGTATGGCATAAAGTATAAGATCCCGGTCACTTGGGAAAGTGTGACATAAAGTATAAGATGCCGGTCACAGGGAAAGTGTAAGGTGTGATAGGACTATGGGAATTAAAAGTAAAGGATATAAGACTAAGATTTATTTATTGATTAAGAATTTGATTGTGTAAATCTTAGAATATATTGTATGCATCGCTTTGATATTTGTTATAAAATATATTGGTGAATCTTGTCGTAATTGTTTTTGAGTATGTTGTATGAAACTATGTGATAGATGTTATGTGCTAAATGCCGAAATCGTGTATTTGAAAAATTATAAAAATATTATTTTGAGCCTTCAGACGGTAGTTGCTTGTTGGGCTGTATAGCTCATTACCTACAACTAGTCGACAAAGCCGCACTTCGCGGCGGCGTCAAAACTTTTTTAATTTTATTTTAATATATATTTATCTCATATTATATATTAAATTTACAATTAACATGGTACTCTCTAACGAATCGCTCTCCTCATTAAACATAATTCTTCTTATAAAGCCGTTCTCTAGTTAAATCAAAACTTAGTTTTAACATATATTATGAATACTTGTATTATAATTTAATCCACAAAAATCGAAACCTAAATATTAAATAAAATTTATAACATCAATATCAAATTCTAATAGTTAATACGATCTTTTCTAGTGAATCATATGATTCTTCCTATAAAGTCGCTCTTTCGTTAAACTGAAATTCAGCTTTAACAGATACTATGAATACTTTTATTGTAATTATTCCATAAAAATCGAAACCTTCGAGTAGTTTAAACATGTTTTGAACGGCTCTCTATAAATTATAAAGATAAATAAGAAAAAAAAAGATAATTTTAAAAGATCATAAATGCCACATCACCGCCCTCGTATTTTATTTCCAATAAAAAATTTGAACTCTTCTCTTCTCTATATTTTAACATATATTCTACTTCCAATAGAACTTTCAATTATATGGTCTATAAATTTGAACACTTTCCTCTATGAATATGAACAACTATTCTACTTTTAATAAAACTTTTAACTATAAGTCTTACAAACACTCATTCTACTTCCAATAGAACTTGTCCTCATGTTTTACTTCCAATAAAATTTTCAATTATATGTGTTCTCTATAAATTTGAACTCTTCTTCTCTATATATTCAAACTCATGTCCTACTTCTAATATAACTTCTAATTATAGGTTTTTTCTATAAACTCGAACTCTTCACTTTTAAAAATTCGAACAAATATTCTAATTCTAATAAAACTTTAATTATATGCCTTACAAATATTGTTGAGTATTGAATACAGTAAAAGAATACAGAGGGGGGGGGTGAATGGATTCTTGAACTTTTCTTTGTTCTTGAATCTTTGCAACAAGACATGTGTTGAATGTGTGAAATATGTAAGTACGGATAACAAAGACAAACACAACACAATATCACTTTAATCTAATATTTTATTAGATAAAGATTTTGCTACAATCTGTGAATACAAATGGTAGTATTCTCAGCTTCGTTTTTCTTAGAGAGATATTTCTTGTGATGTATCTTGAAAAACTTATCTGCTAAGGAAGTGAGGCTGTATCCTTATAGACATGGATACACCTACTTACTACAAATAAGGTAGGTAAAACAAACTACTTTCCAGTATGTCTATCTTATTTGAGTAAGAGTCCAAACGGCTACAGATTTGACTTTGCAAAGCCTGTTTAGATCCACTTCTTTAGCTCCTTGTCCCTTTGTCTTATCTCTCCAAGCTTCTTTGTAGGCTTTCCAATGTGCTTTATAGTACATAGTCAAATAAAGCGTCTTGGCTTGTTGCAAGTTTCTGACTTGTACAATTCTTCAGTATTTTGTCTCCAAGAATGTATTCGAGAAGTGGCTAAGTGATTGATTCGAGAACTCGAATTGACTTAATCGATAACTCTGAGTTCTCGAATAGTGTTATTTTGACATATCGAATCACTTCTCGAATAGCTCTTTTCTTTGGGACTCCTTGAGATATCGAATAGAGCATTTTGACATATCGAATCCCTGAGATGTCGAATAGCTTCTTTAGTCCTTGAGATATCGAATAGAGCATTGACTTGTTGACTCTTAGAGAACTCGAATGATGCTTTGACTTGTTGACTCCATGAGTTCTCGAATAGAGTAATAGACATATCGAATCTCTGAGATATCGAATGAGATATCGAACAGTGTATTCAGAGATATCGAACAATATCTTCAGAGATATCGAATCTCTGACTTCTCGAATGCTAGACTTCTCGAATAGACAAATGTACTTCTCGAATTGGTACTTAGGCAAATTCTTCTTTTCTTCAAATCCCAACTATGATTATTTGGCAGTCTTTATCTCCTTGCTTGAGGCATGAACCTTGGAACTTCTTTCAAGCATTATTCTTGACTTTATAAGTACAGTAACACAACTAGAATTTGATGCCTATTACAAGTACAGAACAAATAGAAACTCTAAAACTAGAGGTTCCCTCTGTTAAGAGGTCATGTAGGTAATGCATAGCATTACACATACTTAGGCTTGTTATTAGATGTATTCAGGCATGCCTCTGTGACTAACAATTTCCCCCAAATTGTGAGTAAGACCCTTAGTCACAATTTCATGTCTGATAACAAGCCTAACATACATAAAGATAAAACTTGACAGTACATGTATGAATTTTGATTAGCAATGTGGATAGAACTACAGGGTGAGTAATCTTACAGCCTATGATGAAGTACTAGCCATTGTCATTTGTTTCCCTTTCCATAGCTTTGGCTTGCAAATCATCATATGCTTTCTGTCTTCTTTCTTTCTCCTTCCTTGTATTCTCATCCATAGCTTTTATTATTTCTGCCATAGCATCCAATTCTTCAAGCAAAATTGAGTCTTTGAAATCTTCAAGCACTAGTTTCAGAATGTTTGCAGGATAGTGGTTGAGTAGATTCATTCTGATGTGGACCTGATCCCCATTTCTCCTCCTATACTTCACCACATAGGGGTTAAACTGAACTCTACACAATCCCTTTGCCCTTAGCTTTTCTGCTTCAATCTCCAGTCTCTTAATTTCTTTCTCCCTTGCTAGCCATTTCTCAAGACACTCTTTTCTGATTTTCTCCTTATGATCTCTCTTCATCTTCACAAAGTCAATTAACTCCAGCTTCCATACTCTTTCCACTTTATCTTCTGAGCTCAACAATGCAATGATTCTTTCTATGTCATGTAGTTTGCCCCAGTATTGACATCCTCCTTGTTTGAATTTCTCCTCCCTTCCATCAGTATATTTGATCTCAAGGCAGTTATCAACAATGGCAACATGATAGATTCTTTGAGCTTGTAAGAATTGCAGTTAGTCTTCATCAAAGTCTTCATCTAGTGGTTGGAGTTTTAAGCCTGGATAGATTGTCAGAGTCCTTGATTTTGACAGCTTTGGTTTCCTTGCAGCTTGTTTGAATTTGATCCTTTTGACATGGTTGCCTGGCAGTAGCATGTCACCTTTGTTTGTGGACCATTGTAGTATTCCATTAGCAGTATGCTTTTTGAAATATACAGATGGTTTCTTGACTTGAATCTTCTTCTCTTCTTGAGGTGGCAAGACAGTTGCAGAAGCCATAGATGTAGATTTTGGTAGGTCACTACTAACAGCATTCACCCTAGACTTAGAGTCTTGTGATGTGGTGAGGTTACTGTCAGCAATGCCTAAGGCTTGCTGTCTTCCACTCTTCCTCTCAGAGACTTTACCTTGGTCATCATCTTTCTTATCCTTGCTGTCTTTCTTCTTCTTCTTATCCTCATCCCCCTTATCACTCCTGTGATGACTTCTCCTCCCATCACTCTTGTCTGCATCTTCATCATCCTTATTCCTCCTTGGCTTGGCCATTTCTGGAATTACACCAGTTGCAATGTATGATTTGAGAATGTGCAGTGCCTCTATCTCTTCAGCAGAACTTGTCCCCTTCTTCTTTTGTAGTAGATCAATGATGGCAATAATGAGTCTGTGATTTCGAGAAGTGAGGTCATTGGGAATGACCAATTGTTTAATCTCTTCAACTCTGGTGCCAGACTGATAGATGATTGTCCATGGATTCTTAATCACTTCTGGCAGCCTTGAAGGTTGGCCATTCCTCAAGTCATCATACAGACTCTTATTGTTTTCATTTACATTCCTCTTCTCTATGAGCTCAATCAGCGCATCTATCTCTGAATGTTTCAAGGCATGTAGAGTTTTGTAGGTTAGATGCCAGATTCTGGATTTTGCTACCATCATTACTTCCTTGAGCCATGAGCTATCAACTTTTCTAGGTACCACAGTGAAGTAATCGATCTGATCCTTCAAGCTCCTTAGATACAATTGAGTGTCACCAGCCTGTTCTTTTGAGACTTTCAAAAACTCCAAGAATGCATCATCATGATAGACATTTGAGTTTGCAATTTCTTGTAGCTTGGCCTCAGTGACCACCTTCACTTCTACAGGCTTGGCACTTTTAGATATGGAGAGTGAAGGTTTATCAGATGGCATACTCCCTGCAACCACTATGGTTGTGATAGATTGCTTTTGACCACTGGAAGTAGTGATGTGCACAGTTGGTAGAGTGATAACTGGCAGAGAAGTAGGAGGCTCATCAACTTGGTCTTTTCCTTTGCCAAGCACATGAATTAGAGATTTTGAAGTTCTTTGATGACCACCTTCAATGATTTTGATGCCCTTTACTGGTGGTTTCTCCCCCTTTGTATTTGAGTTCCTTGATGTCCTCTTCTCCCCCTTAGGCTTGTTGTCAGGCACAGAGGCTGTAGTATTGACCTTTGGGGTTGAAGATTCTTCAGGTAGAGGGAGACCCATGTGCTTCATCATTGCAGACAACATTGATTGTTGATGCAGAAGAACATCAGCTGTAGTGGTGGCTTGAGTGTTCAACTGCTCAGTTAGAGTTTGTACCTTGTCTGTAAGATGAGCATTGGACTGAGTGAGAGTAGCTACCTCCTTTTCAAGTGCATCTACCTTACTGAATAATGCATTAGATTTGAAGCCAGACAGGGATTGTTCTTTAAGTCTCTGCACTTCAAATCTAGACAGCTCATGCACAGGAACCTCAGTGACCAGCTTGTCTCCATATTGATTTGCAAAGAGTGTCCTAAGCATGGCATTGACGTCTGTAGTCTGGTCGGATAGAATTTGAAATTTGATTCCTAGACCTGTGACTGTATCTTTAAGTAGAGCTAGACTATTATCCATCTTGGTGCAGGTGGTGTTGCAGTGTCTGAGATCTTTGACCACACTGTCTACTTGAGGAAATTTGGCATCAAAGGCCCTCTTTATCTCTTCTACTGAAGTGGCTGTCTTGTCACTCACCTTGTTGACTTCAGTTTTGACTCCCTTGCCAAGATAGTGTGCAGCCTTGAGGAAACCCTTGTAGGAATAATTGACAGCTTCATACACTTCACTAGGGGACAGGGATTTTGCATTTGAACCCAGTGAAGTGATGTATTCCTCTCTAAGATATTGAAGTGCTTCACTGAGAGTTACATCATACTTTCCTTGCATCCAGGCATCTACATTGCCATCTCTCTCAGCATCATCAATAATCTTGGCCTTCTGCATCTCCACATCATCCCTATGGCATAGTAGGATGGCTTCATAATCTGGATTTGAGATGTTGGAGGTGACAAGGTTCTGGGCTATTTTTACAAACTCAGGAATCTGATCCACAACATAGCTTTGGAGAGCTTCAATGGACATTTGTGGTGGAGCAGACCCTGATCCTGAAGCACTGTCATGTTGCACAGGCTTCAGCCATTGGGACAAAAAGTGAGAGCTAGAGCTAGGCAAGCTAGACTCCTCAGTTACAGATGCAACTTCTGTAACCGGATGGAAAGACTCTACTACCGTTGTCTCCACAGAAGTGGGATGAGTTACAACAGTAGTTGACACAGGCACAGAGTCTCTAGTTAAAACTATTGAATCCTCTGTGTTTGTGATGGTGTCATTAGAAGATGCCCCAGCATGCATTCCCTGACCATCTAAATGTGGTACCTGGGTGGTGAGCAAGGTGTCATGCACCAAGTCATTTGAATCCATTGGCTCATCAAGAGAAAAGAATTCTTGATGATCAATGCCTTGCTCCTCAATTGTTTGAGTTGCAGGCTCCAAAGAAATATGAGTGGTAGATTCTGGAAGAGAAGTGTGTTGTAGATTAGATTTTGGCAACTCCCCCTGAGAGATAGAGGGAATTTCAATTGTGATGTGCTCTCCACTCAGTGTTGTGCCAGCCTTATCACTCCCATGTGCTGACTCTGTACAAGTAGGTGCATTGGGGAGGATGCTTGATTCTATAGATGCACCCTGTTGAGAGGATACATCTAGTGAGCTGTTTGCCCCTAATTTTACAACTTCATCCATTTGGGTGACTGAAGAGGTGGTTTTAGACTTCTTCTTCTTCTTCTTTGGCCTTAGTAAGGGTGACTCAGGTTCCTCACTTGCTATGCCTAATTCTACAGTCAAGGCTGCTTCAGTTAAGATTTTTAGAGGTTCAGAAGCAACCTGTTTTCTCTTCTTTTTACTAACATCACCCTTTTGAGAGGATGATGCAGTTGTCTCTGTGTTTGGTAAAGTGTTTGGCTGAGAGGGTTGGTTAGCAGGCCCTGGGTTAGCATTTTGCTCTACTTGCTTGGGCCTAGCTAACTCAGATTTTGAGGCACATATTGGCATGTTGTGGGGGTAAGTCCTAAATAAACTCTCCATAAGGGGAGTTATTTTGAGCCTTACATCCACATCATTCCTAGTCTCCAAGCTACCAAAAATGAGTTTGGTCATGGATTTCGGATAGCCTATTCTATTTTTGTCTAACCCAGGCAATTCAATCAATTTAGCATCTATGAAATTAAGTACAGATTGAATAAAGCGAGGGAAGAAAATTTCATTACCTCTCTTGGCTGAGTTCTTACCAAGTCTCCCATACAATTCTTGCATTATGATCAAACCAACATCAATCTTTCTCCCATATGCTAGAGCATATCCTATTTGTTGAACAGGTGTGCTGATTTGATCAAAGCTGGACTTCCTTGCTGTGAAGACTTGAAGAAGAGTGGCAAAGACATAGCTCCATTCCTTCCTCAAGTACTTCCTATTCAAATTTCCAAGCTTGATTCTATCTGAGTAGTTGATAAAATCAAAGAAGTCTTCCAATTCCTGATCAGTTGCTTGACTGTCATACACTCCTTGTTGTAACCCCAGTGATTGATTCATGTTTTCAGTAGTGATGGTGATTTCCTTGTCCTGAATCTTGCAATAGATTACGTATGAAGTTATTGCATTCTCTAGGGCCACGACCTCCACAGTAGCAGTTCTCCAAAACTGTTCTAGTAAATCTAGATACAGAGTTGGGTTGGCTGAGAGTGCATCCTTGATGTATGATTCAGCCATCCATCGAACGAAGCACTTAAAGTTTACATTGGGTGCTTCAACATCGTTGGTTATTGCTATGAAATTGGTGTGGGTAGGAATTGTGAGTTGGGTATTTGCCATTGTTACACAGAGAGATGAGAAGAGAATGAAGGTTGAAGAAGAAATTTAGCTTTTGACGTTAGGGTTTACAGAGGTTTTGGAACTTTAGCTGCCTGAGAAATCGAATGAAATGATTTGAACAGTTGTGGAATTGTATATATGTGAGTGACTTGAGTTGTCGATTAGATATAAGTTTTGTATCGATAAGTCAGTCATTCGAGAAGTATAAAACAACTATTCGATAAGTCAAGAAAGGCTTATTCGATATCTCAAGCAGTTTGTAACTCACAGCTGGCAGTTATTTAACTCAGAAAATAATTCTAAGCTAAATAAAATATGTTTTTATGAGCGAAATGAAATTTTGAATATAAATCCAAAAAACGATTAAGTGTCAGCGAGAAATCAGCCTTTTCAAATGATTCGATAACTCAAATACAGTATTCGAGAACTCCATCATTAGAGAACTAAAATACTCTATTCGAGAACTCAAAGTGTGCTATTCGATTTCTCCAAAAGACACTATTCGAGAACTCAGGAGGGTTCTTGATAGGCCTATTCGAGAACTCGAGCCATGACAAAACAATGAACCATTCGAGAAGTCTGACTTATCGAACTATACTTTTCACTCATAAATTCAATTTTCACTATCTTTAAAATTTACCAGAAATATTCACTGAAGAATATTCTACTAAATTAAATAGTGATTCTCTCAAAATTTCACAGAAATTTCAAGCTAAAGATGTATGATTTTCAACATATGCAGCATTGTGGAATATTTATAAATCATAATCCAGCCAATACTTACTTTAAAAATATTGAGCATTTGATAAAGTAAGTATTTACTGCTGCAACAATCTAGTTGATATATTGACTCAGCCAGAATTTGAAGAATTCAGCATTCCAATCTCACTAACCAACCTTGTGAAGGTGGCTTCATCTAATGGCTTAGTGAATATGTCAGCTAGTTGTTTCTCTATGGGAACATAATGTAACTCAATGGTTCCATTAGTTGCATGCTCCCTTATGAAGTGATATCTGATGTCAATGTGCTTTGTCCTAGAATGATTGACAGGATTGGAAACTATAGAGATTGCACTTGTGTTGTCACACATGATTGGAATTCTTTCCAACACAAGTCCATAATCTCTAAGTTGGTTTCTGATCCAAAGCACTTGAGCACAGCAACTTTCAGCAGCTATGTACTCAGCTTCAGCTGTGGAAGTTGACACAGATTGTTGTTTCTTGCTGTACCAAGAGACTAACCTTTGTCCAAGAAACTGGAAGCTACCCGAGGTGCTTTTCCTATCCACTCTGCATCCAGCATAATCAGCATCAGAATAACCAACCAGATTGAACCCTGTGTCCTTAGGATACCATAACCCCAAGTTTGGTGTGCCCTTCAGATATCTGAAAATCCTCTTTATTGCTATCATATGTGATTCCTTTGGATTTGATTGAAACCTTGCACACAAGCATGTTGCAAACATGATGTCTGGCCTACTAGCAGTGAGGTAGAGTAGAGAACCAACCATGCCTCTGTAGATTGAGATATCTACCTTCTTGCCCTTACCATCTTCATCTAACTTGGTGGCAGTGGCCATGGGTGTCTTTGCAGGTGAGCATTCTTCTAAGTCAAATTTCTTCAATAGATCCTTGATGTATTTGGTTTGACTTATAAAAATGCCATCCTTCCTTTGACTCACTTGCAGCCCAAGAAAGAATGTTAATTCTCCCATCATACTCATCTCATATCTGCTCTGCATGAGCTTAGAGAATTTCTCACACAGCTTCTCATTTGTAGAGCCAAATATGATATCATCCACATAGATTTGAACTAAGATAATATCATCACCATGTTTCTTGTAAAACAGTGTCTTGTCCAGTGTGCCTCTAGTGAATTGGTTCTCCAGTAGAAATTGTGACAATGTGTCATACCATGCCCTAGGAGCTTGCTTAAGTCCATACAATGCTTTAAGCAATCTGTAGACAAAGTGAGGGAATTGTGGATCCTCAAAGCCAGGTGGCTGTTGCACATATACTTCTTCTTCCAACTCCCCATTCAGAAATGCACTCTTGACATCCATTTGATAGACCGTGAAATTAGAATGTGCAGCAAATGCCAAGAAAATTCTGATGGCCTCTAGTCTGGAAACAGGGGCAAAAGTCTCATCATAGTCAATGCCTTCCTGTTGAGAGTATTCTTTTGCAACCAACCTTGCTTTGTTTCTTATGACTACACCATTTTCATCCATCTTATTCCTTAGAACCCATTTTGTTCCAACAATGGTTCTATTCTTTGGTGCAAGCACAAGTTCCCATACTTTGCTTCTTTCAAATTGGTTTAGCTCCTCTTGCATAGCAATTATCCAATCAGGATCCAACAATGCATCTTCAAGTTTCTTAGGCTCAACTTGGGATAGAAAGCAACCATAGAGACATTCATTTAGAGTTGCTCTCCTTGTCCTCACTCCTGTATTTGGATCTCCAATTATCTGATCTGCAGTATGTGATCTATCCCATTTCCTTGTATGTTCAGATTGATTTCTCAGCCTTGATGTTGCTTCATTATCCAGATCATGATCATTTACATTTCCTCCCCCTGTGAAGTTTCCACTAATCACAGGTGTGTCTTGGATGTTTGTTTCTTCATTGTTGGTTGACACAGGTTCTTCATTCACTTGAGTTTGTTGGATTGTGGGCTCAAATTCAGTTTCAATCTCCTCATCAGAATCATCTAGATTGTCAAACTTCAAAGGATCTTTATCTTCATCATTGGCTTCTTCTAATCCAGGTAGTTTGCTGTCATCAAATGTCACATCTGTGCTTTCCATAACTTTCTTTTGAGTGATGACATAAACTTTGTATGCAATTCTTTCCATAGAGTAGCCAAGAAAAATTCCTTCAAATGGTTTTGCATCAAACTTTCCAACATATTCTGAGTTGTCTTTTAACACAAAGCATTTGCTTCCAAAAGTATGAACATACTTTAGAGTGGGCTTCTTTCCAGTCATCAAGTTGTAAGGTGTCTTTCCAGTGTTTTTGTTGATGAGGGTTCTGTTTTGGATATAGCATGCAGTGCTCACAGCCTCAGCCCAAAAACATGTAGGCATCTTTGCATCAAGTAACATTGTTCTAGCAGCCTCAATCAGAGTTCTATTCTTTCTTTCAACAACTCCATTTTGTTGTGGAGTCCTTGGAGCTGAGAATTGTTGAGAAATACCATTTTCTTTGCAGAATGCTTCAAGCATGGCATTTCTGAACTCTGTTCCATTATCACTTCTTAATGCAATCACACTTGCATTGTTGGCCTTTGCTTCCTTGTCAATTTTCTTTATATGCTCAATGATTACTTGGGGAGCCTCATCCTTTGATGCCAGAAATTCTACCCATGTATACCTTGTGAAATCATCAACCATCACCAGAGCATACTTTTTCCTTCCTAGTGACATAATATTGACAGGCCCAAACAAGTCCATATGAATTAGTTGTAGGGGCTTGGTTATTGATGTCACTGTCTTTGACTTGTTGCTTGATCTTTTCATTTTTCCCTTTTGACAAGTCTCACACACCCCTTCTTGACAGAATTCAAGTGTGGGCATGCCTCTCACTAACTCTCTTTTGACTAGAGAATTAATGCCTTTGAAGTTCAAGTGTGATAGCTTCTTATGCCACAGCCAACTATCTTCATTTGATGCTTTTGAGTAAAAGCAACAGATTTTGTCCTTGTTTGCAGAGTTTATATTGGCTACAAACAGGCTTCCTTTCCTTACTCCATATAGAGCAAAGTCACCAATCTTTTTGTTGGTGATCAAACATTCATCTTTGTCAAAATTCACTTTGAAGCCTCTGTCAGTAAATTGACCAACACTCAGTAGATTGTGCTTGAGTCCCTTGACCAGTGCTACATTTTCAATGATGACATTTCCAATTTCCAACTTGCCATATCCCAGTGTGTTGCCAATGCTGTAATCTCCAAAATCAACCATTGGGCCAGCCTTCTCCTCATACCGTGATAGCAGGGCCATATCACCAGTCATATGGTTTGAACATCCACTGTCCAAAATCCACATGACCTTTCTTTCACTTTCTTTGCCCTGCAAACACAAAGGTATTACTTCTCCTTTGGTACCCAAACAAGTTTGGGTCCATGTGGCTTAGCAACATTCTTATCATAAACAGCATGCTTATCAATTTTCTTGATGTTTGTCTTCTTGTCACTGTTAGAAGTCTTAGAATCAGGGTTCTTAGACTTAGGTGACAGAGGCACCTTCCTAACTTTAGGAGGACTTGAAGACTTTGTTCTTGTGTAGTGTGTGTGAACATTGTGACTGATGCAACCTTCCATGAATTGTCTTCTCAAATTAAAGCAACTAGTCATTACATTCATGTTACATGGCATATAATCAAATTTATCACAGAAAGGAGAGTCTCTATGTCTTAAAGGCACAGAGCAATCATAGAATGGTTTAGCAACACTACCAGATGGTTTCTTGCATGCATGAGTTAAATGATTAGTGCTAAAACAATTTTGACAAACTTTCCTAGGGGCATTTGGCACATAAGCATAATTGTTGTCCTTGTTAATCCTTAATTTGCCATTTCTGTTCTGTTTCTTTTTAGCCACTTTCTCCTCAAACTCATTATTCCCAGCTGAAACAAACTTCACAAATTTCTCAAGTCTAGGTCTACCTCCTACTGACTCCTTGGCTTTGGTTTTGACATTCTCACTCTTAGAGGATGCTTGTTGTTCATTTGATTGTGCCTTATCTTCATCATCCAACATTTGCTTAATGAGTAAGGCATCCTCATCAATCTCAAGTGTTGGTGTTTTAAATATTGGGGTCTCAGCCTTTTTCAAAACCTGAGGCACTTCCTCTTGAACAACAATGTCATCTTCAATGACTGCATAGCCTTTCCTCTGCTTGAGAGTGTCATAATCAAGTCCAATAGCAGCCTTAGGTCTAGCTAGATTTTTCTCATGGTAGGACTGCAATAGACTAGAGGAATTCTTGAATGTTTTCAATTTAAATTCATTTTCAGCTAGTTCATCCCTAAGAGCTTTCTCAACTTGACTAACACATAGAACCTTATTCTCTAGATATTCAATTTCTTGTTTAAGATTTTCTACTTGCATAGCAGTTAGTTCTAGTTCCTCATTTCTCTTGTTCAACAGTTCATTCTTAGTAGACAGTTTAGCAATCTCTTCATTAGCAGCAGTCATACTAGTATGAATATTAAACATCTCAACAGATAGTTGTTCAACCATAGACTTGTATTCAGAAATAGACATGTCTATAGTAGTGAGGGATGGTACCTGAGAGTCTGATTCAGATGGTTCTTCCTTGGAGTTGGCCATCAAGGCATAGTTGCAGAATTCTTGTTCTTCTCCATCACTATCAGAATCATCCCAACACTTCCCTTCAGCTATGTAGGCCTTACCTGGTGCATGCTTCTTTAGCAGAGCCTCATACTTAGCTTCAAGCTCAAGAAACTCCTTATCTTTCTTCTTAGGCTTCTTGCATTCACTGGCAAAATGCCCTAGGTCATTGCATCTATAACATCTCATAGATGACCTATCCACATAGCTGGTTTTGAATTTGTTTTTGTTTGCTTTCACAGGTGCCTTGCTCTTGTTGAATGAATGATTTTGAGATCTAGACTTGAAGGGCTGATTCCTCTTAAATCTGATGTTTGGGAATTTTCTAGCCATAAAAGCATATGAAGTGTTTTCCATGGCATCCAACTCTTCAAGAGTATAGAACTCATCTTCTTCCTTTTCATCAACAGGTTCAGTTACTTCTTCTTCAGTCTCTTCATCATCTACTATCTCTTTTATTCTCAGTTGACTTGTAGATGCTTCCAGGTCTTGAATGGATTTGTTGACAATCAAGGCACAGGATGTTTTTATCATTCTGCCTTGGTTGGCTTGGATAACCCTCTTCTGAAGCAACGCAAGCTCATGAGTTTTTAAAACCCCATAGAGCACATCATATGTGACTTTGTTCAAATCTCTTTCTCTTAGAGATATGACCCTTTGCTCTAGATGGTTTGGTGCAGATAGTAGAAACTTCATGTTTAATTCCTTAGTGCTGTAAACCTTCCCATTCATTTGAAGCTCAGTCACCAGCTTGTGAAATCTCTCAAACATATCAGTAATACTTTCTTTGGACTGTGCCATGAAAGCTTCATACTGTGTGACCAGTATCTGTTTCCTATTCTCTCTTACCTCCTCTGTCCCTTCACATAACACCTCGATGTGGTTCCACATGTCCTTGGCTGATGTGCATGATGCTATGTTGGCAAACATCGACATATCCATGGAGTCTATGATCAGTAACATGAGATGACTGTCTAGGGCAACCTTTTCCTTCTCTGAGTCCGTCCATTTGGATGGCTCTTTTGCAACATATGATCTAGGAATGACTATTGTGCCCACTATAGATTCAGCAATTTCTTGTTGTGGTACAAATGGACCATTCTTGAGGATGTCAGGGTAGAGAGGATTGGCAGCTTTGATGAACAACAACATTTTTATTTTCCAGAGGTTGTAGTTCTCTTTGTCGAACTTAGGGACCTTCACCGTACCTGTAGTCTTTGGTGTATTCGAGCTCATGATCATTTTCTGTTTAGATTAAACAGCCTGCTCTGATACCACTTGTTGAGTATTGAATACAGTAAAAGAATACAGAGGGGGGGTGAATGGATTCTTGAACTTTTCTTTGTTCTTGAATCTTTGCAACAAGATATGTGTTGAATGTGTGAAATATGTAAGTACGGATAACAAAGACAAACACAACACAATATCACTTTAATCTAATATTTTATTAGATAAAGATTTTGCTACAATCTGTGAATACTAATGGTAGTATTCTCAGCTTCGTTTTTCTTAGAGAGATATTTCTTGTGATGTATCTTGAAAAACTTATCTGCTAAGGAAGTGAGGCTGTATCCTTATAGACATGGATACACCTACTTACTATAAATAAGGTAGGTAAAACAAACTACTTTCCAGTATGTCTATCTTATTTGAGTAAGAGTCCAAACGGCTACAGATTTGACTTTGCAAAGCCTGTTTAGATCCACTTCTTTAGCTCCTTGTCCCTTTGTCTTATCTCTCCAAGCTTCTTTGTAGGCTTTCCAATGTGCTTTATAGTACATAGTCAAATAAAGCGTCTTGGCTTGTTGCAGGTTTCTGACTTGTACAATTCTTCAGTATTTTGTCTCCAAGAATGTATTCGAGAAGTGGCTAAGTGATTGATTCGAGAACTCGAATTGACTTAATCGATAACTCTGAGTTCTCGAATAGTGTTATTTTGACATATCGAATCACTTCTCGAATAGCTCTTTTCTCTGGGACTCCTTGAGATATCGAATAGAGCATTTTGACATATCGAATCCCTGAGATGTCGAATAGCTTCTTTAGTCCTTGAGATATCGAATAGAGCATTGACTTGTTGACTCTTAGAGAACTCGAATGATGCTTTGACTTGTTGACTCCATGAGTTCTCGAATAGAGTAATAGACATATCGAATCTCTGAGATATCGAATGAGATATCGAACAGTGTATTCAGAGATATCGAACAATATCTTCAGAGATATCGAATCTCTGACTTCTCGAATGCTAGACTTCTCGAATAGACAAATGTACTTCTCGAATTGGTACTTAGGCAAATTCTTCTTTTCTTCAAATCCCAACTATGATTATTTGGTAGTCTTTATCTCCTTGCTTGAGGCATGAACCTTGGAGCTTCTTTCAAGCATTATTCATGACTTTATAAGTACAGTAACACAACTAGAATTTGATGCCTATTAGAAGTACAGAACAAATAGAAACTCTACAACTAGAGGTTCCCTCAGTTAAGAGGTCATGTAGGTAATGTATAGCATTACACATACATAGGCTTGTTATTAGATGTATTCAGGCATGCCTCTGTGACTAACAAATGTGACTAACAAATATCTATTCAACTTTCAACATAACTTCTTATTATATGTATCCCTTATAAATTCGAACTCTTCTTCTATGCAAACACTTATTCTACTTATAGTGGAACATTTATGTTAGAAATAATTGATGTAAATATTAATCAGTGTTTAAGTGTTACAGTGATAAATCAGAGTTTAGCTGGAAGCAGTCAGAGTTTAGTTAAACGCTGACAGTTGTAAGCTCGACAGAGTTTGTTAAACTCTGTCTGGAGGTAGCGTCTACTGGTCAACAGTGTTTGAAGATTTATTATGGAAGCAATATCTTTGAAGATTGGATAGCTGTCAAAGAGATTGAGTTGACTAAGGAGACGTGTAGCAATCGTAATTGATATCAATTGTATAGCTAATTTATAGGAGTATCAATTATCGATTGTATAGCAGATGTATATCTTATAAATACAGTTAGGTTAACCCTAGAAGGGTATCGATCATTGTGAAATATTATTCATTGTAATCTAAGCAGCTCTCTGTGATATTCTACATCACTGAGAGAGGAGTTATTAATTCCAAACAGTTTTTAATTGTTTAAACGCATATTTTATTGTTAATCTCTCATACGATATTGATTATACTTGTGTATTCGGCCTAACAATTGGTATCAGAGCCAATCTGTTACTTTATATAGTTTAAGATCCACACACACACACAGCTATAATCAATGGCAGAGATACCTCCTCCAACAGGTTCAAGTTCTGAGAAGGCTCAACCTACTACTGTGAGTCGTTATGAGACAATCAGGGTTCCTATTCTCAGGCCAGCAGAGTATTCAATCTGGAAGGTGAAGATGATCATGTTTCTGGAGGCTACAGATCCAGAATATCTTGACAGAATTTATGAAGGTCCTCATAAACCTACAAAGCTATCTGTTGCTACTGCTGATCAAGAAGCTAAAACAGTTCCAAAGGAAAAGAAAGATCTAACTCCTGAAGATTTTTCATCTATTGCTAAGGATGCAAAAGTTAGGCATCTACTTTATAGTGCTTTAAACAATGTTATGTCTAATAAAGTGATTAACTGCACTACTGCCAAAGAAATTTGGGATGCCCTTGAGGTTAGGCGTCAAGGAACTGCTGCTATAAAGAAGAATTGAAGGAACATACTCACACAGGAATATGAGCACTTTGAGGCTAAATCTGAAGAAACCATGACAGAAACATTTGACAGATTCTGTAAACTGCTCAATGATTTGTCATTGGTTAATAAAGAGTATGATCTGGAAGACTCAAATCTCAAATTTCTTCTTGCTTTACCTGAAAAGTGGGATGTGAAGACAACCACCATAAGAGATAACTATGATCTTGCTGATACTGAGATTGATGAAATCTATGGGCTGCTCAAAACTCATGAATTGGAATTGGAGCAGAGAAACATGAGATCAGGCAAGAAGACAAAGTCTGTTGCTCTTAAGGTTGAAGAAAAAACCTTGAAGAAGGAAGCATCAAGGAAGAAAGCTAAGGGAAAGGCTTTAGTCATACATTCTGAAAGTGAGTCATCAAACTCTGATGTTTATTCAAACACTAATGAATCATCTGACTCTGAGGATGATGAAGAAGAAATGTTGCAAATGACTGCTTTGATGGTGAAGACCTTCAAGAAGATGGGTTTCAAGAACTTCAAGAAGAGCAAAAGGTTTTCTAAGAAAGATTCAAACTCTGACAGAAAAAGTTTCGGAAAGTCTGAGAGAAAGGATACCAAGTCTGGGAAGAAAGACAAGTCTGAGATTCAATGCTACAAGTGTAAGGAGATGGGTCACTCTGCTCCTGAGTGCAAGAAGGGTAAAACTGAAAAAGCACTCTTCACAAAAGGCAGAGACTGGGTAGACACTTCAGACTCAGATGAGGATGTTAACTATGCTCTCATGGCTTCTATTGAGAATGAATCTGAAGATTCTGAAAACAAGGTACCTCTAACTACCTATGCTTATAATACTGATGATATAACTGAATTAAGAATTTATCTTAAGGCTTTGCATATCAGTTATAGGGATCAGACTTTAGAGAATGAGAGAATCAAATCTGAAAATTCTGAACTTAAAGTAAGAAATAAAATTGTTGAAGAAAAACTTGAAAACATGCAACAAGTTCAGAAAGAAAGAGATGATGCTGTTTATCTAGAACAAGATTTGATAGGAAAATATAAGCAACTTGAATCTGAATTGGAGAAGGCAAATCACATAATTAAAACTTGGACTCATTCTGGAAAAGACACTCAAGAGGTTTTTCAGTCAGACACAGTTGGTTTAGGTTACTGTGAGGGAGATGAACTTAGGTTTCAAAACAAAGTCAAAATTAGAACACATCTTCCATCTACAAAATTTGTTCATGGAATAAATGAACCTAAGTCTGAAGCTGAAAAAGAAGCTGTTAAGAAAGAACCAGTAAAAACTAGTGTTAAACAGGTTAATATTGGTTCAATGACAGATAAACAACTCAAGCATAAGCTTAAGGAGTTAAAATCTGTCAAGAAACAGAAAGTTTCTAGGAAGAATAGAAATGGTAAAGTAGACATTACTCAAGGTAATTATCCAATGCTTGCTACTTTTTCTCCAAGAAAGACATGTCAGAACTGTGGTAGCACTAATCATCTTGCTAGTTTCTGCAGG
Organism: Saposhnikovia divaricata; assembly: GCA_036435485.1. NCBI lineage: Eukaryota > Viridiplantae > Streptophyta > Magnoliopsida > Apiales > Apiaceae > Saposhnikovia > Saposhnikovia divaricata. The sequence continues at coordinate 237,246,300 of CM071594.1, forward strand.
TAGAACAAAAACATTAATTCTTTACCTTCCAAGTCTGAAGTAAAGAAAGATAATGTTAGAACTAGACCACAGACTTATGCAAACATTGTGGAAGTACTTGGCATTCTATTTATACTTGCAGGGATTATCACGCTATTTATCATAACTACTATGAACTTAAACCCAATTTGAAATGGGTTAAGGTTAATTCTGCAAGTGTAAACTCTGATAATGTAAATTCCGCTGCTAAACCTAACAAAATTAAGAAAGCCAAAGGATCCAAGCAAGTCTGGATCCTTAAATCTAATCTTCAGTAATTGTTTGTGATTGCAGGGCATCAGGGAAAGTACCCTAGTTGTGGACAGTGGATGTTCAGGACACATGACTGGAAATAAAGCCCTGCTATCAGAGTATGTGGAGAAGGCTGGCCCAAAAGTTTCCTATGGAGATGGCAACATAGGACGTACTCTGGGATATGGCAATATCAATCTTGGAAGTGTCATCATCACAAATGTAGCTCTGGTTCCAGGACTCAAGCATGATCTGCTATCTGTGAGTCAAATCTGTGACAGAGGATATCATGTAGATTTTCAGCCTGAATAATGTGAAATCATCAGTAAATCTACAGGGAAAGTTGTTCTAGCTGGACACAGGCACAATAATATCTATGAAGCAAGGTTATTGGGAAACTCTGATGGAAAAGCTGTGTGCCTGTCCATAAGAATGTCTAGTGAAGAGAGTTGGAAGTGGCATAAGAAACTCTCTCATCTTAATCTGAATAACATTAATGAGTTGATAAGAAAGGATCTTGTAAAAGGACTTCCAAAGTCTTTATTAAATGTTGATGGCCTATGTGATTCATGTCAAAAGGCCAAACAAAGGAAGTCATCTTTCAAGAGCAAGTCTGAATCTTCAATTGTTGATCCTTATCATCTTCTACATGTTGATCTCTTTGGACCAGTGAATGTCTTGTCAATTGGAAGAAAGAAATATGCTCTAGTCATTGTTGATGAACACACCAGATACACATGGGTGTATTTTCTAGCAAAGAAGGATGAAACTGCATTAACTCTGATGGAGCATGTAAAGCTGCTGGACAAAGGATCAAAACACAAAGTCAAAATAATCAGGAGTGATAATGGAACTGAATTTAGGAATGCAACAATGGAAGAATTCTGCAAGAACAGAGGGTTGAAGCAAGAGTCTTCTGCACCTGGTACACCACAGCAAAATGGTGTAGTTTAGAGGAAGAACAAAACCTTGATAGAAGTTGCCAGAACTATGCTTGATGAAGCAAAATTGCCAACCTATTTCTGGGCAGAAGCAGTTCAAACAGTATGTTTTACTCAAAATGCCACACTGATCAACAAGCATGGAAAAACACCATATGAGATGGTGAGAGAAAAGAAGCCAAACCTGAAATATTTTCATATTTTTGGGTGCAAATGCTTTGTGTTGAAAACTCATCCTGAACAGTTGACTAAATTTGAGTTAAAAGCTGATGAAGGAATTTTTGTTGGCTATCCACTGTCAACTAAGGCATTCAGAGTTTATAATTTGAGAACTAAAGTGATCATGGAGTCAATTCATGTGTCATTTGATGACAAGAAAATAACTGGACTTGAAGATGTAGATGAACATGATCAACTGCACTTTGAAAATGAAGACTTAATCTCTGATGAAGTAAACTCTGATGAAACTGATCTGACAAACTCTGTTGAAGCATACTCTGAACCTCTACTGGTAAACACTGAAGAAACTTCTCAGCCAGAACAAAGGGGAGAACCAGTTGAGGGGGAGCATGATCAAAATAATGACTTAAATTCTGATAGTGAATCAACTGAAAAATCTGGATCAAACTCTGATGACTCAAACTCTGAAAATGCAAAATCTAACAGTTCAAACACTGAGCAGTCAAATTCAGGGGGAGCCTCAGAAAATGAAGAAAGACAACAAGAAAATCAGGAGAACATGGATCAAGGGGAGGATCAAATACTGATAGAAGCCATTTACCTTCTGCAAGGAAATGGACAAAATCTCATACAACTGATTTAATTATTGGAGATCCAGATGCAACAGTAAGAACAAGGAGTTCTACAACAAATGAATGTCTGTTTCATGCATTCTTGTCTAAGAATGAACCAAAGAAGGTAGAAGAAGCTCTTCAAGATGCTGATTGGATAACAGCAATGCAGGAGGAGTTAAATGAATTTGAGAGGAATGAAGTATGGACCCTTGTACCTAGACCAAAGAATAGATCTGTTGTTGGTACTAGATGGGTTTTCAGAAACAAAACTGACAGTGAGGGAGTTGTTACAAGGAACAAGGCAAGACTTGTAGCAAAAGGCTATTCACAGCAGGAAGGAATAGACTATGATGAAACTTTTGCTCCAGTTGCAAGATTGGAGGCAATAAGAATTTTTCTAGCATATGCCTCTCACAAGAAATTCAAGGTATTTCAGATGGATGTGAAAAGTGCTTTTCTGAATGGGAAGCTTGAAGAAGAAGTGTTTGTTGAACAACCACCAGGTTTTGTGGACCCAAAATATCCAGACTATGTCTACAGGCTTGATAAGGCACTCTATGGACTTAAGCAGGCACCAAGAGCATGGTATGAAACTCTGGCTCAATTTCTTTTAGAAAGTGGGTTCAACAGAGGTACAATTGATAAAACACTGTTCTATTTTAACTATGGTGATGACTTGCTTTTAGTTCAGATATATGTTGATGACATAATTTTTGGGTCTACTAATGATAAACTCTGTAAAAAGTTTGCCAAGCTCATACAGTCCAGGTATCAAATGAGCATGATGGGAGAGCTTAGTTATTTTCTAGGCCTAAAGGTGAAGCAAACAGATGATGGGATTTTCATAAATCAAGCAAAATATACCAGAAATCTTCTCACGAAATTTGGTATGCTTGACTTCTCATCTGCATCAACTCCCATGGCAACAGCAACAAAGTTGGACAAAGATACAGGAGCTTCAGTAGATATGACATACTACAGAGGCATGATAGGATCTCTTCTTTATCTAACAGCTAGCAGGCCTGATATCATGTATGCAACTTGTCTCTGTGCAAGGTTTCAGGCAGATCCCAGAGAACCACATCTAATAACTGTGAAGAGGATTTTTAAGTATCTTAAGGGAACCGTAACCTTAGGTCTGTGGTATCCTAGAGAATCAGATTTCAAGCTACTTGGTTACTCTGATGCAGACTTTGCAGGCTGCAAGATAGACAGAAAAAGCACCAGTGGAAGTTGTCAATTTCTGGGTGATAGACTTGTTTCTTGGTACAACAAGAAACAGAAATCAATTTCAACATCTATAGCTGAAGCAGAGTATATTGCTGCTGGTAGCTGTTGTGCACAGATTCTGTGGATGAAGAATCAATTGCTGGATTATGGATTGAGGTACAGTAAAATTCCTATTTACTGTGATAATTAAAGTGCTATTGCTATGACAGATAATCCAGTACAGCATTCAATGACCAAGCACATCAGCATAAGGTATCACTTTATCAGAGAACATGTAGAGGAAGGGAATATTGAGCTTCATTTTGTGTCTACAGAACAACAGCTTGCAGATATTTTCACCAAGCCATTGAGTGAAGCTGTATTTACAAGGCTGGTAAATGAACTAGGAACAGTCTCTGGTTTTGACTAGAGATATTGGTTAGACTCAAAATTTTACTTATGTAATGTGTTGCTCATAATTCTATGTTATGTTAACTGCTATGTGAACTCTGTTGTTAAACTCTGCTATGCAAACTCTGTTTGTTAACTGTCAAACTCTGATAGCATGCATTGTAGGTCATACACTGTTGACATGTTGAATAAACTATGAGAAACTCTGATAATGTTTTTGTCTGAATGTTAACACCAATGAAGAAATTTGTATGAAGCATGATTCTCAGTAATTAATCATGAATCCTTCTAAGTTATTTGTGATCTAATCTTAGATTGTGCAGAAAATTAACACAGCATGATACTGTTTCATATTTATAGCATCTCTTAGTTTATTTATCCTAAACTCTGAGTTTATAAATACCGTGTCCATTGCCTCTCATGAATAATTTCTGATGTTGATGAGCTATAAAATCTGTTAGTTATACACTGTTAAGTTAAATTCTGTTATTAGTCTACCCCCAAAGTAAATGTATATAGACTATTAGAACTCCTTTGAGATTATGTTGGTGTCTAGGACGACCCAGGAACTTACTGGTATATAATAAGGGCTAAAATTCTCTAATTTTTGGTGACTAGTCGAAGACTAGAAAGACCCAGGAACTTATCAAACTGATAAGGGCTAAAATTACAGGATTTTTGGTGACTAGTTCCAACCTCTGATTACTGGAGAAATAAAAAGGGGGGGGGGGTATAAATTAATTAAATATTACTGTATATAAATCGTTTACTACAGAGTTTAGCATTCATCATACATTCAGTGTTTACTATGAGAGTTTGTGCATCCAGTGTTTACTAATTTACTTTATGGATCTTATGAAAAATTAGATGCTCTAAAATTTGAATTGGTAAACTCTGCTATACACACACATATATTCACATCTGTGCAGTTTTTGAAAGGATTATGGTAATGCAGTTGGAAGATTGACAAACGTTGACGAATTTTGTCTAATACTCTAAGGTAATTTATTTCAGACAATTTACATACTTGGGGTAAAAAGAGTTTTTGAAAAATGAAATAAATTATTCCCAACTATTAATGAGTGTTGGAGTGGTAAAGTGTGTTGGTAATGGGAGAGAAATTAGCAATAATTATTGCTATAGTTACTGAACGTGCATATTTGTTCCATTATGTATGTGCCACGTGTCCCATTTGCACATTAATTGAGTAATTGGTTGAGTGTATTAATGTTAAAACGATTGGGTTTTACTTTTTCATTACAACTCTAATCATTTTTACTTACACGGTTATTTTCTCTGCACACAACCCACTCACAGTTACTTGCTATCTCATCTGCACATTTTCATAAACACCTTTGCTACATATCTTTTTCACTCATATTTTCTTCTCAAATCGATTCTAATGGCCACTAAAGCTTTTACTGCCCAAAGATTATTGTTTGTTCCCAACAATTATGCAGCCCCATTGAACCTCAAACTCAAACCACTGAACCACCACTTACTCAATCTCAACCTGAACAACAATCACCAGTTAACCAACCCAAACCAAAACATGGAGGTAGAAGAAAACACACAGCAGCAAATACACAGCATCGATTAGCTAAAGCAAAAAGAGATTCTGCTAAAATTCAAAAGGAGTCTTCCAGACCTAAAAGGGCTAGAAAGGAAAGGGCAAACAGACCTCCATCACCTTCTGTCTTAGATGATTCTACTGAAGAAGAGACAGTTGAAGTGCCTCAGTGTAAGAACCCCAAATTTTGGATATAATTAAAACTTTTTATTAAGTAATGATAAAATGAGGAACAATGATTCCAACAACAAGGTCACCAGCTATAATGAATGGATATTGCTTTGGACAATGATCCTGATGCATTGGTATATTGTCGGAATAGAGTAATTCGATGGTTGAGGACCTAGATAAGAATAATCTACCATCCAGGAAGGAGCTAATCGATCCTTGAAGGGAAATGAGTACGTGCATAGTGTTTCCCATACGTGCATAGTATTTCCCGTACGTGCATAGTATTTCCCGTACGTGCATAGTGTTTCCTGTACGTGCATAGTAATTTGGTGGATGAATAGTGATTTTGTAAGTTGGAAAACTTTTCACTCCACCCTATGTACGGGACGTGATATGGATGTTTCGAAGTCATATTAGTAATACGCGGAGGAAATAAGTGAATGCAGAGACGGTCGGAATTCAGAAATTCCAAATTCTTTTCGGTATAATATTTGACCGGACAGTGGATTAAATATTATTATAATCCAAGAATTGAGATATTAACTTTGAGGATTTGATATTTTGGGATGTTATTATATTTGATTTAAGAATGAAGGTAGGAAACCACTGAGGAGTGGTTATGGCTACAATGTAATAATCGATATTTGGAAAGAATGAATGGAATTCGACTTTATTATTTCTATGTCTTGAAGAATGCTAAAGGGTAACAATATAGGTAAGAATAATCTATCTTCTAAGGGAATAAGATATGGCAATTTCAAGCAAGAGAATACCCTCATGTCATCCAGATCGATAACGATTAATCCAGTAGTTCCGTAAAAAGGTTAAGGAACGATCGAAAGAGAATACGGACAATTGTACCACCCTAAGAGAACAAATAAAGAATACAGAATGAATAGTGTTTGGTGGGAGTATATAATAATATGAGACGACACTATATAGAAGCATTCGGAACGGATTTCCGAGTTCGTATTAGTGATCCAGGGGGAAAATAAGTGTATGTAAAAGCTGTCGGATTCTGAAAAACCGCACTTTTGTTTTCTCCGAGAGTTCCCTGGACACTGATAGCCTTAAGTATTTAACGAATGGATTTAAGGAATATAAATTGGAAAGTTAGAATGAAAGATGGAGAATGAAAGTATTATTATTAAAGAGGATTCCCGGTAAACCCTAATTAGAAATCCGTGAAATATTCTCACGAACGATCAATTGAAACGGGCAATAACCGGACACAGAAACAAGCAGAGGAAGCAAGAGTCTTGTGCAAGCTACTAGAACAAATATCTACTAACCAAGTGGGCAAGAGTAACTAGCATGGTCATGGAATAAACTAGTACTTAGCAAAACAAACCAACTAATTAGCTTACAACCATCCAAATCTTGACACATGCCTTGCAATTTTCATCATCCAATACATCATACTCCACTAGCACCACTTGGATGAGATATTATCTCACACAAATCACTTTATGCATTATTGGATAATCAACCAAGCAAGAAACTCTCCCCCCCCTTCCAAGAACACCATTCGGCTTCTTCCTTAATTCAAGAGGGGAAATCAACCTTCCAACCATCATTTGGTCTCCAAATTTTTATGGTAAGTCCTATAATTCATAAAAGTAATCTCCTAGAAATCTTAGCCCCAAACTCCTCTTTTACCATTTTCAAATAAATCCTCAAAGGGGAGGATGAATAGTGTTTTAATGAAAACTAATCTTTGATTTTCTTGTTTTCATGATTGATTTAGCAAGCTTAAAGCAATCCAAGGACCATACCAAGCTTAGTGAGGCTAGAATATACTTCGAGGAAGGTATAAACATCCTAAACTATAGCTTTTACTTTGAGTTTATATGAGTAATAAGAAGGATTGGTTGATTAGTGGTTGATATGTTAGTTATATGTTTAGATCCATGGATTTGTGGTTGATTATGGTTGATGATCCATGAGATGGTTATAAGGAGATGTTATTGATCTTGTCATGATGTTTATCATGTGTTTAAGTGGTTGATTTGATCATGGGGTGATCGTGATAAAGTGTAAAAACTTTGGAAAACGCGTAAACATAGCCGTTATAATGTCCGATTTTACAATATCATGTTTTGTGTGCCATTTTTCATATCAAGACCCTACTGTCCAGAAACCTTTTCTGCCATGATAGGATAGGTTATGTTATAAGCTTCGTTTTGATATAAGGAACGTGTGAAACGGACTTACGGTTTAGGAGTTACGGCCGGTTTACTAAAAGTATATCGAAACCGTAACCGAGAATTCGTAACTGTAATTGAACCCTCGTAAACTATGTAACGTCATGGCGAATCTTGGTAAATAAATACTAGAGGTAAAAAGGAAGGTGTGAAAGAAAACCGTATGTCAAAAGGATTATTTTTCGATTTATTAAAAATGTTCGAGTCGAGGTTAAACGCGAACGAACCCCTAAAAGACGACTCTTTTATAACTTCGGTAAAACACTTAGAAAACGGGCGATAAAACTCGGAGTATAGTATTGGTTCGTATCGATCGACTTTAGAACTCATATGACTTAAGTATGTCCCAAGTATAAGTACAATGACATGTCGTATTAACGAACGAATGTCGGGTCGGATCAGTGATAAAAGTAATCCACTAAAAGGGGTATAACGAGATAACTCGAGAACGTGTTTCGAATTAAGTATAACTTAACTTTTTATATGTTAAGTGATTAATCCCGAATGCCTTGGCTATTTATAGATCACCAAGCTGAACCGGGACCCGCTACCACTACCCCTTACCGTACTCGACTATCAGGCAAGTTTCAATTCCCTTCTTTTAGGCTGTTGTTGTGATTGAATAAATATATATATATGATTGCTGATATGCATATGCCATTGCATGCATGCCTACTTTCAAGTTGAATTGATATACTTGTTCCCTGAATGTTATTGTTGGCTTATAAGCTAGATAGTTATATATCAGTTATAAGCCGGTTATTGTAAGACCATCATAGAAGGGCGTATACATCTTATTAATCAAAAATAGACCGGGAGTCAATATTCCTTGATATATCGAGATTACCTCGGAGGAAAATATTTAAGTAAATATTTTCTATTATTTGGGCGACGAATATTATTTGAATATTCGTTCGAGACTAATTATTTTAACGATCCTTACTTCAAATAATTATTTGAACGTAACTATTCAACGAATAATATTTCTCAATATTCATTCAGAGTCGAATTGATTATCGATTATTATTTCGAATATTCTTCTAAAGATGAGACTACTAAATGAATATTATTTGGATATTCTTTTAGAATATTATTTTATTAAATAAATATTACGTTTGAATATTCATTTAAGATATTGAATACTTGATGAATATTATTTTAATATTCATCTGAAGCTTGATTTAATTATCGAATATTATCTCGAATATTCCTTAAGGCTTGGATTACTAAATGAATATTACTTGATATTCATTTAGGATATTATTCATTAAATGAATATTACTTTTGAATATTCATTTAAATTCCTAATTAATTATGAATATTACCTTAAATATTCTTTTCAGGTCTTATTAATTAATGAATATTGTTTTGAGTATTCATTTAAATATTTATTTATTCAATAAATATTCTCCTGATATTTCTTCAGGGATTATTTTGAGAAATACTCTGATTAAAGATATTCTTTCATATTCCCAATTATTCTTTAAATATTTTAACTCAATAAATATTCTCTGAATATTTATTCCATACTTAGTATAACCTCGATAAGGTTTATCTTCTTCGATTATTACAGAAAATATTTCGGAGTCATATTATTATTATTAATCTTATATCAAGAAAGGTTCTCAGACATCATTCTTCTTTGAGTCTATCTCCTTAATAATAAGGGAACCTTACTTGGAAAAATGTTATTTATCTTGTCGACTTCCCGGTCATAAAGTATTCCCTTCACCCGCAACTCGGGTGCTGTTGACTTATTAAGTCGTTGCTTACCTTCTCATCTTTCGAGGGGTAAGATTACTGGAACAAGTTGATATCCGTCACCAAGTAATAGCTTGGGAGTTATTGGTAAATTTTCCTTTCCAACTAGATACGACTACTTTGTGGAGTCTTATCAACAAGTATTATACTTGGGGAAAGGGGGACGAACGTTACATTCAGAATCATGAATTCTATTTGAACTAGGAGTCGTGTAAGAGGCCGAGTAGCGCCGGTCCATCCCCTTTGGCCCAACCGTTGGCCGGGGAGAGCTAGTAAGACGGTATACAAGTAAAGCCGTCAGTTCTTCCTTCTACCGGTAGTAAATCTAAATTGAGCTGTACGATCTCGACTGATCATCAAGATTGGAACAGCGGGCGCGGTGAATACTCCATCATTGGTTCATCATCCAAACTTATTTATTTCCTGCAACATGATTACTGTTGGCAAAACTGGAAAAATGTTCATAACTGGAATTGCAACCTTTTCATGCAAGTTCCTCTTCTTAATAACAATGAGAATATCTCGCTTACTTTTGACGTAGCAGATATTTCTACAAACAAATACTTTAAGTTACCTTGTAACTTCATCGTTCATATTATACTGGCATCATTTCCGTAAATGCATGGCATATGGTTTGAAAGATACTTTTGAACTGTTATACTTTATCGTTCAGTTATATATTATTGTTGGTGGGCTATTGCTCACCCTTGCTTTATTATTATATCACAACAACAGCTAGACCAGATGACTCGCACAAGGCGCACTCGACGCGGGCGAGGACGATGAGACTACCAGAGCTGAAGAAGAAGCTATTGGTAGGATATATTTATTCTTTCAGTACCAAGTATATAGTCTAGTATGACTTATGTAAATGGATGGCAAAGAGTATGTAATTATATTGAAATTCTTTTGGATTGTAAGAACTCATAATGTGATTAAGAAAAATTTGATTGTGACTCTGATTTCATCTCTGGGACTATAACGGGTGTGTTTTATATTGTTGTGTTGGGTCATAGAGACGTAATTTATTTTATGTTAAGGAAAGTTCAATTGTTGTGGACAGAATTGGAAACCGTAACCACCGGATCCCGGACCCTGGATCTGGGGGTGTTACAGAAGTGGTATCAGAGCGTACGTTATAAACCCCAGAGATGAGGCGACGTTAAAACAATAAATTCACTAAGATAATAAGAACTCTTGCCAAGTTCATAGTCGGACTACTTAATGTAGTGATGACATATAAAACCCTTATGGGAACTCGTAAGTATAATGATAGTAACTTAGCTCGATATCGTATCGACGAGTAAGGCGACTGACCTTGAGGCATACGAGCAACAGCGCGATGATGCTTTATATGCTGAAGATCAACGGGTAATTCGATGGAGTACCCTACTGGAGACCCGGAAGAGGTTCCAGCAGATAAGGAAAATCCTGTGAGGATAAGGAGCTTACCCATGGGTAATGAGGGTCGCAGCCAGAATGACTGTGATGATTAAGATATGGTGCTCAGAAAAGTGAGTATAAAGAACCGAGATATTATTAAGAGATCTGAAGATGCATGTTGAATTCATAGCCGGACTACCAGATGTAGTACCAGCAAGAAAGAAGGATTGGAAGAATTACTTGAGATCTTATACGGAAATAGATGAGAATCCTTAGAGATTTTAATCTTAACAAAGACAGAGCTAGAGGGATGTATGATTATCAAAGACATCGATTTAGGGCGAGGAGCAGAGTCCCTAGGAATAGTTGAGAATGAGGCAGTAAGTGCCATATCATTTGATAAATGAATCAGTATGAATATTGTCAGTAATAATTTGCCACGGGAAGGCAGATGTCATAGGTTATAAATTACGAAACCAAAGTGAGGTTAATGAGGTGGTTTTATTCAGGGAAATGTTCATGAATGAATCAGTATAAAGTAAAGACATTGGGAAGTGACAGCATGATTGGGTAAAATTATATAAGGAAGTAGTAAGCAAGACAATGATCTCAGAACTTACCGGAAGATAAGACCCGTGAGTCAAGATGAACTCGTAATGAGACTACTGCCAGAGACTGAGTATAGAGTTAATTCAACTCAGTTAAATGATGAACCAGAAACGTTAGATGCATGTGATTCAGAGGAATATTAAATTCCTTCTTCTCTTTGAATGGATTATAGTAGTACCTTAAGTTTATTCCGATGCGGAATTATAATAGATCAAGTAATACGATCAGCAGTTAAAGAGAAAAATGTGAGAAAATCTTCCTGGAGCTAAAAGGTGAAATTGGTAATGACCAAGAGCTGGCATTGCTTAATGGAAAAAGGAAACTTTGTGCTTCCAATGACGCTTCGCATAAAGGGTTAGGTAGACCGACATTTGGTAGTATTGAATATCAGGACGTTGTGACAGGTTTCAGTTGGAAATTATTGATTCCCTTCTAAGGGATGGATATAATTGATTCCTCTCCAGTGGGTAAACTTCCAATCCGATGATGATTATTTCGTTAACTATGACTGCTTATGATTCCACCTGCTTGGAGGTTCATAGAACTATTCTTCAGGTTTCGAAACTGGTCTCCTTGATGTTACCAGTAGGTGGGTAGATTGATCAAAATTTCCCTGAGGCTGGAAAGGAATTCGGTGAATTCTGGCAAACCTTGTCTTTCTGATTATCAGAGAATGTCATGGAAGAGAGTAGAAACTGGAGCAAACCCTGTGATTCGGGTAAGGATGCTGTAAAATGGGTTAGTAAACGGACCCTGAGCATTACAATCGACGGTAGTGATAAAATGATGAAGTGAGATTGGACGAAAACAGGAAATGTAAGTAAGAAACTAGCCGGACGGAGAAATTCCGGGATTGACTTAAGTGAAAAGGCTGTTATGCCAGGAATGGTAAGCTTGCGTGGCACGCGGGATTGATAATAATAGATGAAAGATAAAAGTAGAGGAAAGGTGACCAGAGACGGTGCCGAATAGGCGATTAAGACTTATATAAAGTAAAGTTTTGGAAAGGTGGAAAGGTATCAAAGAAGGCACTATGCCGGCAATTGCTAGAAAAATAATGCTATTAGCCAACCCCTAAAATCATATATTTTTTTATATTTTTATGTGTGGCCAGTTGAGGCCAAGTCACAACGGACTATAAAGTGACTAGACCAGCAATGAAAAGACAAAGCAGGGTTGCTTCTAAGAAAGCACCGACTGCAAGGGCTTCTGATATAAAGGAAACATTAATGAGATCGTTTGAATCTTCTGCCGAACAACCCATGTTTTGATTGGGAATTCACTAGACCTTTTTAGGATGGGGTCACCCGTACTAAAGTGACTCATGTGTATATGGTTGTCCAAGATTTCGAGTAAAATGGAAGTATAGTGACTTGAGATGTATGATGTTAGGGTATCATGAATACCATGAATATATTATGACGGAAGAAAGTAAACAATGAAGGTATATGAAGAGGGTATAGAAAAGGTCAGAAATTGAACAGTATGCTGTAGGAATTTTGTCTGAGGCAAGTACCTTTGCGAAGAACGATAAGCACTAAGAGATTCACGTTGAACTCGACCAATATCTTCCAGAACATCCTTGCTACTGTTAACAAGTTCGGTAAGAGAAGAGATTGGCATATGTTGCCTTTTTGGAAGGCCAAATAGGCTGACAACTATCTGAAAGAAGAGGGTGGCATTAAACCACCGATCGATTATCAAATGAGAATGATTGAAAAGAGACCTTTATTAAGGATACATGATCTGATTGCCAATTATAAGATGCAAGAATTCCTTGGCAGTTGAATTAAGGATAGGATATCCATAAATTAAGACAAACCCTGGGGAATGCACAAGGGGTGGCATTAACCCTAATAACGACATTATGACTTCAGAGGATATGAGCTGGACTTGCTAAGGGAACGATGACCGGTAAGGATTATTAAAAAGAGTTCTGGGAAGAACATAGATAGAATTATTAGAGTATTGATCAATGACATTTTGATATGCCCGGTACCCAGAAAATACCGGAGGAATGATAAGGATGGCCTACGAAACCTTACAAGGAAAAGGGTAATATTCCGAACTGCAAAAATGGAAGTTTGGTAAGGAAAGTATGACATCGTAACAATAATGCCAGATGAGGCATGTATGAAACCCTGAGGAAGTATGGGTTGAACCTATAATGGTTGAGATTATCCTAAGATAAAGAAAGAACTAAGAAAAGAAGTATCCTAAGTAGGATTGGGAATAAACGTGATAAAGTTCCCACGGGTAGGTGGAAGCAATGACTTATGGAAAAAGACTGATAAATATATTTTTCTCCATCAGCAGAGCTTAAGGGAGAATGCTTTCACCCAACAGTGATGGGAATGAGGTAGAAATGTTTGAACTGGAATATATCCAGAGAACAAGGGTTACCAGAAATTATTATTATCAGGAAAGGCCAATGAGGTGGCCGACAGTCTAAGTATAAAGGAATAATTATAAATGTTCATACCGAAGAAACAAAATGATATTTGGAAAGACCTTGAAGGTCATATGGGAGTGGAGGAAGTTACATTCCTTTTGATGATTGTGCAAGAATCGAAGGTAATAATAGTTTAAGTAAAGATTCGATTCCTGATGGAGTCTTAAGCATATTACGTACCTTAGAAGGTTCCGTTTTGAGGCAAACCAGGACCATGGTACAAAATTGATGAAGTAAACCGTTAAGTTTCCAGTCTTTTATGGAAGATGCATAAGTGATAGTTTCATCAACCGGACCTAGCTGCGATGCTTGAAACTCTCCTGCAATTCTATCTGCTTCATGTTATATCTACATCAAGTTCAGGAAGTGTTCCTTATGGATAAGGAATAATGATTACTTTGTCTCCCTAAGGGATTTGAAACCCGTAGGGTTAACTATTAACGCACTACGTAAACAACAAGCGATGGTGATTCTTCTAAGAAAGGAGATGACAACGTAAAGATAAAGAAAGTGCTGCTATTGATAAGCTAAATGGCATGTTGATGAATGACAAGCAAGTTTGTGTTAGTGTACTTCTGCACAAACAAGATAGAGAATATGAGGTTGATAATTCGTGATGCTAAACGTATTCCCGTAAAAAGAATTAATGAGACTTGGAGGGAAGGGCGGTTGAGCCCGAGACTTATTGGGCCACCTGAGAGTTTATAAGTGTTCGGACGGCGATATTCGAGCCAGCCTTACCCCCAAAACTTATAGCACGGTCATAACGGGTTTTCATGTGGCCAGGCTATGCCAGTAAAATGCAGATGTCAACAGGTGATAGGAGTACGAGCATGTAGATATACGACCTGGTCTGACTTACGAAAGACAACCTGTGGAAAACCACGGATAGAAAAGAACAAATGATGAGAAACAAGGTTGGCAGAAGTAGATTATATGACTCTAAGTTAAAGGGATCGGGCCAGATTCATTTCGGAAAGTTTAAATTGGAATAACGTGATGATTATAGAATAAATGTGACGGAATACCGATAAAGAGGTACCAAGTGCAAAATGGTGTCCCAATAAAGAGGTGAAGGTGAAAGTAAATAATAGAAACGAGTAAGAATCAGATAATAAGAAGGATGTGATTGATAAAGAAAAGGCTGGGAAAGCAACTATGGAACAAGAAGCAAGGAATGTTATGAATGGGTTTTCTAATGAACTCTCAGGACGACAACCTGATAGTGTCAATATTATAGCATGAAAAAGCTAGTAACATGATATGGGATGTCAGTAATAATGATGTCAAGTGAGAAATCTAAGATTTAACCTGAAAGGTTGAAGGATTTCCCGAATGTGAGTATCGCTAAGATTGAACAAGAGTATTTGTCCATAGAATAATGGACAAAGCAGCAAGATATGTTGACACATGAGATTGCGATCAAATAGTATTGGATATAATTATGATTAATTTCTTCTCTGATAAACCTCTATAGTTCAGAGGTAAATTCTGAGTATGATATTCTACAATCGTGAAAGCTTTCTATAATCCTTTAGAACTCTTTTCTCTTCTTCTCTCTTATTCATCTTCTTTATGAATTGAGAAGAACAACCCTTTTAGGAGGGGAGGTACTGCTACGTGACTATCTGTCTATGTGATAGAAGTCTAAGTGGAATGCCATGACTTGTTTAATTGCTTGTCAAGTACTAAAGGCTGGCCCCCTTCTGTACTAACTATGCAATATAACAAATGTTCAATTGATCATAGTGATCTCTCAATAAATCTTTCCACTTCTCTATATTGATCGAGATTGCGAAGATTAAAGCGATCAGGAAATGCACAGTACGAGCGAGGTTACCTCCGAATTCGTAGGGTGATAGTGATACCAATGTTACTGCAGGTATCAATAAGGATAAGACTGAGTAAGAGTATAACCCGTATAGTGAGTTGTACGAAAGGTAGCAACGTTGATGGAAAAAGGATACAGTATGAATCGTAGCACTAGAAGATGTGCTGAGGAAGGGTAGAACGACTAATAATTGACCGGGAAGCTAAAAAGTGAACGGCAGGCAAACGACTCTTTGCTTCCTACCTGATTCCGGGACGGAATCCTTTTAAGGAGGGGAGACTGTAAGAACCCCAAATTTTGGATATAATTAAAACTTTTTATCAAGTAATGATAAAATGAGGAACAATGATTCCAACAACAAGGTCACCAGCTCTAATGAATGGATATTGCTTTGGACAATGATCCTGATGCATTGGTATATTGTCAGAATAGAGTAATTCGATGGTTGAGGACCTAGATAAGAATAATCTACCATCCAGGAAGGAGCTAATGGATCCTTGAAGGGAAATGAGTACGTGCATAGTGTTTCCCATACGTGCATAGTATTTCCCGTACGTGCATAGTATTTCCCGTACGTGCATAGTTTTTCCCGTACGTGCATAGTGTTTCCTGTACGTGCATAGTAATTTGGTGGATGAATAGTGATTTTGTAAGTTGGAAAACTTTTCACTCCACCCTATGTACGGGACGTGATATGGATGTTTCGAAGTCATATTAGTAATACGCGGAGGAAATAAGTGAATGCAGAGACGGTCGGAATTCAGAAATTCCAAATTCTTTTCGGTATAATATTTGACCGGACAGTGGATTAAATATTATTATAATCCAAGAATTGAGATATTAACTTTGAGGATTTGATATTTTGGGATGTTATTATATTTGATTTAAGAATGAAGGTAGGAAACCACTGAGGAGTGGTTATGGCTACAATGTAATAATCGATATTTGGAAAGAATGAATGGAATTCGACTTTATTATTTCTATGTCTTGAAGAATGCTAAAGGGTAACAATATAGGTAAGAATAATCTATCTTCTAAGGGAATAAGATATGGCAATTTCAAGCAAGAGAATACCCTCATGTCATCCAGATCGATAACGATTAATCCAGTAGTTCCGTAAAAAGGTTAAGGAACGATCGAAAGAGAATACGGACAATTGTACCACCCTAAGAGAACAAATAAAGAATACAGAATGAATAGTGTTTGGTGGGAGTATATAATAATATGAGACGACACTATATAGAAGCATTCGGAACGGATTTCCGAGTTCGTATTAGTGATCCAGGGGGAAAATAAGTGTATGTAAAAGCTGTCGGATTCTGAAAAACCGCACTTTTATTTTCTCCGAGAGTTCCCTGGACACTGATAGCCTTAAGTATTTAACGAATGGATTTAAGGAATATAAATTGGAAAGTTAGAATGAAAGATGGAGAATGAAAGTATTATTATTAAAGAGGATTCCCGGTAAACCCTAATTAGAAATCCGTGAAATATTCTCACGAACGATCAATTGAAACGGGCAATAACCGGACACAGAAACAAGCAGAGGAAGCAAGAGTCTTGTGCAAGCTACTAGAACAAATATCTACTAACCAAGTGGGCAAGAGTAACTAGCATGGTCATGGAATAAACTAGTACTTAGCAAAACAAACCAACTAGTTAGCTTACAACCATCCAAATCTTGACACATGCCTTGCAATTTTCATCATCCAATACATCATACTCCACTAGCACCACTTGGATGAGATATTATCTCACACAAATCACTTTATGCATTATTGGATAATCAACCAAGCAAGAAACTCTCCCCCCCCCTTCCAAGAACACCATTCGGCTTCTTCCTTAATTCAAGAGGGGAAATCAACCTTCCAACCATCATTTGGTCTCCAAATTTTTATGGTAAGTCCTATAATTCATAAAAGTAATCTCCTAGAAATCTTAGCCCCAAACTCCTCTTTTACCATTTTCAAATAAATCCTCAAAGGGGAGGATGAATAGTGTTTTAATGAAAACTAATCTTTGATTTTCTTGTTTTCATGATTGATTTAGCAAGCTTAAAGCAATCCAAGGACCATACCAAGCTTAGTGAGGCTAGAATATACTTCGAGGAAGGTATAAACATCCTAAACTATAGCTTTTACTTTGAGTTTATATGAGTAATAAGAAGGATTGGTTGATTAGTGGTTGATATGTTAGTTATATGTTTAGATCCATGGATTTGTGGTTGATTATGGTTGATGATCCATGAGATGGTTATAAGGAGATGTTATTGATCTTGTCATGATGTTTATCATGTGTTTAAGTGGTTGATTTGATCATGGGGTGATCGTGATAAAGTGTAAAAACTTTGGAAAACGCGTAAACATAGCCGTTATAATGTCCGATTTTACAATATCATGTTTTGTGTGCCATTTTTCATATCAAGACCCTACTGTCCAGAAACCTTTTCTGCCATGATAGGATAGGTTATGTTATAAGCTTCGTTTTGATATAAGGAACGTGTGAAACGGACTTACGGTTTAGGAGTTACGGCCGGTTTACTAAAAGTATATCGAAACCGTAACCGAGAATTCGTAACTGTAATTTAACCCTCGTAAACTATGTAACGTCATGGCGAATCTTGGTAAATAAATACTAGAGGTAAAAAGGAAGGTGTGAAAGAAAACCGTATGTCAAAAGGATCATTTTTCGATTTATTAAAAATGTTCGAGTCGAGGTTAAACGCGAACGAACCCCTAAAAGACGACTCTTTTATAACTTCGGTAAAACACTTAGAAAACGGGCGATAAAACTCGGAGTATAGTATTGGTTCGTAACGATCGACTTTAGAACTCATATGACTTAAGTATGTCCCAAGTATAAGTACAATGACATGTCGTATTAACGAACGAATGTCGGGTCGGATCAGTGATAAAAGTAATCCACTAAAAGGGGTATAACGAGATAACTCGAGAACGTGTTTCGAATTAAGTATAACTTAACTTTTTATATGTTAAGTGATTAATCCCGAATGCCTTGGCTATTTATAGATCACCAAGCTGAACCGGGACCCGCTACCACTACCCCTTACCGTACTCGACTATCAGGCAAGTTTCAATTCCCTTCTTTTAGGCTGTTGTTGTGATTGAATAAATATATATATATGATTGCTGATATGCATATGCCATTGCATGCATGCCTACTTTCAAGTTGAATTGATATACTTGTTCCCTGAATGTTATTGTTGGCTTATAAGCTAGATAGTTATATATCAGTTATAAGCCGGTTATTGTAAGACCATCATAGAAGGGCGTATACATCTTATTAATCAAAAATAGACCGGGAGTCAATATTCCTTGATATATCGAGATTACCTCGGAGGAAAATATTTAAGTAAATATTTTCTATTATTTGGGCGACGAATATTATTTGAATATTCGTTCGAGACTAATTATTTTAACGATCCTTACTTCAAATAATTATTTGAACGTAACTATTCAACGAATAATATTTCTCAATATTCATTCAGAGTCGAATTGATTATCGATTATTATTTCGAATATTCTTCTAAAGATGAGACTACTAAATGAATATTATTTGGATATTCTTTTAGAATATTATTTTATTAAATAAATATTACGTTTGAATATTCATTTAAGATATTGAATACTTGATGAATATTATTTTAATATTCATCTGAAGCTTGATTTAATTATCGAATATTATCTCGAATATTCCTTAAGGCTTGGATTACTAAATGAATATTACTTGATATTCATTTAGGATATTATTCATTAAATGAATATTACTTTTGAATATTCATTTAAATTCCTAATTAATTATGAATATTACCTTAAATATTCTTTTCAGGTCTTATTAATTAATGAATATTGTTTTGAGTATTCATTTAAATATTTATTTATTCAATAAATATTCTCCTGATATTTCTTCAGGGATTATTTTGAGAAATACTCTGATTAAAGATATTCTTTCATATTCCCAATTATTCTTTAAATATTTTAACTCAATAAATATTCTCTGAATATTTATTCCATACTTAGTATAACCTCGATAAGGTTTATCTTCTTCGATTATTACAGAAAATATTTCGGAGTCATATTATTATTATTAATCTTATATCAAGAAAGGTTCTCAGACATCATTCTTCTTTGAGTCTATCTCCTTAATAATAAGGGAACCTTACTTGGAAAAATGTTATTTATCTTGTCGACTTCCCGGTCATAAAGTATTCCCTTCACCCGCAACTCGGGTGCTGTTGACTTATTAAGTCGTTGCTTACCTTCTCATCTTTCGAGGGGTAAGATTACTGGAACAAGTTGATATCCGTCACCAAGTAATAGCTTGGGAGTTATTGGTAAATTTTCCTTTCCAACTAGATACGACTACTTTGTGGAGTCTTATCAACAAGTATTATACTTGGGGAAAGGGGGACGAACGTTACATTCAGAATCATGAATTCTATTTGAACTAGGAGTCGTGTAAGAGGCCGAGTAGCGCCGGTCCATCCCCTTTGGCCCAACCGTTGGCCGGGGAGAGCTAGTAAGGCGGTATACAAGTAAAGCCGTCAGTTCTTCCTTCTACCGGTAGTAAATCTAAATTGAGCTGTACGATCTCGACTGATCATCAAGATTGGAACAGCGGGCGCGGTGAATACTCCATCATTGGTTCATCATCCAAACTTATTTATTTCCTGCAACATGATTACTGTTGGCAAAACTGGAAAAATGTTCATAACTGGAATTGCAACCTTTTCATGCAAGTTCCTCTTCTTAATAACAATGAGAATATCTCGCTTACTTTTGACATAGCAGATATTTCTACAAACAAATACTTTAAGTTACCTTGTAACTTCATCGTTCATATTATACTGGCATCATTTCCGTAAATGCATGGCATATGGTTTGAAAGATACTTTTGAACTGTTATACTTTATCGTTCAGTTATATATTATTGTTGGTGGGCTATTGCTCACCCTTGCTTTATTATTATATCACAACAACAGCTAGACCAGATGACTCGCACAAGGCGCACTCGACGCGGGCGAGGACGATGAGACTACCAGAGCTGAAGAAGAAGCTATTGGTAGGATATATTTATTCTTTCAGTACCAAGTATATAGTCTAGTATGACTTATGTAAATGGATGGCAAAGAGTATGTAATTATATTGAAATTCTTTTGGATTGTAAGAACTCATAATGTGATTAAGAAAAATTTGATTGTGACTCTGATTTCATCTCTGGGACTATAACGGGTGTGTTTTATATTGTTGTGTTGGGTCATAGAGACGTAATTTATTTTATGTTAAGGAAAGTTCAATTGTTGTGGACAGAATTGGAAACCGTAACCACCGGATCCCGGACCCCGGATCTGGGGGTGTTACACTTAGGTTAAAAGAAGAAGATTGATTCTTGATGATTCTGATGAAGAAATGAACATTGAAGCTCCAGAGGTGATTTCCAAGGAAATACCTACTGTTGAGACAAATACTGTAGAAGAAGCTGCCAATACACCTGCCAATGTACAAATGGATGAGGATAACAGAGAAGATTTTACTGTTATGGATGATTTTGATGAAACATTCATACCATTCTCTGATCACATTAATGTTCCTCTCTCACCTGTTATTGCAAACTCTGAAGAAACTGGTGCAGCTGATCAACCAACTGTAGTACTTGATGAAACAGTGGCATCACACACTGAGCTATTCTCTGATGCTCACCAGGTTCCTGAACAAGGTGAAGAAGTTGAACAAGTTGAAGTTCCAAAGTCTGTTGAGGCTAGAGACACAACTGCAGAGATTGCTGCTGAAATAGCAGTAAATGTTACTGAACCTGCAGAGTTTGTTGAAGAGAATGTTGCAGTGCATACTAATCAAGTTGAAGATGCAGCTGTTGATGTTGAAGATGAAGGAAGTGTAGAATCAAACTCTTCTCAGGGTATACCAGTTCAAACTGATGCTAAGCACACACCTTTTTCTAAACCTTCAGATCAACATGACATTGAAGCTGAGCACTTTGCCAAAAATTCAAGGGATTGGTATAAGTCAGATTGTATTTTTCCTATTGAAAGAGCAGCTAAATTTGTTCAACAATCTGCTACAAAGATCTCAAATCCTGATATTATCTCAAGTCTACAAGCAACCATTGTTCAAGTAAAGACTCTGAATGAAAGATTTGATGAGTCTCAAAAATCAGTTAATGAACTAAGAGCTGATGTTGTTGATAGAGATATGACTATGCAGAGGGATAATCAAATAAAGTTCAAGACCATTTCCAAAGCTCAAGAAACTCTGTTTCAGAGACTGGGTCAAGTTGAACAGAATCAGACTACCTTGTCTGGAAAGATTGACTCCATTGCTAACTCCTTGGAACTGATTACTTCTATTTTGATTCCTGATGATGTCAAAAAGGGGGAGAGAGTTGCTAAGTCTAAGTGCAGGCAATCTCAAACTCTGACTAAAGAGGATGAAGATACTGAAGATGGAGGAGCAGGAGCAAAGGACAAAGGGAAGAAATTATTAAGAGCTGATGAAAGTCTGAAATTTAGCAAGTCTTCTAAGTCAAAGTCTGTTAGAACATACACTGATACTCAGGGTACTTCAAACACCAAGAGTTTATTATTCACTAAAAATCCACTGACTGATGAGGAATTGGCTGCTAAGTTATTTCTTGAAGAAAATGAAGAAGGGGCTACTATTGAAGATATTAAAGCTGAAGAAAAGAACTTACAAGAAGAACATCAGAAAGCTTTAAAGTCTGGAAAGTTTAAAAAGAAAGAAAAAGCTCCTAGGCCTGTTCTTAAAGGCATTGTGATTAAAGAAAATGTTGGTGCTGATCAAAGATCACAATTATCCAAGAAACCAACAGAAGCTTATGCTAGATTGAAGCTAAAAGGCATTGCTAGAGAAGGAGAAGACTCAAAGAAGAAGAATACAACCTCTGTTTCTACACAAGTTGTACAGAGACCTTTATCTACTCAGATGCAAATGGTTTTTGGAAAACCAACTCTTCATGATCCATCTCTGATGACTGGAGGTACTACTACTGATCTTCTGCATGGTAGAGCTTTAACAGGAAAGCAAGGTCGAGATAAATCTGGATTGAGCTCTCATAAAGAAGTCAGAGTGAACACTGGTCCTAGAGATTCTTCATCACTGGCTGTTCCAGGTCTTGGTGTTACTCAGGAGAGTTTAGACATACTGGAATCAGTTCAGTTAATTCATCAAAGAAGTTTGGATAAAGACTTTCTATTTTATTTCATGGAAGATGGTACTGTATACAAAATTGGTGAGTATGATCTTGATTTGAAGCTATGGGAGGAATTAGAATATGTTCTATATCTCTTCAAGGTGAAAAATCGAAGGACTCAACAAGCTGCAAATGTGCTAAGAAATAAGATGCTACATAATTTTGCAGTCAGAGGGATGAAATACAAAAGTCAATATGTCCCAAAGTACAGAGATTATCATGGGAATATTGTTGAGATGAAGAAGGGTAGTGCTAAACTGAAGACAGACCTGGGTATAACAGTTCTTGATTTTAACTCAGAGTCAGCTAAAGCACAGTTCATCAGACTGGGGAATGAGATGAGAAGAAACAAAATCTATGATATGAGGTCTGCTATTTATCAAACTGGTGAAGATGAACCTAAGCTAAAGGAGATCAAGGAGGTTATGCAAACAGAGCTTGAAAATGCTGAAAGAAATTACTTATCGACTACCTTAGAACAACACCAGATGTTGAGGAGATTAAGGATTAAAGCTCTGTAAGAATTTTTCTTGTTTTATGTAGATTTTGTTAAGTAGAAGTTAAACTCTGTTTGTATATTAAACACTGTATTTATTTATTTGTTTTGACATCATCAATTATTGTTAAACTTGTGCATTTTTGCTAATGAACAAGTTCGGGGAGATTGTTAGAAATAATTGATGTAAATATTAATCAGTGTTTAAGTGTTACAGTGATAAATCAGAGTTTAGCTGGAAGCAGTCAGACTTTAGTTAAACGTTGACAGTTGGAAGCTCGACAGAGTTTGTTAAACTCTGTCTGGAGGCAGCGTCTACTGGTCAATAGTGTTTGAAGATTTATTATGGAAGCAATATCTTTGAAGATTGGATAGCTGTCAAAGAGATTGAGTTGACTAAGGAGACGTGTAATAATCGTAATTGATATCAGTTGTATAGCTAATTTATAGGAGTATCAATTATAGATTGTATAGCAGCTGTATATCTTATAAATACAGTTAGGTTAACCCTAGAAGGGTATCGATCATTGTGAAATATTATTCATTGTAACCTAAGCAACTCTCTGTGATATTCTACATCACTGAGAGAGAAGTTATTAATTCCAAACAGTTTTTAATTGTTTAAACGCATATTTTATTGTTAATCTCGCATACGATATTGATTATACCTGTGTATTCGGCCTAACAATTTAATTATGTCTTTCCTATAAATTCGAACTTTTCTCCTCTATATATTCAAACACCTATTATGCTTCTAATATAACTTTTAATTATAGTTTTTTTCTATGAATTCAAACTCTTCTCCTTTACAAATTCGAACACCTATTCTACTTCTAATAAAACTTTTAATTATAAGCCTTAAAAATAGCTATGTTACTTCCAATAGAACTTTTTATTATATGTATTTCTTATAAATTCGTGTTCTTCTCCTCTGCAAACACTTATTCTACTTCTAGTAGAATTTTTAATTATTTGTCTTCTCTATAAATTTGAACTCTTGTCCTCCATTAATTCGAACACCTATAACAACTATTCTACTTCTAATATGCTAAAAGATATTATTTTTAATTATTAGTATTTAAAATTGTAAAATTTTAAAATAATTAAAAAATAGATTGAGACAATATTAGAGACGCCACATAACCTCCCACATATTTTTCTTTGTATAAACGTAAATCAAAATAACATATATACTGAGATAAGATGACGATATATACCCAATATTTGATGTCCGGATTGTTTGTAACTGATTTTATCATTCCTGCAAAATTCAAAAGAAAAATAATAAAACTCCATAAAAAATGAAGCAAACAAACATGAAAATATATGCAAACCTAGTCATAAATATGCATCCATGCATAAAAAAACAAAAATAAAACTTTATAAAATGACAAACATGTGCATAAAAATAATTGCAAATCTTGTTATATAAATCAATTCACGCAATAAAGAAAACGAAATTTATGAATTAAAAATAATGACAATGAGACGATGGTCTCTGTTTCATGCGTATATATAAGCCATAGAGAGTCTTAGCTATAAATTCGAATTCTTCTCCTTCATAAATTCGAACACCTTTACAATCTATTCTATTTCTAATATGTTATGAAGAATATTTTATTTTATTCATAAAATATTGACAATGAGATGTTGGTCTCTGTTTCATGCGTATATGTAGGCCATAGGGAGTCTTAGCTATAAATTCGAATTCTTCTCCTTCATAAATTCGAACACCACTAAAATCTATTCTATTTCTAATATGTTATGAAGAATATTTTATTTTATTCATTTGTATTTGTAATTCTAAATTGTATATTCTATAAATACCTATTCTACTTCTAATCTAACTATTAATTATATATCTTCTCTATAAATTCGAACTCTTCTCCTTCATAAACTCTTTATAATTCTAAAAATATATGTTCTACAACCACCTATTCTACTTCTGTTGAACTATTAATTATATGTTTTCCCCATAAATTTGAACTCTTCTCCTTCAAAAACTCGAACACATAATACCTATTTTACTTCTAATATTATAATGATATTTTTTATTTATTAATATTTAAAATCCTAAAATTCTAGAAAATTAGAAATATGCATGAGACAATATTAGAAGTGCCACCTAAACTCCCGCGTATTCTCCTTTATATATATATATATATATATATATATATATTGATTTTCATGTTCCGTATAAGATAATGTGGATAGCATTGGAGTTCAAGGAGATTAGAATTGGATTAGATTGCCTTTTGGATTGTCATCGATAGCTACGTTTTTGTAATAATTAACGTTGTAAAAAACTTTTTGAAGAATAAATTATATTATATTTTAATTTTTTATTTAGAATTTATAGTCCGAAAAAAATATATATTTTGGATGATTTAAAAAATAAAAATGTTGATACATGCATATATATTACAAATAACACGCCATTTCCATTTTCAATATCTTTTCTCAGACAGTCATCTTTTGTTCAAAGTTTGAAAATCTTTCCCAATTTGTAAAAAACTAGCGAAGCAAGTCATTTTCACAGAGAATCAACTAGTGGGATCTATAATCTAGAACTGATGATGACCTGCTGAGAGAGAGATAGAAATTCTTACTACAAAGGGCATGTTACATATATAAGTCTTGACTTAATTTCACCATATGACCACAACCACAGACTCATACACAAATTATGTCTATATAACACTTATGTAAAACAACATAGTAACACTTATGTAAAGACCGAAAAATGTTTGTTCCAACCACAGTAGAAGAAGTTTTTGAAGACATTAAAGCTCGTCACAACGGCTTAAAAAAAGTTCTCACCACTGATATATTCTTTTTATGTTTTATGCATGCTAAACTACTTTTTTGTCATTTCACACTAACTGTGCCATCTTATTCATTAGTAAACATGTGTTTTGCTATTGCAGATTATGCAGAGTTTTATCAGCAGTGCAAGACAGGTTTAACAATATTCCCATCTTCATGTATGTGTTATATGTTATAAACATATGTGTGTTTTATGTATGTATACGTAATGTATATGCATCGGACGATGTACACATGTCATTGCGGATTGTGTGCTTTTCGGTTGTCATCGAATTAGGTTTAAGTTTTGTATAATCTCTACGCTTCGTGAAAATACTTATGTTTATCAAAAATATTTACTCACCGTGACTTTATTTCTCTCTCAGGAAAGCAAAATCTTTGTTTATATGGTTCTTCCGATGAAGGATGGGAACTCAAGTCTTCTGATCAGATCCCACAAGATTTGCCACATCCCACGTTTGGTATTAACTTGAAAAGGGATGAGATGAAAGAGAGGGCATGATCAATTTTTGTTGTCAGGCACAGTGATGCATGACTAACTTTGGTAACTTCCTATTTTGATCAATTACTGTATCTGAAGAAAAATGACATGTCTCCTTCTTCATTTGAAATTCCAGTTTTAAACTATTATGTGATTTTCATGCACACCTTATTTCATAGCTATTAAATTTTGAAAACTATAATTTCAATTTAAAAATGATAAATATCATTGAGAAAAAAGTTGGACATAAAAATGTTTTCTGAACTTACCCCATGTTTGGATGCAAGTTCTTGTGGGCCGAAATAGAGCTTATATCGAGATAAGTAAAAAGTAACGGGCCACCAACTTTCTTCTCAATGTCCAGCTTATTATATTTTTAATACACGATCCCAATTTACATGTCTACCTGTTTGGATGCAAGTTCTTGTGGACCAAAATAGAGTTATATCAAGATAAGTAAAAAGTAACGGGCCACCAACTTTCTTGCCAGTGTCCAGCTTATTCTATTTTAATACTCGATCCCAATTTACAAGTCTAATGGTTAAATTGACCCTCACTAAACATTAGAACTTATTCAATTATTATTTTTAAAAATCAAAAGTTACGTTTTAAAATAGATTAACTGTACTTTTTAATGATATTTTTTTTCTCAATTATATAATACTTATAAATTTTAGTTAAACTTTAGTCAATTTCACCAGTCAAAAAAGGAACGAGGACGGGGACGGAGGGAGTATTATTTTTCTAAAATCACTTGCAATACAGACGTGGTATATTATAAATTAGTCAATAATAAAAAAATGATCTACTTGTTTATCTCAAATATTTATTTCGAATATTGTGTTTTCAATTTTGTAGTTGAAATTACGTAAATGTAGTAATCTTATTATATTCTTTATTTTTAGTAATTTGTGTTATTTATATGTTTTTAAATTTTTTCCTTTAACCTAAAATCATGTATTATAACTATTTTATCAAGTATTCAATTTTAAATTTTCTTAATAAATTTGTAAATTATAATTTACAAAACACTTCATTTACATGGTAAGTAAAATTATCCAAACGCCTAAAAAACTTAAACATAATAATTTACTTATCACTTATATTGCAATTATTTGTTTAAATTGAAAATTAACTTATTTTAATGTAAGCCAAACATGCCCATAATGTATTCATACTCTTGGTTCATTAATCTACAATTATTGTAATACATCTTTTGTTATAATTTCACATTATTTTTCATTGTATTCTAAACGCGTCTCTTCCGTTTGGTCCATGCTATGCCATCACTTTGTGAGGTTCTCTCCGATGCTGACTTGGAAAAGGTGAAGTACTTAGTTATTTTTTAGTTTAAGCACTGTATAAATATTATAGTTATAATTTTTTTTTGTTTTTATTAATTGAACACACAACCATCTTTTATAATCATCAACCTCTAATATTTTTTTTTTATTGTTTTTCATCTATTTTTAACCGAATGTAATATATTTTAAACTAAAACAAATCATCCTTAAAGTGTCCTTTTATTAATGTGGTTACTTTTTTGATGCAGGGAGATGAGGATTGTGATACAGACCAGTATCCTAGGCTCACTATCACCATGTGTTTCTACTATGGGAATCGGTTTGATAAACATTGAAGTTTGATTCAATGCTGGCTGCCTAAGGGCTGTGGCGCTTGGCATCATTTGGAGTGTGTGAATCTCGATCGACAAAAGGCAAGGGCGATTAAAGATAATTTCAAGTGTGACGATTGTTGAGGTGAAGTAAATATGGTAATACACTGGGAAGCTGCTACTCTTATATCAATTTTTATATTGCTTCATTGATAGAATATTTCCATTTTGGTAAATATATTGGTACTTCACAATTATCGAACTTGTGCGGCAAGAGATCGAATTGTAAAATGTCTGCTTGTGTTTGTGCAACTACGGGAAATTCTTAAATATTTCATGCTGATTCTTGTTCTTTATGGTAGTGGATACACATGGTAACTTTACTTCTTATACATAATAATTGATGGTTATGTAGCTCTTCCTAGTAGTTGGTAGGGATCACAATTTTCCAGCTCACTTGGCGAGCGAAATGCCACCTTGCCCGTCACTTGAACAATGCCTATGAATTGGTTTTTAACTTTCTATTCTAGTAAGTTTTGGATGACTTGCATGATATATACTTCACTATGCATGCTTGACCTCATTAAATTAAATTAGCTAAGCTAATAATCGGGCATGATGTTCTTTGTTTACAAAATATATGTTATCTAATAGTAAACTTTGATATCTGTAATTCACTGTACTGTACAATGTTGTTTGGTAGCTCAAGTTACATGACTTAAAGTTTCAAATAAATTAGACAACAATGTGGAGATTCTCCTGGTTTTCACTTTTCAAAGTTTATATTTTGATTCTTTCAAAGACATTATTTAAAATAGTATAATTATCATCTTTTCTGTATTATCAGAAGCATCACATGGTAAAATTCTGTTGCAAGTAGAAATAGCAACTAAAACCTAACACAATGATGCTCAAAGAAGCATAATATCCGTTCAACAGATATTTTCCTTCTTTCACCATCTGAACAATGTGATTGGAACAATCCTGCATGCTGTTAATTATTATATTTTGCTTTTGAGTTTAATAGCCCCTTCTTAAGGGGATATGATCATGCATAGACTACATAGTATCTATTCAGGATTTCCATTATGGTGATGTACTGTAATTTTTTCTTGTTTTTTATCAAACACGTGCTATTTGTGATTACATTGTATTGCATATTCAGATTGTAATTATTTCTTTGATTTAATTGTTCCTTCTGCTTCGAGGAGCAAATATGTATAGTTTATATATGCTATCATAGATACAACAAGGCCTACTCACACGCTAAAACCTTGATATTACGTAGGCCATCACTTATGACATTGATCATTTAAGTGACAATGTGAATGTTTACAGAACTCTAATGGACTGCTTGATTCCCTGATTTCCTCATTGTTCATGACGATTGTATTTCAACAATAATTTGTAAATTCAATTTAACATATACAAGTGCAATTGGCCCACGTGTTGCCATCGGTATGGCAAAATGTTCTTCAACTATTATATGTGATGGCAGAGTGTCTCCAAGAGGAGATCACAAGGTGCATTTGAAAGTCACTGTCCCCTTAGATATGTTAAGATTATTATGAGTTGTACGTAGATGATCTTCTATAAAATCAATATCTAATCATATTTTTCTTATGTGTACCAATAATATATAATGGAAACATCAGAGGCCTTAGGATGTTGGTAAAATATTCCAGAAATAAGGTAGTAATAATAAAGCTGCTAAAGAATGTAATTCTACTTGGTAAGCTTAGCTTTGATTAGAGTGTTGTTGGTGGGACAACAGACTTTCTTCAACTTACCTTTTCACTTCTTAGTGTTTTAACTTCTTAATCACTGTAGAATTAACAATAAGCAGATCCTATATTATATTATGTACATGTGTAAGAAGTGATTAATCAAATATATTTTCACTTTTCCAGCTTAAACTCTCAACATATGTTAAAAGTTCATATTTGACATATTTTTATATATATATGAATCAACCCAATTAATAATTTCATGAAATGGAACAAAATATTAAAATTTAATATAACAATAACAAAAATTACTAGATAAATTTTTTAATAAAATCTCAATATTTCAATACAAAATTTAAAATCATATTGATTTAATGATTGATAAAATAGTTGAAACAATTTTAATATAATAATGGGCTTTTAATTAAACATGTGAATGTATTTTATTTATATGTTAATAAGTATTTAAAATTTATTAATATATTTTAAATTAATACATTCTAAATAAGTCTTTAATAATAGTAGTAAAATACAAATAGTATAAGAATTTGAAAATTTAAATAAAGCAAATTAGTAAAAATATGTTAAAAACAAACTACAAGTACGATTTAGGTGGCACATCATTTTGTATATTATTTCTATATCCAATTATGTACATCTAGCATTACTCCATTTACAAACATAATGATGGCTAATGGAGTACCTTTTTTGAAAATATATTTTTATGATGCAATTATAGATCTTTCTCCTAACAAAATATATCTGTTTTATAGTTTAATATCCAATTTTTAGAAGTATATTTTTAGTAATTTAATTCTACTAGCATTACGTCGTGCTCGAGCAACAAAGTGATTTTTTTTATCAGTATTAGCTTATAACTCTTTTTAATATTTATAATTAGTAACTTATTGTTAGTCATAGAGGCATGTTTGTAACTATGTAATAACAAGCCTAATTGTTTATAAATGCATTGCATTACTTACATGATCCCTTAACTGGGGAACCCTTTTAGGTGGTTTTCTTTCTTGTAAAATTGTACTTGTAATGGGCATCAACTCTATATGTGTAAATGTATAAAAAGTCATTAAATAATGTTTGGAAGAAGATCCAGAGATCATGCCTTAATCTTGAAGAACAAGGCTAAAGAAATAAGCACATTTGTAGTTGAAGGTTGAAAATTTGTCAAAGTACATATTCGAGAAGTAATTTGTGCTATTATAGAAGTCAGGAATTCGAGAACTCAAGAATTCGATATGTCAAAGTCGCTATTCGATATCTCAAGAAGTCAACAAGTCAAAGCTACATTTGATATCTCAAGGACTTCACTTGTGAAAAGACATATTCGATATCTCAGGGATTCCATAAGTAAAGACACTATTCGACATCTCAAGCATTCCACAAGTAAAGCTCTATTCGAGAAGTGATTCGATATGTCTGAAAAGGCTTGTTCGAGAACTCAGAGTTGTCTAGCTGTTCAAAGCAGTTCTCGAATCAAGTATTTAGTCATTTCTCGAATGAACTTTTGAAGACAAATTACTAAAGATATTCAAGTCAAAAAATCTACACAAACCAAGACACCAACAGTGACATATCATTGTTGTGTGTACATGGAAAGTCAATTTGTCTATTACCAACATTGTAACAGGCAGCTGAAGAAGTGGATCTAGACAGCATAGAAATTTGTTCGTATCACAAGATGCTTAGACTTGCACCAAAATGGAATAGACAAGTTAGAAAGTCAATTTGTCTGTTACCAACATTGTAGTAAGTGGGCTGTGCACAGCCTCGCTTCTTTAGTTGTCAGAAAATATCTCTCTGAGAAACGAAGTTGAGAATACTACCATTTGTATTCCCAGATTGTAGCATAGTACTTTCAATCTAATAAAATATTAGATTAAAGTGAAATTGTGTGTTCTTAATTCCGCACTGAATATTTTTAACCTACACTTTCAAGCTACACACATATACCTCACATATTCAACTAGTAGTCAAGAAATTAAAAGAAAATCAAGAAAGTTTGGAAAATACATTCAACCCCTTCTGTATTTTCTTGTGTGTATTTCATACTCAACGCTTCTAATTCGTGCAATGCACGACTTTTTTTTAATATCTATAATTATATTATTTTTTTAATATTTATATGTTATTAGTTTACGTATTGAATTATTGTTAAAAATTTGATATTTATAAGATTTTACATGTTCAATATACTATTTGTGTTATATCTTGAATTCTTAAAATTTGATTTGGATGATTTTATAACCAATGTGAAATTAATAAAATAGTCTTTAATTTAGTGATTGTTTAACAATTATTTTCCAATTAAAATTACCCAAAAACGAAAGAGAGAAGAAATTGACGATTTTTTACGTTGAAAATTCTATTCGATTTAGGAAATCTACTTATATTTTGTTTTGATAATCAAAATTCCCTTCTTATATATTTGAAGATAATTCTACTAAAAACCAAATACAGTTTTAATAATAAGTGTAAGAGGGATTTTGTCCAAAAGTTTGGTCATCACTACGACAAAATAAATAAGAACCATTAAATCTTAAAATGGTCCTCAGTACGACAAAATAAATAAGAATCGTTAGATCTTAAAATAAATAGATGAAAACCGTTGGTTGTAGCATATTTTTTCTTAATTTTAATATGTAAACTAAAAAGTGTATTTATATTGAAATATGAAAAAATATATGTCAATGATATAAATCATATATAATTAGGTTTTATACATTGTATATGTAGGTCTTCTACATTGAATATGATTAATGTAAAAATTCGTAATTATATTTTCTCTTAAGATGTTGAGTCTTTCCATTTAGATAATAATTGTTGTTAGTCACAGAGGCATGCCTGAGTACATCTAATAACAAGCCTAATTGTTTGTAATGCTTTGCATTACCTACATGACCTCTTAACTGAGGGAACCTCTAGTTGTAGAGTTTCTACTTGTTATAGTACTTGTAATAGGCATCAATTTCTATCTGTGTAACTATAATTAAAAGTCAGAGAATAATGCTTGAAAGAAGTTCCAAGGATCATGCCTCAAGCTTGAAGATCAAGACTGTCAAAATAAACACAGTTAGATTTTGGAGAATGAAGATTTGCCTAAGTACCAATTCGAGAAGTATGTTTGTTATATTCGAGAAGTCTCACTACACCAAACTGGCAAATTACTAACAGATAAAAAAAGCCATTAGTAACGGATATATCCGTTACTAATTAGTAACGGATATATCCGTTATTGATGGCATTAGTAACAGATATATCCGTTACTAATTAGTAACGGATATATCCGTTACTAATGGGTCAGATATCCGTTACTAATTAGTAACGGATATATCCGTTACTAATTCTATGTATCCGTTACTAATTAGTAACGGATATATCCGTTACTAATATTAAATATCTGTTACTAATTTGTAACGGATACATAGAATTAGTAACGGATATATCCGTTACTAATTAATAACGGATATATCCGTTACTAATTCTATGTATCCGTTACTAATTAGTAACAGATATATCCGTTACTAATATTATATATCCGTTACTAATTAGTAATGGATATATAATATTAGTAACGGATATATCTGTTACTAATTAGTAACGAATACATAGAATTAGTAACAGATATATCCGTTACTAATATTAGTAACAGATATATCCGTTACTAAGGAATAATATATCTGTTACTAATTTAATACGTTTAAAAGATTTATATTATAAAATCACATCAAATAAACTTGTTATTTTTTAATTTTTTTGTATATCAATAAAATCATTAGATATTAACAGCCGTACGGTTGGATCGTCGAAAAAACATTTTAAAAATATTGTTTTGTGAAATCGGGACGATACTAGTTATCGCGAATATTGTTTTTTGGAGATTTATATTACAAAATCACATCAAATAAGCTTGTAATTTTTTAATTTTTTGTGTATATCACTAAAATCCTTAGATATTAACAGCCGTACGGTTGGATCGTCGAAAAAATATTTTAAAAATATTGTTTTGTGCAATCGGGACAATACTAGTTATCGCGAGTATTGTTTTTTGGAGATTTATATTATAAAATCACATCAAATAAGCTTGTAATTTTTTAATTTTTGTGTATATCACTAAAATCCTTAGATATTAACAGCCGTACGGTTGGATCGTCGAAAAAAGATTTTAAAAATATTGTTTTGTGCAATCGGGACGATACTAGTTATCGCGAGTATTGTTTTTTGGAGATTTATATTATAAAATCGCATCAAATAAGCTTGTAATCTTTTAATTTTTTGTGTATATCACTAAAATCATTAGATATTAACAACCGTACGGTTGGATCGTCGAAAAAAGATTTTAAAAATATTGTTGTTTTTTTAAAAAAATAATTATTTTCGATTTTTTAAAAAAATAATTATTTTGTTTTTTTTAAAAAATAATTATTTTCGATTATTTTAAAAAAAAAATTATTTTCGATTTTTTTAAAAAATATTATTTTCGATTTTTTTTAAAAAATTAATAATTTTCGATTTTTTTAAAAAAAATTATTTTAGTTTTTTTAAAAATAAATATTTTCAATTTTTTTAAAAAATAATTATTTTCAATTTTTCTAAAAAGATAATTATTTTCGATTTTTTTAAAAAAATAATTATTTTCGATTTTTTAAAAATTTTTAATTATTTTCGATTTTTTAAAAAAATTATTTATTTTCGTTTTTAAAAAAAATAATTATTTTCGATTTTTTTAAAAATAATAATTATTTTCGATTTTTAAAAAAAAAAATTAATTTTGATTTTTTAAAAAAATAATTATTTTCTATTTTTTAAAATAAATAATTATAACGAATTTTTGAAAAATTAAATTTTAAAAAATATGTAAAATTAAATTAAAACGAATTTTTAAAAAAATTATAATTTTAAACGAATTTATAAAACAAAAACATGTAAAAGTTCATAGTATAAGGATTGTATTTCCATATATATCACAAATACTCGCGTGTCACAGTTGGTTGAGTGGGTGTACTACCTCACAGGAGGTCAGGGGTTCGAAACCTTACTTCAACAAATCTGGAAAAATTGAGGTTGGGTGAGAGGTGGGGGCGGCTGTGGTGGAAGCCTCTGATTGGCTGAGAGTACAAGTGGAGCGATGTGATTGGCTGAGAGGTGGGGGCGGTTGTGGTGGCAGCCTCTGATTGGCTGAGAGCTTATTAAATTTTTTTAATATTTGTTAGTCACAGAGGCGTGCCTGAATACATCTAATAACAAGCCCAAGTGGTTCGTAATGCTATGCATTACCTACATGACCTCTTAACTGAGGGAACCTCTAGTTGTAGAGTTTCTACTTGTTTGTACTATGTAATAGGCATCAAATTCTATCTGTGTAACTGTACCCACTAAGTCAAGAATAAAGCTTGAAAGAAGTTCTAAGGTTCATGCCTCAAGCAAGGAAATGAAGACTGTCAAATAATCACAGTTGGGATTTGAAGAATTGAAGAAATGAAGAAATTGCCTAAGTACTAATTCGAGAAGTACATTTGTTTATTCGAGAAGTCTAGCATTCGAGAAGTCTGGAGTTCGATATCTCAGAAGACACTATTCGATATCTCTCGATATCTCATTCGATATCTCAGGGATTCGATATGTCTATTACACGGTTCGAGAACTCAAGGAGTCAACAGTTCGAGTTCTCAAAGGGTCAACAAGTCAATGCTACATTCGATATCTCAAAGACTCAATATGCTATTCGATATCTCAGGGATTCGATATGTCAAAATGCTCTATTCGATATCTCAAGGAGTCCCAGAGAAAGGAGCTATTCGAGAAGTGATTCGATATGTCAAGATAACACTATTCGAGAACTCAGAGTTATCGATCAAGTCAACTCCAGTTCTCGAATCACTCACTTAGTCACTTCTCGAATACATTCTTGAGGACAAAATACTGAAGAATTGTACAAGTCAGAAACCTGCAACAAGCCAGGATGCTTTATTTGACTCTGTCCTATAAAGCATGCTGGAAAGCCTACAAAGAAGCTTGGAGAGATAAGACAAGGGACAAGGAGCTGAAGAAGTGGATCTAAACAGGCTTTTCAAAGTCAAATCTGTAGCCGTTTGGACTCTTACTAAAATGAGATAGACAGACTGGAAAGTGTTTTTGTTTTACCTACCTCATTTGTAGTAAGTGGGTGTATCCATGTCTATAAGGATACAGCCTCACTTCCTTAGCTAAAAAGGTGTTGAAGTTTCTCAAATACCCAGAAAATATCTCTCTGAGAAAAACGAAGCTGAGAATACTATCATTTGTATTCACAGATTGTAGCAAAATCTTTATCTAATAAGATATTAGATTAAAGTGATATTGTGTTGTGTTTGTCTTTAATTATCCGCATCTTCATATCTCACACACTCATCACTTATCTTGCTGCAAAGATTCAAGAACGAAGAAAAGTTCAAGAATCCATTCACCCCCCCTCTGTATTCTTTTACTGTATTCAATACTCAACAAGTGGTATCAGAGCAGGCTGTTTAATCTAAACAGAAAACGATCATGAGTTCGAATACACCAAAGACTACAGGTACGGTAAAGGTCCCTAAGTTCGACAAAGAGAATTACAACCTCTGGAAAATAAAAATGCTGTTGTTCATCAAAGCTGCCAATCCTCTCTACCCTGACATTCTCAAGAATGGTCCATTCATACCACAACAAGAAGTTGCTGAATCCACAGTGGGCGCAGTAGTCATTCCTAGATCATACGTTCCAAAAGAGCCATCCAAATGGACGGACTCAGAGAAGGAAAAGATTGCCCTAGACAGCCACCTCATGTTGTTAATCATAGACTCCATGGATATGTCGATGTTTGCCAACATAGCATCATGCAAATCAGCCAAGGACATGTGGAATCACATCGAGGTGTTATGTGAAGGGACAGAGGAGGTAAGAGAAAATAAGAAACAGATACTGGTCACACAGTATGAGGCGTTCATGGCACAGTCCAAGGAAAGTATCACTGATATGTTTGAAAGATTTCACAAGCTGGTGACTGAGCTCCAAATGAATGGGAAGGTTTACAGCACTAAGGAATTAAATATGAAGTTTCTACTATCGTCACCAAACCATCTAGAGCAAAGGGTCATATCCCTAAGAGAAAGAGATTTGAACAAAGTCACGTATGATGTGCTCTATGGGGTTTTAAAGACACACGAGCTTGAGTTGCTTCAAAAGAGGGCTATCCAAGCTAACCAAGGCAGAATGATAAACACATCCTGTGCCTTGATTGTCAACAAATCTATTCAAGACCTGGAAGCATCTGCAAGTCAGCTGAGAATAGAAGAGATAGTAGATGATGAAGAAACTGAGGAAGTAGTGACTGAACCTGCTGATGACAAGGAAGAAGATGAGTTCTACACTCTTGAAGAGCTGGATGGCATGGAAAATACATCATATGCTTTTATGGCTAGAAAATTCCCAAACATCAGATTCAAGAGGAATCAGCCCTTCAAGCCTAGACCTCAAAATCATTCATTCAACAAGAGCAAGGCACCTATGAAAACAAACAAGAACAGATTCAAAACCAGCTATGTGGATAGGTCATCTGTAAGATGTTATAGATGCAATGACCTAGGGCATTTTGCCAGTGAATGCAAGAAGCCTAAAAAGAAGGATAAGGAGTTTCTTGAGCTTGAAGCTAAGTATGAGGCCCTTCTAAAGAAGCAGACACCAGGTAAGGCTTACATAGCTGAAGGGAAGTGTTGGGATGATTCTGACAGTGATGGGGAAGAACAAGAATTCTGCAACTATGCCTTGATGGCCAATTCCAAGGAAGAACCATCTGCATCAGACTCACAGGTACCATCTCTCACTACCATAGACATGTCTGTTTCTGAATATAAATCTTTGGTTGAACAACTATCCGTTGAGATGTTTAACATTCATACTAGTATGACTGCTGCTAATGAAGAGATTGCTAAACTGTCTACTAGGAATGAACTGTTAAATAAGAGAAATGAGGAACTAGAGCTAACTACTGTGCAAATAGAAAATCTTAAACAAGAGATTGAGTATCTAAAGAATAAAGTTCTATGTGCTAGTCAAGTTGAGAAAGCTCTTAGGGATGAATTAGCTGAAATTGAATTTAAGTTGAAGACATTTAAGAATTCCTCTAGTCTATTGCAGTCTTATCATGAGAAAAATCTAGCTAGACCTAAGGCTGCCATTGGACTTGATTATGACACTCTTAAACAGAGGAAAGGCTATGCAGTCATTGAAGATGACATTGTTGTTCAAGAGGAGGTGCCTCAGGTTTTGAAAAAGACTGAGAATCCAATATTTAAAACACCAACACTTGAGATTGATGAGGATGCCTTACTCATCAAGCAAATGTTGGAGGATGAAGATGAGGCACAATCAAATGAACAACAAGCATCCTCTGAGAGTAAGAATGTCAAAACCAAAGCCAAGGAGCCAGTAGGAGGTAGACCTAGACTTGAGAAATCTGTAAATTTTGTTTCAGCTGGAAATTATGAGACTAAGAAGAAAGTGACTAATAAGAGACCAAACAGGAATGGCAAATTAGGGATTAACAAAGATAACAACTATGCTTATGTGCCAAATGCCCCTAGGAAAGTTTGTCAAAACTGTTTTAGCTCTAATCATTTGACTCATGCTTGCAAGAAACCATCTGGTAGTGTTGCTAAACCATTCTATGATTGCTCTGTGCCTTTAAGACATAGAGACTCTCCTTTCTGTGATAAACTTGATTGTATGCCATGTAACATGAATGTGATGACTAGTTGTTTTAATTTGAGAAGACAATTCATGGAGGGCTGTATCAATCATAATGTTCACACACACTACACAAGGACAAAGTCTTCAAGTCCTCCTAAAGTTAGGAAGGTACCTCTGTCACCTAAGTCTAAGAACCCTGATTCTAAGACTCCCAACAGTGACAAGAAGACCAACATCAAGAAAACTGATAAGCATGCTGATTTTGATAAAACTGTCACTAAGTCACATGGACCCAAACTCGTTTGGGTACCAAAGGAGAAGTAATACTTTTGTGTTTGCAGGGCAAAGAAAGTAAAAAGAAGGTCATGTGGATTTTGGACAGTGGATGCTCAAATCATATGACTGGTGATATGGCCCTGCTATCACAGTATGAGGAAAAGGCTGGCCCAATGGTTGCTTTTGGAGATGACAGCATTGGCAACACACTGGGATATGGCAAGTTGGAAATTGGAAATGTCATCATTGAGAATGTAGCACTGGTCAAGGGGCTCAAGCATAATCTACTGAGTGTTGGTCAATTCACTGACAGAGGCTTCAAAGTGAACTTTGACAAAGATGAATGTTTGATCACCCACAAGAAGACTGGTGATTTTGCTCTGTCTGGAGTAAGGAAGGGAAGCCTGTTTGTAGCCAATATGGACTCTGCAAGCAAGGACACAATTTGTTGCTTCTACTCAAAAGCATCAAATGAAGACAGTTGGCTGTGGCACAAGAAGCTATCACACCTGAACTTCAAAGCCATTAATTCCCTAGTCAAAAGGGAGTTAGTGAGAGGCATGCCCACACTTGAATTCTGTCAAGAAGGAGTGTGTGAGGCGTGTCAAAAGGGAAAAATGAAAAGATCAAGCCACAAGTCAAAAACAGTGACATCTATAACCAAGCCCCTGCAACTGATTCATATGGATTTGTTTGGGCCTGTCAATATTATGTCACTAGGAAGGAAGAAGTATGCTCTAGTGATGGTTGATGATTTTACAAGGTATACATGGGTAGAATTTCTGGCATCAAAGGATGAGGCTCCACAAGTAATCATTGAGCACATAAAGAAAGTTGACAAAGAAGCAAAGGCCATAAATGCAAGTGTGATTGCATTAAGAAGTGATAATGGGACAGAATTCAGAAATGCCATGCTTGGAGCATTCTGCAAAGAAAATGGTATTTCTCAACAATTCTCAGCTCCAAGGACCCCACAACAAAATGGAGTTGTTGAGAGAAAGAATAGGACTCTGATAGAGGCTGCTAGAACAATGCTACTTGATGCAAAGATGCCTACATGTTTTTGGGCTGAGGCTGTGAGCACTGCATGCTACATCCAAAACAGAACCCTCATCAACAAAAACACTGGAAAGACACCTTACAACTTGATGACTGGAAAGAAGCCTACTCTAAAGTATGTTCATACTTTTGGAAGCAAGTGCTTTGTGCTAAAAGATAATTCAGAATATGTTGGAAAGTTTGATGCAAAGGCATTTGAAGGAATCTTTCTTGGCTATTCTATGGAAAGAATTGCATACAAAGTATATGTCATTTGTCAAAAGAAAGTAATGGAGAGCACAGATGTAACATTTGATGACAGCAAACTACCTGGATTAGAAGAAGCCAATGATGAAGATAAAGATCCCTTGAAGTTTGACAATCTAGATGATTCTGATGAGGAGATTGAAAGTGAATCTGAACTCATAATCCAACAAACTCAAGTGAATGAAGAACCTGTGTCAACCAACAATAAAGAAACAAGCATCCAAGATACACCTGTGAGGAGTGACAACTTCACAGGGGGAGGAAATGTAGATGATCATGATCTAAATGATGAAGCAACATCAAGGATGAGAAATCAATCTGAACATACAAGGAAATGGGATAGATCACACACTGCAGATCAGATAATTGGAAATCCAAATGCAGGAGTAAGGACAAGGAGAGCAACTATAAATGAATGTCTCTATGGCTGCTTTCTATCCCTAGTTGAGCCTAAGAAACTTGATGATGCATTGTTGGATCCTGACTGGATAATTGCTATGCAAGAGGAGCTAAATCAATTTGAAAGGAGCAAAGTATGGGAACTAGTGCCTGCACCAAAGGATAGAACCGTTGTTGGAACTAAATGGGTTCTAAGGAATAAGATGGATGAAAATGGTGTAGTCATAAGAAACAAAGCAAGGTTGGTTGCAAAAGGATACTCTCAACAGGAAGGTATTGATTATGATGAGACCTTTGCCCCTGTTGCTAGACTAGAAGCCATCAGAATTTTCTTGGCATTTGCTGCACATTCTAATTTCAAGGTCTATCAAATGGATGTCAAGAGTGCATTCCTGAATGGGGAGTTGGAAGAAGAAGTATATGTGCAACAACCACCTGGCTTTGAGGATCCACAGTTTCCCCACTTTGTCTACAGATTACTTAAAGCATTGTATGGACTCAAGCAAGCTCCTAGGGCATGGTATGACACACTATCACAATTTCTACTGGAGAATCAATTCACTAGAGGCACACTGGACAAGACACTGTTCTACAAGAAACATGGTGATGATATTATCCTAGTTCAAATCTATGTGGATGATATCATATTTGGCTCTACAAATGAGAAGCTGTGTGAAAAATTCTCTAAGCTCATGCAAAGCAGATATGAGATGAGTATGATGGGAGAATTAACATTCTTTCTTGGACTGCAAGTTAGTCAAAGGAAGGATGACATTTTTATAAGTCAAACCAAATACATTAAAGATTTACTGAAGAAATTTGATTTGGAAGAATGTTCACCTGCGAAGACACCCATGGCCACTGCCACCAAGTTAGATGATGACGCTAAGGGCAAAAAGGTAAATATCTCAATCTACAGAGGCATGGTTGGTTCTCTACTCTACCTCACTGCTAGTAGGCCAGATATCATGTTTGCTACATGCTTATGTGCAAGGTTTCAATCAAACCCAAAGGAATCACACATGATAGCAATAAAAAGGATCTTCAAATATCTGAAAGGCACACCAAACTTGGGGTTATGGTATCCTAAGGACACAGGGTTCAATCTGGTTGGTTATTCTGATGCTGATTATGCTGGATGCAGAGTGGATAGGAAAAGCACATCAGGTAGCTGCCAGTTTCTTGGACAAAGGTTAGTCTCTTGGTACAGCAAGAAACAACAATCTGTGTCAACTTCCACAGCTGAAGCTGAATACATAGCTGCTGGAAGTTGCTGTGCTCAAGTGCTTTGGATTAGAAACCAACTTAGAGATTATGGACTTGTGTTGGAAAGAATTCCTATCATGTGTGACAACACAAGTGCAATCTCTATAGTTGCCAATCCTGTCAATCATTCTAGGACAAAGCACATTGACATCAGATATCATTTCATTAGAGAACTTGCAACTAATGGAACCATTGAGTTGCATTATGTCTCTACAGATAAACAACTAGCTGACATATTCACTAAGCCATTAGATGAAGCCACCTTCACTAGGCTGGTCAGTGAGATTGGAATGCTGAATTCTTCGAATTCTGGCTAAGTGAATATATCAACTAGATTGTTGCAGCAGTAAATACTTACTTTATCAAATGCCTAATATTTCTGAAGTAAGTATTGGCTGGAGTATGATGTATAAATATTCCAATGCTGCACATGTTGAAAATCATACATATGTAGCTTGAAATTTCTGTAAAAATTTTGAGTAAACCACTATTTAATTTGGTAGAATATTCGTCAATGAATATTTCTAGTAAATTTTAAAGGATAGTGGAAATTGAATTTTATGAGTGAAAAATACAGTTCGATAAGTCAGACTTCTCGAATGGTTCATTGTTATGTCTTGGCTCGAGTTCTCGAATAGGCCTATCTAGAACCCTCTTGAGTTCTCGAATAGTGTCTTTTAGAGAAATCGAATAGCACACTTTGAGTTCTCGAATAGAGTATTTCAGTTCTCTAATGATAGAGTTCTCGAATGCTGCATTTGAGTTATCGAATCATTTGAAAAGGCTGATTTTTCGCTGACACTTAATCGCTTTTTGGATTTATATTCAAACCTTCATTTCACTCATAAAAATATATTTTACTTAACTTTGAATTATTTTCTGAGTTAAATCACTGCCAGCTGTGAGTTAAAAACTGCCTGAGATATCGAATAAGCCTTTCTTGACTTCTCGAATAGTTGTTTCATACTTCTCGAATGACTTGTCGCTACAGAACACTTATCTATCGACAACTCAAGACATTTATATATACAACTTCACAACTATTCAATTCATTTCGTTCGATTTCTCA
Source organism: Saposhnikovia divaricata (assembly GCA_036435485.1). NCBI lineage: Eukaryota > Viridiplantae > Streptophyta > Magnoliopsida > Apiales > Apiaceae > Saposhnikovia > Saposhnikovia divaricata. Next base: position 237,289,335 of record CM071594.1, read on the forward strand.
AGCATCTCAACTCCTGAAACCTCTGAAAAACCCTAACTGCGAATTTCTTCTTCAATCCTAATTCTCTTTTCTTCTCTACCCAAATGGCAAACACTCAACTCACCATACCATCCCAAACTAATTTCATCGCAATCTCCAGTGATGTGGAAGCACCGAATGCCAATTTCAAGTGCTTTGTTCGGTGGTTGTCTGAATCATACATCAAGAGTGCGCTCTCAGCCAACCCAACTCTGTACATAGATCTATTGGAACAATTCTGGAGGACTGCTACAGTGGAGGTCATCGCTCTTGAGAATGCTATCACCTCTTATATTGTTCACTGCAAGATTCAAGGAGAGGATATCACTATCACCACTGCAGACATGAATCAAGCCTTGGATATGCAGCAAGAGACGTATGATGCTCTGGCCTCCAATGATGAGTTGGAAGAATTCTTTGACTTCATCAACTACTCTGATACTATCAAGCTGGGAAAGTTGAATAGGAAGTTCTTGAGGAAAGAATGGAGCTTTGTATTTGCTACACTCCTTCAAGTATTCACTGCACGGAAATCAAGCTTTGATCAGATTAGTACACCCGTGCAGCAGCTTGCCTATGCCTTGGCTCATGGGAGAAAGATAGATGTTGGACTTCTCATCCTACAGGAACTCTATGGGAGACTTGGTCAGACCACAGCCAAGAGAGGTAATGAAATTTTCTTTCCTCGCTTTATTCAATCAGTGCTTAACTTTAAAAATGCTTCATTGATTGAATTGCCTGGAGTAGATAAGAGTAAAATAGGCTATCCTAAGTCCATGACCAAACTCATTTTTGGTAATTTGGAGACTAGGAATGATGTGGATGTAAGACTTAATATAACTCCCCACATGGAGGGTTTGTTTAGGTCTTACCCCCACAACATGCCAATATTTGATTCAAAATCACAGTTAGCACAGCCTAAGCAAGGAGAACAAAGTGCTAACCCAAGGCCTGCTAACCAACCCCCTCAGCCAAACACTCTATCCAGCAAAGATCCAACTGCATCATCCTCTCAAAAGGGTGATGTTAGTAAAAAGAAGAGAAAACAGGCTGCTTCTGAACCTTTAGAAATCTTAACTGAAGCAGCCTTGGCTGTAGAACTAGGGTTAGAAAGTGAGACACCTGAGTCACCTATCATAAGCCAAAAGAAGAAGAAGAAGTCTAAAACCACCTCTTCAGTCACTCAAATGGCTGAAGTTGTAAAATCAGGGGCACACAGCTCACTAGATGTATCCTCTCAACAGGATGCATCTATAGAATCAAGCATCCTCCCCAATGCACCTATCTGTAAAGAGTCAGCACAAGGGAGTGATAAGGCTGGCACAACACTGAGTGGAGAGCACATCATAACTGAAACTCCCTCTATTTCTCAGGGGGAGTTGCCAAAATCTTGTCTACAACACACTTCTCTTTCAGAATCTACCAATCATATTTCTTTGAAGCCTGCAACTCAAGCAATTGAGGAGCAAGGCATTGATCATCAAGAATTCTTTTCCTTTGATGAGCCAATGAATTCAAGTGACTTGGTGCATGACACCTTGCTCACCACCCAGGTACCACATTTGGATGGTCAGGGAATGCATGCTGGGGCATATCCTAATGACACCATCACAAACACAGAGGATTCACTAGTTCTTACTAGAGACTCTGTGCTTGTGTCAACTACTGTTGTAACTCATCCCACTTCTGTGGAGACAGCAGTAGTAGAGTCTGTTCATCCGGTTGCAGAAGTTGCATCTGTAACTGAGGAGCCTAGCAAGCCTAGCTCTAGCTCTAACTTTATGTCTCAATGGCTGAAGCCTGTGCAACATGACAGTGCTTCAGGATCAGGGTCTGTTCCACCATAATTGACGGTTGAAGCACTTCAAAGCTTAGTTGTGGATCAGATCCCTGAGTTCACAAAAATTGCTCAGCACCTTCTCACTGCAAACATGCCCAATCCAGACTATGAAGCTATTCTCCTATGTCACAAAGAGGATGTAGAGCTACAGAAGGAGAAGATCATAGATGAAACTGAGAGAGATGGGAATATCGATGCTTGGCTGCAAGGAACCAATTCAATCCCTCTCTCAGAAGGTCTCCAGTACCTCAGAGAAGAGTACATCACTTCACTAGGGTCCAATGCCAAATCTCTCAACCCTACTGATGTGTTTGAAGCAGTGAATGATAGCTATAAAGGCATTCTCAAGGCTGCACACTATCTTGGTAAAGGCTTAAAGACAGAAATTAATGAAGTGTATTCAGCTACAACCAAGGAGGTGCATGAGATCAAGAGGACTTTTGATGCTAAATTCCCTCAATTGGAGACTGTTCTCAAGGACATTCGAACCTGCAATGCTACTTGCACCAGGATGGACAATGGTTTGGCTATTCTCAAGGATGCTGTCACAGGTCTGGGGCACAAATTTCAATCCTTATCAGATCAGACAACTGATGCCAATGCCATGCTCAGGACCCTCTTTGCAAATCAATATGGAGACAAGCTGGTCACTGAGGTTCCTGTGCATGAGATGTCAAGGTTCGAAGTGCAGAGACTGAAGGATCAATCCCTATCTGGTTTTAAGGCCAATGAACTCTTCCTTAAAGTGGATACTCTTGAAAAGGAGGTAGTCTCTCTCCACAAGTCCAATGCTCATCTTACAGACACTGTGACAACTCTGACTGAGCAGTTGAACACTCAAGCCACCACCACAGCTGATGTTCTTCTGCATCAACAATCAATGTTGTCTGCAATGATGAAGCACATGGGTCTCCCTCTACCTGATGAATCTTCAACTCCAAAGGTGCCTCCTACAGCCCCTGTGTCTGTCAACAAGCCTAAGGGGGAGAAGAGGATATTAAAGAACTCAAATCCAAAGGGGGAGAGACCACTAGAAAAGGGCATCAAGATCACTGAGGGTGGCCATCAGAGAACTTTGAAATCTACTACTCATGTGCCTGGAAAAGGAAAGGACAAAGTTGATGAGCCTCCCAAGCCTCCCACTTCTCTGCCAGTTGTCACTCTACCAACTGTGCACATCACTACTCCTGATGGTCAAAGGCAGTCTATCACAACCACAGTGGTTGCAGGGAGTATGCCATCTGACAAGCCTCAAATCTCAATATCTAAGAGTGCCAAGCCAGTAGAAGTGAAGGTGGTCACTGAGGCCAAGCTACAAGAAATTGCAAACTCAAATGTCTATCATGATGATGCATTCTTGGAGTTTCTGAAAGTCTCTAGAGAACAGGCTGGTGATGCTCTGCTATATCATGAGAGTTTGAAGAGTCAGATTGACTGTCTCACTGTAGTACCAAGGAGGCTTAATGATCTATGGCTCAAGGAGATATTGATGGTAGGAAAGAACAAGATATGGCACTTAACCATCAATACTCTACAGAGTCTAAAGCACTCAGAAGTGAATGTGCTCCTTGGACTAATTGAGAAGGGAAATGAGAACAACAAGAGTCTTCATGATGACTTGAGGAATGGTCAACCTTCAAGGCTACCTGAAGTTTTCACAGATCCTAGAACTATTATCTACCAGGCTGGAACAAGAATTGAAGATATCAAGCAGCTGGTCATTCCTAAGCATCTAACTCCTCAAAATAAAAATCTCATCATAGCCATCATTGAGAAACTGATCAAGAAGAAGGGATCAAGAACAACATAAGAATTAGAAGCTATATCTTATCTCAGGTCATATATTGCAACTGGCATTGTATCTGAGACTGCTAAGTTCAACCCAAGCAAAGATCAAGACAAGGATGAAGATAAAAGTGACGGAAGGGGAAGACATCACAGGAGTAATAAGGGTGATGAAGACAAGAAGAAGAAGAAGGATGATGAGAAGAGGAAGAATGATGATGATCAAGGTAAAGGCTCTGAGAGGAAAAGTGGAAGACAGCAAGCCTCAGGCATTGCTGACAGTAACCTCACCACAACGCAAGACTCTAAGTCTAGGGTGAATGCTGCCAGTAGTGACCTTTCAAAATTTGCATCTATGGCTTCTGCAACTGTCTTGCCACCTCAAGAAGAGAAGAAGATTCAAGTCAAGAAACCATCTGTATGTTTCAAAAAGCAAACTGCTAATGGAATACTACAATGGTCTACAAACAAAGGTCACATACTGCTGCCAAGTAATCATGTAAAAAGAATCAAGTTCAAGCAAGCTGCAAGGAAATCAAAGCCAACCATATCAAAAACCCTGACAATCTATCCAGGCCTAAAACTCCAACCACTAGATGAAGATTATGATGTAGACCAACTGCAATTTTTGCAAGCTCAAAGAATCTATCATGTTGCCATTGTTGATAATTGCCTTGAGATTAAATATTCTGATGGAAGGGAGGAGAAATTCAAACAAGGAGGATGTCAACACTGGGGCAAGCTATATGACATAGAGAGAATCATTGCACTGTTGAGCTCAGAAGATAAAGTGGAGAGAGTATGGAAGCTGGAGCTAATTGATTTTGTGAAAATGAAGAGAGATCATGAGGAAAAAGTCAGAAAAGGGTGTTTTGAGAAATGGCTGGCAAGAGAGAGAGAAATTGAGAGACTGGAAAGTGAAGCAGAAAAGCTGAGGAAAAAGGGTTTGTGTAGAGTTCAGTTCAACCCCTACATGGTAAAGTATAGGAGGAGAAATGGAAATCAAGTCAACATCAGAATGAATCTACTCAACCACTATCCTGCAAATATTCTGGAACCAGTACTTGAAGATTTCAAAGACTCAATTTTGCTTGAAGAATTGGATGCTATGGCAGAAATAATAAAAGCTATGGATGAGAATACAAGGAAGGAGAAAGAAAGAAGAGAGAAAGAATATGATGAATTTCAAGCCAAAGCTATGGAAAGGGAATCAAAAGACAATGGCTAGTTCTTCATCATAGGCTGTAAGATTACTCACTCTGTAGTTCTATCCAAATTGCTAATGGAAATTCATACCTGTACTGTCAAGTTTTATCTTTATGTATGTTAGGCTTGTTATCAGACATGAAATTGTGACTAAGGGTCTTACTCACAATTTGGGGGAGATTGTTAGTCACAGAGGCATGCCTGAATACATCTAATAACAAGCCCAAGTGGTTCGTAATGCTATGCATTACCTACATGACCTCTTAACTGAGGGAACCTCTAGTTGTAGAGTTTCTACTTGTTTGTACTATGTAATAGGCATCAAATTCTATCTGTGTAACTGTACCTACTAAGTCAAGAATAAAGCTTGAAAGAAGTTCTAAGGTTCATGCCTCAAGCAAGGAAATGAAGACTGTCAAATAATCACAGTTGGGATTTGAAGAATTGAAGAAATGAAGAAATTGCCTAAGTACTAATTCGAGAAGTACATTTGTTTATTCGAGAAGTCTAGCATTCGAGAAGTCTGGAGTTCGATATCTCAGAAGACACTATTCGATATCTCTCGATATCTCATTCGATATCTCAGGGATTCGATATGTCTATTACACGGTTCGAGAACTCAAGGAGTCAACAGTTCGAGTTCTCAAAGGGTCAACAAGTCAATGCTACATTCGATATCTCAAAGACTCAATATGCTATTCGATATCTCAGGGATTCGATATGTCAAAATGCTCTATTCGATATCTCAAGGAGTCCCAGAGAAAAGAGCTATTCGAGAAGTGATTCGATATGTCAAGATAACACTATTCGAGAACTCAGAGTTATCGATCAAGTCAACTCCAGTTCTCGAATCACTCACTTAGTCACTTCTCGAATACATTCTTGAGGACAAAATACTGAAGAATTGTACAAGTCAGAAACCTGCAACAAGCCAGGATGCTTTATTTGACTCTGTCCTATAAAGCATGCTGGAAAGCCTACAAAGAAGCTTGGAGAGATAAGACAAGGGACAAGGAGCTGAAGAAGTGGATCTAAACAGGCTTTTCAAAGTCAAATCTGTAGCCGTTTGGACTCTTACTAAAATGAGATAGACAGACTGGAAAGTGTTTTTGTTTTACCTACCTCATTTGTAGTAAGTGGGTGTATCCATGTCTATAAGGATATAGCCTCACTTCCTTAGCTAAAAAGGTGTTGAAGTTTCTCAAATACCCAGAAAATATCTCTCTGAGAAAAACGAAGCTGAGAATACTATCATTTGTATTCACAGATTGTAGCAAAATCTTTATCTAATAAGATATTAGATTAAAGTGATATTGTGTTGTGTTTGTCTTTAATTATCCGCATCTTCATATCTCACACACTCATCACTTATCTTGCTGCAAAGATTCAAGAACGAAGAAAAGTTCAAGAATCCATTCACCCCCCCTCTGTATTCTTTTACTGTATTCAATACTCAACAATATTAGTAACGGATATATCTGTTACTAATTCTAAACATCCGTTACTAATTAGTAACGGATATATCCGTTACAAATTCTCAACATATATCCGTTACTAATTCTAAACATCCGTTACTAATTAGTAACGGATATATCCGTTACTAATTCTTCTAAACATCCGTTACTAATTAGTAACGGATATATCCGTTACTAATTCTCAACATCCGTTACTAATTTGTAACGGATATATCCGTTACTAATCGTCCGTCACAATTGTTTTTTTTATTTTGTAACAGATATATCCGTTACTAATTACTAATTAGTAACGGATATATCCGTTACTAATTTCAGATATTCGTTACTAATTTGTAACGGATATATCCGTTACTAATCTATTTGTAACGGATATATCCGTTACTAATTAGTAACGGATATATCCGTTACTAATTCCATATATCCGTTACTAATTAGTAACGGATATATCCGTTACTAATCTATTTGTAACGGATATATCCGTTACTAATTTGTAACGGATATATCTGTTACAAAATAAATAAAAAAAGCAATTGTGACGGACGATTATTAACGGATATATCCGTTACTAATGGCCAGTTTTGGTGTAGTGTCTAGCCTTCGAGAAGTCGGGGATTCGATATCTCAAAAGACATTATTCGATATCTCTGAATGTACTATTCGATATCTCATTCGATATCTCAGAGATTCGATATGTCTACTACTCTATTCGAGAACTCAGAAAGTCAACAAGTCAAAGCATCATTCGAGTTCTCTAGGAGTCAACAAGTCAAGGTTCATTCGATATCTCAAAGACTCAGAAAGCTATTCGATATCTCAGGGATACAATAAGTTTAATGCTCTATTCGACAACTCAAGGATTCCTGAAGAAAAGAGCTATTCGAGAAGTAATTCGATATGTCAACTTTGCAATATTCGAGAACTCAGAGTTATCTATCAAGTCAATTCTACTTCTTGAATCAATCACTAAGTTACTTCTCGAATACATTCTTGGAGACAAACTACTGAAGAAATTGTACAAGTCAAAAACCTGCAACAAGCTAAAGCACTTTATGGACCACAAACTGTAAAGTACTTTGGAAAGCCTACAAGGAAGCTTAGAGAGATGTACAAGAGATAAAGAGCTAAAGAAGTGGATATGAACAGAACCTCAAGAAGTCAAATCTGTAGCCGTTTTTATGCTTACTCAAAAAGGATAGACACACTAGAAAGTAAATTTGTTTAGCTACCTTATTTGTACTAAGTAGGCTGTATTCATGTTCTATAAGAATACCGCCTCACTTCTCTAGCAATTAAGTTTTTCACATACATATTCAAGATATACATCTCTCTGAGAAAAATGAAGCTGAGAATACTACCATTTGTATTCACAGGTTGTAGCAAATCTTTATCTAATAAAATATTAGATTAAAGTGATATTGTGTCTTGTGTTGTTCATTTTCCGCACCTATATTTCTGCACACACATAACACATATCTTGCTACATAAATCAACCAGATTCAAGAACAAGAAAAGTTCAAGAATCCATTCACCCCTCTCTGTATTCTTTTGTGTGTTCAATACTCAATAAGTGGTATCAGAGCAGGCTGTTTATTTAAAAACAGAAAAAGATCATGAATACACCAAAGACTAGAGGAACAGTGAAGGTCCCTAAGTTCGATAAAGAGAATTACAACCTCTGGAAGATTAAAATGCTGTTGTTCATCAAAGCTGCTAACCATCTATATCATGATATACTCAAGAATGGTCCCTTTGTTCCACAACAGGAGATTCCTGAAAAGACTATTGGAACTGTAACCATTCCAAGATCCTATGTGGCTAAAGAACCATCCAAATGGACAGAGACAGAAAAGGAGATGGTTGTTCTTGACAGTCATCTCATGTTATTAATCATAGATTCTATGGAACTGTCAATGTTTGCTAACATAGCCTCTTGCAAAACAGCAAAGGAGATGTGGGATCATATTTAGGTGTTATGTGAAGGAACAGAGGGGGTTAGAGAAAATAAGAAACAGATACTGGTCACACAGTATGAAGCTTTCATGGCTCAGACCAAGGAAAACATTACTGACATATTTGAAAGGTTTCACAAGATGGTGACTGAGCTACAGATGAATGGGAAGGTTTACAGCACTAAGGAGTTGAACATGAAGTTTTTATTGTCTTCACCAAACCATCTAGAGCAAAGGGTCATTTCTCTAAGAGAAAAAGATTTGAACAAATTCACATACGATGTGCTCTATGGGGTTTTAAAGACTCATGAGCTTGAGTTTCTTCAGAAGAGGGCTATTCAAGCCAACCAAGGCAGAATGATAAACACATCATGTGCCTTGATTGTCAGCAAATCTGTTCAAGACCTAGAAGCATCTAAAAGTCAACTGAGGATAGAGGAGATAGTAGATGATGAAGAAAATGAAGGTGAAGTGACTGAACCTGTTGAGGAGAAGGAAGAAGAAGAGTTTTATACTCTTGAAGAGCTAGATGGCATGGAAAACACTTCATATGCTTTCATGGCCAGAAAATTTCCAAACATCAGATTCAAGAGAAATCAACCCTTCAAACCTAGACCCCAAAACCATTCATTCAACAAGAGCTAGACACCTGTGAAAGCAAACAAGAATAAATTCAAAATCAGCCATGTGGATAGGTCATCTGTAAGGTGTTATAGATGCAATGACCTAGGGCATTTTTCCAGTGAATGCAAGAAGCCTAAAAAGAAGGATAAGGAGTTTCTAGAGCTTGAAGCTAAGTATGAGGCCCTTTTGAGAAAGCAAACACAAGGCAAGGCCTACATAACTGAAGGGAAGTGTTGGGATGACTCTGATAGTGATGGAGAAGAGCAAGAATTCTGCAATTATGCCTTGATGGCTGATTCCAAGGATGAACAATCTCCATCTGACTCTCAGGTACCATCTCTCACTACCAAAGATATGTCTATTTCTGAATATAAATGCATGGTTGAACAACTGTCTATTGAAATGTTTAATATTCATACTAGTATGACTGCTGCTAATAAAGAGATTGCCTAACTGTCTACTAGAAATGAACTGTTAAACAAGAAAAATGAGGAACTCGAGCTAACTGCTATGCAAGTAGATAACCTTAAGAAAGAAGTTGAATATCTGCAGAATAAGGTTCTATGTGCTAGTTAGGTTGAGAAGACTCTTAGGGATGAACTAGCTGAAAATGAATTCAAACTAAAATCTTTTAAGAACTCATCTAGTCTATTGCAGTCCTACCATGTGAGAAACCAAGCTAAACCCAAGGCTGCCATTGGACTTGACTATGACACTCTTAAATAGAGGAAAGGCTATGCTGTCATTGAAGATGACATAGTTGTTCAGGAGGAAGTACCTCACATTTTGAAAAAGACCGAGTCTCCAATTTTTAAAGAACCAACATTTGAGATTGATGAGGATGCCTTACTCATTAAACAAATGTTGAATGATGAGGATGAGGCACAGTCTACTGAACAACCAGCATCCTCTAAGGGTGAGAGTGTCAAGCCAAAAGGCAAGGAGCCAGTAGGAGGTAGACCTAGACCTGGGAAGTTTGTGAAGTATGTTTCAGCTGGGAAAAATGAATCTAAGAAGAAAGTGGCTAATAAGAAACATAACAGGAATGACAAACTAGGGATAAACAAGAATAACAATTATGCTTATGTGCCAAATGCCCCTAGGAAAGTTTGTCAAAACTGTTTTAGCACTAATCACTTAACTCATGCATGCAAGAAACCAACTGGTAGTGTAGCTAAACCATTCTATGATTGCTCTGTGCCTATAAGACATAGAGATTCACCTTTTTGTGATAAACTTGACTGTATGCCATGCAATATGAATGTTATGACTAGCTGTTTCAATTTGAGAAGACAATTCATGGATGGTTGCATCAATCACAACATTCACATACACTACACAAGGCCAGAGTCTTCAAGTCCTCCTAGAGCTAGGAAGGTACCTCTGTCACCTAAGTCTGAGAACTCAGTTTCTAAGACTTCTAGCAGTGACAAGAAGACAAGCCCTAAGAAAGTGATTAAGCATGCTGTTTTTGATAAATCTGTTTCTAAGCCAAGTGGACCCAAACTTGTTTGGGTACCAAAGGAGAAGTAATACCTTTGTGTATGCAGGGCAAAGAACAAGAAAAGAAAGTCATGTGGATTTTGGACAGTGGATGCTCAAATCATATGACTGGTGATATGGCCCTGCTATCACAGTATGAGGAGAAGGCTGGCCCAATGGTTGCTTTTAGAGATGACAACATGGGTAACACATTGGGATATGGCAAGTTAAAAGTTGGTAATGTCATCATTGAAGATGTAGCACCAGTCAAGGGACTCAAGCATAATCTGCTAAGTGTTGGTCAGTTTACTGACAGAGGATTCAAAGTAAACTTTGACAAGGATGAATGTTTGATCACCCACAAGAAGACTACTGACTTTGCTTTATCTGGAGTAAGGAAAGGAAGCCTGTTTGTGGCCAATATGGACTCTACAAGCAAGGACAAAGTTTGTTGCTTCTACTCAAAAACATAAAATAAAGATTGTTGGCTGTGGCACAAGAAGCTATCATACTTGAACTTCAAGGCCATTAACTCTCTGGTCAAAATAGAGTTAGTAAGAGGCATGCCCATACTTGAATTCTCTCAAGAAGGAGTGTGTGAGGCTTGTCAAAAGGGAAAAATGAAAAGGTCAAGCCACAAGTCAAAGACAGTGACATCAATCACCAAGCCCCTGCAATTAATTCATATGGATTTGTTTGGGCCTGTCAATATTATGTCACTCTCAAGAAAGAAGTATGCCCTGGTGATGGTTGATGACTATACAAGGTATACATGGATGGAATTTCTAGCATCAAAGGATGAGGCTCCACAAGTAATCATTGAGCACATAAAGAAAATTGATAAGGAAGCAAAGGCCAACAATGCAAGTGTGATTGCATTGAGAAGTGATAATGGAACAGAGTTAAGAAATGCCTTACTTGAAGCATTTTACAAAGAGAATGGCATTTCTCAATAATTCTCAGCTCCAAGGACTCCACAACAAAATGGAGTTGTTGAGAGAAAGAATAGAACTCTGATTGAGGCTGCTAGAACAATGTTGCTTGATGCAAAGATGCTTACATGTTTTTGGGCTGAGGCTGTGAGCACTGCATGCTATATCCAGAACAGAACTCTCATCAACAAAAACACTGGAAAGACACCTTACAATTTGATGACTGTAAAGAAGCCTACACTTAAGTATGTTCATACTTTTGGAAGCAAATGCTTTGTGTTGAAGGATAATTCAGAATATGTTGGAATGTTTGATGGAAAGGCATTTGAAGGAATTTTTCTTGGCTATTCTATGGAGAGAATTACATACAAAGTTAATGTCATCAGTCAAAAGAAAGTTATGGAAAACACAGATGTGACATTTGATGAAAGCAAACTACCTGGATTGGAAGAAGCCAATGATAAAGATTGAGATTCATTAAAGTTTGAAAATCTAGATGATTCTGATGAAGGGATTGAAACTGAAGTTGAAACTGTAGTTCAACAAACTCAAGTGAATGATGAAGCATGAGAAGAATTTGTGCCAATCAACAGTGAAGAGACAAGCATCCAAGACACACCTGTGAATAGTGGCAACTTCACAGGGGGAGGAAATGAAAATGATCATGACTTGGATGATGAAGCAACATCAAGGTTGAGAAATCAAACTGAGCATTCAAGGAAATGGGATAGATCACACACTGCAGAGCAAATTATTGGAGATCCAAATGCAGGAGTGAGAACTAGGAGAGCAACTCAAAATGAGTGTCTCTATGGTTGCTTTCTATCTCAGATTGAGCCTAATAAACTTGATGATGCACTATTGGATAGGATTATTGCTATGCAAGAGGAGCTGAATCAATTTGAAAGAAACAAAGTATGGGAACTTGTCCCTGCACCAAAGAACAGAACCATTGTTGGAACAAAATGGATTCTGAAGAATAAGATGGATGAAGATGTTATAATAGTAAGAAACAAAGCAAGGTTGGTTACAAAAGGATACTCTCAATAGGAAGGCATTGATTATGATGAGACATTTACCCCTGTTGCTAGATTGGAAGACATCAGAATCTTCTTGGCATTTGCTGCTCATTCAATCTTTAAAGTCTATCAAATGGATGTCAAGAGTTCATTTCTGAATGGGGAGTTGGAAGAAGAAGTTTATGTGCAACAACCACCTGGCTTTGAGGATCCACATTTCCCAGAATTTGTCTACAGATTGCTTAAGGCATTGTATGGACTTGAGCAGGCTCCAAGGGCATGGTATGATACTTTATCACAATTTCTTCTTGAAAATCAATTCACTAGAGGCACATTGGACAAGACACTGTTTTACAAGAAGCATGGTAATGATATTATCATAGTTCAGATCTATGTGGATGATATCATATTTGGCTCTACAAATGAGAAGCTGTGTGAGAAATTCTCTAAGCTCATGCAAAGCAGATATGAGATGAGTATGATGGGAGAGTTAACATTCTTTCTTGGATTGCAAGTTAGTCAGAGGAAGGATGGTATCTTCATCAGTCAAACCAAGTACATCAGGGATTTATTGAAGAAGTTTGACCTAGAAGACTGCTCACCTGCAAAGACACCCATGGCCACTGCCACCAAATTGGATGAAGATGTCAAAGGCAAGAGAGTAGATATCTCAGTCTACAGAGGCATGGTTGGTTCTCTACTCTATCTCACTGCAAGTAGGGCAGACATCATGTTTGCTACATGTCTGTGTGCAAGGTTCCTATCAAATCCAAAAGAGTCACATTTGATTGCTATAAAAAGGATTTTTAAATATCTGAAGGGCACTCCAAACTTGGGTTTATAGTATCCTAAGGACACAGGGTTCAATCTGGTTGGTTATTCTGATGCTGATTATGCTGGATGCAAAGTGGATAGGAAAAGCACCTCAGGTAGCTGTCAGTTTCTTGGACAAAGGTTAGTCTCTTGGTACAGCAAGAAACAACAATCTGTGTCAACTTCCACAATTGAGGCTGAATACATAGCTGCTGGAAGTTGCTGTGCTCAAGTGCTTTGAATTAGAAATCAACTTAGAGACTATGGACTTGTGTTGGAAAGAATTCCAATCATGTGTGACAACACAAATGCAATCTCTATAGTTGCCAATCCTGTCAATCATTCTAGGATAAAGCACATTGACATCAGATATCATTTTATTAGGGAGCATGCAACTAATGGAACTATTGAGTTGCATTATGTCTCCACAGATAAACAATTAGCTGATATATTCACTAAGCCATTGGATGGAGCCACCTTCACAAGGTTGGTTAGTGAGATTGGAATGCTGAATTCTTCAGAATCTGGCTAAATGAAAATATCAACTAGATTGTTGCAGCAATAAACACTTACTTTATCTAAATGCTCAATATTTTTGAAGTAAGTGTTGGTTGGAATATGATTTATAAATATTTCAGATTTGCTGCATATGTTGAAAATCATATTCGAATTAGCTTGAAATTTCTATGAAATTTTAAGATTATCACTATTTAATTTGTTAGAATATTCTTCATTGAATAATTCTGGTGAATTTTGAAAAGATAGTGAAAATTAACTTTTATGAGTGGAAAGTATAGCTCGATAAGTCAGACTTTTCTAATGACTTTATGTCTATGGTCGACTTCTCTAACAAGTCTATTTGGAACACTCTTGAGTTCTCGAATAGTCCATTTTGGAGAAATTGAACAGAGACTTGCTTGACTTTTCGAATAGGACATTTGAGTTCTCTAATGACTGAGTTCTTGAATAGAACATTTGAGTTGTCGAATCATTTGAAAAGGCTAAATTTTCGCTGAATCTTAACCGTTTTTGGATTTTTATTCAGAATTTTAAGTCACTTATAAAAACATATTTTATTTAATTTGGAATTATTTCTAAGTTAGATAATTGCCAGCAGTGAGTTACAAACTGCTTGAGATATCGATTAAGCCTTTTATTGACTTATCGAATAGTTGATTTCTACTTCTCGAATGCTTGACTTGTCGATACAAAACATATATTTAATCGACAATTCAAGTACTTCGTACTTATACAATTTTACATCTATTCGTTTCATTTCATTCGATTTCTTAAGCATCTAAAGTTCCAAAACCTCTGAAAACCCTAACTTCAAAAGCTAAATTTCTTCTTCAACCTTCATTCTCTTCTCTCGTCTCTCTGTGTAACAATGGCAAATACCCAACTCATATTTCCTACCCACACTAACTTCATTGCTATTACTAGTGATATGGAAGCACCCAATGCTAATTTCAAGTGCTTCGTTCGCTGGATGTCTGAGTCATACATCAAGGATGCACTCTCAGCCAACCCAACTCCGGACCTAGATCTTCTAGAACAGTTTTGGTGGACAACCACTGTGAAATTTGTTACTCTCGAAAATGCAGTAACCTCTTATATCATCTACTACAAAATACAAGAGAAAGAGGTTACTATCACTACAGAGGATATGAATCAAGCACTAGGACTTCATCATGACCTGTATCACCCTCTAGTATCTAATGATGATTCGATTACATTCTTCGACTTTATCAGATATGCTGATACAATCAAGATTGTAAAAATGAACTGGAAGTGTCTCAGAAAGGAATGGAGTTTTGTGTTCGCCACACTACTACAGGTGTTCACTGCTAAAAAGTCGAGTTTTGATCAAATTAGTGCACCTGCACAGCAAATTGCATACTCCCTGGCATATGATAGGAAAATCAATGTGGGTAATCTAATTATGCAAGAGCTATATGGGAGACTTGGTAAGAACTCAACCAAGAGAGGTACTGAAATTTTCTTCCCTCGTTTTATTCAATCTGTTCTTAATTTTGTAGATAATAAACTGATTGAATTGCCTGGGATAGATAGAAATAGAATAGGCTATCCGAAATCCATGACCAAACTCATTTTTGGTAACTTGGAGACTAGGAATGATGTGGATGTGAGACTTGAAATAACTCCTCATATGCAGAGTTTATTTGAGTCTTACCCCCACAACATGCCAACATTTGCCTCTAAGTCTGAGTTAGCACAACCCAAGCAAGTAGAATAAAATGCTAACCCAGGGCCTGCTAACCAACCCCCTTAACCAAACACTGTACCAAACACAGAGCCACCTGCAACATCCTCTCAACATGGTGGTATTAGTAAAAAGGAGAAGAAGAAGAGAAAACAGATTGAATATGAACCCTTGAATATTTTGACAGAAGCAGCATTGGCTGTAGAATTAGGTCTAGAAAGTGAGGAACCTGAGTCACCCTTACAGAGACCAAAGAAGAAGAAATCACAAACCACTCTTCAGTCACACAAATGGCTGAAGTTGTAAAATCATGGGCAAACAGCTCACTAGATGTATCCTCTCAACAAGGTGCATCTATAGAATCTAGCATCCTCCCCAATGCACCTTCTTTTAAAGAGTCAGCACCAAGGAGTGATAAGGCTGGTACAACACTGAATGGAGAGCACATCACACTTGAAACTCCCTCTATTTCTCAGGGGGAGTTGCCAAACTCAAATCTACAAGACACTTCTCTTCCAGAATTTATCACTGAAATTTCTTTGGAGCCTGCAACTCAAGCAATTTAGGAGCAAGGCATTGATCACCAAGAATTCTCTTCTCTTGGTGAGCCAATGGACTCAAGTGACTTAGTGCATGACACTTTGCTCACCACCCAGGAACAACATTTAGATGGTGAGGGAATGCAAGCTGGGGCATATCCTGATGACACCATCACAAACACAGAGGATTCACTAGTTTTCACTAGAGACTCTGTGCCTGTGTCAACTACTGTTGTAAC
The DNA here is from genome assembly GCA_036435485.1 of Saposhnikovia divaricata. Taxonomy (NCBI): domain Eukaryota; kingdom Viridiplantae; phylum Streptophyta; class Magnoliopsida; order Apiales; family Apiaceae; genus Saposhnikovia; species Saposhnikovia divaricata. Next base: position 237,305,480 of record CM071594.1, read on the forward strand.
TCATCCCACTCATGTGGAGACAACAGTAGTAGAGTCAATCCATCCGGTTATAGAAGTTACATCTGTAACTGAGGAGTCTAGCTTGCCTAGCTCTAGCTTTGACTTTTTATCACAATGGTTGAAGCCTGTGCAACATGACAGTGCTTCAGGATCAGGGTCTGCTCCATCACAATTGACGATTGAAGCACTTCAAATCTTAGTTGTGGATCAGATTCCTGAGTTTGTTAAAATAGCCCAAAACTGGTCACATCCAACATATCAAATCCAGACTATGAAGCACAGAGATGATGTGGAGATGCAAAAGGAGAAAAAAGCAGATGAAGCTGAGAGAGATGGCAATGTAGATGCCTGGCTGCAAGGAAAATATGACATTACTCTCAATGAAGCTCTTCAATACCTAAGAGAGGAATACATCACTTCACTGGGCTCTAATGCCAAATCTCTGACTCCTGGTGAAGTGTATGAGGCTATAAATGATTCTTACAAGGGATTCCTCAAGGTTGCTCACTATCTTGGGAAGGGAGTTAAAACAGAAATCAATAAAGTATGTGATGCAACAGCCAAGGAAGTAAGTGCAATCAAGAGAGAATTTGCTGCCAAGTTTTCCACTCTAGATCCTATCCTCAAAACTATACAAGACTATAAATCTACCTGCACCAAGATGGACAATGGCTTGGATTTGCTTCATGGAACTGTCAGTAATCTAGCAACTCAATTTCAAAATCTATCTGGTCAGACAACTGATGCCAATGCCATGCTAAGGACTCTGTTTGCAAATCAATATGGAGATAAGTTGGTGACTGAAGTCCCTGTTCATGAAATGACCAAATTTGAGGTATTGAGGCTCAAGGAACAATCACTGTCTGGTTTTAAATCTACTGAGTTATTCAACAAGGTGGATGCTCTGGAGAAAGAAGTGACCTCTCTCAAACAGTAAAATGCTCATCTACAGATGCAGTTGCAACTCTTACTGAAAAGTTGTACACTCAAGCCACCACCACAGCTGAGGTTCTTCTTCACCAACAATTGATGCTGTCTGCTATGATGAAGCACATGGGACTCCCTCTGCCTGATAAATCTATCAATCCCACATCTTCCAACCAAAATGCCCCTACCAAAGCCTCTGTGCCTGACAACAAGCCTAAGGGGGAGAAGAGGACCTTAAGGAACTCAAAACCTAAGGGGGAGAAACCTAAGGATAAAGGTATTGTCATCATTGAGGGTGGTCAAGGTTCAAAAACTACAACCCATGTTCAAGGCAAAGGGAAAGCTAAAACTGATGAACCTCCATTTTTTCTGCCAGTTGTTACTCTACCACCTGTGCACATCACTACTCAAAGTGGCCGAAAGCAAACTGTCACTACTACAATAGTGGCAGGTTCCATGCCAAGTGATCTAGTCCAAGCCTCCAAATATGAAGATGATCCAGTTGAAGTCCAAGCCTCCAGAAATGAAGATGATCCAGTTGAAGTTAATGTGGTTACAGAGGCCAAACTGATAGAAGTAGTAAATTCAGAGATTTATCATGATGCTGCGTTCTTGAAGTTTCTGCAAGCCTCAAAGGCAAAGGTTGGAGGAGATACACTGCTGTACAGAAGGAGCCTCAAAGATCAAATCAAATATCTAACAGTGATTCCAAGAAAGCTAAATCAAATCTTTCTCAAGGAAATTATAATGGTGACCAATGGCAGAATATGACATCTATCTTATGACACCGTGAAAGTCCTAAAATTCACTGAGATTAATGCTATCTTGGAACTAATTGAGTAGAAAGAGGAGAACAACAAGAGTCTGTACTCTGAACTTAGGAATGGTCAACAAGCTAGATTGCCTGAAGTGTGCATTAATCCAAGAACCATTCTCTATCAGTCTGGTACAAAGATAGAAGATGTCAATCAGCTTGTCATTCCCAAGGATCTCACTATCAAAAATCACAGACTTATAATTGACATCATTGATCAACTGCAAAAGAAGAATGGGATAAGGACTGCTGAAGAGTTGGAAACATTGAATATTCTCAGATCTTTCATAGCAACTAGCTCTGTCCCAGAGATGGCTAAAGCAAGGAGGAATAAGGATGATAAAGATGAAGACAAAAGTGATGGGAAGAGAAGACATCACATGAGTGATAAGGGTGATGAAGAGAAGAATAAGAAGAATACGGATAGTAAAGACAAGAAAGGTGATGATGACCAAGGCAAAGTCTATGAGAGGAAAAGTGGAAAACAGCAAGCCTTAGGCATTGCTAACTGTAATCTCACCATAACACAAGAATCTAAGTCTAGGGTGAATACAATTAGTAGTGACCTACCAAAATCTACACCCATGGCCTCTGCAACTGCTTTGCCACCTCAAGAAGAGAAGAAGATACAAATCAAGAAACCATCTGTATGTTTCCAAAAGCAAACTGCTAATGGTATACTACAGTGGTCTACAAGCAAAGGTCATAAGTTTCTGCCAAGCATTGGAGTGAAAAAGGTTAAATTCAAGCATGCTGCAAGAAGAGTGAAGTTACCCAAGTCAAGGGCCCTAACTATCTATCCAGGACTGAAACTCCAACCACTATATGAAGATTTTGATGAAGACCAACTGCAATTTCTAAGAGCTCAAAGAATCTACTATGCTGCAATTATGAATGACTGCCTTGAAATCAAATACACTGATGGAAAACAGATGAAATTCAAACAAGGTGGTTGTCAAAATTGGGGCAAGCTATATGAGATAGAAAGAATTATTGCATTATTGGATTCTGAAGACAAAGTGGAGAGAGTATGGAAGCTGGAGTTGATTGGTTATGTGAAAATGAAGAGAGACTATGCTGAGAAGATAAGAAAGAGGTGCTTTGAGAAATGGCAAGAAAGGGAGAAGGAGATTGATAGGCTGGAAGTTGAAGCAGAAAAACTAAGGGCAAAAGGATTGTGTAGAGTTCAACTCAATCCCTATATGGTGAAGTATAGGAGGAGAAATGGAGATCAGATCAATATAAGAATGAACCTACTTAATCACTATCTTGCCAACATTCTGAAGCCAGTACTTGAAAATTTCAAGAACTCTATTTTTCTTGAAGAATTAGATGTTATGGCAGAGATCATAAGAGCTATGGATGAGAATGCAAGAAAGGAGAAAGAAAGGAAACAGAAGGCATATGATGATCTACTAGCCAAGGCAATGGAATCAAATGACAAAGGCTTGTATTTCGTCATAATCTGTTAGATCACTCATTGTAGTTCTATCCATGTTGTTATTCAATTTCATACATGTACTGTCAAGTTTTATCTTTATGTATGTTAGGCTTGTTTTCAGACATGAAATTGCGACTAAGGGTCTCACTCACAATTTGGGGAAGATTGTTAGTCACAGAGGCATGCCTGAGTACATCTAATAAGAAGCCTAATTGTTTGTAATGATTTGCATTACCTACATGACCTCTTAACTGAGGGAACCTCTAGTTGTAGAGTTTCTACTTGTTGTAGTACTTGTAATAAGCATCAATTTCTATCTGTGTAACTGTAATTAAAAGTCAGAGAATAATGCTTGAAAGAAGTTCCAAGGATCATGCCTTAAGCTTGAAGATCAAGACTGTCAAAATAAACTCAGTTAGATTTTGGAGAATGAAGATTTGCCTAAGTACCAATTCGAGAAGTATGTTTGTTATATTCGAGAAGTCTAGCCTTCGAGAAGTCGGGGATTCTGTTATTCCCAGATTACACACTTGTATAATTGTAGAAGGGGGGGTTGAATACAATTCTTGATATTTATAAATTTCTGATAAGAACTTCAGAAACTTATGAAGAGATAATTGCAATGTAAGATTTAAACACAAACACATATAAAATCAGGTGGTTAATATGCACCACCTGAAGCTTTTATTTGAAGAAAACTCTGTGATACAAAATGTACACAGCTGCCGTTTTACAACTCTTTGCTTCTAAGGATATTCAAGAAACCCTAAGCAAATATGTCTGTTTTCTTAACCTAAAAAAGAGTTGCTACACTTGGTTATATATCCCAAGTTTTTACAAGTACTACTGGAATAAGATAATACTAATCTAATTCTAGTTGACTTGCTACTACACTCCAAATACACATGTAGCCGAAAGGTTGTCCTTGTGTTCAGACATGTCTCCTGCACCTTTCTTGTATTCATAGTGTAAATAGAATGCTTCTTTCTTCTGTGTTTCCAAAGTATGGCTGCCATACTGCTTTTTGTATCTACTATAAACTCATGTGATCTGTCAGTCAAACATGTCCTTATCAACTGCTAATCTCCAGCTAATCATAGAAAACAGTGTCAATGATTATCCGTTGATGATGTACACTGACATCCGTTGATGATGTGTTGAGTAGTATCCGTTGATATTGGGACTTGAGCTGTATCCGTTGATAGAGTGGATTTGAGTTGTATCCGTTGATAGAGTGGATTTGAGTTGTATCCGTTGCTGAGTTTTGTCTTCATCCGTTGATACACTTTCACTTAGACAGAATTACATAGCATAGCTTATTTACAATTGGCTACCCTATTCTGCCTATCCGTTGATAGTCAACATGACTGTGGATAAAAACACTATCAACTGATAACATAGAGATACTGCAGTGTGCTACAAAATCTCATCCGTTGATGAGCTACCTGTCAACGGATAGAGTTATAAATTCTCATCCGTTGACAGTTACAAAACCTTAAACAATTTGATTGATTGTGAAGTTATCATCAAGTACAACATATTCCTAACAATCTCCCCCAATTTATACTTGATGACAATAAAGCATAAATTCAGGACCTTGATGATAACAAAACATTCCTAAAGATATATAATGAACAATGCATAAATTGTATTAAGCTACAATAATTAAAAACTGAAAGTTTGAGAAATTTACAGAGAAGTGCTCCTCTAGACTGAGCAGATTAGGACTGTTTCTTTCCTCTTGTTGGCATCACCCTTGATTTTCCTTCCTTGGCAAAGTTGGACTCAATCTATATTTGGAGTTGCCTATAGAAGGCATCTTCTTCATCTACCTTTGGATTTAGCTTCTGTTGTAGCCATCTCAGGTATTGAGAACTAGCCTTTGGTAGTTGGTCTTCTAACCTGAAGAATCTCCTGTTACCATCTTCATCCCTGAACTCCATCATCCAGAAAGGTTGGAGGTGGATTTTCTGTCCATTGTATGGAATCTTCATTTTCCTTGGTAGACTTGATGGTGAGTTCCAATCCCTCCTTATTTGTTCTATTCTGTCCAGTATCTCCCCTTTTGCTATCTTGGAGAACCCTGTGTATCTCTTGATTGCATAGAACACTTTGGTTAAGGTATGATAATTTTCTCCAAGAACCCTTTGTAGTGGCCATGTCCTTTCCATTCCTCCCTTGTATACAAAGACCAATCTTTCAGGCAAATGTCTATATTTGTCAATTCCTCTTACTTCTGACAATTCATCCAGATAAAGATTCATGTCAGAGTATTCTTCAATATCTGCCTGATAGATAAAATCATCCTTGTTTTCCAAGATTGGCTGCCTGACAATTGCAGGTACCCTAGCAACTTGAATTGGTTCCTTTGAAGGTTGCTTCCTTGGTTTCCTTTTCTTCTGTGTAGGCTTCTGTTGAGGCTTCAGCAAGAATGAAGGAACCTCAATGGAGTCAAGATTCATTGGTTCCTCTTTAGGTACTATAGGCTCACCATGGAAATTTACATCTGGGTTGAATCCTTTTACATCAATAGGTTGTGATGTACCAACTTTCTCTTTGTTTTCAGTTTCTGGAGAGACAGGCCTCCTTGCATTTGATTTTAATCTCTTGGATTTGGGGACTGATTTCCCTTTCTTTTTGAATTTGGGGACTTCCTCAGGTTCCCTCAATTCATCCTCTACCTCATCCAATAACTCTTGAGCCAGCCTTGCTTGCTTCTCATCTGAGTTTTCATATTGATATTCAGTGCTTGGTTGAGATTCTCTTAGCAGCCTTGAAGTCTCTTCTCTCTTGGCTTCAACAAATCTAGGATGGCTGTTGGATATGTTTAGAACTTTTCCATTCCTTATGATTACAGCCATCCATTCTCTTACACAACTGTTAGTCTTCTCCTTGAATTCCTTGATTGCCTTACCCATCAACTTCTCTTCATCATCCTTGGGAAATGGAAAGTCCAGTTGTAACTTGTTCTTCCCATTTGCTTTTGGTGGTGAGAAGGGTCTTGATTTGATGTAGGGTTCAAATTCCTTAACATGAGAAGGCTCAGCATCATAGAATGTAGGAGCCACAATTGCTGGAGTGAGCACCTTCAGAATTGTTGTAGATATTGTTGGAGCTGAGGTTTGGCTAGAGAACAGAGTTGATGCAATAGATTGATTGATCAATCTTTCTGTCCTCATTATCCTTTCATAGTTTTCCTCTTTCATCTTTTGGAGAGCTTCAATTTTGGCTAGCTTTTCCTCTTCTGTCAAGTTTGAGAGATCAAACTCTTCAGATAGAGCTACTTGTTCAGGTTTGGATTTGCTGGGGGAAGCTGTGACAATGAATTCTTGTGGATTGACCACTATGGTAGGCTGCTGCTCCCCCTAACTTGCTGCTTCCCTGCTTTCAGAAATTAAGATTTGACTTGTAGTTGCCACAGCCTTTTCCACTTTCTCCCCCTTTTTGTTAGCATCAAGGGTTTGACTAGAAGTTGGGGCTGCAACTAACTTTTCTAGCAGTTGGGTTTGCAGTTTCTGATGTTGAAGAAATTGCTCCATCTGGGATTCCATCTTTTCCACTCTTGAATTGAGAAGTTGCACAGACTTAGCCAGGTTGTCTTCTTTGAGAAACCTTTGTTGCAACACCCTCTGAGTGGCTGTAGGAGCTAGTTGCTCTAGCTTGGAATCCACAGAGATCTTCACATCCTTGATTTCTTGTTTGACCTCCTCTAAATTGGATCTCTGAATCACCATTTGCATCTTTTGTAACTTTAGGGAGTCAATTGCCTGTTGAAGAACAACCTTTCTCTGTGGATCTGCTTCTGGGTGCTCAGCCAGGGCAGATTTATATTGCCTTATGATTTCCATATCAAGTTGATGATAGGTGTAGTTTTAAGCAAATGCAAAATCATGAATACTGCTACCACCTTCATCTTCAGAGCTCTGGCTGTCTTCATCTTCAGAATTGTCAAATTCATCACTCTCAGCAGTGGTTGGCAGAGCTGCTATAGATTCCTTAGCTCTAAGTAGAGACTGTGAGGTGTGCACTAGGTGCATTGCCTCCTCTGCTTCCACATTGCCCTGTTGTGCCAGAATTTGATAGGCAGGAACAGGGTGAGTAAAGGTTTCAGCATCCAAAGAGATGGAGTCAATCATGGACTGATATTCTCTTTGAAATTCCATTTCCTTGGATGCATCCTCAACCCTCATTGACTCACTAGCAATTGCTGCTTCTTCCATCCTTATCTCTCCTGTAGTCCCTTCTCTCCCCTCATCTCTCTTTTCTTGCATCAAGGGCTCCCCTTGGCTCACACCTCTCACACCCTCACCTTCACCTACTAAGGTGGAACTCTCAAACTCTAATTTTGCCTGACCGGAAGAAATGGCCAACCTCTCATTATTTATCTCTCCTTTTGCCTGCTCACAAGGCAGCCTCTCACTCCCTTCCCTCAAACCTAAAAGTGTTTCAACTACTGAGAACTCCTCTACACTTGACACTGGAATGTCAGATATAGCAGTGGTAGAGTGAGTTATCAACGGATAAGGAATATCCGTTGATGGAGTAGTTATAGCTGTCAACGGATGGCTAGATAGAGGCGCATCCGTTGATGGAGAAACACTTGTCAACGAATGAAGGATATCCGTTGAGGAAGGAATAATTATATCCGTTGAAGAGAAAACCAACACTGAATCTGTGGAGATTGATTTTAAGTTCGAGGCCACAGTCTGTGTTGAGAATTCTGGAAGGGAAGATTGATGGTCCAACAAATCATCTAAAAGATGATGACCACCAATTACAGAGTGGGGCTTCTCCAAGAATCTTAAAGATGGAGAATCAGGAATTGATGTAGATATCATATCCACATCCAGAGATGGAGTTGGTGATGGTGGATTGTAATGTGTGTCGATTTGAAGATTAAGATCAAGGGGCTGTGACTCCACATTTATTGAAGCCACATCAAACTGAGTTTGAGAAGGTACAGTTTCCTGTACAGTGTGTGCACCCTGTGATTCCCCTGTGGTTTTAGATTTCACTCTTCTTCCATAGGTTTTTGAGATTGGGCTATATGTGTCCCTAACCCTCTTGTGCAGTGTTCCTTGTGGGGAACTTGATTCAGTAGTCACACTCTTTTGGGAGAGTGTAACTAGAATTTGGCCTGTAGTTACATTAGCAGTCTTTTGAGAGACTGAAATGGTGGTTGCACTCATCTCTCCTTCCTTATCCTTAGGGCTTCTTTGATGTTCACCCTGTCCCTCACCACTCACTACCACCTTCACACTCCCCTCAAGAGGTTTGGTAGATTTTACAACAGGTGTCTTTTGAGAGACACTTGAGGTTTGCTTTTTAGAATGTGGTTTTGGAACTCTGGATTTGGTCACTTTGGTAGGAGCCTGTTTGGTCACAACTACAGACTCCATTGTGACACTAGAAGGCAAAGAAATTTGGGGGTTGGAGATAGGGGTTTCAGAGTTAGAGATAGTTACCTGAACAATTGGTAAATATACCAACTGTACTCCTGCATTGAGGTTCATTCGAATCAGGTCACTTAAGACTCTCTTCTCCTGAACAAAACATTGGAACTTGCTATCCGGGTTAGCAATGGATAGCTTATTCTCAGACACATGCAGTGCTAAGAGCATTAAAAATCTAGCAAAGTAGATATTCTTGCTCCTAGTTTCCTTTTTACCCAACTTTGCAGCTATCTCATACATAACTAATGTGCCAAAATTATAGAATTTATCATTTAAAAGCATACACATCATTGTTAGCATGGACTGGGTAACAGCATCAAAATTACTAATTTTTCCTGAAAAAGTTTTAATGAAGGCATCACAGAAGTAGCTCCATTCTTTAACCATTCCTTTTCTAGCAATTTTCCCTAAGTTTTCAGTATGAAGGGCATAATTAATAGAATTAAGCATGGCAACAATTTCAGCATCAGTAGGTACTTTCAGACAGTTATTCTCAGGCAATTTTAAACAAGCAGTTATTACATCAGAATTAACCACATAGTTTTTACCCTTTAAAGAAAAAGCAATTGTACCGTCTGTGCCATTGTACTCAGCAGATGTCCACATCTCTTCAATTACCTCGTGGATTAAGGGAGTGGTGGCCGTCATAGCATATGACAGTTTGCATTTCTTCACGAAACTCATCAAAGTGTGGTAAGCTTCTGGAGCATTCACTGTGTCAACAAAGGCCGCGAAATTGTTCTTCTCATAGGTAAACCCAGTGGAGGACATCATCTTAACAATAGGTGCCATTGAAGTGATTGAACTTTGGTTACAGAGAGTTTTAGGGAAGAAGATGCAGTTAACTTTTGATATGCTTGAAAATGAATAAAAGTGAGATGTGAGAGTACAAGTCCGCCTTTTATATTTTTCAAGAATTAAAAATGAAATAATTAAAAGTAATTACTCCATTGGTCAAAAGTAACTGTCAGATAATAAATAAAAAGAGAATAAGTACAGCCATGATTAGATATACACGGTTACCAACGGTTAAAAAGAAATGTATATCAACGGATATAGAATGAACGGTTGAGATACAGTTTATCCGTTGATGACGTGGATAGCCTGTTACCCGTTGACATGCAAAAATCTAGTAATGTGTTTATACTATCAACGGATAAAAGGATATCCGTTGATAAGCTAATTTTGCCTTAGGCAAAATTTCTGCAGAAAATTTTTCTGAAAGTTTTAACTTTCAAGTAAAGCGAAACACATTTCCAGCTTCAATTCATTGAAATCAAATATCACTAGAAATTATGACAAGTTAAGCATACCTAGCTCACCTACCAATCTTGTGAATGTGGATTCATCAAGAGGCTTGGTGAAGATATCTGCAAGCTGCATTTCACTTGGCACAAAGTGCATTTCTACTGTACCATTCATCACATGTTCTCTAATGAAGTGGTATTTGATGTCAATGTGCTTGGTTCTCGAATGTTGCACTGGATTCCCTGTGATGGCAATAGCACTTGTGTTGTCACAGAAAATTGGAATCTTCTCAACTTTTAGACCATAGTCAATGAGTTGGTTTCTCATCCATAGAATCTGTGCACAACAGCTTCCAGCCGCAATGTACTCAGCTTCAGCTGTAGAAGTGGAGACTGAGTTTTGTTTCTTACTGAACCATGACACAAGCCTGTTTCCTAGAAATTGACAGGAACCTGTAGTACTTTTCCTATCAACTCTGCAACCTGCATAATCTGCATCTGAATAGCCAGTTAGATCAAAACCAGATTCTCTTGGGTACCAAATGCCAAGGTTTGGTGTTCCCTTGAGATACCTGAAAATTCTTTTAATAGCTATTAAGTGAGACTCTCTAGGATCAGCTTGAAATCTAGCACAAAGACAAGTAGAAAACATTATATCAGGTCTACTAGCTGTTAGGTATAAAAGTGAACCTACCATGCCTCTATAACTTGAGATGTCCACAGACTTTTCCTTAGTATTCAACTCAAGCTTAGTTGCAGTGGCCATAGGTGTTTTAGCAGATGTACAATCCATTAAGTCAAATTTCTTTAAGAGATCATAAATATATTTTGTTTGACTTATGAAAATGCCCTCATTAACTTGCTTTACTTGTAGGCCAAGAAAGTAAGTTAATTCACCCATCATACTCATTTCATACCTACTTTGCATAAGTTTGGCAAACTTTTTGCAAAGCTTCTCATCTGTAGACCCAAAAATAATATCATCTACATAGATTTGAACAAGTATTGAAGAGCCATTAATATCCCTATGAAATAAGGTTTTATCTACTGTACCTCTAGTGAAGTGGTTCTCCAAAAGAAATTGAGATAAAGTGTCATACCAGGCTCTTGGTGCTTGCTTCAAACCATAAAGTGCTTTCATGAGAAGATATACATATTCTGGAAATTCTGGATCCTCAAAACCAGGAGGTTGATGGACATAGACCTCTTCTTCCAGTTCCCCATTTAGAAAGGCACTTTTGACATCCATCTGATAGACTTTGAAATTGGCATGTGCTGCATAGGCTAGAAAGATTATTATTGCCTCAAGTCTTGCTACTGGAGCAAAAGTTTCATCAAAATCTATTCCTTCTTCTTGAGAATAGCCCTTTGCCACTAATCTAGCTTTATTCCTCACAATTATGCCATTTTCATCTGTCTTATTCTTGAGAACCCATTTAGTACCTATGACACTTCTATCATCAGGTTTGGGCACAAGTTTCCATACTTTATTTCTTTCAAATTGGTTTAGCTCTTCTTGCATTGCTAACACCCAATCTGGATCTAGAAGGGCATCTTCCACTTTCTTAGGTTCCTCTTGAGACAGGAAGCTACTGTATAGACATTCTGCTTGAGTGGCCCTTCTAGTTTGGACTCTTGAATTTGATTCACCAATGATTAACTCAAATGGATGATTTCTAGTCCATTTTCTTGCAGGTGGAAGATTTGATCTTGATGAGGTTGCTTCATTTCCATGATCATGTTGATTTAGCATTGAATTTTGACCTTGAGAAACTCCCCCTGAGTTTGTTGTCCTTGCTGAGTTATGAAGTTGACTGCCAATGGATGCATCATTTTGCCTGTCGACGGATGCTTGAGAATTTCTGTCAACGGATGCATCTCTAATAGTGTCAACGGATGTTGCAGAATGACTGTCAACGGATGTTCCAGAATGACTATCAACGGATGCTTCATTTTCAGTGTAAGCATCACTTCTAGTTGGTATAACAGCTCTAGGTGGATCTCTGTGGTCATGATCTTCATTCTCCTCATCATCATCACAGTACATTCTTCCTTCACCTTCATTCTCAAATTCCAACTTTTCATGGTAACCTTCATCATTTAGGCCTAGAATCTTTTGATCATCAAACACAACATGTACAGATTCCATAACAATGTTGGTTCTTAGATTGTAGACCTTGTAGGCTTTCCCTGCTGCATATCCAACGAAAATAGCTTCATCTGCCTTTGCTTCAAATTTGCCTAAATTATCTCCATGATTCCTTAGCACAAAACACTTACATCCAAAGACATGTAGAAAAGCTAAAGTTGGTTTCTTGTTGGTTAATAACTGATAAGGAGTCATTCCTCTAGCTTGATTGACCAAGGAAATATTCTGAGTAAAGCATGCAGTGTTGACAGCTTCAGCCCAGAAATATGTTGGTAATCTTGATTCACTTAACATTGTTCTAGCTGCTTCAATGAGAGTTCTGTTTTTCCTTTCAACAACCCCATTTTGTTGAGGTGTTCTGGCAGCAGAAAACTCATGGACAATTCCATTCTCTTCACAGAAAATCTTCATTGTGGAATTCTTGAATTCAGTACCATTGTCACTCCTGATCCTTTGTACTCTGTCTTCAGAACCATTGTTTAGCATTCTGAGGTGATTGATAATGACTTCACTTGCACAATCCTTGGAGTGCAGGAAGAAAGTCCATGTGAACTTAGAAAAATCATCTACAATCACCAGACAGTATTTCTTCTTTGAAATAGACATGACATTTACTGGACCAAATAAATCCATATGCAGCAATTGAAGAGGCTTAACAATGGATGACTCTGTCTTGCTTTTGAAAGATGATTTCTTTTGTTTCCCTAATTGGCAGGCATCACATAGCCCATCTTTGACAAACTCCAAATGAGGGATTCCTCTAGCAAGATCCTTTCTTACCAAATCATTCATAACTTTAAAATTCAAATGTGACAGCTTCTTATGCCATAGCCAACTCTCATCCTTACTTGCTTTGCTGAAGAGACAAGTAATGGATTCTGAGCATGCTGAATTGAAGTCAGCTATGTAAACATTTCCTTTTCTAAAGCCTGTCAATACCACATTGTTGTCTTCCTTGGCAGAAACAACACAGGCTTCTTTTGTGAACTTTACTTCATAGTCTTTGTCACAAATCTGACTGATACTCAGCAAATTGTGCTTTAAACCTTCAACTAAAGCCACTTCTTCAATGATGACATTGTCTTTTGAGATCAGGCCATATCCCTTAGTATATCCTTTGCTGTCATCTCCAAAGGTAATTCTAGGGCCAGCTCCTTCCTTGAATTCTGTGAGCAGGGTTGAATCTCCTGTCATGTGCCTAGAGCATCCACTGTCTAGGTACCATAGATTCCTTCTGTTTCCCTGCACACATTTCAAAAGCAAATCAAGTTGATTTTGGTACCCAAGCTTCCTTGGGTCCTTTCTTGTTAGCCTTTGACTTTGCACTCTTAGCATTCTTCAACTTAGGTGTAGATGCTTGAGTAATGGGGTTTGACAAATGCTCATTTGCATGAATATTGGATGCATGCATGTGTGGAAAATTGGCATACATATTATTCATGCTAGGTAGGTTCCATGACATTTGTGGCACATTCATAGATTGAAAGTATGGATTAGACACATATGGCATGTTCACATATGGATTTGAAAAACTAGCATTTTGATACAAACCAGGCATAACAGGCATTGCAGGCATACATGGCATTGGTTGAGGTACATGAACAGGGGCCTTGTTGACAATCTTGCAATTAGAAGATAAATGATTGACACTATTACAATTACTACAAGTTTTCCTAGGAGCAAACTTGTCAGGAGAGTAATTGTTTTTCTTGTTGATGCCTATCTTACCATTTCTGTTCTTTTTCTTTTTGCCCTCAATTTCTACCTTTTCATTGTCTGATTTACCAACAGCCTTTTTGTTGTGTAAAGCACCTGTCTTAGCCTTCCCACTGGATTTGGCTTTGCTGCACTCACCATTAACAAAATTCTTGTTTACTGGACCATACTTGATATCCAGTTTCCTAAGTTCCTTCTTACTAACAGACTTTTTGTTAGTCGACGGATACCTCTCATCCGTTGACGGTTCATCTGTCAACGGATGATCACTATCCGTTGATTCACAAATAGTCTCTAAATCCTCAAGGCCAGGTTCTAGCTCCTTTTTCCTTTGAGTCCAGGTATCCTTCACAAATGATTCTATTCCCTGAACTTCTATTATGTTTTGAGAAATATTCCTACAACTTTGAAATTTAGCAATTATCCCTTGTTCTATTTTATTTTTCCCCGAAAATTGTTGTTTTGCATCATAAAAAGCCACCCAAACCTATTCTAACTCAAATTCTTTCAAACCCTAATTCTTATATCTATTCTAAATCAAATCCAACACTCCTAAATCTCTCATGCACTCTAAATTTTGTATCAAATCTCTCCATCATCTTATATATATATACACACCTTTCCATACAAATCCAATTCCTCTTCTGTTTTCTTTAAATCTCCAAAAATTCAATTCTAAAGAGGAATTAATTGCAAGTTCACCTCTCCAATTCGTAGTGGGTTTATTTCTTCTCTCCAAATTTATTTTAATTGCGAATTTGTGTTCTTGTAAATTGGGATTTATATTATTCTTGATATATTGGGGTATTTTTGGTGTGATATTGCTTGGTAATTTTTGGTGGAGCTTCTTATGAGTTGGGTATTGATTATTTTGGCTCGTAAGCATGGGAGAGATAGTGCTAATATTGGGAAATTTTCATTTTCGACGGTGGAGGTTAAATTTAATCGGTTGATGTGAGACTAATTGCTACGGAAAGGGGATTTTTGCGAGAAAAAATTTGTTGGGTTGGTTCATATGATTAGTGGGTGGCTCATAAGCGAATGAGGGGTGATTTTCACATCCGACAACTTGATTCCAGGGGAGTTTTCTTTCTTTTCTTTTTAGTGTAGTTTTATTTTGTTTTTAGTTGTAGTTTTGTATCTTGTTCATTAGTTCATTGGGGACAATGAACCGCTTAAGTGTGGGGAAGGGTTCTCAATGTTAAGAGAAATTTTAAAAAAATTCAAAAAAATTAAAAAAAATTGAAAAATACCAAAAATAATTCTAGCCATGCAATTTGATTAGTTGTTGTATTTTGCTTGATACACCCATGCATGCGTAGGAATCTTGTGTTTATGGATGCTTTTGTATGAGAAGTGACGTGCTTTGTTCTTGTGCACACACTTTCACTAGCAAGTTGAAACTGGTAGACTTAATTGAATGTTGTAAGTGATTAGAATGACATGAATATGTGCAAGATGACTTGGTTTACATGCTTTGAGTACAAGTAGGTGCGTTAGAGAGTCTTGTTACCTGGGATTGATTATGTTTTGTCACACCAAGTGAGTTTTGAGCCTATATGCATATCTTTTGCATGATTTTTCGTTTGCTTGAGTGTCCACATGTTGTTTACATTGCTAGCACTTACTTAAGATCTTTCTTGAAATGCATGACATTACTTGATGATGAGATGATAAAGGCACTTAGGTTTAACCTCGTATTTCCCATATTTCCACACCTTTTAAAACATGATCAATTAGTTAACCTGTTGAGCTTAATCCTATTCTTTCGGTGACACACCACATTACTTGCCATTATCCTTTTTATTCTATTGGCCTTACATTGAATTTGAACCTAATTGTCAAAGGCTAGTATTGTGCTTAAGGGAGTAATAAGGTGTTCATAAAAGGGGGGTTATTGATGATCATACCATTGGGGAATATTGATTTTGGTTGATGCGTGTTAGTCGAAATTCATAATAATATCTATGGATCATTGTGTTTAGTCCTTAGCTCTCAGAAAAAAAAAACAGAAAAAAGAAAAAAAATAGAAAAAAAAGAGAAAAAAAATAAATAAATTTGAGAGCATTCTTATGTTTGTATGATCCTTCTTCATTCGACTAGTCAAGTTATAAGGGTTATTGAAAAATCCAAGTGTGGGGAAGTATTTGTGGTTTTAATAGAAAGGGAATTGAATAATGATTATTGTTGGGTACTAGTTTTTGGCATTTTAACCTGTTTTAGCTTTACTTGACATACCTGGTCCCTAGCCCACGTTACAACCCGAATAAAGACCTTTTGATTGTCATCAGTGATGTATGTTGTGTTGAAAGTGAGATTGATTGCGAGTGTCAAGTTGTGTTTATGATTTTGTTGGAATTGAGTGATACACTTAACCTTGTTCTTGAGTGAATATTCGTTTTTGAGTGAAAGGTGAGTTATTACTTGTTTTGGCATAGGAGATCCCAGGTTTAGACTTAAAGATGTGTTTCTTGTGGGCTTAGCATGATTACCAACGATTTTTACACTTGACATGAATTTTTATGACCTTCTGCATGTTGGTTGAGTAAACTACGTTAAAACTTGCACTTTTGACACCAAGACATCGTATGTTTACTTTGATTCTTAAGTTGATGTGGCATGAGAGGACTTGTGTGTGTGGTGTTGTGTTAGCATTGATCTTTTGCATGGTTAGATGAATTTTGTGGGTACATTCACTATAAACCCTCACGAGACAACACTCGTCCTACTAGGGCTGCCTAGGGGTTTAACGGCTTGTTGCATATGCTCAATGCAATCGTGTCATCTACGAAAGTGATGTTTGTTAGGACTTAGTTTTTATTTCACTTATTTGCCCGAGGACGTGCAAATGCTTAGTGTGGGGATGTTTGATAGAGTATATTTTTATATATATTCTAGATGATTTTATTCTCATATTTATTGTGTTTTGCATTGATTTGGATTTTTATTTAATATATTTGATTGTTTTATTGTAGGAAATAAAGAATTCATGACTTGGAAGGATTTGGAGCAAAAAGAGCTATTTTGGAGATAAAATAGGAGAAAATTCGTATTATTGGGCTATACAGGCTGCCTGCACTGTTTGGGCCATATCTTGAGTTCCAGAAGTCAGAATTTGACGAAATTACTGTCCACGCGAAGCTTAGGGAATTATCTTTAATTCAGAGGTGGTCCAGTAAGCAAAATCCAACTGGAAGAGCCCAGAAACAGAGGAGCAAAATTTGTGACGAATTTTACAAGAAAATCCTATTCAATTATGGATATCTTTTTGTAAATTGATTAGGATATTAAAAATACTTTTATTAGGAGATAGATATAAGATTTTATTAAGGGGTTTTATTATAAAAGGAAGAGAAAACGTGATAGAAAGGGAGATAGACATATACAGACGTTTTTACATAAGCTAGGATTTTGGTTTTTTTCCTCTCCATCTCTTCCTTTGTAAGCACTTGGTTTAATTTGGATCTTCATTGTTCTTCGTTAATACAAAGTTTGAGGTATTCTTTATTCTCTTGTTTTATTATTATATGTTTTACATGGCTTCTTTCATCATTCTTATTGCTTTTACTTCTACCATGAGTGAGTAGTTTAATTCTAGGGTATTAGGGGAAGCCATGTTTGCACCATGATTTGGGTTTAATTTGATTAGTGAATTGATGGATAAAGAGTAATTCTAATTGATATGTGTTAATTCTTAATTTGTGTAATTGCGCAATATCATAGATTAATTGATTGCAATAGGAGTAATAGATCGAAAGATTTTACTACTAGAGGCTTACATACAATTAGCGGAATTGAAGGTGAGTGTGAAAACATCATCGGATTTCTGAGAGTGTTAAAACTTGGAAAAGTTTAACCATTGCTCTAATTATTTTATCCCATTGATAAGCTATACCTTTGTTATTTGGTTGGTGTAAACATGGTGAACCTGAATTGCCCTAGATCCCTTAATTAATTGAATTAAAACCTTGTTAAATTTGCTTTAGTAGTTAACAAAATTCTCAACTAATCGTTTGTGACTAGAAACAATTGATAACCATTGAATTGAAATTGAAACTGTCTCCTTGAGGATTCGACCCGTATTTGCTAGTATCTACTACAATTGATACCGTGCGCTTGCGGTTAGACATAATTTTACACATCAGTCTTTTAAAATCAGTTCTCTTTTTAACACAGCTTCAAGTTCACTTTTAGCATTATTGCAATCAACTCTCATTTTCTCAAATTCTAGAAATTGAGATTCTAGAGCAGCATTTCTATCACTTAAAAACAGATTAGACTCTTTAATTCTATTGTTCTCTTTAGTAAGTGATTTAAGAGTAACACTTAAGTGATATAGTTCAGTAGACATTTCATCTATAACACTATTGCATTCCTCTTTAGTGAGCTCAGAGAGATTAGTTGAAAATACCTGATTGCTAGCTGAACTTGCTTCCTGCTCTCCAGAATCAGCCATTAAAGCAAGGTTGACTAACTCAGCATCATCATCAGAATGATTGTCATCAACAGCCCAGTCATACTCTTGGGTCAAGAATGCCTTTCCTTTCTGCCTGAGAAGATCAAAATATTTCTTCTTATAGTCAACAACCTCAGTTGGCTTTCCCTTGTTCTCAGATCTAGGTTTCCTGCATTCACTTATCATATGACCAGCAATTCCACAATTGTAGCATTTAATTTTGGATTTATCCACATAGTTGTTTGTGGAAAAATCCTTGTTAAATGGCTTGGCCATCCCAGAGTTTCTCTTGAATTTCAGCTTAGAGAATCTCCTAGATAGAAAAGCTAAGTGCTCATCTATCTCATCAAATTCATCCTGCTGAAGGGCATTCAATTCCTCAGACACCCTTTCCTTGCTCCTGCTTGATTCTGCTCTACCTTTACAAACCTCCCTGTTTGGTGTAGAACTAGCAGTTTCTGTCCTTTCCTCCTTTTGCTCCAAGTTGGCAACGAGTGCAACTGACCCACTTTTCTTTTGAGACTTCTCAATCTCTTCATCCTGCTCCATCTCCAGCTCATAGGTCTTTAAAGTTCCATAGAGCCTTTCAAGAGTAAATGTCTTGTACTCTTGAGTGTTTCTTAGAGAAACAGTCATTGG
Source organism: Saposhnikovia divaricata (assembly GCA_036435485.1). Lineage (NCBI taxonomy): Eukaryota > Viridiplantae > Streptophyta > Magnoliopsida > Apiales > Apiaceae > Saposhnikovia > Saposhnikovia divaricata. The sequence continues at coordinate 237,324,322 of CM071594.1, forward strand.
CTTCCATTCCTTGGGCAGTGATCTCAGAAATTTGAGATTAGAGTCTTTAACTTGATAGACTCTTCCATACAGTTTCAAACCATTTAGTAGCTTTTGAAATCTACTAAATGTATCATTCAATGTTTCTCCACTCTTAAAGTGAAAATGTTCATACTGTTGGATTAGTAGTTGCATCTTGTTTTCCCTTACCTGTTCTGTTCCTTCACACAGGGTTTGAACAATGTCCCATACTTCCTTAGCGGTAGTGCAGTTAATAACATTGTCAACCATGTCTGTTTCTAGACCATTGAACAGAATATTCATGGCCTTTTTGTCTTTGTGGACTTCTGCAATATCTTCAAGACTCCACTCAGAAACAGGTTTGGGAATGAAAGTGTCAGGCACATCATCAGCCAGGCCAACTCTTGTTGCTGTCTTCATTGGAACGTGAGGACCCTTGTCAATGCAATCCACAAAACCCTCATCAATAGACGAGAGATGTAGACGCATTTTTACTTTCCAGTGAAAGTAATTTTCTCTATCAAGAACTGGAATCTTCACTCCATAATCCTTCTTAGACATGTTGGAAGTGTGTTGATCTTTAAACTTCAAATATGTTAGAAGCTTGCTCTGATACCAATTGTTATTCCCAGATTACACACTTGTATAATTGTAGAAGGGGGGTTGAATACAATTCTTGATATTTATAAATTTCTGATAAGAACTTCAGAAACTTATGAAGAGATAATTGCAATGTAAGATTTAAACACAAACACATATAAAATCAGGTGGTTAATATGCACCACCTGAAGCTTTTATTTGAAGAAAACTCTGTGATACAAAATGTACACAGCTGCCGTTTTACAACTCTTTGCTTCTAAGGATATTCAAGAAACCCTAAGCAAATATGTCTGTTTTCTTAACCTAAAAAAGAGTTGCTACACTTGGTTATATATCCCAAGTTTTTACAAGTACTACTGGAATAAGATAATACTAATCTAATTCTAGTTGACTTGCTACTACACTCCAAATACACATGTAGCCGAAAGGTTGTCCTTGTGTTCAGACATGTCTCCTGCACCTTTCCTGTATTCATAGTGTAAATAGAATGCTTCTTTCTTCTGTGTTTCCAAAGTATGGCTGCCATACTGCTTTTTGTATCTACTATAAACTCATGTGATCTGTCAGTCAAACATGTCCTTATCAACTGCTAATCTCCAGCTAATCATAGAAAACAGTGTCAATGATTATCCGTTGATGATGTACACTGACATCCGTTGATGATGTGTTGAGCAGTATCCGTTGATATTGGGACTTGAGCTGTATCCGTTGATAGAGTGGATTTGAGTTGTATCCGTTGATAGAGTGGATTTGAGTTGTATCCGTTGATAGAGTTTTGTCTTCATCCGTTGATACACTTTCACTTAGACAGAATTACATAGCATAGCTTATTTACAATTGGCTACCCTATTCTGCCTATCCGTTGATAGTCAACATGACTGTGGATAAAAACACTATCAACTGATAACATAGAGATACTGCAGTGTGCTACAAAATCTCATCCGTTGATGAGCTACCTGTCAACGGATAGAGTTATAAATTCCCATCCGTTGACAGTTACAAAACCTTAAACAATTTGATTGATTGTGAAGTTATCATCATGTACAACATATTCCTAACAGATTCGATATCTCAAAAGACATTATTCGATATCTCTGAATGCACTATTCGATATCTTAGAGATTCGATATGTCTACTACTCTATTCGAGAACTCAGAAAGTCAACAAGTCAAAGCATCATTCGAGTTCTTTAGGAGTCAACAAGTCAAGGTTCATTCGATATCTCAAAGACTCAGAAAGCTATTCGATATCTAAGGGATACAATAAGTTAAATCCTCTATTCGACAACTCAAGGATTCCTGAAGAAAAGAGCTATTCGAGAAGTAATTCGAGATGTCAACTTTGCAATATTCGAGAACTTAGAGTTATCTATAAAGTCAATTCTAGTTCTCGAATCAATCACTAAGTTACTTCTCGAATACATTCTTGGAGACAAACTACTGAAGAAATTGTACAAGTCAAAAACCTGCAACAAGTTAAAGCACTTTATGGACCACAAACTGTAAAGTACTTTGGAAAGCCTACAAGGAAGCTTAGAGAGATGTACAATAGATAAAGAGCTAAAGAAGTGGATCTGAACAGAACCTCAAGAAGTCAAATCTGTAGTCGTTTGGATGCTTACTCAAAAAGGATAGACACACTAGAAAGTAAATTTGTTTAGCTACCTTATTTGTAGTAAGTAGGCTGTATTCATGTTCTATAAGAATACAGCCTCACTTCTCTAGCAGTTAAGTTTTTCACATACATATTCAAGATATACATCTCTCTGAGAAAAACGAAGCTGAGAATACTACCATTTTATTCACAGGTTGTAGCAAATCTTTATCTAATAAAATATTATATTAAAGTGATATTGTGTCTTGTGTTCACTACACCATAGATGGCCTATAGCAACCTTTTGGCAAGGGTGTTACCACTATGGGTGTTACCATAGCTATGAAAATTTTGACCTATCGCAACATTTTGATTGTGGTGTTACCATAGGTACAAAAGTATATTACTTTAGTTATAAAAGGTGTTACATTGGGCTAACACCATGAGGTGTGTTACCATAGAGTATTCATTAACAAAATTTTTATTTAATTTAAAATTAATGATTTAATAATTATTTGACTTTAAAAATAATTAATTTTAACCAAATCATTGAAATAAACATTTTAAAACATAATATTCCATCATATAATTAAATTATTGATTTTTCATAAATATTAAATTTTGTTTATAAATTTCAAATAAAAAGGTTTTAAAATAAAGTAATATCCAAATATTATTAAATTTTGATTCAAATCATTTAAAAATTAAAAAATTCATAATTTATATAAATTGTGAATTACTTCCAAATAATGAAAACAATAAATTTAATAACTATAATTTAGTATAAATAAATTTCTAATATTTTTAAAAAATAAAAAAAATGTATAATGAATTATTGAAAGGGCTTGAGCGGCAAATAGAAAAAGGAAGCGGCAAAATGAAAATTTAGAATTGGGGTTAATAAAACATAATGAGGGAAAAGAATTGGGGGGAAAACGCTTCACTCATCTCTCACCTCTCTGACATCTCTCGTCTCTCACGGATTCAATTAGGGTTCGAAAGGATTCAATTAGTGTTCGAGCTAGGTTAATCAAAGCTTGGTTCAAGGTCTATTAGGATTCGAGTTGGGTTAATTGAAGGATTCAATTAGGGTTAATCAAAGCAAGGTTTGTGTTCGAAGGCGTTTGATATCAATTTGAGGTATAATCTCTCTTTAAATGCTTCGCTTTTTGTTACATGCTTCGATTTGTGTGTTTTTAGCTTAATTTGACACCTCTCTCCCCCGCTCTCTCTCTCTCTCTCTCTCTCTATGTATCTCTCCCCATGTCTCTGTCTCTCTATGTATCTCTACCTCTCTATGTCTCTCTCTCTGTATCTCTCCCCATATCTCTATCGCTATATGCATTTTTGGAATTCACTATAAAGAACTCATCCCCTTTTCCTTTCTTTTTGTTAGGTCCAATCTGTTTGTAGAAGGGGGGGTTGAATACAAACAGTACTGTTTTATCGAAATTTGTCCGGATAATTTAATTTATATTTTGACAAATTTGAGCGAAATTAAATGAAACAAAATTCAAGTTGAATATAAAATTATATTAACTTGAGGGGTTTGTTACAAATACAGTACAGAATTTATATCTAGTTAATAAAAACAAATTAGAAAATTCAACATGAATTTTTCTAGATTTGTTAATAAAAATCAAGATATAGATTAGGAGTAAAAACTCGCTAATAGTACAAGAGTACCAAGTAAATCAGTTCTATCGGATCAGATATTAAAAATAAGATGAACTTGATTTTCTAAATAATTTTCTGCTTCTTGTGCTGTGTTCTTGATGAGAAAGAAGAGAGAATTCAGTTCTTGAATGTAATATTTTCTGTGTTCTTTTTCTTGCTGATTGCTTCTGTCGAGATGTCTTGTTATATATCAATCACTGACTCTTTGTCTTCAAATATAACTGCCAAGACAATCGTCAATACAATTTATTCTTCCAAGACAACCAATTTTGTAGTGCCAAGACAATAGGCAATACAATCGTCAAGACAATCAGGTTCTGCCAAGACAATCGTCAAGACAATCAAATTCAGATATCTTTGTCTTGCTTTATCAAATTTATCATTCTGTCTGAAGCTTTTTCTTTTTGATCATTATCAAGACAATCAAATTGAACTGCCAAGACAATCGTCAAGACAATCAAATTAGATTTTTATTCTACTTTTAAAAAGCTATTCAGACATTATCATTATCAAGACAATCGGCAAGACAATCTCCTATTGTCTTGTTGTTCTGAATTTAACCTTCAAGACAATCGGCAAGACAATCAGGGATTGTCTTGCTAGTTCATTTTTCAGAATTAAATTAAAATTGATTAATAAATAATCATCTTAATTTATTCTTACTTAAATAATTAATCTGATTTAATTAATCTAATAATTAATTTAATTAAAGAATTAATTCAATATGAATTAATTAATTAATTAAATTGACTACTTGATTTAAATTAATTAAACAAGAATAATTATATATCCTTGGATTGTCTTAATTCTTTTCTGAATCACTGAAAGTAATAAAGGAATACCACTGAATATTTTGTTGACGTTCCATGTACTGTCTGGTTCATGAACGACTAACCTCAATGACTGTCCTTTAATTTTCACATTAATAATGTGATTCATTTTTCTTCTCATCTCTTTCTCCTTCTTGTACTTCACTGTATACTGTCTGAACCTGTCACTCTAGAAATCTCTGTCTTAGAAATAAATCCACTTCTTTGATGCTATACTGAGGCTTGATCAGCAATCTGAACTTCTTCCATGTAAAACATCAAAACTATAGATTGACTTTAGGGTTTTTCTTCTGACAGATAGTACCTCCTGAGATTCCTGTGAGAGTTAAAGTTATTTACTTATTACAAACTAAGTTTAAGTTGCGTTGAGTCCTCGAACTACAAATAGGCTATGTCATATGCCTTTCAATCTCCCCCTATTTGTTTGTTAGACGATAACAAGCAAATTCCTAGAGGATTACTCAACTAACTCAACTTAACTTAGTAAAAGATAAAACTTTAAACACAAAGTAAATAAACGAAAAGTTCTGGTTTATATTTAACATTTTCCAGATTCAAACATAAAAGATAAATACAAGATAGATGATCCTCTAGACTGATCATATAATACATTTTTCTATCTTGACCTATCTAAGCTCTAACGATATTACATGTAGAGCTGATCTTCACTTTGAAGTTTCTTCATCCCTTATCTCTCCAGGTTCAACTTCATCTTCTTGCTCTAGGAATCTTCTGATATTCTCTGTGTCAAATCGTTCTTGATCATCCAAGGTTTTGATCAAATCCTTGTCAAGTACACGTTCATAATCTGACACAAGACCTTTAGGTTTCTTAGGCAAGATTCCAAGGTTACCCCAAAGCCGATTCCGAAGAATGTAATATTTCTTTTCAAATCCAGTTAAAGCATATGATCGAATAATGTCAGCAACAAAGATACTTTCTTTATCTTCGAATCCGGTAGTCCTCAGCATATGTTCTAACCATACCAGATGAGATGCAGTGTATAACTTCATTGACTTAGAATCAAGGAAACACGAGTGTAGTGTATTACCCTTGAGAAACTTAACATGATGTGGAGTTTGAATAACTTGTGGACTATTCCTTTGAGCAAACTCCAAAAGTCTTTCATGAAGTAAAATATTCAGTTCAGAAAACCTTTTTACCTTTGTAGACATAATCCACAGTTCCATCAAGCTTCTCTGTTGAAAGATTTGAAGTGACACATAGAGAGAACCCATTGTATGAGAGTCAATCTGAATTATCAGTTGATCTGCACATCTATCAAATCCAGCAACTATCCTTGAAATTTCCAGCATCAGTGCATCCATATATTGCAAGTAATCTGGATTGGTCTCTTGAAACTGTTGAAGTAGTTGGAGTAAACGTTCATCATCATTAGTAGTGTTCTGAATAGAATCAAAAATCTCTCTTGCTCTATCCCACTTTGGACCAATCTTTAACTGAATATCTCTTTTCCTTTCCTGTACACTGATTGCATGTAGCTTTTGTTTCTCTACATCTTCAGCTTGCTTCAACTTCAATCTTTCATTCACTACCTGTCTGGTCTTCTCAAGCTTAGCTTGTCTCATCAGACGATCAGCTTTCTCCTCTTGCAGTTCCTTCTCAAACACAGGATCATCTTGCCAGTTTGAAAGATCTTCTTCGATATCATTTAATTGATGTACTTCAAACTTACTATTCCTGAGATCAAAATCAAACTCAAATGCATCCTGATCATGAGCTTTTTCTTTTCCCTTGGTAGACTTCTCCTTATGCCTCCCTTGTGACTTACTACCTCCTCCTGCTTCTCCAGACTTACCTCCTCCATCTCCAGACTTCTCCCCCTTAGTTGAGGAATCCTCTACAGACTTCCGTTGACTGTCAAGCTCCCTATTTGCATCATTATCACCCTCATTATCATCATCATAGTCTTCAAAGTATGCTCTTTGTTCTGGTGTGATATTATGAGTAGGTTTAACAATGTTGTATAGATGATCAAGGCCTTCAAACATGTAATCATACTTCTCTTCAAGATTTGCAAAGGTTGTAGCATATGATTGAGCAGAATCATGCATTTCCACTTGAAGTTCATCCACCCTATTAGAGAGTCTGTCAATAGCATTTAGAATGTCTGTTCTTTCTGTAGATGCCTGGGAGTTATATTGTATCAATGTATTGATTGCTGGAGTGAGTGTAGTCTTTATATTGTGGACATCGTCACGAATGATCATGAGCTGATTGTTGACAGAGGTGGAAGAAGAAGACCGTTCATCCACTTGTGCTTTCAAAACTTGTTTTTCAGCCTCAGTTTCCATCAATTTCTTTTGCAGTTCTTTGATTTGAGCCATTAGAGACAAAGTGTTTGTGTCAGTGTGTGCGCTCACCTGATGTTCACTCAAGGATATGTCACTCTCCTTTCGTGCATGTGTTTCACTCATATTTAAGGTGGTCCTCACATCACTCAACACTAGCTCCTTTTCTTGAGCTGTACCTGCATAAGAAATCACCCTAGCCTCTTTTGGAGAGGTCAGTGGTGGTGCAATGGGAGTTCGCAATTCCCAATCCTCAGTCATCTCTATCAATTCATTTGGATTTGATAACTGAATTTCTTCAGTGATAGGATGACCAAGTTGCCTTTCACTTTCACCAGATAAATCTGCGAGTGAAGAATCCCTTGAGGGAGCCAGGAATGTTCCTCCTGGGAGGGGAGATGATGACTCTATTATATTTGGCAGAGAGTCAAGATTTCCCTCTGAAGCCTGTGAAGGCTCTTCTACCGTAACAATGGTAGGCACAGTAACAATCCTATCGTGCACTCCTTGCTCAGTGTCCTTAGCAACATCTGATTCTAAGTTAATGTTTTCCCCCATTGTGAGTAATAGAGGTGTGCTTGACTCTGTACAAGGTGCCACGGCCCTTTGGCGAATTTCAATAATTGCATCCTGTTGAGAGGATGAAATTAGTAACCGTTCATCGGCCATTTCAATGTCCAAATCCTGTTGGGAGGAAATGGATGGGCTAACAGATGCCTCAAGTAGTAGGTTTCTTCTCTTCTTTGGTGGAGGCAGAGCTGTGGGATCACTCACATCATCACTTCTTCTATCAGCTCTTTTTGTCATCAACTTGCTTCTGGCTTTAGGTTTAGAGATTTGATTAGACACAGTGTTTGGCTCTAAGACCTGGGATAGAGGCTGTGGTTCTACAACCTCTTGGTCTGACCTATCAGCCACTTGGGCTCCAGAAACAGTTTGAGAGATAGAAGGTAATACCTGCTCCATTGATGCAGTAGTTGTACCTGAAGGAATAGATTGTTCCATTTGATGTTGATGTTCAGGGACAGGTACATCTTGAGGTTCAGGTTCAGGTGCATTCAAAAGTCGAGGAATGACAGGTAGATTTATGAAGTTAGACAAATATGGTGTAATATACACTGGCACATTTATCAACTTTCTATGTGTATCAAGGCTAGTGAATATTTTCTTGGTTTGCCTGCCTGATACCATAGGGTTGTCATTCCTAAAAACTGTTTGTTGACCAACAGGAACAAGATGATTAAATAACAGAGTTAAAAATCTAGGATAATAACATAGAACTTTCTTACCCTCATCAAAATCCTTTCTGGCCTTAACAATCCTGTTAATAATGGTATTCCAAAGTAGGTTACCAATATTGATTCTACGGTTGTTAGCAACAGCATAACCAATAGTTTGTAACATAGAGGTGAGTAAGTGAAAATTACCTCTGGCTGAATTAGCAAATACCTTGGAGATCGTGTCGAAGAATGCATCCCAAGGTAGAACCAAATTCCTTTTGCTCAGGTTGTTCATATCAATTGCTCCATGATAATTAATATCAATGAAGAATTGATAGAGTTGCTCACTGGTTGGAAATGGATCATAATTATCCGCCGGGAGACCCAAAACAGTAGTTAGGGTTGATTCTGTCACGACATGGTGTGTACCATCAAAATCAAAAGAGAATGAGGTCAAGTCTTCAGACACCACAGATTCTGTGCAAATCAATCTCAGTGGTCCTATCTTAATTGGGGCTTCAATCGAAATGGCAGTTCGGATAATTGAATCGTCATTCAAAAATCGTATCCAAGGCCTAAATCGATCGTAGGGACAATCGTTCGGATTAAAATAGCCAACCAAATTATGTTTCATTATCTCAAAATTATCAGCCATTTTTAAATACAAAAACACACTTTAATTTTAAGAAAATTAAAACAATTCGAAAATTTTCAGAATTAATAATTAATTAAAATTAATTAAAAATTCGAATTAATTCAAAGTTGTCAGAAAAATCCCAAAAATTTATATGATGTTCTCTTGATCACTGGGAGTCTCAATCTATTTTTAGATTTCTCAGAAAAAATCTAAAACTCTTAAAACTTCTAAAACCCGATTCAATTTTTGAAAAAGTTGATTTTCCAAAACTTAACAATATTTGAAACTGATCGGTTCAAAAGAAGGACAATCACACGATCTATTCGAATATGTTCTTGGATTTCAGTTTGGTTGAGAGAAAAATCGAGCAGAGATTCAGTAGTGTTGTGTGTATATATCGTGTATGTATTGTGAGCTCTGTGTAAATACACGAGAGAGAGATTGTATTGCTGAGATTTGAGATCAGTTTTTCTGTTTTTTTTAAGTACAAAACTATACTACAAGACAATCGGGTTGATTGTCTTGCCGATTGTCTTGGTAGTATAAATACTATCAAGACAATCGATTACAATTCCGAATAAAATAAAATGAAAACGAAAATATATATTTTTTTTAATTTTATTAAAACACAAACTAACAATACAAGACAATCGGTTTGATTGTCTTGCCGATTGTTTTGGTAGTATAAATACTATCAAGACAATCAATTATTTAACTGAATAATCAACAAATTAACAATTTTTTTTTTAATTTTGAAAATAAAGAAAAACACTCCAAGACAATCAGTTGACTGTATTGTCTTGTTAGTTCAAAACTATCAAGACAATCGTTTGTTTTGAGTAAAATAAAATAAAAACAGAATAAAAATCTGAAAAATATTTTATTATCAACAAAATAACCTTCCAAGACAATCTGTGGATTGTCTTGGCGATTGTCTTGATATGATAATCACGATCATAAAAATTAATTAAACTGCTAATTAAAATGCTAATAAAATACAAATAATGTGCAAAATTAATCCAATTAAAATACACTCTAATATTATTAAAAATACTAAAAATAAATATTTTACAGAAACATGGATTAATCTTTTTACGAGAACAAATTTAAATAACAAAAGGACAAACATTACAAAACATTTAATAAAATAATTATTAAAATAGAAATAAATATCTACAAATATTCTAAAAATATAGAAATATGGAGTATTAAATAATATGAATAAACAAAGTGAAAAATAACTAAACAAGCAAGAAAATTAGTTGGTAAAATAATTATACAAGTGATTTCAAACAACAAATAATCACAGAATAATCACTTGCAAAATTATTAAATATCAAATTTCAGATATTAACAGTATTAATTACTAGGACTGTTTAACATACCCAATTCACTAACAATTCTAGTGAATGAGGATTCATTAAGCGACTTAGTAAAAATATCTGCAGTTTGATCTCCAGAGCCTACAAATAGTAGTTCCACTGTACCATTCATTACATGCTCTCTTATAAAATGATACCTTATGTCAATGTGCTTTGTCCTTGAGTGCTGCACAGGATTGCTGGCGATTGCTATGGCACTTGTATTATCACATAAAATAGGGATATTTTCCAATACAATGCCATAGTCCATTAATTGATTCCTAATCCATAAGATCTGAGCACAACAGCTTCCAGCAGCTATATATTCAGCTTCGGCTGTAGAGTTGGAAACTGTTTGCTGTTTCTTACTGAACCAAGATACCAGTCTTCCACCTAGGTATTGGCAACTCCCAGATGTACTTTTCCTATCTACAACACTTCCTGCATTGTCAGAATCTGTATATCCAATTAAAGTAAAACCAGATTCATTAGGGTACCAGATGCCTAAATTAGGCGTACCCTTTAGATATCTTAAGATTCTTTTGACAGCAGTGAGATGTATTTCTTTAGGGTTCGCTTGAAATCTTGCACACAAGCATGTGGCAAACATTATATCTGGTCTACTAGCAGTTAGGTAAAGCAAAGAGCCAATCATACCTCTATAGCCTGTGATATCTACCTTGGCAGAACTTTCACATAAACCAATTTTGACAGCTATAGTTGATGGTGTCTTTGCTGATGAGCACTCCTCCATGTGATATTTCTTGAGGAGTTCCTTGATGTACTTAGATTGACAAATAAATATTCCATCTTGTCTCTGACTGATTTGTAATCCAAGAAAGAATTTCAGTTCTCCCATCATGCTCATTTCAAACCTACCCTGCATTAACTTAGAAAACTTCTTGCATAGAAGCTCATTAGTAGACCCAAATATAATATCGTCCACATAGACTTGGACTAGTATTATATCATTCTTATGTCTTTTAGTGAAGAGAGTTTTGTCTATGACACCTCTTATAAAACCATTCTCTATTAGAAATTCAGAAAGAGTGTCATACCATTTTCTTGAGGCTTGCTTAAGACCATAGATAGCTTTGTAAAGAAAGTAAACATAGTCCAGATAATCTTGATCTTCAAAACCAGGAGGCTGTTCTACATACACTTCTTCATCTAGCTTACCATTCAGAAAGGCACTCTTGACATCCATTTGATAAACTTTGAATCTTGAATAGGATGCAAATGCCAAGAATATTCTGATGGCCTCAAGTCTTGCCACTGGAGCATAGGTCTCGTCATAATCAATGCCTTCAGCTTGAGAATAACCTTTAGCTACCAGTCTTGCTTTGTTTCTTATCACAGTGCCATCTTCATCTAGTTTGTTTCTGAATACCCATCTTGTGTCCACCACTTTTCTATCTTTAGGTCTGGGCACCAGCTTCCATACTTCTAGTTGCTTAAATTGATTGAGTTCATCTTGCATAGCAATCACCCAATCAGGATCAGATAGAGCTTCTTCTACTTTCTTAGGTTCCATGACAGACAGGAACCCAGAATAGTTACATTGATTCTGATAAGCTCTTCTTGTTTTCACACCAACATCTGGATCACCAAGAATCAGCTCAAAAGGATGAGCTCTATTCCAAACAGTTTGTCTGGGAAGAATTGATCTTGACGATTCGCCTTGATCTTCAGTATGATGTTGAGTATGACTTGTTGACCCTTCATTATCTCCCCCTGAGTTGTTGCCAGTTTGACTTGTTGATGGTTCAAGAGTATTAGTGGTGTCTTGAAAGTTATCATTGTTTTCACCAGCATCACCTTGATCATTACCACCAACATTTGGATTATTATTATCAGCAACAACTTCAGGTTGATTGTCATCATCTGAATCTGAGTCTGACATGTCATCAAACTTAAGCTTTTCAGATGAATCTTTATTTTGGATACTTGGGAGTTGTGTGTCATCAAATGTTACATTGACACTTTCCATGGTTTTCTGTTGATCAATAAGATACACCTTGTAGGCTCTTCTAGTATAACCGATAAATATTGCTTCATGTGCTTTTTCTTCAAATTTACCACCTTGATCTTCTCCTTCTTTCAACACAAAGCATTTTGTCCCAAATACATGGAAGTACTTGAGAGTTGGTTTCTTGTCATGTAGAGCTTCATATGGTGTCTTCATTAAGTCTTTATTGATAAGTGTATGATTCTGGGTATAGCATGCAGTGTTGACAGCTTCAGCCCAAAAGCTCAATGGAAGCCTTGATTCACTTAGCATAGTACGTGCAGCTTCAATCAAGGTTCTATTCTTTCTTTCAACTACCCCATTTTGCTGAGGAGTTCTGGGAGCCGAGTACTGTCTAGTTATACCCTTTTCAGTGCAAAAGTCATTCAGAACTGCATTCTTGAATTCAGTTCCGTTGTCTGACCTTATAGTTCTTACTGGACGATTAGAATCCAGCTCAATTAACTTAATGTGATCAACTACCAGTTGTGGAGTTTCATCTTTTGAGTTCAGAAATAGTACCCATGTGAATTTTGAGAAATCATCAACAATCACTAGAGCATATCTTTTTCTTGACATAGACATCACACTAACTGGACCAAACAAATCCATATGGAGAAGTTGTAATGGTTCAGTTATTGATGATATGTTAGTGCTCCTGTGAGTTGCCTTCTTTAACTTCCCTTTTTGACAAGCATCACATAGACCTTCCTGAGTAAATTCAATCGAAGGTAAACCTCTCACCAACTCTCTTTTCACTAGAGAATTCATTGTTTTGAAGTTTAGGTGAGAAAGTTTCTTGTGCCATAACCAACTTTCATCAGTAGATGCCTTTGAATAAAAACATCTAATTTCTTCTGTGCTTCCAGAGTTCATATTGGCTATGTACAAGTTTCCTTTTCTTACTCCAGTCAACTGCGGCCTTTCATTTCTCTTGTGTGATATTAGACAATTATTCTTGTTGAAATGCACTTCATAACCTCTGTCACAGAATTGACTAATACTGAGCAAATTGTGCTCAAGGCCGTTCACAAAAGAGACATCTTCAACGATAACATTTCCAGCTTCTAATCTGCCATATCCATCAGTTTTACCTTTGCTGTTATCTCCAAAGGTAACCACTGGGCTAGCCTTCTCCACCACATTTGTCAGCAGGGCTTTATCTCCGGTCATATGCCTTGAACATCCACTGTCCAGAATCCACAAGACTCGTTCAACCTGTTTCAAACCCTGCAATGACAAATTGGTTAGACTTTCTTCGGAACCCAAATTTGATTGGGTCCGGAGTACTTAAAGAATTGACCTTTATCAGGCAAAGCAACACTTTTTATTTTAACAACATTTTCTTTAGGTACTGGACATTTAACCCTGTAAACAGCTTTAACTTGTTTTGGTTTCAGCTTGGGTAACCATGTCTTCACCATATCCTGAGAAGGACTTGGGGTCCTAATCTTAGAATTAGGTGATGTTACAGTCCTGGATCTTACATGTTTATTTCTGCTCATTTGCTGTCTAGGAGCATTCTTATCAACACATGCATGATTACCGTTAAAGTAAGCAGACATTATATTAAAAGCACAAGACATGCAATTAACAGCATCACATTTCTTATGAGCAGTATCAATAACAGGAATAGCATGCATGGTAGATTTGTTGTTGCATTTATTCATGTTGTTACTTCTGCTACTAGTTTTCAATGAACTAGTAGACTCACCAACTCTTTCTGCTTTTACAAACACAGTCTTTCTATCTTTATCATTTTTAACAACTTGATTACTTTCTAAGACTACGCCATTAGCTACATCCTCAATGCGCATCTCTTCCTTAATGATTAAAGATGTTGTATCCAAAGGTTCTGCTATGGATTTCTTAAAGAGTGGGTTACTAACACTCTTAAGCACTAATGGTATACCCCTATCTACAGCACTGACACGATTAGGGGTATTAATGTTTTTTCGTCCAATTCCTACGGTTTGATTAATTGCTTGTTGGTTAAACAACTCTTTAGCCACTTTACAAGAATTAGAAGTAGCACTAACCCTTATTTCTAGTTCAGCTATTGTTTCACGTTGTTGAACCACTATCTCTGCTAGAGACCTCTCAAGTTCTTTTAGCATTCTTATTTCTGATTTTTGTATAACATGGCAATTTTGTACATCATGTAATTCAGATAATTGATTACTAAGATCTGTATTTAACAAATTTAGCCTTTCAATCTCTCTATTAGCATTACCTAGTGTATCAGTAAGTTGATAAATATATTGACTTTCAGTACATGATACCTCAGATGATGTACCACTGGAGTTATCAGATTTTGCCATCAGGGCAAGATTGCCATACTCTTCATCTTCAGAGTCTGTATCATCCCAACTCTTTCCAGCAGCCACATAGGCTCTTCCTGTCTTCTTCTTCTCAGATCCAAAGTCTTTTCTTTGGTTTTGTTTTGGCTTCTGACATTCAGTAGCGAAATGTCCAAGTTCATTACAGTTGTAGCATCTAATTTTACTTCTTTCAACTGTTCCAGTTTTGTAACCTCCTCTGTTACTTGAGGATGAAGAACCTCCTCTCTGGAACCTGTTATAGTTAGATTTGTACCTGAACTTGGGATTCTTCCTGAATCTAAAGTTACTGAATTTCCTTACCAACAAAGCCATGGACTCATCTTCCAACTGATCTAGTTCTTCTAATGAATAGAAGTCACCTTCATCTGGAGTAGCATTCGTTTGACCAACTTCAACTTCCAGCTTGCCACTGTCAACACTACACGGTTGAATAACCTTATCTTCCACTTCCTGTTTGTTCTCAACAATAAGAGCTGTAGAAGTATTAGCAATTCTTCCTTTTCCATAAATCTCCTTTTGTTGAGATTGTTCCAGTTCATAGGTTTTTAAAACACCAAAGAGTCTTTCTACAGTAATTTCACTTAGATTCCTCGACTCTCTGATAGCTGTAATTCTATGTTCTAGATGAACAGGCATTGACAGTAGAAATTTTCTGTTGATCTCTTTCTGAGTGTAGTACTTGCCATGCATCTGTAAATTGTTGACAAGTTTGTTATATCTTTCAAACACATCTTGAATACTTTCATTGTATGCTGATCGAAAGTGTTCATACTCAGATGTCAGAATTTCCAGTCGATTCTCCCTAACTTCCTTTGTTCCTTCATTCACAGTTTCAATGGTTTCCCACATGTGCTTTGCTGTCTTGCAGTTAATCACATGACTGTACATCACAGAGTCTAGAAAATCTATTAAAATCAGTCTTAAATTAATGTCAAGTCCAGCTTCCTCTCTTTCAGCAAGAGTGAATTCAGAAGAATCTTTTTGTACAAGCTTTGCAGGGGTAACAACTTTTCCATCAGTAACAACTTCAGGAGTTAATCCAAAAGGTATTATTGGTCCTTCTGATAAGACTTTCATGTATTTAGGATTTGCAACCTCGAGGAACATTAACATTTTGTTCTTCCACATATCAGAACTGTTTTTGTCATATATGGGAATTTTCACAGTTCCGACTTTAGAAGACATGATGAATTTTTTAAGAGAGTTAAAAAAATTCAGGGATGATTTTTAATTGATTAAAATGGAATCTTTGGTTTGTGTATCAACCAACCGGCTCGGATACCAATTGTTAGGTCCAATCTGTTTGTAGAAGGGGGGGTTGAATACAAACAGTACTGTTTTATCGAAATTTGTCCGGATAATTTAATTTATATTTTGACAAATTTGAGCGGAATTAAATGAAACAAAATTCAAGTTGAATATAAAATTATATTAACTTGAGGGGTTTGTTACAAATACAGTACAGAATTTATATCTAGTTAATAAAAACAAATTAGAAAATTCAACATGAATTTTCTAGATTTGTTAATAAAAATCAAGATATAGATTAGGAGTAAAAACTCGATAATAGTACAAGAGTATCAAGTAAATCAGTTCTATCGGATCAGATATTAAAATAAGATGAACTTGATTTTCTAAATAATTTTCTGCTTCTTGTGCTGTGTTCTTGATGAGAGAGAAGAGAGAATTCAGTTCTTGAATGTAATATTTTCTGTGTTCTTTTTCTTGCTGATTGCTTCTGTCGAGATGTCTTGTTATATATCAATCACTGACTCTTTGTCTTCAAATATAACAGCCAAGACAATCGTCAATACAATTTATTCTTCCAAGACAACCAATTTAGTACTGCCAAGACAATAGGCAATACAATCGTCAAGACAATCAGGTTCTTCCAAGACAATCGTCAAGACAATCAAATTCAGATATCTTTGTCTTGCTTTATCAAATTTATCATTCTGTCTGAAGCTTTTTCTTTTTGATCATTATCAAGACAATCAAATTGAACTGCCAAGACAATCGTCAAGACAATCAAATTAGATTTTTATTCTACTTTTAAAAAGCTATTCAGACATTATCATTATCAAGACAATCGGCAAGACAATCAGGAATTTTCTTGCTTTATTGATTTCTTCTCCAATACAATCGGCAAGACAATCTCCTATTGTCTTGCTGTTCTGAATTTAACCTTCAAGACAATCGGCAAGACAATCAGGGATTGTCTTGCTAGTTCATTTTTCAGAATTAAATTAAAATTGATTAATAAATAATCATCTTAATTTATTCTTACTTAAATAATTAATCTGATTTAATTAATCTAATAATTAATTTAATTAAAGAATTAATTCAATATGAATTAATTAATTAATTAAATTGGCTACTTGATTTAAATTAATTAAACAAGAATAATTATATATCCTTGGATTGTCTTAATTCTTTTCTGAATCACTGAAAGTAATAAAGGAATACCACTGAATATTTTGTTGACGTTCCATGTACTGTCTGGTTCATGAACGACTAACCTCAATGACTGTCCTTTAATTTTCACATTAATAATGTGATTCATTTTTCTTCTCATCTCTTTCTCCTTCTTGTACTTCACTGTATACTGTCTGAACCTGTCACTCTAGAAATCTCTGTCTTAGAAATAAATCCACTTCTTTGATGCTATACTGAGGCTTGATCAGCAATCTGAACTTCTTCCAGTGTAAAACATCAAAACTATAGATTGACTTTAGGGTTTTTCTTCTGACAGATAGTACCTCCTGAGATTCCTGTGACAGTTAAAGTTATTTACTTATTACAAACTAAGTTTAAGTTGCGTTGAGTCCTCGAACTACAAATAGGCTATGTCATATGCCTTTCACTTTTGGTTAGCTGAATGTTCGAAAGTACAACGAGTGTGGTCAGCTGAATGCCATGTACAGGAGAACTACGACTTTATAAAGGTATTAATTCTGACTAATGGTATATTGGTATTTGGTAGTAAAAAGTTAAAATTTTACATTTTGGAAATTGCTCCTTTGACCTAAGCACTGTGGTGTGAAGTCGCAGAGAGAGTGAACTTGAACTATTAGAGCTTGACCCGATTTAAGGTGTGGCATGTTTTTGGCTATACACACATTTTCATGACTAAACTACCTAACACTCACTATTGTAGACGTCTCTTCACAATAATTATGTTAAAGACCAAATTCAGTTGAATGGATTGAAATGCACAATCGAAATTATAAATTTTATTAGTTCCATCGATTAAAAAAATATTAAATCACTTGAATGGATTGTTTTAAGTTGTCAAGTTACAAATAGTTAGTTGCCAAGATCTGATTATAGCTGTAAAATATTTAATTACGTGATATGTTTGTTCCTTAAGGGTCTAAGAAATTCTTACTTGGAACTGGGGGATCGTTTTAATTGAATTTTTTTTGTGTAACAGTGATACTTTACATTGTTGAATGGACCCATTCTAAAACCATTAGAGGATCACAAAAATTATTATTGTTTAAGGACATGATCTGTGCCACCTATGAATATCTGTGAAGAAACAGGTGTAGAGCAAAAATGTGTGAAATATTTTTAGTTGTAATTTGTGAAATGTGTGAAACAGGTGTTCTTACAAGGGTATCATATATCGGGGTTTTCCCGGATTTCAGGGTCAACTGATAACTCTAGTCGAATACACATTGCTTTTGTATCGCATATTGTTACCAACACCTGTTTGGTACCGATTCTTTTTGAACAAAGATTATTTAAGTCTCTTTTTGTCACTGACAATGGGGCTATACTTAACTTTTAAGCTCACACATCAGTTGTTGAAAAGGTTAGTTTCCGAATATTCTTACGTACTATACCTTGCTATCTGGCTCATTTTTTCCATCTTCTTATATTAAGTGATACTTTGGCTATGATTATGATTCTAACTACTCTGTTTCTTTGGTCTGATCCTTCTTTTCTGTCTTAAAAGCATGACTGAGTTGATCATATGCTTATCGTTTAACAAGGAGTGGATGCTTCATATACTTTTTGTAAGGTTTAAGTATGAGTATTGACCTCATAAGTTACTTGTATCAAGATAATTGACTGCTTAGAGATTACATTTTGTACATTGCAGGCTCACTAATTTTCTAAGTGTTAGCTTGTCGATTACTTCTTTCAGATAAACTATGCAGGAGACTTGTGTGCTATTTGCCAGGAAAAGTTGAATGCTCCAGTTTTGTTGCGTTGCAATCACGCCTTTTGCGAAGACTGTGTTTCGAAATGGTTAGTTTCTTGCATCATTTCTTCATTTTTGGATCTAATTTAGTTTATTGCATCATTTGTTCATTTTTGGATCTAATCTAATGTTAAGACAGATGGAAGCTATTAAGACTCATAGTGGGTATAAATTGTTTATTGACCCTAACTGTTTACTTTGATTTGTTAGTAGTTTATTATGTTAGTGCCATTATATGCTTTTTGGCTATGCAGGCATTTGCGAGAATTGAGAACCACTACTTTGTGAACAAGGGATTCTTTCCTTCAGATTCATACTTGTTAGACAACATTAAAAAGAGAAGGCATATTAACGCTATAATCGTACAGGTAACCAGTACTTTGTAATTGAGTTTCTCTTTATTTTGTCCGATGAATCTTGTAAAACTGCTCTGATATTCTGTAACACTTTTTTAGTTCTCGGTACTTTATAATTAAGTACGCTATATAATTAAGTTGAGATAATTACTATATAATTAAGTTGAGATAATTACTAAAATCGCAACATTTTTTTAATTCTCGGTACTTTATACTTCAGGTTTTTGTGACTGAAAACCGTTCTGAAGTAATATTCAAAAAGGTTTTTCTGAACTATTATGTAAGTTCACTTCAACTTTATATAACTATTGCTTATGTCATTTGGTGAATTGTAAGTTCGCTTAAAATTATATGTAAAAATAAACAAAGTTATTGAATATTCCTGTTAAGGTGAAATACATCTGATGTTTGCTCAGGATGTGTATGGTATTTACCAGTATTGGTACTAGTTGTCTATTGGACTGTCACTGAATCTTCCATCCAGTAGATCTTTGTGCCTTTGAGATATTATTGCCTCTGAGATAGAAGTATGTATGTGCATAATTCTGTTTAACATTTCTGTGAAGTGATTAAAGGTACTAAATTTTTTTTAAAGGCATACGTTTGGGGGATTTTAACTGAAAGAAAAATAAGAATATCAAAATTGTAGCAGTAGAAAGAACTACGACTAATTTTTATGTTCTAGAGTCTCTTGACATATTTCAGGGTAACTAGCAAATATACTAGTCTGAATTATCTGCTTTTATGAATGTTCAGGAAACCAGGGAAAATGTGTGTGAGATTACTAAGCTGATCATGTATACCCACTTGCTTTAAATATTAACTTTGCATTTTTATTGCTGTGTCAAACTTCAGGCAGCAACTTTCATACAAGCTAATGTATACCAAAACTAATGTGTTTCTTGTATACCCAAACTAATGTGTTTCTTGTATGGTATTTGACAGTTGTTTTGTTGCTGCTTCTTGGCTTATTAGTTTCCGCAACATGGTTTATTTGGAGACGTAGACAACAAACAGTTTCATACAAGCTTGTAAGCTTTGTTTTTTCAGTGCAAGAACTCCAGCCCATTGTAAGCTAAGACAAGTTTCCCTGCTCAATTAGCCAGAGTATAGAAAATGAAAAAGAGAAAAGAATATGCAGCAAAGTTAGGTGCAATTATAATGGGCTATAATGACTACCATAGCAAAAGATGGATCAAAGACTTTGGAAGTTGACTTTTATTTTTTTTTGTTTCTTATATCGGTAAAATTGTAAAAATGGATCAAAAGATGTAGTTGTTGGTTGATTTGATGTAGTTGTTGGTGGATTTGAATTGTTGTTGGTTTGTTTTTGGGAATTTAATATTATGTTGGTGCATTTTTATTTTGTTACATTTATGGTGTTACAATAGGTGCAAAGTGTGTTGCAATAGGCTATTATTTTTATCATATTGCATGTATTGCAGTATGTCATATTAGGTGTTACAATAGGCCTTGCATATTTAGCAGGTGGGCCCCACAGTAGGCCCAAAAGTGGGCCCCACATGTGGATCCCACGTGTGGCCCCACGTGTGGGCCCCACGCGTGGGTCCCATAATATTATGAAAATTTGTATCATCTATTGTAACACACAAACTATGTTGCTGTAGAGTGTTTAAGGTGTTGCTATAGAGGTCTTTAGTAACCGCATTTGCCGTGTTACCATAGGTTGTTTTTTATGTTACCTTTGATATCTATAGTTACTGCTGAGAACCTAGCATGGCTGAAGTGTTACCATAGCCCGATTTTGGCCTATGGCAACTTCAAACAGGGGTCTATGGTAACACAGTTTGGGTGTTGCTTAAAGCAATCTATGGTGTAGTATATTTCTGCACACACATAACACATATCATGCTACATACATCAACCAGATTCAAGAACAAGAAAAGTTCAAGAATCCATTCATCCCCCCTCTGTATTCTTTTGTGTGTTCAATACTCAACAGTTGTTATATTATCAATAAATTAAATATAATTTTGTGAATTTTGTGTGGGCTATAAAATCATCTAAATCTGATTTCTAGTCTCTAGATCTCAAGATAGCATCCAAATATTAAATATAATTTTTTTAATATTAATAAAAAAAAAAATTTAGTTCTAATACAACTTTTTTAATTATATTCTTTTTAGTTTAACTTTCTTTTTAAAATTCAATTTTAATGCAAACTTTTTTAATTATATCCTTTTTAGATTATAATTTTTCTTTTTAATATGATATGATCTTGATCGTAAACTTTTAAAATTATGGATAAGTTCGTGACATACAATCTTTCGATTATAGGTTTAAGGTTCAATTCCCGTCAATAACAAATTATTTTTAAAAAATTTATTATCCATTTTTAAGATTGTTACATTACAGACTACAGACTTGTCACGGGCTGTTGACTCAGATGAAATGCCAGCTGCGCAAGTCAACTCCAAGCTGGCATGACAGCTCAGCAATTTGTTACAAAGTTAGTTCTGAATTGTATATAAAAAAATAAATAGTCAAGTTGAGTTAGTTAGATTTATAAAAAGCTTATCAGTTTGTATATAGAGATGTAGGAGATCGTTTCAGCTCTGTATGTACATTTCTTGTGTTCATTAATGGAGATGTATTTGTTTTCTTCTTCTCTGTTGCATCATTAACAAAAGTGACATGGTATCAGAGCGGTAATATGATCCTAATTCATTTCGTACTGTGAATATTCTTCGTTATACACACATCTACACACAATCTTGTTGTTGCATCTCTTTCGGTTGTTCAATTGAATAAATCTCCTGTAATTTGCACTCAATCTTGTGAAATTAAGACTGTTCTTGTAGTAATCATTGAGATTTACAATCGTAATTATGATCTTCTTTCGATCGTACTGATCGTAATCGTGTTTTCTTTCGATCGTACTGATCATAATCATGTTCTTTGTTTGTTGATTGTGTACTGATACTAATCGAGTTCGTACGTACTGTTTGTATTGTGATTATGTTCTGAGTTGATTGTGTAGATATGATAATCTTTGCGATCTGGTAATCCTTGCGATCTGGTAATCCTTGCAATTTCTTCAATTTATGCTTGCTTTTCGTGCGTATGCAAAGACGTTCTTACTCCGCTGCTGTTACTTCAAATCTTACTAATAATATGGCTACATCTTCAACACATGATCCACCACAAACTCAAAGCATCATCGATGTCTATCATCCTTATTTTCTGCAGAGTTCTGACAATCCTGGTATAGCACTCGTTACTCAAATGCTTACATCTCAAAACTATTGTCAATGGAGTCATTCTGTTAAACTTGCCCTTTCCGCCAAGAACAAGTTAGGAATGATTGATGGAACGTTATCTCAACCTTCTTCTTCATCCAATATGTTTGCTCATTGGAGTTGATGCAATGATATGGTTCTCTCATGGCTCCTGAATTCTATTTCCTCTGAAATTCGAGATAGTGTTGTTTATTTCAGCACTGCTAAAGAGATTTGGGATGATCTTGCAGTTCGTTTCACTCAAGGAAATGTTCCACAAATTTTTCAACTTAAGAAGGATCTAACTGCGTTAACTCAAGGTTCTCTGTCTATAACAACCTATTTCACTAAGTGTCGAACTCTCACAGATGAACTGAATACACTGTCACCATTACCAAAATGTACTTGTGCTACTACCAATTACAGCTGTGGTGTTCGAGCTAAATTGGACTCTTATGAGAAACTAAATAGCCTCAGTCAGTTTCTTATGGGTTTGAGTGATGTTTATACTGCTATTCGTGGTCAAATACTCATGATGCAGCCTCTGCCCATGCTCAGCCAGGCTTCTTCAATTCTGCTTCAAGAGGAGAGTCAAAGGGAGAGTCATACAAGTGGCACTATTTCTGAAAGCTTAGCCATGAATGTCAAATTTTCTAACAACAAGACTCGTCCTTCTACTACTGTTTCTAAGAAAAACTCTGATGAGATTTGTCAATACTGTCATAATCAAGGACATGTTCAGGACAAGTGTTTCTTCCTACATGGTTATCCGTAGTGGCATCGTTTACACGGCAAGCCAAAACCAAAACTCAAGCAGAGTGGTACCAATGCTAAGAAGGTAGCTAATATGACTACAAAACCTGCTGACAATGATGGTACATCTTCTGTGAATGACAAAGACTGTTTTACCAGAAGCTCAATGTGAGCAGATTGCTAAACTAATTCAGCAAAGCATGAAGACAATTACTCCCCGGA
Organism: Saposhnikovia divaricata; assembly: GCA_036435485.1. Lineage (NCBI taxonomy): Eukaryota > Viridiplantae > Streptophyta > Magnoliopsida > Apiales > Apiaceae > Saposhnikovia > Saposhnikovia divaricata. The sequence goes on from CM071594.1 coordinate 237,347,682, forward strand.
ATTCTCAACCATCTACTTCTCATCTGTCAGGTATTCATAGTGTGAGCTCTCATCATACAGCTTATACTATTTTTACACCTACACATCATAATTGGATATTAGACTCAGGTGTTACTGACCATATTGTAGTTAATGTCTCATTGTTAATTGATCCTAAACCAATTGCATCTTCTTTACATCTACCTAATGGTGATACAGTTCCTATTTCTCACATTGGTGTAGTTCCACTTACACCTCAAATAAGATTGCTAAATGTTTTATGTGTCCCTTCTTTTCACTGCAATCTTATTTCTATTAGACCTGGCAAAATGGGCCTGGAATCGAAGAACCGAACCGAAATTTGTGGATCCGAGTCCGATTTTATATCTGAATTATATAATCCAAAATGTACCTGAATCCGAAATAATCCGATCCGAACCGAAACTGGTTCAGTTAATCAAATCCGAAAATGATCCAAAAATTGATTTAATCCGATCCTAAATTTACCCAAATCGATAATTTAACCGAAAATAATCCGAAATAATAGATCCGATTATGACCTGTAACCAATAGAACCCGAATGAAAATTTATCTGAACCGAGTAAGACTCGAAATACTAAATTAGATATAAATCCGGAACTAAAAGTAACCAAACCGAAAAAGATTTGATAAATTATATTATAGAAATTAATTTTTTTTTCGTGACCTTTATTTTTTGTTTTTATACATTAGCTATCTCAATCAAAACATCTTGATCTTTATATAGCTTTTCAAAACAAAACTTGAGGCATTGTACCTTATATCGTGGATCAAGTACCAATGCAAAGGCAAATAATGTATTATGCTCTTGAACATCATAACCATCAGATTTCAACCAATATTTTCAAACTTATCTTTCATATCCATTCCCATACATCTTAAATCAAAATCTTCACAAGTCGCTAATTCCCTCAAATGCATTGCTATCCTCCAAACATTCTCAAAATACAAATTAGCAGTAGGATAATCACTTCCAGAAAGCAACTCAGTTATATCACAAAATGGTTCCAAAACATCTCGAATTTTTTGAATTTTGTCCCATTCATCCAGATTTGGAAGATGTTTATATCCATTATCAGCACGACTCAACTCCACAAATGCTCTACGATATAAGAGAGCCTTATCAAGCATCAGAAAAGAAGAACTCCACCTAGTTGGAACATCTAACCACAATCCCTTTGTCTCAGTAATCCTAGCATTATTTACTGCCGCCTCAAATGATTGCTTTTTAGTTTCTGACCACTTCACATACTTGACATTTTTCCTAATCTTTTCAACACTATGATCAATTATCTTAATCCTATCTTTAACAATGAGGTTAAGGACATGTGCAACACAACGGATATGAAAAAATTGACCATTACATAACAATGAATCTTGACAATTAAGAGAATCTTTCAAGTAATCTTGCATTTTATCATTACTTGAAGCATTATCCAATGTGATTGAAAAAATTTTATGTTCAATGCCCCAATCTCGAATTAACGCATAGACATGACTATACATAACATATCCGGTTTGTGGAGACTCAATATGAATAAAATTTAGAACCTTACTATTTAGTCTCCATTTAGCATCCACATAATGGGCTGTTAAGCACAAATAACCTTCAGTTTGACACGAAGTCCACATATCAGAAGTTAAGCATATCCTACCAGGCACATTTTGAAGAATCTTCATTAGTTGACATTTTAAAGTCTTATGCAATTTTAAGCAATCAGCTTTGGCTGTGTTCCTAGTAATAGATTGAACCTCATGATTAATATATGCATGAATTTCCCTATTTCCTTCATGTTCAACCCATGAAAAAGTATATCCATGTCTTATAATTGCCCTCGACAATAATTCCTTAAAGCAAGTTTGCATAAATTGTGGAATCTCACCATTTGTTTTCAGAAACTCAAGATACGGTTTACATTTTTTCAGATGTTTATTCATGTTACTCGTAACGTTAGCCGAATAACCATGATAAGTTGCTTACTTACAGTGCTTGCATTGCACCCTCCAAAACTTTGGGTCAACATCTGTTCTGTCTATAAACACAAACGAATTCCAGCAATTACTCCATCTCCCGAAAGGATTTTGTATTGTTTGTGATTGCACAAAAGCATTATTGATATGAACCTCGTGCTCTTCAACTTTACTATCACAAAGTTCTACCATCTGCAGCAAAAAAAAAAAAAACTTCAGATACCAAAACATAATCATATTACGAAAATGGATACAATTACACAAACACATCATAAATCAGTAAGAAAACATAAAATTTCCAAAATAATCAAAAACCCCAAAATTAACAAAAACGTAGATAGAAAGCAATTACTACGCGTACACACACATTGGACCCCAAAATTTTAAATATCCCCAAATCTAGGGTTACAAATTAAGGATTTAATTAGAGGGCTTTGAAAATTACCGTCCGTTTGGTAAATACAAAAACACCTACAACGGTAACTCAATTTGGGTCTGATAAAAATTTGAAACTAAAAAAGAGGGATAGAGATATTACGTGTGAAGTGAAATGCGAAGGTGATTACATTTTTTTTTGTGTATCGTGATCCCGAACTTTGAGCTGAGAAGAGGAATACCGGGAACTATTTACTCGCCATGTGGGTTTAGTGCTTACCCGCGATTTTGTGTATGTATATCCTGTTCGTGTTATGTGTATTAGTCAATTCGTGTATATAACCCCCAAATTCCAGTCAAACAGATATATACTAGATTCAAAATGATTTTTTCCCAAAATTTTAGTTATCACTTAATATTTTTTACCGTATTTTTATATATTTGATATTTTAGTATTTGTAATTGTAATTAATAATAATATTTTTTAATTCTTTTAATTATATTTTTAATTTAAGTATTATTTAATTTTATTTTAAATAAATGTGTGTTGTAAATTTATTTGATTATTGTTAGCATCCATATGGTTGGATGGTCGTAAATTATTTTTAAAAAAATCGAAACAACAATCTGTGACAAAGCATTATTTACTAGTACTAGTCAGTTTAGTTGTTTATTGCTAAGATCTCAAATCAAACTAATTTTTTATTTTTTGTAAATTTGAGAACATCAATAAATTATATATATTTAAAGATCCGTATGGTTGGATCGTCGAGAATTATTTTTTAAAAAAATTGAAACAAGAGTCCGTGACAAAATACTAATTACTAGTAATAGTCAATTTACTTGTTTACTGCTAAAATCTCAAAATGAAATAAAATTTTATTTTTTGAAAATTTGGGAACATCAATAAATTAGATATATCTTAACATCCGTATGGTTGGATCATCGAGAATTATTTTAACAAAAAATTGAAACAAGGATCCATGACAAAGTACTAGTTTACTTACTAATAGTAGTCATTTTAGTTATTTATTGCTAATATCTCAAACCAAATTTTTTTTAAAAAAATTTGGGAACATCAATAAATTATATATATCTTAACATCCGTACGGTTGGATCGTCGAGGATTATTTTTAATAAAATCGAAACAAAAGTCCGAGACAAAGCACTAGTTAATATTAGTACTAGTCAATTTTTTATTTTTTTTTTTGCTAAGTTGCATAAGTATATTAGATCAAAATGAATATACAGGGGTTGACCCTTGCTCTATGGTAAGCCATAGAGAAAACTATCTAAAGCCAATCTAATAATATCTAGATTGGGGATAGAAATCAACAAAAGAAAGGGCCCCTCACATAATCAACCAACTATCTAGGTGTTCTATACAAGCATATTTTCTAAACCAACTAGAACTGGCAAGGAGAACTTTGATAGCTAAGACAATGTCCGCAAGCAGCTTTCTAGGACCAAAACAGCTTCTATCATGGGATCTAACATTGTGTTCTCTCCAAATGTGATATGCAAAAACTTGGACAGTGAGAAGGGCGAGGCACTTACGAGCAGGCTGCATGATTGAACCCCAAGCAGTCAACCAGTCTGCCCAGGTATTAGCAGCAGGGACATGTAACATGTTTGCAAGATGTTTTAGGATGTAGCTGTTATAAGCACAGGAACTAAAGAGGTGAGAGCTAGTTTCAAGACCCCCCACGCACAAAGAGCAAAGAGAGGTAGATATTCCAAACGAGGCCAACCTGCTAAGTGTTGGGAGTCTATTAAGACAAAGAAGCCATGCATGATGAGCGTACCGAGCTATATGAAGTCTGTGCCAAATAAGATCATGCCAAGGGACTGTTGGGAGCTTATAGCGGATTGCATTCCAAAGTAAACCTCCCAAGTAATAGAATCTGCCCTTGTGAGATCAAAGTGAAGAAAGTCGAACCGAGAGAGCCACTGAGTGAGGTTCCAATGAGTGTGGTGGTGTCGAGGGTTAGGGCTCGGAAGTTGCCAGGAACCACTACAGATCAGGCTGTTAACTGTTGCACTGGGAGAGAGGCCCGTTTGAGAAATGATCGTGTCTGTATTGTGAGTAGCAAGACAAGTATCGTTCCACCACGTGTCAAATCGGAGAGAGACTCCATGACCATTCCCATGTTTGAAAACAATAAACTGGCGAGCCATGGGTCATAACTTAAGAACCTTTTTCCAGATCCAGGAGCAGTCAGTGGGAATGTCCATTGTCCAGAAATAATTATGCTTCAGAGCAGTTGAATTGACCCAACGAGGCCAAAGAGATTGAGATTTGCCCACCACTTTGCATAAGTGAAGGAGAATTTGAGCTTTATTCCAGTCAATAGAGTTTTTAATGCCAAGCCCGCCTTCCTCACAGGGCAGACATACTTGATCCCAACGAACCTTAGCACCCCCTTCTTTGAGATATCACCCTTCCAAAGGAAAAGGGTAAGAATTGATTTGATCCTTTTATGGACCTCCCCCCGGAAGCATAAAGTGATTTAACCAATAAGCTAGTCAATTTAGTTGTTTATTGCTAAGATCTCAAAACAAAATAATTTTTTATTTTTTTAAAATTTGGGAACATCAATAAATTTGATATATCTTAACATTAATACAGTTGGATCGTCGAAAAATATTTTTTAAAAAATCGAAACAAAATTTCGTGATAAAGCACTAGTTACTAGTATTATTCAATGTAGTTGTTTATTGCTGAAATATCAAACTATAATAATTTTTTATTTTTTGAAAATTTGGGAGCATCAATAAATCATATATATATTTTAACATCCATACGGTTGGATCGTCAAGAATTATTTTTAAAACAATTAAAACAACAGTCCGCGACAAAGCATTAATTACTAGTACTAGTCAATTTATTTATTTATTGCTAATTTCTCAAACCAAAATAATTTTTATTTTTTTTTTAAAATTTGGGAACATCAATAAATTAGATATATCTTAACATCTTTACGATTCGATCGTCGATAATTATTTGTAAAAAAAATCAGAACAAAAGTTCGTGACAAAGTACTAGTTATTAGTACCTGTCAGTTTAGTTGTTTATTGCTAAGATCTCAAACCAAAATAATTCTATATTTTTTGAAAATTTGGGAACATCATTAAATTAGATATATCTTAACATCCGTACGGTTAGATCATCTAGAATTATTTTAAAAAAATAGGAAGAATGATCTGTGACAAAGCACTAGTGACTAGTACCCGTCAATTTAGTTGTTTATTGCTAAGATCTCAAAACAAAATAATTTTTTATTTTTTGAAATTTGGGAACATCAATAAATTAGATTTATTTTAACATCCGTACGACTGGATCATCGAGAATTATTTTTAAAAAAATTGAAACAACAGTCCGTGACAAAAGCATTAGTTACTAGCATTTGTCAATTTAGTTTTTTATTACTAAGATCCCAAAGCAAAATATTTTTTTATTTTTTAAAAATTTGGGAAAATCATTAAATTAGATATATCTTGACAGATGCGGCCCGAACCGAATTTTCCTACATCCAAACAGAATCCGATCCGAAACAGTAAATATCCGAAAAAGAACCGAATCTAATTCGATCCGATCTTAATCCGAAATTTATCCGATTTTAATCCGAATTTGACCCGAACCAAACAGTCTCAAAAGTATACCTTAACCGAAAGTGGATCCGAACCGAATCATATCCGATCCGAACCGAACGGGCTCTAAATATATCAAAACCGAAAGTGGATCCGATCCGAAGCAGATCCGATCCGAAACCAATCCGTTTACCCGATTTGCCAGGTCTAATTTCTATCTCTCAACTAACTAAAGATTCTTCTATTGTTGTTACCTTTTCCAACAATGTCTGTCTTCTGTAGGACCATTCCCTGAAGAGGATGGTCGAGATTGGTAAAGTTAGAGAAGGTCTATATCAGCTGTCCAACTCTACAGTCAACTTACCTCTTTCTGTAAACAATTGTACTAGATTACACACTAAACCATCAATCGAAGCTCAACTCCGGCACAACAGATTGGGTCATCCAGCTGCTACTATTCTAAACAAAGTTGCTATTTTCCCCACCGTTCAATCTTCTTTGTTTACTACATGTGATACTTGTTTAAAAGCAAAACATCATAGGCTTCCTTTTCATGATAGTACAAATAGTCATTATGAATTGTTTGATTTGATTCATTGTGATCTTTGGGGGCCATACAAACATTGTACTCAGTTTCTTACAATTGTTAAAGAATACTCAAAATGTACTTGGATATTTCTTCTCTCTAGTAAAACTCAAGTCCCTTCATTGTTACAGAAATTTGTTCATTATGTTAGCACTCAGTTTAACTCTAAAGTCAAAACTGTTCGGTCTGATTATACATCAAAAATCCTGTCCTCATACTCCACAACAGAATGGAGTGGTGGAACGTAAACACCAACACTTATTAAATGTTGCTCGATCTTTAAAAATTAAAGCCAATCTTCCTAAGCCCTTTTGGGGGGATTGTTTATTAACTGCAGTACATCTGATTAACTTACTTCCAGTTCAGCAACTTGGTTTTAAAAGTCCTTATGAGCTGCTATTTAAAAGAGCACCTGATTATCAATCTTTTAAGGTCTTTGGTTGTTTGTGCTACATTGCTGACATAACGAATGCTCCTGATAAACTCAATCCTAGATGGCTTAAATGCATATTTCTTGGCTATCCATTTGGGCAAAAGGGCTATCGTGTTATGGATTTGGTGACCAAGAGGTGTTATATTTCAAGGGATGTGGTGTTTGTGGAAAATATGTTTCCTTTTCAGCAAATTACACCCATATCCACGACTCTTTTTCCAACTGTTTCAGTTGAGCCTGAGTCACCTTTATCTGATTATGTTCCAGTTAGTTCTACTGAAAACATCACTCCTAATTCTACTCCTGAACAGTCTTCTCAAGCACCAATAGGTGAGTCTACTTCCACTAGTTCTTCTAGTAATACTTCTTTACCTACTCAAGCTACTCGTTCTGTTATCACTAGGCCTTCAAGGGCTTCTAAGTTGCCTTCTCGATTTCAAGACTACACAGGGCTACCTACATTACCATCTCATACTACTAACACTGTTACTTGCACTTATCCACTGCACAAATACATGTCTTGTCATGTGTTTACTCCCAAGCACACTGCCTTTCTGACAAACATAAGCAAAGTTCCTGTTCTGTATACCTACAAACAGGCTAGTTCTTCTAAGCATTGGAACGATGCAATGGTTACTGAAATTCGAGCATTGGAAGCAAATCATACCTGGGATATAATACTACTTCCTGATGATAAAAATATTGTCAAATATACTACAGAAGGAAAGATTGATAAGTACAAAGCCCGTTTAGTTGTAAAGGGTTTTACACAGACTACTGGGGTGGATTATTTTGAAACATATGCCCTTGTTGCTAATAACCACAGTAAGGGTTGTTCTTGCCTTGGCAGATAAATACAATTGGCATTTATATCAAATGGATGTAAACAATGTCTTTCTTCATGGAACTTTATCTGAGGAAATTTATATGAAACTTCCTCCAGGTTTTCTACATCTTAGCACAGTTAATAACTCCATTGATTCTGCTACTGAGTTTGTTTGCAGGCTTCGAAAATCTATATATGGTCTTAAACAGGCCCCCTCGTATCTTGAACAAGAAGTTAGCTACTGCTCTGTGTTCTTTTGGATTTATTCAGGTTGTGTGTGATCATAGCCTCTTTACAATCAAACAGTCTGCAGATTTTGTGGTGGTCATCGTCTATGTAGATGATATTCTTATTACTGGTAATTCATCTACCTTAACTGCCAAAGTTAAACAATTTCTACATACTCAGTTCAAAATCAAGGATTTGGGTCCCTTAAAGTATTTCTTAGGGTTGAAAATTGCCAGATCTTCTGCTGGTATATTTGTAAATAAGAGGAAGTATGCTTGTGATATTCTTACAGATACTGGCATGACAGCAGTTCGGCCATCTTTAGTACCTATCGAACAGAATCATCAACTATTAGGCAATACCTCTGAGCTTTTGTCTTCGAAGGATCAAGCTGCATATAGAAGACTGGTAGGTAGGTTATTGTATTTGACAATAACTAGACCAGACTTGTCCTATGGAGTTCATATATTGTCCCAATTTATATCTTCTCCTAGAGTTGATCATCTTCAGGCTACCTACAAAATGGTCAAATATATCAAGGCCACCCCAGGACAGGGTCTTTTCTTTCCTCATGATAATTCTTTGCAGTTGACAGCATATAGTGATTCAGACCGGGGAGGGTGTAAAGAGACAAGAAGGTCTCTTACTGGTTATTGTATTATGTTGGGGTCTTCTTTAGTGTCTTGGAAGTGTAAAAAACAACATACTGTTTCAAGATCTTCTGCAGAATCTGAGTATCGAGCAATGGCAGACACAAGCTGTGAAGTTGTTTGGTTAGTGAATTTGTTACAAGCCCTTCATTCACCTTCTCCGCTGCCTGTTCCCTTGCATTGTGATAACAATTCAGCTTTGCATATTGCCTCAAATCCAGTGTTTCATGAACGTACAAAACACATTGAGATTGATTGTCATTTTGTACGAGACAAGCTTATTGAAGGACCAAAATTCCAACAATATCCCAAATTTAATTATTGCCAAACTTTTACACTAACAAACCTATTCTAAATTTCATGACTTAAAATAAAAGTTATGTTTTTAAGTGTTCAGTGTTTGGTAGACTGAAAATATAAGGGTGGCGTAAAGTATATATTTCAACTTTGTACAATTTTCGGCCAGCTCTCTTATCCTGCTTTTGCATTTTTGTTTTGTTCCACACCAACACATGAAAATCTTGAAAACAATTCTCTTAATCCAAAACCAAACAAGCCTTAAAAGTTTACAATTTTCAACTAAACACCCACCAAAACCCCATTTTCAGTTTCACTCCAGACAACAAAACCCCAACCAAACCTTAAAAAACTACCTCAACTCCAGTTCCTCAACTAAAGCTCTCTTATTATTCTCCAACTTACTTAAAAAACACACTTCTTTAATTGACAGCCACACTTTTTTATACATTATCAAAGCTTGTACTAAAAAGGCTCTAGTTACTGAAGGAAAACAAGTGCATGGCATTGCCATGAAATTTGGGTACGAACCCAGTATTTATCTCAAAACATCACTCATTGACATGTATTCTTCTTGGGGGAACTTGTATGATGCTCATCAGATGTTTGATGAAATTCCCATCAAGAATGTTGTTTGTTGGACTGCGTTGATTTCGGGTTATGTTGATAATAAGAAGTCAAGAAAAGGGATTGAGTTGTTTAGGGAAATGGTGGTGGGGAATGTGGTGCCTGATCAGGTTACTTTTACGGTTGCGTTGTCTGCGTGTGCTGATCTTGGTGCTTTGGATATGGGAGAATGGGTTCGTGATTGTATTCGTCGACAAGGGTTGGTTTTGGACTTGTATCTTGAGAATGCTTTGTTGAATATGTATGCAAAATGTGGTGATATTGGAAGTGCTAAGGTGTTGTTTGATAGTATGGTGAAGAAAGATGTTACGACCTGGACTTCGATGATTGTGGGATATGCGTTGCATGGACATGGTGAAGAAGCGCTCCGACTTTATGCTGAAATGACAGCAGATTGTAGAGATGGTAATAAGACTAATAAGAAGAATAGAGGTAATGTGGGTCGATCAATTCTCCCTAATGATGTTACTTTCATTGGAGTTTTAATGGCTTGCAGCCATGCGGGGTTGGTTGAAGAAGGAAAGCGACATTTTAAAAGCATGACAGAGGTTTATGGGTTAAAGGTTCAACCTTCTCATTATGGATGCATGGTGGATCTTTTATGCAGAGCGGGGCTTTTACAAGAAGCTTATGAGTTTGTCATGGCAATGCCAAAACAGCCCAATGATGTGGTGTGGCGAACACTGCTTGGTGCATGCAGCAGCAGTGGAAATGTTGAGCTTGCTGCAAAAGCCCATCGCCATCTGCTCACGTTGAAGAAAGGCCTAGCTGCTGATGATGTTGCTATGTCCAATGTCTATGCCGTGACAGAGATGTGGGACGAGAAGATAGTTGTCAGAGATCAGATAAAACTGAGAAAAGCTCCTGGTTGTAGTTCCATATGGCATCAGCTTTTCACGGCTGATGCTGAATTCTGATGTTAGATTTACAAGATAAGGGTACAAATCTAGAGCTCTCGACTGAAATACTTCAAGATATATATTTTGCCAGCAGCCATGGAGTTTGAAAATTTGCAATCATAGCATTATCTGATGCATTTATGATTGTTCCAACCGAAACTGCTATGGGTATATGACAGCACAATCCTCTGCGTTCCGATCATAGTGGTCGTATCATGTATGGAAGTCATTTAAAATGGGGGAGGGAGGGTTATAGATTATGCAAATGTCATAGGATTTAGTATGTATTGAAGTTCGTTTACTATCATATATGTGAAATTCTCGTGCTTGGGTTTTTTTTTCGGGGTAGCAAGTATCTTCACTGTTTGCTAGCAGGGAAGCTCGTCAGTTTGTGTAATTTATGGAGTGTAAGCAGATCAACATTTATTTAATTTTGAGTACATGTTAGATCAACATTTATTTATGTTGCTATGTCTAATGTCTATGCCGTGACAGAGATGTGGGATGAGAAGATAATTGTCAGAGATCAGACAAAACTGAGAAAAGCTCCTGGTTGTAGTTCCATACGGCATCAGCTTTTCACGGCTGATGTTGAATTCTGATGTTAGATTTACAAGATAAGGGTACAAATCTAGAGCTCTCGACTGAATTACTTCAAGATAAATATGTATTTTGCTAGCCACGGAGTTTGAAAATTTGCAATCATATCATTATATGATGCATTTATGATTGTTCCAACCGAAACTGCTATGAGTATATGACAGCACAATCCTTTGCGTTCCGATCATAGTGGCCGTATCATGTATGGAAGTCATTTAAAATTGGGGGGGGGGGGGGTATAGATTATGCAAATGTCATATGATTTATGCATTGAAGTTCGTTTACTATCATATATATGTGAAAATCTCGTGCTCGTGATTTTTTCCGGGGTAGCAAGTATCATCGCTGTGTGCTAGCAGGGAAGCTAGTCAGTTTGTGTAATTTATGGAGTGTAAGCAGATCAACCTTTATTCAATTTTGAGTACATGTTGGATTAATTGGTACTATTACTACCATAACAGGCAAGAGTTGGGCGATCTTGGTCAAAAAAACGTGTTGTTCAGGACATGCTAGCCTGCCTGGATTATATACCAGGACCGGCCGACCAGCCATCAACACCGGCATGTAAATCATGCTAACCGTTAAAAACACTATTTTCTGATTAAAACTGACACGGACTCTAATCAAACACCTAAGAACGACGCGAGTTTTCAAAACTGTAATAATGGTTGAAAAAGTACAGCAGCTGAACTCTGGAAATTATGAGTGACGAAGAACCAACGAAATTTCTGCATATGCATACAACCGTTAACATTCAAAAGAACAATGTGATACAGGCGCAAAAAGTACCATCGACCTGCTATGGAAGTATATTCACCACCTTTTTTGCTAAAAAAAATTTGAGCATGTTCTTGTTATCCTTGTATCTATCGACACTTCAATAATCCACAATCAAAAGTATCTAACAACATTAGCCAGGTTTGCAATAATCTGAGGCTACAGTATGATCCTTCTTCTTATCTGCAAGTGCAACAGAATAAGATGTCAGATAATAGATCAATAAAAAGAAGATGAGCTTCAGAAGAATATCAGATAAAATATCACTGGCGGTAATAATGAAATTTCTTACTCATCTCACATCTGGTGTGCATGATAGTTAAAATTAAAGAACTACAATTACTTATCAAAGGAGAAAAAAAAATCATATTTATATCTTCCTCCTTTTTTCCTCGCATCACTTTCTGATTTCAATTTCTTATTTTTAATAATTCTAACACTGATAGAAAAAATCTGGTGCAATGAAAATCTATAGCCTTTCTAAAATTCAACTAAAAAATGTTCAGCGTACTTGGGCATGAAGAGCACTGGAAGAGTATAACTTCAATATAATGGACTTCAAACTTTATACAGCAACTGCTACAGGCCTTTTGCTTGTTTTAATACCTTTAATAGCTGTAAAACAATCATTCAGCGAACAAAAGAAGATTAGAGATACGGAAAATTATGAACAAAAATTCAAAATTATATACTACTGTCAAGAATTCGTGTAAAATTTGTGCTCATGCCTTCAGCATAATCTTTGGCTCCAAAGACAGCAGAACCAGCAACCAAAGCATTGGCTCCAGCCTCAATAACCTGTCAGCATTAGGATGGAAACAATATCAAAATTATGTAATCAATTTGTCATCAGCAGATGAGAACTAATACAGCATTAGCATACATATCTTGCAAAACGTAAGGACGTGTATATAGTATCTATTATCCGGTCTTATCTCGTGCAAAATGAATGATGCAAGAATCAAGACAACGATTGCTAACCCTCCTACAGCATCTAGATGAGACACAATGTTGGATAGTAACAAATAACATCCATTAAATTTTTTGATTAAATTGAAAGTTTTGGTATAAAAACTCATTAAAAACAGCATTCAGGTGTGCACATCAGGATACGGGAGTAAGGTGGATTAAAGAAGCACACACAATTGAGGAATGTTGGCACCTTGCTGCAAGAATATCCCCGATACTTGTCTTACTTTCTAATCACACTGCTGTATAGGTAGGAGAAAACTAAAACAACTCTATTTGGGATCCATGTATTGACAATAAAAACAAAGATCATCTGGTTTTTAGTGGGGCACCTTATATGCATTGGCAGGACCAACTCCACCATCTACCTCGATCCATGGGTTCACTCCCTGCAATAGTATGGTATACAAATTGTCAGGATATGTTTTAATTCCTTCAACAGCTACATATAAAAAAATGTTAGACCAGTACCTTCTCCACACACAATCTTCTTAAGTCAGCAATTTTCTTTACTTGACTTTCGATAAAACTCTGCCCACCAAATCCAGGGTTAACCGACATAATCAAGACAAGGTCGACAACTGTAACCAAGCAAACAAGATGACTCAATTTAATTCATTACCAGTTACGAGAGCTGGAAAAAAAAATATATTAGACCTGTCATGACAATATATTCTCTATGGCGATAATGACAACAAGAAGTTATCCAACACCAGTAGAACCTGATAATTATAACACCTAGTTACTAACAAAACAAATCTTACCATCAAGAACATACTCAATGGTGCTCAATGGGGTACCAGGGTTCAAGACAACGCCGGCTTTGGCTCCCAAGTTTTTTATCTGAGGCAAATAGAAAGTAGTAGATTAGCCATATGAGATAGAGTAAAAAATACCTAGCATTTTAATACCTAACATTTAAAACCGTATTCTAAATATCATTTGGAACTGCAAATTACTAGGAATCGGTAACTCGCCTTTTATAACTTGACAAAACGGTTGGGAAAATTTTTTTGTTTAAAAAAAAAAGAAAAAAGAAAAACGTTTTTGTTTTAGAAAAAAGAGTCAAAGTCCCCATTAATCGGTCTACAATTTGATAAAAAGGTGCACGTCAAAAAATGGTCAAAGTGATAAGGAAACAAATTTTCCCTCGAGATAACGATATTCTCACCATCTCTCTTTCATTTTCTCTTGTGGATAGCACATCTAGATTCCAGCCTCCCCTCTGCTAAATTAACCGGAAATGGTGTGGCAACTCTCTTCTTACCTCGATATCTTTCTCAATTTATATTTTGGGGGAATAAGGTAAGAACCTGTGCTATATTTCTTTAAATATTGTTGTGTGCACCGTAACTATGTCAGTAGTAAACTTGCAGCAAGAATTTAATTATCAAATTGATTTATTTTGGGTGTTAATATGGGGTTTCTTGTAGACGAGAGCAATAATCCTTATCCTTTAACAGTCTTGAACCAAAATGAGGAGATTTATGCATCTGGAAGCTTCATGCCGAGCTTCTATCACGCCATCACGGTCTTCTAAGTTCTCTGATTACTTTGTTATTCACTTTTTCTTCTAATTTGGTTCAATTGTACGCAGTAGTTCTTGCTTACTGCTGGGGTCAAGCATACTTGAAATAGTTTACCTTGTGTTTGCCTTTTAAAGACTCAAAAGTTCTTGTATTATCAATTGTAAGTTTATTTGCATCTTAATTGTTACAGAAATGTGTTGTAACTGTAATCTCAAACATGTTTCAGACGTTGGTTCAAGACTTGGTCATGCGTTTTTCTAGGAGTTTTATCAGCAACTATTCGAATAAATAGTAGTGTAGTTTGTTTAGGAACGTTGTTGGCTAGTGGTCCTATTTTATAGCTCTGTTTGTTTCGTTTTATTTCCTTCCTATATGTACTGGTTTGTTGACATTCAATAAGATAATTCCAACGTCTTTTCTTTTCCAAATACTCTGAGAATATCATTTACTGTTAATGTTCTTAGATCATTTACAACACTTGGTATCAGAGCACAAAGGGCTGTAGAATTTAAAGGGCGTAAGATATGGATGTGAACAAGATGAAGGGAGGATCATTTGGGCTGACTTACAGCCTGGTCTGTCAAGATGAAGGTCTTCATGCAGGCCCAAGGGGTGTGGACTGCGGTGGAACCAACTGATGCAAAGGCTGTCATTGAGGAGAAGACAGATAAAATCGCGTTGGCCATGATATATCAGGGTATACCTGAGGAGATCCTACTTTCAGTTGCAGAAAAGAAATCAGCCAAAGAAGCATGGGATGCGATCCAAACTCTTTGCCAAGGTGCAGACAGAGTAAAGAAAGCACGAGTTCAAACTCTTAAGGCCGAGTTCGAGGCATTGAGTATGAAGGACTCTGAACATCTCGACGACTTCTATATGAAATTGAATGCACTCATGACGAACATACGAGCATTGGGAGAAACTATGGGGGAAACCTACGTTACGAGCAGTGCCAGGAAGGTTCTTGCAGATTACGTCCGCAATGGAGCAATTCAGTGACTTGGAGACCATGACTGTTGAAGAGGCTGTTGAACATAAGGTTGAAACAAATGAATCTCAGTTGTTACTCACAGAAGAAGAGTGGCAAAAACGTGAAAGCAACGAAGAAAAGCTGTTGTTCACAAGAGAGGAATGGCTGAAGCGTAAAGGAGCTGCAGAAGGTCAGTCATCACAGTTCAAGGGACGAACGAAGTATGATAAAACCAGGGTAGTCATCACAGTTCAAGGGACGAACGAAGTATGATAAAACCAGGGTAAAGTGTTTTAATTGTTATCTGTATGGTCACCTTGCTTCTGAATGTCGAAAGCCCAAAAGAAACAAGGAACAGAAGCAGGAGGCAAATTTGAACAGAATTGAGGATGAAGAACCAGCTTTGTTGCTTGCCAAGCATGACAAGGAAGATTCAAAGCTGATGTTGTTGAATGAAACGGACGTAAAGCCACGACTGGCATCAGGTGCTGAGAACATGAAGTATGAATCTAATGTTTGGTATCTCGATAATGGCGCCAGCAATCACATGACTGGGCAAAAATCGAAGTTCAATGTGCTTGATGAAGGAATAACGGGTCGTGTCAAGTTTGGAGACGGAACAACAGTTGAAATCAAAGGCAGAGGTTCCATCATTCTGAAATGCAAGGACGGACAGAATCGTGTACTGAATGAGGTATATTTCATTCCCAATCTACGTAATAATATTATATATATTGGGCAGCTTTCAGAAGTTGGAAATTATTAGAGGAGAGTACATGTGGGTGTTTGAAAAAGATGAGAAACTGCTCATGAAAGTCAAAAGATCGCCAAATCGCTTGTATAAGATTTTGATTGAGTCTGAAAATTCAGAATGCTTGCTGTCTAAAACTGACGAGGTGTCAAAATTGTGGCATGCGCGATTAGGCCACGTGAATTACCAGGCTTTGTCTTTAATGTTTAAAGAAAGAATGGTGAAGGGGTTGCCTCGAGTCGTACAGCCCAAAGATGTTTGTACTGGGTGTCTCATGTCTAAGCAAACGCGCAAACACATTCCAAATAGATCGAATTTTGTTGCAAGCAAGGTTCTAGAATTAGTTCATGGTGATTTGTGTGGTCCTATCACTCCAGAAACAGCCTCGGGAAAGAGATATGTTTTTCTGTTGGTTGATGATTATAGCCGTGTCATGTGGGTGTATTTTCTCAAAACAAAAGGGGAAGCTTTTGCCACATAAGAATTTTCGAGCATTAGTTGAGAATGGGGCTGAATGAAAGGTGAAAACTTTCAGAACTGATCGAGGTGGTGAGTTCATGTCAAATGAGTTCAAAAACTACTGTGAAGAAGCTGGAATAATAAGGCACTATACGGCTCCATATACTCCTCAACAAAACGGAGTTGTGGAACGTAGAAATAGAACCGTGATGGAGATGGCCAGGAGCTACTAGAAGGAGATGAAATTACCTGCAATGTTTTGGGGAGAAGCAGTGAGGCATTCCGTTTATGTTCTGAATAGGTTGCCAACTCGAGCATTAACCAGTGTCACGCCATATGAAGCTTGGTCTGAGAAAGGAAGTAAGCCCGATGTTGGACATAATAAGATTTTTGGCTGTGCAGCCCATATGAAGGTGCCAAGTAAAGGGATGACTAAGGTAGCTGATCGTAATATATGTGTTGTGAATCTTGGGAAGGAACCTGGGTCGAAGGCATACCGACTGTACGATCCTAAGGAAAATCGTGTTTATGTAAGCAAGGATGTTGTCTTCGAAGAAAGCAAACCATGGGCTTGGGATGACTTGAATGAAGGCATTGAGTTCCGGGAAACCACGTTCTATATTCCTACAGAGATGGGTGTAGAGAGACAAGACAGCAGAGATGATACTGGTGCGAGTTTCAGTGAAGAAGAACAGCCTGGTACTCCACCAGACACAGATGGCAACGATAATTCATATCACCTGGACTCAGACAACTATGATGACAGTGTTGAGCCCAGGAAAACCAGAGCAATTGTTGATATTTACAACGATACTGAGGAAGCAATTACAGAGGAGGAATTGTACTTAATGGGGGTCGAAGAACCAACAAACTACCACGAGGCTTCGAAGGATAAAAACTGGAACAAAGCAATGGCTGCAGCGATTGATTCAATCGAAAGAAATAACACCTGGACTCTCACAAAGTTGCCATCAGATCAGAAGGTAATTGGGTTGAAGTGGATCTTCAAAGTAAAGAAAGATGCAGCAGGTAACGTAATTAAATACAAGGCGAGGCTTGTGGCAAAGGGATATGCTCAAGAACATGGGATTGACTACGATGAAGTATATGCACCTGTGACTCGCTTGGAAACGGTGTAATTGTTATTGGCTCTAGCTGCAAAGAAGAGTTGGCAGGTTCATCATTTAGACGTCAAGACAGCATTTTTGAATGGTGAGATAGAGGAAGACGTATATGTTGCTCAGCCGGTTCATTTTGAGAAGCGTGGACAAGAGCATTTGGTGTACAAATTGAGGAAAGCACTCTATGGACTTCGACAAGCACCTCGTGCTTGGTACACCAAACTAAATCAGTGCTTGGGAAGGCTTGGTTTCAAAAGATGCCCGTATGAAAATGCAGTTTATACAAAGGGTGAAGGAAATGATTGTTTAATAATTGCAGTCTATGTTGACGACATATTGATAACTGGGGCCAGTGTTGAAGCTATTGAAGTTTTTAAGCAGCAGATGGGAAGGTTTTTTCGAGATGACAGACCTTGGAAAGTTAAGTTATTACTTAGGAATCGAGGTGGATCAAGGGGATGGCTACATCGAACTCAAACAATCGAGTTATGCTAATAAAATTCTCGAGAAAGCTGGTTTGAGAGACTGCAATCCATCGAAGTATCCAATGGATCCTAAGGAGCAAATATCAAAAGATGAAAAGGGAAAACTAGTTGATTCTACAATGTACAAGAGTATGGTTGGAGGCCTTCGATATTTGGTAAATACTGGACCTGATATTGCGTTTTCAGTTGGGGTTGTAAGTCGTTACATGGAGCGTCCCACGACTTTGCATTTGACTGCTGTTAAGAGAATAATGTGTTATGTTAAAGGAACAATACAGTATGGTTTGGTTTATTCGAGCAACAGTGGGAATAATTTGATCACTGGGTTTTCTGATAGTGACTTGGGAGGTATTATTGACGATCGCAAGAGCACTGGAGGAATGGCTTATTATCTTAATGAGAGTCTGATTTTCTGGGTATCACAGAAGCAGAGGTGTGTTGCCTTGTCTACTTGTGAAGCTGAATTCATGGCTGCAACAGCGGCAGCTTGTCAAGGCATCTGGTTTCTGGTTACGTAACGTTTTGAGTCAGATTTCTGCAGATTTTATTGGTCCTGTTGTGTTATATATTGATAATAAATCAGCGATTGACTTGGCTAAAAATCCTGTCTTCCATGGGAGAAGTAAGCATATCGATATACGATATCACTTCATTAGAGAGTGCGTTGAGTGGGGTGAAATTGTAGTCAAGCACATCAGCAGTAACAAACAACGTGCAGATTGTCTAACAAAAGCTTTGGGTACTGTTAAGTTTGCAGAGATGCGTGGTCTTCTGGGGGTGAAAGAGTTGAAGGGTAATGTTTGAGATTAAGGGGGACAATGTTGTAACTGTAATCTCAAACATGTTTCAGATGTTGGTTCAAGACTTGGTAGTGCGTTTTTCTAGGAGTTTTATCAGCAACTATTCGAATAAATAGTAGTGTAGTTTGTTTAGGAACGCTGTTGGCTAGTGGTCCTATTTTATAGCTCTGTTTGTTTCGTTTTATTTCCTTCCTATATGTACTGGTTTGTTGACATTCAATAAGATAATTCCAACGTCTTTTCTTTTCCAAATACTCTGAGAATATCATTTACTGTTAATGTTCTTAGATCATTTACAACAAAATGGAGTAAGTCAACACATGTGAGTTCATTGGTTGCGTTATACTCGGAAACAATAGGTTCGGCATTGTTCCTAAAACGAAAATCTGGAAATATTGGATAGGAATTTGCAGAAGAATTGTTAGAATTTTGCAGTGGCGCCTATTCTAAGTAACGAGTAATACCTAATGCCGCAAGAAAATTAAACTTCATTCAATTATTTGAAAATGTGTTGCCTGAGAAGAATAGATACTTACTTCATTGATTGTACGATGCAAATGGATTGTGGCAGTTTGTTCACAATGCACACTGACTATGTCGGCTCCAGCCTTAATAAAATCGGGCACTCGCTGCTCAGGTTCGACAATCATCTGCAATGCTCTGATTTACATTAGCAGTCCAATATAGTCACTATGTACCATCAGATGAGGAACAAAAGTAAAAAAATACCAGGTGCACATCAAGCGGGAGATCTGTCACAGGGCGCAACGCATCAACAACAAGAGGCCCAATAGTTATATTTGGTACAAAACGACCATCCATGACATCAACATGTATCCAATCACAACCTGCCTCGTCTATTGCTTTTACCTAGACATAAACCGGGTGTAAAATTAAGTATATAGTCTCAAACTTTATAAGATTCACCACCTTATGTCTCAATGGTCAAAAGAATAGAAAATAGTACTAGGAACTTAATATAATAAAATCAGATTATTTTACAAATGCCAGAATGGTGAAAATTAGTTAACTATAGAAATCATTGAATTTACAACGGAATGGTGAGAACCTGAAAATCATTATAGCTTAATCAATATATTATTGAAGCATGCATATTTATTGTATTGCAAGATCTAATGTCAGAATCTGTAAGTTCATCTCAAAAGCTTTCCAGATCCCTCAAAATTTTACTTTTCAATATGATAACAGATAATCCCATTTCAAAGTTTAGAATCAAGATAAAGAATAGCACCTGCTCCCCCAACTTTGCAAAATTTGCTGATAAGATAGACGGAGATACTATGATGTCACTCTTGGAAAACTTATCAACCCGCGAACTCGCCTTCACTACAGTTCGGAACTTTCTCCTGGACCAATAATAAGAAGGAGATCATTTGCATTAGTTTCTCCTATAACAAGTTGCACATACTCAGTGGAGAACCTGATGATCTACATTATGGGGAGGACTAATTGACTCGTTGTAGACGTGAAAATTAAATGATTTGACAGTTCATATTATTATTTTGTAGAACCACTAGATATGTAGTATCTTCTAAGAAACTCGAGCTAGAATATCTTAAATGCCAAAAAAACTCAAGCTACGAGTGCTTAAATCTAAAAATAACACATTTGAAACCATTATCCAAAGCCACAATAGACACACCAGAAGCATATAAAACAACATATGTTGGACATCTGGAAAAAAAAATTACTTGGTTCCAGCAGAAGAAACTTTTTCCAATAATTTTGTTAGCACATTTTATTCTAATTTTGCTAATTAATATTTGTAATAGCACATTCATCACAACATCTATTAAGTTAATCTTTGCTTGGAAATCCTGCTAGCCTAAATCGATATTCTAGACTGTTGGGCACCAGCGCAGGTGGAAATCGAGGGGAATATGGTAGCCAAGTTGGTTGATATCAATTTTTTCTTTTGCAATTTTTATTAGTTGTTTGTTTAAATCATAGGGCTATATACATCTCAAATTTGTCATGACCAGTCCTAAACTGCCACTAATAAGGTTTCTAATCAGTTAGCTTCTGATCACAAGAAGTGAGCTAAGAACTAGAGATACTTTAGGAAGAAATATTCACCACGAAATTGTGGACTAAAGTAACGCATATCAATGTTTGTTTGGTTTAGTTTCTGAATGTTTAGGAAACAAATTAATGGGCTGAATGCTGATACTCAAATTGATATCTGTGCTCACTTATAATTGTCAAAGAACTAGTAAATCAAAACTTAGTTTCTTAACAATGTTTGACCCCTAATTTCAAGTTTAACTAGCTAAAAAACTAACATATAACAAGCCCATTTAAGCATAACTCTGTAGAAATGAAAATCAAATGAAGCAACTTTCATGCACTATATCCTCCATCACAAAATCAAGAAACATAGATACAGGAGAGTAATTGAAAATTGTACCTAGTAAAGGTGATTGAATTGGGAGTTGACAAAGAAGAAGGGTTTTGAAGCTTAAGGCCATTGAGTTGTGATTGAGCCAAAGTTGAGGAAGCTATGGAAGCTGTAGACATCTTTCAAAAATCCAAACTTTACAAGAATTCTCAACTCAAATTGTCTGAAAACAAAAGAAACAAGAGGACTAGAAATCAAGAAACAAAACTGGGAAGATGACACGTGTCAAAGAATAAGAGGTGATTGGGTTTATCTGTAACGGTTGGCCTTGGTATGTGTTTTACCTGATGAAAAATGAAATGGGCGCGTGGAAAAGATGAAAACGATGACGCCCGTTATAATATCAAAGGACCCAGTCTGGGCTACTTGTGGTGGTAGTGTTGTGTTTGTTGAGCTCTTTGCTATCTAGATGCCCCCACTCATCAATTCATCATATGGCATTTTATGAAATTATCAAAAATTATATAAATACAAATTTGTTTTTAGAATAAGGGGAAAGAATATCCATTTTTTTATTCTTAATCCTTTTATATAGACTAGAGATGCATTTTTCATCTACATATTTTAATAAAATTTAAAATATTATAAAATTGTAAATTTTATAAAATGTGTTTAATAAAATATTTCTCTTAATAAAATGATTGGTTACACATTTGTTTTTTTTTTTTCAATTTTCACACAAAAGTAAGACTGAGAATAGGATTAAAAGAAAACGAATAAAAATAAAGCATATCTTGGCAAAAAAATAAATAATGCATATCAATCGAAGAAGGAGGATTTCAATCATTATTGTTGAGAAATAATGTAAAAAAAAATGTTGAAGGCTGGATTGATTTGGGTGTCTTGAAGCAAAATTAAGAATCACCATGGAGGATGATGCATAAAAAATGGGGAAAAAAATTGGAGGGTTTATTCAGCACCTACATTTATATAATGTTTAAATTTTAAATATCTACGTTCCTATATAAACAATTTCACCTAAAGAAAATCTTTCAAATCGACAAAATAATATTTAAATGTCAAATGTCTTAATATCAATTGAGTCACATTCAATTGTGAAACAAGCGGAGCTTCAAATCAACATAATAATATTTAAATGTCTAATGACTTCTATAAATTTATGCAATGAAATCTATAGAGATAGGAGAGAATATAGAGAAAATTGCATTTTATTCAAGATGATTATGTAGGACACGTACATTCTGTTTATATAGTACAATTAAACCCTAACCAACTAAACACACATATAATATATTACAATGATACCCCTCAGTTGCTATTCCCTTACTTTCCAATACTTCCCCTCAAACAGAGGTTATGTTTGGTTCAAGAAAGGGGAAGGGAGGGGTTTTAATGGAGGAGAGGGGAAGAGAGGGGATGGAAAGGGAAGGATTTTAATAATATTTATGTTTGGTTCATATGAGGGAAAGGAAAGGGAGGGGATTCATTTTTTGTTTGGTACAAGAGGGGAAAGGAGGATTTTATGAGTAAATTACGTTTATAACCTTCATATATGTAAAAAGAACATAAATTAGAATTACACATGTAAGGGTATTTTTGTCAATAAATGTTCCCCCTCCCCTCCCCTCCCCTCCCCTCCCCTCCCCTCCCCTCCAAAAAACCCCAAATTGGAGGGTGATAAAATTAAACAAAAACTCCCCTCCAATCCTCTCCCCAGTTTTGAACCAAACAAGATTTTACATTTCATACCCCTCCCCTCCCCTCCAACCAAATAAGGGCTTAGTGCAAGGAAGAGGGAACCGAACTAGCTAGCTTGAAAACAGACAGACACCAACATGAATTGGCAAAGAAAAATACGAGACATAAGAAGGAAAAGGAATCAGGTTAGCAATTCGTCTATATTTGCAAAAAAAAATCAGATTCTTCTCCATAACCAATCATCGAACTAAGCCTGCTAAAACTGACATTTAATACACGCTCCTCACACAGAGAATCAACACCATCACTGGTTGTATTAGAGAGAACCCTCCTCCATCAACCAGATCCAACTGGAGTAGCGCGAGAACTTGTACGCTGCAATGATCTCCATCCAGCCGTATCACAGACCGAGTGTCATGCTCACGAGTATTCTGCTGCCTTTGCCTTATAAATTAATCATACTTGTAAATTGCCGTGAGAAAGAATTTCTACAGAGTACAGACTCCGAACAACTGTATTGTGCCCTTCTAACTTTAATTGTCCGCTTCCGATGATTATCTCCTATGGGTGTTCCAAGCTCCTCTGTTGGCACCATGCACATGCATCTAGTATGGAGGTTCCAAAAGTTGTTTCCCTTTGGTTTCGACACATATGCTACCACAAATTTGGGCCTTGCTCTCAATATGAAGAATTGCTGCCAGGAAGGTTAATTGGTGTACCTCGGATTCCCTCCATCGTCGAACAATATCCCGTTTAACCTGTCTATATTCCTAAAAAATATCTATTACTGATTCAAAACCACAATTAACAGGGACTTGTCTTTCATCACAGGTAGTTCCGTCAATGAAAATGAATTCTATAAATTTATGCAATGGAGTCTATAGAGATAAAAGAGAATAGAGAGAAAACTGCATTTCATTCAAGATGATTATGTAGGACACATACATTCTGTTTATATAGTACAATTAAACCCTAACCAACTAAACACACATATAGTATATTACAATGATACCCCTCAGCTATTCCCTTATTCTCCAATAATGTCAAATAACATGGAATACAAAACAATGCCTTAATATTGATTCACGTTCAATTATGACAAACAGAGCAACAAGACGACTTCAACATTACTACAAAACTCATATCACAACTATGAAAAGATTCATGGAATTAAACTTATACATAATCAACAATAATAAACATCAAAAGTTCTGCCATAAGCTACCTCTTTGACTTCAACTAACTCTGATTTCTTTGTCTTCAAACCTCAAAGTAAGTATATTCATCCATCCCATTCTTACAAGCGTCCCACGCATCCCTGCTGATCAAGTGATAGAGTAGGTTGTTATGATCTGGTGATTTGGATAGGCAAAGGAATGCTAAAAATTGTTAGTCACGGAGGCATACTTGAATACATTTAATAACAAGTCTAATTGTTGTAATACTTTGCATTACCTACATGACCCCTTAACTATGAACCCTCTAGTTGTGGATACATGACCCCTTAACTGGGGTTGTATTAAGTACTTGTAATAGACACCAAAGTTCTATTTGTGTAATTGTAAATTAATTCATGAAATAATGCTTGAAAGAAGATCTAGTTGTAGAATATGTACATTATACACTTTTTTAGTTAATTAAAATATTAAATACACTTATATATTATTGTAAGTAAACTAGTAGTTTGTAGTTTGATTAACCAACTTAGATTTTCAATTTAAATAGATCTTTACCGTTAGGTACAAAATAATATTGTTATATATAAAGGTCTAAAGTTCGATTCCCGCCAACAACATATTAATTTATATTTAATACTAAATTTTATTATATAAAGATTTAAGGTCAATAACATATTAAAATTAATATTTATAATATCATATTATACTATAAATAAATTATAAAAATGTAAAAGTTCGATTACCGCCAACAACATATTAATTTATATTTAATATTAAAAATTATTATATACAAAAATTTAAGATTCGAATTATTCCAATAACATATTAAAATTAATATTTATAATATCATATTATACTATATATAAATTGTAAAACATTAAAAATAATTCATAATTTACACGGACTAGCTAATTATATTTAGGAAAATAATCATTTTAACCGTCTCAAAAGACTACAGCACATTAATAGACCGATTTCTATAAATATATCCTTCTTAAACTTTCTATTTCTATATCATCAATCATCTAAACAAAAGTTCACACTAACAAAATAACCATTTTTATAAATTAAAATACAGTAGAACCTCTATATAATAATACTCCATATAAGAATAACCTCCCTATTGTAATAAAAATTCGCAAATAAACTCTACAACACAACATACTCAGTATATCCCGCATGAGCAGGGTCTGAGGGGGGTAGGATGTACGCAATCATGCCCCTACACAATGGTAGAGAGATTGTTTCCGATTTTTGACCTCCGGCAGGAGTCGAACCCGTGAGCTCACGGTTCACGGATTGGGTACTTACCACTGTGCCAACTCAACCCCTTATTTAAGAATAAACTCTACAGTGTGATATTCCATACATTTTTTTAAGTCCATCCTTTATAAAATTTCCTCTATATAAGAATAAATATACTTAATATATATATATATATATATATATATATATATATATATATATATGTTTAGTAAAAAATCAAAAGTCATTGCACATGCATGTATAATGTATATACGGGTTAAATAAATACATATTCATGAATCTTAATACTGTATATGTTTAAATTCATGCATTTGATATTGTTTTTCTTTGTTTTACAAACTTATCTATTGTAATAAAAATTTACGGTCCAATTCGGGCTAGTTATATTTAAGAATAAACTCTACATTGTGATATTCCATATATTTTTTTAAGTCCATCCTTTATAAAATTTCCTCTATATAAGAATAAATATACTTAATATATATATATATATATATATATATATATATATATATATATATGGGAAAAGAGTATCTAAAGCACACAATAGAGAAGTTCTCTATTAGTGCGGTTTAAATTATGATAAATTAATTATTATTTGAACAATCCAACCGTACGGATGTTAAATTCATACAAAAATATGTGAATGTACAAATTTTCGTGTAATTTAATTATTTGGAACTATAAATTTATAGCAATAAGAATATGATAAATCTGTGTCGTTGAATATATCTAGAAAATAGTATTTTTATAAAAGTGATGCTCCACTATTTCAAATATAATAAAAATTTGTATACAATGTTATTTTGACATAAACTTTTCATCCGTACGGTTGGATTATCAAAAATAATAATAAAATACAAGATTTAAGGTGCACTAATAGAGAACTTCTCTATAGTGTGCTTTAGAAACTCCATGCCCTATATATATATATATCTATCTATACTATTATATTAAACCCGAAGCATTGAAAGTTTTAAAAGTTTTGGTTTTCGGTTTGGTTATCCTATTTATTAAAATAAATAATAACATAATATAATTAATGGTAATAAGCTGATTGGCTTTTTCACGTTAACTTTTAGTTTAAAATATTACCCTTTATAAACAATTAAAAACATAAATCATACCACATCTTTTAATCATTAATATTTCTATCTAATTAAAACATGTTACCTTGTATCTAATTAAAACATGTTACCTTTTACTTCTAAAACTAATCTTACAATCATTAATATATACAACTAAATACATAAATTATACTATATATTTTAATCATTAATATTTTTATCTAATTAAAACATGTTACCTTCTATCTAATTAAAACACGTTACCTTTTTACAATCGTTAATATATATATATATATATATATATATATATATATATATATATATATATATATATATATATATATATATATATATATATATATAGACGCCTTCTACAGCCAAAGTTGGATATAATCTAATATCCAACCAACCCATCTATAACCGTCCACTAAAGATATGGGCGGTTGGGATTTAAAAGTATACGCTATATTATATAGCGTAGTACGCTATATAATATAGCGTAAGCCTTTTTACCTTTTTATCCCTAAATCTGTCACGTGCCCTGCACGTGTCGGTTTAAACTTACGCTATATTATATAGCGTAGTACGCTATATTATATAGCGTACACGGTTTTTTTTATCGAAACCGGGTTTATTTCACACAGAATATCATATAGCGTATTGTGGTTCATATACATAATTTTACAAAACATTTAGCAAATCATCCACAGACCACCGGACATCGCAAATCCACCGGAATCGGAAGTAAATCATCATCAATTTCATCATTTCTGCATATAAAGTGAGTAACTTCGTGTCTATTTCTTGTATGTAGATTCCTATAGGTATGTATGCATGTATATATCATTTCGATTTGTATGTGTAGATTCGTGTATGTATGTATATATGTATATATGTGTGTAGATTTCGAATTGTATGTATATATGTGTGTAGATTCGTGTATGTATGTACATTTCGAATGTTTGGAATTATTTCGAATTAGTGTTCGAATTTTTCGAATTATTTCGAATTAGGGTTCGAATTTTTGAATTATTTCAAAATTTTGGATTATTGGATTAAAGTTTGCATTTTAAAGTTTATTAGATTAAAGTTTGGATTTTTTTGTATGTATTGTGTAGTTTGGATTATTTTTTGTTTGGATTAAATTTTTTGTATATATTGGATTTTAGATGGAAGATTTTTGCGGTCCGGTTGATCCTTCTCTCCTTACCGACCAAGAAAACCATATAAGTAGTAGAATATGGGTTGGTGATCATCGAGATAAACTTACAATCCGTCAAAGTACCTCGTTTCTTAATCAATGGGAATTAGAGCCTTATCAAATTCATCTTTTACAACATTGGGGTTTCGGAATGTTTACCAACCCAAGAGCCGTTATGCAAAATGATGTGGCTTTAATTACGTCATTAGTGGAGCGTTGGAGGTCGGAAACCAACACATTCCACTTTACTTTCGGGGAGATGACGGTGACACTTGAAGATGTGTACATGTTGACGGGGCTTCCGGTTGTTGGAGAGGCGGTAACTTTGAGTGACGCAATTAACGTAAAAAATCTTTGGTTACAGGTTTGGCCGGATCCGACACTCTCATTTGAGGAAAGGGACAATGCTTTGGAGAGAGGTGGTGTGAAATTAAATTTTTTGAGGGAGAGATATCGCAAATGCCCGAACAAGGAGGATCGGGAGCTTCTAGAAATATATACACGGGGTTATGTGTTTTATTTGTGTGGGGCGATATTGTTCCCCACAAAATCAAACAATGTTGCTCATCCAAGATTAATTCCCTTGTTGCTTGATACTTCTAGAATTTTTGGGTATGCTTGGGGTGCAGGAGCACTTGCCTATCTATATAGGAATTTATTTGAGGCAAGTCAAAAGGATTGCAAGTCTATTTCGGGATGCTTGACAATATTGATGCTTTGGGCACGTGAGAGGTTGCGCCCGGGACAACCTAAGCTAGCATCTCAAACCGAGTATATATGGCCTAGGGCTTTGGCATGGGCGGTTGCTCCCGTTGGCCCAGGAAAATCTAAGTACTTCAATGTCCATCACAATATTGATGCATATCGCGGGCAGTTCGATAACTTTGATGCACAATGGGTTAAGTGGAGGCCATATGCTCGCTTCTATCGGCCTTTTGATCTTCAATTTCAGTGGGCCCTTATAGCCGGTTTAGCTCATGTGCCCCTTGTGTTTTTTGAAGATGTTGAACATCAACTTCCGGAAAGGGTGGGAAGACAGTTTGGTTTTCCATTAAGCATTCCACCGCCGCCACCGGATGATATGTCAACGTTGAGGGCGAGATCTGAACATTCTTTTGTATATCAACATTATCTCAATTTTGCACGATATGTAGTTGTTTGGAATGAATTTGTGAATAATGGTATTGGTATTTTGGGACCACCTTTGAATGCCATATCTCTAGAGGAGTATATGGATTGGTACTATAATGTTACCAAATTAAAAATTTTGCCGCCTTCAAAACCAACCAAGGATCCGAAAATATTCCAACAACCGAAAGACAAGTTCGACAATCCCAAGGCAATGGACTTGGTACGTATTTTTTATAACATGGAGTATGTTATTTGAGATAATTTCGTTGAATATTCTTGTATTTATATTTATACTTTGTCCTTGCTTCATATGTATTGTAGATCATATGTACCGCGCGAGATCTGAGTAGGCTTTGCTCTTATGATATGCTTGGGATTTTTCACGAGGAAATATTGCCAAACTTCGTGAATAAATTTGATGAATTAATGCTCGAGACATATGGCCCGACTTATGAAAGGCCCGATTTCAAGAGTTGTTTGCCTAAAAGAAAGGCAAGAAAGACCCAAGAAATTAGTCCCTTGAAGGAAAATTATTTTGAGGAGTATGAACACTATGACCATCCTA
Source organism: Saposhnikovia divaricata (assembly GCA_036435485.1). NCBI lineage: Eukaryota > Viridiplantae > Streptophyta > Magnoliopsida > Apiales > Apiaceae > Saposhnikovia > Saposhnikovia divaricata. The sequence goes on from CM071594.1 coordinate 237,377,130, forward strand.
CTCAATTCGACGTTGATCCTAGTGCACACCTCGACGATGATCCTAATACTCAGGAAACTTTTATTGTTGGTCATAGTGCTCCAATTCTTAATCCTACTCAATTCGACGATGATCCTAGTGCACACTTCGAAGTGGAAGAGGCTCCAAGGGACATGGTTGGTCCTAGTGCTCAATTTGATAAAGGATCCCTTATAAAGCCGATCAAGATACATAAAGTGGATTGGTTGAATGCAAGTTGGTGGGAATGTGGTAAGCCTATTAACCTTCCGCGTAATTGTAGTGCAAAAGCGATTATTTCTTTGAAACCGGAGAATGAAGTGGAGGATACTATAGTCGATTGTTATACTGTATTGCTTGAAAAAAGGGAAAGAACTCTCTTTGGTCATCAAGTTGGTGCCGTCAAATATTACTTCATGTCTCCGTGGTTCTTCCAAGTAATGGGGGCTCATCATTGCAAACCTATGAAGAAGAATCCCGCAAAAAGGAAAGCTAGTGAATGGGCGGCCATTGATACGGACTTTAGAGCATATGGCATAAAGGAAGGGGGGAAATGGTAACCAATTTCGACTATATTATCATGCCGGTTGCAACGAGCGGTCATTGGATCCTATTCTTGTGGTCAATGACCAATTTTAGAGTATCTTTGTTTGATCCTCTAAGGGACGATACTAAGCACATGAAATTAAAAGAGCTATACAAGACGGAGTTCTACATTGTGGTATATTTTATCTTCCTTTTTTTAATTTCTAGTAGTCCATGTTTGTTTGATACATTATTAAGACAATTCATGTTTGCTTGATAGGAAAAATTGGTCCCTCTCATGTTGAATCGGTTGGATCCTACAAAATTTGAACATGTCGTATTCCCTGATGTTGAAAATGTCTATGAACGACCTAGGCAAACCAATGGTATGGATTGCGGAGTTTTTGTTATGAAGTATATAGATTGCATATTGACTTGCAATACCCAAGCTTGGTGTGGTGTCCAATGGAATGATGATGTGATTAACACATTCCGACGGCGTATTGGTTGGGAGCTCCATAAAGACGAAGCTCGGCATTTGTCTTTGTATTCCCACGATTGTAGACTAGCGGGATTGTAGGTTACTAGTTTGTTTTTGGAAATTTTAAAGATTGTAAGTTACTAGTTTGTTTTATTTTGAATTGTAAGTTAGAGATTTTTATAGATTGTTGAATTGATTTTGAATTGTTGAAATTTTTATAGATTGTTTTTAGAGATTGTGTTTCAAATGTTGAAATTTTTATAGATTGTTTTTAGAGATTGTGTTTGAGATTGTTTTTAGAGATTGTTTTTATACAGGGGGTGTTGCAAAAACAGGGGGAAGCAGGGCAAAAAATTTCTGTACTTACGCTCTATAATATAGCGTAAGGGTTAAAAAACAGGGGAAACGCGTTTAAAAATTTCTGTACTTACGCTATATTATAGAGCGTAAGTACAGGAAATTTTAGCGCGTTTCCCCTGTTTTCAACACTTACGCTCTATTATAGAGCGTAATTACAGAATTTTTTTTTTTCCTCTGTTTTTTTCTTTTTTCCTATACCAAATTCAAGCACCAAATTTCTACTAAAATCAAAAGCACCAAATTCCAAATTGAAAATTGCTAACCAAATCAACAAAATCAATACCAAATTCACTCAAAAGTAAAATCAAAAGCAACAAATTGAAAATTGCTAACCAAATCAACAAAATCAAAAGTGAAATCATGAATTACATTTCCTTGGTTTTTTTGAGTTGGAATTTTTGGGAATCGACTCTCCTAATTTTTTTGGACAATTTCGTGAATCATGTTTAGCATCAAGTTCTCTGCAACAATTACATTTCCTTGGTTTTTTTGAGTTGGACTCAATGCCACTCTTCACTCTTTCTCTCTTGCGACCTTTAGTGGTGGAAATTATAGGGTCTTCCAAATTTTCAAAATCTTCACCTTCACTTTCATCCTCACATGATGGAGTTTTTTTCGTAGAAGGCTTCTCTATAGGAAAATTTTCCACAACTTCCACCTCTTTTTCAATCAATCCCATGACATATTTAAATCTTGGAATCGAAAAACTTCCACGAGCCGCTAAATCTTGAAAGGCTTTGCACAAAGTTGTATATCGGGCGGGTTGTGATTGAAGAATATTGCCAATGAAAGGACGTTTATACGATATAGACCCGGCAATTTTATTTGCTCCAATTGTCCATCTCAAGTTAATTAAGTAGTTAGGGATCTCCGTCCATTGCATCATATTCAAGTATCGAATAACATGACGACAAATCATTCCCGAACTTTCAAATTTCCGACAAATACAATTTATCATATCATTGGTCACGGTTATTTGATACACTTTTCTATTTTCCTCCGCCACCGTGGTCTTATATGTTTCGTACACCTTAAATAGCATCGTACTCATGGAATCTCTCTCATTCACAACATAGGCTCCACTTTGTTTAAGTTCGTGTTGAAAACGTCTAAACATTTCCTTTGTATAAAAAGATGCCGCATGATTCTCCAATGAGGAGGATGTTATTCTTGACCTTTCCTTTTCCTTTATTTCATAGTCCGCTTCTTTCTCACGAAGATATTGTTTCTCCAATGCTTTTTGTGAATTCTCTATAAACTCTTTCAAACCGGTTCTAGCATTTACATACTCGTCAAAAAATGCATTCATTGACTCACTTCTCGAGGTAGTGGTTATCCCGGTAGTGAAATGAAGTTTAGTGTACACACGAACCCACTTATGTCGAACGGAATACATTTCTTGCAACCAACCATGATCAACCAAGTTATATTTTTCAACCAAATCATTCCACCTATCTTCAAATTGTTCAACCGTCATTGACTTGTACAAACATAAGTTGAAATCTTCTTTGAAATGTGGTTCATATGCGTACAAACCGGATAACTTCTCCCCGAATTTGGTACTTATATGCCAAGTACAATAAAGATGGTTCGTGTTTGGTAAAACTTCGGCAATTGCATTTCCAAGTGCAATGTCTTGATCGGTGATGATGGAGATTGGAGGGTTATTTCCTATAGCTTCCAACCAATTCTTCAAAACCCATATATAAGAACTTTCTTTCTCATCCCTTATTAGTGCAAAACCAAACAATATGGATTGGTAGTGGTGGTTCACCCCCGTAATAGGTACAAATGGCATACTATACCTATTTGTGCGGTATGTGGAGTCAAATACTACCACGTCTCCAAAATTTTTATATGCATTTAATGATCTTGGATCAACCCACAACATGGAACGCACCCGATTATCCTCATCAACATCTACTCGATAGAAAAAATCCCCAAAACTATTACATTTTAATTCTTGGAGTAATGTCAAACCTTCTTTGGCATCACTCGAATCAAATACATGATGTCTAATATCACGCAAAACATTCCTAATGTCTTGACTAGTAAATCCAATATTCTCTAAGCTTCCCGTAAGCTCACCCATTACATTCAAAGATTGTTGAGGCCCAATACCCGACTTACTCAAAATTATAATCAATTCTCGCATGATGGGTGTTATGTTTCTTGGCCTTTGCATGAAATGTACCTTACTAGGTGAAACCATCTCATGATTGTGTACCAAATGAACCAATGTTACCTCCCACTTATTTGATTTCTCTCTATGAACAACATACATTCGCGCCTTACATTTCGTTCTACCAAGAGAATCTCTTTTTCTCTTTTTTTTGGGAACTTCATCTTCATCATCCAAAGATTTTGAGGCTAATCTCCCACCCTTTCGACATATATACAAACGCGAACAAATCTTGTTGTTTTTTGAACGTTTATGTGTAGTTCTAATTATGACTTCAAAACCAATACGCCTACCATAATCTCTATAAAACCTCTCCGCTTCATCTAAACTATCGAATAATTGACCAACACATGGGCAAACATCATTCAAATCATCCAAAGAAACACCATTCTCAACATCTTCAACATCATCACCATCATCAACATCATCATAGACAACATCACCATCATCATTCTTAACATCTTCATTATTATCATCATCAAGATCTATTATTTTAGGTGTGTGTGGACGTTCGTTAACATCTTCATTTTCTACCTCAATCTCAATCTTACTAGGTGTCTTATTAGGAGATTTTAATTTCGAAAAAATGAAAGAAGCCATGGGTTAAATAGAGAGCTAACCTTGAATTCCAAGCTCAATCTTCAAAAATCTTAATTTGGGAATGGTACTCCAAGCTCAATCTTCAAAATCTTCAAATTTGGGTAAGATTTGACAAATAAACTAAGATTGGTAAAGTAGAAATAGGTATAGATTGGTGTAGATTAAGTTTGTAATGGTGTAAAATATATCTCCAAATGATTTAAGATTGGGTATAAACTCAAGAACACTCTTGAAATGATATTTCAAAACATGAAGGGCTGTTTGAGCTGAAATTGGTGTTGTTCTCGGCTAAGATATATAATAGAGCGGAACAGAATAAGGGTAAAATGGGAATATTTGTTACGCTATATTATATAGCGTATACGCTCTATAATAGAGCGTAGTACGCTATATAATATAGCGTAACTACTGTTCATCCTACCCGTTGACTGGACGTTTTAATGGTATAAGATGGGTTGGTTGGATATATTAAAATATCCAACTGTGGCTGTTGACCAGTTTCCATATATATATATATATATATATATATATATATATATATATCTCTAAAAATGTTGCACCATATCTTTCAACCATTAATAAACACCTAAAAATATGAATCATACATATCTTTTAATTATTAATATTTTTTTTAATTAAAACACGTTACCTTTTAATTTAAAACTAATCTTGCAACCATTAATATATATCCAAAAATATCACACCATTCTTTCGATTATTAATAAAATATATTAAAAATCGGTATACATTGTTTATAAGAAAACATAAGTATAACCCTTAAACATGAATATATCAAATTATATTAAATTAAATGTAAAAAAATATTGAAAATAATGTTTTTATAAAAATCTGTATTATACTATAATAAGCGAAAGGGGTATAATTTGTAGTTTCGTTATCCCCTCATTTTTGGTTATCCCCTCATTCACAACCGTTATATCTTCAACTCAAATAGATCATAACCGTTAGATATAACAATACTAAAAGTTGTTATATATAAAGATCTAAGGTTCGATTCCTGCCAACTACATATTAATTTATATTTAATACTAAAAATTATTATATACAAAGATGTAAGGTTCGAATTTTTTCAATAACATATTAAAATTAATATTTATAATATTATACTATACAATAAACAAATTTTAAAACATTAAAAGTGACCCGTACTTTGCACGGGCTATAAGCTAGTATATATATATATATATATATATATATATATATATATATATATATATATATGTTTAGTAAAAAATCAAAAGTCATTGCACATACATGCATAATGTATATACCGGTTAAATAAATATATATTCATGAATCTTAATACTATATATGTTTAAATTCATGCATTTGATATTGTTTTTCTTTGTTTTACAAGCTTATCATATATTGTATCTTCTAAATTCATGTATTTATGATATATAATAAATTATTATTAATTAAATTTTAAAATTATAAATTTATACATCAATCTTTTTTAAAAAATAATCTTCATATAATAATATTTTTTGCCAATTCCAAAGATATTACTGTACAAAAGTTTTATGTACGAGGTAAATAAACATCAGACATGGCCATGCCCATATCCTCATCCTCATGGTGCGACAAGCAAATCGAAATAAATATATAGATAAATTTACGAGTCGGTGGCGCCGTTCGGTACAAATTACAATAAATATATCTGTGACTCGTTCACCATGTGCATATCATAAATCCTTAAATCATGGACATCAACTAACTCATCACTTGACTACTACTTGTCCTTACTACAGCACTACTTTTCTTTACTGTCCCTGTACTTATCGAGCCGACGCCACTCTTCTTCAAACTATTCATCTTTTTCACTTCTGTCTTCGACCCATTTGATTTCTTGATAAACTAAACCAACCCTTTTGATTTTACTAGTGCTAGTTTTGTTATGATGAAGAGGCATAACAGGAGCTCTAATGGAGTTATAGATCGTTCAGATCCTAATGGAAACAATGACCTTGAGTCTAGAGTTGTTGAAAATGATGAGGAGTTTAAATATGGGTTGAATCCACTTAAACTTATGGGGATTTTTGTTGTTTGCTTGATGGGCCTTTCTGTTCTTTTCTCTTTTTCTTTGATCTTGAAAGACTCTACTTCCCATTCTCTCTGGGCTGTTGCTGAAGCTAGGCCTATTGATGATTTCAATCCTCAACTAAACACTGGTATTGTTTCCATATTACATTTTTTTATAACGTTCATTAATGTGCTTAACTATGTTTTGATTGTTATTTGTTACTTCTGCTATTGTACATGTGTTTGTGTTAATGTATGTTCATCAGGTAAATTAATCATTATATTATAGTTTATTTAACAGAATGGGAGTATTAAGGTATCTATATTTATGCTAAGTTTGTATTCTGATAAGAGAATCTTGACTTAGTAAGTTAATATAAAACAGTTCTGGCTGATTGCTTGCTAATTTGCTAAACCAGTTACCGATATTGCTAGTTATACTTATAGGGAATTGAGGTGTCGTGATAATGCTCCCACCATTGTGGCCTAATATTTCAGATGCTGAGGATCTAATGAGAAATTAAACAAAAAACAATGTACTTAATTGTTAAAATGACCCTTAGAAGCTGGGTATGGGGACAGTCTGATGTAGGCAAGACAAGCTTACCCCTATTCCTAGGAGTGGAGAAACTGTTTCCATGAGTATGTAATTATGTTCTCATAATTTCTTTAAAATCGTTAAGAAGTAGACATGCCAATTAGTACCTTTACTACCTTCACGCACCTCGTGTGGATCTAGCTCTTTAAGCGTAGAACAAATTATGGGAGATATTAAGGCGGTTGGTTATGTGCCAGCAGGGCAAGTATTTTTTCACTAAGATTCATTTCACGATTTTTAATAGTTTAAATGATCAGAATTTAAGCAGCCCTAGGGACTTGTTTGGCGGAGTCAGAATTGAAATCTCTCTATTAATGATTGTGACAGCTTTTAGAGGATATGCAGCACCTTGGGTTATGAGCTTTTGAGGACTTACGGCTTTGAATTCAGAAAGAGCAGATAGCGCCTGTAGTAGGAGTAACGTACAAATTCTTTTTGCAAACAGTCTCTTGAATATCGAACTAAGGAGATAGCTAGATTATGTGTGCAGAAGAACCTAGCCCCATATATACTATATATAATATGCATCAGGTTACTCACTCACTGATTTAGTGTACCACATTCTCCTTCCTTTTTTTTTTTCTTCGGGATATTTTGGGATAGAAGAACAAGCATGTGACCTAAAATGTTGCAAGAGCCAAGAAAAATATGCTAAATAGTTTCTCAGTGCTCTTCCTTATGATTTCATGAAATGTTCTAGTTTGATTATATTTTTCGTAGTAAAAAATGTTACCACAGATTATTGCCACTAGTAGTCTACTAAGTATAATGCATGTGTAATAAAATGTTAATTTACATTAACAAAGATGAAAGATGGCATTCTTCTGATACTTGTGTTCAGTTACTTACCTCTTTTATGTATTCCTCTTGCTAGTAACCAGCCTAGAAAGTGATTCCTCCCATTTGTTTGAGGCGTGGAATGATGAAGTGCTTGGGGGCCTTCTTCCTGGTGGTTTCGATGCAAAGTCTTGTCTCAGTAGACACCATTCAGGATCTTATCGTAAAGAATCACAATACAAGCCTTCTTCTTACCTTCTATCTAGGTTACGAAGCTACGAATCTCATCTTAAACGGTGTGGACCCTATACCATGTCATACAACAAAACAGTGGAAAAACTTAAGGCTGGACAACAGCTTAATCCCTCTGACTCTGACTGTAATTATGTGGTTTGGATATCTTATAGCGGTTTAGGGAACAGGATTTTAACTTTAGCTTCAGCATTTCTTTATGCTCTTCTGACAAATCGAGTTCTTCTTGTTGACCGCGGAGCTGATATGGTTGATCTCTTCTGTGAGCCATTTCCTGAAACATCGTGGTTTCTTCCATTAGATTTTCCAATCACTAATCAGTTTAACAAATTTGACCAAACTTCTCCTCATAGTTACGGAAATATAGTGAAGAATGCCACATTAGATGATTCAAACACCCCTTTTCTGTATCTCCATCTAGCCCATGATTACGGTGACCATGATAAGCTATTCTTTTGTGAGCAAGATCAAGCTGCTTTTCAGAAAATAGATTGGCTAATTATTAAAACAGATAATTACTTTATTCCCTCCCTCTTCTTAATTCCCTCATTTGAGCAAGAACTAAACAGTCTCTTCCCAGAGAAAGAAACTGTTTTCCACTTCATAGGTCGGTATCTCTTCTACCCCACGAATTCCGTTTGGGGCCTTATTACTAGGTTCTATGAAGCATATTTAGCAAAAGCAGATGAAAAAATAGGTATCCAGATCAGAGTCTTTGATACTGGAGTTGGGCCTTTTCAACATGTACTAGATCAGATATTAGCTTGTACAATGAAGGAAAATCTGCTACCGGAAGTTGATGTAAACAATCAGATCATCATCCCATCTACCAATCAGAAAACCAAAGCTGTACTCATGACATCGTTAAGTTCTGGTTACTTGGATAAAGTTAGGGACATTTATTGGGAACATCCAACTGTAACAGGTGAAATAATTGGAGTTTATCAGCCAAGTCATGAAGAGTATCAACAAACTGAGAAGAAGATGCAGAACAAGAAGGCATGGGCAGAAATGTATCTACTGAGTTTGACTGATAAACTAGTTACAAGTTCATGGTCAACTTTCGGATATGTAGCCCAAGGACTCGGCGGACTGAAACCATGGATTCTCTACAAGCCAGAAAACGCAACAGCCCCTGATCCACCTTGTCGCAGAGCCATGTCAATGGAGCCTTGTTTTCATGCCCCTCCATTCTACGACTGTAAGAAGAAAACCGGGATTGACACTGGTGCTGTTGTTCCTCATGTGAGGCATTGCGAGGACATGAGCTGGGGACTTAAGCTAGTTGATCATGTTAATGACTTGTAGTCATCTCTTGTGTTGTAAGTTATATTCATTGTTCAATTATTATGGTACTGTCAACTAGAGCCAGCAATTTTTGCCCCTTTGTATTATATATTGTTTTTAGTGCAAATTAGTGAAGAGTAGTAGCTGTATGAATTTTGGTGACTCAGATCATCGCGATTGGTAAGATTGTATTTGGAAGCTGAAAGTTTAGTCCTATAATTCCATGGAGTTTCAATGTAGCATAGCTTCTTAATTTTCTGAAATCAATCTGATTCCGCTTGTAACATTATCTGATTCTGAACTGTTCTTGTAGAAACTCAACTTGTGGCCAGGGTCCCTCCCAGGACTGTTTTTTCCCCATAAAAAGACCAGGAGACCAGTTGTTAGCAAGAATTACATTGCAAGTAGCTAAAAATATCTGTTGATCATGATATTTCAAGATTGACAACTAGCTATTGTCCACTGGCCCATCTGGGCACAGATCCATACTTCATAGAAAGGAAAGTTTAGATACTTTTATTCAGAATAATGGTAGAATAAAAATACTTGAATCGCACCTTTTTGAAAATTCTACTGCTGCTAAAGTTTTGTTTACTACAGATAAATTTCAGTATATTATTATTAATATTTTTTGATACATGATTGATATTGCTGATGTTTTTCAGTAAATTTGGTTAAAGAATTAGAATGCACCCTGTATATATGGATGTCCATGTTAATGTATCATGATATTTGACCTAAACTTATCACTAACGGACACTATAAAAATGATCATAACCGTGCCATTATAAATCTCTACTGGGTGACTCAAGCACATAGAAAAAGAAAAGTTTTGGGGAGATACGGAAACTAGAATTAACCATTAATATTTCAAAAACCACCTCACCCTCCTCTTTCACCCATTCTCTTTAACCACAAATTAGTTAGCTCCTTTGACATCATGGTTTGTTAAAGTTATCATTATGTAGTTGTGAATGCAACATTTGACACCATTACACCAAAACATACCAACTTCAATCAGCATAGACCAACAAAAAGATAAGACTGAAGGATGAACGAATGCTCTCATCTTTATACCAGCAACAAAGTTCGAGCTGACATCCAAGTTCGTTGTAGGACTGGTTCGTGACGTTTGTGCAACGATTTTAATGTGAAAACATAAATTAATCTCTGTTCCGTGCCTTCACCGCTTTGTTCCGAATTTCGTTTTTTTATAACATTGTTTTAATGCGAAAAAGATGAATTAATGTTATAGCAGCTCTTGTTTGGTCTGATTATTTGTGACTTGGTCATATTGTCAGAAGCGTTCATAAATTACTAATATGACAATATCTAACTCATATAGTAATTGTTATTATGTAGTTGCATCAACTATTGACTATTGTAATGAAGAAAGAAAGTCTATTGAAGCGATGATGATCGTGTGGCGGCATGGTATATTTTTGTTGCTGCCGACCTGTGTGAGAAGAATATGCTAAAAAGAGGTAGTCTTTTATAATGGGCATATATGCATTTTTTTCCTGCAAAAAATCATCATAAATAGTAAAAATCATAATCATTCAGAGGCATAGTTCTAAAAATCCCTGATTCAGTCGATTAATCGGTAACTAACCGATTCGATTTTTGAAATCCGAGTAATCCTGTGAATTTATTTAAAATGATATGTTTAATTGTAAATTATACTAATATATTATATATTATTATAATATCCGATTAATATTCTGATTAATCCTTCCGAATAATTCCCGATTACCCGATTAATCTAAAATCGGTACATCAATCGATTTATACCGATTACCGTTACATGAATCAGAGCAGGTAGAGAGCAATAAGTTTGGGTTTCCAGATAAGCAAGGATTATTATCCAGCTGGGATAGAGACTAGTCAGTAAGCGCGTGAAAGAGGGAGTGACGTGGAACGTTACAGAAGCCTAACAACATCAAACAGTGAACAAACAGACGACAAATGCCCAATTGGTGACACGGCATAATTTTTGTTTGTTTTCAGACACTGCCCACTCTCCCTCACTCTTGGATCACACAACTTTTCTTCATTTTGGCTTCAAGACTACATTTCTTATTTCACATTATCTATAACCTAAGATAATTTACCAATGGACTCTTGATCCGGCGTTATCTTCATTGTTTCAAATGAGTGATGGTTCCATCCTTGAAACGACATAACAATAATTACATTTCTCAAATGTCATTAGAAAGGTGTAATCACTGCAACTGAAAATGGAATAAAGTTAGGAGATGTCATGTTATATGGTTAGCCAAACTCTATATAGGTCATCTTTTTACTAATTTACATATAGAGCAACTTCCCACCAATTACCTTATGATGCAAGTATTTGTTGATCATATGCTTTTTTGTATACTTCACATGAATGACCTAAAAGAAATGGAAATAGTGAATTTTTAACGGAATAAAACTTAAACCATTATAAAAAGGGAGTATCAACCATTAATGTCCCCCTTTGCTATTTCGGTTGATATTTTACCTTTTCGGTAAAATAAAACCAAACATATTCTGTATGTCTAATGGGAAATAGGGTCGGATTCATAAGATGTACATAAACTCGTAAATATGATCGAAATATACCTAGATGTAGACCTTTTACGGTATAAGAGATTAATTTTGCATAACTCTTTTAAGTATGAAAGAATAGAGGTAAACACATTTGGTTCTTCCTTATCTTTATTGTTGAAGGAATAGACGTGAAGACTTGCAGCATCTGAATCAATAAGCAGGGTTTTGTAGTTATGCATAATTAGGTCCTACATTAACTTAATAGTTGGGTCTACAAGAATTTAAATGGTTGTATCATTAACAAATAGACAATAATGATATCATTATACCAATGGAATAGTATGATAGATATAATTAAATCTTAACAGGGGGATTAAGTACAATAGAACATCCACAGATACAGACTCACTGACGATCAAACAACTATGCAGGTACCTTCATAAGGAATTTGAGAACAAGAGGTTTGCATTAACACAAGAAAATATTGAACTATACATGAGTTTTCAAAGATTTTAACATTTTCTCCATCAAGAATGTTACAAACAGTAACTAAAACCTTTTACTATTGTGTAATTGAATATCAAGAAACTAAGGAGTTGAGTTGGCAAGGTTGCATACATTCTACCATCCTCAAAGCCCGCTCTAAGCGGGATAACTGAGCATGTCACTTTTACCTCTAGGAATATCAAGAACTAGACCACTGTAAAATTACCACTTTTACTCAAACTCGAATGCACTGGACAGAAGGGAGATCAATCTTGGAAATGTACTAAAAGTTGCAGCACGAAAAAAGCTCAAGTTTCCAGTTATATGATATGCATTTCAATAATCAGTTCAGTTAGCCACCAACTAGATTCTCATGTATCACAATGTTGAATACACCAAAATTCATTCCACATATATAAAAAAATGAATGAATCAGTACACCAAAACATATATGGAATCCAAGAGAATAAAAGATATCTACTACTTTCATGCAAAACAGATATTTCACTAAAAATAAATTTATGAGTGGGAATCATAAGAATCCATACATATAATAAAATATCACAATAATTTGTGGCAACAATGGTGATTTTTGAAGTTCATACCTAATTAGGTTCACCTCAATTTAAATTTTTGGCTACAATAATATCTCTTAACAATAAGAAATGAAGAACGTTTTAATAATTCCAAAGACAATCAAAGTCCAGTGGTCCAACTGAGGTTGATGGTGCATCAAATGACCTCCTTCCCACATCAAGATTAGAGACAACTGATGATATTTCATTTTTCATGTCTCTACCCAACCCTGTTTCTTGAGATAAACTAATCATTTCATTTTCAGTCTTCGGGCTTTGTCTTACACTGGTACCATAATTCTCGAATAAACCCTTTAACATTGCCTGGTCTTGACCTGGAAAAGTACCGGGACACGATAAATTACCTTGAATTGGAAATGACTGAGAAGGATTTTGAGGGCACATTCTCGGGAATATATCGGATGGATTTGAATTGTTTGGAGGGTGAAAAGAGTTGTTCGTGTAACTGATCATATTTGATTTATGGATGTCAATGGCGCTGGAGAAGCAGGGAACGTGAAGCGAATTTGTAACACTGTTGTCTACTAATGGTGGCAGAGAAATCGGAGCCCTGTCATTATTTTCGATAGAATTCATCCTCATTAATCCTGAAATATGAACTTTTTTTCCTCCAGCACTTTTCTTAAATACCCTGCAAATAACCCACTCATTCTGCACTCGAACAAAGAGATAAATATTAGTAACAATCAAATAAAATTATGAAACTTAGCAAAAAAATAATTTTATGAAAAAACAGAGGAAAGCAGGGGAAGAAGATGAGATTATGAGAATATTGCTGTATATGTAGTGTTGTACATACCCTTGCAGTTTTGGGAAGGTTTTGGAGAGAATATTTGCCCTCCAACCTGTATTCATGAATAACCCAATTGCTTTTCTCTCCTTTTGGAGCTCTCCCTCCATAGAAAACCAAGGTTTTCTTCATTCCAACTAGCGATTTTCCTCTGTAAATCTCCTTATCTTTTCCGGTTGCTTTCCAATATCCAGCAGCGGTAGCTCTGTTGGTTCTCAAGCCAGTAGGGTACTTCTTATCCCTCACACAGAAAAAATACCACTCTTTCTCTCCCATTTTTGCTATCCCTTCATTCAAAAACAAAAACAGTACTAAGAAGAGAATATTGTAAGGGATAGAGAACCCTTGGAGTAGTATAACTCGTAAGGCCTGTGTACATCTTACCGTCTTTTGGTTTAATTTCGTTGATGATAATCAAATAGAATCAAGAAATCATATAAAAAAAACGAAAGAACAAACAAAAATCTTACTAGGTAAATCCCAAGGTTCAATCTTGTTCATATCAACCTGAGCAATAGCTGTGGCAGAGAAGTTGCTGTCAACAACTTTTTTGGACAAGTAATGACTGATCAGCTCTTCATCTGTCGGATGAAATCGAAAACCAGGAGGCAACAACACTTGATCATCTTCTTTCACATACAAATTCTCCATGATCACCTAAACCTCTCTGAGGATTCAGATACTTAATGAAACACTGATTTATACACAAAAATCTTTAGATCTAATAGTATGAGAATAAATCTATTACACAAAAGTCTTTATTTGACAGTAACTATGAATTGATTTGAATAGAAAGCTGTAGAAAAAGACAAGCTACAAAGAAGCAAAAATAGCTCAAAATAAATGTTGGAAATGTTAAGGGAAAAATCAGAAAAAATGTTACATATATGGAGAAAGAAGAGAAACGTGGATTCAAAGGAAACTAAGGAGGGAGGAGGTTTTTTGGCCTTCTATTTATTAACCTTCTGCCATAAATTCATCGTTTTTGATAAATAATGGGATAAATACAGCTCATCTATATGTGTGCATTAAGTCTAGTCATGCATGAACACTGTTAAATAAATAAGAATTAAATTCGAAATTTCTTGATTTACTATGTAAAATTAAAAAGTAGATGTCTAGACTTCAAATTTAGATGGGTGGGTGAGTGTGTTAATTAACCGAAAAATAAATTAAAGTGTAGGAAGATTTGTTGAGCTTTATGTGTTGATGACATAACAGTTGAGGACAAAAATGAATAGTTGGGGAATATATTACACTTGTTTCAACTGTAGATCAGAATTTTCCAACATGCAATATTTTATATTTAAATATATTACATATCACTTTCATCGAATTTAAATACATTTTATGAATAATTAATAATTATAAAGAATTAGATATAGTATTAGTAGTGGACTAGAGAGGTACTTACTTTAAAACACAATTAAGCTACAGAGTATTATCATCAATTTATTTTAAGTGAAAACAGTTGTATGAGTGTATAAAAGGATTACAGAAGCTCTCAGAGCAGCTGCCGGATATACGGCTTAATTTAGTTAATTATAGTAATAAACTTTAAATGATAATTAGCAATAATACAAAAATGAATGTAATTTTTTTTTTTTTGAGAAGTAAATTAAAATAATGCTAATGGTATCAAATTTAGTACAAAAATGTTTATCAAATATCATTTGATAAGTTATATTTCCTCGTCCCAAATGTGAGCTACTTTTCTTTTTTGGAATTCTAATTTAAGATTATTATACCCACAAATTCATTACTTAGGTTAAAAGTGAATGATAATGAAATCATTTTTACCTTTGTTCAACAACGTATAATATTGACCGGATCACATAAAATGTGATGGCGGAAGTAATATAATTAAGAGTTAATTGCAAAAAAGTGGCGAGATTTTACACTCATTTTCATAAAAATGATCATACTTTCAATTTTGCAAAATGGTGGCCGGACTTGCCTTTTTCCTTTCGAAAAAGTGGCTGGAGACGATTTTCGGCTTATTTGGCAGGAGTAAAATGGGAAAATATGTTATTTTACTAAAAATAAATGCTAAAAATCACAAAAATTATCAAAAAAATCCCCAAATTAATATGTGTCACCATATGATTGGTTATATTCGTAATAATAATAATAATGCCCCTCATGCATGCACATAAATTGACTAATTAAATCTTGACAACTCATATTTGTGGATTTTTTGGTGAATTGATGTATATACATGGGGGCATTATTATTATTATTACGAATATAACCAATCATATGGTGACACATATTAATTTAGGGATTTTTGTGGACAATTTTTGGGATTTCTAGCATTTTTTCCCCATTTTACCCCTGCCAAAAAGCTAAAAATCGCCTGCAGCCACCTTTTTGAAAGGAAAAAGGCAAGTCGCCACCATTTTGCAAAACTGAAAGTCTGACCACTTTTTTGAAAATGAGTGTAATATCTGGCCACCACTTTGAAATTTACTCTATAATTAATTGTATTGGATTGATTACATTCACACCGATATTAATAAATAAATAAATTTCATATTATTTCATCACGGACGCCAAATCATTTCATAACAATTTATTGATATTCGATTTGATACTCTAAATATTACTCATTGCATAGTATCGGAAGTTACAACATGTATGTCTATGATTGGAGAAAAGGATTACAATGACAAATTTTAAACCCATGAGATGCTGAAGAACATAATACTCCCTCCTTCCGTTCCGTTGGTTTATATACATTTGGTTTGAACACGAAAATCAAGAAAATGTATAAAAAATGAGTAAAGTTAAATGAAAAATGGATAAACTGGTGGGATATATCAATATTTAATAATAGTGTGAGATAGTGGAAGAAAGTAGTGAGTGTAATAGTATTTTATATTATATATTTGAGATAATGGAAGAAAGTTAGTGGACGTAATATTATTTTTTATTATTAAAATTTTACTATTTTTAAAATGTATAAAAATGTCCCAAAATAGTAAGTATATAGAAATGAACGGGAAAAGAGAATAATCCCGTTAGCTTGTTAAGGTGACGCGTGGCCCGTAAATACACAAAAGTCAATTATGCTATTATAACTTTCAGTTTCACACCCTTTCCTCCTTTAGCACTTCGTTAACAAATCATATGCTACATCTCTCTTGTCGTGTAATTATTGGAACTAAACTTGGTTAGTGAGTACTCATGTTAATCCTATTCAGAATAGGGGATTTGGTCCCCCTAATTGGATTAGATACTTTGAAAAAATTAAAATGTTTGTTTTAAACATTGATATGATTAGCGAACGCTTCACATTTACATAAAAAATCTTATATGTTTTCATTGATATTAATAATTTTGTATAATATATTGTAACAATTCCTCAAATTCGCATATGATAACATATAATTATATACTCAAAAATTGAAAGACTATATAATATGTATTCTAAAGTGAGAAAAATCTCACACATGATATATGACATCCGAAAACTCAATTTTTGTTACTCACATGAGATCCCCTTTATTCTATACTTATTATATTTTAGCTCTAACATAATGTGTAATATCTTCCAATAGCTCAAACTAAATATTATTACTTTTAGTTCTTTTAGTAAAATTAATACTTATATTTCAGACATGTCCATGAAGTGTGAGTAAAATGGAGCCCTGCACCGGTTACCAAGCAAGAATGAAGTCAATGAATAATTGATCCAAAAATTATTTTTAATATTTTCAGTTTCAAAGTTACACTTTTTGCTACCAATTACAAACTAATAATTAACCTAAAATTTTAAAAATAGATCACATTTTATGCAACATTATCAAACGATATATTAGCATGTTTTCTTATAAATTTTTATGAATACATACATAGAAAAACAAAATTTGTCGAGCATACATTAGTAACATCTTATTTATATGTTATGTTAGACACTTTTAGTTAAGTTTATATTCATTCAAACTTCATTAATATGATTGTGAACATAAGTTACGAATTTGACTTAGAGTTGTTCATATGCTCGGATCTTAGTGAATTAAAGTCGCTTTTCTTTTATGATAACAATTAGTGAAAAGGGAAATCTCAAATGAGGATATTATTTGTTGGGAACTAAAGAATTCTTGCCCTAAATCTCTTTTCTTTTTGATGTATAATAGAGCAACATAGGGGTAAAATGAGCCAATAAATCCTTGTGAAAGTACAATTTTGCCCTTAAATATTGTAAAATTACAAAAGTTGCCATTGCTCTCTTATTCAAACAAAAAATTTAGACAAATTATGTTTTTATGGGGAATTGTACTCATGCCTTCCTCAAATAAAATCATCCTTATAACCATTGAGCTAAATAAACTTTTGAGTTTGAACTAAAAAACATATTACTTAAACCTCTCGTCCTTTTCTTATATTTGCTATCAATTTAACTTTTGAGCATATATGTTAATGATGACTAATATTGTTTATAAAATTTTGTATTTTAATTATCAAAAATATCATATATGATTATGTATACAACCAATTTTTATAGATTTTTAATATCAAATTTTGTTATGTCCTTTTATCTTTGTTTTAAAAGAAATCGTGTTATAACCTATATAATATATTTATATGCAACAAAACATCCTCTTTTTAGTGCTCTTATGATCTATACATAAAAAAAATAATTCATAAATTAAAATAATGATATTATAATATGTATGAACAGAAAATGCACAATTGAATTCAAAAACATCCTTTAAATCGTAACAATACACAAAATTTGTATCGATGACTAGAAGATGACCGGTGCCTGTTATTATGCTAGTTAAATTGTTATATGTCCAAGGGTCCTGCTTGTAGATAATAATATTCAACATATAAAATAATTATAAAAATAAATTTAATATATTAAAAATGTTATAAACACACATAAACTTATATAAAACAAATATTCTGAATACAAAAAATATATGCAAGCACAAAAAAGTAATGAACAAAAATAAATTACAAAACATATATAACACAAATAAAAAATTATGTAATGCACAACAAAAAACAACACAAAAATGAAAACACATAAAATAAAATTGTAAATAAAAAAATAATGTAAATAAAAAACTGATACATCACACAATATAAATATTCAATCACATATTAAATATTACATAACAGAAAAATATCATGAAAAAACATACAACATAACTAAATTATAAAAATTATTTAGCACCCAAAAAAATTAAGTGACACAAAAAAAATAAAGTATAAAACATACCAAGAAAATAAACACAAAAAAATAATATTAAATTACACATTAAATATAAACACAAAACAAATTACATTCATGTAAAACTACACCACATAAATTATAATAAAAATAAATATAAACCATTTTCACACATCATGTAAATTTAATTTACATCTAAAATATTACATAATACAAAATGTATTAAAAATTACATAATACGTAATATTACATATTGAAAACTACATAACATATGAAATACTAAAATATTAGAAGATAAAGAAAATAAAAAAAAACATACAAAATTAATTACATAACAATAAAAAAAATGACAAACATAATTAAAGAATATAAAATGCAAACGAAAATTATAGCAAGAAAAATTATAAAAATAAGGCAGAAAAAATGCATAACAAACACTAAAAATAAGGTATCTAACACATTGAAAGAACACACACAAAAAAATAATATTAAATAACAAAAAATCATTATTACGTAGCTAACAATTTAAAACTACATCTTAAATTTTACATAACACAAATTAAAATTATAAAAACGTAAGTACAAAATACAGAACATATTAAAAATTACATAACACATAATATTACTATTAAAATTACGTAACACATAAAATTTTAGGATCTCAAATTACAGAAATTATATAAGAGGTCAAACAAAATTACATAACACACAACAAAAATAACACCTAAACATAAATGTTAAAAAAAAGAGTAAAAATAACACACAAAACAAAAATAATTACATAACACACAACAATAAATAATTAACATATAACACATAAAAATAATTATAAAGACAAAATTTACAAAAGAAAAATATTTATTTTTCAAAATACTATAAAAATTGTTTTGTAAAACTTTTATAAAAAATATACAAATTGAAAGTTGTAGTGTATTCTCAACACACGCTCGTTACTGGTCACTTCTTAATCTTCACTATTTATTTATTTTATAATCCATTAATCTTAATAATAATCCCAGTTCTTACTATAATTGTTCTCCACAACCTCTTAGTGAAAGATATACTTAATAAATGATTCATGAATCATCCGCAAAACAATCCACCATGGCGTGTATCGAGACTCTGTCACCCGTAAATACGAATTATGTTCCGGTACTTGATTCCTTTTTCATCAACCACATTAACAAACATATACTCCCTCCGTCCCATTTTTATTCTTATTGTCCGTCCATCAAAATCCATCATTTATTCAATCATGACAAATATACTTAAGTTACCAAATAATTGTATTATTTTTCATAAAAGTTAACATAATTAACACATAATTTACCTTATTAACTAAATATGGACAATAATTTTGGGATAAAAAAAATTAGGAAATAGTGAACAATATAATTGGGACGGAGGGAGTAATTTACTTGACAATCCAAGACCAGGAATCCAGGATACATTAAGTCCTCACAATATTGTTTATCAAGCAATTTTTTTCCCATTGTTTTGTTAAAAACCGTGGCAATCCAAGATCAGATTATTACAAGTTTTCGAAAAATTGTTCAACAACGGCAGAACTAGGTGGGAACTACAATTATCACTTGGAGTTAAAGACTAGGGTGATTAAATTTGTTGCTTATCTTCCAACATGTGGACTAAAACACAACATGTCCACATAATCCAGAAGCTTTAGAAGATAAGTGAAGAATGTAAATGAATATATAAAGGAGATTAGGCAGCAGTCAACAAAATGAAATTCTTTGGTGATTTGCTTCAAGACTTCCTCAACCTTCCATCCAATGGCCTAACTCCAGTTCTTATTATTGGTCTGATACGAATATTGTGTGATTAAATATTACAGTATATCCATTTTAGGCCATACTAATCTGTTGGTGGTTTGTCACGCATGCACATTAAGTAAATCTCTTTTAAGTTGATGAACGGATTTGGAAGTGTCCACGCTTTTGAGTTCGTTTTAGTTTATGTGCAACTGAGATCACATATCTTAATAGATTTTATAGTTTTCATTATCCAGATTTAGTTTCATATTGTTCTTCGTTTTCATCGACTATATAAAATAATTTGAAGTAGGAGAAGGTAAGATATTGAAGTTGGGTGGATAAAAAAAGAATTGCAGACATGGACTTTATAATGTGACTTGCCGACTGTTTCTATAAAAGTGTATCATCTCACATCCATGTATAGCATCATATCACATATCGTGGTCATTTTGATTGATATTTTATTTTTCTGAATTGGTTAAAGGAGTGGAAATAAATATATTATTTTGTGGTTAATGGTTATATATATATATATATATATATATATATATATATAGGCCTTTGCTCCATACAGAACACTCTTAAATAAAGAACAATAACAAACACTTACAAAAGATCTGGTCCATTAATTCTTTATCTAATCTAATAGCTCAGATTAAAAACATAATCCTAACTGTATTCTCTCTCTCCCTCTCGCGCGAATATTTATGTCAATCTCTCTCGTTCGCGGTAATCTCTCTCTCTCTCTGTGTTCGCAGGAATCTCTCTCTGACTCTTTCTCTCTATCTCTGTATCTCTTTCGTAGCATCATCTTCAAAGTATGTTGATGGATTCTAGTTGCGGATTGAATACTCTTGATTCCGTTGAATTAGTATCAGGTTCGTAGTTTTTTTGTTCTTACTGTAAATTTTATCTTCAATGTGTCATATTTTTAGATGCAATATCATCAAATCATGTTCCTTTGTTTCTGTTAAGACTTTTTAATTGTTCATATGTTGATTCTACTTTCGATTCTATAATATCTGCAGTTGCAGTTGTGCTCCTTACGGTTTAGTTTTTTTATAAGGATTAAGTAAATATTTTACTATGATTATACAATACATTCATTAATCTATTTACTATCAGCATCTGTTTTCATGTGTTTCTTTTATTTGTGCTTAGATTCTACATTAGATTCTTTATTGTGTGTAATAGTATATCTGTTTAATCATTCCTTGCTTTTTAATCAGTTATTAAATGCTTTTGTTCTTTTGATTCTGTGTTAGATTCTATACTCTCTTTACTAGCAACTGAGTTATCTTTTGCTTTGTTTTCCCCTGTGTAATTTCTGAGCTTTATATAGTTTGATTCTACCGTTGATTCCATTACTCTGTTTGAACAATTTTGTTTAATTACACCATGTCTTTACAATCATTTATTAAAGTTTTAACATTTTGATTCTATGTTTGATTCTAATTTTGTGATATTAATTTGCATTAATTATGCCTTGTCCAGTTGCTGGAAATAATGTCATTGTTGACACTGGTTGTGATTCTACTGCAAATAATGAAGTTGTGGAATTTATAGAGGGCTTTGACGATTCGTTCAGTAGCAGTGCTCAGTTATGGATACCAAAAGTTGCTGATAACAAATTAAAACCATATGTTGGACAACGTTTTCCAGATATTGAATCTGCTTTCCAATTTTACAGTGAGTATGCAGGAATGGTTGGTTTTGATGTTCGTCGAGACACACAACGGGTTCGGAATAGTGTTCTTGTACACAAGTACTTAGTTTGTTCAAAATCAGGAACTCATGATACTTCTACGTCTGTTAGTTCAGATAATAGCAGTGGATCATCTCATGTGTGTAGTAGTGTCTCCAGTACGTCTATAAGAAGGAGGAATACAGTAACAAAAAAGTGTGATTGTAGTGCTAAAGTTGTTATAAAGTTTGATGGGAAAGGACATTATGTGATTGATCGTTTCCTTGAAGCCCATAATCATCCCATGACTTCTGATTTTGGCAAACAATTCCTAAGGGCTAATCGCTGTATGACTGCTATTCATCGTACATTTGTGGTTGATGCTGCAAAATCGAATATCGGTTCATATAGGGCGCACGCTTTTTACAAATCTTTAAGTGGTTCATATTCTGATGTCGGTGCAACTGCAAAGG
Organism: Saposhnikovia divaricata; assembly: GCA_036435485.1. NCBI lineage: Eukaryota > Viridiplantae > Streptophyta > Magnoliopsida > Apiales > Apiaceae > Saposhnikovia > Saposhnikovia divaricata. The sequence continues at coordinate 237,399,747 of CM071594.1, forward strand.
ATTTTCAAAATTGGATGAGGGATGTGAAGTTGTTTATCGGGAAGAGAGATGCTGATCTCTTAATTGAGAAATTTAAAACGAAAAAGGATACATCTGATGGGGTTTTTTTTATGAATATGAGACAGACTCAAACGGGCATTTGACTAGAATTTTTTGGGCTGATGTGCAAGGACGTCAAAGCTATGAAGTTTTTGGTGATGTTGTTTCCTTTGATGCAACGTATCGTACGAATAATTAAGTGTTTTTAAAAGATTTAGCTCAATAAGAGATGATGTTTATTACCTTTCTTGAAGTGTATTTGTCTCATATTGTGTACTGACTTGTTTATATGACTGTTGTTTCATTATTTGGCAACCTATCTTCATGAGAGATTTAATTTGATTTAAATGTTTATTGTATGTTTTAGGTACAATATGGTTTTCGTACCATTTATCGGTGTGGATAATCATTGGAAAAGCATCACTTTTGCTGCTTGTTTGCTTAATCATGAAGACATAACAAATTTCACTTGGGCATGTGAAATGTTTTTTTAATCGCCCTCCAAAATGCATAATCACAGATCAATGTGCTGCAATGAAAGTTGCGATTTCTGTCACTTTTCCAGCTTCTGTGATTCATCGTTACTGTATGTGGCACATAATGCAAAAGTTTCCTGCCAAGGTATTAATCATGTAATTTGATTGCTTTTATTTTTAGTCGGATCATTTTTTATATTTTTAGTTTTAGTCTACATTGATTCATTATGCGTTCAATTTTAGTATATTTTCCTAATATACCAATTTTTATTTCTTTTGTCCATGTAGATTGGTGCTGTTTTCTGTGCAGAATCTGAGTTTATGAAGAAGTTAAACCGTTTTTTCTGGTCACCTCATTTGTTGGTTGTTGAATTTGAAAAAGGATGGAATAGTGTACTGAATGAGTTTAAATTGAGTGGGCACGTTTGGCTAAATGACCTTTATGAAATGAGGAAGTCGTGGATACCTGCCTTTTTCAGGGACAAACCTATGGGAGGCTATTGTCCGAAAGTTCTAACTTTTTCTTCAATCATTTTGTCCAAAAAGGCGACACCCTTTCAGAATTTTACATGTGCTATGAAAGTGCAATCGATAAACAAGTTTACGAATGTAAAAAACTTGATGATGGAGATAGTTCTGTTCCACGTCCAGCAACAGAAAAGGAAATCGAGAAAGATGCATCTCGACTCTACACTAGGTCCATATTTTACAAGGTTCAGAAAGAAATTAAAGCCAGTTGCTATCATATTAAATTGGCTGGACAACCAACTGTAGTGGATGGGATTAATAAATATGTTGTCAAGGATAAGAGTTTGAACGATGCTTTGTTTGAAGTTTATTTGTCTTTTTCATCAAATGATGTATCGTGTTCATGTCACCTTTTCACGAGAGTTGGATACTTGTGCCGACATTGTTTTTTCTGTCTTGGTTTGTGGGGAATTGAAGAGATTCCACGGCAGTTTTTGTGCAATCGATGGATGAAGAATGCAGTGAATAGATTCTGCACTCTGAAGTTGGGTAGTACAGTTGAGGATAGCCAGGGACATAAGACTAGAGATACTTCCAAAAAAGTTTGGATTGAGTTTCAAGGATGTTTGGGCGACGTTTCCAACAATAATGATGGTATGGATTATCTTCTTGAAGCGATGAAGTCTTTGAGAATTAGAGTCAAGCAGAAGGTCAAGAATCCCCGTGCAACAAAGGATGATATACTACAACAAATGTTTGGTGTCAGGCCTTCAACTTCGATTAATGTTCTTCCACCATTGCCAAGTAATAATAAGGGATGTCGCAAGCGAATAATAGGACCTGCTGAACGAAGTTGTGATGGCAAAGACAGGCCTAAGAGGCTTTGTAGAGGCTGTAATGAGAAAGGGTTCCATGATTCACGAAACTGTCCGATTAAGCGTCAAAAGGCTCAAGAGGTTGAAGACAATTCTTTAGGGAATGCTCCTCAGAATGTTGATGTTGCTGAACCTCCAAATTCTAATGTAGCTCAGGTTGTTGATGTCCCGGAATCTGTTCCTCCAAATTTGAATGTAGTTTAATGCTTCCATTTTCAACTCTATTATTCTAGTAGTTTTTTTTGTTCTTTAAAGATTGTAGTTAGATTTTTCCAGATTATTATGGATAAGACTTGTTTTCTTTGGTGGTTTTATAAATGATCATTTTTATAATTTCATTTTCATTTGGTTATGACTAAATTTATTAGGTAACAAATACTATTTATATGAGATTCTGTGTGCGATTCTGTTCTACCATCATTTTGTTTATCACTAGTTTTTGGTAAATGATTTTGCACAATCAAAGGTTTTCTTATTTACTCATTTTGAATTTTTTTTCCCCAACCCTATTGATTATTTTATACAATAGAATCATGTAGAGAATTATTAATTTTTTTTTATTTCTTAAAATTTTACTTTGAGGGGTTCCACTTCAACTTTACCATTTCGGGTTTTACCAATATTTCGAACGAAAAATAAACCATTCATCGACTTAGTAAGCAAACCATTAAAAAAATTTTGTATATAAATACCCACTTAATGTGGCGTTCTCCCCCGTTCCCTTTCAAAACAACATGCTAGATGGAAATGTGTCTTGAATTGATAGTGCCAACTCCAGTTTTTTTTATTGCTTTTTTAATTATTAAAATTTTCAAATTTTAATTTAAATTTAAATTAATATGATTTAGGGTTAAGTAACAATTTATTAGTATGATATGTTCCATGTTTATATTTGAATATATTAATATAAAATTTATTAGTCTGTTTATTTTGTTTTCTTTTTTCCTCATTCGATTTTTCAAAATCATTTGGCAGAATCTACCATGGAATCTATCATAAAATATTATATACAATTTTTTTATTATACATTAACAGGCGGGAAGAGACTGACTGTTCATTTTTTAAGGTTCATAATGTATCCCGCGTGCAATTATGAATGGAAGTGTGTCACTTGGCTCTTCATATTTACAACCCTCTACTATAAAACCTTTGCCACTTTCCTTTCTCTATCATCCTTTTCCCACAAATTTTATACCATTCTTCTACTAAAATTTAAAATGGCTCTCCAAGATTCTGATTTTTTTATGAGGACTACACCGTCCGTATTAATGGTGTGTTCTACAGGGTTGATATGATCCCAGACTCAGTTCATGCAACCCTTAGTTATCCAGACACTGTGCAGATAAACTGGTTTTTAATGGATTATAGGTTTCAAGATCAGGAGGAATGGGACCGGAATATAATGGAGCGTAATTTAAGGATTATTAGGTTTGCTTCCACAATGTCTCGGATTCTGCATTCAAAGGAAGATGCTTTGAAGAAAAACAATGAAAAGAAGCAGAAGACAGAAGGATCTAGTAGTTTTTAAAATTATTATATGTAATGAATCAATGATTATCTAAAATATTGAAATGCATTATTATGATTGCACTTATGAAGAAATGTAATGCTTTGTTTATTTTTCTCTTTTTGTTGATTTTTTTTTTGTTATGTTTTAGTTTTTTTTATATATATTTCAATGCTTGCAAATGAATTTTTTTTAATCATTTAAATCTTCCTAAATGAAAAAAAAAATAAAAAAAATTACAACATTTTCACTAATATATTGCATCGTATATCTAATATAATAAACGGATATTATTAATCAAATATGGGAACAAAAGAACCAAGGGGAATAAAAACAAAATGAAAAAATAATAGAGTTATTTTATTTAAGTTTATAAAAAATATTTATTAAACAATTATATTAAATAATTTTAATATAACTGTTTAATAAATATTAAACAGTTATATTAAAATTATTAAACAGAATACAGTTAGGAATATATTTTAATTTATTCCTAATTGTATTCTATTCAAATTATTAAACTTTATGGAAATTATTAAACTTTATTTCATTGACAAAACAATGAAAAAATGTTTAGTAAACTTTGAAAATGTAAACTTTGATTAAATGACTAAAAATGAATAAAAAATAAAATAATTAAATGGAGAAAGATATTTGAAATAGAGTCATTTTATTTAAGTTTAGAAAAATATTTAAAAATTTTATGTTTATCTTATTTTAATTTTATTTAAGGTGATTTTTTGAACACCGCTTTTAATTTCTTAAAAATTTTACGATATCTAATATGAGATCCTCTTATCCATAATTAGGGGTGTCAATCGGATAAAACGGATCCGGATACAGCTATATCCGAATTCGAATCCGGAAGTTCGAAACCGTATCCGAATCCGTATCCGAATCCGAGAATATCCGAAAAAAGCATATCCGTATTCGAATTCGGCGGATATTATCCGGATACGGATAATATCCGAATCCGAATCCATTTTTCAAACAATGATAAATTGGATAATTATTTTTGAAATTTGCAGAAATTATAAACATGAATTTTACAGAAATTTCAAAGCAAACAATCAATACTCTATCATCTACGTAGCTGTACTATGCACAAAGCAAGTTCGGAACCTCGATAAAACCCGTCGGCTCGGGGCGTTCATCGCCGGCAACGGTGGCGACCTCCGGTGACCCACTAAATTGAGTGGCTCACCTGTGTTAGCCTCCAATCGACCGATCTACACATGTACTACAACAAAATCATTGAACCCTTATAAAAATCGAAGAATCGAGCAATAAATCGAGGCTCACCAGAAATCAAAATTATCGATCTGGATTGATAATTGTATGGCTGCGTAGAGGGTATTTAGAGGGTAGTTTTAAGTATATATATGATATAAATCGGATATTAGGATCAGAAGAAGTGGTTTGCTTCCAGTATTTTTCTTATACATGAATTTTAATTGGGCATATTCCTTTTATGTGCAAATTTGTGTACATTTCACTGAGAATATGGTAGGCCAAAATGCTATTTTTTATATATTTAATCCTCAATTATAACTAATTAGTTCCCTCTTAAATATTTACTGGATTATTTTTTATATATTTTTTTATGAACTGAAAAATTTAATTATGAAATATATATTTATATATTATATATTTATATATTATATATATTTAATTTCGGATTCGGATATTTTCGGATACGGATATGCCTATATCCATATCCGTATCCGAAATTTTCGGACTCGGATACGGATAATATCCGGTTTATTCCGGATACGGATAATATTCGCTTTTTTCCGGATACGAATACAGATATTTCGGACGGATATCGAATTTTTCGAATTTTTTTGACAGCCCTACCCATAATTTAACTTGTTAAGATTCAAGAATCAGAAAAGAAGGGTAGGTTGTTGTTCAAGAAACAAGGAGGATGAATGATAGAATCTAATATAGAATAAAAAAAATTATATGAATGAATGATGTTATAATATAATGAAGAATTGTTTGTTTCAATTTTTTTATTATTTTTTATCAAACATTGTTAATTACTAGATTCTATATTGTACTGTTTGTTTTTGTCTCAAAATTAAATTCAGTTTGATAATGTTAACATATGAGAAATTTTTTCTAAAAAATGTTATTTTAGTTTATAATTTGTCATATGTTAGAAAAACCTAATGTGGTTTATAATGAACAAGCGCTCTAATTGAATCTAATATAGAATCATACTAAAACCATGCTAACTGTTTGTACAATGGATATGTATAAACACAAAGTGACTCAAATTGAAGACTTATGACACCAAACACAAGCACTGAGTTAACTTGGCAGCAATCAAAACTTAATACAATTTGGTAAACTCAGTAAACGGCAAAACTCGACTCAGCAAAATAACAATCGAACCAGATAAAGACACAAAACAGAACGGAAAAAACGAGACTCAGCAAAATAACAATCGAACCAGATAAAGACACAAAACAGAACGAAAAAAACGAGAAATGGCCACTGCACTCGCTTGCAGGGCTCATCTACCATTTTAAGATTTATCACCAAATAAAAATAAAATACTCATGAAGAAACATTGCAAGAAGCTGTTAATAAACCATTTCAAAAAAGGTTAAACATTATAGATTCTGTTTGCTCAATTTGCAAAATATGATTTGCATACCTATCATAAAAATACTGAACAGCCTTAACTACATTGTTAATTGAAATCATACCCAAATTATCAAGATAATTCATTGCAATGTATTTAAATCTATCTAAAAAAGCCTCTGGTGATGCAGTCAAAGTAGTCCAGATTTTGTAGTTTATGCAACATTTATGTATTGAGAGTTGTCTTCTAAGGTTGCCATTGAAACGTATATGGACCTCGATAATATTAAATGGCTTCAAAAAGGGGCATTCTTCATGTTTCAAAACGACAAAATATAAAGGGTTTGGCACCGTCTCGAATAAAGTTGCATTGATGCACTGCGTATAGGTTAATTCCTCCCTCGTTCTTTCATCCATGTTGAGCAACTGAAAAGAAAAACAGTTTGTAAATAAAACTACATTTTGTGAATAAACCATAAAGATAAACCAATATCCCTGTTAGATTCTATATTAGACTCTGTTTTCTGTGTAAACCATAAAGATAAATCGTAAAGAGACCTAAATGCATTAATCGATATACCTGTCAGATTAATTTCTTCTTGCATCTCTAGTCGTAGGTTATTAAGCTGACAAGAAATTATTTTGTACGCATAGTGTTGCCTTGCCTTCTTTAACTGCCTCTTTTGAGCTTGCTGCACAAATGTTAAAAATATACTTCTTCAGTAACATATACCTTACATACCATATAAACTCACAAAGCATGTAATACAACAATGAAACAAACATATAATCTACTCATAAGAAAACAAAAACATGTATTCCAAGTTACAACAGGATGATGACTTAAACAACAGGAATTTACAGGTATCCTTATCATCATAAATGACTTAAACAAGAAAGTAATATTCCAAGTTACAACAGGAACTTCCAGGCAAATCGGATAGGTCAAGCGATTACTTTCATGATAAACAGTATACTGATGTATGTTTAATTATTACTTGTCTTTGATTACCTTGTCATTGTCAGTTAATAACTTGGATTCCCAGCCGCGCACTCCATTTCTTTTATAGGTCTCCATATGCCGAATTGCATAAATTCCACAATCAAACTGATTTTTCTCCGTGCGCCATTTCATCTCAAGCCTTGTAATTGGCGCTTTAGCTAAGTCTGTGGCTTTTTTCACATTGATATCCATCATATATGTCACGAAATTTTCTTTCTATAATTTTAAAAAATGCCACTTATTAGTTAGTATGCTGAAAATATTAATCATAACAAAAGTAATTGAATTCCTGTCTTACCAAGATTTCTGGGATTCCATCATAAATGGATGTATTATCCTCTCCTACTTTATTGTTGTCCAGGATTTCAATTGCTGGGGACTTAAGATTGAAGCAGATGACATAGTAATGGTGGATGTAATGTATAGGGAAGAATACCTACATTTTAGTCGTCAATTTTTAAAACTAGTTTGTATATGCAAACTAGAAAACTAAAAACTACTAAAAAATATAGTGTGAAAAGGTATACCAGATCAACATTTTTTAGTTGAACCAAATGTTTTTGAAGCACATGATCCAAATTATCTTTGAATCTCCTATACTGATTTTCTTTTATAAGAAGCTCTTCTTGAAAGTCCTTAAAACCTTTTCGAGGCTTCAATCCACTTCTTGCATTCACTGTTCCAATCTGTTGAACAAATAGATACATAATTAGGTTTAAAAAATTGTCTGATGCTATATAAGTAATTGATTAACTTTTACAAGTTATAAATAAAATACCATATTGTAAGTGTGGCAAAAAAATCTGTGTGGAGATTCCAGCGATCTGAACTTTTCATCCTCATTTAATATTCATGTATAAGTGTCTAAAACACCACAGACAAGTGGCCTATCTAGCTGCAATGTCTGGATTTCATGTTTCATACACACAACCTTATTTTCCCATATGAAATTTTTTTGCCTGCATTCACATTATAGAAGGAAAATGTAATTACGATTCATTTTCCGGTCATTGATTATGAATTGAAATATTTAATTACTTTAACTTACATTGGGTAATCATTGCTTGCATTTAGCCATTTCCAAACATCCTCTTCCGCTTTGGTCAAATTTGGCTTCTCAATGTCAATTGTGCGTTCACGGAATGGTGATTTGTGCAACTCACCCATTTTAACTTATCTTCTTGGTCTTTCAGCAAATTTCACCATTGGAGGAATGCTGTCAAATTCAAGATCAATGATTCTGCCTTCTAGGGTTAATTCTCCTAAAAAGAATGCTTTATTTGTCATTTTTAAATACGGTCTGTCTGATTTTGGGTGTCCTAGAACATCAACAGTGTTCCAATCTTCCTCAGTCAATTGATTCCAATCCACCTCAAAGCTGTTTAAAAACTTCTTTATGTCATATATACTTGTAATTTTTGTTTAAAAAAAACTAATGGAATCTATCTAATGGAATCTGTCCTATAATCTAAGAGCATAAAACCTAATGTATCATGGCCCTACCAGTTTTAGTTGCCAACCTTAAATTGAGTAAATATTTTTTAAAATTAACCTGGTTGTATTTTTATAGTTAAAGGTTTAACTTTCTTAAAAAATACAGTAAAACTATTAGAAAGTAACAATGCATAGCAACCAAATGTATTCTTTGTTTAAAACTATTTACAATTAGGTTGAGAATCAGTTTATAAATAATACCTTTCAACTGCATCAGATTGGTTTATCAACTTCCGAAAATCTTCTTCAAGATTTTTAATTTCATGATTTGATGGGAACAATGCCTTTGCTGTTTTTAAACTGTCTTGGCATACCTTCTTCATCCTTTTCATTTCATCAATATCCTTTCTGATTTGTAACATCAAATCCTAGTTATTTTTGTCATACACAATAGTTAGTCAAAAAATAAACTAGGATTAATTTAGTTGTACAAGTACAAAAAACTTACTTGTTCTTTGATAAGTTCATCTTCATCTGCATAAGCATAGCTTATGTCTTTAGCTATTGAAAGTATTCCATCCCTAACTCCATCATTTTCAAATGAGGATACTCCTTTTATTGTTTCGATTGGAGTTTGGAATTGTTGTCTTTCCACAAAAGTCTGTACACAGAAATAAGCAAAAATAACAATAAAATAATTTATACTAACTGTTTGTACAATGGAGATCTACAGAAACCTAAAGCTTCTACAAATGTTATAGAGTCTAATATAGAATCAAAAAACTTACTAAGTGTTATTTACATTTAGCGTGTTATTGACTTTGGGCCCGCAGGGCTCATTTACTCTTTTATGATTCATCACCAAATAAAAATAAATTTCTTATGAGGAAACAAATTAAGATATCACCTTCTCTGGAAATGCATTCTTATTGTCGCCAGTGACAATTGTTTCTTTATTTCCTTCTTCAATTCTGATTTTTGCAACACTAATTGTTACCATACTAATTTTTTGTACAATGGAGATTTACAGAAACCTAAAGTTTCTACAAATGTTACAGAATCTAATATACATTCAAAAAACTTACTAAGTGTTATTTCCATTTACAGTGTTATTGAATTTGGGCCCGCAGGGCTCATTTACTCTTTTATGATTCATCACCAAATAAAAATAAATTTCTTATGAGGAAACAAATTAAGAAATCACCTTCTCTAGAAATGCATTCTTATTGTCATCAGTGACAATTGTTTCTTTATTTCCTTCTTCAATTGTGATATTCGGAACACTGACATCCTCAATGACCTATAATAGTAAGATAATTTCGATCAATACGTCAACTAATAACACTTTCATTCTACACTAGTTTCAAAGCATTATTAGTATACTATTTATACCTTTCCTTGGTTGCTCAGAATTAACTTCCATTTCCATTTCTTCGAGGTCCACTTCGTCCGAAACATGCATAAGATTATCATAGAACGTATTGAATTCATTTAGAGTGAACCAATCTGCTTTCATCTGCATACTTTCAAAGTATTAAAAGACATATAATATAGAATCTCAGTGAGCATAACAGACATATATCTTACACTAAAAAAAACATAAAATCTCAAAAAAGCATGTCAAACAAAAAAGACTAGTAAGACTTACAAATGACGGATACTGTTCATCAAGGTTAAACTGATTTGGGCACGCCATTAGGAACCGATATATATAAAAAAGGACATAAGAACCACATTCTATTCCATCATTTTGCTGCGGAACCTTTGGAATCTTGAATTTAATACTATGGATCAAGTCATCACTACTCTCTGGTTTTCCTTTCTTGAATATATCAAAAACGAATCTGCAAAAAAATATATAAAAAAATAGTCATGATTCTATTATGAATACCAGTTATATATAAATGATTTTATTATGTCTATCTATTAAACACATACTTTCGAATGTCCGCCTCAAGATCCATTTCTCGGGATTGCAGGGAATCTAGTAGTAACATGCACGGATGTGCTGTGCTTGAATTTAAATCGTTGTTAAAGTTGCAAAGTATTAGCAGACTCCAATGATTCCTGAACAACACAGAACTTAAATTGCTAAGCACCATAGATATCAATACCACTTTAAATATATGGAAGAGTGAGCTGTTGCAAAAGTGTAGACTTACGTTAGGCAGATAGGAACAAAAACATATGTTTTTTCCAAACACCCTAAATTCAGCATCCATGAAACTACACGTTTTTTATTGTATCCTTCTACATAACCTTTGAAGAATAACGAATCAGCGCACACGCAAGAGTATGTGAGTGAAATAGGAAGCCTGTTCAATACAGTTCTAGAAAAAAAATTGTCAGTATGATTAATTTAATAAAATCTGATTAAATAATCAAAAATGTTTTTCTAAGTGTATGGTACATACTTGACATGTTTGTCAAAATCCATGGTGCTCAATTGGTCATTATTTCTCCTTACTAGTCGTCGTTTCTGACCAGTTCTTGCTGTCGAAGAATGTTTCATTTTTCTTGCACTTAGGCGTAATCCACATCTTCTACCTAAGACATAACAAGAAGAAAAAGCAATTAACAATGATGTATAACAGGCATATTAAAATATGGTCAACATGTAAAATCAAAATGTAATCAAACTGAAATATATCAAAGAAGCCTAAAAGAGTCACATAAAATAAAACAAAATGAAATGAAGAATCTAAAAAAAACAGATAGTCACATAGCATCTACGACATAGTACTACAACTAAACAAACATAGAATCATTAACTACAACATTACTCCAAAACAGGGCACAGTAGAGAGAATGAAAATGAAGTTATTATATAAATGATTCAAGTACAAAAACAGGGCATAACATAGATATAATTATCAAATATAAAAAAAAAATTCATGACCGTAACCAAATATAAGAAATTAATCTAATTTCATGTAATTTCATTAAAATTTCAATTAATCTAAGAAATTACATATATTACCTCGATGAATTTTCGATTCTACAGCAGTTTCTTCTTGTGAATCAAGCTCAAGAAGCTCAGAACGTATACTTTCCGTTAGAGATGCTCCGTCACGTTAATTCTGCTCTCGACCTCGGGTACTGTGCTCTCGAACGAGTTTGTTGTGTAATTGTACAACTGTAATGTTAATTCCGTTTTTGTTTGTCTGAGTTATGTGTGAAAATGACTGTTATGTCCCTGTTTTATCTTTTAATCCTGATCATTGATTTTTTTAATGGTGTAGATTGGTTTTCTTTATTGTTCTTTATTTAAAGTGTTCTGTATGGAGTGCAACTCTCTATATATATATATATATATATATATATATATATATAAATTAAAAAATTTAATTGTATTTTGCACCTCTCAGCTTTACTCCAATTTCAATTGTGTATATATAATTTCATAAATTGCATTTTGCATCCCCAACTTTAAATTTTAGGTCGAATCACAATCCCTTATACATTTTTTATCAAAAAAAAATTACTTTTAACGATTGTATTAACAAATGCGATATAAAATTGTACAATGATTATATAATTTATATTTTAAGATGGTACAAATATATTTTAATAAGTTTATACGTATTATATATCATCGTAATCACAATTTTATTTAATGTAAACATATTAGTTCAATTTTTTACAAACATATTATAATTGATTAATGGTCAAAAAATAATATTAAATTATAATTTAAAATTTTTTAAAAATGTAAAATTAATTACATGTGTGAAATCTATTGTTTATATCATCATTGCAACAATCTTATATCGCATTTGTCAATTTATTCGTTAATAACAATTTTTTTTGATAGAAAACATTAAGGGGTTTTGATTTGACTTACGATTTAAAGTTGAGAATAATGTTCCTGAGCTTGATCTCAGAAAACTTACATGAGATTATGCTAGTTTTTAGCACAATTTCTTAATGGCAGTCTTGTAATAATTGAACATGTCCACTATATTTACAAAAATAATCCTATTTTTAAATTATTTTTCTTATAACCTCAATATTCTTACATGAGGTAACATCTGGAAAAACAAGCCCTTTAAAGTTGGGGGATGCGAAGTAAAATTTAAAAACTACATATACATAATTGAAATTGAAGTAAAACTGGAGGATAAAAAATGCAATGAACTCAAATGAAAATTATGATTGAAGTTTTATTAATTATTTAATCCGTTTCTTTCGCCAGTAATCTATCTATTTGTATTATTATGACTTAAAAAGGAACAGATTATTATCGTTCTATTTTGTACAACATAAAAGATGAAATTAGATCTGTTTGGAACCTCAGATTAATTATTGCTACTTCCATTCAGAAAATATTATTTGACAGTTCGAATTGATGCTCTAACTATTGTGCGAAAGTTCACATCAATCAAATTTGATACACTCGTATCAACTGATACCATCTTAGGTGCAACATATATGTTAGAAATACTGATTCAAGTGATGTCAGGATCTATCCTAAGGAGCTGATCAGGATTGTATGATGTGAAGTCATCAGCATTGGTGATCGTCAGGACTGGAAAGCTATATCAGTATTACGAGACTGGTCAGGATTTGAAGATTGGAAGATATCTTTTACTCCATAAGTTTAGGGTAGATTGATATGTCGGTTCCTAATTTGTAGGAACGCAGCTATCAATCAAGATATGTACTAAGAGTCGTATGTAATTGATTTAGTATATCTTGTAATTGATAGGGCAGCTATGTACGATATATAAACACAGTTTAGGTTTTACTTAATTGTAATCGCTTACACGAGTTATCTTGTAACCTAGCAGCTCTCAAGAACATCAGAATTTCTTGAGAGAGTTTGTAACAGTTTTATATCAGAATTAATAAAGCTGTTATTTGTTCATACTTGTGTTATCATTTCTGTTAAAGTCAAAAATTTTATACAATTGTATTCAACCCCCTTCTACAATTGTTAATTACTACTGATTATCTAAATCAGAAACAATCTTAAGATGTCGAAAAACAAGTATGAAAGCATTAAGATTCCTACTCTCAAGAAAACTGAGTATCCAACATGGAAGGTGAAAATGTTGATGTATCTGGAAGCAACTGATCCTGACTATCTTGATAGGATCAATGATGGTCCATATATTCCAAAGAGATTGGTTAGTCGAATAAATACTGTTCCTGAACACTATGTCATCAAGGCAAAGAGTGAATGGACTCCGGAAGAAAAGGCTCAAGTACTCAAAGATGCAAAGGTTAAGAATATTTTGCATAACAACCTTGATGTTGTCATGTCAAACAGGGTAATAGCATGCAGAACTGCTAAGGAAATTTGGGTTACCTTGGAAACTCAATGCCAAGGCACTGAATCTATCAAAAAAAAAAACAGAAGGGCTCTGTTGATTCAAGAATATGAACAGTTTGATGCTAAATCTGATGAAAGCCTTACTCATCTGTATGATAGATTTCTGACACTGTTGAACAATCTATCTCTAGTTGGAAAAGAATATGATCCAGAGGATTCAAACACCAAGTTTCTAAGATCCTTGCCTAAGAAGTGGGATACTCAAACCTCAATCATTAGGCATCAGTATGATCTAAATATTTTCTCTCTTGATGAAGTTTATGGGATGCTGAGAACCCATGATCTTGAGGTTCAACAAAGGAGGAACAAGAAAAATGTCAAGGCAAAGTCTGTTGCTTTGAATGTTGAATCAAAATCAAAAAGTAAAGTTGTTGAAGTCTCTAGGAGAAGGAGTAGAGTTATAGAGTCAAATCCTGATGACTCATCATCAGATCCTGATGCTAATCCTGATAGTGATACTGATGATGACTCTACTGATTCTGATATGATGGAAATGGTTGCTATGATAGTCAAGGGCTTCAAAAAGATGAAGTTCAGGAAGGCTAAGAGACAAGGCAACTTTCAGAAGAAAAACTTCAATGCTCGAAAAGACAGGTACAAGAAGGAAAGCAAGGGTAATAAGTTTGACAAGTCAAAAGTCAAATGAAAAGAGTTAATTGCATTTTGCATTTCTCAGCTTTACTTCAATTTCAATTGTATATATATATATATATATATATATATATATATATATATATATATATATATATATATATAGTTTCATAAATTGCATTTTGCATCCCCAACTTTAAATTTTAGGTCGAATCACAATCCCTTATACATTTTTTATCAAAAAAAATATTACTTTTAACGATTGTATTTACAAATGCGATATAAAATTGAACAATGATTATATAATTTATGTTTTAAGATGGTACAAATATCTTTAATAATTTTATACGTATTATATATCATCATAATCATAATTTTATTTAACGTAAACATATTAGTTCAATTTTTTACAAACATATTATAATCAATTAATGGTCAAAAATAATATTAAATTATAATTTAAAAATTTTAAAAGTGTAAAATTAATTACATGTGTAAAATCTATAGTTTATATCATCATTGCAACAATTTATATCGCATTTGTAAATTTATTCGTTAATAACAATTTTTTTTGATAGAAAACATTAAGGGTTTTTGATTTGACTTACGATTTAAAGTTGAGAATAATGTTTCTGAGGTTGATCTCAGAAAACTTACATGGTGTTATGCTAGTTTTTAGCACAATTTTTTAATGGCAGTCTTATAATAATTGAACATGTCCCCTATATTTACAAAAATAATCCAATTTTTATATTTTTTTTATAATCTCAGTATTCTTACATGAGGTAACCTCAGGAAAAACAAGCCATTTAAAGTTTGGGATGCGAAGTACAATTTAAAAACTACATATACATAATTGAAATTGGAGTAAAACTGGAGGATAAAAAATGCAATTAACTCAAATGAAAATTATGATCGAAGTTTTATTAATTAATTAATCTGTTTCTTTCACCAGTACGAGAGCATGGACCTATGTACAAATGTAGTATGTTTATGTATTGTGAAAAAGATACACCATACAACAGACTGGGGTATGTCTTCAATGATAAAATAAATAAATAAATAAATGTAGTGAGAATATTTTCATTTTTTATGGGTTGCAAACCATTGTGTATTCTGCCTTCCACGGTTGAAACTCATGGGGGTAGCGAATTTGCAAAAGCTCATGGGGATAGCGAATTTGCGAAAACACATTGGGGTAGTGGATTTTCTATGGTGAAGCAATCTACCTAAGCTTATCTTTTTATTATTTAATTTGGTACATCTTTGTTATTATTTTTTGTGGTAGAGACTGAAGAGACGTGATCGGCAAGTAGTAAATGATTTAGTAAGAAAATGTAGAACAAAGATATAAGAGATTTTAGATTGAAGGATAATTGTTCTTATATGGAGTAAATTATAGTCCTTTCCTTCGCTTTATGAAGAAGAAAAATAGTCCTAGAAAACAAAAAGGATGTACCACCATGTGACCGGAAGAGAAATGAACATGGTTGTAGAATTTGAAAATGAACTCAGGGGGGTTGAAAGTCCATCATTGATTGGAAATACGAACTTGTAGTCGAGCTATTTTTGTTTTTGTTTTGATAAACCAACATGGATGAGAAAATTAAGAGTCCTTGGGTATACATGGAGGACTAACAAGCAAAGACAGCACCAGTTCCCCACCAAGGGGCAACAACATAAGATACTTTTTTAATGCAGAACATTTTCTAAAACATGTCAAGCCAATTGATATTTATCAGCAATCATCCTATCATGTCCTCTCGAAGAATTTTGCTGACTTTACATGGGCATCCTCTTTGCTGGTAGCACCATCCTCACCCCCTTAACATTTTGATTCTGTCAAGTGCATTAGCTTTTGCTGCTTAGTTTGATTCTTTTAGCAAGTATGAAATATGAATTCCACGTTCCATTCTTCTTTAACTTTCAAGTATCAATTAGCTTCAGAACATATCCCAATTACAAGTCTCCCCAAGTTCTATAAAAAAATTAATGGATAGAGTCTAATTCAGTTCATCATCCAGACTCCAGAAAAGATACATATCATAGAACACTGCCCAGGGTTCAAAAAACAGCACTATATATTGATGGCCAGTAAAGGTCTATATCATAGTGAATGTCAGAAGAACTATTGCTAACCAGTCATAGGCATTGGTTTGATTAGTTCTCAGAAACCTGTAAAATGTTTGGAGTACGGATCAAAGACTCTGCAGGAATAAATTAGTAATCAGATAGGAGAGAGGAGAAACAAGCTGGAGTTGTATTAGTGTTCAATACGTATTAAGTTGCTTGAGCATCGACTCAAAAACAGATGAATCAAAGGAAGGTTTACACAAACAGATGTCAACAAAATAACTTAAGACTAAGTCTTAGCAATCACAAGTCACCAACTTATTAGAAACTTAAAAATGCAGTCAACCATAATAAATCTTCGAAACCCAATCCCAGGCATTTTTTGCTTCTTCAACAACCTCCCCTTTCTCGATCTTTACGCCCTCAAACTCTAAACCAACAAAGAAGGACTCTTTATCAACACCATTTTTGCAGGCATCCCAGGCAGCTTTAGAAGCATAAAATTAAAGAACACCCCACTACTTTTAAAATTAAACCAATATTTCGAAACACCCTCCCAAGCCTCAATCACACTAACCAAACCTTCAGAAATTAAACCAGCCCCATCATAAGAATATCTCAAGGCCTCAGACACTTTATCATACACACCACCAAAAATCACGCCCCATAAGGTGACAGTTCTTAAAAGGAAAATGCACTTACCATGATAAGGAGTTCCTTTCTCACCAAAGAGAACCAAACTGCTAATTCTTTCAAAAGGGTTTCTAAGAATTAGATTCTGAAATTGTCAAGTATACATCTGCTCCTGAAAGCACAATCATGAAAAAAAATCCATTAGACACTTCACACTTAAAAGTTAGAATTAAAAAAACAGAAAACATAACAGCCGGAAGTACTCCATTCCCGGAATAGGAAAACTTCAATGCTTCAGACACCTCATCAAACACCCCACCAAAAAACACCCCCATAACGTTACAGTATTCAGAAAGAAGAAACATTCTGCATGATATGAATTAGCATGCTTGTTCTCACCAAGAGAGAACAAGCTCAGAATACCTTCAACAGAATCCTTAAAATTGGATTCTGAAAGAGTCAAGTACGAAACTGCAAGAAATGAAAAGCAATGACTAATCCCTCTTTTATCATTTCATATCGTGTGATAAATTATCAGGTCTAAGTTTTCTTTTAAAATAAAGTTCAACCTTATTATTTACTCTACAATTGTAGCATCGTACTTTTCATTGTCACCAATCGCACTTAATTTTTTTTAAATAAAATCACGTATAAACAAATAAATTAACTATATATCTAGGTTAGTCAAAATTATTACATTTAGAAAAAAATTATTACTTCTAGAATCCTAGTCCTCGTGCCTTAATACTTAACAGTAACCAAATGAGCCGTTGGATGTTGGGTGGAACCGTCGAGGACACAGTTTTCCTCAAAAAGAATGAGTTTTAAATTAAAACTAGCACAATAGCACCAATATTAAGTAGAATAGTTGAATAGGAGTATGATGGAGTCAATAAAAAAGCATTGTTCTAAAAAGCGGTAAGCGGTTCTAAGCGGCGAGACGACCTTCGAGCGCTTAAGCGGCTAGGCGGGGGCTTAAGCAGATTTCAATGCGGACCAACTAAGCAGATTATATAATATATATTTAATTGTTTATATACATATGTATATATATATATATATATATATATATATATATATATATATATATAATAATATTTATATAAAATCGAGGAATAAGCGGTTAACATAAAATCGGGACGGTTAGGGGACCTTCGACGCTTAAGCGGACCACTTAAGCGGTTAGGCGGCCTTGTTTTAGAACACTGTAAAAAAGTGATTTAAAATAATTTGCATGAACTATTATTTTTAATAATACTCTCATTATATATTTAAAATATTAATAATTTTAAAAATATCACAAACATGACAAAAACAATTACAATATGAATGTAATCTTTACAATAAAAAATTCTAAATATTAAATATAACTAAAAAACATATTTTAAAGCCGACACCCCTTTCATAACATACATACTCAATAATAATATTAAAATTTATTTAATTAAAATGTTAATTTAATTTGACACAATATAATAAAACATCATGTATATAACATTTTTATCGATTTAATCGGTCAAAAAAATGGTTGGGTTTATTATGTGCAAGAGTAAAAACCCGTCAGTATTATTAGTATACAAATTATATATTTTAACCGAAAGTTCTACATACTTCCATAATTTATATCATCCAAATTATATATTTTAACCGAAAGTTCTATATACTTCCATAATTTATCGATTTAATCGAAGGTTGCATCCTGAGTTTATATCATCTTCTCATATAAAATACAAGGATATTACTGTAACTTCACATCTCACATTGATACACCCTTAAAATATTACATGTAAAATCTTTATATTCTCTCTAATTGTTTCGCATGACTGTTCACTTGTAATGATTAGCGGAGCACATATTTGCTAGTTGTAGAGGCATGCATGTACATTAATTATAACAAGCCTACTAGTTTGTAATGCTATGCATTACTTACTTGACCTCTTAAGTGAGTGATCCTTTTGTCCACCAAAGGTTCTTCATGTGTACTTAGTTCATATGTAAAACTCAACTTATGTAACCACAAATAAGTCACTGAATGTAACTTGGAAGAATATCTTTGGATCATGCCTCAAGACTTTCTGAAGACAATTTAAAGAATAAGGATGGTACTAGATTGAATTTTGAGTTTTGACTAAGTAAGAATTCGAGAAGTGCAGAATGAGCTGAATTCGAGAAGTGTAGAAACAACTAATTAGAGAAGTCATCAATTCGATATGTGCAACATTGAAGATTCGAAAAGTGGAGAAGACACTAATTCGAAAAGTCTCAATTAGTGAAGTTTATGAAAACATTGATTCGAGAAGTCTCAATTAGTAAAGTCGAAGAACACTAATTCGAGAAGTCAAGGTGATTGATTTGAGAAGTCAAGATATCGAATCAGTTATCTCATAGTTATCGAATGTGAGACTTGTAATTTTTCAACACAATAATATTCAATATTCAACAAAGATTTGGGGACAGAGAATCTACACAAACCAAGGCACCTGCAATGACATATCAATTGAAGTGTGTGCATGGAAAGTCTACAAAGAAGTTTAAAGGGATATTCAAGGGAACAAGTAGCTGAAGAAATGAATCTGGCTAGCATGAAAAGATGGTCATATCACATGATGTCCAGACTTGCACCAAAATAGTATAGAAAAGTTAGAAAGTAAATTTGTCTGTTACCAGTTTTGTAAAAAGTGGACTGTGCTCATGTTCTATAAGGGCACAAACTCAATTCTTTAGCACTTAAATTTTTCACAGAGAAGTTTTTCATGTTCTTCAATGAAAACAATTAGAGAATATCTCTTAGAGAAAAACGAAGCTGAGAATACTTCATTTGTATTCACAGGTTGCAGCATACTTCGATCTAATAAAATATTAGATTAAAGCGAACTGTTTGTGTTCTAATTTTCCCATTTAATATATGTTAAACATATACACATTCAACTACAACAATCAAACTCAGATTCATACGAGTTCAGAATCTAAAGAAAAATCAAGAAAGTTTGAAAATACATTCACGTCCTCTGTATTTTCTTACGTGTATTTATACTCAACAATATTTCATCCAAAATAGGACACGTACTTGATAAATACTCGTATTTCACCGTCGATATTGGTCATTATTTTCAAAATGTCTAGTTTCATTATTTTTATTAAACTAATGATCATTCTTGTCATTTTTTTTATTAATATCTTAGACTCATTATGTTTTCATGATTTACCATTTCTAAAATTATATTACAAAAAAGTAAGAATTGTAAAACAAATTGTGATTAATGGCAGATCAAATACATTTTCCTTCTCTGCAAAATAGACTATAGTAACTTACTACCAATTCGTGATATCTAAATAAATAATTTTAATTTTTCATGTGAGAAGTGTTAACTAGAAAGTTTGCCTGGGTGGTAAATGGATTTTTTTTTTGAACACGAAGACAAGGGTTCGACTCTTGAGAAATGCAAAATTTTTCATCGTTGACATAATTTTTTCGTTGTATTTCGCCCTTGACAAAAAAGCACATGCCTTTCTTCTCTAAAACGAAACGGAGATCCAGTCACTCAAGTTTAAACAACGTACTGTAATATGTAGCTATCGGTTTGATTTCAGTGTAAGCAGGCAATGTTTTGCGAGGTGGTATATATCAAATTGTCTCGTAAATTGAATAAAGTAGCGGATAATTGATATGAAAACTATTACTACTACCTGTTAGTCTAATTCGGAGTTAATTGCATAGCTTAGTGTTGATTTGAGTCCCTTGGTTTGAATTATTAGTTATATTGCGGTGATATTGCTATTTATCGGTGTTTATATACATTGTTGATAAAAGTTTGCTTAAATTTGGTTTTTAAGATTTGGAATTAGGTTCATGATCCTTTGGAGCTAAATGTAACCAAAATATATTGGTAAATTCTTAAAGGCACCCTGGTACTTTTGGATTTTCCCAATGGTACCCTTTTCCCATTGGTACCCTTCATTATTCAACTGACAAGGGTACCATTGAGAATTTCATATACTAACATTTTGGTCGATGAAGTGGCATTTCATGGAAAAGGCAAAAGTACAAGGGTACCACTCGTAAGTCAAAAACACGAAATGGAGTCACGTGGAAAAGTCAATAACAGATGGGTACCATTGAGAATTTCCCAAATATAATTCTCTAGCTCAGCTGCTCGGGTAATATACTTTGTGATCTGTGTTGCAGTTGTTTCACTGTAGATATTTAATCGTATTTTTCGTAATCTATTGTCATCTTGCTCATGTACTTGTTTAATCTGTGTAAGTGCACCATTTTTTAACTGAACTTGATACATTTTGTATTGCAATATGTAGTGACAAACTGGTTACCAAGAGCTTGAATCTATGGCTGATAAGCATAGAGAACCATATTTATATCAACTAAGATATCTAGAAAGTGGTGGCTTACATTTAGTTCACCTTTGACACATAAACACATATTGTCTTTGGGTTGATGCATTACATTGGAGCAGTCATGTATGTTTCAACTTACGTAGTGTTTTCCATAATAAAGGTTCTGATGCTGCAAATTGCCAAAAGATTTATGAATTAAGTTTGACGCTAGAAAAATGTACAAACAAACTTTTCCTAGGGGTTTATGCCTGTTATAATGGAAGCACAAAAGAGATTATAATAAACGTAAAGGAAGAACACATATTGGCAGAAGAGAAAACTGTATTGATCTTGAGGATACAGATTACAGAATACAGATTCAGATATAATTGACTTTAGATCTGACAGACTTAATTGATAACAAATATGATTCAGATTACAGACTTAGAGCATCTCCAAGAGTCTCTTAGCTCACTCCTAAATATATTATAAATAATTAAGCTCTTAGCAAGTTATTACATTGATTTGTGTGTCAACTCCAACAATGCTCTCTATTATGGCTCTTTATTTTATATTTTATTCATATTTCAATTCCATTTGGACAAACAATCAATAGATGAGAGAGAAGAACCACTATTTTACTAATAAAATATTAAGTTAAGAGCTACTAGTTGCTCCTAAAATAGAGGAGAGAGAAGAAGCTCTTAACTTTTTAAAGAGTCTCTAAGAGTCTCTTGGAGTTTGATTTTTATTCTCTCTCCTCATTTTTTGAGTTAAGAGCTACAATAGAGAGCCTCTTGGAGATGCTCTTACAAACTCAGATTTTCCGACTCAGATTTCAGACAATTATGCTAGGCTATGCCCTAGAGAGTTTATATAATACTCTTTAGGCGGTTACAGAAGGATTCAGAAGACTTGGACCCAAAGCAAAGCAATTACCAAAACAGAACAGAAAACTAATTCTGGAAAGATGGCACGGCGCGGGCGCGCTGCTTTATTCTGCTGAAAAACAGAATAGTACATAGATTCAAGGCAGTATTTTAACAAATCTCCACCTTGACTTAAATCCTCTCACAAATAACAGATGTACCAGACGCATCATAATAATGCCAGATGTACCAGATGCACCATAATAATGCCAGATGTACCAGAAAAAAAACTTTTTTGCCTCAGATTTTGTCCTCAATAGGGAAGTCAAGAACTTCGAACATTTAGCAAGTTCAAACAATGTTGAAACTTGCTATGTGGAACCGGATTGGCGAGCATATCAGCTGGGTTATCTGCAATACCCACTTTGCTCACCATAATACTCTTGTACCATTGCCTCGGAGACTGCTTTAGTCCATACAAAGCCCTCAATAACTTGCAAACATAGTCATCCTTACCAGGAACCTGAAACCCATCTGGCTGAGTCATGTATATCTTATCAATCTCCGAGGTCGCAACAGCAACAGAACCTGATAACGTAGAACCTTGAAGAAGATACAAGGTACCACGTTTAACACCTTTTAGAATCACATTAGAACCCTTGCA
The DNA here is from genome assembly GCA_036435485.1 of Saposhnikovia divaricata. Classification (NCBI taxonomy): domain Eukaryota; kingdom Viridiplantae; phylum Streptophyta; class Magnoliopsida; order Apiales; family Apiaceae; genus Saposhnikovia; species Saposhnikovia divaricata. The sequence continues at coordinate 237,422,638 of CM071594.1, forward strand.
GACATGTAAAACTCCACCTTCACCTTGAAAATTGAAACCCTTGCTGTCTAACATACTCAAAAATATCAGATTCTTTGTCATAAGTGGAACATGCCTAACACCATTCAATGTACAAAAATTTCCATCATGTGTCCGAAGTTTAACCGAGCCTATTCCAACCGTCTCACAAGCAAAACTGTTAGCCATAGAAATATTGCCACCGTCTACTTGCTCACAGGTTGTAAACCACTCTCTGCGCGGACATATATGGTGAGACGCTCCAGAATCAAGAATCCACACATCAGAGTGATGCGTGTGATCAGTAGTAACAAGAGCAATATCTTCTTCAGAATTGATATCAGCTACAACAGCAGTATCTGTCAATTTATCCTGTTGATTCTTTTTCTTGGGATAGTCAGATTTCCAGTATCCCTTCTCTTTATAGTAATTACAGATATCATTAGGTTTTGGACCCTTAGGAACTGGTTTCTTCCCCGACTTTCCATGTCCATTACTCTCACTGGCTATTAATCCAACAGCCTGATTATCTGCACCTGTACCAGCTGCCTTATGGCGTAGCTCTCTAGTATGGAGAGCAGATCTAACCTCCTCTAGAGAAATAGTATCTTTACCAACAATAAATGATTGCACAAAATTGTCATATGATAGTGGCAAAGAAACTAACAGAATCAAAACAGCATCCTCATCTTCAACTTTAACATCAATATTACGCAATTCTAATAAAATTGTGTTTAACTGATCTAAGTGGTCTCGAAGAGGTATACCTTCCTGCATTCGCAGACTGAATAGACGTTGCTTCAGCAACAACTTGTTTGTTAAAGAATTCGTCATGTAGAGACTTTTAAGCTTCAACCACAGACCAGACGCGGTATCCTCCTCCGCGATTTCAGTAATAATATCATCTGCAAGACACAACAGAATTGTTGAATGTGCCTTTTCTTCCAGAATGGCCATCTCAGCGCTTGTAGAAGCAGCAGCCGATTTCTTGTTCAACGCCGCCCAGAGCCCCTGTTGCTTTAACAAAGCACGCATCTTGATCTGCCACAGATTGAAACTATTCTGCCTAGTAAATTTGTCGACCTTCATGCTTAAAACCAGACATCTTTCTCACCGAAAACCAAGCTCTTGATACCAGTTTGTTATAATGGAAGCACAAAAGAGATTATAATAAACGTAAAGGAAGAACACAGATTGACAGAAGAGAAAACTTTATTGATCTTGAGGATACAGATTACAGAATACAGATTCAGATTCAGATCTAATTGACTTTAGATCTGACAGACTTAATTGATAACAGATATGATTCAGATTACAGACTTACAGACTCAGATTTCAGACATTTATGCTAGGCTATGCCCTAGAGAATTTATATAATACTCTCTAGGCGGTTATAGAAGGATCCGGAAGACTTGGACCCAAAGCAAAGCAATTACCAAAACAGAATAGAAAATTAATTCTGGAAAGATGGCACGGCGCGGGCGCGCTGCCTTATTCTGCTGAAAAACAGAATAGTACACAAATTCAAGGCAGTATTTTAACAATGCCGTCACATAATTGTGTATCCCAGGACGACATTGTAGTATTGTACCATCTGTTGTAGACTGGGGGATATAAACTATATATTCTCTGGATGTAGGAATGTTGTAATGACCTCCATTCATAACTCTACCATATTTATAATACTGACAATCCTGAGACATTGCTTATTTTTTATTTAAGTACATGTAAAACTTTACGGTGATGTATTGCTGTATATTTCTTGTTTGTGTATATTGCTATGATGTCTAAATTATGATGAACTTTTTTGTTGTCCTACATGGCTACCTCTCACTTATGCAGTTATGATCAGCTATCTTGTCATGTATATGAACTTTTAACTTGTTATGATACTCAACTTCACCAATCTACTGATTCTGCAGTATCGTTTGAAGGGGAACCCATGCCAGAGACTAAAGAAAGTGAGGTGCAGAGTATCAGAATCTCGTTTGCGACAAAGATGATCTGGAATATTAGATAAGTTGAGATGTGGTACTCATTTGGATGGTAGCGAAGATGCAGAAGATATATTTCAAAGCGGAGGCGGCATGGAACTAGAACCAGAGACTCCCTTAAATTAAGATAAAAGGGAGTTTGATAAAATTTTTTAACTAATACCTTTATTTAATACATTGAAAAATGAGATTAGAATTAAGTTTGAAAAAAGTAAAATTTTAGATATAATAAATGTAGAGATAGTTTTGAAAAATTACCCTTAAATTTGCATATACTTGCAGTGATTTTTCAGTTGTTGACAGGGAATCCTTTTGATTTATGCATCCTATATGTAAACCAACTTGATCACGGGTATATGTATCTTGTGGATGTTCGGAATCATTGAAATTTCTTAAGGCATTGATACATATTGATGACACAATTCTTGTCTTGTAATTTTTTAGTACTTCTAAGTAGGTTTTTAGTGGGTCTTATTATGTAAGTGGACCTCCGACCCACATTCAATCCCCTCTAAATATATAGAAAAGATCTTTTAAATTTTTTAATGCAAGGCCCAAACCATTTTCAATAAATTAAAGTTTTTTTTTTTGATAATACGCTGTCCATGCCATATTTTACGCATCTCAAAGAACTACTAGCACATTCATATTCACTGAGCGAGACTCCACCCAAATCTGCCATTCGTTGGGCGAGGCCTTCTTTTCTATGAACTCATATTCAATGAGTGTCTCCCGAGATCGAACCAATTGTCTTGGGTGATAAGTCCCGTGGTGGATAATATAAATAAATTAAAGTTTTGTGCATGAAGAATTTACACAGTTTTCTACTCCTCAAGTGAAGCCAAAATCAGAAAAGAAAGGTAGTGGGCCAAGAACTTGTAACTGAAGTACTAAACTAAACTCCCGTTTGAGGTCAAAAAAAAAACTCCCGGGAGAATATCCACTTTGTTGAAAACTAACACTGAATGTCAAAAAGACAAAAACCACAAGGCCCTACCTTATCACCTGGCCTTATCATTGGCCCCTTTTCATTAAATACAAAATCGAAAAATATTTTCCTATATAAATTAAGTCTTAAAAAAATCTATGTTCATGATAGAAATAAATAATAAAATTTCAAGAAGTATATTGAAATATTGATATTCTTTTATATATACGGTGAAATTATAGTTGAAATATATTGAAATATTGATATTCTTTTACATATACGGTGAAATTATAGTGATCAATTGACATATACAAATATCGATGAGCTCATAATATAGTAACGAGAAAATTGATATCCTCTAAAATAGATTGTACATTCTGTACAATTATCAATGAGATCATAATATAGTAACGAGAAAATTGATATCCTCCAAAATAGTCGAATGAGCTTTCTCCTTATAGTGACGGATCATTTTTTTTAAAAAAACTGCTAATGCACAACTTTTAATCTTTTATCATGCATATATACACATACACATACAAAATGTATAAAAAACAGCCACTTTGTAGAATTGTAGACCAAGATCAGAAGTTACTTGCATGGCTTACCTAAGCTCTGTACTCAAAACAAAAATTTCCCTCCTTTCACTACCCTTCTCTAAAATAATCCCAAAACACTCTGCTTTCTTTTCTTATGAAGTGCCCAAAAACAACAGCTTAGCAAAGGAGCAAACTTTACTTTCAATTTTCAAGAAATGTATCACATTAAAAAATGTAGAACAAATACATGCCCAAATCATTCAATCTGGCCTTCACCAAAACCTCTATCTTGTGGGCAAGATCATTGTATTTTGCGCTGTCTCAGACCGCGGTTCGATGGATTATGCAACCTCTGTTTTTAAAAATGTTGAGAGCCCAGATGGGTTTATGTGGAATACAATGATTAGAGGGTTTGTTAGGACAATGCAGGTTAAAAATATTTTTGAGCATTTCAAGAAAATGCAAGAAAATGGTGAAATGGCTGATAATTTCACATTTTCTTTCTTGCTTAAAGTTAGTGGGCAATGTGGATCAGTTTTGTTGGGAAAACAGATACACTGTAGTGTTTTAAAGTATGGTTTGGAGGATCATGTGTTTGTGAGGAACACATTGATTCATATGTATGGTATGTTGAAAGAAGTTGCTGTTGCACAGCAGCTGTTTGAAGAAATGTGTAGTAGGGATGTGGTTACTTGGAATGTTATCATTGATTGTCATGTTAATTGTGGGAATTACAATGAGGGGCTTGGATTGTTTTCGCGGATGATGCAATGTGGAGTGAATTTTGATGATGTTACATTGGTTGCGGTTCTTGCAGCGTGTTCTGCATTGGGAAATTTGAATTTTGGGAGGTGGATTCATCGCCTTGTTGATAATGCTGGCATGGGAAGCAATGTTATGGTTTTGAATTCGCTAATTGAGATGTATGCAAAATGTGGACAGGTTGAGGAAGCACAAAAGATTTTTAATGTGAGTAGCGAAAGATATTTAGTGACATGGAATTCATTGATATTAGGGTTGGCAACGAATGGCCAGGCAAGTGAGGCGTTGGAACTCTTCTCAAGAATGCTAGCTGAAAAATTCCAGACTCCTAATGATGTTACTTTTCTTGGAGTTTTATGTGCCTGTAGCCATGGAGGAATGGTAGAAAAAGGAAGACAATATTTTGATTTGATGACAAAAGAGTATGGAATTGAACCTAACATACAACACTACGGATATGTGGTTGATATGCTGGGACGGGCTGGTTTTGTTGATGAAGCTTACATCTTAATCAAAAGCATGCCACTCAAATGCAATGCTATTGTGTGGCGGACTCTGTTGGCTGCTTGTCGAGTTCACAGCAATGTCAAACTAGGAGAAGTGGTGAGACGGCATTTGTTGGAATTGGAACCAGATCATAGCAGCGATAATGTGCTCCTTGCAAACATGAACGCGGGTGCAGGACAGTGGAGAGATGTGATGAATGAGCGACATTCGACGAGGGCCAGGGGAGTCCAGAAACCAATGCCCACTAACAACAGCTTGGTAAAGGAGCAAACTTTACATTCAATTTTCAAGAAATGTATCACATTAAAAAATGTAGAACAAGTCCATGCCCACATCATTCAAGCTGGCCTTCAACAAAACCTCTATCTTGTGGGCAAGATTATTGTGTTTTGTGCTGTCTCGGACCGCGGTTCAATGGATTATGCAACCTCTGTTTTTAAGAATGTTGAGAACCCAGATGGGTTTATGTGGAATACAATGATTAGAGGGTTTGTTAGGACAATGCAGGTTGAAAATGTTTTTGAGTATTTGAAGAAAATGCAAGAAAAGGGTGAAAAGGCTGATAGTTTCACATTTTCCTTCTTGCTTAAAGTTAGTGAGCAATGGGGATCAGTTTTGTTGGGGAAAGAGATACATTGTAGTGTTTTAAAGCATGGGTTGGAGGACCAGGTGTTTGTGAGAAACACATTGATTCATATGTATGGCATTTTGAAAGAAATTAACACTGCACAACAGCTGTTCGAAGAAATGTGTACTAGGAATGTGGTGACTTGGAATGTTATCATTGATTGTCATGTTAATAGTGGGAATTACAATGAGGGGCTTGGATTGTTTTCCCGGATGGTGCAATGTGGAGTGAATTTTGATGATATTACATTGGTTGCGGTTCTTGCAGCGTGTTCTGCATTGGGAAATTTGGATTTTGGGAGGTGGATACGTCGCCTTGTTGATGAAGCTGGCATGGGAAGCAATGTTATGATTTTGAATTCGCTAATTGATATGTATGCAAAATGTGGACAGGTTGAGGAAGCACACAAGATTTTTAATGAGAGTACGGAAATAAATTTAGTGACATGGAATTCATTGATATTAGGGTTGGCAACGAATGGCCACGAGAGTGAGGCGTTGGAACTCTTCTCAAAATTGCTAGCTGAAAAATTGCAGACTCCTAATGATGTTACTTTCCTGGGAGTTTTATGTGCATGTAGCCATGGAGGAATGGTAGAAAAAGGAAGACAATATTTTGATTTGATGACAAAAGAGTATAAAATTGAACCTAACATACAACACTACGGATGTGTGGTTGATATGTTGGGCCGGGCTGGTTTTGTTGACGAAACTTACCATTTAATTAAAAGCATGCCACTGAAATGTAATGCTATTGTGTGGAGGACTCTTTTGGCCGCTTGTCGAGTTCACAGCAATGTCGAACTAGGAGAAGTGGCGAGACGGCATTTGTTGGAACTAGAACCTGATCATAGCAGCGATTATGTGCTCCTTGCAAACATGTATGCAGGTGCAGGACAGTGGAGAGATGTGATGAAGGAGAGACACTCGATGTGGGTCAGTGGAGTCAAGAAACCAATGCCTGGCAATAGCATCATACGCAATCCAGCGTAGAATGTGCTGGATATCTCACCGTATATATGGATTGGGAACATTCATTTGCAATGTGTTCTGGCTTGGTATTTATTATTATAAAAAATTTATCTTATGATTATAATGTAAAAGTGTTTAGAACATTAATTAAACTACTTTTAGTTGTTTCATTCATAACTTCCATAAATTTTCCTGGTATACTAGTTTTAACATATTGGGGGATCAAGAATGGTGGTGGGATTGCAGATCGGATTCGGGGGCGGGAAGGCATTGATGCCCGCCTCTGACTAATGCTCCAAAATTTCTATAGAACCCTGATTCCCTACACCTTACAGTGCTGAGATCAGAGACGGTCGTATGAGCACAATGCTCATCCCATTGATTTTTCATAAACCAGGCTAAAAAGTTATCAAGGAGATATACGAATCAATTCAAAACAGTTCTACAACTGTCACACGGATCTATAAAATCTATCGAAGTCAATAAAATATCATTAACATCTGTAAAATCCGCACAAGTTTAAAAAATCTATAGAAGACCACAAGCCTTTGGCTTTTCATAGGCTTGAATCAAAACAAAAGCAAAAGGAATTTTGAAAGTTTGGACAGTTATCTGCTCTTTTATACCAGATGACCAAACAAATGATGATATAATATACACAAATCAACTGCATCTGAACATGATTTTCTCTTTATTTGGTACCAGTCTCCCATTCTTAACAGGCATATTCCGCAGGCGAATCCCTGCTCAAATGAAAAAACACGAAGGACAACACATATTTAGCCACAAGCCACAAGCTGCAACATGTATATGATATTAAGCCATGAGCAATAATCATGTACACATATGTATGGTACATTGAGTTGATACTTCGGTTTTGTGATTACAAAAATGCAGCTTTCCACGCTACTAAGACACTAACGTGCATCCACATTTCATTGTTCACAAGTTTAGACGAGAGCGTAGCACTTTACAGACAATTTAAGTGCGAAAACCTTTTAACAGATAATTCAGTTGGTTGAAGCAATTCCAAAAATTGGAAACTGCAAGCTAGAGAAAAGGCCAAAGTTCTAAATTAAAGTTGATATTGTAACTTGAATTCTACATTTGTTCCACAGTTCTCATGGCGTTTCAGGACATCTTTGTTCCATATTAAATTATGGCCAAGGCAGTGGCGGAGCTAGGATGGGAGTTGAGGGTGAGCGAAAAAATTAAAAGTCCGGAAAAAATAATTCTGAAACTGTTTTTGGCATATTGTAAAATTTAAATCAATCTTCTTCTATATTTTTCTATGGCAATTTTTTTAATATATATTAAAACTTCTTCTTTTTGATATGTTAAATGAAATCAAAAGGATAAAAATTTCTATAAAAAATAAATAAATAACTATTATCTACACTAATATACTATGTAAATGATTGAAATGATTGTACTCACAAAATTAAATTAGGCCTAGTCCATGTCTTCAAACATTGAATCTGCTCTTTGACCTTATGCAATGTGGACTATGTTTAGTAGATTGCTGGGCTAGTTGCTTAAAAAAAATAGTTTCTCAAATTTCAGGGTGAGCAGCGGCTGCTTCTAGCCCTTGTGTGCCTCCGCCCCTGGGCCAAGGTATAGTGTTTTAAACTATTATTTAGGCTTGTTGCTTTACGTAGAAGAGATTTCAACCTTTAATCCTCCATTATCAAGAGATTTTGTTCAACGCAATAATAGTAAAGACAAATCAATGGACAGAGTTGTTAAAAGCACTCTTATGCGAAGCAAGAATACCTTGATAAAATAGATGAGCTATTTTAATGATATACACGGTAAGGAAGATGGATTTACCTACATGTCAACATGTATTCAAGAATCGAGATTTTCTTACTGCAAAGCATGATAATCCTACGCAGTATGCACTATAATTGCAGGTCAATTCGAGTACTGCAATCCAACAAACGTAATTGCATAGTCTCTTATCTCTTAGAAATTACAACAGCTAGAGCTAAATACACATGCAACCACATGGTTTTTTTATCGGATGGGTAGGAAAGAGCATCTAAACTTCCACAGATTGACAAATCCTGTTTATGTCCGACTTAAAATGTTAAGGAGAGTATGTAAAAGGAAACCAAGTGAACACAATAACACATGACTGCATTAATAGATGTTATAATGAATGAAATAGACAAGAAAGAAAGCTTACTTAAACTGTACTGATCAAAATGAACTACAAGACTCCATTGATAAAAGCTTCAACATAGTTTCTAAGTTACAGAGAATTACAGAGATGAAAGACAAGAAGAAGATATTTACATTTCTTAGAGAAGAAGAAAAATGTAAAAACTAACTATACTACAGAATTGACAACAGCTTTATATTTACAGAATTAGTTACTAACTAACTAACTTCATAGCTGTCATTCTTCATGTGCTGATGTGGCAAGTCTTGCTGGTCAATTACTGATTAGCTTCTGAATTGTTTGTTACTCTGCTACTTTCCTTTTCTCGAGCATTACTAATATTCTCAACATCCTCCCTCAAACTAGGCATTCCTTTGATCTTGTCAAGTTTGGAAAGCAATTCATTAAAGTGCTCAGATGGTAGAACTTTAGTGAATACATCTGCAATCTGTGACTGAGTAGGCAAATAGGAAATCTGTAACAATCCTTCCATTACCTTGTCTTTTGTGAAATGTACATCTATCTCAATATGTTTAGTCCTCTCATGATGTACAGGATTTTTAGCAATATGTATTGCACTCTGATTGTCACAGTGAAGAACAATTGGCTTCAACCTTTTTACTCCCAATTCTTCCAATAGTCTAACCATCCAGGTTACTTCTGCTGCAGCTGCAGACATTGCCCTATATTCTGCTTCAGATGAACTTTTTGATACTATACTATGCTTCTTAGACTTCCAGCTTATTGGTGACTTTCCCAACATTAAGATATATCCAGAAATTGATCTTCTTGTATCCAGACATGCACCCCAGTCTGAATCTGAATATGCTTGTAGTACTAGCTGATCACTACCTTCTAGTAAAATACCTTGTCCAGCTGTAGAAGCTACATACTTTATAACATGTGTCAAGGCCTTGAAATGTGATGTCATTGGTTGTTGCAGAAATTGACTAAAATGCTGAACTGTGTAAGCCAAATCAGGTCTTGTATGAGTAAGGAAATTGAGCTTTCCCACCAGACATCTATACAAACTTGGATCATCAAATGGTTCTCCTTCATTAGCTTGTAGTTTCAGATTTAGTGGAAGTGGTGTCACTACAGATCGAAAATCATCAGTTAAACCAGCTTCAACTAACAATTCTTTAATGAACTTTTTCTGTGTCAAAGTAATTCCATGGTCTAAATAGCCCACTTCCATTCCAAGAAAATAGCTGAGCTTACCAAGATCTTTGATACTGAAAACATAATCAAGATGCTGTTTGATATCATCTATAGCATGGATATCATCACCAGTTAGAATTATATCATCAACATAAACAGCTAAGTGATAAGATCACCATTGTACTTTAAGAACAAAGAATAGTCATTCTTAGACTGATGATACCCTTTATGCTGCAATTCCCCTACTAACTTGGCAAACCATTGCCTAGAAGCGTGTTTTAAACCATAAATGGATTTGACTAGTTTGCAGACTCTAGATAAAGGATTAGGTAACCCTTCTGGAACAGTCATATACACTTCTTCACATAAGTCACCATGGAGGAAAGCATTGTTAACATCCAGCTGATGCAAAGACCATTTTCTATGAGATGCAATAGCTAGGATACATCTAATGGTAGCCATATTAACTACTGGAGAAAAAGTCTCAAGGTAATCAATCCCCCACTGCTGATTATAACCCTTTGCCACTAAACGAGCCTTAAACCTTTCTACAAAACCATCATCCTTAAGCTTGATTTTGAAAACCCATCTACAACCAATAGATTTCTTGCCAGGTGGTAAGTCAACTAGTATCCAAGTATGATTTTTCTGCAAAGCATCTAATTCCTTTTGCATAGCATCAACCCATCTAGGATCCTTAGAAGCTTCTAAGTAAGTAATAGGTTCAACCAATGAAGCAGATTGGCTAATAAAAGAATGAATAGAAGAAGGTAGAGAAGCAAAAGAGACCAGATTGCACCAGTGAACAATACTAGAACCACAAACATAATTAGTAAGATGAGGTGGTAATTTAGAAACTCTAGTACTTCTTCTAAGAGTAACAGAAGAATCAGAATCATGAATATCACCAGTTGTATTAGAAGAATCAGCAGATGAAAAAGTGGAATCAAAATGAGAAGAATTGTTATCAAATGTATGAGAATGCTGAAAGACTGTAGGAATGTCATCATAAAAGGATGTGTAATCAGTGGAGATTGGAAGGAAAAATGATGGTGAAGACTTATCTTGTTGAATATGAAAAGGGAAAAATTGTTCATGAAATACCACATCTCTAGAATTAGATATTTGTAATGTTTGAACATTAAGTACTTTATATCCTTTTACTCCAACGGGATAGCCAAGAAAAACATGAGGAGCAGCCCTTGCTTCAAATTTAGACCTCTGAGAAGAATTTGCAGAAACATAACAAAGACACCCAAAAACTCTAAAAGTAGATAAGTCTGGAAGAGTATTAAAGAGTTTTTCATAAGGACTCACATTCTTAAGAACTGATAGAGGCATCATGTTGATCAAATATGCAGCAGTGAGAACACATTCTCCCCAAAATTGAATAGGCACCTTAGATTGAAAAAATAAAGCCCTTGCTGTTTCCAGTAGATGCATATGCTTTCTTTCCACAATCCCATTCTGTTGAGGAGTATAAACACAAGTTTTCTGATGTAAAATCCCTTTTGATAAGAAAAACTCAGTAATGTCTTTACCACACAACTCTGCAACATTATCACTTCTGACTGTTTGAATTGTGGTTTGAAACTGATTCTCAACATATGCAATAAAACCTTTTATAGTATGTACTGCTTCAGATTTGTGTGCTAATAGAAAAACCCAAGTCATTCTTGTAAAATCATCCACCACAATTAGGAAAAAATGACAACCATTATAAGTAGCATCCTTATAGGGTCCCCAAGTGTCCACATGTATCATCTGAAAAGATTTCTGTGTCTTGATGCTACTTACAAGAAAAGAAACCTTTGTCTGTTTAGCTAATGGACAGATTTGACATATTCCATTTAATGTGCATGAGCCAGCTTTATCAAAATCTGCAAGTCCCGTATACATAAGCATGTTTACTGGCATGTGACCAAACCTGAGATGCCAGAGTTTAGTTTGAGCCACAAGTTTATTGTTTTGTGCAAGAAAAGAAAAACTATTCTCTGGAGAAGCTTCCCCAGTGATATTGATACTACTGGTTTCTGATACAGCATCCTCTTCCAAGTAGTATAAGCCATTTTTTAATTTACCAAGATGCAGTGACCTCATTGAAGGGCCCTGAAGAAAACAGCTATCAGTATTAAAAGTGACATTGCATTGCATATCCTTGCAAATTTTTGGTATAGAAACCAAATTGAATTTAAACTCAGGTACATATAATACATCCTTTAATATGACACTATCAGTAACTGCTACAGTTCCAGTATAGGCAATTTGAACTTGTTTCCCATTTGGTATTGTAATATAATTGCTAAGACCATCTAATGTTTTAACATCATTAAATAAGTACAAATACTAACACATGTGATCTGTTGCTCCACTGTCAACTATCCAATTTGTTCCAGAAGAAGATATAAGACAAAATTTACCTGCAACATTGGCAAACTTATTGCCAATAGTTTCAACATTAGAAGTAGTCTCCTCATTTTTGTCTTTGCCTATTAATTTCAAAATCTGTTGATATTGTGCAGTTGTAAAAACCACATTCTCATTATCATTATCATTTCGAACTCCATTATCATTTTCATCATCCTCATATTGAACTGCTGCAGCTTGCCTTCTTTCACCTTTATTATTCTCTGGATAACCATGAAGTTTGAAACATCTTTGTATTGTATGTCCAGTCATCTTACAATGATCACATAAATAAGGACTTGATCTGTTTCTTGCTTCATTATACCCATAAGTGGACCTCCCAGACTGATATTGTGAATTCCTAAACTTGTTTTCTTGAAAACCTCTCCTATTAGCAATAAAAGCCATCGATTCTTCCACAGCAGAATTAGGAGTTTGAAACAATTTCTTATGTTTTTCCTCTTGCAAAATCAACCTGTAAGTCTGCTGGTGTGTCAAAATAACTGCAAGCGCACAGTGGTTAATTGTAGCAAATACAGGTCGATCCACAGAGACTATGAATTTTCAAAACCCTAATAATTAAATCAGGCGAACTAGACAAATAGGTTTGAGATGAGTTTTAATTAACCTAATTAAACTAATTAACAAAGATTATCAAATAATATGGAAAACCTAGGAATCCGAATCCGTTAATCAATTACAAATAATATCAACTCGCCCTAAAATCAATCCTCTTTTCTTCACAAATAAGATATATCAATCAACGAGACAAGCATATACTATGACACTTGTTATCTAACAATAACCTATCAAAACTTCAAGGAGCAAGCATAGGCTATGAAAAACAAATCCGGTAACAATAATATATCAAAATCACTTTGTCAATTGAACAATTTAGCACCAAGAAAAATTATGAGAATCAATTAATAGGAACGAGAAGAAATCAAGAGTAATTAAATTAACTTCTCCCAGGACAAGAAATTTAGCTACACATAATTAAATAATTAACGAAGCAAATAATATAGAAACTAACAGTAATAAATATGCAAGACAAGTTAACTCGTGTCAAGACAAAAATAAAACTAACAATAATAAAAGCTAATTAACTCGTGTCAGTGAGATGAACTTGATGGCCTTAATAATTAATTATAATGTAAAACAGGCGTGACAGAAGTAAGCAAACAAATTGTCAAGACAATTAATCAACTAAACAGGGTGGACAAGGCAGATAGGAGAACACGATGTGTGGTAAAAAAACGGAATAGAAAACAAAGAAGTTAATATATTAATGGCAAAGATGAAAAGAGTAATGCCGGATAATAATCACCGGCCAGAGCATAAAAGCAGAAAAAGAATTAACAATAATATTCTAGGTGTCTCAATTACAAGGGAGAAGGCCATATATATAGGGGAAAAATATTGGGTTTGGCCCCTTTGATTACAATCCAATCTTGAATATAATTTCTTCAATTTCCTTTTCTTCTCCGATAAGTAATCGATTTTCCCTCCAGTTTCATTGACTTCAAGTATTTTCCACCTCCTTTCCCTTTTTGCACCTTTTCCTGCTTGAAATCTGTTTTTATTTATTTTCCTACAAAACAAAATAAAACAATTTATTAATTAATAAAATTACGAAAACGGACATAAAATAGGTATTAAAAATATGATTAATTATGGACCTATCAAATGCCCCCATACCTATCTTTTGCTCGTCCTCGAGAAAAATATATAATAAAATACTATCTAATATATAATACCACTTCCGTAGGTGATCACGGTTGCATTTGGCATATGCAACAAGCCCTTTAAACCCCTAGGCAGTCCTAGTGGACGAGTGAGGTCTCGTGAGGGCCTATAGTGAATGTACCCACAAAATCCAACTAGCTCATGTAAAAGATTGTTCAATGCAACACCACACATACAAGTCATCTCATGCTATATCAACTTAAGAAATCAAAGTGAATTTGCAATGTCTTGGTGTGTAACGTGCAAGTATTCACATAGTCTACTCAAAGAAATATGCAGAGGTCATTAAAAGTCCACGTCAACTGTAAAAATAAGTTGGTAACCATGCTAAGCCCACAAGAGCACACCTTAGAGTCAAAACTTGGGATCTCCTATGCACAAAACAAGCAATAACTCACCTTTCACTCACAAAAGAATATTCACTCAAGAACAAGGGTAAGTGTATCACTCAATTCCAACAAAATCATAAGCATGCTTGACATTTGGTATCAATCTAACTTTAACACAACATACATTAATGATGATAATCAAAAGGTCTTTTATTTGGGTTGTAACGGGGCTAGGGACAAGGTATGTCAAGTAAGGCCAAATAAGGTGAAGTGTCAAAAATTAGTAGGAACCATATTAAATCATTCATAACACCATACATCTTCCCCATACATGGATTTCTAATTTTCTTCCAACAAACTGCTTGACTAGTTAAATGAAGAAGGATCACAAAAACACAGAAACATAATTATGCTCTCATATGATTTTTTTTTTTATTTCTTCTTTTTTTTTTTTCTCTTTTTTTTCTTTTTTTTTTGGAGAGCTAAGATAAATATATACATAACCACAATCCTTCTTTAAAAATTTCTTGAACGACTAACAATTAAGCAACAAAACCCAATATTTTCCCAAAAGTAATGAACAAAAGTAAACCCCATCTCACACACCTTATTACTCCCACAACTTCCTACTAGCCTTTGACAATTGGGATCAAGTATACGTAGGCTGCACAACAAAAAGGTCTAGGCAAGTAATGTGGTGTATCACCGAAAAAATAGGATTAAGCTCAAAGGGGTAACTAATTGATCATATATAAAGGGTGTGGTACTTTGGATAATAATAGATTATTCCTAAATGCCTTTATCATCTTATCATCAAATAATGTCATGCATTTCAATAAAAGGTCTCAGACAAGTGCTAGCAATGCAAACAACATGTGGACACTCAAGCAAACGAATATAAAATGCAAAAGATATGCATATAGGCTCAAAATCTCACTTGGTGGCAAAACATAATCAATCCCAAGAAAAAATCTCTTTAATGCACCTACTTGTACTCAAAGCATGGAAGCCAAATCTTCTTGCACATATTCATGTCCTTTTAATTACTTACAACATTCAATAAGTCGACTAGTTTCAACTCGCTAGTGTATGTGTGTGCACAAGAACTTAGCATATCACTTCTCAATCAAAAGCATCAGAATCACAAGAGTACTATAGCATGTATGGGTGCATCAAGCCAACTTTTAACAAGTAATCATTTCACAAGGCTAGAATAATTTTTGTATTTTTTCATTTTTCAATTTTTTTTGGGTTTTTTTTTCTTAATAAAAATAATACTACTAAATCCCTCCCCCATACCTAAATCATGCATTGTCCTCAATGTATGCAAATGAGAGAAAAAAAATGACAAAGTAAAAGGACGAGAATACCTGATAAAGGCAAGATGGAGGAATATAACTAACTACTATGTACAACAAGGTAACTTACTTGAGTCACGCATCAAGGAGGTGGATCACCTCCTCCTCATTATCAACTGGCAGTTCTAAAAATGGTTTAAGGCGTTGACCATTAACTTTAAATGTTTCACCAGTTTTAGGATTTTCAATTTCAATAGCACCATGAGGAAAAACAACTTTAACAACATATGGGCCCTCCCATCTAGATCTCAATTTTCCAGGAAATAAATGCAGCCTAGAGTTGTATAAAAGAACTTTATGACCAGGAGAAAAAGATTTTCTCAAAATAGATTTATCATGCAAAATTTTAGTTCTTTCCTTATAAATCTTAGCATTTTCATTGGCATCATTCCTGATTTCTTCTAACTCAGACAGTTGTAACTTCCTATGACTACCAGCAGTGGGTAAATCAAAATTCAACTCTTTAATGGCCCAAAAAGCTCTATATTCAAGTTCAACGGGAAGATGACATGCTTTACCAAACACAATCCTATAAGGAGACATGCCCAAAACAGTCTTAAAAGTAGTGCGATAAGCCCAAAGTGCATCTATCAACTTAACAGACCAATCTTTCCTATTTGAATTGATAGTTTTCTCTAGAATTTGTTTAATCTGCCTATTAGAGACCTCAACTTGACCACTAGTTTGAGGATGGTAAGGTGTGGCTTTCTTATGAGTGATGGAATACTTCCTCAAAAGAGACTCAAACTGATGGTTTTTGAAATGCTTACCTTGGTCATTAATTATAGCTCTAGGCGTACCAAATCTAGAAAAGATATTCTCCTTTAAGAACTTAAGAACTACCTTGTTATCATTAGACTTAGTTGGTATGGCTTCGACCCATTTAGAGACATAATCAACCGCTAAGAGAATGTAGAGGTTACCAAAAGAGTTAGGAAAGGGACCCATAAAATCTATTCCCCAAACATCAAAGATCTCAATAACTAAGATTGGATTCATTGGCATCATGTTTCTTCTAGTGATCTTTCCTAAATGTTGATACCTACTACAAGCGGCACAAAATTCAGCAGAATCTTTAAACAGATTGGGCCAGTAGAAACCAGATTGAAGTATTTTAGCAGCAGTCTTTTTAGCACTAAAGTGACCTCCACAAGCCTGATCATGACAAAAGGAAAGTATACTTCTAAACTCATGGTTTGGAACACACCTCCTAATGATTTGGTCCGAACAATACTTAAAAAGATAGGGATCATCCCAAAAGAAGTATTTGACTTGTGAGAGAAATTTGGATTTATCTTGCTTAGACCAATGAGAAGGAATAGCACCAGTGACAAGGTAGTTAACAATATCAGCAAACCAAGGAGTGGTAGATATGGAAAGAAGGTGCTCATCAGGAAAAGACTCATTCAAAGGCATATCAATGGTGGACTCCACTACTAGACGGGAAAGATGATCAGCAACAACATCTTCAGAACCCTTCTTATCCCTAATTTCTAGGTTAAACTCTTGGAGCAACAAGACCCACCTAATCAATCGGGCTTTTGAGTCTTTCTTAGAGAAGAGATATCTAAGAGCAGTGTGGTCTGTGTAAACAATGATTTTCGAACCTATAAGATACGACCTGAACTTTTCAAGAGCAAAAACAACAGCTAGAAGTTCTTTTTCAGTGGTGGAGTAGTTGAGTTGAGCATCATTTAGAGTCTTACTAGCATAGTATATGACATGAGGTATCTTATTAATTCTTTGTCCCAAAACTGCTCCTACGGCATAATCAGACGCGTCACACATAAGCTCAAAAGGTTGATTCCAATCAGGGGACTGAATGATAGGGGCTGAGGTCAACTCTTTCTTAAGATGATCAAATGATTGAAGACATTCATTAGAGAATTCAAATTTTATGTCCTTGGAAAGAAGATTGGTCAATGGTCTAGCCTTTTTGCTAAAATCTTTAATGAAACGCCTATAAAAACCAGCATGCCCTAAAAAGGAACGAATTTCTTTGATAGATTTTGGTGGAGGTAGATTAGCAATGAGATCAATTTTAGCTTTATCAACTTCAATTCCGTTTGACGAAATTTTATGACCAAGAACAATTCCTTCTTTAACCATGAAATGACACTTTTCCCAATTAAGAACAAGGTTTGTTTCTTTACATCGTTTTAAAACTAAGTCAAGATGATGAAGACACTGATGAAAAGAAGAACCAAAGATGGAAAAGTCATCTATAAAGATTTCTAGGAATTCTCCTACCATGTCAGAGAAAATGCTCATCATACATCTTTGAAAGGTGGCAGGGGCAGTGGTTAGACCAAAAGCTAAACGACGATAGGCAAAGGTTCCAAATGGACAAGTGAAGGTGGTCTTTTCTTGATCCTCAGGAGCAATGGGAATTTGAAAATAACCAGAAAAACCATCTAGGAAGCAATAGTATGAGTGACCTGCTAACCTTTCTAAGATTTGATCAATGAAGGGTAGAGGAAAATGATCTTTCCTAGTGGCAGCATTTAGTTTCCTATAATTAATACACATTCTCCAACCAGATTGGACACGAGTGGGAACTAGTTCATCATCCTCATTGACAACTACAGTGATCCCTGACTTTTTAGGCACTACTTGAACAGGACTGACCCAAGAACTATCAGATATAGGATAGATGATTCCATTATCTAGACATTTAAGGATTTCCTTCCTAACAACTTCCTTAAGAGTCGGGTTTAACCTCCTTTGTGGCTCCCTAACTGGTTTAGCATCATCAACTAAGTGAATCCTATGTTGGACAATGGCAGGGCTAATTCCCTTGATATCGGATATGCTCCACCCTATGGCTTCCTTATTCTCTCTAAGTACAAGTAAGAGTTCTTCCTCTTGAAAAGGTGACAGATCAAATGCAATTATGACTGGGAAAGACTCAGAAGGGCCTACAAACATATATTTAAGAGTTTCGGGAAGAGGTTTGAGTTCTAATTATGGTGGACTTGTCTCAACTGATTCATTAGCTTCATAAAGTGGCAAAGGAGAAGGTTCTAACTCTTGGCTGGTACTAGGAATGGTGGACTCTAACATTTCATTGACCTCATTTTTATGACAAGTATCATCCCATTCTTGACCAAAGTAGTTTTGACAAAAGCTAAGCACATCATCAACATTCATGACTTCATTATCAACTAACTCATCAATCATGTTAATTTCTATGGGTTGGTCAAAATAGTCATTGGGTTGTTTTCCTACATTGAAAATGTTGAGATCAATTGTCATATTTCCAAAAGTTAGCTTCATTAAACCATTCCTACAGTTAATTAAGGCATTAGACGTGGCAAGAAAAGGTCTTCCTAAAATTATGGGAATTTGATTTTTGAGATTTTTGACTGGTTCGGTTTCTAGAACAACAAAATCGACGGGGAAGACAAAATCACCAACCTTAATCAACACATCTTCCACTATACCTGTAGTAGTTTTAACAGAACGATCAGCTAACTGAAGAGTGACACTAGTCTTTTTAAGTTCACCTAAACCCAAGGCTTGATAGACAGATAATGGAAGAAGATTCACACTAGCTCCTAGATCGAGTAAAGCTTTATCAATGAAAGTATCACCTATGACACAAGAGATGGTAGGACAACCAGGATCCTTATACTTCACAGGGATTTGATTTGACAAAATAGAACTAACATGAGATGTTAGGAAAGCTTTCTTCGGAATATGAGTGGTTCTTTTATGAGTACATAAATCTTTTAGACACTTAGCGTAAGAGGGAACTTGTTGAATTGCATCTAAAAGAGGAATGTTAATCTTGACTTGCTTAAAGACTTCCAAAATCTTATCTAACTGAGCAGATTATTTGTTTGAAGTAAGTCTTTGAGGAAATGGGGCTTTCGGCTTAAATACTTTTTCATTAGACACATCAGAGTGGGGTTTCGAAGGTGGTTCATCGGATGGTGGTGACTCATCAACTTTATCTACTTCAGAACTCTCGAAATTTGAAGATTGCTTAAGACTAGGATTCAAGAGTAAAGGATTTGGTTCAGATGTTAGCTTATCTTCTTCTTGAGTATTGACACCAGCATGATTGTTGAATTGATTACCAGGCCTTAGAGAGATAACAGAATTTACATTTTCATGAGACTTTTGATTTGGATGAAATTTAGGATTTGTCTCGGGTTGACTAGGAAATCTATTTTTTTCTCTCTCACTAATTGTGTTTGCCAATTGACTGACTTGGACCTCTAGCTTAGATATGGATTGAGTGTTGAATTTAGTAACTGCCTATCTTGGGTCATAGCTTGGATGAAAGATTATTGAGATTTGAGTAATGCCTCCATACTCTTTTCAATAGAATTCAATTTCTTATCAGATTCACTAAAACCAGGAGGATTCATGGGGATTGAGTTTGGATAATGACCAAGATTTTGAGGTGGATATGAATTAGGATTTTGAGTTGGGTATGGACCAGGATTGGGCTTTTGAAAAGCAGGTTGAGGGTTTTGATTATACTGATTGTCTTGACCTTGGTTCCATGAGAAATTTGGGTGACTCTTCCAACCAGGATTATATGTGGGTGCATAAGGATCATTCCTAACTCTAGGTTGAAACATGGCATTGACTTGTTCAATTTCAGGGCATTTCTCTACCACATGATTAGGAGAACTACAGTTTGCACAAAGAGACATTTGAGAGGACGCATTGTTGGTTTCTAAGGCTTCTAAACGTCTAGTGAGTGTAGCTAACTTAGCTTCGGTTGCAATAGAATTACCAACTGCGTGTAAGCCCTTAGATGAGTTAGATTTTTCAGCTTCCTGATTAGGTTCCCTAGTTGACTCCCACAACATTGTTCTTTCAGCTAACTCCTCAAAAAATTGCCAAGCTTCATCCTCATCTTTGTCCATAAACTTACCATTACACATAAACTCTAACAAAGCAGTGGTTTGGCTATCTAAGGCTTCATAAAGAATTTTGCAAAGTCTCCATTTTTCTATACCATGTTGAGGACATTTAGACAACAACTTTTTAAATCTATCAAAATATTTCCAAAAAGACTCATTCCGATTTTGTTGAAATTGGTTGATTTCATTCCTAAGTCTGTTTGCCTTATGGTTTTGAAAATATTTTTTTAAGAAAGATAGCAACAAATCCCTCCCATGTGGAAATAGAATTAATGGGTAGACTATACAACCACTGTTTAGCATCTTCTTTCAAAGCAAAATTAATAAGCCTGAGCCTAATGGAATCCTCACTCAATTGTTGAAGTTTCTGCAATGCACACACTTCCTCAAACTCTCGAATGAAAAGATATGGATCCTCACCCTCTACCCCAGCAAACCTAGGTAACATGCTAATGTTGTGATGTTTGATTTCAAAGTTATTCGCGGTTACTGCGGGTAAGACTATGCATGAGGGTTGAGCGGTACGAGCGGGGTAACAACGGTCTTTGAGTGAAACAACCATGACTACGGGTTGAACTTCTAATTCTTTTGACTCAATTCTAGTGGGTGAAGAGAACTCGAGTTGCCTCACTACTTTAGGAGATGACAGATTGGTTTGTCTTACTAATCTAGAGGTAGTGTCTCGAACCCAAGCACTTTGCATACAAGAGAAGTAAACAATTAAGCACGTAGCAGACAAGAGCTATAAGTAAACACCAAAAAAAAATGGAAAATTAAAAAGAAAAATCTATATTAACCTAAAAAAAATCTAGACCTTGCTCCTAACAATAAGATACTACTAAAAGTCACAACTCAAAAAGCATTCGTCCTGACTGGCCAGGCAGGTGCAAGCATTGCCAAGAGGCCAAACACCTTTCTAGACACCAATCCAAATTAGCCAGGTAAGCGTCACGCTTGCCTAGACACCAAACGAAAGAATACTTAGTGATTTGTTCCTCCTAGATTCTCTTCCTAATTGAGCGCGAAATCCTAGGGGCTAACGTCTACTTAGTTTTATTAAGGAAAGGGTATGCAGGATGAACGAATTAGTGGTTTGTGGGCCAAGGAAAGGGTGATGAAATCCCTCACCTTATCTTGTAATTGGGTGGCACCCTTAAGATTGATTGAATGATGCAACACACAAAGAGCAAGAAAGTAAACACTTATGGATGCACTACACTACGTGTTCACTACACCATATATGGCCTACCGTAACCCCTACAGAAAAAATGTTACCCCAATATGTTACATTAGCTATACTACTTACATCCTGAGGTAACATTGCCTTTTTTATGTTACCTTAGCCTAAAATATGATGTTACAGTAGCTAGAAAGTGTTGAAGCATGTAACATAAATATGTACGTGTTACATTAGAGTTGGCCATGACAACTCTTTTCATCTAATTTAATTTTTTTTTTGAATTTTTTTAAATAAATTTAGTTTTTAAAATTTGTTAACTTTTTTGATAAGTTTGTTTGGATGTTGAGATGGATCTCTTTGTGGTTCATTGTGGTTGAATGGTATTTTGGGATTGTATACTTTTAAAAAGGTGCTGTTCAATTTTTTTCTGGTAAAGTGTTACATTAGCCTGTTAAAGTGTTACATTAGCCTGTTAAAGTGTTACAATATACTAGTTAAAAAATAGGGGGCACAGGTGGGGTCCACAGGTGGGGCCCACATGTTGGATCCATAAGTGGGCCCACTGGTGGGCCCACTTTTTTAAAAAAATTGAAGCACCCTAAGGTAACCGAATTTTATGTTATAATATGTCATTTTTATGTTACAGTAGACCTCTAAGGTAACTGATAGGGCATGTTACCCTAGAGGTGAAATATGTTACCTTAGGTACCCTAGGGTAACATCGAAATTTGTAACTTATAATTTATGTTACCTTAGCCCAAAAATGGGTCTATAGTAACATTTTAGCACCCTAAGGTAACATAATTTTTTGGTTACCGAAGGCAGTTTATGGTGTAGTGGTTCTATTCTAAATTGTACGTACCTCTTTCCTCCAGCAATCACCACAGTTATATAAGATGGAAAGCAATAAATACAATAAAGAAATCTAGATGATGTGATCCTATGTGAGAGAATGAATGATGCAGCAAATTGGTTTTTAACAAACAATTAACTAACTAATATTTTTTGGGTTTTTTTGAATATTTAATTTTTTTGGGTTTTTTTTCAATAATGATAAAAAAAATAGAGAGAGGTGATACGGAATACCGAAAAGTGCTTCCAAAAATTTCAAAAGAGACAGCGAGGCCTTCTAACGATCTTCTTGTCCAAACTTTTCTCCGCTTCACTATTCCCTAAAAAAGAAAAACAAAAGAAAACAAGAAACTAATCCGAAGAATTAATATCAAGGAGTGAAAAATACCAATAGGCCCCGGCAGCGGCTCCAAAAACTTGGTGTGTCAAAATAACTGCAAGCGCACAGTGGTTAATTGTAACAAATACAGGTCGATCCACAGAGACTATGAATTTGCTACAATTAACCACTGTGCGCTTGCAGTTATTTTGACACACCAAGTTTTTGGCGCCGCTGCCGGGGACTATTGGTATTTTCCACCTCATTTCCCTTTTTGCACCTTTTCCTGCTTGAAATCTGTTTTTATTTATTTTCCAACAAAACAAAATAAAACAATTTATTAATTAATAAAATTACGAAAACGGACATAAAATAGGTATTAAAAATATGATTAATTATGGACCTATCATCTGCGATATAGCTGGAAGTGGACTCATAACCAAAATATTTCCTCTAATAAACTCATATCCATCATTAAGCTTCATGAGAAAATCAACTAATCTCCTGTCTTCTTGTGACTTCACTAATTTTTTTGATATTTGACAAACACAATTAGCACAATCACAAACTAGAAGAGGATCTATAGAATCGAGTTGATCCCATAGCATTTTGATCTTAGTAAAATAAGCTGATACATCATCCTGTCCTTGCCTCAAATTGTGCAATGATTGCTGTAACTCAAACAATGAAGTCCCAGACGCTTGTCCATGCCTTTCTTCAAGATTCAACCAAATTTCTCTAGCTGTTTTGAAGTACAACACACTCCTAGCAATATTTTGATCTAAAACTCCCAATAACCAAGAGATTAACATTGAATTACATCTTTCCCATGCCTTTTGTGTGGAATCATTGAATACTGGTTTAGTAACGGTTCCATCAACAAAACCTGTCTTATTCTTTGCTGAAAGACTAATTAGAATTGATCGTTTCCAGTCAGCATATGAATTTCCATCAAATTTCATCGACACTAATTTCTTTCCCGGATTATCAGATGGATGTAAGTAATATGGAGAAGTAGGATCTTGTGAAGGATCAATATTTTATGTGTTCATTTTGGATCGTAAATGTTTCAGAATTTTGTAAACGAAAAATTGATAATCAAGTACTGAATTATCAAGAAATTTTAGATCGAATCAACAAATATCGAAGAAAAGAATGTATTGATACACCAGAGATCAACACATAACAACAAGATACAAGAATCGCAAAATGAATCACAAATCAAAGATGAAGAAACAGATCTTGAATCAAAGAAATAACAGATCGATGAGATAATCCATCAAAATATCATCAAAAACACGTTGATATCGTCAAAAACACGATGATTTTAACAAGGAAAACAAAGAATCGCAACTTAGTGCTCTGATACCATGTTATAATGAATGAAATAGACAAGAAAGAAAGCTTACTTAAACTGTACTGATCAAAATGAACTACAAGACTCCATTGATAAAAGCTTCAACATAGTTTCTAAGTTGCAGAGAATTACAGAGATGAAAGACAAGAAGAAGATATTTACATTTCTTATAGAAGAAGAAAAATGTAAAAACTAACTATACTACAAAATTGACAACAGCTTTATATTTACAGAATTAGTTACTAACTAACTAACTTCACAGCTGTCATTCTTCATGTGCTGATGTGGCAAGTCTTCCTGGTCAATTACTGATTAGCTTCTGAATTGTTTGTTACCCTGCTACTTTCCTTTTCTTGAGCATTACTAATATTCTCAACAATAGACAGGCTGGAAGACGGGATTACCTGTAAGGTGGCCTTGATTCTAACAAACTCAATCTCAATAATTGTATTTGAGGAACAGAGACGTGTCAATATCCATGTTTGGAAGGTTACAACAATACCGCCAGGCAAGGAGGCTTCAAAAGTGATATTGAAGGACGCAATACCAAATGGCATTGCCTTGAGAACTTTGACATTACAGTGTAAAGTGATTAGAAATAGAATAAACAAATATAATAATAGTAATGCCTAAAGAAGTGTATTGCTAAAAATAGATAGATAGAGACGAACCTCCTTCATGTTATAGACGCAAATAGCCAGCTGTGAGTGATAAACTAGTCTATTCAAAGGAGCGGTATAGAGATTGTCGGCTGCTAGGTCGTAATATCTACGAACCCCAGTACCAATAATCCTTCCACCGATTACTAGTGGATAGACTCCCACACCAAAACCCTACAACATTTTCAATAAAAATGAATCATATACAGGTACACACAAAATAAGCATGGTAATGAAAAATTCACAAATAAAACAAAAACATGAAGATTATAATGAGTAAGGGAAACGTACATCACTATTTTCAACGTCAATTCTGTATTGTTCCAGCTGATTGCTCAAGTCAGAGTTGTCATATTCCTCCTTTAATTCCTGTCGCACTCGATCCCAAAAATCATGGGGTTCCTGATCCACCAACTTCGAAGTATTGAGTATGAATGTATGATTTATACAAATTCCGGGTTTATGGTGAGTGGGAACAAATTCATCGAGATATTCTCTCGCGTGTTCCCAGTAATAACAAAATTCAGATGATTTGATCCTAACAAACTCAATCTGAATCCTTGTAGTTGGGTCTAGCGGAGACACAAATATCTTCGTTTGAAAGGTCTGAACATTAATGATGCTATCATTATCGATCCGCTCATTATTGATGCTCTCATTATCGAACCTCTCATCATTGCTCCTCTCATTATCGCTACTCGGTTATTGATACTCTCATCATCGCTCCTCTCATCGATGATCATTCGACAAGGTGGCTTGAAAATTGATAAGATAAGTTGCACAGATGATTATAGATATATCTCACCGTGTCGAGAACAATAACATTCTCAAAATCTGTCTATAGTCAAAACTCACGAGAATACTGGGCGAGATAAAGGGGCAGATTGTAACCAGAATCCAACATAAACAAAAATATAAACAAAAAATACAAACAAAACATCATAATGGAAAAAAGGGTAAAGCAATCCTAGCTAATAACAACACATCAAACTTAAGAAAACTTACGGTAAATACTTTCCGGTGCCTTGAGGAGGTAGGGGCCATTGCCAGCCTCTGCAGGTATTGTTCTAGGCTTCTTCCTGCTCCAATCATAATTGGAACACTCCATATTGTTAAGGTCAACGAAATTTAACGATCGTGAAAATTTTGTTATGTTAAATGTTTTTAGTGCAAGTTATGATCATGCGTAAGCTATTTAAACTTGAAAAACTTTCTGTAAGTTTGTGCTGACTTCGATGATGTTAGCTTATTAACCTGATAAAGAATTGAGGTCAGATCAATAGGGGCGGGAAGGCACTAATGCCCGCCTCCGAACCCATGGTCTGAAATTCCTACAAAAATCCTGATTCCCTACACCTAGCAGTACCAAGATCATTCACAGATCTAGAAAATCAATCGAAGTCAATAAACATCAATAACATATGTAAAATTCATACACATTAAATATTCTACAAAATTCTTAGTTTTCCACTACAACTGTACAAAGATATTAGAAAACATAAAGTTCAAAAGAATTTAAACATAACAAACTGAATGTAATAATAACTCATAGAATACCACAAGCCTTTAGCTTTTCATTGGTTTGAACCGAAACAAAAGGTAAAGGAATTTTCAATTTTGGACAGTGATCTGCTTTTAATCCAGCTGGCCAAACAAATGATCAATTTATAGACATAAGCAAATACGATGAACATATTTTCCCGCTTCTTTTAGCAACCAGTCTCCCCATTCTTAACAAGCATCTTCCACAAGTGAATCCCTGCTCAAATAAAAAAACAAGAAGGACAACACAGATGAGACATAATTATTTACAACATATATAGCCACAAGCTGACACATGTACAGGATATTAAACCATAAGCAATAATCATAAACATGTAACTACATTACATTGAGTTGATACTTCTGTTTTGTGGTTTACAAAATGGAACTTTCAACGCTACTAAGACACTAACATGCATGTTCACATTTCGTTGTTGACAAGTTTAAACGAGAGTATATCTCTTGATCGAAAATTTCGGTGCAAAAACATTTTAACAAATCTCTTATATTGTTAGGCCATGCTTGATGAAAATCTTCATCAAAGAAACATAATATATCGACTCAAAACAAACGCAACTGAGTTCTAATT
This sequence comes from Saposhnikovia divaricata, assembly GCA_036435485.1. Taxonomy (NCBI): domain Eukaryota; kingdom Viridiplantae; phylum Streptophyta; class Magnoliopsida; order Apiales; family Apiaceae; genus Saposhnikovia; species Saposhnikovia divaricata. The sequence continues at coordinate 237,449,506 of CM071594.1, forward strand.
AAGCTACACATACAAACTCTAATAGAGTCAATGTTAAATAATGAAGAACTTTATTTAGTAAATACTAAATAAGAGGTTTATATATATTATTGAATATAAACCAATAAGTTTTTAATAGTAGTATAATAAAAACCAATAATTCTTATGGTACATGTATAATTACTATATTTATATGAACAACCTATGAGTATAAATAAGGTTGTTATGTAATCAGATTGTAAGAAGAAGAGTTTTATTATTATGAACAAATTTTATTCTCTTTTATCTTTTCTGCACTATTAGAGTATTACTCTAAACCCAACATCTGGTATCAGAGCCTTAAGATCAAGAAGGCACTAATACAATTTTCGCAATATTATTTTTTTGAAGATGGCTTTTCCAAATGCCAACCAACAAGTCATTCCCATTTTTAATGGTGAAAACTACATGTTCTGGAGTATAAAGATGAGGACAGTTTTAAGAGCCACACAAAACTGCTGGGAGGTGGTAGAAAAGGGCATACCTCAAAATGAGGAAAATGCTACTACACAAACAATTGATTGGTCACAAAAGGATGCTGAAGCCTTGAACAAAATTCATATTGCTGTGGCTGATACAATTTTCCCCAAAATTATGAATGCAACTTCTGCGAAAGAAGCTTGGGATATTCTCAAAAATTAATTTGAAGGTAATGAGAAGACAACCAAGATACGCCTTCAGAGACTCAGGCGAGAATTTGAAAACTTAGAAATGAAAAATGGTGAAAGTATCAAAGATTACACGTCTCGAGTAATTAAATTGGTGAATGAGCTGAAGTCAAATGGGGAAAATATAACTGATCAACGAGTTGTTGAAAAAATGTTGGTCAATTTATCTGAAAAATTTGATACAGTTGTTACTGTGATAGAAGAATCCAAAGATCTCACACAGTTAACCATCTCAGAATTAATGGCTTCTCTACAAATTCATGAAGATAGAATGTCCCGAAAAAATGAAGCAGCTGGAGAAGGAGCTTTTCAATCAAAGCACAAAGTTCCATCATTTAAGAAAAATAAAAAGGTTGGACCAACAAAAAGGTTCATTTCCAACAACTTCAAAGAAGCTGACAGAAAAGCCACATTTCCACCATGTCCGAACTCTAGGAAAACAAATCATGCTGAAAAGAATTGTTGGTTTAAAGGAAAAAGCCAATGCTCTTATTGTAAAAAATTTAATCATACGGAGGACGAATGCAGACTAAAAAACCAGCATGCAAGTAGATTGGAGTCAATAGAGGACGAGAACAAATTATTCTTTGCATGTCAAAGCATGTCTAATAAGAAGAACACATGGCTCATTGATAGTGGATGCACGAACCACATGACCAAGGATTCTCAGTATTTCACTGAAATGGACTCAACCATCAAAGTTCCGGTAAGAATGGGCAATGGAGCTATGGTGCATTCTGAAGGAAAAGGAATTGTTATGATTCAGACAAAGACGTCAAATTAAAGATGTTCTCTATGTTCCCAGATTGGATCAAAATTTACTAAGTGTTCCTCAGATGATGCAAAATGGATATTCGAACTATTTTGAAGGAGACATATGCACTATATTTGATACAAAAGGAAAAAATATTGCTGACGTAAAAAATGCAGCAAAAATGTTTTCCTATTCAGTGGGTGAATAAAACACCAGAAAATTCAATGCATGCACAAGCCAATGAGCTAACATGGCTGTGGCATAAACGCTTCGGACATAGCAACTTACAAAGTTTAAAGTTTTTATCAAGTAAAAACATGGTGAAAGGTCTTCCAGCAATTTCAGAAATTATTGGTGTATGTGAAGGATGCCAACTCGGAAAAATGTCTAGAAAGCAATTTCCTTCTGGACAAGCATGGAGAGCATCCAAGAAGCTAGAGTTAGTACACACGGATGTCTGCGGACCTATGAGAACGCCTTCACTTAATAATAGCAAGTATTTTATCTTATTTATCGATGACTATTCTCGGATGACTTGGGTATACTTCTTGAAGGAAAGATCTGAGGTATTTAAAATCTTCAACAAGTTCAAGAGTCATGTAGAAAATGAAAGTGGATTTAGAATCAAGAATCTCAGAAGTGATAATGGGACAGAATATACCTCATCAGAATTTAAAGCATTCTGTGAAAAGGAAGGTATACACCGACAATTGACTGTTCCATATACACCACAACAAAATGGTGTAAGTGAAAGAAAAAATAGAATGGTTATGGAGATGGCAAGATCAATGCTGAAAGACAAAGGTTTGCCAAATAAATTTTGGGCAGAAGTAGTCTATATAGCAGTATATCTTCAGAATCAACTACCTACAAAGGCTGTTAATAAAAGAACACCTCTTAAAGCATGGTCTGGGCATAGACCATCTGTTGGTCACTTGAGGATATTTGGATGTATATGTTACATCTATGTACCAAGTGAAAAGCGCCATAAACTAGAAGATAAAGCTGAAAAAGGAATATTTCTTCGCTACAGTTCACAGTCCAAGGGATATCGGGTTTACAACCCATAAAATAATAAACTTCAAGTCAGCAGAGATGTTGTATTTGATGAAGATGCTTCTTGGGATTGGGAGCATAATGAAATAAAAAAAAGATATGTGGTGACTCAACCAATTAATACAGAACCTACACCAACAATAGTTGGTCAACCTGAACAACATTTTCAGGAGGAGTCTGATAGTTCTTCAGATGATCCAGACTCACCAAGGTATGAATATGATAGTTTTTCGGATTCACCTCCACTAAAAACTCGATGACTCTCTAACTTATATGAAAATACTGAAAGAGTACCTGACCTAGATCCCGAGCAAGTTCAGTTTTGCTACTTTGTCTCGGATGAGCCAAATAGTTATGAGCACGCAGCTCAACACAAAGAATGGAGAGATGCAATGAATGAAGAAATCTCCATGATTGAAAAGAACCATACATGAGTCTTAGTAAATAAACCACCTCACAAGGACACCATTTGCGTAAAGTGGGTGTACAAAACCAAACAAAATCCAGATAGTTCAATTAAAAAATTCAAAGCAAGGCTAGTCGTGAAAGGCTACTCACAACAATTTGGAGTGGATTATAATGAAACTTTTGCACCTGTCTCAAGACAGGACACAATCAGAACAATTCTCGCTCTTGTAGCTCAACGTAAGTGGAATATTTACCAGCTCGATGTGAAATCTACATTTCTAAATGGATTCCTGGAGGAAGAAATCTATATTGAGCAACCACCAGGATTCATAATAAAAGGAAAGGAACACAAAGTATTAAGAATAAAAAAGGCTTTGTACGGACTTAAGCAAGCTCCACGAGCATGGTATAGCCGGATTGATAAATATTTTCATCAACAAGGATTTCAGAAGAGTCCAAATGAAGCAACATTATATATTAAAAAGGAAGGATCTGACATTCTAATTCTTTCTCTTTATGTTGATGATCTTATTGTCACAGGAAGTAATCTTTCAATGATTATTAAATTTAAGCAACAAATGATGAAGATGTTTGAGATGACTGACCTGGGGTTAATGAACTACTTTCTTGGAATGGAGATTGATCAATCTAAAGAAGGAATCTTCATCTGTCAGAAAAAAGTATGCAACCAATATATGCAACCAATATATTAAAGAAGTTCAACATGGAAAGATGTAAACCAATATCAACTCCGCTTGCTCAAAATGAAAATTTGAGTAAGGATGATGATTCAGGGGAAGCTGACTGCAAGCGTTATAGAAGTATAATAGGCAGTTTATTATACTTAACTGCAACCAGGCCAGATTTGATGTATGCCACAAGTGCTCTCTCCAGGTTTATGGGGAAACCAACACAAGCTCACATGAAGGCAGTAAAGAGAGTTCTTCGCTATGTGAAAGGTACCACAGACTACGGGATATGGTTCACCCCTACTGAAAATCCTGAACTGATTGGATATTCAGACAGTGATTGGGCTGGATCAATAGATGATATGAAAAGCACTTCAGGTTACGTGTTTTCACTTGGAAATGGTATCTTTTCTTGGTTAAGTCAAAAACAAAATACAGTTGCGCAATCAACAGCTGAAGCAGAATATATAGCAGTATGTGCAGCAGTTAACCAAGCAATATGGCTTAAAAGGATACTCTCAGAATTAGGTGAAAAACAAAAATCAGCAACTAAAATATACTGTGATAGCACCTCAGCAATTGCTATTGCAAAGAATCCGGTTCAACATCGCAAGACCAAACATATTCAAATAAAGTACCACTTTGTGCGAGAAGCTGAAAATAGAGGAAAAATCAGTCTAGTATAAGTTTTTAATAGTAGTATAATAAAAACCAATAATTCTTATGGTACATGTATAATTACTATATTTATATGAACAACCTATGAGTATAAATAATGTTGTTATGTAATCAGATTGTAAGAAGAAGAGTTTTATTATTATGAACAAATTTTATTCTCTTTTATCTTCTCTGCACTATTAGAGTATTACTCTAAACCCAACAGTCAAGTACGAAAAAACAGCCATGTTCGCTTCTCACAAACATAATTGGCAGCTTTTGCATTGCAATATCAACTTAACCACATAAATAATGCAACAGAAGGTGCTCCAATAATCAGATTATCTGTTCTTTTTCCTTATTTGGTTCAGGGAACTTGTATATAACATAACCAATTGTTTGTCATAGATAGGCTAAACAATTATTACCTAAGTAAATTGTAACCAACCAGTTTCTTAAGCAAGCTACCATCTGATGCAATCAACCAAACACAGTTGCTCTTGACAGAATGACAGAACAGTATCATTTAAAGACTAAAATTTATAAAGGTTTAATGACAAAATTTGAACTTATAAAGGTTGAACAACAAAATATAAAGGCTTTCCATCTTGAGGACTCAATATGCTCCGGGTTGGAAGTAGTAAAAAGAAGCCACTATGTTGCCTGCCGCTTAAAGTCTTATTACAACAATTTACAGTAACTGCTAAGTTTAATGATTTTGTCAATTAAGAACTGTACTTTGTTGCTTTCTTTTTTCTTGTAGATATGGACATCGTTATACACAACTGAGCAAGCAAACTACCATCCCATTACAAATAACATCATTGTCCCCTTGGAGTGACATTGAGCTCTCTGTTCGGTAGTTCCTTGGTTGTTCTTTCAATCCAAAATTCTACATAATATGTACATTTCTAAAAATTGGAAAGCACAAGTTAGATAAGAGGCAGAGTTCTCATTTAATTTGGTTTCGTAACTTGAATGCTACAGCTGTTCCACATTTCTCATGGCTTTTCAGGACAACTTTGTTCCAAATTTTATATGGCCTAGGTCTAAAGTTTTAGTCAATTATTTAGAGTTGTTGCTTCACTTAAAAGAGAGTTACCCCTGATCCTTCGTTATCAACAGAGTTAGTTCAACAGAATAACAGTAAAGAGGAATCAGAGGACAGAGTTGTTAGAAGCACTACTATGGGAAGCAAGGATACCTTGACAATATAGACGGGCTATTTTACTAATATACACGGGATGGAAGATGGATTTACCTACATATCAACATGTACTCAAGAATCAAAAAATTTCTTAATTTTAGGCATAATAATCCTATGAACTATAGTTGCAGGTCAATTCGAATACTGCAATCCAACAAACGTCATTGCATAGTCTCTTTTTTCTTAGAAATTAAAAGTACTAGAGCTAAATACACATGCACACAAAAGTATTTTTTGGATGGGTACGTGATAAGATATATTTTTATATATATTTTAGATAATTTTATTCCCATATTTAATTGCATTTTGCATTGATTTGGATATTTATTTAATAAATTTTGATGTTTTATTGCAGGAAGGCAAGAATTTCTAAGTTTGGAAGAATTTGGGCTTAAAGTGCTATTTTGAAGCTAAAACTGGAAGAAATTCGGATTTATTGGGCTACACTCACCTCCTACAGTATTTATTTCATATCCATAGTTGTAGGAGTCGGATTTGGACGATCTTAAAGTCCACGTGAAGCTTAGAAAATTATCTTCAATTCAGAGGGATTAAATAAGCAAAAATCTGATTGGAGCAGCTCGAAATCTGAGGAGCAATTACAGTTCCGAATTTTAATGGATTTGGAATTTTCTTGAAATTCGAGAAAAATAAAGAAAAGACAAAATAAAGAAATAAAGTGCAAAAAAGAATAAAAAAATAAGGAAAAAGAATTAGGAGTTTGGAGCAAATTGGAATATTTCAAACACACCCCAAAACCTTCATTTGACTTTATAGGATTTTGGTGCAGCAAAATTTGAAAACAAAAGTGCGGCATGATAAAGTAATTACCTTTAACATCTTGAAGCATTAAATTTGAAGCATTAAATGATTAGCACTTTAGCATTACCATATTTACAAGTCTAATATTTAACCCATACTAAGAGCATCTCAAAGGCTAACAATCTCTTAGCTATAATAGTGACGTGGCAATATTTTTAGCTAATAGCTATTTTTTTTTTTCTCCAACGGTAAATTTTTAGATAATGGGTTTCACATCTTCTATATTTGGCTAATGTCTATAAATTATAAATAATATCTAAAATCCACATTATCCACTTATATTATGACACATCATCAATCTCATATACTTTTCTTTATATTTATTAGTAAAACTAATTATTTTATAATATAGCTAATCATTATAGCTAATTCCGTTGGAGTACAATACCTTACAGGTTCAGCAAATTGTATATAACCATTATTTTATATTATTTTAGCTAACCATTTTAGCTAATGCCCTTGAAGATGCTCTAACACTCTTGCAAACAAAACACAATATACGTAAATATTATATTATATTAATTATAATATTTTATAAGAAAATAACAATATATTTAGTACTAGTCAATTTTATTTAAAAAATTATTTGAAATATGAAAAGTTATAAATTTACAATTTTTAATATTAAATATTATGAATTGAATAAATGTCTCACTTGTACAAAAACTAATAATTTTGATAATGTAATATATTTTTTTAAATAATCACATTCAAATTAATTACATAAAAAACATATTAAAGGATTATTATATATAGAAAATATACAGTTCGAGATGGAGTTTAAGAATTTTCTAATTTCTATCTAATCATCATTTAAATCTATCTTTTTTTTTTTTTTTTGAAGAAAAGAAACCATTCTCATTAAGAAAAATCATGCAACAAAGTCTCCAACAACAAAACTGGAGGAGACGATAATGTGTTTTGACAATCTAGCGAACAAGGTAAACGAGCCATCAAATGGGCTGCTTTGTTCGCTTGCCTTTTAACAAACTGAACTGACAAACCTGATCTAGAAATAATTAGCGCACGACAGGTTTCCAGAATATGTCCAACTTCCAACTCGTTCTCCTGGAAATTTTTGATAGCTTGCACACAAAGAAGGGAGTCTGACTCTATACAAACCTCTTGATAAGGCAAAGAAAGGATCCAAGTAATACCTTCCTGCAAGGCTAAAGCTTCAGCCTCCATCACCGTACTAACCATTTGAAGACAAATTGTTCTGCCCTGCACAAACGTTCCTCGATGATCGCGAAGAATAAGTCCTATACTGAAAGTATCTTCACCCATCTTAACAGAAGCATCCACATTGAGTTTCCAGCACCCTTCATTAGGAGGCTTCCACTTATGACACGATTTAGCAACATTCCCTGCATTATTAAGCCCCTGGATTTGACTTCTCCTCTGATTTGCTTCCCTCCAATCTGATACCGTTTTATTGCTCCAGTCCATAGCTATCACATTATTAACCACCTTATTCTCCCACACTCGTTTGTTTCTGAAAAACCATATTCCCCATAACACTTTGGCCACTGTCTCCATCTCCTCAGTCGACGTGCTATTAATTTTCTGAATGAGCCATTCTGGAACAAACTCTACCTGCTGCATATCATAGACTACTCCTGCATATTGCCAACAACTTGAAGCAAAGGGACAATCAAAGAAAACATGAGCTAAATGTTCAATGTCTGCCATACACATCGGGCAAGTTATAGGTAAACGCACTCCCTTACTACTTAGCCTTCTTCGAACAGGGATATTATTTCTGCAAAACCGCCAAAGAAAAATTTTGATCTTATGAGGAAGATTTAAATTCCAGAGTTTATTCCAACCACCAGTTTGAATCACATTACTCACTCCCACATTAGAGTCATGCCAAAGTTGATATCCTGTTTTGACTGAGTATTGACCATTAGTCGATCGTGACCAAGCCAGACGATCCATTGCTTGATTCTGAGGGACACGCATTGCTAAAATCAACTTCGCATCTGTTTCTGTGAAGAAAGAATTCACCTTATCGACATCCCAGCTTTTCGAATGTGGTCTGAAAAAATGAGATACAGAGACCTGATCTGAATCATACTCCACATCCTTAGCCACATAAAAATCTTCCTTGTCCTTTAACCTAGGGTCTTTAACTGCTTTGATGTCATTCCCATCTCCAAGAACCCACCTAAAACCCTTAGCAAGACTCTCTTTTGCTGTCATAATCCCCGACCAAATATAACTGGAACCTGGGCTTCTTGAGGCATGAAGAAAATGCGAGTTTGGATAATAGCGTGCTTTGAAAACACGAGCAACCAGAGATTGAGGCTTTTTAATAAAATTCCAACAGTGCTTCCCCAATAGTGCTATATTGAAACCATAAAGGTTCCTAAAACCCATACCCCCCCTACTCTTCGATGAACTCATTGCATCCCATGAAAGCCAGCTTATACCACGTCTGTCATTAGAACTAGTGCACCACCAATACTTGTTAAGCATCCTCTCCAATTCTTGACACAAAGATTTTGGCATTAAAAAGCATGACATACAGTACGATGGAATGGATTGAGCCACGTTCTTAATCAAGATTGACTTACCTGCTCTAGATATTGTCTTCGACTTCCATCCTTGCAACCTTTTACAAACTTTATCCTTAACAAAATTGAAGACCCTCTTCTTAGACCGACCCACAATCGAAGGGGGACCCAGATATCTGCCATTTGCTAAATCATTACTCACTCCCAATATCCCAGACAATGCAGATCTTTCAGCTTGATTAACATTGGAGCTAAACATAATTGCAGACTTCTGGAAATTCACCGACTGACCCGACATAGCCTCATAATCAGTTAAAAGAGACTTAACAGCATTAGTCTCTGCTAGATTAGCTCTAAAAAACAGGAAGCTATCATCCGCAAATAAGAGATGTGTAATAATCGGTGCTGTTGAGCTGACTTGAGAACCATGAATACTACCTTCAGTAGCAGCTTTGTCCAGTGCATTAGATAAACCCTCCACACAAAAAAGAAAAAGATATGGGGACAGGGGATCCCCTTGTCTTAAACCCCTGGAAGGAGACACAGGACCTACAGAGCTACCATTAAAACAGAAGTCATAAGAAACTGTAGTGACGCATAACATTATCCACTGTATCCACTTGTTGCAGAAACCCAAAGCATGCATCCTAGCCTTCAAATATGACCAATCCACCCTATCATAAGCTTTGCTTATATCCAACTTCAAAGCAATTTCGCCTTCACTTCCTCGTTTTTTCCTTTGCATATGATGAACAACCTCGAAAGCCACTAACACGTTATCAGTTATACTCCTCCCCGGAACAAAAGCGGACTGATTTTCAGAAATAATATTAGGCAAGAGATTTTTCAACCGATTAGAGAGCACCTTTGCTAATATCTTATACAAGACATTGCATAGAGCTATAGGTCGTAAATCCTTCATACAAACAGCATTTTCCTTCTTAGGTATAAGAACCACATTTGTGTCATTTAGATGTGCTGGAAAAGAGCTTGAATTGAGCCATTCCTTGCAACACTCATAGACCTCTCGCCCCAAGATAGACCAAAATTGCTGAAAAAAAGCTGGATTTAAACCATCCGGACCCGAAGCTTTATCAGGGTGCATCTGTTTAATAGCAATTGAAAATTCTTCATAGGACATCTCTGCCACAAGCATACAGTTCTGCTCCTCTGTAATACGATTACCAGTTGCACTTTGGTCTGGCATATTAGCATTATGATCGTTCGTGAACACTGCAGTGTAATACTCCTTCACCATACGACACATATCATCATGATTGCTTACTTGCTCACCTGAATCAGATTCAAGAAAAGGTATATTATTTGTTTTCTTCCTCGCTGATGCACTCGCATGAAAAAACTTTGTATTAGCATCCCCTTCGGTTAGCCAGAAATTCTTCGCCCTTTGCTTCCAATAAACCTCCTCATGAATTAGTAGATCATTTAGCTTTTCCTTCTCCATGAAATACTTTCTAACCCCCTCATCATCCATACGATCAACCAACAAACTCAGTACTTCTTTCTGCCTTTTGATTTTGTCTCGGAATTTATGAAAGAAATTCCTCCCCCACCGAGCCATAAAACTTGACACTGAAATAAGCTTTGGTAAAATATGAATAGGAGGCAGCTCTAGCCAAAACTCTGAAACTTCTTTACGAAAATTCGGTTCTAACAGCCAAGTGTTTTCGAATTTAAAACGGAATTGTTTCTTCGAGAAAGACGTACTAATCAAATCCAGAAAGATAGGATCATGATCAGAAGTCGATACATGAATAACATCCAACTTGCAGAGAGGAAAACGACTCCACCAATTCTGAGTAGAGAAAGCTCTATCCAACCTCTCCCGGACCCAATCGCTAGTCCCCCGACTTTTCTCCCATGTGTATTTTCCCCCATTTAGGTCAATTTCTGAGAGCATACAGTCATCGATGGCTGTTCTAAAACCATCCATTAAGCTTTGCGGATGTGGAATTTTACCCCACTTGTCTGATGCATACAACAGGTCATTGAAGTCTCCTATTATGCACCATGGAATCTGAGATATGTCTGCTAGCTTCCTGATTAAATCCCAAGATTGCTTTCGATGAGCTCTTTCTGGTAAGCCATAGAAGCAAGACAAGCGCCACACAACAACATTATTCTCCAAAAAATTAACATCAACGTGATTCTGTGAATACCCAGCCACTTCACAAGTCACATTACTTCTCCAAAAAATTGCCAAACCACCACTACGTCATACTCTATCAACTGAAAGGTACCAATCATTCATTTAAATCTATCTTGAAAATAACAATCACTCATTTTCTCGTGGTATACTGTTCACATTTAATTCATATCTTATTTTTTTTGTTCTTCCATCTCCTAATATTTATATCTTTAAAATAATTTTATATTATTATTTTATTTATTTTTTTACTAAAATAAAGTTTTTATTTAAGTTAATTATTTTCAATGCATATTATTATTTGCTCTTAATTTTAGAATATTATTCTTCATTAAATAAAAAATCTTATAAAAACATAAATTAATTTTGTGAAATATAAATAATTTTACAAGATATGTAACTAAATCTTATATTATTATTATTATTATTATTATTATTATTATTATTATTATTATTATTATTATTATTATTATATTTTGCTAACCGATTATATTGTTTATGATAATTGTATATAGACTATGCAGCAAAAGCAGTAAATGCAGTTATGTTTGCACAGAATATGAAAGAGGGTTAAAAATGTAATCTCTTTTTACTGCATAAAGCAAAACATAACTGCATTTAGCAATTATGAAAAATATTTATTAAATAAAAATAAATTTATAACTTTTTTTATATTAATAATATTATAATGTCTTTCAAATCATCCTGACCATTATCCTATTGCAATAGTTTATTTAAGTAAAATTATATTTATTCCTTGTCGAAAATATAATTATATACACATATTCTAATTTATAATTCCAATGAAATTTTAATTTAAATAATATAAAAGAAGTAATGCAAAATTACTACAACTTTTTAAATCTGATGGCCAGAATACCAAATTTGAAAAATGTAGTCAAAATTATCAGCAAAATACAATTTTCTCGAACAGGATATCTTAACTACACTTATCTCAAGATATGCTTTCGAGAATTGTATATCCAGTATTTTTTTTATCGAAATATTTTTTTTTTGATTGTGTATTCTCAAATACGCTTTATCAGTCTGGGTATTTGCCTGAATACCGATTTCAGAACTAAATATATCATCCAAAATCTTTTTAAATAATTTTTCGTAAAAAAACATATTTTTCTACTAAAAAATACTAATTTTTTTCAATAGCCAACCAAGAAATGGATATATCTCATCAGTGAATATGTCAAAGATTTGAGAATAGACATGTACATATACATGTACATTTGTGTATTATTTCGTGTTTGTGTGAATATAGTATGTAATGTGCCTTAAAAAAGGATTTGATATTTGTGATGGATATGAATTGTTTAGAACGATCACATGTTCTTAAATTAGACTTACAATGTTGAAAGAGGTTGTTCTTAATATTTTGGGTTCTTGGTGAAAACCTTTTTGATTAGAATTTTTAGTGTTGATATTGAATTATATATATAATATACTTGAATCATTTAACACATTTTCATGCAAGCAATCTAACTGATGTGGAAGTAATGTGTCTAACTGATGTGCAAGAAATTTAACACAAAATTATGTTGAAGTTAAATAAAATTTCTCAGAGAGATATTTGTATCTACTTGGATATGAAAAACTTAATAAATAAAGAAGTGGCTTGTGCACTTATATTAACCGTGCACAACGCACTTTTATAACGTCGAATAAACGTAGTAAAAGATAAATTAGATGTCTAACTCTGTCTATACTAAGATGGTGCAAGTTAGCATATTTTAATTTTTCCTTTGACTAGTACACGGCTTAGATTTATGTTGATATAATTGCTACATAATGCAAATGGGTCAAAGGATGGTAATGAATTATAAATGTAACAAGTACCATATACACGGTTGAAAATTGTATTAAGATTTTAATATATAATTACAAAAATAAAAACTAATTTATTATAATTCAACACATTTTAACGCAAGCTAAAGAGTATTAACTGAGAGATATTAAAGTAAATTTAATAAAAGATTATTGAATAAAAATAATGAATGGAAAATTTATTGAACTTTTAAATAAATATCAAAAAATGATTTATACATTTTAAGTCATATATTAATCACATTATTACATATATTGATTTTACATGAAAATATAGTTAAAATTAATTTAATGATAAAATAACAAAAATAATTATAAGTAATTTTACGTGAAAACAACGTTGGAAAATAAAAAAAGATTAATAACATTATAAAATAGCTAATGGGGAGAAATTATTTATTTGCTCTATAAAAATTATCTCCTTCAAGTTTGATTATATAGAAAAAGAAAATTAATCAGCTAAATTGAGCTCAATATCAATTCAAAAATTATGCTGCCGGGTGCGAAGTGCAATAAGTCTAAACCAAGGGGATGCAAAGTGTCAAAAATTTATATGTTTATTTGTGAAAAGTCTAATTTACCCCTCTTGACTAACGATAACAGTAAAACTTAACGGTGCAAATATAAAAAAGTGCAAAGTGTAACGAGTTAGAAAATTAAGGGATGCAAAGTGCATATAATTATACTATTAGGTGCGAAGTGCAAATAGCCCGAACCAAGGGGATGCAAAGTGTAAATTAGTCTGATTTAATTAGTAAAGAAAATGGTTGAATTGGTTTAATTTAATCGAGTTGATCGCATCCCATGTATAATTAATTCATGTGTAAAAGTTAATAATACAATATTACTTGTATTTAAATTGTGGATATTAATTGAAAATTTTATATACTTCCGTATCATATCATGATTATCACGATCACCGATTACAAATTTATCGAAAAGTTAAAATCGTCTATTTACTATTGCCGAAAAAATTTGCAGTAATTTTGAATAAGGATTACAAATAGACGATATAAATAATTTTATTTTATCGTTTTACCTTAAAATAATTGTACTTTTAGATAATTAATATTTTATATTAACATAATAATTATAATGTTCTAATAAAGATTGCTAAAATTTTATATTAAGTATTAAATAAAGTGTATATAATATAAGTTTAATAGGTACAATTAATGACTAATTAAATTGCTATTAAATGCAAGGAAATTATTTTAATAAAAAAATCAAAATTGTGAAAAATCAAGAAAATTATTTTGAAAATTCTGAGCGAAAGCCTTTCTGATCTCCTGCTATTATAATAGATTTAGTAATAAATATAATTGTGCATTTGATAAATAGGTAGTTGGAATACAATTTTATTTGGATATATTTCATGTCATTGAAAAACTTTACTTGGAACATAAGTCTATTTTAACATCAAAATTTATTTATTTTTTAAAAATAAAATTTATTTATTTGGATATATTTTGATGCTGGAACCTAGCTACTCTTTTGAAATATAATTAGCATCGTTGGACTTGCTCTCATATTGTCCCATTGTTTGTATTGTAGTTATTTGCTTTCTTTCCGTCATTGTATTACAGTTACGTACCTTCGTTATTTTTTTTGATAGTCAACTAATTCATTAATAAAAAGTCATATGATATCTATAAAACAATCAAAATTATACAAATACGTATTAATATAAATTAAATCAGAAATTTCTTCATTAAATCTACGCTCGTATCGCTGATATATACAACATTTTTAAAGAGACAATCTAACAATCTCCTGTTAACAATCTCCTGTACTCGTGAGAAATACATATATTTGATTTATCGAAATGCATTCAAACAACTGTCGATGATCGCAGTTCCATATGACCCAAATCAATAAACCAATATAAAATCGTGCAAATTTACGATCCCGGATAACAAAAACAACAAACTCTCAAAAGAGAGAGAACAAAACCCATAGCAAAACTTACCAAAGGGATACTAAAACTCTCATTAAAGAGAGAAATTTATTTGAAAAAGAAACAAAGACAAGAGATTACAAGAAAAAAAACTGTTATGGTTGATGAGAGCCCCTAAACCATAAAATAAAAATTAGGGTTTTTTTTGGGAGAAAGGGAAAAAGAGAAGGAGGTTAATATCTATAGTTACCTTCGTTGTTTTTTGTATCTTTTATATCATATCTTTATTTTTATAAATTTGAATTAATTTTTTAAAAATAATTTGAATGCAAACAACAACAAAAGAATTTCATAAGCCTATTTATGTATTAGTAATGATACTTATTTAATTTTCTAAATTGGATACTTCAAATGTACTGAAAAAATTTAAAGCGCAACAAGATTGGAACTTGGGACTCTCTCCCCAGAAATTTCCAGTTATGTTATGATTTCAAATTCACTCATTGACATGTATAAGAATGTGGACAAATTGAAGCAGCGTTGGAACTCTTCTCAATATTGCTAGCTGAAAATATGCAGCCTACTTATGATACTAGTTTCGTGAGAGTTTTATGTGCATTAAAAAAAAGACATTTACTTATTTGA
This sequence comes from Saposhnikovia divaricata, assembly GCA_036435485.1. Lineage (NCBI taxonomy): Eukaryota > Viridiplantae > Streptophyta > Magnoliopsida > Apiales > Apiaceae > Saposhnikovia > Saposhnikovia divaricata. The sequence continues at coordinate 237,464,846 of CM071594.1, forward strand.
CAACGATAGTGTGCAATTTCAGGTACCCGGACAAGTAGGTTCTGTTGAGGAAGCTTACCATTTAATTAAAAGCATGCCACTGAAATGCATAGCTATTGACTGAGGACTCTATTGGCTACTTGCCGAGTTCATGGAAATGTCAAATTAGGAGAAGCGGCAAAGAGGCCTTGTAATTGATAACCAGACCATAGCAGCAATATGTGCTCCACAGCAAACATCTATCTATGCATGATTGCAGGAAGGACAATGAAGAGATGTGATAAACGAGATTCATTCAGTTATCAACGAAGACTAGAGGTTCCAGAATCAATACCTGACATAGGCCATTCAACCTACAGTGAATTGGAAATCAAACAATGTGCAGAAACATTTATCGGAGGAGTGCTTAGAAGGATGCATTGGTAAAGATGTTCTAAATATGCCACAAGATCACATATCAGCTTATTAATGATCTTAACCAATTTAGCAAGACCGTCCTGCATAATGGGATGAGATGCCTTTAGAACTTGACTTATTGCAATTAAACTCGGAAAGGAAAAGAAGTTAAAGATTCGCACCAATTAATATATTAATAAACTCTGCATTTGTAAAACCTGGATAAACAGTCTAGTAGTGTATACTTTGTCAATACAATTTATTTCATAAATTTAGATGAGATAACACATGGCGTCCAAACAAAGTTCCATGTTTTCAGACCTAATGAATATACTGTGTGTCCATGTGATCGACTCATGCTAATATGCTTTCTTCTTGTTTTTGTCCTTCCATTCTTGGATTAACGCTTCTATCCTTGCTTCAACAGCTTTGTGAAACCCAGGATATGGTTCATAGTGTAATAACATTAGTACCTGGATTCATCAAGAAAGTATTAATATGATTCAAGACAGGAGAAATCAGTTCCCATAAAATTTTGGAAGGATGGAAAACAAATATACCTCAAGTAACACAAAGAAAGGTGCCATCAGAAAGGCCTGAATTAGATTATCCAAAAGAGCTGGCGCTCGCTTCTATAAAAACAAATTACTCTGTAACATGTTACAGATTAAAGTATAAATGATATCTGATTAGAAGATATTACCTCAAACACACCATGGCCTATAAACTGTGCAGTCCAACAAATTATCTGAGCTGCCAGGACGACCTGAAATTAAGAAGGGAAGAGTATTGGAAATTGCTAAAATTTTGATTCATATGGCCGATGAAGAAGGTGCCTATGAATTAATAACCTAGACTTCTTTCAAAAATCGGGGGGTGTATGTACATATACGGTATATCCTTGATATTTAACCTTTCTATGCACTTTTGTTTCATCCCAAAGACAGATATCTCTACTCTTTGGAAGCAGAGCCTTTCTATTCTTGTGCTAAGTTTTGGATGAAAAAAGACTCCAAGGACTACTCAGTAGTTTTCTACTTGATACAGTATAAACCATGCAGATTGTGTTATCAGAATTCAGAAGAGTAGGGAGACCATTATCAAGGCTAATTACTTGAGCTTAAATGAAGTTGATGTCGCTCAAGTATTTGCAACACAAGAAGTGCACCTTCACGGCTTCATCAATCATCAACAAGACATCTCATGTTGTCAAAGCAAATGATAAATCAAGAGCTTCAGGTTATGGAACGCTTCTCCAAAATATACGTTTTTGGTTAGTCTCATAATTTCCTTACATTTTTAAGAAACTATCATTGGTCTACTAAGTGCCTGTTTGGCTGAACTTTTTTGAAGGACTTACGGACTTATTTTCGGGTAAAAAATTTATATTTTGATAATTTTTTTGTATATAAGTATTTAATGTATGTTTGAGATTCAATAAGTTACAAAAATAAGTTGGAAAGTTAGGAATCTCTAACTTTGTCTTAAAATAAGTTGACTTATTCTGGAAAAAAGTTCCCCCAAACACCCCCTAAATATTAATAAGCATATAAAAAGGGGATAAGTTTAAGACTACCCATATAAACTATTAGATTTTTAAATATATACTACCAACCTTTCTAAAATTATAAAAATACCGACCTTGTTTTCAAAATTCCAAAAATACTACCTTCCTCAGTTGCAACTTTTGCAACCTCATTTGCAACTTCCAGTTTTCAAATTTCTGATTTCAAGTTCTGGGGTTCAGATGACATTTTCGACCGCTTCTTTGGAATATATATATATAACTGTTACAACCTCAGTTGCAACTGAGGTTGAAAAAGTTGCAACTGAGGTTGCAACTGAGGTTGCAAAAATTGCAACTGAATACTGAAAGTTGCAAATCAGAAATCCACCAATTATGAGTGCCCCTGGCAGGGCTTTGCAACCCAAATTCACCAATTATGAGTGCCCTTGCGGGGCCATGCAACCCAAATTCACCAATTATGAGTGCCTCTGGCGGGGCCTTGCAACCTCATTTGCAACTGAGATGCTACAAATTTCTGATTTCAAGTTCTGGGGTTCAGATGACATTTTCGACCACTGAGGAAGGTAGTATTTTTGGAATTTTGAAAACATAAAATTATAATGAGGTAGTATTTTTGAAAAAATGATTTTATAGAAGTGAAAAGATAGTTGGATGGTAGTAAAATTGGAAGTAATTGTTAAAATCTTATGTATTTATGTAAATATCCCTATAAAAAGACAATGATTTCATAACCACGTATACGGTTTATCACTGAAAAATTGCAGCAGAAAGTGAAAACATCAGTTCGTACATTTTCAATTTAAAGGGCTAAAACATAAATTTGCTAAAACAAAATTACAATTCAGCAAAAAGAAAAAATAGAAAAATTGATATTGCAAGTACCTTCCAAGCTAGAGAGAAGCCCAAATGACTTGCAAGGAAACTGGCAAACACCCAATAGCCCAAACAGATAAAAGCACCAAGAGAACCAGCTTTGTAATCAAGCCCAATGTAGAATAAACCAAATATCACAGTTAACAGAAACCCAAAATTGAAAATCAAAGGATGGCCCAAAACCAAGATTTGAGAAAAATTAAAAACTGAAGGAGTGAAGTAGCAGAGAATGAGGGCAGTAAAAAAAATGGGTCAAACAAAAATGGTATGAATGAAAATATTAACTGGGTTGTGGTGGTATGATCCATAGAATGCAAAGTGTTTTTCAAGATCAAACAATCCCATCTTTCTATTTTCGAAAGCAAATAGATTTTTAGGTTTGTTCTATAATAGTTGTTCGACAATTTACGAATCTATATATAAGTGGCCAATTTGGTTAAGTTAGTGTTCTGTAAAGGATTAAGGTTTCGTCCAGGAAAGAAAAGAAACGGCAAAAGTGTTAAAGCTCCCACCGGGAATTTTGCAATACGTCAAGTTAGTGTTCTTGTTGTCTAAAGCCACCCTAGTTACAAAAAAATTATTGAAAATGTTGGCCCATGCAGGTCTCGAACCTGCGACCTTCGCGTTATTAGCACGACGCTCTAACCAGCTGAGCTAATAGGCCATGTTGTCAGCTTACTAGTTCTGGCATATATAATATATTTCAAGAATATCGAGTTTCTGTGTATAACAAAATTAAAATTTGATACCCGTTTGTAATTACTAGTGAGTTTACTGTACAGTCATTGACTCATTGCTTAATGTAGACATGGTGCATGCAATTCATACAAAGGGGTGGATACAAATACTCTCCTTATCCTTTTTATTTCTCTTCCCCTGAATAACAAACAAAACAAGATAAAACTAGCTGTGAATAAATCACTAAACATGGCTGAAGCTATCATGAGTTTCAGTACCATTATCAAACCTAATGCTCACACTTCTTGTCTTCGAACTACTAGACTGGACTTAAACTCTTTGTCATCGAAATCCGTAAGTATTTGTTTTTTTTTTTGCTCTTTCCACTTTAAGTTCTAGTATCACTGGATATTGTACCTTGAACTATCAATGCTTGCCTTTGCAGCTCAGGCAGTGCTACTCAAGTTCTGGATTTAGCAATGGTTGTCAAAAGGTACGTAAAACACATTGTGTGTGCACGCACACACAGGGATTGATGATGAGCAGTACTAGGTTTGTTGCATTTAATTATTGGTACAATTATTTGAATTTGGCAAAATAGGTTGAGGGCATCAAGAACAAGAGAGCAGAAGTACAAAAAATGAAAGCTTTGCCAGATTTATCACTGATGGTTGTACTAGTTGAGCACATGGAAGGCCAGAGAGACATGATTACGCACAAATCTATTTGGCACCTTAGTGATGTAGCTATGAAGAATGTTTGTGAGTATTACTTACATAATTGCATTAATCATTATCTTCATTATTACCATTTTATTTTCAAGAATTTGTTATTTGGTGTTAAAATGATAATCTTGACTGTGATATACTGCAAACTGTTTATAATCAACTGATATTTTGCTTCTCTATTTAGATACTTTTTACATCATGTTCACATGCTGGGGATGTTGCTTCTTTGGTTCCACAAAAGTGAGCAATCCATACTACTCTCTCATTCTGTATTTCATCCTTTTTGAATCATTACAACCGATTTTCAAGTGTCTAATAAAACCCTTGATATGGCTTAGGATCCCTACTATGATTCAGAGCAGTACAGGAAAGATGGAGGAGATGGAACAGGGCATTGGGTATATGAAAAGGTAAAGAGTTGTTCTGCTTGGTACTGGTCATCCATCCTTAATTTGTAATCATAATTTTAAAACAAACACAAAGGTTACCTTCATCTTTAAGGATTAAGTTTAACTTAGTACGAATTGTCTAATTTGAGATTATTGTTTCTGCAATAAAACCAAGCAAAAGACTAATGTCTGCAATGTATACATGTCGATTCTAGCAAGAGGACATAGAAGAGTCAGCTAGAGCAGCATTGTGGAGAGAAGAGCTAATTGAGGAGATTGAGCAGAAGGTTGGAGGGCTCCGAGAACTGGAAGAAGCTGGCAAGAAGGAGGAGGAGCTTGTTCGTTAGCGATGTACATACATATAATATACCATCAAAAACTCAATCTCTTCTAACTTCCTAATATGATGTTATTAAATAAATAATCTTTTTCATATATATGTGATAAGTGGATTTTATATCCACTATTTGCCTTCCGTTCGGACTTAAAACAGTTGCAAGATCTCGAGTTTCGTTGCCATTTGATGTGTTTTTGTGTAATTGGTGTAGGTTGTGTCGTCGAGGACAGGATGGGCTAAAACAATGTTATGGTGGTGTGAATTTAATCCGGAGTTAGCACATGGAAATAAGAGCAAGGCAACAAGTCAAGTTGTAGAAGTTTTGTGGAAGTTTTGAAGCTTTTCCAGGGTCAAGAAGGCGCCCTAGCACTTGGTTAGGCGCTAGAGCGCGCCAGGAGGAAATTTTCCAGGGAGAAAGAAGCGCAGGGGCGCTTGCCAAGGCGCAGGGGCGCTCAACGAAGCGCAGGGGCGCTTGCCAAGGCGCAGGGGCGCTCAACGAAGCGCAGGGGCGCTTGCCAAGGCGCAGGGGCGCGCGAAGCTAGCAAATTTCAGGGATTAGCAAGCGCAGGGGCGCCCTAGAGAGCGCAGGGGCGCTTGTGCGGGTCTTGGCAAAAATATGTTGCTTTTTCCTCCGGGTCGTTTTGGTTTTGATCCATATTTTTGTTGGGCTTATATAAATACTTTGTAACCTAAAACCAGGGAGATATCTTCAGTAGTAGCAACCTCTAGTTATTATCATCTATCAACATTTTCATATCATTTACAAGAACAATTTCAAGGAATTTCTCCAAGCTAGTGACAAGCAAGGATTATTCTTGGAACCTTTGTACTCTTCTATTTTGGGGATTTATTTCTAAACTTTATTCTTCTTTTCTTTTAAATATTTGTTGTTTTAGAATCATGTTATTGATAGAACCCATGATGGCGATTAGGTCGATTATGGGCTAATTCACTATCATGGGGTTCCAATGGATTCAATTTCATAACTATTGTGTTTGACATGTGATTGATGTTGGGTGATTTATTTGTGATAATCTAATATGGTTGGGTTTAATTGATTGATGTGTAGCTAGCATCTTATGTATTAATCCTTGTTGATTGCGAAAGTGGATTCTAGGGTTGAGAATAAGCCATATTAGCATGAGTTCATGAATTAATTGTTATTCTTGATTAGTAGTATGTTTTTACCCAATTCATATTGCCTCATGTAATCTTAAAGATAACTTGTGCTTAAACCAATTGTGTTTCCAGATTGTATAGACATATATGATTTGAACGTAATTTGGTGTCTTCTTGATTTCTATCTCTTGTGGATATTAAGTGGTTTGATACGAGTGTACTGAAAGGTAGCTCGTATTATTGTCGTGTTATCTGATTAATTATCCTATTATCACCCATGTCGATTTGCTGTGTCAACCGTAGTGAAGTTGAGGAAGTTGGAATTCCATGCCTTCTCATATTAAGAACTCTTATTTGTAATTTACTTGCGCTTAGTTAATTAAAATAGTTAATCAAAACCAAATTTGATACTTGGTCAAGCATTAAGAAGTAGCCATACACTGTTGAATAGGTATTAAATTGGCATTTACACCTAGTCTCTGCGGAACGAACTCTATTTATCACTTGCTATTTGTGATCGCGTATACTTGCGTGTTTACGAGTCAACAAGTTTTTGGCGCCGCTGCCGGGGACTTCGGTGTTATTTGTAGTTTAAGTGCTTGTCATCAGTGGTCGTTATAGATTACTGACTTGAACTATTTTTTTTATTTGATGGATTATTGGGAGCAGGACTTCATAATTGTGTGTGAGCTGTGTGCAGGTGGACATTACACTCATCAATGTGAGTATAACAGAAACCGGCCAAATTTCAGTTGGGACTACAATCAGAGTGGTATGGAGCAATCCCAATATCCATCCTACCCACTCCAAAATCAGCAGTTTGGAGCTGAGCCATACAATCCATGGGAAATTCAGCAGCAACAGGGGCATTTTCAGCATCAGTACGCCCCACTGCAACAACACTTTCAACCCACTGGATTTCAACAACAACAATTTCATACGGATTATGGCCAACAATTGAATGAAGAAGCGGAATTAGAAGAATTGAAATTGATGATTAAAAGCAACGCAGTGTCTCTCCAGACGATAGGAAATCAGATTGGTCAAATAGCAACCTTGCTAAACAGTCTTCAGGGAGCCCTTCCAAGTGACACGGGAGACCTAGAGGCAGAGCATGAGGACAAGAACATGCCTATCAATCTTGACGGGCCATTCTTAGCCACGGGTGAGACCTTGATCGATGTTCAGAAAGGAGAGTCTGAGGGCGAAGATGAGAAAGAAGCAGAACAGGAAGCTGATAAGGAAGAAAGGTCAGAAAATGCAGTTCTGAATATTCAGCCGCAACCACATCCTTTGCAATCTAAAAATGTTGAAGATGTTGAGAAGAAGAATTTTGAAATTATGTTAGTTGAGAGCCATGAACTTGTTGAGGTGTCTCAATTAAATTCTGAACATGAAGGATATGTGGAAGAATCTTCAACAATATCAATGGAGGATGTTCTGGTTTATGATAAATTAGAGGATAATTTGTATGAAGATCCACTAGAGCAGCCTATGTTTCTAGAATTGGGACCTGAGAATAATGAAGACGAGCATCTAACATTGTTAGAGGATAATTCACAAAGTGTTGGAATGATGCATTGTTTCGAGTCACTAGAAGTGCTATCTGCAGAAGGCAAACCTCCAAAAGCCTCTATCAAAGAACCACCTGACTTGGAACTGCAGTTGATATCCTCTCAATCTCAGGAGTTTGATTCGAGCTCATTTGTATCATCTTCTATCATCATCTCAGTAGAATTACCTCCGGACAAGAATTTTGAAAGGGTTATTTCAAATTTTCATGACAGTATGCGCTCTGCAGATGTGAAAAATTTGTTAGTGGACAATGCGATTGGTTTTGTTGAGAAGCAGAGAAGGTTGACATCTCCAACCTTATCCACTATTATCTCAGCAGATTTACCGCCTGATAAGGAAGAAATACGTTTGGCGGCTTTACAAAATCACACAGGTAGTGGATGGATGATTTCAGATAATCAGGATATCATCTATTCGTTGGTTATTCAAATATGGTGTGGGAACAATGTCACGGGCACTTTGGAAGAGCGAAGGAGGTTGAAGCTTGTTGACAATGACGTTGCTCCGGAGAAGATCATTAAATGGCCTTATAGAGATGCGGTGCAGAAAATTTTCAAGATGAAAATCGTGGCCAAGTCTAGCTAAAGACGTTAAAGAAAGGCGCTTCGTGGGAGGCAACCCATGATTTCTTGCTTTCGAATAAAACAACAGTTGTGTTGGATCCTCCACGTCTATCCACCACCAGACACACCACCCGAGGAGGGTGACGATGCCGACGAGTAGGGGAGTATCTCTTGTACCCTTTAAATTTACCTTCAATGAGGACATTGCAAATTTTAAGTTTGGGGGTGGTTTTAGGGTATCAAGAGTGATTGCATTGCATATAGTTGCATATTCATGCTAGTTCATGTTAGTATTTGTGCATTTAGTTTTGCCATGCCATTTATAGTGCTTTTAAGATGGCATGTCATATAGATTTATTTAGGATTATTAATATCATTTTGTTCATACATATCACATGATTCCATATGAGTGTCTGTTTCTGGCTCGATAGGTAGACGTTAATTTGAGTGTGATGACAATGAATAGAGGGTTGATTCAAGTACCTATGAAATTGACTTGCGTGTGTCGGGAACACAATCTTTTCACGGTCTCACTGTTTGCTCTTGGACTAGATCGAGTCATACCTGGTTTGGTTGTTGGGATTTAATCACCTATTTATATCTAGAATTTTCAGTATTCCCTTGATGGCATAGGAGCACTTAAGTATAAGTTTGGGGGAAAACAGGGATGTCATGCTTAGTGTTGTGTCGTAGTGTAATAATGGGTAGGCGTCAAATGGCTAGTAGCCGCTCATATTTAATATGAGTAGTCTAGGGGGTGAGATAGAGCACCCATGTGTGAATAAAAAAAAATGAAAAAAAAAGCAAGAAAAAAAAAATGAATGAAAAAAAAAACAAAGAAAAAAAAAAAGTCAAAAGAAAAAAAAAAGAGTTGTGAGTAAAAAAAAATGAGCGTTTGTGAGAGTGTGTGTATGCTAATTGGCTAGGGTGGGCTCTTTAGTACTTGAGCAAGTAAGTTCGAGGGGATTCAATGCCTAGTGACCTAAGACTTTTCCGGTCTGGGATCCACTAACCTAACGCTCGTTACATGAGTGCTATTGTATAAGCCTTTAGGGGTCTCACCCATTGCACGGTCAAAAGCATGTGTGTTTTTTTTTGTTTTGTGTTGTTTTGTATAGTAAAGCATGAATCCTTGTCTACCTTGAATGATGATGGCGGTGTCTTTGAGTCATGGAGTGTCTAAAGTTCATTCTGTTTATAAACATGTGATTGTCCTGACGAAAAATTGGTTATGCCTTTTATCTAGTTTCGAGAGTATATCTAGTGGGAAATGCACACACCACGTTTCCGAGCATGTATGGTTAGTATACGGGCCCTTAGTCGAGCTCTGTTTGGAGTTGTTGCATTCGTTGAGAGGTTTGCTTGTTGAGTTGGTTTCGGATAAATTGTGTGGGATCATTGCATTAGGACACATTCGCATTATCATGACATTTAGTTTTATTTGCTTTCATTCATCATGTTAGGTTGAGTTTGCATTGCTTGAGGACAAGCAACGGTTTAAGTTTGGGGGTTTGATAAGTGGATTTTATATCCACTATTTGCCTTCCGTTCGGACTTAAAACAGTTGCAAGATCTCGAGTTTCGTTGCCATTTGATGTGTTTTTGTGTAATTGGTGTAGGTTGTGTCGTCGAGGACAGGATGGGCTAAAACAATGTTATGGTGGTGTGAATTTAATCCGGAGTTAGCACATGGAAATAAGAGCAAGGCAACAAGTCAAGTTGTAGAAGTTTTGTGGAAGTTTTGAAGCTTTTCCAGGGTCAAGAAGGCGCCCTAGCACTTGGTTAGGCGCTAGAGCGCGCCAGGAGGAAATTTTCCAGGGAGAAAGAAGCGCAGGGGCGCTTGCCAAGGCGCAGGGGCGCTCAACGAAGCGCAGGGGCGCTTGCCAAGGCGCAGGGGCGCTCAACGAAGCGCAGGGGCGCTTGCCAAGGCGCAGGGGCGCGCGAAGCTAGCAAATTTCAGGGATTAGCAAGCGCAGGGGCGCCCTAGAGAGCGCAGGGGCGCTTGTGCGGGTCTTGGCAAAAATATGTTGCTTTTTCCTCCGGGTCGTTTTGGTTTTGATCCATATTTTTGTTGGGCTTATATAAATACTTTGTAACCTAAAACCAGGGAGATATCTTCAGTAGTAGCAACCTCTAGTTATTATCATCTATCAACATTTTCATATCATTTACAAGAACAATTTCAAGGAATTTCTCCAAGCTAGTGACAAGCAAGGATTATTCTTGGAACCTTTGTACTCTTCTATTTTGGGGATTTATTTCTAAACTTTATTCTTCTTTTCTTTTAAATATTTGTTGTTTTAGAATCATGTTATTGATAGAACCCATGATGGCGATTAGGTCGATTATGGGCTAATTCACTATCATGGGGTTCCAATGGATTCAATTTCATAACTATTGTGTTTGACATGTGATTGATGTTGGGTGATTTATTTGTGATAATCTAATATGGTTGGGTTTAATTGATTGATGTGTAGCTAGCATCTTATGTATTAATCCTTGTTGATTGCGAAAGTGGATTCTAGGGTTGAGAATAAGCCATATTAGCATGAGTTCATGAATTAATTGTTATTCTTGATTAGTAGTATGTTTTTACCCAATTCATATTGCCTCATGTAATCTTAAAGATAACTTGTGCTTAAACCAATTGTGTTTCCAGATTGTATAGACATATATGATTTGAACGTAATTTGGTGTCTTCTTGATTTCTATCTCTTGTGGATATTAAGTGGTTTGATACGAGTGTACTGAAAGGTAGCTCGTATTATTGTCGTGTTATCTGATTAATTATCCTATTATCACCCATGTCGATTTGCTGTGTCAACCGTAGTGAAGTTGAGGAAGTTGGAATTCCATGCCTTCTCATATTAAGAACTCTTATTTGTAATTTACTTGCGCTTAGTTAATTAAAATAGTTAATCAAAACCAAATTTGATACTTGGTCAAGCATTAAGAAGTAGCCATACACTGTTGAATAGGTATTAAATTGGCATTTACACCTAGTCTCTGCGGAACGAACTCTATTTATCACTTGCTATTTGTGATCGCGTATACTTGCGTGTTTACGAGTCAACAATATGTAAAAAGCAAGTGCAGATGAAATTTATTGCGCGTGACTGCAAAAATCTTAGGTTAGTGTTTGTTAGTTGTTACAACCTGGTGAAGGTAAAGCATGAGTTAAATCAAGTCAGGCACTAAACTTTAGTGCTATGTAGTATTGGTAAGATCTAGTACTTGACGAGAACTTGGAGGGGGGGTATGTGCCGCTTCTCTCCTGTATCTACAATTAAATAGCTTACTCTTCTCTAATGTCTGGTAACCCAAACACTGACATTGATAGACCATATTGAATTCCATAAAACCGGAAATATTACTATTAGTTTCTGATTGTCGATTGACATCAACATCAATTCTTTTGAAAACAAGTCGACTTACATAAGGTTGCAATGGTAGATCACAACGTATAGTAATTATAAGCAATGCAGACAAGGTGGCTAGTCTTTTTTGTTCAAAACCTTATATCTTGTTTTGTGAACACTGAAAGAAAGGTTTGATGCTTTCAGCAAACTCATCATTGTGATCAGAACAGCTATTAGTAATGAGATACAATAATCTTACTATTTCCTTTATATGAGAGATGAAGAATGAGAAAGCTATATATTCCAGTGCCAAGTCACAAGTCAATTAAATAACTTCATTGTCCATAAATTAATTTTATACACGTTATAATGATCTGACAGATAAGATATCATACATTATTATATATCGTTGAAGCTGGAAGGAGATTTGAGAAGGTCTTCTCATTTACGAATGGACAGCAGAAGCAAAGAGATATATCCCAACCATGGTTACTAGTATCTTGACATTTGAGTCTATCAACACTATCACCCCACTAAAAAGATTTATTACAACCAAGTGATATATGCAGTCTCTGAAATTTACAAAACAGAGTGGATTTGTTTTTGGTACTTTTTTGCTGGGATTGTTTCCATTCGGAAGGAAAGCGACGAGACTAACGTTCCGTTTGATTGGTTGGGATGAGGTTAAGGTACAATGGGAAAATATAAATCCCACAATTCAATCTCATTAAAATTGAAAACTTTCTTTGATGCAAATGAGCCACAAGTGCGATACAAATATGTGACATATGGTACACAAGATCTCAGTCTTCGCTACTAAGTTAAAATTTAAAACTTTCACCGTGTTACTACAATTGAAAAGATCAAATTCTTTATCATTGGCCGGTGATGCAGCCATCTCATTATCTTTGGATGAGTTTGGGAAACAAAATTTCAATGCCTATCATTTCATGATAGTATTCTAGTTCTCTATGCACTTGTCATTTTTATCGCATTTCCCATCTTGGAATGCACACAGTGTGATTCTGTGTGATAAAATAAATTATTTGAAAGGTGACAGACAAAAAAACTCGATCCTCATTGGCCATAAAATAGATACTGGGGGGATGAAATATGGGCAGAAGCTGATCTACAAACCCCATATCGAGAGGCAGGGCCATTGCATTATCTAGAAGCTCAAATTGGTGTTACAAACTTACAGACTTCCAAAACAGTTGGCTGTCAAAGTTTCACTCACTCAGAATCCATGCATTCACATAGATTCTCCAAAACCATTGGCTATGACATTGCAGAATTAATACTATATTATCCATCACACTAAAAAAACAAGAAATGGGGCTATAATTTTGCCAAGTGAATGCATTAGCCATTGGCATTGCATGTCTGGTCCAAAGCATGGGGAAGCTTTATTTGTTTTATGTCCTCTTCCCTTCGTCTACATTATCCCTTCTGTCCCCCCAGTCCCTCATGTAGAAGCCACAGCCCCAAATCTTTTTATTACAAAACTTGCTATTGTGAATATAAAATTTCCTCTAGATGTCACTACTATCCCGTGACATAGTGAAGTGGATATTTACCTGTGCATTGAGAGTTGAGCCAATGAAGTAAAAATTCAAAATTATTATAGGGAAATATGCTACAAATTGTGAATATTGTAGAGAGAATATGCCATAAATAATAAAAAACAGTTTTGAAAATATCATTTTTTTTGTAACAAAAATTTATTGTCCGCAAAACATAGTCAGACGTTTAAGAGACATTCTCACGAAATTTAATCGCAATGTGTTATGTGTGTGAATTAATGTTCATAATCGAAGTTATCCAAGAATTGATTTCGGATACAGATGTGTATACTTGAATAATTAAATTTAATGTGATCGAATTTACTAAGAAATTAATTTCGCTTCAGTCGTCTAAGAGTTGCAGAAGGACGACGGAATAAAAACACTTTATCCAGTTATAAGGATAAGAAATAGTAGAATGTAAAGATCTATACTCTTTATTAAAAGCAGAATGTCAGAATCCCTTTAAATGTTATGTCATGTATATCGTGATCGCGGTATGTAACCTCATTAAAATTATAATATTATATAATAATTTAATTTAATAATGAAATTATATATTATGAGTTTATTAACTAAAAATTGAAATAAAAGTCAGGAATATAGTATTAGTCTACAAAGCTTTGGCTGAGTGGACACCCCCTTTCCCTGGTTCAGCCAAGGTCAGGGGTTCGAACCTACCTCGGAGCGAAAGCTTCGGATTTACGTGGGAGTACTGGGTGGTTAAGTGCCCAATCCATGAACCGAGAGGTCGTGGATCCGACTCCTGCCGGGGGTCAAAAAAATCCGGAAACAGCCTCTATATCATTGGGTAGAGGCATGCCTGCGTACAACCTACCCCCTCAGACCCTGCTCATGCGAAATATACCGAGTACGTTGAATTGAGTTTTGTACCTTATCCTTAATTTGAGCACCTACTCCCCCTGCCTCTACAGTGCTCTTACACACGGTCGTGGTACTGGTAACTGGTAAATATACCAGACTTATTGTAAATATTATTTATAATATTATTCAATTTTTAAATATTATTCTTTTCTTTTTAAAAAGTTTTAATTTAATATAATAATAAATGATTAAAATGTCCTCATTCTAACTAACAATAATGTTAAATTTAATGAAAAATTAGCAAAGGAGTGAAAATTGCGAGTTAACTCAAAATTATGTGACATAAACGAATTTTAAATGCAATAATGATAAATCAAAAGAATGCAAAATGCAATTTAGTCAAAAATACAAACTTAAAAAAGATAGGGCACCGGCTACTATTTAAAATTTGTTTAAATTCGAATTTTGTATTAAATTATCTTACAAAATAGCTACCAGTCTAAACCATTTAAGTTTGTTTTCTAGAATTTAAACAGTCCTTAAAAAATTAAAGAAAATTATTAACAAGATTCAACGAAATGTGAGAGTTTATCCCATTAACAAGTTCGGCCGTCTCGCTCGCAGTCGCTGTTTTCAGCGTTCCCCTATTTTCTGGTCTTATAATGTTGTTTTAATAATGTTGTTTTATGCCATGCAGGGATTTTGAGCGGAGGTATCATCAGACAACGGAGAGTAAACCCTCGCAGGTATGTTTATCCCATGTGTAGGACGCCATGGGCTCAGGTATCATTCAGATCTTTTCCTTACCAAAACACCCCCTCTTTTTTCTTGCACAAAGCCGAGGGTTTTCACGGAAACAGTCTCTCCACTCTAAAGGTGGGGTATGGACTGCGTACATCCTACCCTCCCCAGACCCTGCCCTGAACGGGATATACTGGGTATGTTTGGTTTGATTTGGTTTGGTTTAACGAAATGTGAGAGTTGAGAAACACCCTCTCGATCCAGCGAAAGATGACAAGATTCTAAACAATGTACCATAATTTCTAAACAAAGACCAGTGGGACTAAGAAATAACATAAACAAATGGTTAATCAAGTCAAGTACACGTCAGACACAACTCATCCCCCCGTTTGGTTAATCAATCACATTACTTTTTGACTAATATTATCCAAAGTAAAGTACCCTGTTAATCTCCGTTTTTTATTCTTTTCATGTGGATAAATTTTTTTTTTTTTTTTATTTTGACATCTTCATGTGGATAAATCTTATTTGAACAAATCCACATCGGGTTAAATACTCCCTCCGTCCCGCATTATTTGAACCTCTTTGACTTTCACGGAAATTAATAAAATGTAGTAAAAAAGAGTAAAGTTAATTGAAAAGTAGATAAAGTGGTGGGACCTATCAATATTTAATAATAGATGTGAGATGATGGAGAAAAGTAGTGGATGCAATAATGTGAAAAAGATTATAAAATGGAGAAGTAGTGGGTGTAATAGTGAAAAGTAGTGTTGAAAAATAGTAAGTATAATAAGTTCATTAGTTTTGGGACTTCCCAAAAAGAAAAGTGTGTCAATTTTTTTTGGGACAGAGGGAGTATAAAATTGGTTATTGAATAACTTGAAATATCTGAGATTACACATTGATAAATTCGGGATCTCATTTAAAATACTTTTAAAAACATAAATATCAAATAGATACTTTTAAAATGTATTCGGGAACTAAAAATAATTTTTCATTAAGTTCTACACATTTTTCTTGAATGCTACCATAACCAAATGAAAGGTTAATAATTCTAGTATTTTTGATAATATATTTAGATTTTAAGAAATTTATTTACTATTTATTTTCAATTTTATGGTTATTTTCATTGATTTAATTAAAATTAAATAGTAAATAAATTTCTTAAAATCTAAATATATTATCAAAAATATTAGAATTCACAATATTTCATTTGGTTGATGTAGCATTTAAGAAAAATGCGTAGAACTCGATGAAAAATTACTTTTACTTTTTAAATACATTTTGAAGGTATCTATTTGATATTTATGTCGTGATTTTAAATGAGATCTCAAATTTATACAATCTATTCGGTGACAAATTTAATATTTAACCCTATCCACATCATTGACCACCTTTTATCTACTACTCCTTCTATTCTAACTTACACACATATATATACACATTTCCCAATCTCATTTAAGACTCGTTCATCTTGTTTAGCCCCCTTCTTTGAATCTTTAATTTTACTACAATTTACATTCAAAAAAAATTCTTGATTCTTCAGTGTTTCTTGGAGAACTGGGTTCTTGGTTACTTGCATTTCATGCTTAAAAGATTGAAAATTTACATACATGGCTTGTTCTTTCAAGATCAATTCTTTCACTTGTTGCTCCAATGACAACAACAATCTCAAGACTTGGCCCTTTTCACCCTGTCCTGTAAATTTCAAACATTCAAAGTTTATGGGAAAATCCATAGGTTTATCAACAGACCAAACAAGTTTCAGCAATGACAATGTCAAACCTTCTGCAAAATATTATGTTAAGGTATGCATTCTCAAGTTCTCATTTCTTCCTTCTCCTTTGTTTTTTAATGGTAAAATGTGTGTGTTTGTATTTACCTTCTTCTGTTGTATATTTTGGTTTTGTTGTAAATTTTGGTTGAGTATTACTAGTATGATCTAAAATGAGTATTTCATTATTTTAGGCACAAGCATCACTGTGTGTAAGCAAAAGTATGCGATGGTGGGAAAAGACACTTAAACCAAACATGATAGAGATCCATTCAGGCCAAGAGCTTGTTGATGCATTATCAAATGCAGGGGATACATTGGTCATTGTTGACTTCTATTCCCCTGGTTGTGGAGGTTGCAAAGCTTTGCACCCCAAGGTAATATAATATGTGATTTATGGCATTCATTAAATCCATGATTTTTCTGTTTTTTTTTTAAATTTCTTGTACTTGTGGTTTTTGGTTGACACAATGATTACTAATAATTTGCTCACTTTCATTGTGTTGCCAGATCTGTCAGCTAGCTGAATTAAACTCTGATGCAATCTTTCTCAAAGTTAATTATGAAGTGCACAAGAAAATGTGTCACTCTCTTCATGTTCATGTCCTGCCCTTCTTTAGATTCTACAAGGGTGCACAAGGCAAAGTTTGTAGCTTCAGTTGTACCAATGCCACTGTAAGGATTCAAACAAAGATTTTTTTTTAAAACTTTTTCGGGCTGAATAAAATGAACTTTTCGGATTTGCATTTCCGTGCATTTTTATATCCATGGGTTGTAATAGTTATTTGATATTTTGTATGCAGATCAAGAAATTCAAAGATGCATTGGCCAAATATGGTACTGAAATATCTTGTGTTGGTCCAGCTAAAGGTTTGGATGAAAGTGAGCTGATGAGATTAGCCTCACTGGGAGAAATTTCCTATAATTTGTCTACATTACCCTCTACAAGTGAGGATCATAGAATGGAAGATTTGGCTGTATCTGCCTTTGTTTGACTTCATGGGGTAAAAACAGGATTAAGAAATTGTTGTGGATCAAATCTTAACTTTTTACAAGATTGATCTATGGATTCAAAAGCAATTTTAAGATTTTTATTGTATGAGTTACTCTTACTATGGTTTTGAAATAGGGAGTAGTATTGATTATTAGATCGTCCACAACACAAGCATTTCAGTGTTGGTTAATTTATTGGATTCATGGTACTCTTATTATTGTAATCTGATTTTAGGGAAATGCTATTGCAAATCAGTACTTAAATTAATCTCCCTTTATTCTTAACTTAAGTTTGGACTTTTGATATTGTAAGAGTAAGTTCAACCGCTCCCTTATATGATGTCCTAACTTGAAATATAAGAGCAACTCCAACAGTCTCCTTGTGTTTTCCTTATAAATATTATAAAATATTAGACTCGTAGTGATTTATGATATTATAAGGTATGATAACTCCAACAAACTTCCTTATAATTGATCCTTATATTATTAAATAATAAATAAAAGGAAGAAAGCAAGAATAAAAAAAGAGGGAAACAATTGGAAAGAGGAGAGAAAATAATATTTTATTGATAAAAGTGAAATAAGGGAGCCCTTAAAGATAAGGGATGACATGATGCTCTTAACTTTTTAAGGAAAAGTTAAGAGCTTGTTGGAGCACAATTTTAAACATAATCCCTTATAATTTGAGTTAGGAGGTCATATACGGGATCTCTTGGAGTTGCTCTAAGTAAATCACTAGGACATTCATCCTATACCTTATCTTTAAGGGATCAATAGTCATCCCTTATATCATTTTTAATAATATAAAATTCATTTCTCTTTTTTCTTTTAACTTATTTTCTCTTTCATAATTACATTTTTTGTCCTTCTCTTTCCAAATCTATACTATTATATTAAAGCCGAAACATTGAAAGTTTTAGTTTTCGGTTTGGTTATCCTAAGTTTTGGTTTTCGGTTTGGTTATCCTAATTATTAAAATAAATAATTAAATTACAAAAACAACTCAAAAAGCTAATTACTAATGTTAACGTAATTATATTCTGATTAAAATTCCTTCATTCACTTCTACTTGGACTCTTTTTTCTGCTCCAACAACTCAATTATTCATTTTTTCTAAAGATTTTACTTCTAATTAAAACACTTTACCATTTAATTTAAAACTAATATTACAATAATTAATATATATCCAAAATATCACACCATGTCTTTCCGTAATTATTTTTAGTAGTAATTTTTGTAATTAAAACATGGAGTACTTTTTAATTTAAAATTAATCTTGCGATCACTAATATACACCCAAAAATATCTCACCATATATACAAATCATTATTTTTATTAATAAATAACAATCGTTAGATCTAATAATAAGATATATTATATGATTAAATTAATTTACTAAAAATTCAAAGTTCGAACCCGTCAACGACATTTTTAATTTAGAATTTTACAAAATAAAATTTAAACCATGCATTTCATTATATAAATTTATATTAAATTAAAATTAAAAAATTATTAAAAATAAGGATTATATAAAAACATAATTATAATATTAAATAAATTTTATAACCTATCAAAAGAAACCCGTGCTTCGCACGGGTTATAAGCTAGTTTATTATTATAATAATAATAATAAGGAATGAGTATAAAGATTATTGTTGGAGTTCAAATACAAAAGCATATCCTAAATCACTAAGAATTATTATTTTATAATATTTATAAGGAACACACTAGGACAGTAATCTGTTAGGTCCACTATGTTTGTAGAAGGGGGGGTTGAATACAAACAGTACTGTTTTATCGAAATTTGTTCGGATAAATTTAATTTATATTTTGACAAATTTGAGCGGAATTAAATGAAACAAAATTCAAGTTGAATATAAAATTATATTAACTTGAGGGGTTTGTTACAAATACAGTACAGAAATTATATCTAGTTAATAAAAACAAATTAGAAAATTCGACATGAATTTTTCTAGATTTGTTAATAAAAATCGAGATATAGATTAGGAGTAAAAACTCGCTAATATTATAAACAAGTTCTATCGGATCAGATATTAAAAATAAGATGAACTTGATTTTCTATGAATTTTTCTCTTGCTGTGTTGTTCTTCAAAAATGAGAGAGAATGGAGCTGTTCTTGTTTTTTCTTTGAATGTTATGTTCTGTGTTCTCCTTGTCTGACTGCTGTCTTGAATTAATATAGCCTCCTGTATCTTTTCTTTTTCATTTGTATTGCCAAGACAATCAGCAAGACAATCTGTTCTTACAAGACAATCAATTTTGTACTGCCAAGACAATCGGCAAGACAATCCAGGTTAACCAAGACAATCAATTTATATTGCCAAGACAATAGGCAATACAATAAGCAAGACAATCAAGGTTAACAAGACAATCGTCAAGACAATTGAGATTGTCTTGTTAATATTAATAATAAAAGAAAACCGGTTGTAAAGATTTATTTGATTCAAAGTTTGAACTGCTTTAAACACGAAGCCCAGTCGCAGGAAGTGGTATCACACAACACGCGCGGCTGTTTGTTATTGTTTTTCAAGCGCGTGCGTGCCACGCGCGCCTCAGGCGCGTAATTAACTTGGCCGACAGGAAGGAGACAAGCATGTGAACATGACACCTTTTGTTTCTCTTTTACTTTTATGAATACAGCATGTACTACTTGTAAAATTTCCTTTTGCTTGTTTCTTTCCTCTTTGTCGACAAGCCTGCAACCCTTTTTTTCTTTTTTTTATTTGTCGACCTCAATCCATAAACTACTACAACCTGACTTCCTTTTCAATTTTTTTTATTTGTTTTGATTTGATTCTTTTTCTTTTCTTTTGTTTTTCTTTTGAATTTAATTTAATTAAATACTTAATCAATTAATCATTAAAATAAATAATGATTAATTAATTAATTAATTAAATCAATTCAGATTAATACATTAATTCAAAATTAATTAACATGATAATTAATTTAATAAATAAATTAATTCAGAATGAATTAATTTATTAAATTAAATTAATTACATAATTATATTAATTAAAAGAGAATTAATATAAATCTTTTGACAGCTCAAATCTTTTTCCAAACCACTGAAAGTAATAAAGAATTACCACCGGATTTTCGTTGACGCTCGATGCACGGTCTGGTTCATGAGCGACTAACTCCAACGGCTTTTCTTTATTTTTGACTTTATAGCTGTGGTTAATGTCTTCTCTTAATATACCCGTCTTGATAGCTTGAACCACTGAAGTTAATGATAAACAACCACTGTTTAATGTTGACACTCGATGTACTGTCTGGTTCATGAGTGACTAACCGCAATGACTGTTCTTCATATATTGACTTTAAAATCTGGTTCCTTTTCTTTTCTTTTTCTTCTCTCTCTTTTAATTCTTCTGTACTGTCTCTGTCACTGTTGAAATCTCTGTCACTTTAAATGAATCCACTTCTTTAACGAATACTTCACTGAGGCTTGATCAGATGTCTGAACTTCTTTCAATGTAGTAATTCTTCAAGTCTGTAAATTGACCTTGATCTTTTTCTTCTGACAGATAATACAATCTGAGATTCCTTGTGACAGTCTATATACTATTTACTAATACAATCTTGTTTAAGTTGAGTTGTATCCTCGAAATACAAATAGGCTACATCATATGCCTTTCAATCTCCCCCTATTTGTTTGTTAGACAATAACAAGCAAATACCTAGAGGATAACTCAACTACCTCACTTAAACAAGAAAAAGATAAAACTTTTAAGAATTAAGTAAATAATACAAAAAAAAAATTCTGGTTTAGATTTAACAATTCCAGAATCTTCAGTTTCTGAAATGATAGATGATTGTTCCTCTAGCACTGAACTGATCTTCAATAGATAACTCATCTTCATTTCTGATTCTTCATATCTCTGCCTGATAATCCTTCACATCTTACATTGGTGATTATCAGCAGTTCTTGATTTACAATCACTTCCCATTTCTGACACAGCTTTTCTCACTAAAGAAAAACAGCTGTTCCTACTATATAGACAATGGTGAATCAATACCATTTCTATAACTTATGGTATTGTGATGTAATTCTCCTTATATCTCCACTTTCATAACAAATGAAAGTTCTTTAGCTTCTTCATCTAAGGATCCCTATCCCCCTTAGAAACTAGACTTGCTTTTCATTCTAAGCACAGTCTTTACTGCTCCCCCTTTCTAACTCACTCTTCTTTTACTTGTACCCCAATACTTCTCCCCTTTAGTTGAGTATATCTTTTTCAATATATCTCTCCCCCTTAGTTGAGGAATCCTCCAATTCAACTAATTGACAAAGTAGTTGATACTAAATTGTTACCAATTTATACCAATCGTTAGAGTACATTGAAATCAATTGATAAACCTCTGTTAGAAAGGAAGTTTCATTTTCTTCCTCACTGTGAGTGTGTGATAGTGTTTAGTGTACCTCACAAGTGTTTCACTCTTCTCTCCACTCATTTGTGTTGAGTGTCTCACTTCTCTCTGTGTTTACACTCTTGCTCACTAGTGTTTCACTCATTGCTCCAACATCCTTTTGTGTACCTGCAAGGAAAAATCACCATAGCCCCTTCTAGAGAGGTCAGTGGTGGTGCAATGGGAGTTCGCAAATCCCAAATCCTCGTTGGACTCGTCAGACGAATCTGAGTCATAATCTACAAGTTGCTAATTTCCCCTTTTAGGGTTTTCAGATTTGAATTCTGAGAAGGTAAACAATGATCTATAAATTTAGCATTGAGATCAAGGTTCCCTTCTAATGTCTGTGAAGACATCACCTTGTTAAACTCATCAGGTAAAATCTGAATCATAGTTCACAAGTTGCCGATCCGCACCTATGTCGGACCCGTTACCCGCAGGATCCAGAGATGTTCCCTCTGGGGAGTTAGATAATGATCTTGTTGAATTTTGCATTTGAGATCAATACCTTCTCTCGAGGTCTGTGAAGACTCTTAGTTCATTAAAGAACCTTTAACTTATAATCCTAACCGTAAAATGGTTGGATTACAGGTTTCCGTCAATTCATCCTTGGTGTGTGCAATCTCACTTGTGCATATGAAATATTTTGGTTAGTGTATAAAGTAGTGACTCTCCAACTGAATATCCCACACATCCTTATTTGCTGCATCAAGTGCAGTTACTCCCTCTTGACCTCTAGTCTGATATGTTACTTCCTTTTAGGGGGTAAGATAGAATGTGTTTGAGTTTGACTGTAGTCTGGGATAAAAGTTGTTGGGTTTACAACCTTATGACTAAACATGTGAGAATACAAAATTTCATGTAGATGAACCTGCATCACAGAATATGAGCAATATAGAGATAGAATGCATTTTTTATAACATTTGAAAAATTTTCCAAGAAAATATTGCATTTTATCTTAAGAGAAATGATGTACAATTGTGATTTCAAAAGATTTACAATGTAAGCAATCACAGCTGTAGAAAGAGATTTTGAGTTTAGGAAGATATAGATTTTGAGCCGGTTTTACAAAACAAGAACATAGGCAAAAATCCAATTAATAAATATTAATCGAATCAATGTATGTTAATGTTTAAACCAATACAAACAAAACTATTTTATCATGCTTTAGGTCCTGCATGATAGATACCAACTATTAGAAATTGTTAGCACTTGATAGGTCTTGTCTTCCAATTGTTAGATCCTGAAAATCAAACATTAGTTCCTAACCAATTGTATAGACACATACCAATTTGATATCAACATTGGTCAATTGTTAAGTCCTTAACACGAAGATCTGTTAACAGCAATCACAAAACAAAGATTTATACTTAAACTGCATATTTTGTGTGTGTTAATAAGAAGAACAACAAAAGAACCAAGTACAGTGACCTATTTGTAAGTTTTGAAAGTATAGTGACTAAACTCTAAAAACTATACAAACTATTTATATACACATGAAAAAGAATATACAAAAATAAGAAATAATATATATAATAATTATACAAAATAAAAACTAAATAAAGAAGAAAAATTTGAATTAACATAAAAATAATAAAACTATACATAACTTAATAATTTACAAACAAATTTTTATTTTTATTAATTTTTATTTTTATATATATTTTTAAATGCAAAAAATAACTGTATTAATAATATTTACAGAATATTAAAGATAAAAGATAATAATTTACAAAAATATCTACAACAATATAACTACTTGAAATAACTAAATAGAAAATATAAAATACTAAAAATCCCATAGGTTGTCCTTTTGACGGAATTAACACATTAATAACAGAAGAACAAACACTACAAAATATTGAATAAAATATTAACTATTTACATAAACATTTGTAACAAATTAATAAATCTATATATATTTTCGAATAAAATGACTTTCTTATCAGAAAATTATTTTGAAAGAAAATATGATTTATTAAAAGATCACAAATATTCAAAAGGAATTTTTAACAAAAATAGATTTCTCACTAATTTCCACTTGTAGAATTTGAGAAAAATATTTTTAGAGAAAATAAAATTATTCTAAAATTACAAAAAAAATAAGTAGGAAAATATTAAGAAGATAATAACAATGATTTAAGAATTAACAAGCAAGATTATAAGTTGATAAAATAATTATACAAGTGATTTAAATCAGAAAATATTCACAAAATAATCACTTGTAAATTATTAAAGATCAAACCTCAGATATTAACTAGTTTAATTACTAGGACTGTTTAACATACCCAATTCACCAACAATTCTGGTGAATGTGGATTCATCAAGAGACTTAGTAAGAATATCTGCTGTTTGTTCTTCTGTGGGTACAAAAAATAACTCCACAGTACCATTCATGACATGCTCTCGAATAAAATGATACCTGATGTCAATGTGCTTTGTTCTCGTGTGCTGCACAGGATTGTTGGAGATTGCTATGGCACTTGTATTATCACACAGGATAGGAATCTTGTCAAGTACAAAGCCATAATCCCGTAGCTGATTTCTGATCCACAAGATCTGAGCGCAACAGCTTCCAGCAGCTATGTATTCAGCTTCGGCTGTAGAGTTGGAAACTGTTTGCTGTTTCTTACTGTACCAGGAAACCAACCTGCCACCTAGGAATTGACAACTCCCAGAGGTGCTCTTTCTATCTACAACACTTCCTGCATAGTCTGAATCTGTATATCCAACAAGATTAAAACCAGATTCTTTAGGGTACCAAATTCCTAAATTTGGAGTACCCTTAAGATATCTCAAGATTCGTTTAACAGCAATGAGATGCACATCTCTAGGATCCGCTTGGAACCTTGCACACAAGCATTTAGCATGCATAATATCAGGTCTACTTGCAGTAAGGTAAAGTAATGAGCCTATCATACCTCTGTAGCTTGTGATATCTACCTTAGCAGAATTTTCACATGCTCCAAATTTAACAGCAGTAGATGATGGTGTTCTTGCTGAAGATGAGTCCTCCATTTGATACTTCTTGAGGAGCTCTTTGACATACTTGGATTGACAGATAAATATTCCATCTGTCCTTTGACTTATTTGCAATCCAAGAAAGAACTTCAGCTCACCCATCATGCTCATTTCAAATTTACCCTGCATTAACTTAGCAAATTTCTTGCACAACAGATCATTAGTAGACCCAAATATTATATCGTCCACATAGACTTGGACTAGAATTGTATCATTCTTATGTTTCTTTGTGAAGAGAGTTTTGTCTATGACACCTCTAACAAAACCATTTTCAATTAAAAATTCAGAGAGAGTGTCATACCATTTCCTTGGTGCTTGCTTAAGACCATAGACAACCTTGAAAAGGAAGTAGACATAGTCAATTAAATCTGGATCTTCAAAGCCAGGGGGCTGTTCTACATAAACCTCTTCATCTAGCTTGCCATTCAAGAAAGCACTCTTGACATCCATTTGATAAACTTTAAAGTTTGAAAATGCTGCGAATGCCAAGAATATTCTTATGGCCTCAAGTCTAGCCACTGGAGCATAGGTCTCATCATAATCAATGCCTTCAGATTGAGAGTAACCCTTTGCTACCAGTCTTGCTTTATTTCTCGTCACTGTGCCATCTTCATCAAGTTTGTTTCTGAATACCCACCTAGTGCCAACCACTGGTCTGTCTGTAGGTCTGGGTACCAGCTTCCAAACTTCTTGTTGTTTAAATTGATTGAGTTCATCTTGCATAGCAATCACCCAATCAGGATCAGAAAGAGCTTCTTCAGTTTTCTTAGGTTCCATTTCAGACAGAAACCCTGAATAATTACATTGATTCTGAAAAGCTCTTCTAGTCTTCACACCAACAACTGGATCACCAATAATTAGCTCAAAAGGATGAGCTCTATTCCAAACAGTCTGTCTGGGAAGATTAGATCTTGATGATTCGCCTTGATCTTCATTGTGATGTTGTGTGTGACCAGTTGACCCTTCATTTTCTCCCCCTGAGTTGCTGCCAGGTTGACTAGATGATGATTGTTTAGAAGAGTTAGGGGAATTTTGACTACTATCATTGATTTCATCACCATTACCCTGATCATCATTGTTGTCATTAGCATCAGCAAAAATCTCAGGTGCATTGTCATCATCTGAATCTGTATCTGTCATGTCATCGAAAGATAGCTTCTCAGATGGATTCTCAGTTTGGATACTAGGGAGTTTAGTGTCATCAAATGTTACATTGACACTTTCCATCATCTTCTGTTCATCAATCACATACACCCTGTATGCTCTCATTGAATAACCAATAAAAATTGCTTCAAATGCTTTGGTATCGAATTTACCACCTTGATCATCACCTTCTTTAAGCACAAAGCACTTTGCCCCAAATACATGAAAGTATTTGAGTGATGGTTTCTTATCAGCCATAATTTCATAGGGTGTCTTCATTTGATCTTTATTGATTAGAGTTCGATTCTGGGTATAGCACGCAGTATTGACAGCTTCAGCCCAAAAGTACAATGGAAGCCTTGATTCACTTAACATAGTACGTGCAGCTTCAATCAAGGTTCTATTCTTTCTTTCCACTACCCCATTTTGCTGAGGAGTTCTTGGAGCTGAGTATTGTCTGGTTATACCCTTCTCAGTGCAGAAGTCATTTAGAACTGCATTCTTGAATTCAGTTCCATTGTCTGATCTTATAGCTCTCACTGGATACGTAGAATCTCGCTCAATTAATTTGATGTGATCAATCACCAGTTGTGGAGTCTCATATTTAGAATTCAAAAACAGGACCCATGTGTATTTTGAAAAATCATCAACAATCACTAGAGCATATCTCTTCCTGGACATAGACATCACATTAACTGGACCAAACAAATCCATATGAAGTAATTGTAATGGTTCAGTTATTGAAGATGTGTCAGTGCTCCTGTGACTTGCCCTTTTTAGCTTGCCTTTTTGACATGTATCACAAAGTCCTTCTTGAGTGAATTCCATTGAAGGCAAACCTCTCACCAACTCTCTTTTAACCAGAGAATTCATTGTCTTAAAATTAAGATGAGAAAGTTTCTTGTGCCATAGCCAACTCTCATCATTAGATGCTTTAGTGTAGAAGCAAGTGATTTCTTTAGTGCTTCCTGAGTTCATATTGGCTACGTACAGATTGCCTTTTCTAACTCCTGTCAGTTGTGACTTTTCATGTCTCTTGTGTGAAATTAGACAATTCTTCTTATTGAAATGAACTTCATAACCTTTGTCACAGAATTGACTGACATTGAGCAAATTGTGCTCAAGTCCTTTCACAAAAGAGACTTCATCAATGATAACATTTCCAGCTTCAAGTCTGCCATATCCATCAGTTCTACCTTTGCTGTTATCTCCAAAGGTAACTACTGGGCCGGCCTTCTCCACCACATTTGTCAGCAGGGTTCTGTCTCCAGTCATATGTCTTGAACATCCACTGTCCAAGATCCAGGTCACTCGTTCAACCTGCTCAACACCCTGCAATGACAAACGGATTAAACCTTCTTCGGAACCCAAATTTGATTGGGTCCAGAGTACTTAAAGAATTGGCCTTTGTCAGGCAAAACAACATTCTTTACTTTAACAACAGCTTTATCATTATTCAACAAACATTTCACTTTATAAACAGATTTGACAATCTTTTGTTTCAGTTTAGGTATCCATGTTTGTTTAGTAACAATATCATTGACTGGACATTTGACTTTGTAAGCAGCCTTCATAAAACTTTGTTTAGGCTTTGGTACAAATGTCTCTCTCCTAACATAAGGAGGACTAGCAGTCTTTGATCTAACATTATTCCTGTTCATATGTTGTCGAGGAGCAGTCTTATTATCACATGCATGATTACCATTAAAGTAAGCAGACATCACATTAAAGGCACAAGACATACAGTTGACAACACCACATGCTTTATGATTAGAATCAATGATTGGCATGTTACTCATGTTAGACATGTTATTGTTCTGCTTCAACTTATTACCTCCTAATCCAGTCTTAGAAGGACTAGCTGTTTCAGCAACCTTGACTGGAACTTTAGGTACATCTTTCTTGGATGAAACATTTTCTGGATTAGTGTCCTCAACAGATTTAGCCTTAACAAAGACTGTGACATCTTCCTTAGATGAAACATTCTTTGGATTAGCTTTCTTAACAGATTTAACCTTAACACATTTATCCTTAACAAGAACTGTGCCATTTGCACTATCCTCATTTCTCATTTCTTCCTGAATAACCATAGAAAGAATATCTGGTGGTCCAGCATCAGATTTTTTAAACATTGGTTTTTCAACATTCTTGAGTACGTGTGGTATACCTCTTTCCTTAGCAGGAATAGGATTAGCAGAATGATTGCCCAAAGAACCAACAGCTTCTTTGTATTCATACCCTATTCCTACAGTTTGTTCTACTGCTTGTTTGTTGAAGAACTCTTTAGAAACTTTAACAGTATTATAACAAGCTCTAATCTGTGTTTCAAGTTCTCTAATCCTGGTTTCTTGTTCAGCAATCCTCTCAACTTGTTTTACCATGTATTCTCCTAGACCCTTTTCTCTGTAGTTAAGTCGAGCTATTTCTTCTATATTCTTATCTTGATTAATCTGCACCTTTTTTAAATCTAACACTTCATTTTCAAGTTTAGTGTTAACAAGACTTATTCTCTCGTACCCTCTTTGTGCATTATTCAAGGAACTACGTAAACTTTCAATTAACTCAGCATCAGTAAGAATTACCGGTGTGGTATAATAAGTTGAAGATTCAGCATTTGCCACCAATGCAAAGTTTCCATATTCTTCATCTTCGCTATCTGTGTCATCCCAGCTTTTACCAGCAACTACATAAGCTCTTCCACTCTTCTTCTTTTCAGAAGCATAATCTTTCTTCTGTGCTTGCTTGGGTTTCTGACACTCAGTAGCAAAGTGTCCCAACTCATTACAGTTGAAGCAACAGATCTTGCTTCTGTCAACAGTTCCAGTTTTGTAACCTCCCCTGTTACTAGAGGATGAAGAACCTCCTCTCTGAAATCTGTTATTTGACTTAAACCTGAACTTTGGATTTCTTCTGAATCTGAAGTTACTGAATTGTCTCACCATCATCGCCATAGATTCATCTTCCAATTGATCCAGCTCTTCTAGTGAATAGAATTCACTACCATCCTGAGTAGCTGGTGTTTGGCCATGTTCCACTTCAGTTTGTTCCTTGTTGAAGCTGTTAGGTTGAACAATTTTAGCTTCCACTTCCTTAGGAACCTCAACTACTAGAGCTGTAGAAGAATTTGCCATTCTGCCTTTGCCAGAGAACTCCTTCTGCTGTTCTTGTTCTAATTCATATGTTTTCAGAACACCAAACAGCCTTTCAAGAGCGGTCTTGTTTAAATCTCTGGATTCTCTGATGGCAGTTATTCTATGCTCCAAGTGAGTAGGCATAGTCAGTAAAAACTTCATGTTGATCTCTTTCTGAGTATATTGCTTGCCATGAACTTGCAAGTTGTTGATTATTTTGTTATACCTTTCGAACACTTCCTGAATGCCTTCGTTAGGGCCAGCTCTAAAGTGTTCATATTCAGAGGTCAAAATTTGAAGTCTGTTTTCCCTGACTTCATCAGTTCCTTCATTGATAGTTTCAATAGTTTCCCATATGTGCTTAGCGGTTTTACAATTCATCACATGGCTATACATTACAGCATCGAGGGAATCTATTAAAATGAGTCTCAAATTTTTATCCAGTCTAGCTTCCTCCTTATCTTCAGAGGTATAGTTCTTAGGGTCCTTTGGATAGAATTTTGCAGGTATTGTTACAACTCCATTTACAACTGTTTCAGTATCATGTTGCATGGGAGTTATTGGTCCATTTTTCAAAATGAACAAAAATCTTGGATTTGTTACATCAAGAAATAACTCCATTTTGTTTTTCCACATGTCATAGTTATCTTTATTAAAGATAGGAATTTTAACGATGCCTTTGGTTGACATGATGAATTTTTAAGAAAGTTAAAAATTCGAGATGGATTTTTGATTGAGTAAAAATAGGATCTTGATTTGTGTATCAATAAATAGGCTCTGATGCCAATTGTTAGGTCCACTATGTTTGTAGAAGGGGGGGTTGAATACAAACAGTACTGTTTTATCGAAATTTGTCCGGATAAATTTAATTTATATTTTGACAAATTTGAGCGGAATTAAATGAAACAAAATTCAAGTTGAATATAAAATTATATTAACTTGAGGGGTTTGTTACAAATACAGTACAGAAATTATATCTAGTTAATAAAAACAAATTAGAAAATTCGACATGAATTTTTCTAGATTTGTTAATAAAAATCGAGATATAGATTAGGAGTAAAAACTCGCTAATATTACAAGAGTATCAAATAAACAAGTTCTATCGGATCAGATATTAAAAATAAGATGAACTTGATTTTCTATGAATTTTTCTCTTGCTGTGTTGTTCTTAAAAAATGAGAGAGAATGGAGCTGTTCTTGTTTTTTCTTTGAATGTTATGTTCTGTGTTCTCCTTGTCTGGCTGCTGTCTTGAATTAATATAGCCTCCTGTATCTTTTCTTTTTCATTTGTATTGCCAAGACAATCAGCAAGACAATTTGTTCTTACAAGACAATCAATTTTGTACTGCCAAGACAATCGGCAAGACAATCCAGGTTAACCAAGACAATCAATTTATATTGCCAAGACAATAGGCAATACAATAAGCAAGACAATCAAGGTTAACAAGACAATCGTCAAGACAATTGAGATTGTCTTGTTAATATTAATAATAAAAGAAAACCGGTTGTAAAGATTTATTTGATTCAAAGTTTGAACTGCTTTAAACACGAAGCCCAGTCGTAGGAAGTGGTATCACACAACACGCGCGGCTGTTTGTTATTGTTTTTCAAGCGCGTGCGTGCCACGCGCGCCTCAGGCGCGTAATTAACTTGGCCGACAGGAAGGAGACAAGCATGTGAACATGACACCTTTTGTTTCTCTTTTACTTTTATGAATACAGCATGTACTACTTGTAAAATTTCCTTTTGCTTGTTTCTTTCCTCTTTGTCGACAAGCCTGCAACCCTTTTTTTCTTTTTTTTATTTGTCGACCTCAATCCATAAACTACTACAACCTGACTTCCTTTTCAATTTTTTTTATTTGTTTTGATTTGATTCTTTTTCTTTTCTTTTGTTTTTCTTTTGAATTTAATTTAATTAAATACTTAATCAATTAATCATTAAAATAAATAATGATTAATTAATTAATTAATTAAATCAATTCAGATTAATACATTAATTCAAAATTAATTAACATGATAATTAATTTAATAAATAAATTAATTCAGAATGAATTAATTTATTAAATTAAATTAATTACATAATTATATTAATTAAAAGAGAATTAATATAAATCTTTTGACAGCTCAAATCTTTTTCCAAACCACTGAAAGTAATAAAGAATTACCACCGGATTTTCGTTGACGCTCGATGCACGGTCTGGTTCATGAGCGACTAACTCCAACGGCTTTTCTTTATTTTTGACTTTATAGCTGTGGTTAATGTCTTCTCTTAATATACCCGTCTTGATAGCTTGAACCACTGAAGTTAATGATAAACAACCACTGTTTAATGTTGACACTCGATGTACTGTCTGGTTCATGAGTGACTAACCGCAATGACTGTTCTTCATATATTGACTTTAAAATCTGGTTCCTTTTCTTTTCTTTTTCTTCGCTCTCTTTTAATTCTTCTGTACTGTCTCTGTCACTGTTGAAATCTCTGTCACTTTAAATGAATCCACTTCTTTAACGAATACTTCACTGAGGCTTGATCAGATGTCTGAACTTCTTTCAATGTAGTAATTCCTCAAGTCTGTAAATTGACCTTGATCTTTTTCTTCTGACAGATAATACAATCTGAGATTCCTTGTGACAGTCTATATACTATTTACTAATACAATCTTGTTTAAGTTGAGTTGTATCCTCAAAATACAAATAGGCTACATCATATGCCTTTCATAATCTGATTTCAGCGAATTACTTTCACAGAGCAAATCCGGTCCAGTTGTAATATGTAATTATTTTTTTCCAACAAAAAATTCGAACACCTTCTTTCAAGAGAAATTACTGTACATTTGTTATTTAATTTTTACTGACAAAAAATAAACGTTTTAATTAACGAGGGCAACAAACCTTTCAGAGTCCTAAATTGACTTTGTTTTCTTCTTTGGACATAATACTAATCGACTTTAACCTTTAATATAACTAAGTCCGTGCAAAATATGAATTATTTTTATTTTTTTTATAATTTATTTATAATATTATTTAATATTATAAATATTAATTTTAATATGTTATTGAAAGAATTTGAATCTTACATATTTGTATATAATAATCTTTAGTATTAAATATAAGGGATATTTACATAAATACATAAGATTTTAACAATTCTTTCCAATTTTACTACCTTCCAACTATCATTTCACTTCTATAAAATCATTTTTTTCAAAAATATTACCTCATTATAATTTTATGTTTTCAATATTCCAAAAATACTACCTTCCTCAGTTGCAACTTTTGCAAACTCATTTGCAACTTCGATGCAACTTCGATGCAATCAGAAATTTGTAGCATCGAAATTGCAAATGAGGGGAAGGTAGTATTTTTGGAATATTGAAAACAAGGTCGGTATTTTTAGAATTTTAGAAAGGTTGGTAGTATATATTTAAAAATCAAATAGTTAACATGGGTAGTTTTGAAACTATCCCTAAATATAAATTAATAAGTTGTTGGTGAATCGAACCTTAGACCATTGTATATAAAAAAAACTTTTAGTATTGTTGAATTTAACGGTCATGATCTATTTGAGTTGAATATCTAACGATTGTAGATGTGGAATAACAAAAAATGAGAGAGGAACAAAAATAGGTGTTAACCAAATTACGAATTATACCCCATTTCACTTTATATAGTATAGTATAGAAGTCTTGCAATAAGTTGATTTAGGCTTTGCCTCTACTTCCTTCTTCAAGGTTTTGTGTCAAAATGGATCTTACACAATCCGAGGTATGTAAAATCCTTAATGTGTTGTTAGTCAATTAGTTCAAAACCTAGTGTTAAATTTCAAATTGCAAGTATATACGAATATTGTTTTGTTCGTTGGCATCAAGAATGAACGAATAAGTTATAGGTTTTTTATGAACAAAATTTGTACATAATATTTGATTGAACTTTTTCAATTTACAAATACATACCTCAAACTTCCAAAGTATTGGTTTTTAATTTTGAAATCAAATGGGAGATAGCAAAAAAACACAGCTACTGTTAGTCAATAGGGTTGACTTGAGAGTTGATAGTGTTCGATCATATAATGAAATGAAAGATAGTTACAAATTTGATGAACAATCTAAAGTTCTAACATGGTATCAGAGGTTTGGAGTTACAAATTCCGCTTGGTTGTGTTGTTCTGTGCGAATCTCCTTTCGGATCTCTCTACAATCTCGCTGTCAATCTCCTTTCGAATCTCTTGCTGTAAATCGATCTCTCTATATGTGAATCTCTCTCAAATGTGATGAATTGCTTCAGAGTTCAAACTTAATATCAATCTGGTTGAATTGAGGTGAAATTTTTCAGTGGTGTAGATCTGTGTTCTTGCAATTGCATATTAGTCTCTTCATTTAGTGTAGGCATTGTGTTTGTCAAATGATAACAATTTCTTCTTATTTAACTGCTACACTAGGTTCTACTTCTATGTCCTTTACGCTTGATTGCATCCATCTGATTATTCTTATCCTGGAATGCAAATTACAATTGTTATCTTGAATGAAACCAATTATAATCATTGGCATATATCTATGGAGTTGGTATTATTATCATCTAAGTTGAAGTTAGGTTTTGTGGATTGTACGTATACAAAACCTGTTGCAAATTCACCACTTCTGGTACATTGGACTAGATGTAACAATATGATTACGTTTGGATTCTCAACTCTGTTTCAGTAGAAATCAGGCATACTATTGTTTACATCAAGTCTACTCGTGATATTTGGACTGATTTAGAAGTTCGATATGCCCTGAGTAATGTCACTCAGGGCATCTCCAATAGAGGTTGTCAATATAGTTGCCAACTTCTACCACATCATCATATATATTACTTTTTTATTTCTTCTCTCCTCCATCTCATTTAGCAACTTTTGTTACAAATCTACTAACTTTAAAAGTTGTCAATGTGGTCCCATACATTAATTTTGTATTGTCTTATAAATACATTTAAAATATGGGAGATATAAAAAAGGATAAAGTTAAATACATTTTTGAGGAGTTGTATGTGTTTTAACTAAATAGGGAAGTTCCCAATTTTTGGCAACTTTGATGGGCAATTTCTTGGCAACATTGACACTCCAATAGGTGGGCAACCAAGGGTGCCATGCCACATAGGACTTGGCAACCTCTTGACAACCTCTATTGGAGATGCTCTAAGCTGTTTCACTTACGAAGAGAGATAGCTCATCTGAGTCAAGGCACTATGTTTGTTTCAGCTTATTTCACTAAGTTCAGAACAATTCATGATGAGTTGGATTGTTTAACAATCAAGCCTCGTTGTACCTGTGGTTTGTGTACCTGTACAATAAACAAGTTGGATGACTTGGATCAAAGTGTACGGTTATCACAGTTTTTGATGGGTTTAAATGAGGTGTATATTGGTATCCGTGGTCAAATTTTAATAATGAAACCACTTCCTACCTTAAGTTAGACTTATGCTATGTTGTTGCAAGAAGAAAGTCGGAGAGATCAGTCTGTTGTAGGGAACTCTGCTACGGAGAATGTTGCAATGGCTGTAAAATCTTTTCAGTCTCAGACCAAAGGCAATTTCCAAAACAAAGGCAATTCACATAAAGGAAGTAATTAGGGGTGTGCATCGGGTGGTTTGGGCGGTTTGGGACGACCAAACCAACCAAACCATAAATTTCGGGTTTTTAATTTTTCAAACCATAACCAAACCAAAAACCATATCATTCTAAAAAAACCAA
Source organism: Saposhnikovia divaricata (assembly GCA_036435485.1). Lineage (NCBI taxonomy): Eukaryota > Viridiplantae > Streptophyta > Magnoliopsida > Apiales > Apiaceae > Saposhnikovia > Saposhnikovia divaricata. The sequence goes on from CM071594.1 coordinate 237,499,721, forward strand.
CCAAATTATAACGGTTTGGTTTGGTCGGTTTCGGTTTAAAACCGTTATTAAATATATATTTATACTTGATGTTATTTATTTTCTCCAACACTAAATACAAGATTCAATTTTATTTTAAAAGAGCCAACAAAATAAATGCACAAATAGTAGCACAAAATATCATCAAAAATAGTTATAAAATAAATTATACTCCTCAAATATTTTCATTAAATCATAAAATAAGTCTCAAAAGTCTTATATATAGCTTTCTGGTACTTTCTTCTTTTAACTAATTTTTGACATGAAATAAAACAAGTTAACCACTATAAATCTAACTAAATACAAAACACACGTGCACACACGTAAGCATGGTTAAGGCATATAATATTATAGTCTATAAGTGTGTTGAAGAAATAACCACACGAAAAATACAATATATATATATATATATATATATATATATATATATATAATATTTTTATACGACTTGATGGTCGGGTTGGTTTAATCGGATGGGTAAACTAGTGAAACCAAACCCAAACCAAAATTTTCGGTTTTTAAAAATATAAAACCATAACCAAACCAAACCGAAAAAAAACCTAAATTTTCGGTTTGGTCGGTTTGGTTTGGTCGGGTTGGTCGGTTTTTGGAAAACCATGCTCACCCCTAGAAGTAATGATTCTTCATAGCATAACAATGAGCGTTTCTTTGTTATACTTGAACGCTGCATACAAATTTTATACAAACAAAAAACCAAACAAATTATCAGTATTCCGAAACCAAAACACGTAAAAATTCAAATAAAACATTGAGCGGTATCGAAAGTGCTCCTAAAATATATTTCTCGACGGTTCGATATTTAATAACAAGATGTATTGAAAAATTTACGAACTAAAAATTGAGTAAATAAGAAATAAGCACTTACTGAGAGTGTCATTGACTAGAAATCTCAATCTATTAGCCCATTTGCTGTTGTTTTCGGAAGGGTGGAGAGACCAGCCATTTTTACCACCAACAATAAAATTGTAACCTTGAGATAAAGAACACAATGTGAAGGCCAAGGAAATGGATAATAATAATTATAATCATTTTACAATTAGCCCAAGACTTACTCTCAATAATAAAAGGGTAACAAATTTGTTTCGTTAAATATAATTAAAAACGGTATTAAAAAAAAGGATAAGGGGAGGGGAGAGGTGGGTAAAGAAAGTGGAAGAAACAGTTTACAGAATTAGGAATACATGGGGGTCGGTCTCCAAGATACTTATGCAGGAATACTGTTACCCAACATAAGGTTTTATAATCTTTGGATCAACAATCTAACGGCCTTGATTTAAAAAAAATTCGTACCGTACCGCAGAAACTTTCTGTGGTACGGAGAAATTATCAAAATGCCCCCGCCTATGGTGTGAAAATAGGGGGCATTTTGGTAATTTCTCCGTACCGCAGAAAGTTTCTGCGATACGGTGAACAATAAATTTTTTTGGTTTGAAAACAGGGGGGCATTTTGGTAATTTACCCATACCGCAGAAAGTTTCTGCGGTACGGTACGAATTTTTTTCAAATCAGGACCGTTGGATCAACCATCCAACGATTATAAAACTGTATGTTACCAAACAGTAGTTTGGCAACCGTATGCGTTTCACCGGCTACCGAAATATATATATTGAGGGTCTCAGGAATTGTGCCGCACACCTAGACCTGGCAATTCGGGTCGTTCCGTGTACTTTCGTGTCGTGTACATTCGTGTTCGTGTATCGAAAGGGTAAACCCATATCCATATCCATTTAAGGTTCGTGTACCTTCGTGTTCGTGTACCTTCGTATTCGTGTAATTTCGTGTCGTTTATTCGTGTCGAGTACGAAATTACCGGCTCTAATAAGCATAAACAAGTATACTATATTGCCACGGCTTATTCTATATGTTTCCTTTTGTACACTTTTTAAAATACGGGGTGTCAGGAAAAACTAACGGTTCTTGCTGCAGAAGTGCTAGAATTCAAGTTATTTTCTCACCACCTACTATTTTAGGACCATAAAGTTGCTAGAAATTCACTGTCCGGCTGCATATAACACCATTTTTGGCTTCTAGGACTGATTAATTACATCTCTTTGATTGTATATATCGATCATTGATATTATATTATAGTCATCTTGGAACATGTCAGAACTTGGGCAAAATGAGTGTTCAAAGTGTATTGGTAACATGCTCCAAGAGTTTACAATATACATTTATATAATTTTAAAATATTTATTTATTTATTTCGTGTACTTTCGTGTCGTGTACCTAAGGGTAAACCCATATCTAGGGCTGTAATTCGGGCCGAGCGAGCCGAGTTTCGAGTCGGGCTTAATTCGAGCCGCAGTTAATCGAGTCGGGCGAGCCGGCTCGTTTAAGTTAATCGAGCCAGAACCCCTGCCCGAACTCGACTCGAGTATTAGACAAGTCGGGCCGAGACGGCTCGCGAGCCTAAACGAGTCGAGCGAATTCGAGTCGAGTCGAGTAGCTTATCGAGCTGTTGAAAAATATTTGCAAGAGGAGGGAGTTGAACCCAGGATGCCCAGCACCTTAGAATTTTTAATGCCCAGTCACAACCAACTGACCTACTTGATAATTGTGTAAATATTAAAACTAAATTAATCATATTCACTTTCTGTTTTGTTTTTCAAAATTATTTCAAAACAAATGATCTATTTAAATATGTCAACCAAATTAATTTTTTATTTTTTGAAAACTTGGGAATATCATTATATTATATATATATCTTGAAATCTCTACGATTGGAACGTCAAAAAATATTTTTTAAAAAATAAATACAATAATATGGGACAAAGCACTAGTTACGAGTACAATTGAGATTAGTACTAATATACTAAGATCTCCAACCAAATTAATTTTTAATTTTTTGAAAATTTGGGAATATCATTATATTATATATATCTTGACATCCGTACGATTGAACGTCAAAAAATATTTTTTAAAAAATAGATACAATAATATGGGACAAAGCACTAGTTACGAGTACAATTGAGATTAGTAGTAATATACTAAGATCTCCAACCAAATTAATTTTTAATTTTTTGAAAATTTGAAAATATCATTATATTAGATATATTTTGACATCCGTACGATTGAACGTCAAAAAATATTTTTTAAAAAATAGATACAATAATATGGGACAAAGCACTAGTTACGAGTACAATTGAGATTAGTAGTAATATACTAAGATCTCCAACCAAATTAATTTTTTATTTTTTGAAAATTTGAAAATATCATTATATTAGATATATTTTGACATCCGTAGAGTTGGATCGCCGAGAAGTATTTTTTAAAATTAATTTTCAATTTTTTTAAAATTTGGCCATATTTTTAAATTATTATGAAATTTTCTACTTTATTTTGTACATTACAAAAATCATTATTTATTATCACCCGTACGGTATATTATTTTTACGATCCTATAGAAAATTTTATGAAATTATTGAATACTCTAAGCATTTTATTTTTAATTTACAAGAAATAGATTTTTGATAAATAATATATATATATATATATATATATATATATATATATATATATATATATATATTCAGAAATTGTATTATTTGTTCAACCCGACCCGTTTGCATGGCAACCCGATCCAGGTTTATAAATCCCTAAACAATCTAGGACATTCATCTGATTAGGGATTTGATCTCATTCGTCCAATCCATAAATATATATATCTAATATTTATGTTTATACTATCTTTCACCATTTTATTTTCTTGCCGCAGCCTACTCTCTCCCTTGTCTCAAAACTCTCTCCGTCTATCGTCTCTGTGACTCTCTCAGTGATACACACAACACAAAAGCTCAACTAGTCAACTCTCAATTACTCACAAAACTGGTAACAATCAATTCCCCTATTCAATCTTTATATTTCTTTTATTTTTTTTACTTAGATTATAATTAAACAATCAATTCCCTTGTTCAATTCTATGTACATTTTTTTATATTGAAAAAATTACATAACTTGTTAATAAATTAAGTCTAGATTATATAACATGTTGTTTGCTATATTTGGATGACAGGGTTGTTATGGATCAGGGTGATTTAAGGAATACAAAGAGGAAGCGCACACAACATGTTGATGAAAATCATGTGGAAATTAGAAGTTGTGCCGACGAATCTCTATCTGATGATGATTATGAACAAGAGGAACTTTCACTGCTGTCCAAAACCAAAAGGACAAGTGATAGAGACACAATAACGACTTCACAGGGAACTGAAAAAGAATTAGAAATAGAGACTCATGCCAAGTCTTACAAGAAAAAAGCAAGGAAAAAAACTTCTAAAGTTTGGGATTATATGGACGAATTTAAGACTGGTGCTAAAAAAACTTCGAAGTGCAAGTTATGTGGTAAAGAATTTTTGAGAAGTGACAGTGCTTCAACTTCTGCAATGAAGAGACATTTGGAAAAATGTGTAAAAGAACATGGTGGCACTCTACAAACACAACTGCAATTTCAGCGAGGTTCCACTACTGATGAGGTAAAGCTTACTTCTTTTAAATATGATCAAGCGCTAATGAAAGAAAAGGTATCTCATTACATTATGATTAATGAGTTACCTTTCAATCATGTTGAAAGTTTCATGTTTAATGAAATAATGAGGACAGCAATATCCAACCTCTAATTTATTTCTCTCTGAGCTAAAAAGAGTGAAAGAATTAATTGATAAGAAAGTGGTTGACACAAATTTGTACATGAGGAATATGGCTGGTGCAATGAAAGAAAAATTTGATAAATATTGGGGTGAGAGTAACTTGATGATGTCCATTGGGGCTGTGATGGATCCAAGATTTAAATTAAAGCTTCTTAATTATTGTTTTCCTGTTATTTATCCGTTAGAAGGTCAAAGTGAAAAAGAATTAGCCTACTTGAATGTTGTCTTACATGATCTATATCAAGAGTATGTTGCTGAAGATACTAGAATTAATGGGATGACACAAGGTTCAAGTCAGATTTCCTCCTCTGATAAATATCATTGTTCTGATGATAAAGAAATTCCGGCTGGTATGAGTGAGTTTGAGGCTTTTCTTCGTGCGAGCGGGGCTGCTCATGTACCGATTAAATCTGAACTAGATGATTACTTATCAGAGAGCAATTTTATTCTTAGTGAGTCTTCAACAAAAACTTTTGATGCTTTGTCTTGGTGGAAAGGAAATAGTGGTAAATATCCCATTTTATCACGAATGGCTCGTGATATATTAGCTGTTCCTCTTAGCACTGTTGCATCAGAGGCTACTTTTAGTGCTGGTGGTCGAGTTATCGAACCACATCGATCGTGCTTAAAAACTGAAACTGTAGAGATGTTGCTATGTGGAGCCGATTGGGCGCGTGAAATTTACGGATTAAAGAAATCATGCGAGGTACATTACTAATTTTTGTAGTATAACTCTAATTCTAATTAACAAGCAATTTTTGTAGTATAAGTTACTAGTCATTTTCACCCTATACATGACTAATTTTTTTTCTTAGAAAAAAGATTTGAAACCTGTGGAGGTAACTTTACCTGTCTAAGTTTTATATTGTCATGACTCATGAGACTACAAGGTATGTATATAGGGCTGATAGTTTTTATATCTACAAAGATTTGAATGTTGTCTACTTGTCTTAAAGTTTTATCTCTTTAAAATTTAATTTTTGGGCAGGTCCTTTTGGATGATGCAGATTGAAGGGTGGAGACTGGATGCAAATATGCAATGTTCTAATGACTTGCTGCTAGAGTGCTAGACTGCTAGTACTTGTTTAGCCAATTAGCCTTTTGAATTTGTCATTTAGTCATTGTATTTGTAATTTTGTATGGTACATTGGTACTAAACTACTAATTAGTAATTACTATGGACTATGGTAGATTGGTACTTGGTAGACTACCACTGTTGACTGTCCATTGGTAGTAATTTACAAGTAGCAATGTAATGAAGATTCAAGGTTATTTGCTTATATTGTTATTTATTATGTAATGGCAGATTGGCAGGAGGCCAGTAGCAGGAATTAACTAAAAAAAATTTATACATTTTTAAACGAGTTTCGAGTTCGAGTCGAGTCGAGTCGAACTAACGAGTTTTGAGTCGGGCGTAATCGAGTATCGAGTATACTCGGCTCGCTCGATTAACTTAAACGAGCCGACTTCTTTGCCCGAACTCGGCTCGTTTAACTAAACGAGTCGAGTCGAGCCGACTTAAACGAGTTCGAGTCGAGCCGACTCGCGAGCTGCTCGGCCCGAATTACAGCCCTACCCATATCCATACCCATTTAGGCCTCGTGTTCTTTCGTGTTCGTGTACTTTCGTGTTCGTGTATCGAAAAGGTGAACCCATATCCATATTTTTCGTATCATTTTCGTGTCATTTATTCGTATCGTGTACCAAATTACCGGCTCTATGCACACCTTATCCTAAATTTGAGCACCTACTCTAGTGGCTCTACAATCTCACACATTCACAGTCTCACAGAGTCTGGTAAAAATACAAACATGGATAAGATAGGCCACCGACTATTACATCTCGCCGCTTCTTTCTTCAGATTTATTTAATAATAATTTCGAAATTCGTAGTAACTTACATTAAATAATAGTTTTACAGTAAAATTTTTATAAATTAATATCATTAAAATCGGTAAATTTTATTAATTTATCGAGATTATTAATTAATTGAGATAAAATTATGTTGTTAAAATATCTATATTCAAAATTTTAATTTCGTAATATCGAGTATTAATTTAACGAGATTTTACTGTAATAACTAATTACCTAAGCCACTTGTAGTGTAGTGTATGTTTTCAATTTACAGACACCCACTAAAATAAATAAATAAATATTGTTACTGTAATTAAGCTTCACAAAGTCCAGCTAGAATTGAGAAACATCATCTTCGCCCAACGAGAAATGACAAGATTCTCTTATTTTTATATTTAATAATGTACCATGATTTTTAATCAAAGACCAGTGGGACTGTGGGACAGTGGGAGTAACAAGGAGTAACATAAACAAATGGTTAATCATGTCATCAGACACAACTCATCTCCTCGTTTCGTTAATCAATCACATTACTTTGACTAATCTCCTCGTTTCGTTAAACAAATGGAGTATTATCCAAAGTACCCTGTTAATCTCCGTTTTTTTATTCTTTTTCATGTGGATAAATAAATATTACTATTTCAATATATCCGCATCATTGACCCCCCCCACTTTTATCTACTTTTACGATAAGTTACAGACACATGTATTTTTATACAAATTTCCCATCCCATTTAAGACTCGTTCATAGGGATAACTCCAAATCTTGATCGGGTCCTTCCTCGCCAACTCCTGTCTCGGAAGTAGTGTAGCTGCTGTGGGGTGTCTGCAAAACAACACCGGAGGGGGGGTTTGGCCCCGAGGTGCCTCCGGCGTGAGAATAAGAGTTGGCTCTGGAAGGTAATAATCAAGTAGAGTACCACAAAGTAATGAGAGTGTGTGGATGTGTAATCGTGTTCAACCCCTAAACCCTATTTACTAGGGGTATTTATAGCCCTAGGCCTAGGGTTTAGGGGTAGGTTACCTTCACCCCCGACCGTTGGATCTGGGGGACAAACCGCTGAATATTCGGGATGCAGGACACGTGGACCAGTCTGGGGTGACCGTTGACTGGAGTGTGGCCATGTTGTTGCAGAAATGATTTGGCACGTGCCTTCCCTTGTCTTTTAGTGTTGGTCAGCGCCATATGTCGGGATGTCGGCTGAGGTGGGGTGCCACGTGTGTCGAGTGTCACCCATCTGGGGCCCCCTAGTCTGGGGTGGAGACCACGCCACGTGGTAGTGGCCCCGGGCCCGGGGTCCACTACTCTGGGCTGGGCCGCTCTTATTCTCATGAGATGATTTACTCATTGTTTTGGGCTCCTTGTTGGGCCTTGGCTGTTTATGGCCTATCATTTGCCCCCCACTCCCTAATGCGGATTTTCCGGATGGGGGAGTAGTAAGGGGTGTTTCTGCCTTGGGGAGTGGATTTGTGGATACTCCGGGGTGCGAGACATATGTCCTCGGGGCTGGACGTTTTGTGGTTCTGTGAGTGCGTCTTCTTTGTGGGTTGGGCTTTGGCCTCGGTCGCCCCCAGGCCCGGGGTCGGGATTGAAGTGTGCATCCCGGGGCGTTGGGTTTGCGCGTACACAAAAATGCACGTCTATTAAGGAATATAGGTAATATTTTGAGTGCATTTTTGGATTTTGTTTTTGTTTCTTTTCTTTTTTTTTTTTTTTTTTTTTTTTTGGAAAAATAACAGCTGTCATCCACTATCCCCGGGCTTTGGAGATAGTGGGCCGGTCTTTTTGGGCCGCCACGTGTCTTGGGCGGTCTGGATTCTGGTCTTGCCTATAAATAGCGGCTCCCTCCCCTCATTTGTCTTTTACGAGTTTTTTATTTGCTGTTGTGATTCTGCTACTCTGAAGACCTGCACTCCGGGCTATAAGCGTGATCTGATCCAAGTTCATTGTCGCACCCAGACCTCCGGACTTCACTGTAAGTTTTCTTGCTCCGGTCTTTGTATTCCTTTTTGTCTTCAATTTTATTTTACTTTCTTGGCCCGGACTGAGTAGAGACTAATTGTAGGCTTTATCTTTTTGTTGGGTAGCCCGGGGTAGTCCCTTTGTATGGTTAGGAAAGTAACTGCTAGACGAGTTTTAATTCCTCTCTCCGACCCAAGTACTTCTTCAAGTAGTGCTAATTCCCCGGATAGTAGTCTAGAATTGATAGACCTAGATTGGGGTATAATGGGTAAGAAGAAGAGTCGCCTTCCCGTATTAACGAGTATTGCGACCAAGGACATGGGTCCGGGGTACAGTCTGAGTGAGCCGGACGGTAGCTGGGGCCACTCTAAGTATTATTTTGTGAAGAGGGACCCGGGGATTCCTCAAGCTTACTTCTTCAGGGATCTCAGTGCGGAGTTTGGGGAGAGTCCGGATGTAGCAGAGATGACCCGATACAACAGGGCTTTTCTTGACTCTAAGTTCGGGGCTAAGCCAGGGTCCGGAATGGATGTTGGTCCCTTTAGGGCGGAGTATTTGGAGACTCCGGTTGAGTGGGACACTATATTCCGGGCTACTTTCCATATAGATGGTGACGTGGAGTGGAGATGGCCGGAGCCCGGGGAAAAGATTTACCACAGGCCCGATGGCGGTTGGGTCGGGGTATGGTTGGAGCACTTAAGGTCGGGATATGGGCCCAGGTGTCATCAGTTTGTTAAGTCCTTGTGCCTGTTTGAGTATGGGATCCCCATTACCCAATTGACTCCAAACGCGGTCAAGTGGATTTCGTATTTTCTGGGGTGTTGTGAGGCCGCCGGAGTGTTACCTACTTTCAAGCTTTTTCACCATCTTTTCCAGATGGTCCGGTCCAACAATGTTCCTTTGTTTGAGTTTAGATTCCGGGCTAAAGCCTGTGGCTATCCTTCTTCGGATTCGAAGCCACTAGTTATGCTTCCATCTTTGAAAGGCTGGAACGGAGAGTTCGTCTTTCTCCGGGGTGTTGATATCCGGTTCATGCCCACCTTCAAGGAGAATCCTTTGGCTATGCACTTCGAGGTGTTTGATCTCCAGGATGCGGCGTTGGACCGGGTACATGCCTTCTGCCGAGGTCTTGGGAGGCTGGTGACTCGGGAGGATCTCATGAGTCATGCCTACCTTTACCGGATAGGATGTAAGTCCGGGCTATATTTTCATCGTACTCATATCTGTTGTTTTGGTTTTACTCCGGGCTAATGTAAAAATTTCCTTTGTTGTGTTGTGTTTTTTATTTCCAGGTCTTCCCGGTTATAACCCGGAGTTTGAGAAAGTTGCTGAGATGAACAAATCCAACAGAGCTCTGGCCGCGGCTCTTAAGAGCATTGGGCATGTTCGTGATAACACTAAGGCCCCCGGGGAAGCTGGTGACTCCCAAGCCGGGGAGGGGAGAACGGGGGGTTCGGGGCCAGTGATCCCCGAAGCTGTGGTGGACGAATCCGGACTGGTTCCGAGGAAGAGGCCCAGGGTTTCTTCTGTTCAAGCTGAGAAGTTTGGGACCATGCTCTCGGACTGCGAGCTTGTGCAGGAGAGCTCTGCTGGTGGTAGCCCGAAGAAGGCTAACTTCCGTCCTCACGAGGCCGCCCCCGTGTCTCCGGAAGAAAGAAACTTCATCGGTTTCCTGGCTGATCTTCCCAGCAAGACGGAGTGGGAGGATATGGGTAAAACTTCGGCCACTTCGCTCTTGCAGGAAATGATGGGGGTTTACGGTCAGGTATGCATCTCCCCGAATTTCCCACACTTGTTTTTCTTGTTAGGCTTCTATTTGCGTTTATATTGACAGCTCGGGGTCCGGATGGCCGGGGCTGCGGCTTCTGCATGCCGAGAGATCAAGGAGGGCCAGGCTGCGTTGGCTGGGGCATCTGGGAAAGATCAGGAGATTTCTGGCCTGAAGCAGCAAGTCACCGAGCTGGAGGAGCGCATGGAGTCCCGGGTTGAGAAGCTCAAGGCCGGGGCTAAGCAAGTTGCTGATGAGAGGGATGCGTACCGGGCTAAGGTCAAGGATTACAAAGAAGAAGTGAAGAAGCTCCGGGATGAACTGAAAGCCAAGAAGTCCGAAGAGGATGTCATTGCTGAGTTCCGGGCTTCGGATGCTTACGACGACGACCTTTCCTTGGTCGCAGCCCGGAAAATCAGCCGCTGCTGGGTTGTTGCCGAGAAGATGTGTAAGAGCGATCCTGGGTCTGCCACTTGGGAGAACTTCATTAAAGAGTACATGGAGGCCGAGGATGCTCTTGCCCGGGGTGAAGGGGAACCGACTCCTTACGCTGCTTCCAGCTCCTCCCGTCCTCCTCCGGCTTAACCTCGTTATGTGGCTGCGTCCAGTGCCCGGGCTGTGCCCTTGTAATTTCTTTCATTTTGATGTAATCTTAACTTGGTTTTATAACTTTAAATTCTGCTGTCGTGTGTAACTTTCAACTGTCGGGTGTTTCGGGCTGTCGGTCAGCCCGGCCTGTCTGCTGCTTTTATGTTTATTTTGTTCCGCAAGTTTTGCCTTATTCTTTTGTTGTTGGTTTGTTTGTAGTTTTTATTGCCCCCCACTCCTTAATTCGGGTATTCCGGATTGGGGAGTCGTTTGGTTTACTTGGAAAGGATGAAAACTTTTCCAAGTAGGAATTCGGATGGCTATGGCTTCCCGGGCCGAAGCATTGCTGAGGTCCCGGGCTTTGGCCTACTTGGAAAGGATGAAAACTTTTCCAAGTAGGAATTCGGATGCCTATGGCTTCCCGGGCCGAAGCATTGCTGAGGTCCCGGGCTTTGGCCTACTTGGAAAGGATGAAAACTTTTCCAAGTAGGAATTTGGATGCCTATGGCTTCCCGGGCCGTAGCATTGCTGAGGTCCCGGGCTTTGGCCTACTTGGAAAGGATGAAAACTTTTCCAAGTAGGAATTTGGATGCCTATGGCTTCCCGGGCCGAAGCATTGCTGGGGTCCCGGGCTTTGGCCTACTTGGAAAGGATGAAAACTTTTCCAAGTAGGAATTTGGATGCCTGTGGCTTCCCGGGCCGAAGCATTGCTGGGGTCCCGGGCTTTGGCCTACTTGGAAAGGATGAAAACTTTTCCAAGTAGGAATTTGGATGCCTATGGCTTCCCGGGCCGAAGCATTGCTGAGGTCCCGGGCTTTGGCCTACTTGGAAAGGATGAAAACTTTTCCAAGTAGGAATTTGGATGATAATTATAAAATTGAAATGCCAAGTAGGAAATAGAGTTCTTTTTCATTGATAACAGAACGATTACATGATTTCCAAGTACAATTCCCAAAAAACGCCCGTGTATGAGCTGAAACTATTTCCCTTTACTGGTAGTATTTTCTTAGTCTGAGGCCATGCCAGGTGTTGGGGACTTCGGAGTTGTCCATGTGACTGAGCTTGTAGGTTCCGGGGCGGAGTACCTCTTTAACTCTGTAGGGACCTTCCCACTTAGGCATAAGTTTTCCTGTGTTAGTGGGGTCTGAAGCCTCGGTATCCCGGAGTACTAGATCCCCGATTTGGAAGTTTTTGACTCTTGACTTCTTTCCGAAGTATTCTCTTGTTTTCTCTTTATACTTCTCCATTCTTTGTACTTCTTTGTCCCGGACCTCATCAACTAGCTCTAGATTGACTCGTAGCCCTTCTTCATTTGCAATTTCATCAAAGTTGATTACCCTGTGGGAAGGAGAACCCACTTCGATTGGCAACATTGCTTCGGTTCCGTATGCTAGCTTGAACGGAGTTTCCCCTGTCCCGGATCGTGGACTAGTTCTGTATGCCCATAATACATGTGGCAGCTCTTCGGGCCACTTGTTCTTGCTTTCCTTCAGCCTCTTCTCAATTCCCCTTAGCAGAATTCTGTTTGTCACTTCAACTTGCCCGTTGCCCTGGGGATAGGCTACTGAAGATTTCTTGTGTTTGATTCCCCTTTCCCTCAAATAGTTTTCAAAGTCTGAGCCGATGAACTGGGGACCATTATCCGAGACCAGGACCCTGGGCAGGCCAAACCGCATTAATATGTTGTCCATGAATTTGATGCAGTCTTGCTGGTTTATGGTTCGCATCGCCTTTGTTTCGGCCCATTTAGTCATGTAGTCAATGGCTACAAGGAGGTACCTCAGATCACCCTTGGCCCGGGGGAAAGGCCCTACTATATCGATGCCCCATACAGCAAATGGGATAGGGGATAAGACTGAGGATGGTAACACCGGGCTTTGTCTTGGTACATTGCTGAACAGTTGGCAATTTCTGCACTTCTTGACGAATTCTACTGCATCTGAGTGGATTGTTGGCCAGTAGTAACCTTGCCTTATGATTTTGTATGCGAGGGACTTTGCGGACATATGATCCCCACAAATCCCTTCGTGTACCTCTTGTAAACAGTAATTGGCTTCCTCCGGGCCTACACACTTCAGTGTCGGAGATGAGAAGGTTCGGCGATAGAGTTGGTCTTCTTCTATGAAGTATTTCGAAGCCTTGTTTTTCAATCTTCTGGCTTCATTCTTGTCTTCGGGCAACTCTCCTTTCTCCAAGTAGAGGATGAAGGGGGTCATCCAGTTCGGGGTTCCCTCTATCTCCGTTACTTCTTTCTGATCGATGGCCGGGGTTTCAAGTTCTTCAAAGTAGACCGAACTGTCTAGTTCGGCTGAGTTCTGAACCAGCTTGGATAATTCATCAGCTTCGGAGTTTTCTTCCCTGTTGATTTGGCTGATTTGATACTCCGGAATGGTGGCTAGGTAACTTTTGACAAGGGCTTGGTATTGGGCCAGTTTTTGGTCTTTAGCTAGGTATTCCCCTTTGGTTTGCCGCACCACGATTTGGGAGTCACTATAGATGTTCAGGCTGTTGATTCTCAAAGTTCGTGCTAACCTTAGCCCGGCTAGAAGAGCTTCATATTCGGCTTGGTTGTTCGTTGCTGGGAATTTGAATGTTATGGCTTGTTTGATTTGGAAGCCTTCCGGGCTTTTCATGATTATTCCTGCCCCGGACCTGTCGGCTGTTGAGGATCCATCCACATGGAGAGTCCATGACCCCGGGGCTTGGTCCTGATTTACCAAATGTCCAGCTACTGTCGTAGCTTGCTTCGGTTCCGGGAAGGAGCATTCTACTATGAAATCTGCCAAAGCCTGTGCCTTGATGGCGGTCCGGGGCACGAACGTTAAGTGAAATTGGCTTAGCTCAATTGCCCAATTTATTAATCTTCCGGATGCATCTGGCTTGTGGATTATTCGCCTTAACGGCTGGTCTGTTATCACTTTGATTTCTCTGCCTTGGAAGTAGTGTCTGAGTTTCCTTGAGGCCGTGACTAAGGCGAAGGCAAATTTCTCTAGATTGGGGTATCTGGTTTCTGCATCTTTTAGAACCTGGCTGATGTAGTACACCGGCCGTTGGTTTCCCTCGACTTCCCGGACCAAGGCCGCGGCCACGGTCAGGGGCCCGGCGGAGAGGTATAGATGTAGGGGTTCCCCGGGCTCAGGCTTTGTTAGAAGCGGTTGTGATGAGAGATATTGCTTGATGGTTTCAAGAGCTTGCTGGCAGTCCGGGCTCCAGGTAATTTCTTTTTTGTTGCTCGCCCCCCTGAGCAAAGTGAAGAATGGTAAGCACTTTTCTGCTAAATTGGGTATGAATCTTCTTAAGGCTGCCAATGATCCGGCTAACTTCTGAATGTCTTTCTGAGTCCGGGGTGATTGCATATCCAAGATGGCTTTTATCTTCTCCGGATTAGCCTCAATCCCTCTCTGGCTGATCATGAAGCCTAGGAACTTTCCTGCTGCTACCCCAAAGGTGCACTTCTCCGGATTCAACTTCATCTCATTTTTTCTAAGATTTTCAAAACATTCCCGCAGGTCGGGGACATGCTCCTTGACCGTTTCAGACTTGGCAATGATATCATCGACATAGGATTCCAAATTCCGGCCGATTTGATCCTTGAAGACCTCCACCATGGCTCTTTGGTATGTAGCTCCAGCATTCCGAAGTCCAAAGGGCATGAACTTATAAGCATAGACAGCTCTGTGAGTGATAAATGCGGTTTTGGCTATGTCTGCCGGGTTCATCTTGATTTGGTTATATCCGGAGAATGCGTCCATGAAGCTAAGCATCACATGTCCGGAGGTGGCATCGATGAGCTGGTCTATACTTGGCAGTGGATATGGATCTTTGGGGCAGGCTTCATTTAGGTCCGTGTAATCAACACACATCCTCCATTTCCCACTAGGCTTCTTGACCAGAACTACATTGGCTAACCACTCCGGGTATTTGACCTCGCAGATGATATCCGCCTTGAGCAGTTTGTCCACTTCCTCGTCTATGGCTTTCTGCCTCTCCGGGGCGAAGTTCCTCCTTTTCTGTTTCACAGGCTTCCTCCGGGGATCAACATCCAGGCTATGCATGGCGAGGGACTCCCGGAGCCCGGGCATATCAGATGGGCTCCAAGCAAAAACATCAGCATATTCCCGGAGTAGATGGATTAATTCTTCTCTGAAGGCGGTTTCTAGACCAGCTCCGATCTTAATTTTTCTTTCTGAGTTTCCCGGTATGAGTTCGATTGTCTCGGTTTCTACTGCAGGTTCCACCTTAGCTTGGTCTTGAAGCAGGGACGATTTTTGCACTCGGGCCTGGGAGTTGGAGATCTGGTATTCCCGGGCCTCAGTCATATTTGGTCCCTGGGACATGGCTCCGGAGACTTCAATGTTTTGTACCTCTTTTCCGGGGTTCTTGTAAGTTGAAACTCTGTGCTTCTTTCTGCTTAGATTCTTGTGGTAAGAGGAAGCTTTCCTCTTGTTCTCCGGGTCGGCCTCCGCCATGACTAAGGCTTGGCCATAGCACCGGCTGGCTGTTTCTGTGTCGCCCCTAACTTCTCCGACCCCGGAGGGTGTAGGAAACTTAAACTTGAGATGTGGGGTTGAGGTTACGGCTCGGAGCTTGGTCAGGGCTGGGCGCCCCAGGATTACATTGTAAGAGGAAGGGCTATTGATTACATAGAATTTGACCATATGAACTATCTGTTTCGGGGCGGTGCCAAATTGGACGGGCAAGTAAAGGGTTCCTTGGATCGGAACCAAGTTGTGGCCGAAGCCATATAGCGGGTCTTCCCGGCACTCATTCATCCTGATGCTTCCAAGTTGCATCCTGTCCATGGTATGTTTGAATAGTATGTTGACGGAGGATCCGTTGTCAACAAGAATTCTTTTTACCTCATTTTCGGCGATGTCCAGGGTTACGACTAGGGCTTCATTGTGGTTAGGATCTACTCCCTCAAAGTCGGCGTTACTGAAAGATATTACTTGCTCTGGGGCCGAGCTTATCATCATTACTTCATCTCCGGAGTCCGGGCTTCCCGGAGGGGAATTGGATCCTCCCAATACAACGTGCACCACATTCTTGGTCTTCTGGGCCCCGGGTCCTTCGCCCCTTTCCGTGATTCTCCGAGCTAGATATTGGCCCATATTTCCTTTCTTGACTTGGTCTTCGATGAAGAACTTAAGGGAGACACAGCTTTCCGTCTCGTGGCCATGGGTTGCATGGTAATCGCAATGTTTGTCACGGGGCCTATTCTCTGGGGCCGAAACCAAGGGTTTGGGAGGATAAAAGAAGGGCTTGCTCCGGACTTCTTTTAATATATCGGCGCGTGGCCGATTCAAAGGTGTCCATTCTGGCTCCGGCCTTGGTTCGGCCCTCCCCGGTCTCGGGGGTCTGGCTTCAGACTTGGCCCCGGAGGAGTGGCCTTTGTCCGGGACCGTCAGTTGATGACTCGGGATATAGTTGTACTGTTTGTTGGGCTTAAACTTCTTATCCGAGTTGTGATCATTTCTAGAGCGATCATCTTTACCTCTTCCCGAGGAGGTGCCCTGCCGGGTCATTCTCATTGCTTGTAGGACATCAGTTTCTTTGATGAACTTGGCGGCCATAGAGTAGGCTGCAGCTAGACTTTGGGGCTCTTTGTTTACCAATTCAATAACATAGCGCTCACTACGCTCCGGGTCTAGGTTCTTCCGGAATATGCTCAAGGCTTCTCTTTCGTCTAGGTTGGTGACTTGGTTTATGGCTTCTTGGAACCGTTTCATAAATGCGGCAAGCGTCTCGTTGTCATGTTGCCTTATTGTTTCAAGGTGGCACATGTGATATTCCGGGGGTTTGTTGGCTCGGAATCTCCGGAGAAAGGCTTCCCGGAACTCCTTCCAGCTGTGTATGCTCCGGGAAGGAATCCGGCTGAACCATCTCTGAGCTGCTCCCTTTAGGGTGGAAGCGAAGAACCTACACTTGGTTAGGTCATTGTAGAAGTATATCTGGGCTATTTGCTCAAAGTAGTTGAGGTGTTCTTCTGGGTCCTCTAGCCCATTAAAGGAGTCAAAGTTGTAGTGCTTGAGGTTCTTTTGCCGGGGTATGGCTTCAAGGGAATGGCTGAAAGGGGTGAGTGTGTCCTGGATCTCGAACCCGGAGTCACTATTGACTTTCCTCTGCAGCTCATGGATCATTTGCACCAGGTGGTTTGGATTTTCTTCATCATCTGAGATAATCTCCGGGCTTACCTCCCTCCGGGTTCTTTTGGATTTGGATTTCCTCATTCTTTCTTCTTCCTCTTGGAGCCTCTTCTGGATTCTGAGCTCCAACTTAGCCTGTTCCTCCTGCCTTATTCTTTCCCGGAGCGTTTCTAGTCTCTTGGCTTCATCATTTTTGTCCCTACTCCGAACCTCCTGGTCCTTTCTGTTTCCCTTGCCCCGGTTTCCAAGGCGGTCAAAGACCGAGGCCCGGGAATGATGGGAGTTGGCTGATTCCCCGGAATTTTCCGCTTGCACAGGTTCAGGTTCCGGGAGGGGACGGTTCCTATAATTTCGGATTGCCTGGGCTAGCTCCTCGGGTGTCAGGTTTTCCATTTGTGCGGAGTCCAGGGGCACATCTGTATACTTGTACCGGTTCACCTCGACGGTTACCCGAGCGTCGTTTGGCCCAATTCCGAGCCTCTCTTGGATTGGGATCTGGACAGGTGGGACTTGCTCCGGGATAGTTATTAGGGGTTCGTCTCTAGTCGCGCTGGGTGCTTGGCGCTGGGCAGAGGTGGTTCTACGGGGCATGGTTCGCGGTTTTAGGTAGTTCGGGTTGCTTCAGTTTGGCTGTTGGTTCGGGGTTCTGGAGTTCGGAGGTTCGACCCCTCCTTCTAGCGCCAATGATAACTCCAAATCTTGATCGGGTCCTTCCTCGCCAACTCCTGTCTCGGAAGTAGTGTAGCTGCTGTGGGGTGTCTGCAAAACAACACCGGAGGGGGGGTTTGGCCCCGAGGTGCCTCCGGCGTGAGAATAAGAGTTGGCTCTGGAAGGTTATAATCAAGTAGAGTACCACAAAGTAATGAGAGTGTGTGGATGTGTAATCGTGTTCAACCCCTAAACCCTATTTACTAGGGGTATTTATAGCCCTAGGCCTAGGGTTTAGGGGTAGGTTACCTTCACCCCCGACCGTTGGATCTGGGGGACAAACCGCTGAATATTCGGGATGCAGGACACGTGGACCAGTCTGGGGTGACCGTTGACTGGAGTGTGGCCATGTTGTTGCAGAAATGATTTGGCACGTGCCTTCCCTTGTCTTTTAGTGTTGGTCAGCGCCATATGTCGGGATGTCGGCTGAGGTGGGGTGCCACGTGTGTCGAGTGTCACCCATCTGGGGCCCCCTAGTCTGGGGTGGAGACCACGCCACGTGGTAGTGGCCCCGGGCCCGGGGTCCACTACTCTGGGCTGGGCCGCTCTTATTCTCATGAGATGATTTACTCATTGTTTTGGGCTCCTTGTTGGGCCTTGGCTGTTTATGGCCTATCACATAGGAGTATTGTTTAGCTCTCCTCTTTGAATCTTTAATTTTACTACAATTTACATTCAAAAAAATTCTTGATTCTTCAGTGTTTCTTGGAGAACTAGGTTCTTGGTTACTTGCATTTGATGCTTAAAAGATTGAATATTTACTACATACATGGCTTGTTCTTTCAAGATCAATTCTTTCACTTGTTGCTCCAATGACAACAATCTCAAGACTTGGCCCTTTTCACCCTGTCCATTAAATTTTAAACATTTAAAGTTTATGGGAAAATCCATAGATTTATCAACAGATCAAACAAGTTTCAGCAATGACAATGTCAAACCTCCTGCAAAATATTATGTTAAGGTATGCATTCTCAAGTTCTCATTTCTTCCTTCTCCTTTGTTTTTTACTGGTATAATTATTTTTTTTAAAAAACAAATATAATAATCTGATTTTTTTTCATTTTTTCTGAAAAACAATTTTTTAAATACCGAAAATACCCCTATCAAATTTTGAAAAAAAAATCAAATTTAACGGAGTTAAAAATAACTAACGGGAAAAGTGTAAATCAAAACGACATTTAAAGTTGAGGGTCCAATATGACAAGATACATACTAATGACACGAATCGCAAAAACGTCCAAAAAAAAGGGGTACAAAGGGCCAATTAGCCGTTAATCTTGTAACTCAACTTCGGATAGTTCTTTTGTTAGAAGCTAATCCGGTAAAAAGTGTGCTACTTAGAAATAAATATGTAATTATTTCTTTTCAACAAAAAAATCGAACACCTTCTTTCAAAGAAATAATATTTGCTTTTTACTGACAAAAAATAAATGTTTTTTAATTGTCGAAAGAAACATACCTTTTAGAGTCCTAACTCCTAACTTGACTTTTTCATAATCCTAATCGATTTAACTAGGATTGTACAACTTTTTGGTCTGGATCTGAAAATTAGATCGGATTGGATTTATCAATTCAAGATCCGGACCGGATGTATATAATTGGGGCGATCCTCGTCCTTAATATCATAAAAATCTGATCTTGGATCCGGTCTGATTCAAATCTTGAAAAAATTCGGACCGAACAGTATTTCATGTAAATATTTATTTTTACATTATTTTACTTCTTAGATCATTATCTAATATAATATTAACATGTATCATATTTTGACAATCTAACTTAGTAAATAAATAAATTGATAATACGAATAACAGTACAATCTAAATAACTAAATGTTATACTTCACATGATAAATAATTAACACTCATATGTTTATAAATTACGATTATTTCACAAATAATAAGATATCTACTTCTTAAACTGTCTAAGTAGATTAAAAATTAACATGTATCGTACTTTGACAATCTACATTACTAACACTACACCATATATGATCTTTGCCAACACCCAAAAATAAGTGTTAAAAATGCTGAAAAATGTTCCCATAAGAGTTAAAGCAACACTTTGGTCAATTTTGAAAGTGTTGGGAATTTGCATATGGCCTTAGAGGTTAAGCCAAACAGATTTTGTCAAAACTATGGCAACATCAACATCATGTTGCCCAGGCACTTATGCCAACATTTTGTGCAATATAGCAACACTATTTTCGGTGTTGTCATAAAATCTATGGCAACACTGTCTACTCAACACCAACACCCTTGCGATGTTGCCATATAGCCTATTCCGACATCTTTGTCCCCCTACAGCAACACCAATTGATATAAATTTTCTGAAATTTAATTTTTTTTTTTTTGGATTTTGTTTTACTTGTGATATTCTTCAAATTTTCAAAAATACAATAAAAAATTAACGCAAGTCAAGGTAAACTAAAATATAATTTGAATAAATCACATTTATCAACTTTTATAAAACTAAAATATATCAATAATTTCGTTACAAAAAATTACTAATTACACAAGTCAAATCATTATACAATTAAATCTGCACTCCATTTCAACTAGCTGTAGAGTGGCTTTCTGCTTTCAGCCTTTATCCTGTCTAGTGATTCAACAGCAGCATTTGAAAATTCCACTCTAAGCGACGGATACTGCTTCAGCTCCTTTGTGGGAAAAGAAAGTAACACTTAGACTATATATAGCAAGTCATAACAGAACTGCTACTAAAGAAAAAGGTTAATAGATACCTATCAAATCGATACACATACAGAGTATCATTAAAGCAAAAAATCATTAGCGGAGTACTAACAATTACAGGTAAAATTAGACACTTACCTCCATAATGGATGTTATACCTATCATATCAATCAGCTGCCTAAAAATATTTTGACAGGACTGCAAAAGAGCAATGTAAAATTTAAACAAGGTAAGTGTAATGAATATGAAAAATTAGCAACTAAATACAATATTGAAAATGACAAAACTATAAACCCATGTAGCAGACAAATATTTATAAAGCCATTAGGCTCATCCACTCAGCAATTGACTTGGAACAGGTAAAATTTTCACACTTTGCAACGCTAGTACCAACTAATCGTTGGTTACCTTCACCAATTATACATGTATATACACTCGATGAAAACAAAAAAACCTGAGCATTAAGTCCACTTGTTATTTTTGATGCAAGACCGTCTTTAGCATCAAGTATTCCACCAGGTAATGGATTGTTTGATCGAAATGCAATTTCATTTTCAAGGAACGAATACATATAACTTGGTCCTAAGGAATAAATTCCTTGTACTTGTTCAGAACTAATTGGCTCGCTGAACATATAAACTGGACCAATTTGACCAAAAAAAGGAGATGACTCTTTAATGCTGCGCGCATAATTTTCATCATCAGTTGAAGGCGTATCTATCTTTGTGCCAATTGTGCAACTCATCTGGGTGTCATTAACTTTTGCATAGCAGAATCAGTACAAATATGTTGATCAGTGGAAGTTTAAAATGAACAAGATAATAAGTGTTTTAAGAAGGATATAACATGTCATTGACCTGCACTTTTCTGACGATAAAAAACTCCATCAACATAACACCTCACTTGGCTTCCCCTTGAAAAGGCTCTACCTATGCTATGAGTCAAGGAGAGAAAGTGCCATTTTTTCTATCAAGGTTCACATTCACAGAGACAAATTGTCATTTCTGATTCACCGACTGCAAAACAAATAAAGTAAAAGTCATTTTTTTGGATTTTGTTTTACTTGTGATATTCTTCGAATTTTCAAAAATACAATAAAAAATTAACGCAAGTCAAGGTAAACTAAAATATAATCTGAATAAATCACATTTATCAACTTTTATAAAACTAAAATATATCACTAATTCCTTTACAAAAAATTACTAATTACACAAGTCAAATCATTATACAATTAAATCTGCACTCCATTTCAACTAGCTGTAGAGTGGCGTTCTGCTTTCAGCCTTTATCCTGTCTAGTGATTCAACAGCAGCACTTGAAAATTCCACTCTAAGCGACGGATACTGCTTCAGCTCCTTTGTGGGAAAAGAAAGTAACACTTAGACTATATATAGCAAGTCATAACAGAACTGCTACTAAAGAATAATCAATGCTAATTGATACTATGAATAATTAATGCTAATTGATACTATATGAATGAGTTATAGTTTCCATAAAAGAGTAATTATAAATTTAAAATTATTTGCAAAATATATGGAGGGAAGTGATAAGAGAAAATCAAGCAAGATTTCGAATTAGTTGGGAAGATTAATGTGTATTAAATAAGTAATTTGAATTTCAAATTCTTATTACCTATTAAATGGAAAGATTGTGTTGACTTGATTATTGATAACTGAAAATGGATCATAATATAATAAGAGAAAAACATGCAAGATTTTAAATTAATTGGGAAGATTGTGTATTAAATAAATAATTTGAATTTCAAATTCTTATTACGTATTAAATGAAAAGATTGTGTTGACTTGATTATAGATAATTGAAAATGGATCATAATACGATAAGAGAAAATCAAGTAAGAATTTGAATTAATTGGGAAGATTGTGTATTAAATAAGTCTTTTGAATTTCAAATTCTTATTATGTATTAAATGAAAATATTGTGTTGACTTGATTATAAATAATTGAAAAAGGATCATAATATGGATAATCCGTGAATATTGGGAATTACAATGGAATACATTACATATAGAACATTGAGCAACATTTTGAATGAGTCACAGTTTCCAGAAATGAGTAATTATGAATTCAAAAATATTTAAAAAATATTTGGGAGGAAACTTATAAGAGAAAATAAAGGAAAAATTATGAATTAAATGGAAAGATTGTGTATTGAATAAGTATTTTGAATTTCAAATTTTATTATGAATTAAATAGAAAGATTGTTTTGACTTAATCACAAATAATTGAAAATGGGTCATAATATGGATATTAATCCATGGAAAAACAAAAGAATCCAAGTACAAATGCTTCGCTTACAGTTTCGTTCTTTGGAGAAACAGGACCAAACAGAATTCTCTTACGACCTATTTCACAATTAAGCAAATGTCTAGATTCAAAATATAACCTAACAAACATATAAACCATGTTTGGTTGTGAAAACTTAACACATAAATAGATTTGATTAATTAAAAAATGGGAAATTTTTTATTATTAATAATATATTCAGGGGGCTTATTGCATGCATAGAGTATTTTAGAGTGGACTTTGTAGAGCATCATCCGGTTATAAAACATTGTTTTTTACCCAACATTGTTTATAAAACATTGCTTTTTATGCAACTTTCATGAAGTACCGACAATAAAGCAAAATAAAGAAATAAAAATAACATAAAAGTAACTCAGAAATAATATTTTATAGCATATGCAGTGTCATCTTATTCTTCGGAATAGCCAACTACAGTGTCATCTTCCTTGAAATAGTCGGAAATCGCAGGTTCATAGCCGGAAAAAATGGGGCCTAAATAAATTGGGGACCCCTAAATATTTGGGGCCCTGTGCTGAGGGAATGTTTGCACCGGCTAATCACCGGCCCTGGATCCGCATAACCCGAATAACTGTTATTATAGAAATATATTTGTTAGTATGTTATTATATTAATATAATAGATCATTTGATAATGATTTAATCTCTTTTTTAATTATACATTTATATTTTGTATGAATTTTAATAGGGATAATAAATTATTTCGTCCTTCAACTTTATGCTGTTTTTGGTTTAGGTCCCTGAACTATGAAAAATAATATACGGATACCTAAACTTTTAAAATTTCTAATTGACATCCTTCCTTTCGCGGAATGAAGTGAAAATTTAACATGTTAATCTTCGAGTGATTATAAGAACATGGGTGGTGAAAATTTTCAATTTCGAATTCACTAACATATAGAAATCTGTACTTTAATTTCAAGAACACGAAAAAAAACTTACTAAAATATGCAGATTTGCATATGTTAGTGAACTCGAAATTGAAAACTTTCACCACCCATGTTCTTATAATCACTCGAAGATTAACATGTTAAATTTTCACTTAATTCCGCGAAAGGAAGGATGTCAATCAGAAATTTTAAAAGTTTAGGTATCCGTATATTATTTTTCATAGTTCAGGGACCTAAACCAAAAACAGCATAAAGTTGAAGGACGAAATAATTTATTTTCCCATTTTAATATACATTTTTATAATTAATTAGTAAATTATGTTGAATTTTGTTACATGAATTTAATATTTTAAAATTTAAACATATATTTTGTGCATCATATTATATAAATAGGAATAAAAGATAAGTATAACAATTTAATAAATACAATATAAAATTAAAATTATCAAATTATGTAAGCGATTATATGATTAGTAAATAAAATATTTATTGGATAAAGGAGTTAGTGGATCGGGTCAATAACCCATTTAATAAACAGATCGGGTTAGTGTTAAGGTTTAGCAGGTCAATAATTAAACGGGTTGGATTAGTATTGAACCTTCACTTAACATTAATATATCTATATAAAGGTATAAAGGAGGATACGCGGGAGTTTAGGTGGTGCTCTAAGAACGTCTCAATTTTTTTTTTTAATTTTTTAGAATTTTAGGAATTTAAATACTAATAAATATAAAAATATCTTTTACTAACATATTAGAAGTAGAATAGATGTTCGAATTTATAGATGATAAGAGTTCAAATTTATAGATAAGGCATATAAGTAGAAGTTCCACTGGAAATACAATAGGTATTTAATTATAAGGCATATGATTAAAAGTTCAATTAGAAGTAGAATAGGAGTTCGAATAAACACTAATAAATATATAAAAAAAATCTTTTAACATATTAGAAGTAGAATAAGTGTTCGAATTTATATATGAGAAGAGTTCAAATTTATAGGGAAGACATATAATTAGAAGTTTTATTGGAAGTAGAATAGGTATTTATAAGGCAAACGATTAAAAGTTTTATTGGAAGTAGAATTGGAGTTCGAATTATAGAGAATAATAGTTCGAAATTCTAGAAAAAACATATAATTATAAGTTTTATTGGAAGTAAAAAAGGTGTTTGAATATATAGAGGAGATATATAATTAAAAAATTTATTGGAAGTAGAATATATACAAGGACGGTGGTGACTTCTTTTACGATATTCTAAAATTATATAACTTTCATACAAGTTATTTATATTTCTATTAGGAAAAAAATTCATAAAACCAATACTAATCTCATTAAAAAAGTTTTCGTATTTAAAAAGAAAATAACTGATGTATTAACATAATAAAATAACATTCTCATGCGGAAAGCCTAAATAAATACAGGAGTATCTTTAATATATAGAGAAAATAAGATTTATTTTTATTTTTTAAAATCCATAAATTTTAGAAAGCTTGAAAAAAATAAAAATTGGAATTCACTCTATTTTTAGTTTCTGATTTTAAGGAAAAAAAGTAGTATAAGATAAGTATAATCAATAATAAGTAATGAAGTTGGAATTTCGATCCCAAACGAGAGCGACTCGAAACGTGTTAAACGGAAAGATGGCTCACTAGGAAAGATTGTATCACCAATTAAAATTTGATATTGATGTTATAGATGTTCGAATTTATAAAGGAGAAGAGTTCGATTATAGAGAAGACATATAATTAGAAGTTCTATTGGAAATAGAATATATATTTATAAGGCATGTGATTGAAAGTTCTATTGGAAGTAGAACACGAGTTTGAATTTATAGAGAATTAAAAGTTCAAATTTATAAAAAAAACATAAAATTAAAAGTAATATTGAAAGTAGAATAGTTGTTTGAATATATAGAGGAGACGTATAATTAAATATTTTATTGAAAATAGAATACAAGGACGATTGTGACATCTTTTACGATCTTCTAAAATTATATATTTTTTATATAAGTTAATTATAATTCTATTAGGAAAATTTATTCAATACTATATTCTCATAAAAAAGAAGTCTTCGTATTTAAAAAAAAAAGAATTGATTGTTAACATAATAAAAGAACATTCTCATGTGGTAATCCTAAATAAATACAGGAGTATCAATTTATAATATAAAAAGAAAATAAGATGTATTTTTCATTTTTTTAAAACTCCATAAATTTTAGAAAGTTTAGAGAAAGCAAAAACTGGAATTCACTCTATCTTTAGGTTTTGATTTTAAGGAAAAAAGCTGTTGTATAAGATATGTATCATCAATAATATGTAATGACGTTGAAATTTCGATCCCAAACGAGAGCGGCTCAAAACATGCTTAATGGGAAGACGGCTCACTATAAAAAATTGTATTAGTTATAACAATTTGATATTGATGTTATTGTTAATAGTATTTTTGTTAATAGTTCGTTCTCAGGGAAGGATTAATATGTAGAATAAAGTTCAAGTATTTTATCTCTCACAATTTAGAAGTGTAGAAGAATGTTTGGTTTGTTTATAAACTAATTAAACTAATTATCAATTGAGAATAAAATATATGAGGAAAATAATCCAAGAACTGGGGTTCTTCACTTGGTTTCAATGCACATTCAATATCTATGTGACTTCTACGTTCTTACTCTGCTGAAAAAAATTCTTCTAAGGTTATAATGTTCCCTTCCAAGATACACTATAATGTCTACAACTACACCTTAATTGTCACTTCCGTGATACAATCAAAGTACAATCATAAACTATTACGCACCAAGAATTATAAGTCTCACAACTCTCCTATTAATCTTCCAATCAAAAATTCGAGTTATGTCTGTTAAATCGTGTACTAAAATTGCAACTCCTCTTCCAAGTTATCACAATTCCTAAAATCCAATCAAAGGTTCATGACTCCCCTAATTGTAGTAAGCCCTCAATAACAGATCAGCAAAGCAAGAAAATCACAGATAATTAAACATACATGAATACCAAGGAATACTACCCAATCCTCAGATTAGAGATTTAGTTACACATAATTAAGGAAGAAACCAAAACACATGAATTAATAGAAGAACTCATAATTATAAGAATATAGAAAAAACCTTTAATCTTTGATCTTCAAGGAAAATAAGAGTTCTCCAGAAAAATCCCTAAAAGCTACGTACAAAATTTTATCTCTACAATAATGTTTTTCCCTAGAAGTGTTTATATAGACTCTAGAAATCTTGCCCAGCAAGGAAACATCCTAAAATACAATTAGAATTCAATTTAGGTACCAAAAGCTGCCCAAAATACAATTAGAATTAGAAAAAGGGCAAAACTGGAATTTCTCTGCATGGCTTATCATAGAATACGTGCGCTATTTTATTCAGCACATCTACAGCACCTGATTTCCTCCTAAGGTTGTAGAAAATCTCCCAAGCTTCGCGTGAGCTGTAAGATCACTGAAAACGGACTTCTAGAACTCCAGATATGGCCAAAACAGTGTAGACTGCGCAACCTTCCCGGAAAATCCGAATTTAAATCAATTAATCCTCCAAACACGATAGAAGCATCAACCTTAATCAACATTGTAACACCCCTAAATCCGGGGTCAGGGATCTGGTCGTTACCGTCTCAATTCCCATCCACAGTTCAACATAAATATTAAATTACAACCTTGTGACCCAAAAAAATAACATAAAACACACCCGTTATAGTCCCAGAGATGAAATCAGAGTAACAACCAAATTTTATTAAACACATTATGAGTTCTTACAACCCAAGAGAATTTTAATATAAATACATACTCTTTGCCATCCATTTACATGAGTCATACTAGACTATATACTTGGTACTGAAAGAATAAATCTATCCTACCAATAGCTTTCTCTTCGGCTCTGGTAGTCTCATCGTCCTCGCCAGCATCGAGTGCGCCTTGTGCGAGTCATCTGGTCTAGCTGTTGTTGTGATATAATAATAAAGCAAGGGTGAGCAATAGCCCACCAACAATAATATTTAACTGAACGATAATATATAACAGTTCAAAAGTATTTTTCAAACCATATGCCATGCATTTACAGAAATGATGCCAGTATAATATGAACGATGAAGTTACCAGGTAACTCAAAATGTAAATATATGAGGGAATATCTGCTATGTCGAAAATAAGCAAGATATTATAAAGAGGAACTTGCAAGGAAAATATTGCAATTCCAGTTACGAACACTTTTCCAGCTCTGCCAATAGTAATCATGTTGCAGGAAATAAATAAGTTTGGATGATGAACCAATAATGGAGTATTCACCGCGCCCGCTGTTCCAATCTTGATGATCAGTCAAGATCGTACAGCTCAAATTAGATTTACTACCGGTAGAAGGAAGAACTGACGGCTTTACTTGTCTACCGCCTTACTAGCTCTCCCAGGCCAACGGTTGGGCCAAAGGGGATGGACCGGCGCTACTCGGCCTCTTACACGACTCCTAGTTCCAATAGAATTCATGATTCTGAATGTAACGTTCGTCCCCCTTTCCCCAAGTATAATACTTGTTGATAAGACTCTACAAAGTAGTCGTATCTAGTTGGAAAGGAAAATTCACCAATAACTTCCAAGCTATTGCTTGGTAACGAACATCAACTTGTTCCAACAATCTTACCCCTCGAAAGATGAGAAGGTAAACACAGACTTAATGAGTCCATAGCAACCAAGTTGCGAGTGAAGAGGATAAATTATGACCGGGAAGTCAACAAGATAAATAACATTGCTCAAGTAGGTTCCCCTATAACATGGAAGTTTGAGCGAGCATTTAAATCCTTTTTAAGATAGATTTAAATGAAAAAGAAAGAGTTGGGAACCTTTCCTTGATAAAATAGTCGTAAAAAGACTCCGAAATATTTTACATAATATCTGGAGGTGGAAGGTAATCTCCGAATAATATAAATTATTTTAAAAAGAATTTTAAAAGAATTAAATAAATATTCCAAGAATAATTATTTACTCAATAATAATTATGGAATATTATTAACTCATAATATTGCTCGTAAGTAATCCTCGAATGAATATATGGAATTATTTAATAAATAAATCCCTCCTTAAATGAATATTCGAAATAATATTCATTAAATAATTAAGCTCCAATAAATATTTAAAATAGTATTCAATAAATAAGTCAAACCTTAAATGAATATTTGAAAATAATGTTCATTTAATATTTACTCTTTTAAATGAATATCCAAATAGCATTCATTTAATAAATAATCTTCTAAATGAATATCCAAATAATATTCATTTAGTAATCGAAACTTTAAAGGAATAATCGAAATAATATTCCTTAAGTAAATAGAACTTCCAATGAATATTTTAAAATAATATTCATTAAGTACATAAAACCTTAAATGAATATTCGAAAGTAATATTCATTTAATAAATAACATTCTAAAGAATATCAAAATAATATTCATTAAATATCAACTCTAAATGAATATTCAAAATTAACATTCATTTATTATCTCTCGACTAAGATAATACTCGAATAACATTCCTCGAAATATTTCCAAGTAATTGATACTTTATGGAATATAATAACGTTTAACAATAACCTTCCTCAGATAAATAATAATCTGTCGTTGGAATCCCTCCGGGTTTCCACGACTATCTATAACTCAAAATACCGACTCCCGGTCTATATTTAGAATGAATATCATATGCCCTTCGCTAAGGGTCTTACCAAAACAATCCGGCTTATTACTGATAAATCGTATCTAGTCTATAAGCCAATATCAATTCAGGGAACAAGTATCACAAAAACCAGAGTCACAATATAATTGGAAACAGGCATGCATGCGATGGCATATGTAAAACAGAAATCATATACATATATTATCACAACAACAGGTTCAAAGGTTTGAACACTTGCCTGGTAATTGAGCACGGGTGGGGGTAGTGGTAGGGTGTCCCGAGTCAGCTCGGCGATCTATAATAGTCAAGAAATTCGAGATTAATCACTTAACATTTTTCAAAAGGTTAAGTATTAACTTAAGTCGAAACATGTTTTCGAATTATCTCGTTATACCCCTTTAGTGTAACTCTTCTTATTACCAATACGATTTGACATTTGTTCGTCATTAAGACATGTCATCGTACTCACACTTAGTGTATACTTAAGTCGTATAAGTTCTAAATTTGATCGATTACGAACCAAGATTATATCTCGAGTTTTATCGCTCGTTTTCTACGTTATATCCAAAGTTATACTTTTAAGGGGTTCGTTCGCGTTTAACCTAGATTCGAACATTTTTATAAAATCGAAAAATGATCCGATTCATATGAGGTTTTCTCTCACACCTCCCTTTTTACCTCTAGTATTTAATTACCAAGATTCGCCACTGACTTACGTATTTTACGAGGGTTCATTTTTAATTACGAATTCTCGGTTACGGTTTCGAACTACTTTTAGTAAACCGACCGTAACTCCTAAACCGTAAGTCCGTTTCACACGATCTTTATATCAAAACGAAGCTTATAACATGATCTATCCTATCATGGCAGAAAACGAAGCAAAACAGGGAGTTACATGTTCTGTCAAAATCGTTTTCTTAAGGTTAACGAAATTTTGGCATTACGACGGCTATAAATCGAACATTCCAAAAATCATAACAACAATACCAAGCCACACCGGGCATCTAAACAACTTGTAAACATGTTATTCATCTCAACAAGTCCAACAACGTATCACTTTACCAATATGATCATCATATCTCTTAAACTAACTTAATCAACTACATAATCATGCTTAAATGCTTAACATAACATCATAATCATATCTAAGCTAAAACCCACCAAGAACATGCTTGAAACTTAAGATTCAACCAAGGGTTTCAAGGGTTATACCTTCCTTGGAGAGTGTACTAGCCTTATAAAACCTTGCATAGTCCTTGTATAACCTTAACCAAGCTTAGATCATTCAAACAAATCAAGAGATCAAAGTTAGTTTCTAGAAATCACTATTCACCCTCATCTTCAATGATTTATTTGAAAATGGAAAAAGTGGAGATTGAAGCTAAGATTTCTAGGAGATCATTTTTATGAAATATAGAACTCACCATAAAAATTTGGAGGTCAAAAAATGGTTGGAAGCTTGATTTTGATTCTTGAATTAAGCAAAAATTCGAAGTGGCTCTTTCAAGGGGAAAAACAGGGTGGCTTCTCGAATTTATTTACCCATCCAAACGATCTTCAAAAATTATGAAATTAAATCCACAACTTCATCTCCATGTGTAGAAGCTCCGTGAATTTTTTCATGATTTTTAGATGAGTAGAACTAGGTGAAAAAAAATTGCCAAGACCCCTGCCCTGGAAAATGTAAACTGCTGGAAATGGGAGAGAAAAGAGAGAAAAGGGTGGTTGGCTTGCTTGGTTCTCTTGCATTATTGATGTTTTAGGATAATATCTAGCATAAAATCACTTTAATAAAGTGATTTGCTCATCCCTTGCATCACCTTGGACATGTGTTAGTATTTTGTGGTGAGATGAGGTGTTTTAATCTAACTAGTTGGTTTGATCTCTAATGGTACTAGTTAGCATTGAAAATATCTTGTCTACTTGACCTTATCCTCTTGCACATGACTATCCCTTGGCTCTCTGCTTGATTCTTTGCCCGGTTATTGCTCAATTTGATTGATCGTTCGGAGGAATATCTCAAAGATTCCTAGTTAGGGTTTTACCGGAAACCTTCTTAATAATTATAATAACATTCTCCATTTTTCTTAATACTTCTGGAATTTAAATTCCCTTAAATAAATCCTCAAGTCTTACAGTGTCCAGGAAAATCTCGGAGAAAATAAAAGTGCTATTTTTCTGAATCCGATGTCGTTTACATACACTTATTTCGCCCCTGGATCATGAATACGAACTCAGAAATCCGTTCTGAATACTTCTATATAGCGTCGTCTAATAATATTCTCAATTACACCAAAATCACTATTCATCCTTATTCTTTACTTATTCATCTAGGGTTGTACAATTGTCCGTATTCTCTTTCGATCGTTCCTTAACCTTTTTACGGAACCACTGGATTAATCGCTATCTATCTGGATGACATGAGAATATTCTCCTGCTTGGAATTGCCATATCTTATTCCCTTAGGAGATAGATTATTCTTACCTATGTTGTCACCCTTTAGCATTCTTCATGACATATAAGTATTTGAATCCATATCCATTCCATTCATTCATTAGAGCTGGTGACCTTGTTGTCGGAATCATTGTTCCTCATTTTATCAGTACTTAATAAAAAGTTTTAATTATATCCAAAATTTGGGGTTCTTACAGTCTCCCCTCCTTAAAAGGATTCCGTCCCGGAATCAGGTAGGAAACAATCGGGTTCTTGTTTGTCATCTAGCTTTCCAGTCCTCAGTTGATCCTTAATCATTTCAACCCGTTTACAGCACATCTCCGTAGTGCTACAGTACTCTCTTTTTCCTTTTTATCAACTTTTCTACTTTTGCACATCACACTATCCTGGTTCTGCTCTTACTCATTTATATAATATCACCCTTATTGGTATCTACAGTGACTTCGGTATCACTATCGCATTGCGAATTCGGAGATAACCTCACTCGCACTATGCATTTCCTGATCGCCTTAATCTTCGTAATCTCGATCAATATAGAGAAGTGGAAAGATTTATTGAGAGATCACTATGATCAATTGAACATTTGTTATATTGCATAGTTAGTACAGAAGGGGGCCAGCCTTTAGTACTTGACAAGCAATTAAACAAGTTATGGTATTCCACTTAGACTTCTATCACACAGACAGATAGTCACGTAGCAGTACCTCCCCTCCTTAAAGGGTTGTTCTTCTCAATTCATAAAGAAGATGAATAAGAGAGAAGAAAAGAAAAGAATTCTAAAGGATTATAGATTATTTTTTTTTTGTAAAATATCATA
Organism: Saposhnikovia divaricata; assembly: GCA_036435485.1. Classification (NCBI taxonomy): domain Eukaryota; kingdom Viridiplantae; phylum Streptophyta; class Magnoliopsida; order Apiales; family Apiaceae; genus Saposhnikovia; species Saposhnikovia divaricata. The sequence goes on from CM071594.1 coordinate 237,532,275, forward strand.
CTCAGAATTTACCTCTGAACTATAGAGGTTCATCAAAGAAGAAAATAATCATGATTACATCCAATACCATTTGATCGCAATTTCACGTGTCAACATATCTTGCTGTTTTGTCCATTATTCTATGGACCTATACTCTGGTTCAACCTTAGCAACACTTTTGGAAAAATCTTTCAACCTCTCAGGTTAAATCTTAGGTTTCTCGCTGGACATCATTGTTACTGACATTCCATGTCGCGCTACTAGCTTTTCATATCTATTATATTAACACTATCAGGTTGTCATCCCGATAATTCATCAGAAACCCATTTATTAATCCATTCATAACATTCCTTACTTCACATTCCATAGTTGCTTTCCCAGTCTTTTCTTTATCAATCACATCCTTCTTATTATCTGATATTTATTTACCTCTGTTATTTACTTCCACCTTCATCTCTTTATTGAGGCATCTTTTGCACTTGGCACCTCCTTATTGGTATCCCGTCAAATTTACTCTATAATCATCACATTATTTCAAATTTAAAACCTCCGAAATGAATCTGGCCGATTTCTTTAGCTTAGATCCAATATAATCTACTTCTATCAACTTGTTTCTCATCACTTATTCTTTTCTACCCGCGGTTTTTCACAGGTTGTCTTTCGTAAGTCAGACCAGGTCGTACACCTACCTGCTCGCACTCTTATCATCTGTTGAGCATCTGCATTTTACTGGTGTAGCTTTGCCACAAGAAACACGTTACTACCATGCTATAAGCTTTGGGGGTAAAACTGGCTCGAATGCCACCTTCCGAACACTTTAAACCCTCAGGTGGCCTAATAAGTCTCGGGCTCAACTGCCCTTCTCTCTAAGTCTCATTAATTTTTCTCCACGGGAATACATTCAGCATCATGAGTCATCAACCTCAGATTCTCTATCTTGTTTGCGCAGAAGTACACTAACACAAACTTGCTTGTCATTCATCAACATGCCATTTAGCTTATCAATAGCAGCACTTTCTTTATCTTTACATTGTCATCTACTTTCTTAGAAGAATCACCATCGCTTGTTGCTTACGTAGTGCCTTAATAGCTAACCGTACGGGTTTCAATCCTTTAGGGAGACAAAGTAATCACTATTCCTTATCCATAAGGAACACTTCCTGAACTTGATGCAGATATTACATGAAGTAGATAGAATTGCAGAAGAGTTTCAAGCATCGCAGCTAAGTCAGGTTGATGAAACTATCACTCATGCATCTTCCATAAAAGACTGGAAACTTAATGGTTTACTTCGTCAATTTTTTTTTGTATCATGGTCCTGGTTTGCCTCAAAACGGGACCTTCTAAGGTATGTAATATGCTTAAGACCCATCAGGAATCGAATCTTTACTTAAACTACTGTTACCGTCGATTCTTGTACAATCATCAGAAGGAATGTAAATTCCTCCATTCCGATATGACCTTCAAGGTCCTTCCAAATATTATTCTGTTTCTTCGGTATGAACATTTGTAATTATTCCTTTATACTTAGACTGTCGGCCACCTCATTGGCCTTTCCTAATAATAGTAATTTCTGGTAATCCTTGTTCTCCGGATACATTTCAATTCAATTTTTTTTTTACCTCATTCTCATCACTGTTGGGTGAAAGCATTCTCCCTTAAGCTCTGCTGAAGGAGAAAAATATATCTATCAGTCTTTTTCCATAAGTCATTCCTTCCAACTACCCGTGGGAACTTTATCACGTTTATTCCCAATCCTACTTAGGATACTTCTTTTCTTAGTTCTTTCCTTATCTTAGGATAATCTCAACCTTTATAGGTTCAATCCATACTCCCTCAGGGTTTCATACATGCATCATCTGGTATATTGTTATTGTGTCTTACATTCTCTTCCAAACTTCTAGTTGGAAACTCAGAATATTAGCTTTTCCTTGTAAGGTTTCTTAGGTCGTCCTCATCATTCCTCCTGTATTTTCTAGGTACAGGGTATATCAAAACGTCTTTGATCAATACCCTAATAATTCTATCTCTGTTCTTTCCAGAACTCTTTTTAATAATCTGTACAGGTCATTGTTGCCTTAGCAAATCCAACTCATATCATCTGAATTCACAATGTCTTTATTAGGGTTAGTGCCATCCCTTGTGCATTCCCCAGGGTTTGCCTTACTTTATGGATATCTTATCCTTAATTCAACTGCCAAGGAATTCCTGCATCCTATAATTGGCAATCAAATCATGTATCCTTAATAAGGGTCTCTTTTCAATCATTCTTATTTGATAATCGATTGGTAGCTTACTGCTAATTTCTTCTTTCAGATAGTGGTCAACCTATTTGACCTTCCAAAAGACAACGTAGGTCTATCTGCTCTCTTACAGAACTTGCTAATGGTAGCAAGGATGTTCTGAAAGATATTGGTCGAGTTCAACGTGAATTTCCTAGTGCTTATCGTTCTTCGCAAAGGTACTTGCCTCAGAGAAAGTTCCTACCGCATACTGTTCAATTTCTAACCATTTCTATACTCTCTTCATATACCTTCATTGTTTACTTTCCTCCGTCATAATATATTCATGGTATTCACGATACCCTAACATCATACATCTCAAGTCACTATACTTCCATTTTACTCGTAATCTTGGACAACCATATACACATGAGTCACTTTAGTACGGGTGACCCCATCCTAAAAAGGTCTAGTGAATTCCCAATCAAAACATAGGCTGTTCAGTAGAAGATTCCTACGATCTCATTAATGTTTCCTTTATATCAGAAGGCCTTGCAGTCGGTGCTTTCTTAGAAGCAACCCTGCTTTGTTCTTTCATTGCTGGTCTAGTCACTTGATAATCCTTTGTGACTTGCCCTCAACTGGCCACACTAAAATTATATATGATTTTAGGGGTTGGCTAATTTAGCATTACTTTTCTAGCAATTGCTGGCATAGTGCCTTCTACTTTGATACCTTTCTACCTTTCCAAAACTTTACTCCATATAAGTCTTAATCGACTTCTTGGCACCGTCTCTGGTCACCTTTCCTCTATTTTTATCTTTCCAACTATTCTTATCACTACCACGTGCCACGCAAGCTTACCATTCCTGGCATAACAGCCTTTTCACTTAAGTCAATCTCGGAGTTTCTCAGTCCGGCTGGTTTCTTACTTACATTTCCTGTTTTCGTCCAATCTCACTTCATCATTGTATTTCTACAATCAATCGCGATAACCGGGGTCTGTCCACCAACCCATGTAGCGGCTACCTTACCCAATTCACGGGGTTTGCCCCAGTTTCTACTCTCTTCCATGATGTTCTCTGGTAATCAGAAAGACAAGGTTTGCCAAAATCCGTTGAAGTTCTTCCCAGAATTAGGGAAATTTTGGTCAATCTATCCATCGACTGGTAACACTAAGGAGACCAGTTTCGAAACCTGAAGAATAGTTCTATGAACCTCCTAGTAGGTAGAACCGTAAGCAGTCATAATTAACGAAATAATCGTCATCGGGTTGGAAATTTAACCCCTGGAGAGGAACCAATTATATACATCCCTTAGAAGGGAATTAACAGTTTTAAACTGAAACTTGTCACAACGTCCTGATACCTATACGTCCTGATATTCAATATTACCAAATGTCAGTATACCTGACTACCAGTCTCAGAAGGAACATTACCGTCGGAGTTGGTTGTTCCACAAAAATTGGCATTACTAAGGTCATCTGAACCTGGTGAACCATGCTGTCCGAATGCATCCGCAAGTACTTTGTCATGCTGCGCAAGCACACATCCTAATCTTTTATGCGAAGCGTCGTTGGAAGCACAAAGTCTCCCTTTTTCCATTAAACAATGCCAACTCTTGGTCATTACCAATTTCATCTTTTAGCTCCAGGAAGATTTTCTCACATTTTTCTCTTTAACTGCTGATCGTATTACTTGATCCGTTATAATTCCGCGTCGGAGTAAACTTAGGGTAACTACTATAATCCATTCAAAGAAAAGAAAGAATTTAATATTCCTCTGAGTCACATGCATCTAACGTTTCTGGTTCATCATTTCACTGAGTTAAATTAACCCTATACTTAGTCTCTGAAAATAGTCTCATTACGAGTTCGTCTTGACTCACTGGTCTTATCTTCCGGTAGGTTCTGAGATCATTGTCTTGCTTACTACTTCCTTATATAACTTTATCCAATCATGCTGTCACTTCCCAATGTTTTCACTTTCTAACTGATTCATTCATAAAATGGACATTTTCTTGAATAAAACAACTTCATCAACCTCAATTTGGTTCCATAAATTACAACCTATGACATCTGCCTTCTCATGGCGAATTATTACTGACAATATTCATACTTATTCATTTATCAAATGATATGGCACTTACTGCCTCTTCTCAACTATTCCTAGGGACTCTGCTCCTCGCCTTATATCGATGCCTTTGATAATCATACATCCTTCTAGCACTCTTTTCGTTAATATGAAAGTCTCTAATGATTCTCATCTATTCCCGTATAAGATCTCAAGTAATTCTTCCAATCCGTCTTACTTGCTGGTACTACCTCCAGTAGTCCATCCACGAATCCAACATGAATCTTCAGTTCTCTTGCTAATAGCTTAGTTCTTTATGCCCACTTTTCTGAGCTCTATACCTTAATCATCTCAGTCTTTCTGGCTACTGCCCTCATTCCTCGAGGGTAAGCTCCTTATCCTAACAAGATTTTCCTTATCTGCTGGAACCTCTTCCGGGTCTCCAGTAGGGTACTCTATTGAATTTACCCGCTGATCTTCAACATATAATAAAGCATCATCACGCTGCTGCTCGTATGCCTCAAGGTCTGTTGCCTTACTTGTCGATGGGATATCGAGCTAAGTTACTATCATGATACTTAATAGTTCCCATAAGAGTTTTATAGGTCATCACTACATTAAGTAGTCCGACTATGAACTTGGCAAGAGTTCTTGTTATCTTAGTGAATTTATTGTTTTAACGTTGCCTCATCTCTGGGGTTTATAACGTACGCTCTGATACCACTTCTGTAACACCCCTAAATCCGGGGTCAGGGATCTGGTCGTTACCGTCTCAATTCCCATCCACAGTTCAACATAAATATTAAATTACAACCTTGTGACCCAAAAAAATAACATAAAACACACCCGTTATAGTCCCAGAGATGAAATCAGAGTAACAACCAAATTTTATTAAACACATTATGAGTTCTTACAACCCAAGAGAATTTTAATATAAATACATACTCTTTGCCATCCATTTACATGAGTCATACTAGACTATATACTTGGTACTGAAAGAATAAATCTATCCTACCAATAGCTTTCTCTTCGGCTCTGGTAGTCTCATCGTCCTCGCCAGCATCGAGTGCGCCTTGTGCGAGTCATCTGGTCTAGCTGTTGTTGTGATATAATAATAAAGCAAGGGTGAGCAATAGCCCACCAACAATAATATTTAACTGAACGATAATATATAACAGTTCAAAAGTATTTTTCAAACCATATGCCATGCATTTACAGAAATGATGCCAGTATAATATGAACGATGAAGTTACCAGGTAACTCAAAATGTAAATATATGAGGGAATATCTGCTATGTCGAAAATAAGCAAGATATTATAAAGAGGAACTTGCAAGGAAAATATTGCAATTCCAGTTACGAACACTTTTCCAGCTCTGCCAATAGTAATCATGTTGCAGGAAATAAATAAGTTTGGATGATGAACCAATAATGGAGTATTCACCGCGCCCGCTGTTCCAATCTTGATGATCAGTCAAGATCGTACAGCTCAAATTAGATTTACTACCGGTAGAAGGAAGAACTGACGGCTTTACTTGTCTACCGCCTTACTAGCTCTCCCAGGCCAACGGTTGGGCCAAAGGGGATGGACCGGCGCTACTCGGCCTCTTACACGACTCCTAGTTCCAATAGAATTCATGATTCTGAATGTAACGTTCGTCCCCCTTTCCCCAAGTATAATACTTGTTGATAAGACTCTACAAAGTAGTCGTATCTAGTTGGAAAGGAAAATTCACCAATAACTTCCAAGCTATTGCTTGGTAACGAACATCAACTTGTTCCAACAATCTTACCCCTCGAAAGATGAGAAGGTAAACACAGACTTAATGAGTCCATAGCAACCAAGTTGCGAGTGAAGAGGATAAATTATGACCGGGAAGTCAACAAGATAAATAACATTGCTCAAGTAGGTTCCCCTATAACATGGAAGTTTGAGCGAGCATTTAAATCCTTTTTAAGATAGATTTAAATGAAAAAGAAAGAGTTGGGAACCTTTCCTTGATAAAATAGTCGTAAAAAGACTCCGAAATATTTTACATAATATCTGGAGGTGGAAGGTAATCTCCGAATAATATAAATTATTTTAAAAAGAATTTTAAAAGAATTAAATAAATATTCCAAGAATAATTATTTACTCAATAATAATTATGGAATATTATTAACTCATAATATTGCTCGTAAGTAATCCTCGAATGAATATATGGAATTATTTAATAAATAAATCCCTCCTTAAATGAATATTCGAAATAATATTCATTAAATAATTAAGCTCCAATAAATATTTAAAATAGTATTCAATAAATAAGTCAAACCTTAAATGAATATTTGAAAATAATGTTCATTTAATATTTACTCTTTTAAATGAATATCCAAATAGCATTCATTTAATAAATAATCTTCTAAATGAATATCCAAATAATATTCATTTAGTAATCGAAACTTTAAAGGAATAATCGAAATAATATTCCTTAAGTAAATAGAACTTCCAATGAATATTTTAAAATAATATTCATTAAGTACATAAAACCTTAAATGAATATTCGAAAGTAATATTCATTTAATAAATAACATTCTAAAGAATATCAAAATAATATTCATTAAATATCAGCTCTAAATGAATATTCAAAATTAACATTCATTTATTATCTCTCGACTAAGATAATACTCGAATAACATTCCTCGAAATATTTCCAAGTAATTGATACTTTATGGAATATAATAACATTTAACAATAACCTTCCTCAGATAAATAATAATCTGTCGTTGGAATCCCTCCGGGTTTCCACGACTATCTATAACTCAAAATACCGACTCCCGGTCTATATTTAGAATGAATATCATATGCCCTTCGCTAAGGGTCTTACCAAAACAATCCGGCTTATTACTGATAAATCGTATCTAGTCTATAAGCCAATATCAATTCAGGGAACAAGTATCACAAAAACCAGAGTCACAATATAATTGGAAACAGGCATGCATGCGATGGCATATGTAAAACAGAAATCATATACATATATTATCACAACAACAGGTTCAAAGGTTTGAACACTTGCCTGGTAATTGAGCACGGGTGGGGGTAGTGGTAGGGTGTCCCGAGTCAGCTCGGCGATCTATAATAGTCAAGAAATTCGAGATTAATCACTTAACATTTTTCAAAAGGTTAAGTATTAACTTAAGTCGAAACATGTTTTCGAATTATCTCGTTATACCCCTTTTTAGTGTAACTCTTCTTATTACCAATACGATTTGATATTTGTTCGTCATTAAGACATGTCATCGTACTCACACTTAGTGTATACTTAAGTCGTATAAGTTCTAAATTTGATCGATTACGAACCAAGATTATATCTCGAGTTTTATCGCTCGTTTTCTACGTTATATCCAAAGTTATACTTTTAAGGGGTTCGTTCGCGTTTAACCTAGATTCGAACATTTTTATAAAATCGAAAAATGATCCGATTCATATGAGGTTTTCTCTCACACCTCCCTTTTTACCTCTAGTATTTAATTACCAAGATTCGCCACTGACTTACGTATTTTACGAGGGTTCATTTTTAATTACGAATTCTCGGTTACGGTTTCGAACTACTTTTAGTAAACCGACCGTAACTCCTAAACCGTAAGTCCGTTTCACACGATCTTTATATCAAAACGAAGCTTATAACATGATCTATCCTATCATGGCAGAAAACGAAGCAAAACAGGGAGTTACATGTTCTGTCAAAATCGTTTTCTTAAGGTTAACGAAATTTTGGCATTACGACGGCTATAAATCGAACATTCCAAAAATCATAACAACAATACCAAGCCACACCGGGCATCTAAACAACTTGTAAACATGTTATTCATCTCAACAAGTCCAACAACGTATCACTTTACCAATATGATCATCATATCTCTTAAACTAACTTAATCAACTACATAATCATGCTTAAATGCTTAACATAACATCATAATCATATCTAAGCTAAAACCCACCAAGAACATGCTTGAAACTTAAGATTCAACCAAGGGTTTCAAGGGTTATACCTTCCTTGGAGAGTGTACTAGCCTTATAAAACCTTGCATAGTCCTTGTATAACCTTAACCAAGCTTAGATCATTCAAACAAATCAAGAGATCAAAGTTAGTTTCTAGAAATCACTATTCACCCTCATCTTCAATGATTTATTTGAAAATGGAAAAAGTGGAGATTGAAGCTAAGATTTCTAGGAGATCATTTTTATGAAATATAGAACTCACCATAAAAATTTGGAGGTCAAAAAATGGTTGGAAGCTTGATTTTGATTCTTGAATTAAGCAAAAATTCGAAGTGGCTCTTTCAAGGGGAAAAACAGGGTGGCTTCTCGAATTTATTTACCCATCCAAACGATCTTCAAAAATTATGAAATTAAATCCACAACTTCATCTCCATGTGTAGAAGCTCCGTGAATTTTTTCATGATTTTTAGATGAGTAGAACTAGGTGAAAAAAAATTGCCAAGACCCCTGCCCTGGAAAATGTAAACTGCTGGAAATGGGAGAGAAAAGAGAGAAAAGGGTGGTTGGCTTGCTTGGTTCTCTTGCATTATTGATGTTTTAGGATAATATCTAGCATAAAATCACTTTAATAAAGTGATTTGCTCATCCCTTGCATCACCTTGGACATGTGTTAGTATTTTGTGGTGAGATGAGGTGTTTTAATCTAACTAGTTGGTTTGATCTCTAATGGTACTAGTTAGCATTGAAAATATCTTGTCTACTTGACCTTATCCTCTTGCACATGACTATCCCTTGGCTCTCTGCTTGATTCTTTGCCCGGTTATTGCTCAATTTGATTGATCGTTCGGAGGAATATCTCAAAGATTCCTAGTTAGGGTTTTACCGGAAACCTTCTTAATAATTATAATAACATTCTCCATTTTTCTTAATACTTCTGGAATTTAAATTCCCTTAAATAAATCCTCAAGTCTTACAGTGTCCAGGAAAATCTCGGAGAAAATAAAAGTGCTATTTTTCTGAATCCGATGTCGTTTACATACACTTATTTCGCCCCTGGATCATGAATACGAACTCAGAAATCCGTTCTGAATACTTCTATATAGCGTCGTCTAATAATATTCTCAATTACACCAAAATCACTATTCATCCTTATTCTTTACTTATTCATCTAGGGTTGTACAATTGTCCGTATTCTCTTTCGATCGTTCCTTAACCTTTTTACGGAACCACTGGATTAATCGCTATCTATCTGGATGACATGAGAATATTCTCCTGCTTGGAATTGCCATATCTTATTCCCTTAGGAGATAGATTATTCTTACCTATGTTGTCACCCTTTAGCATTCTTCATGACATATAAGTATTTGAATCCATATCCATTCCATTCATTCATTAGAGCTGGTGACCTTGTTGTCGGAATCATTGTTCCTCATTTTATCAGTACTTAATAAAAAGTTTTAATTATATCCAAAATTTGGGGTTCTTACAAACATTCTCGTAAATCTGCACAACTAAGCAAAATACATCAAAACTACAAGAAACTTGAGTCCAAGACAATCAATTTAAGCCGATTTAGAATGCTTCAAGTAGATATAAAATCCACTTATCAAACACCCCCAAACTTAAACTGATGCTTGTCCTCAAGCATAAACAATTACAACTAACTAACTAGTACCACTTCCGTAGGTGATCACGGTTGCATTTGGCATATGCAACAAGCCCTTTAAACCCCTAGGCAGCCCTAGTGGACGAGTAAGGTCTCGTGAGGGCCTATAACGAATGTACCCACAAAATCCATTTAACCTAATGGAATGCAATGCATGAATGCAACTAGAATGAAAATGCAACGATCCACTTCAAACTAACCAAAACCAACTAACAAACAAATATCTCAAAGAATTCAACTAAATCCAAATAGAGCTCGACCAAATTCCCGTATACTAACATTACATGAACAGAAACGTGCGTGTGTGCAATGCTCATCAGAAATACTCCCAAAACTAGGTCAAAAATCATACATGTTCTTCGCCAAGACAATCACAGGTTTATAAATAGAATAGACTGTAGACACTTCATAACCTAGAAACACCTTCATCCTTATCCAAGGTAGACAGAAATTCATGCTTTATTACTACTACTACGACACATATATACAATCATGCTTATTTAACCGTGCAATGGATGAGACCCCGAAAGGCTTATACAATAATACCCATGTAACGAGCGTTAGGTCAGTGGATCCCAGACTATAAAAGCCTTAGGTCACTAGGCACAAAGTCCCCTCGTACTTAATAGCTCGAGTATTAAAGAGCTCACCCTAGTTAATTTTGCATATAAACAATTAAAACTTTTGACTTTTTTTTTCTTTTTTTTCTGTTTTTTTTTCTATGCAATCTGGAATGAGAATTCTCAATTCCAGCCCTAGACTACTCATATAAATATGAGCCGGCTACTAGCCATTTGACATCTAGCCATTATTGACAATTATTTACATTTAAACATGAAATCCCTGTTTTCCCCCAAACTTAGACTTAAGTGTTCTAGGCCATCAAGGGAATAACGAAAATTCTAAATATAAACAAGTGATTAAATCTCAAAACATCCAAATAAGCATGACCCTAACCTAGCCCAAAAGCACCCAATGAGACTGTGTAATTAGTTTTGTTTCCGAAACAAATAAGTCAATTTCATAGAAACTATAAATCAAGCCTCTATTCATCATTACCACACTCAATTAGACACCTACCTACCAATCAGAATTAGCTCGTTCTAAGGGATCATGAAATATGCATGCCATGAAAATGCAACTAGAATGAACTCACATGGTATACAAAACAAAAAATAGAATGTCCTATATGAAACAAACGTATTATATGAAACAAACGTAGATAACACGAACATATATGCATGAATTACTACTACTAATATGCAAAACATGAAATCCTACATGAACACATAATACAACAATCACTACTAATCCCTCAAACCACCCCCAAACTTAAAATATTCAATGTCCGCATTGAATGGAAGTAAATACGAGGGATAGCAGAAAACATACCTACTCGTCCTCATCCTCGGATGAATCAGTAACTGGCGGTGGATAAGGTGTACGAGCTCCATAGACGGGCCACCGGGCCTGAATACCCGCATCTCTCAAAGTTGTAGCCATATCCTCAGCATACTCCCGGTTACTAGCATGTATAGCATCCATACGCCTATACAAGCGTCTAAAGTGAGCATCTAAAACCCTTGGTACTCTCGAAACCCGTGGCTGAGCGCCCGCTCCCTGACCACTAGTACCAGCACCACGAACATCATACCCAAGCCCCCTAGGATGTGGGATTCCGCCTTGCCATTCCGGCATACGATCAATAGACACGTCAACAATGGACGGCAAAGGTGACTGCAACTCCTCATCCGCACCCCAGGTAACACCGCTAACCATACACAACCCAACTATGATAGAAGCATGGGGCATCGATGACAGTGCACTAGACTTTAAACACCTGCGAATATTCTGCTGAACAATATGGGCGACATCAATGTATTTTCCCTTTAGAATGCCCAAAAGAATAATCGCTCTATCAGCTGTGACCTCACCCGTATGAGAAGTAGGCATAATATTGGCACAAAGAAATAGATACCATGCTCGTGCAAACTTATTCATAGCAGAAGACAGAAAAGAAAGAGGCTCATTAGTTCCCAATTTGTTCTTCCAACTTGTACCGGGAACACAAAGTTCACGAACAATCGCCTCCATATCCACATCATCACTAGTCTTCAGTGCCCAATTTTCATCTCCCACAAGCTTAGGTGGTTGTCCCAAAATTGGACGAATAGCATCTGATCTGTAATCCACCTGTTTAACACGAACCATACACACACCATTCTGCTCATCTTTAGCATTCGCATAAAACTCCCTAACCAAATTCACCGGAACCGGAGTAGGTGCCTTACAAATCTCTCCCCAACGTAACTCACTAATCACCTCAACCAACCCATAATGACGAGATGGCAAAAACCCCCTTTCCTTCGCCACCGGCCTTGACAACAATCGATTATACTCTACCTCCGCCTCCGGAGAAGAAAATCTCTCCACCTTACTAGAACTACCCCTCATTCGCTTAGGAGCCATAATAATCAAAATCCCACTCAACAATAATTCCACCAACAACCACCAAGCAAAAATCACACCAAAAACACCCAAATAACAAGACTAATAAAAAACCCCCAATTCACAAGAACACAAATTCATAGGAAAAATAAAATTAGAGAAGAAAAATACCCACTATGAATTAAAGAGGTGAACTTGTATAACTTCCCCCAAACTTGAATCCTTCTTGAGCTTGAATTTTTAGAGATGTAGATATGGAGAGAGTGAATTGGGTTTGTATGTATAGGTGTATATATATAATGGAGTGATAGGATGAATTTAATTTGATTGTGGAAAGGAGAAATTGGAATGGGTTTGAATTTGATGTAGGATAGAATTAAGAAAAAAAATTAGAAAAGAATTGGGTGTAGAAATTTAGGAGAGATTTGGGAGGTTTTGGAATTAATATAAGAATAGGATTGGGTTAGGAGATGATAGTATAAAAGGGAGAAAAGAAATTTGGGGAGAAGATTTTTTTTTTATAAGGATAACAGCTGAATTTCGAGCTAACACACTGCATTCTAAGCAGTCTGCGCGTGGCTGGCGCAGCCTGCGCCCAATGCAGTAACGCAGGCGCATCCTGCGTCACGCAGGCGCAGCCTGCGCGTTTTACAGAAACGCAGGCGCAGCCTGCGCGACCCCTATTTTTTTTTTCAACACTCACAACACTCATTTTTTAAAGCATATACATATAACTACAACACATGATACCACATCCCCACACTTAAATGGGTCAATGTCCACAATGACACACTACTATAGAAAAACATGAAAGAAATACTCACAATACATGGGTTGCCTCCCACGAAGCGCTCGTTTAACGTCATTAGCTTGACGCCGATTCTCAACCGATGATAGGGGCTTGGAGGCGAAGAATGCTCATCCCTCGCTCCACTGTTTCTCCTAGCAGGTATGGCTTAAGTCTTTGCCCGTTCACTTTGAATACATCTGACCCTTCTATAGTAATCTCACAAACCCCATTAGGATAGACCTTCACAATCTCAAAAGGTCCGGACCATCGCGATCTGAGCTTTCCGGGGAATAAACGGAGTCTTGAATTAAACAATAGAACATGTTGCCCAACCTCAAATTCCTTCTTCTGAATGTGCTTATCATGCCACAATTTGGTCTTCTCCTTGTAGATACTAGCATTTTCATAATACTGGAGCCTAATCTCCTCAAGCTCTCCAAGTTGAAGCAAACGCTTCTCTCCCGCGGATTTTAGATCAAAATTCAAATTTCTTGTCGCCCAAAACGCCTTATGCTGAAGTTCCACCGGCAAATGACATGGCTTCCCAAAAATCAACCTATATGGAGACATCCCAATAGGTGTTTTAAATGCCGTCCTATATGCCCAAAGAGCATCATCAAGCTTTGTTGACCAATCTTTTCTCGAACTTGCCACTGTCTTCTCCAAAATTGACTTCAGCTCACGATTCGAAATCTCAACTTGTCCACTTGTTTGCGGATGATAAGGAGTTGCCACCTTTTGTGTCACACCATACTTTTTCAAGAGATCAGCCACCTGTTTATTGCAAAAGTGCGAACCTCCATCATTGATAATAGCCCTTGGCACTCCAAATCTAGTGAACACATTTTTCTTTAGGAACTTCTTCACCACTCTAGCATCATTAGTAGGAGATGCAATCGCTTCAACCCATTTAGAGACATAATCAACTCCCACCAAAATATACTGGTTTCCATAAGAAGATGGAAATGGACCCATGAAGTCCATCCCCCACACATCGAAAATCTCCACCTCAAGAATAGATTGTAAAGGCATCTCGTTCCTCCTCGAAATATTCCAAACTCGTTGACATCTATCACATTTAGCCACAAAGTCTCTAGCATCCTGATGCATGGTTGGCCAATAGAATCCCGACTTCAAAATCTTAGCAACTGTCTTCATGCTACTGTTATGACCTCCACACTCTAGAGAATGACAATGCCTGAAAATATGAGGAACTTCAACATGAGGTACACATCTACGAAACATTCCATCAGCACATTCTTTGTAAAGTAGCGGTTCCTCCCAATAGTAATGCTTCACATCATAAAAGAACTTTTTCTTCTGGTTATAAGATAGATTATCAGGCACAACTCCTCCCACAATGTAGTTCACAAAATCTGCATACCATGGTGTAGACATAGACACAACTAGAAGTTGCTCCTCCGGAAATTTATCATTAATAGGTATTTCACCTCCTACCTCTCCATCTCCTTGGTCCAACCTAGATAAATGATCAGCTACCAAGTTCTCGCACCCCTTCTTATCTCGAATCTCAAGATCAAATTCCTGAAGTAAAAGAATCCAACGAACTAGACGAGGTTTGGCATCCTTCTTTGTCATCAAGAAACGAATCGCAGCATGATCCGAATAGACAATCACCTTGGATCCAACAAGATAGGATCTGAATTTATCAAGTGCAAATACCACTGCGAGTGGCTCTTTCTCCGTAGTGGAATAGTTGATTTGTTCATCATCAAGAGTCTTGCTTGCATAAGCTATCACGTGCATCCGCTTATCCTTCTTCTGCCCAAGAACAACACCCACAGCATAGTCACTAGCATCACACATGAGCTCAAATGGCAAGCTCCAATTGGGAGATGTAACTATGGGTGCAGAAGTAAGTTCCTTCTGCAACCTGTTAAAAGCATCAAGACAACTCTCATCAAAGTCAAAAACACGATCCTTTTCGAGAAGATTGCAGAGTGGCCGAGCTAACTTGGAGAAATCCTTGATGAACCGTCGATAAAAACCAGCATGCCCAAGAAAGCTTCGAATACCTTTCACAGATAAAGGTGGTGGCAATTTTTCAATAACTTCAATTTTTGCTCTATCGACCTCAATGCCTTTACTAGAGATTTTATGCCCAAGCACAATGCCCTCCTTCACCATGAAGTGACATTTTTCCCAATTAAGAACAAGATTCGTTTCAGTACATCTCTGCAACACCTTTGATAAACTGGCTAGACATAATTCAAAAGAAGAACCATAAACCGTGAAGTCATCCATAAAGACCTCCATGTCTCGCCCTATAAAATCTGAGAAAATGTGGTTCATGAGCCGTTGAAACGTCGAAGGACCATTACACAAACCAAAAGGAAGCCTCCGATAAGCAAAAGTGCCATAAGGACAAGTAAAGGTGGTCTTCTCTTGATCTTCGGGTGCAATAGGAATCTGAAAGTAACCCGAGAATCCATCCAGAAAGTTGTAATACTCATTACCCGCCAACCTTTCGAGCATTTGATCAATGAATGGGAGGGGAAAGTGATCTTTACGAGTAGCGTTATTCAACTTCCTATAATCAATGCAAACTCTCCAACCTGTTACTGTTCTCGTAGGAATCAACTCATTCTTCTCATTGTGCATGACAGTCATCCCACCTTTCTTAGGCACAACATGAATAGGGCTAACCCATTGACTGTGTGGAACCGAATATATGATACCGGCATCAAGCAACTTAGTGAATTCTTTCTTCACCACCTCTTGCAAATTCGGATTCAATCTTCTTTGTCCCTCAATCACAGGTTTATGATTATCTTCTAAGGCAATTCTATGCATGCAAAGAGCAAAGCTAATTCCCTTGATATCTTGAATTGTCCAACCAATAGCTGATTTATATTGCCGAAGAACATGTAATAACTTTTCTAGCTCATCATCACTAAGCAAAGCAGAAACTACCACAGGATATGTATCATTAGGACCCAAAAAGGCATACCTCAAATTAGCAGGTAGAGGTTTAAGTTCAACCTGTGGTGCCTCTGAAAGTGTAAAAGCCATCTCAACTTCTGTGTCTCGTACAATAAGTGCTTCTTCTTCTACTACATCATCTAACACCCGTTCTGCTCCCACGAAGTGTTCATTTTCGAGCTGCACAATGTCATCCACTATGTCAATGGTAAAACAAGTTGCTCCAAAAAAAGGTATCTTCATTGCTTTATTCAGATCAAATTCCACTTTGTCCTCGCCAACATTCAATGTCAATTTTCCAGCTTTAACATCGATTGTAGTGCCAGCAGTAGCAAAGAATGGCCGTCCCAAGATAATGGGTATCTCGACATCTTCATCCATCTCTAACACCACAAAATCACAAGGTATGACAAATTTATCCACTTTAACAACCACATCTTCAATAACCCCCAATGGATACTTAACAGAACGATCCGCCAACTGAAGTGAAATCTGTGTCTTTTTAAGTTCTCCAAGACCAAGCCTTTTGCAGATTGAATATGGCATCAAACTCACACTTGCCCCTAAGTCACACAAGGCTTTCATGTTTTCCATCTTCCCAATAGTGCAAGGCAAAGAGAAGCTTCCCGGATCTTTCAAACTCTGAGGAATAGCCTTCTGGATGACTGCACTGCATTTTGCATTAAGAGTAATAGTTTTTGCATCTTCAAGTTTCCTCTTCTTTGTCAACATCTCCTTAAGAAATTTAGCATAAAGTGGCATTTGATTCAAAGCTTCAGCCAAATGAATATTAACATGCAACTGCCGGAACATAGTCAAGAACTTCTCGTACTGCTTCTCTAACTGCCTGTTGTGAAGTCTCTATGGAAATGGAATAGGAGGAACATAAGGTGGTGGAGGAACATACGGCTTTTCTGATTCTTCTTCCTTCTTCTTCTTCTTCTCATCTTCTTTTTCTGACGTGTCTGCAGCAATCACTAATGGCTTATCCTCTTTCTCAGCATCACTCTCTTTAGGCTTAAGAACCTCAACCTCGGGCAACTCTTTTCCGCTCCTCAATGTAATTGCTTTGCATTGCTCTTTACCAGTCTGGTCGGGTTGACTAGGAAGAGACCCTTGCTCACGAACACCCATCTTTGAGGTAATCTGTCCAATCTGTGTTTCTAGCATCTTTTGAGATGATGCCATCTGATCTATTCTTGATTCCATATTAGCCAATACCCCAGAAGTCCCTTGCATAATCTTATTTAGTGCAATCTCCCACTCAGCTGGTTCTTTCTTTGATGGAGGTTGATACTGCTGCTGTGCTTGATATGGCGATCGTGACTGAAAACCAGGAGGTTGATTCTGCCTTGGAAATGCATAGGAAGGGTTAGCTGCATGATTATTGCTGTAAGAAAGATTGTTGTTTGGCCTTTGATTTGGATTGTAGTAAGAATTATTCTGCACAGGCCAAGGCTGTCTTCCTTGAATAAAAGATGCTTCTTCTGGAAATTGTTGCACATAAGAGTTCTGACTAGTACCATAATCATGATACCCTTCCATAGGTGAAGAAATAGCATTCACATTTACCTTTTGTCCTCGCACCTCCTGAGTTAGAGTATCCAACTTTTGAGCCAGCATGTTCATCATCTCAGATTCTTGTGCTGCTTTTGCTGAGCTCGTCCCACTAGGTGCCCATGAATAATTATTAGATGCTAATTCCTCAAGGAGTGCTTTAGCCTGTGTAGTTGGTGCCTTCTTGAAATTTCCACCAGCAGCCACATCCAAACTCAAACGAATATCTGCATTCATGGCCCCATAAAAAGTACTAATGATCTGCCAATCTTCTAAGCCATGATGTGGACACTTCCTCAATAGTGCCTTGAATATCTCCCATGCCTGATATAGACCTTCACCCGATTGTGCTTTAAAACTCATAATCATAGTCCTCAATTGTTGCGTCTTGTCAGAAGGATAGTATTTGGACAAGAATGCAGTAGAAAGACTTTCCCATGTAGCAACCGCGGTGTTTGGAAGTTGCTAAAACCATTCCAAAGCTCTTCCCTTAATAGAGTAGGGAAACATATGGAGACGAATCTGATCACTCGTAACACCAGTGATTCTGAATGAGCCACACAGCTGCACAAAACGCTCTAGATGTTTGTGTGGGTCTTCTAATTCAATGTCTCCTTCAAAAGCTTGATTGCTGATCATCTGAATTAAGCTCGGATTAATATGGAACTGAGCTGCACCAATCTCTGGAGTTTTGTACATGCAATTGGCTGGATTCGGTGTCTCATTGTCCCAAATAGAAGACTGATCAACATTAACAGCTTGATTCACCGCATCTCCCATCTTAGCTTTCTCTTTTCTGATCTTTCTCAAAGTACGTTCGATTTCAGGGTCAAATTCCAATTTTCTAGCGCACGAAGAACGTCGCATACACCTGAAAATCACCAACAAAACAACTTGTGGAACCAATTAAAATCTAAACAATAAGAAACAATTAACCTAAACTCAACTATACTGCCTTCCCCGGCAGCGGCGCCAATTTGTTAATAGTATTTTTGTTAATAGTTCGTTCTCAGGGAAGGATTAATATGTAGAATAAAGTTCAAGTATTTTATCTCTCACAATTTAGAAGTGTAGAAGAATGTTTGGTTTGTTTATAAACTAATTAAACTAATTATCAATTGAGAATAAAATATATGAGGAAAATAATCCAAGAACTGGGGTTCTTCACTTGGTTTCAATGCACATTCAATATCTATGTGACTTCTACGTTCTTACTCTGCTGAAAACAATTCTTCTAAGGTTATAATGTTCCCTTCCAAGATACACTATAATGTCTACAACTACACCTTAATTGTCACTTCCGTGATACAATCAAAGTACAATCATAAACTATTACGCACCAAGAATTATAAGTCTCACAACTCTCCTATTAATCTTCCAATCAAAAATTCGGGTTATGTCTGTTAAATCGTGTACTAAAATTGCAACTCCTCTTCCAAGTTATCACAATTCCTAAAATCCAATCAAAGGTTCATGACTCCCCTAATTGTAGTAAGCCCTCAATAACAGATCAGCAAAGCAAGAAAATCACAGATAATTAAACATACATGAATACCAAGGAATACTACCCAATCCTCAGATTAGAGATTTAGTTACACATAATTAAGGAAGAAACCAAAACACATGAATTAATAGAAGAACTCATAATTATAAGAATATAGAAAAAACCTTTAATCTTTGATCTTCAAGGAAAATAAGAGTTCTCCAGAAAAATCCCTAAAAGCTGCGTACAAAATTTTATCTCTACAATAATGTTTTTCCCTAGAAGTGTTTATATAGACTCTAGAAATCTTGCCCAGCAAGGAAACATCATAAAATACAATTAGAATTCAATTTAGGTGCCAAAAGCTGCCCAAAATACAATTAGAATTAGAAAAAGGGCAAAACTGGAATTTCTCTGCATGGCTTATCATAGAATACGTGCGCTATTTTATTCAGCACATCTACAGCACCTGATTTCCTCCTAAGGTTGTAGAAAATCTCCCAAGCTTCGCGTGAGCTGTAAGATCACTGAAAACGGACTTCTAGAACTCCAGATATGGCCAAAACAGTGTAGACTGCGAAACCTTCCCGGAAAATCCGAATTTAAATCAATTAATCCTCCAAACACGATAGAAGCATCAACCTTAATCAACATTCTCGTAAATCTGCACAACTAAGCAAAATACATCAAAACTACAAGAAACTTGAGTCCAAGACAATCAATTTAAGCCGATTTAGAATGCTTCAAGTAGATATAAAATCCACTTATCAGTTATAAATTTAATTTTATTTTTAGGATTCGATTTTTATGGATAAACATTGTTATACAAGTAATAAATGTAAAAGTTAGGGTTTTGGTCTTAACGAGAGGGCGGCTCAACAGGAATAGCCGTGTTTAACGAGAAAGCGGTTCATTAGAGAAGACCTTGTTGAATATTAAAATTTAATATTGATGATATAATAGAAGATAAATATATTTTGAATTTTTTTGAATTTTAGGATTTTAAATATTAATAACTAAAAAACTATCCTTTAACATATTAGAAGCATAATAGGAGATTCAAATTTATAAAGAATTAGAGTTTGAATTTACAGGGAAGATATATGATTAAAAGTTCTATTAGAATTAGAGTAGGTGTTTGTAAGAAATATATTAAAAGTTTTATTCTAAGTAAAATAGGAGTTCTAATTTATAAAGAAGAAGAGTTTGAATTAATTGAAAATATATATAATTAAAAATATTATTGGAGGTAGAAAAGATGTCTGAATATATAAAGAATACATTATATCCTTATATATAATAAGCATAAGAGGGATCTTATCCAAATTTTTGGTCTGGTCACTGTACTACCAAAATCATATGATCTGTTGGATTAAAAATAGACGATCAAGATTAGATCACATTAAAAATAAAATTATAATCTAAAAAGGATATAATTAGAAAAGGTTGCATTAGAAGTGAATTTTAAAAAAGAAAATTATAATCTAAAAAGAATATAATTAAAAAGGATGTATTAGAATTGGATTTTCAAAAGAAAATTATAATCTGAAAAATATAATTAAAAAAGCTTGCATTACAATTGAATTTTATTTATTTATTTATTAGTATTAAAAAAAATCATATTTACTATTTGGGCTCTATCTTGAGAATTAGAAATCAGATTTGGATGACTTTACAATCCACGCGAACCTCATAAAAATTATCTTTAATTTAGTGATGATTTAATAATTATTATTGAAATGGAAATACTCAGAATCTCAAGAGAAAATATAATTATGAATTTTTACATTAATCTTATTTAATGTAGAAGTCCTACATTGATAATGATATTCAACGTAGAAAACCTAATTATATATGATTTAAATCATTGACATATACATTTTCGTATTTAATTAAATATAATCTTACTCAATGTAGAAGACCTGCATTGATAATGTTATTCAATGTAGAAAACCTAATTATATATTATTTAAATCATTAACAATCATCTTTTCGTATTTCAGTATAAATACACTTTTTAGTTTATAACTTATTAAAATATAAAATATTAATTATAATCTAAAAAGGACATAATTAGAAAACGTTGCATTAGAAATGAATTTAAAAAAATATATATATAAGCTAAAAAGGATATTTATTAGAATTGAATTTTACAAACAAAATTTTAATCTGAAAAGGATATAATTAAAAAAGGTTGTATTAGAATTGAATTTTATTTATTTTTTGTTAGTATTAAAAAAATTAATATTTATTATTAGTGCTCTATTTTGAGATCTAGAAGTCAGATTTGGATGATTTTATAATCCACGCAAAACTCATAAAATGATCTTTATTTAGTGATGATTTAATAATTATTATTCGAATGGAAACACTCAAAATTTCAAGTGAAAAACTCATAAAAATTATCTTTAATTTAGTGATGATTTAATAATTTTTATTCAAATGGAAATACTAAGAATCTCCAGAGAAAATATATTTACGAATTTTTACATTAATCGTATTCAATGTAGAAGTCCTACATTGATAATACAATTCAATGTTAAAAACCTAATTATATATGATTTAAATCATTGACATATACATTTTCGTATTTCATTATATATACAATTTTTAGTTTATAACATATTAAAATATAATATATTTTTTAATGCTAGATCCAACGGTTTTCATCTATTTATTTAAGTTGTATTTGATTGTTAGTATAACTATCTTCAAATAATTACAAAGATATTTTAATAATCAAATAAAATTATAAGTAGAATTCATAAATCAAATATTGTTCTTAATGTAAAAAATCGTCAATTCCTTCTCTTTTTTGTTTTTGTGTAGATTTAATTAGAAAAAAATTATTAAACCAACACTAAATTAAAGATAATTTTATTAATTTCACGTGGGTCATAATCATCCAAATCAAATTTTAAGGATTCAAGATAGAGTACAAATATTAAATCGAAAGTGTAAAACTTATGTATATCAATTTTTAACAACATTTTGATATGTAAATTAATAACATATAAAATTTTAAAAATTAATATAATTATAAATATTAAAAAGGAGTTTGCGTTGCACGGGTTATAAGCTAGTATAATAAAATGTTTTATTGGAAGTAGAAAACGAGTACCGTGGAGATGTCTTATATTTTTAAAATTATATTTTTTTTTCCTAGAAAATCTTTATTTTAACTTTTTCAAATAAGTTAATTATACATGCATAAGACAAATATATCCATAAATTCAATATTATTCCCGTAACCAAAAGTCTTCGTATTTTTAAAAAATTGATGTGTTAACATTACTAGGAAGACATTACCATTCGGAAATTGTAAATAAATAGAGGAATATCTATAATATACAGAAAATATAAGATTTATTTTCATCTTTTAAAACTCCATAAATATTAGCAAGTTTAAAGAATGTAAAAATTGAAATTTACTTTTTTTTTAAGGTTTTAATTTTTAAGAAAAAAATTTATTTATAAGATAAATGTCATCAATAATATGTAAAGAAGTTAGAATTTTGGTTACAAATAAGAGCGGCTCGAAACGTGTATAACGGGAAGACGGCTCACTAGAAAAAATTGTATTAGCTATTAGAATTTGATACTGATATCATATTTTTTTTTCATTTTATTTTTAGGGTTCGATTTTTATGGATAAACAGTATTATATAAGTCTTTATAATATATGTTAAAGTTGAGATTTCAATTTTAAGGAGATAGCGACTCAATCGAAAGAATCGTGTTTGACAAGAAAACGGTTCATTAGGAAAGATTATGTAACTACTAAAATTTTATATTGATAATATAATATAATGTAAGTATGTATTGAATTTTTTTTAAAAAAATATAATACGAGCGGAAAACGCGACTTTATTAACTAGTTTATAATAGAACACGATCCATAACTTGAAATTAACAATCTATTTATGCATTATGATGGGGTCCGTGCCCTAATAAAATAAGGATACGGATGGAAGAAGTTTGCAAGTGGGGTTGGTATGAACAAATAATAAATTGAGAAAGGAGGTAGTAGTAAATACTAGAAAAGATGGAGTACGGAGTCCATGATATGGTTTGCAGATTTGAGAAATCAAAATAAATTATTTGAGATAAGATTAGTAATTTATCGATAAAGAATTTGTAGAAATGATGAATTAGCATAAAAATTGGATAAATTATAATATTTAATATATTAATTTATTATATTTAAAATATTTAAAAATTAATTCATAATAAAAAATTTAATTTTAAAAATTAAATCAATTAAATATTTTTTAAGAATAAATCCATAATTTATCGACACATTGGAGAAACTTTTGGAACACTGGTCCATATCATTCATGGTGGGGTTAAATACTTTAATTGGTGTAGCTCACAATATATTAAAGAGTTGTATAAGGATATTTTACAAATTTATCGTGCAATGTGATCGGGTTGAATTCAAGCAAAGAAGTACACTAGGAGTACTACATAGGATAATACGGTTCGATTTGATTCAATTTTTAGATAAAATCGAAATTGAAATTTTTTTTTTTTTTTTTGAAATCAAAATAGCTTTCATTAAGATGAGATGTCACTCAAAAGAGTCTCCACCAAATGAGTAGGAGGAGATGAAAATACATTGAAGCAATTTAACGAGCAGGTGATTCTAGCAATGCTATGTGCCACCTTGTTTGCTTGCTTTTTAACATGACTAACACTAACCATCGGTAAACTTTGAAGCATTTTCTTGCAGCTCTCTATGATGTGTCCAATCTCCAGGAGGTTTAAACTCTTCCCATGCAAAGCTCGAACTGATAACAGAGAGTCTGATTCCAGGACCACTCTTCTATTTGAAAATTCCATTATCCATGAAAGGGCTTCCCTAATCCCAATACACTCAGCCTCAAGGACAGTTTTCGGACGAGGAAGAGAAATGCATCTGCCTCCCAGAAATGCACCAGACTGATCTCGAACAAGCATTCCTACTGTAAAAGCTTCAGCATCGGAGAAGAAAGATGCATCCACATTTACTTTTAGCGTACCTGGCCCTGGTGGCTTCCACCCCTTACCCTCGCCACCCTTCACCTTATTCCCACCAGTTTTCGAGTCTATAGCAGCTCGGGCATCCCTCCAGTCCTTAACACTCCTGAAACTATTTTCCATAGCAATACTTGGATTCATGTGTTGCTCATTCCACACCCTCTTGTTCCGCCAAAACCATATGCCCCACAAAACCACACAGATGGTGATTATTTCATCGAACTTTGCCTTCTCTAATTTATCCAATAACCACTCTGGAATCGAATCAACTCCTACCATATCGTAGGTTAGCTCAACTGATCGCCAACAACTACGAGCAAACTAGCAATCAAAAAACAGGTGCCACAAATGTTCTGAGTCCATGTCGCACATTGGACATGCCAAAGGAAGATCCACTCCCTTATCTTTCAGACGAACTTTCACAGGAATATTGTTTCGACACAGACGCCATATAAAGATTTTTACCTTGTGTGGTAATGCCAACCTCCAGATTCGACTCCATCCTCCTGATTGGGTACAATTCGAAACCCCAGCATACAGATCATGCCAAAAGCGGTAACCAGTCTTCACATTATATTGACCATCTATAGACTTGCCCCAAGCTATTCTATCATCAACTTGATGTTGTGGCACATTCGTTGCCAGAATAGCTATCGCATCTTCTTTGCTGAAATTTCCAAAAACCTTCTCAGAGTCCCAGATTTTTTACCCAGGATAAAATAGCGTCGAAACTTTCTCACTTCTTCCCTCATACAATTGCAGATAATCAACTCTGTAATCGGGTTTATGAGCTAACCATGGATCCCTGATAGCTCTTACTGACTGACCATCACCTATTACCCAACGAAAACCTTGAGATAAATATTCTTTCGCTTGCCAAATGCCAGTCCATATAAAACTGCCCTTTGTGCCTTTACATGCTTCCAGTCAAAAATCGAAAATTGCAAATCACAATTGTAATGGAATTACCAGTTTCAATTTTGATTTCAAAAATTTCAATTCGGTTGCTATTGATTCGATTTCGATTTTAAAATTGTAATAAAATAAAGTTATTACAACTTAAATAAAAAAAAACTTGTTTAATTAGAAAAATCAAAAAATATTATTGGAAATTACATAATTGAAATAAAGTTAGCGACACATTGTAGACTTAGAAAACCTAGATACATTTCCACCTACATAAATATGGTAAATCAGGCTCTCTTAGAGCAAGTCCAATGCAATGCTATCCTTGGTGCTATTGCTATATTATAGCACCAAGTGCTAAAAAACTAATCTCCAAAGGGGTGTTATAGTTGTATGCATCCTTGGTGTTATTGTTATATTATGCATCCTCGGTGCTAAATTTGAAACCAATGATGCATTTATGCATCCATGCCACATCATCATTTAACTAGAATGAGATGAGTTTGTTGAGAATAATTAATAAAAGTTAAAAGAGTTTGGTAAAAATTAAAAGAATTGGTTAAATTTGAAACTAGTTATAGAACTAGCTGTAGAGAATGAATTTTATTTTAACACTAAAATTTACTTTTTGGTTCTACTCCAAATGTCATAAACTTAGAATAAGATTGAGATTCTTAAAAATTTGGAAGTACTACCAACATCAGGAATGAAAGTAAATGTAGAATTGGGCCAAACTTTCATCCCTCACTAATTTTTAAAATATAAATCTATAATATTATCTTATATATTTTATAATATATAACTATATTAATATATATAATAATAATTGGTTTGATTCGGTTTTTCTCGATTCGGTTTAATGTCAAAACCAAAACCGAATTTTTAGTAACAGTTTGGTTTTATGATTTTTTGATTTTAATTCCATTCAGTTTTATTCAATTTAATTTCTATCAATTTTTTTTCCAGTTCGGTTTCGATTTATTTTTTTCAGCCCTACTACATAGTGTGAAAATGACGAGGAAAGAGTATGCCTACAATTCTACAAATAACTAAAGAGAGACATGAATGCATGTGATGGAACTTATGGAAGATGAGTTGAACTAAGAGCATCTCCAAGAGTCCCTTAACTCACTCGTAAATATATTATAAACAATTAAGTTCTTAGCAAGTTATTACATTGATTTGTGTGTCAACTCCAAAAATGCTCTCTATTACGGCTCTTTATTTTATATTTTATTCATATTTCAATTCCACTTGGACAAACAATCAATAGATGAGAGTAGGGATGGGCATTCACCCCGGTCCGCCCGATCCCGATCCGATCCTCGCATCGAACGGGACGGGGAATCGGGGAATTTTTCGGGTACGGGCCGGGGAGCGGGGACAATTTTCAAAAAAAAACGGGGAGCGGGCCGGGGCCGGGATTTTATATCTCCCCGGCCCGATCCCCGACCCCCGCCCCGATTCTCAATCCCCGACTTGATTCCACCACATTATAATATTATATATATATATATATATATATATATATATATATATATATATATATATTAATAATCATATATTAATATATATACGAATTTCCAATACTTTATATTAGAAACAAAATGATATTTTAATCTTATATGTTTGTCTTTCTAGTAGTTAAATAACTTCATTGCCATGTTATTTATAATTGTTTATGTAAGTAATATTTTTTTATCTTAATTTAGTGCTTAAAAAATTGTTTCAAACTCAATAGTTAGTGTTTAAAATTGTATAAAATGTTGTTTTTTATTTAAAATGAAATTCCCCGATTCCCCGCGGGAATCCCCGTTACCCGTTTGGGCCGGGGACGGGGAATAAAAAATAATCCCCGACGGGGATCGGGCCGGGGACGGGGATCGGGTTTGAATTCGGGGATGGGGGCGGGGATAGCACTCCCCGGCCCCGAAGTGCCCCGATGCCCATCCCTAGATGAGAGAGAAGAATCACTATTTTACTAATAAAATATTAAGTTAAGAGCTACTAGTTGCTCCTAAAATAGAGGAGAGAGAAGAAGCTCTTAACTTTTTAAAGAGCCTCTAAGAGTCTCTTGGAGCTTGATTTTTATTCTCTCTCCTCATTTTTTGAGTTAATATACGTAATTTGAGACGTAAAAGAAAAATACATGATAGTTTTCAATTTTTTTACTGAATAATAGATTAAAGGTTAAATTTTAATCTGAAAAAATTTAAATAATACCTCTTTATTTAATATTTTTGACACACATATTTAGGTAATTTGATCATATAGTTAGACTATTGTTTTCAAAATTTTCATTTAGTGAATAAAAAAAATAAAATTACCACACTTTGACAATTTTTCCAACTAAAAACCACCACTATATAGCCGAGAGCAAACACCAATTCGATTCATTTTTTTGGATAAAATTAAAATCGAATGTTCTCGATTTTAATCGATAATCATTTGTTTAGGCACGAATTCCTCCATTAACCACAAACATCTCACAACCTTTGCGTCTTTAAATGTTTTACATTTAGCTTCTTCTAATTAATAAATTTGTTTTGTTTATACGGAGGTTTTTTTTTCCTAATAGTAGTTTGGTCTTTTAACTTGTGAACATTTTTTTCTTTTTCCAGTATTGTAATTGATTGGTGAACTTTTATTGTTGTTGCTCAGTTGAGATTGTGTTCATTGAAATCTAATTATCTGAGCATATAATATTGAGATCTCTATTAAAGTAAATGATACAACAAAGAATTAGTAAAGACGTCAACTATGGATTTTGCTTATGTTGCAATGGTGTAGCTAAAACTCAAGACCATCTCTTCTAGGAGTGTGATTTTGCGAACTGGGCATGGAATTTTGTAGAATCTTGGTGAAAAATTAAAATCTCTAAAGAAAATATTATGAGCTCCTTCAAACATTTTAAGAGTTCAAGGGGGATTGTTTTAGCAGCTAATCTGTGGATAATCTGGTTGTCTAGAAATCAAGTTATCTTTGAGGGTAAGAAGATCGAAAGGAAAATTCTGGAAAAGTTGTTGCTTCTGAGAACAATTAGTTGGTGTGAAGCAATCAATTTATTAGAAGCTGATATGAATTCACTTTGGTTGAGAAATCCAGTAGGCCTAATATTCAGTCAAAGCAAAAAAGCAAAAGATGGATTGAGAGTAGGGAATGCAACTATTTTTGGATTCATAGACGGTTCATGGAAGCTAGATCCAAATAATCATCTCCTTGCAGGTATTGGAGGTTTTCTGCAGGACAGTGATGGTAACCTTCTTATCATGTTCTCAGGCCTAGTTTTAGCAAGCTCTGCATTGGCTTGTGAATATGAAGCATTATCCTTTCTTTTAGAAAATTTAAGTGAAAGTCCATGGTCTCGAAATGTGATAAGGATATACTCAGATTGTCAAGAACTGGTGGATTTAATTCATGAGAGCAAATTTGTCACCAATAAACCATAGCCTACGGATGAAAAATTCTTGACGACGGTAAATTCTCTTAACTTTGAAATTATTAAAATTTCAAGGATGCTAAATGATGATGTAGACTCTCTAGCTAGTCAACGGGCTAAAAGACCTGCAATGATCCATTCGTGGTGCTAGCGCATATTCTAGGAGAAATACGATGGGAAAGTGCATTCCCTCAATTAGAGCAGGTCAAACGGGCGGTTCAAACCGGACCGTTCGTGAATTATTCGTCCAGAAAGCCGTTCAGCCCGCTACAGTAACGAGCTCAGCACGGCTCGTTCAGCCCGCTACAGGGAACGAGCCGTGCCGCGACCCCAGAAACTGTAAACCGCAGCCCGGCACGTTCGGCACGTGAAGCCCGTGAGGAAAACAGCAAATACGGGCCGTTCGGACCGGCACGTTCGGCACGTTTAAATCATGTTTTTTTTTTTTTGCTAAATAAAAATGAAAGAATGAATCAAATTAAATTACAATTAGTCTCATAATTTTAAAATCTTTGTTTTCTCAAGTGAAAATTTAATTATATAATTGATAAATAATTTTTTAGGAGTACAAATTTTATAATATATACACTAATTTGGTAATATTTAACGCAAAAGGACATTAAAAAATTAAATTATATGTTCTTAATAAATTTTTATTATTATTTTATAATATATTTGAAACTAAAATTATATACATATTAAATACATTATACAAGTATACAACAAAGAAAGCAGGATTAGCAAAAAAAAACGAAAAAAACAAAAACACAGCACGGCACGTTCGGCACGTGGAGGCCCGTTCGGCACGTTTAAATATTTTTTTTTTTTTTGCTAAAAAAAATGAAAGAATGAGTCAAATTAAATTAGAAAATTAAAAAATTAAATTATATGTTCTTAATAAATTTTTATTATTATTTTATAATATATTTGAAACTAAAATTATATACATATTAAATATACAAGTATACAATAATACAACAAACCACGATTAGCCAAAAAAAAAAAAAAAAAACACGAAAAATCTGAACGTTGCGGCCCGTTCGGCACGCCACGGCCCGTTCGGCACGTGGTAACGGTCTGCAACTGCAACTCTGCACGTCCCTGTCGGCTGTCCCTGTCGCTGTCGGCTGTTCTTCAACGGCTCTCACCAACGGCTCTTTCACCAACGGCTCTTTCAATCTCCACTCTATAAATAGAACCAGTCACATTCTCTCTGTTCTCACTTCTCACACTCTGTCTCCATTCTCCATTCTCATTTCTCATCCTCTCTCTGTTCTCAGTTTCTCAGAATCGGGGGCCGAACAAGAAGACTAGTGAGTAGAATTTTGTATTATCTTGTATTTTTAGATTTATTTTTTAGATTTAGAATTTATTTGTTTGTAATTTTGTAAACATGTTTAATGCGGTTTGTTCCGTTTTTTTAGAGAGGAGTCCTCTCACCCCATTTGTAAAATATTTTCTAATTAATAAAATTTAATAGAGGTACCGTCCTCTTTTACTCTTTTTATTTCAATATAATTGTATGATTCGTATTTTCTTAAAAATTCGAAAGAAAAAATTTACAAATTCGAAACATTTTAATTCGAAACATTTCATATTTTGACAATAATAAAAGTAAATATTAAATTAATAAAAAAATTCAAATTTTATGTCCACCACATTCGATTTTTCCTTAAAAAAAAAAAAAAAAAGCCCGCCAACCCGCCTAGCTCGCGTGCCAGTTACGAGTTTTAAATTTAGGGGCACGGCACGGCACGGCACGTCCAAACTATATGTGCGTGCCCGTGCCTTGTTTGAAACAGATCGGCACGTGGCCAAACCGGCACGGCCCGCACGGCACGGCCGTTTGGCCACCTCTACCCTCAATATAGGCTGCTGTTAATACTTTGCATGTGTCTGTTGGTCGTAGACTCGTAGTACTTAAACCCTTGTCTTTGTTTAGTTTTAGTTCTGGCTCCTGTGGGTTTGGGTCGTTTTTTTGTGGTTAATTAGAAAACTCTCTAGTCTAGTGCTTCTGTAGCGTTTTCTTGTGGGTCTTTTGTATTGAGCTTTGACCTGGGCTGATGCATTCCATCTAATGGTTTAGCTCAGGTTTTTTTTCAATCATTCTCTTTGATTTCCAAAAAAAACGTGTTACATACTTACATGTTTAATTAAAGTCAAAACATTTTTTTTACCTTAAAAAAAAATGTTTAATTAAGTGTCAAACCATCTAGCTAGGTCGTGTATAGTTCATTACTTCGTTTTTCCTTTTTGAAATGATTGTTTAGGTTTTTTTCTTAATTTCTTCCGAAAAAAATATTTGTCTAGTTAAATGCATGATAACACTTTCAATTTTTATAAAAAAAATATGAATTTGCAGGTGAGGGCCTTATGAATGAAAAAAATAGCAAGACTCATGATTAACAAACGAATTACGCCTTGCTTTATTAATTGTCCTCAATTTCATTATTATTTTTGTAATAACATATGCGATAAAATATAATCAGATCCGTAAAAAAATTGTAAGCTAATAATGATAAGTACAGGGCCTACAGGTAAAATAGCTCAAGTGAATTTCCAAATTGGGAGCCTATAAATAATACTCCCAATAAACAATTCTCCAATTAAAAAACATACTTTCAACAAAAGGTGGCAATAAACAATTCTAAAAAAAACTACTTCCTCCCTTTGTCTTCTCTCTCCTCCATCTATCGTCTCTCTCATCCACCTGTTTTCTCTTCTCTTTCTTCCATCTCTTCTCTCCTCCACGAGTCATGATGTTGACGCGACACAGACATTCGTTACTAGAGAAAAATATTCGAAACCTGCCAAGAGACATGTTGGCCAAAGTTTTCTCGGTCCTGCCCGTCAAAACTCTGGGCCGGTGTAAGTTTGTGTGCACAAGTTGGAATTCTTTAATATCCAGTCCACTCTTCTGTAAAGCCCATTCTACAACATATAAACATTATCGGAAACTTTTGATTATTTCCATTGAACAGAATGAGATGGGCCAAATTTACTCGATTCAAAAATCCAACCATAGTAGAAAAGCGGTCAGACTGGATTTTAAGGCTTCCAAGATTTGGGGCTATTTTGAAGGCCTGGTGTTGATGAAAGATCAACTCGGAAGAAGGAAGTTGGCGAATGTTTTCCTAAAAGTTTCAAGAAATGCGAGATATGCGCAACGAAGTAAGTTTAGTCGTTCGTTGAAGCTGTTTGGGTTGGGTTACGATGAAAATCGGCAAGATCACACGGTAGTTGCTATTTCTTACGATGAGGAAGAAGAAGGTTGCTATTGTAATGTGCTTTCTTTGAAAGATTACGAATGGTAACTGTGACGCCCCCGATTCCGGGATGACCTCAGAAACCCGACCCGGGGGACGCCAAACAAACCAAATGCCATAATACATGCTTACACAACTTCCACTTAATTAAAATCCAAAAAGAGTTACAACAAAGTCAAGTCTTACGATAAAAGGTTACAACATATTATAAGCTTTTAAACAACTTCAACATAGGTCTATTACAAAAGTATGATCCCCAAGTCCCAAATCGAAATGGTTACAACCTAATTGCCTTCATTTTCTTATATAAAGAGACTTGTAACAACATGAAACAACCAAAACCAAGAAGGTTGCAATGGAATTGGCTCCTCATGTCTCCCACATCGATGGGAATATAAGAGTAAAACTCCTATTCCCAATATATACTGGGTCTTGCTTACTTAATAAGTTCAAGTCATATTATTTGGGCTAATTCACATTGGCTGACGTAATCAGTCCAAAATTTTATCCCTTCCCCGTTTGGGCCTTGAAGCATTTGATCGGCCCATATCCCTTAGTCAAACTTTATGGGTCTTGATGCATTTGCTTGACCTGTACTTTAGTCAAATTTTATGGAAGCTGCGATACATCGTAGCAAACCAATGAAAATATATAAATATTTTTCAAGTTAACACATTTTTATTAAAAATAGCCACATATATTGTGAAAGGAATAGATAAAATTATAATAATTTATATTATTCAAATAAAATTAAGTCGGGATATTACATCCTTCCCCCCTTTAAGATAATTTCGTCCTCAAAATTCATAAATTAACTTGTACCTGTCTCATTAAACAAGTGAGGATATTTTGATCTCATCATTTCTTCAGGTTCCCAAGTTGCTTCTTCTACTGCATGATTTCGCCAAATTACTTTCACAAGGGGTATCACATTATTTCTCAAAACCTGCTCACGATGATCTACTATTTCGACAGGAAGCTCTTCGTACTGCATATTTTCTTGGAGTTCTATTGGTTCATATTCTATAATATGGGATGGATCTGTAACATACTTCAGTAGGTATGGCACATGGAAAACGTTGTGAATACGACTCAAATTTGGTGGCAATGCTAATTCATATGCTACCTCTCCAACTCGTCGAAGAATCTTAAATGGTCCAATATAACAGGGACTCAACTTTCCTTTCTTCCCGAATCTCATAACACCCTTCCATGGTGAAATATTAAGAAACACAAAATCTCCCTCCTTAAATGTCACATCACGACGATCCATATCTGCATAACTCTTTTGTCTACTTTGAGCCACTAAAATTCTCTTCTGTATCAATTTAACTTTCTCCGTAGTTACACGAATCAACTCTGGCCCTAACACTCTTCTTTCACCAACTTCATCCCAACATAATGGGGTTCTACATCGACGTCCGTATAAAGCTTCATATGGGGCCATTCCAATGTCGCTTGATGACTGTTGTTATATGCAAATTCTACTAAAGGTAGATGTTCCTCCCAACTTCCTTTAAAGTCCAGTACACAAGCTCGTAACATGTCCTCCAAAATTTGAATAGTACGCTCCGACTGCCCATCTGTCTGAGGATGAAATGCTGTGCTCATACTTAACTTAGTTCCCATCTCTTGTTAAACTATTCCAAAATCTTGATGTAAATCTCAGATCTCTATCTGACACAATCGAAACAGGCACTCCATGTAATCTAACAATTTCTTGGATGTATAATTTCGCCAACTTCTCTAATGGTGACGCTTCTGATATAGCAAGAAAATGTTCACTTTTTGTTAGTCTATCCATGACAACCCAGATAACATCATTCCCTCTCTGTGTTCTTGGCAAGCCTAGTACAAAATCCATGGTAATATGTTCCCATTTCCACTCGGGAACAAGCAGTGGTTGTAACAATCCTCCAGGCCTTTGATGTTCTGCTTTCAGTTGTTGAAAAACTAAACATCTCCCCACCCATTCCGCAATCACTCTCTTCATCTTAGGCCACCAGTAATGTTGCCTCAAGTCTCTATACATCTTCGTAGATCCAGGATGTACCGAAAAAGGTGACGAATGAGCGTCAGACAAAATTTCTTTCTAAATCTCTATATCAGATGGTACAAATATCCTGTCACGAAACCTCACAACATCATCATTTCCTTTCCTAAAATCTTTCTTTCCTAGTTCTGAATTAGAACTATTCCAAATTTCCTTTAAACATTCATCTTGTCTCTGACTTACCTTTATTTTCTCTAACAACATCGGTCTGACCTCGATTTGATTCAACAAGCCCTCACTCCTTCCATGCTTAACAAATTCAATACCAAGTCTTTCTAATTCCTTAAGATTGGTCGATCCTACTTTAACACTGGAACAAGTCCCAACCTCCTTCCTACTTAGCGCATCAGCCACCACATTTGCCTTACCCGGATGATATAAAATCTCACAATCATAATCTTTCAATAATTCTAACCACCTCTCTGTCTCATATTTAAATCCTTCTATGAAAAAATATACTTCAAGCTTTGATGGTCAGTATAAATCTTACACTTTTCTCCGTACAAATAATGCCTCCAAATCTTAAGAGCAAAAACTACTACCGCTAATTCTAAATCATGGGTGGGGTAGTTCTTCTCATGATTCCTCAACTATCGAGATGCATAATCAATTACCTTCCCTCGTTGCATTAGAACACACCCTAAACCCTTCTTTGAAGCATCACTATAAATCACAAAATCTTCGGTTCCATCTGGTAATCCAAGTATCGGAGCGGACGTTAGTCTCTTCTTTAATTCAATAAAACTTTGTTCACACTAGTCCGTCCAAACAAACTTAACCTCTTTCCTTGTAAGGTTCGTCAATGGCCCCGCTATCTTAGAAATATCCTGAACAAACTTCCTATAATATCCAGCTAAACCTAAGAAACTTTGAATTTCTGTCACGGTCTTTGGTCTTTCCCAATTCATAATCACCTCAATCTTTGCAGGATCCACGATAATTCCTTCCTCCGAAACTACATGTCCCAGAAAGCTTACTCTCCTTAACCAAAATTCATATTTCGAAAACTTGGCATACAACTTTTCTTCCCTCAAGGTCTGTAGTACTATCCTCAAATGATCCTCATGTTCTTCCTCGATCCTCGAGTATATAAGAATATCATCAATGAATACGATTACAAATTTATCCAAATAATTCCTAAACACTCGATTCATCAAATCCATAAACACCGCTGGTGCGTTCGTCACTCCAAATGGCATCACTACAAACTCATAATGGCCATATCGAGTCCTAAATGTCGTTAATGGAATACTCTCTTTCTTTACTTTTAACTGATGATAACCCGAGCGCAAATCGATCTTTGAAAAATAAGTAGCTCCTTGCAATTGATCAAAAAGATCATCTATTCGTGGTAATGGATATTTATTCTTCACCGTAAGCTTGTTTAGCTCTCTATAATCAATACATAATCATAGGGAACCATCCTTCTTTTTTATAAACAACAATGGTGCTCCCCAAGAAGAAACGTTCAGCCTAATAAACTTTTTATCCAATAATTCTTGTAACTGGATCTTAAGTTCGGCTAATTCTGTTAGTGCCATCCTATAAGGTGCTCTTGATACTGGTTCGAAATCTAGAATCAATTCAATACCAAACTCAACTTCTCTTTCGGGTGGTAACCCAGGTAGCTCCTCGGGAAAGACATCCAAAAACTCTTTAACTACAGGTATATCCTCGGCTTTAGCTTTAACTTCTTCGTCCCCAATCACGTACGCAAGAAAACCGTCACATCCTTTTCTTAACATCATACAAGCCTTCAAGACTGATATCATAACATTTTGCTTTTCTGACCTATCTCCTTTAAGGTGTACTTTCTTCTTGTTCGGTCCAATCAAATGCATTCGCTTCTTACTACAATCTAAATTAGCCTTATATCTTGTCAACCAATCCATTCCTAAAATCACCCCAAAGTCTCGTAATTCTAAAGGTAGTAAATCCACCAAAAAGGTTTGCCCACTAATCACTAAGGGACAATCTCTGTAAATTTTATCTACGAATAAATTTCTAACATTTGGGAGTTTTACTAACAATCCATTATCTAAACTTTGCACAGGCTTGGTTAACTTATTCACATATTTCAAATCCACAAAGGAATGGGTCGATCCTGAATCAAATAAAGCATGAACATCTTGGGCATAAAGTTGAAGCGTACATGACACCACATCATGAGAATTTTCAGCATCTTGGGTTGTCATTGCATAGGTTCTATCTACTGCCCTGGGTGTTGGTTGTTGGGGAGTTCCTGTTACAGCAGTCTTGTTCCCTTTAGTTTCAGCTTCCGTCTTGACTTTCTTTTAAGTGCAAGCCCTCGCTAGATGACCTTGTCTTCCGTAGTTATAACACGAAGTTACTTTAGGCTTTGGGCATTGAGTCGCTATATGACCCTTCTCTCCACAGTTATAACACAACCCATCAGCTCGATAACAAATGTCACCACCATGATTCCTTCTATATTTCTTACACTCGGGTGTTGCCGTCCTCCTATCATTGTCACGAAAATCATCTTTCTTTCTCACTTGAAATTTCTTATTATCTTGCTTGTATCCTGATTAATGCTTGATTCTGACTCTATTCCTCTCTTCTTACTGTTAAAGAACTGAGTGCGAGCTTCATACTCCCTCTCTGCAATCCTAGCTTTTCCAACCAACTTGTCAAATTGCTCCAACTCCAAAAAAGATACTCTTTCCCTAATTTGAGGCTTCAGTCCCTCTTGAAATCTCTGACATTTCCTAGCTTCAGTGTTAACTTGATGAGGAGCAAACTTAGAAAGTTCCAAGAATTTTGAAAGGTACTCCGACACAGAAATTCCTTCTTGCTTTAGCCCTAGAAACTTCATCTCCATCTCATTCTTCATACACGTAGGAAAATATTTATCAAAGAACAACTCCTTAAACCTTGTCCAAGTCATTTTAGAGCAATCCTCTGTTTATTTAACTGTATCCCACCAAAATACAGCTTCCCCCCTTAATGAGTGTGTTGCGAATTTTACCTTTTGTTCATCCAAACATTCAGAAATCTCTATCACCTTCTCTATTTCTTTAATCCATGTATTCGCAACATGTGGATATAAATCTCATTTAAATATAGGGGGATCTGCATCCTTAAAGTCTTATATGTACACCTACGCTTATTCTCGCCTTCTCGTTCCAGATTTTCTACATGCTCCGAACCATCTACACGTTCAACATTCACCTCAGGAGCATTCACAGGTGTTCGGACTTCAACTAAACTCTTCAACATGTTTTTCATTTTTGCTAAAACCAATAACATCTCAGGACTAATCTGTATGCCAGATACATTTCCACCACAATTCTCGTCAGCCATCTTTACCTACAATTCGACACATATTATTAATCCCACATCATTCTATATTCACATCATGAATATATGTCACAACAACAAATATAAAACACTACACACGTAATACATCCTATTCTCTTCACGTTCAACAAATATGTCTACGCGTCCTAGATGTTCTCGGACCCCTAGGTTTCTATCTCGGGATCCTAATTCCTACGAACTCTCCCATTTCTAACCTTAGCTCTGATACCACCTGTGACGCCCCCGATTCTGGGATGACCTCAGAAACCCGACCCGGGGGATGCCAAACAAACCAAATGCCATAATACATGCTTACAAAACTTCCACTTAATTAAAATCCAAAAAGAGTTAAAACAAAGTCAAGTTTTACGATAAAAGGTTACAACATATTATAAGCTTCTAAACAACTTCAACATAGGTCTATTACAAAACTATGATCCCCAAGTCCCACATCGAAATGGTTACAACCTATTTGCCTTCATTTTCTTATATAAAGAGACTTGTAACAACATGAAACAACCAAAACCAAGAAGGTTGCTATGGAATTGGCTCCTCATGTCTCCCACATCGATGGGAATATAAGAGTAAAACTCCTACTCCTAATATATATTGGGTCTTGCTTACTTATTAAGTTTAAGTTAAATTATTTGGGCTAATTCACATTGGCTCACGAAACCAGTCCAAAATTTTATCCCTTCCCCGTTTGGGCCTTGAAGCATTTACTCGGCCAATTTCCCTTAGTCAAACTTTATGGGTCTTGATGCATTTGCTCGGCCCGTACTCTAGTCAAATTTTATGGGAGCTACGATACATCGTAGCAAACCAATGAAAATATATAAATATTTTTCAAGTTAACACATTTTTATTAAAAATAACCACATATATTGTGAAAGGAATAGATAAAATTATAATAATTTATATTATTCAAATAAAATTAAGTCAGGATATTATAGTAACCACAAATTCTGTCACCGTATGATTACCGTATGAACAATGGTTTCCCGGGGCTCTGCACCAAGGTCGCCTCCATTGGTTTGGGAAGAGTGGTGATTCATTGGTCTTAACTACTTTTAGTCTAAACTACCTTTATTTGAAAGAAAAATAAAACCAGGCTCTATCCCGAAAGATTGTCTACACAGAAAGAAAAATAAAACCAGGCTATATCCCGAAAGATTGTCTACATATGAATAAAGAAACCATTCCAGTGCATAAACCATTACATTATGTTGACAATCTTTCAGGATAGAGTTTGGTTTTATCATAAACCATTCCATTATTTGCTTGGGAAGTCTTAATATAGAGATTTCCAGAAAAATTAAAATTGTTAACGAATCATGTCCATTTAGAAATCTTAGGAAGTAACCTTTTTTTGCATCTTCTTTCTTTCGAAAAGTTAGAACCTTTTTCTTCGCTAAACTCCATTACATTTAATCTTCTCACCTACTTTGTCCCGCACGCCAACTTCACCAACTCCTTATAGAACTTCATCACTTCGTCCTCATTATCTAATGTGGAGATATCCACTTGAATTGGTGGAATGCCTTCACCGGGGGTAAGCGGTTGATATCGAGTAATTTTTTTATAAATTTATAAATATGTAGTATGATCATTTATTTGTCTTAAAAAACATACTATACAGCATCAAATATATATATATATATATATATATATATATATATATATATATATATATATATATATTTGCTAAGCTACAACATCAAATATTTATTGACAAATCGACAACAATCTACTCACAACTAGACTTCTCATGAATTTTCTACTACACAAGTGCAACGGTATAATTCACTATATGCTAATAAAAAGAGTTGGGAAGAGTTGGCTTGATCTTGTGATAATTCACCCTGTTGAACAAATATGTGCTTTGAATATCCGTGATGATTCTTGGAGTGTACTCTGTTCTGAGGATGGATGGATTTTTAGGATGACCGTGTATCCGGATGGGAGAGTCACGTTTCGAAATCTACAAATCGAGGGTCTACCTTTTGAGTTCCAAGTTGGACCAATGGTGGAACACACTTTGATATCCCCATTACCTGATTACCATCGCATTATGTTTGGTAGCTTAATGTAAGCCGTTCTTTACTTTTTATGTTCTCAATTCTTTTCTCTATGCAGCTTTCTGTAACCACAAGGGACGTGCTGTCAATGTCAACAATTGGAGACTGTTATGCTATTTTAGACATTTCTGTTACTTCTAGTATTTGTTATTTAAGGTAGAATTTTGGTGGAAATTTTTTGAGGTTTTAGAATATGATCTTGGGAGTTCAGAGGCTTAAGAATACACCTGAAAAGATGATTTTGTATACTATCACTATACATGATGCAAGTATATACTTTGGAGTTTTATTAGGTACTACGTCAATTATTATACATAATGTGGCACTTCTTGCTCCACAATGGAGGTTTTAGAGAATATGATCTTGGGAGTTCATAGGTTTAAGACTACACCTGAAATGATGAAAATTGTATACTATCACTATACAAGATGTATGAATATACTTTGGAGTTCTATTAGCTACTACGTCAAGTAATGTACAGAATGGCACTTCTTGCTCCAAAATGGAGTGTCACTCTTGTACATATAATTAGATCATTTTTTAGACATTGCATGCCTGTGTCCTGCTACTTAATATTCTTTAAGAGCACGTACACTTTTTGGATCTGTGTCAGGTGTTTTATGTGCATCGAGTATGAATGTACATTTTAGAAGATGACAACTACTTCCTATCAAAATGGAGCTTCAAATTGAAAGTTTCTACACAATGAATATATGAATGATCTTGATAGAATTAGAGCACAAAAAATACACGAATGAAATCTTCTTATTCTAACATTATACTTGCATTGGAGTTGGTCCTCTTATATATA
Organism: Saposhnikovia divaricata; assembly: GCA_036435485.1. Taxonomy (NCBI): domain Eukaryota; kingdom Viridiplantae; phylum Streptophyta; class Magnoliopsida; order Apiales; family Apiaceae; genus Saposhnikovia; species Saposhnikovia divaricata. The sequence goes on from CM071594.1 coordinate 237,572,305, forward strand.
AGTTTTTAAACCTCTTACTATTGTCGATGAGCCTGCGTATAAAAGAACATGTTATCTTATGTATATTATGTATTTGTATATGGATCTAGACTTAGTTGTGTTGTGCTACTGAAATTTCGTATGCAAGATTTAGTTGACCAGAAAGAAGGACGAAATTCACAGACCCTTAGAAGGATCATCTTACCTTGTGGCATTGGTATTCATCTTCTCACCTTATAATAAATAATAAATTTTGTGGTACACTTTTTAGTTTTTATATGTAAGTGTATACGGGGTTCTTGAGTTGCCTATTTGATTTTTTGGAGTTATTTTCTTTGGTTCATTTCGGTTAATAGAGTTAGTGAAGAAAGAGTTTGTGGCTGATCACCCGTATTGTCTGTTTTGAGTAAAACCTCCAATTAGTTTTCTTAAAGTGAATGATTACTTTTAAAATTACTGTGAAATGAAATTGGTTTACCATTTGAAATGTCAATTTATTTACACATATTATGTTATCCATTGTTATCTTGTCAATCAGTTGATATCCTGTTATTATCCAAGTGCCAGTATTATTCATCTTGTTATTCTATTTTTGTTGGAAGCCAGCTTTACTTCTGCTTTCAGTTTTTCAGTTAAGTTACTTGCTGAGCGTTGGCTCATTATTATTTTTTCTAACCCTTTTGATAGTAACTTAAGAATCATGGTTCGTACGATTCAGACTTCGAGGAAACGCACTTTCCGTGACCCTGTTGTGGTTTCTTTCGAGTTGCCATCCGAGGTAGATGCAATAACAGCTCGGTGAGGAGATTTTGAGTTATTTTATGAGAACTGGTAGTTAGAACTTTGAACCAAGGGTTTGTAATAATGTTTATAAATTGATTTTGGTTTGTAATAATAAGTTAGTTAGACGTTGGCTTGCTTGTTTCATACCATATTAGACGTTGGCTTGCTTGTTTCATACCATTACCTGTGAAAGATCCAGGTGAGTAGTGTTGGTGCCAGTCAGCATGCTATATCTATATTTACTTATTTTTAGGATGTCTGTATCTAGTGTGTCAGTGACTCCCTGATCTAGGCCCCAGATTGGGAGGGTGTCACATCAAGTAGTCAACAAGCCAAAGCCTCATTCGATTACTCAGGGATTCGACATGTCTAATACTCTATTCGAGAACTCAAGAAGTCAATAAGTCAAAGCATCATTCGAGTTCTATTAGAGTCCACAAGTCAAGGTTACATTCGATATCTCAAGGACTCAGGAAGCTATTCGACATCTCAAGGATTCCATAAGTTAAAGCTCTATTCGATAAGTCAAGAATTCCTGAAGAAAAGATTAATTCGAGAAGTGATTCGATATATCAAGAATACAATGTTCGAGAACTCAGAGTTATCGAATTAGGCAATGCTAGTTCTCGAATCAATCACTTAATCATTTCTCGAATGGGTTCTTGGAGACAAAATACTGAAGATATACAAGTCAGAAACCTGCAACAAGCCAAGACACTTTCAGGACCATAGTACTGTAAAGTGTTCATGGAAAGTCTATCAAGAAGTTAGAGAGATGTTAAAGGGGACAAACTGCTAAAGTAACGGATCTGAGCAGGATAAAGGAGAGTCAAATTACATGTTTCTTAAACGTATACTTAAAAAGGATGGACAACTTATAAATTGTTTTAGTCTGTCACTACATTTGTAGTAAGTAGGTTGTACACATGTTCTATAAGTGTACAACCTCACTTCTCTAGCAGTTAAGGTTTTGAAAAATAAGTTTTTCACATACATCTTAGATAACATCTCTTAGAGAAAAATGAAGCTGAGAATACTAATATTTGTATTCACAGATTGTAGCAAAAATATTTATCTAATACAACGTTAGATTAAAGTGAGTGCTGTGTTCCTGTGTTTTGTTTCCGCACTTATATATTCTATTAAACACAAACACACACACACATACATACTTAGCTACACAAACAAGAACATAGATTCAAACTTTCACAAAACTGTTCTTAAGATTCAAATCGAAAAAAAGTTTGGAAATACATTCACCCCCCCCTCTGTATTTACTTGTGCGTATTCCATACTCAACAATAGTGGTCTGACTTTAGTTGATCTGCATTCCAGTTAGCTTCCTGATTTATTTGTCAGCTTCGATTCCTTAATTCATTTTCTGCTTTGTGGTATTTGTTATCATCATCTATAGACATGTATGTCTCAACAGTATTTTCAAAACTATCCCTACATTTATTGTCTTCAAGATTTTACTTTTTTCAAACTTAACACTATTCTCATTTTCCAATATATTAATTAAGGGAATTAGTTGGAAAACTTTATCCAACTAACATTTTCTTAATATTTGTGAATTTTGCAAAATGGACATGTTAAATGGGACGGAAGGAATATTATGCAATACTAGGATTGGAAATATATTTAATTTTTTTTACTTTTTTTTAAATATATAAATATTATCTTAAGAAAAGGTTAAAGTCTAAAGGATGAAAATATTAAGGAACTTTTTATTCAATTTCTATGTTGTTATTTTTCTTAAAATAATAACTTTATAAGCTTCTAGGCTAAGTTCATAGGTATGATGATATGATTGAGATTGAATTTATATTAAAAGAGTGGTTGATTAATGAATGATTAATTATGAAATCTATACTTATCATATTATAATAGCCGAAACATTAAAAGTTTGGTTGGTCGGTACAGTACATCGTGTATTTACTTAATTACCCTTACTTAGTTATTCTTTAATTATTATTTTTTATTTTGGTACATATTTATTTTATAGTTATGGGCAATTCTATTTTATAAATTAAATAACGATATTATAGTTCTTAATAATGAACCAATTACCTTTTTCAGCTATTACCTTTTCTTACTTTTCTAACTAAAATATCTTCTTTCCGGAAATATCACGGGTTGTTCTATTTAATGAAATAAACTAATAATATTATAATTACTAATAACTAATTAATTACTTTTTTCAGCTAAAAGGTAATATCTTTTCTAACTAAAATATCTCATTTTCAAACTTGCTTTTTTTTACTTAATTATCCTTACTTAAATATTTATTATTGGTAAAAATATGTAATTTTATTTTATAAAATAAAATAATAATATTATAGTTCATAATAACTAACCAATTACCTTTTTCAGCTAAAACACATTATCCATTCTAACTATAACCTCTCCTTTCCAAAATATCACGGGCCGTTATATTTAATGAAATAAACTAATAATATTATAATTACTAATAACTAATTGATTACGTTTTTTAGTAAAACGTAATATTATTTCTATATTTTCTAACTAAAATATCTCCATTTCAAACTTGCTCTTTAACTTAATTATCCTTATTTAAATATTTATTATTGGTAAAAACATGGTACCTTTTCTATTTGTTTTAATAACTAATTAATTTCCATTTTAGGTAAAACACGTTATTTTTATATTCTAAAAATAACACATGTTATTATATTTAATACAATAAAATAATAATATTATAATTACTAATAACTAACCAATTACATTTTTAGCTAAACTACGTTAGCTTTTATATTTTCTATTACTAAAACCTATTCTTTTCCAATAGTAACACGACGAATTGTATTCAATAAAATAATACCATAATAATTTATAATTGATTGATTACATTTTTTTGCTAAGACTAATCATCGTATCTATATCTTATAACTAAAATTTTTCCTTTTTTAGAAATATTACGGCCAATATATATATATAAATATTATCAAATAATAACATTTAAAAATTTAACTTACAAAATTCATATCTTAAAAAATTCATTCAAATTATTGAAAAAATTATATATATTAAAAAAATATGTGTATCGCACGGGTTGTAAGCTAGTTTAATTTAAAATATATAACAGTATATCGTGATTTATTTCAAATAAAAATTGTGATTTTTTAGTAAATATTTTTTGATTAAAAGATATGTATTTATGGATATGTTAAATAAAATCATTATTGTGATTAAATTAGAAGTGTTAACTAACCATGATTAATGAGCAAAGGTGAGAATTTAAATAAGAAAATTTCTTAATATAATATGATTGATTTTAGAATTAGCTTTCCCCAAAAATTCCCAAATTGTTACCTAATGCTGTTGTGTAATCAATGTAAAAGTAATTTTCTTAATAATAAGATGGGACCTGCATGTATTAATATACATTCACAAATGAAATTTGGCCACATGTCATGCCACCTCATTTTGTAAACAATTTGAAAAAAAATTAGAGAATCCAGCATTAATAATAAAGAATATCCTTCCATTTATAATATATTAAAAAAAAAGGTTACATACGTAGGACGGACTATAAGTCTATACTAGCTTATAACCCGTGCAATGCACGGATTTCTTTTGATATGTAATAAATTTTGTTTTATGCTATAATTATATTTTTATATAATCATTAATTTTTATAATTTATTTTAATTTAAATTTAAATATTTAATAAAAATTTAATTAATGATATGCATGTTTTAAAGCTTATAGTATAAAATTTTAAAATAAATATATCATTGATGGAATTCGAACCTTGAAATTTTAGTAAATTAATTTAGTCATATAATATATCTAATCATTAGATCTAACAGTTTTGATTTTTTACTAAAAATCTAAAGGTCATTATTCGTTGTATACATTAACGTGTTTTAATTAGAAAAAGAAATATTATTGATTAGAAGATACGATATTTTAGGTGTTTATAAAAGGTAATATCATCAATTAAAAGTTAACATCTTTTAATTAAAAAAGGTACGTAAATAAAAAAGGCAATCGGCTAATTAACATTAATTATATTATTTTATTATTTATTTTAATAATTAGGATGATTATGCCGAGAACCGAACCGACAAACTTTCAATGTGCGTGGGATGCATGGGTTTCTTTTATAATGTTATAAATTTTATTTAATATTGCAATTATGCTTTTATATAATCATTTTTCTAATAATTTTTTAATTTTAATTTAATATAATTTAATATACTCATGTTTACAGATTATACTAATGTTTCCTTATTATAAACCACGTATACGGATTTTTAATATATTTTATTAATAAAGGTATGATATTTTCGGGTATATATTAATGGTTGTAATATTAGTTTTAAATTAAAAGGGTAAGGTGTTATAATTAGAAATGTTTTTTAATTTTAATTTAATATACTCATGTTTACAGATTATACTAATGTTTCCTTATTATAAACAACATATACGGATTTTTAATATATTTTATTAATAAATGTATGATATTTTCGGGTATTTATTAATGATTGTAAGATTAGTTTTAAATGAAAAAGGTAAGATAGGTGTTTTAATTAGAAAGAAAATATTAATAGTTGGAAGATATGATAAGATAAGTTTTGAATAAAAAAGGTAAGATGTTTTAATTTGAAATGAAATATTAATGATTGGAAGATATGATACAATTTAATGTTTTTAGATGTTTATAAAAGATAATATTTTCAACTAAAAGTAAATGTGAAAAAGACAATTGGCTAATTATCCTTAATTATATGATGTTATTATTTATTTTAATAAATAGGATAACCAAACTGAAAACCAAAACTTTCAAAATTTTCAATGTTTTGGCTTTAATATAATAGTATAGATAAGTTCCAACACTAATTATATCCAACACTAATTATATCCTTATATATAATAAGCGTAAAAAGGATCGTATCCATAATTTTTGTCACTGTACTACCAAAATAATCTCAACCGTTGAATATGATATTTTTAAAAATAAATAATCAAGATTATATCATATTCAAAGAGAAAATTATAATCTAAAATGGATATAATTATATCCTTATATATAATAAGCGTAAGAGAGATCTTATCCATAATTTTGGTTATTTTGGTTTGGTCTTTTAGTTTTGTCACTGTACTACCAAAATAATCTCAACCGTCGAATCTAATATTTTTAAAAATAGACGATCAAGATGACATCAAATTAAAAAGAAAATTATAATCTAAAAAGAATATAATTAAAAAAGTTTGTCTTAGAATTGAATTTTAAAAGAAAATTATAATATGAAAAGGATATAATTAAAAACGGATACAATTGAATTTTATTTATTTTTTTATTAATATAAAAAAAGTTCTTATTTACTATTTGGCCTCTATCTTGAGATCTAGAAATCAAATTTGAATGATTTTACAGCCCACGCGAAGCTCACAAAATTATCTTTAATTTAGTGATGATTTAACTATTATTATCGAACTTGAAACACTCATAATATCAAGAGAAAAATATAATAACGAATTTTTACATTAATCATATTCAGTGTAAAAGACCTACATTTATAATCCTATTCAATGTAGAAAGCCAAATTATATGATTTAAATCATTGACATACACTTTTTCGTATTTCAATATAAATACACTTTTTAGTTTACATGTTAAAAAAAGAGCTTTTTTAATAAATAAATTGATAAAAGTAATTTTTTACAATTTTACTTTTGTTAAGAATAGCTATTTGCAAAGTTACCATCTTAATTGCAAAAATACCTTTTTTTGCAAAAATAACAATTTTTTAATAAATAAATAAAAAATACCCCTACGGGGCCCACTTCCACTTCAGTAGACACTTATCCTGACCAGTCAACTGCCACGTTAGCAGGGATGAGACCCACTTCCACGTCAACAGGGATCGGACCCACCTGCCATGTGAGTAGGACCCACCTACCGTGTCAACAAGGCGGGACCCACCTGCCATGTCAGTTGCCACGTCAGCAGGGTGGGACCCACTTGCCACGTGGTGCCCAGTCAGCATAGTACAGTTGGCGCACAGTCAGAATTGTATAATTATTAAATAAAAGAAATATTAATACATAATAGTATAAAATAATTAAGATAGTATATTTGCAATTAAGATAATATATTTGCAATGAATTTGAGAAGATAGTATATTTACAAAACAAAGTAGAAAACATAGTATTTTTTATAAATTCTCTAAAAATAAATATGGAAACACTCATAATATCAAGAGAGAATATAATTACGAATTTTTACATTAATCTTTTTCAGTGTAGAAGATCTACATTGATAATCCTATTCAATGTAGAAAAACCAAATTATATGATTTAAATCATTGAAATACATTTTTTCGTATTTCAATATAAATACACTTTTTAGTTTAAAGGTCAAAAATAAAATGTTTTTTATGTTAGATCCATCGTTTTTCATCTATTTATTTTATGATCTAACGGTTCTTATTTATTTTATCGTACTAAAGACCAGACTACCGACTACCAAAGTTTTGGACAAAATCACTCTTGCACTCATTAGTAAAACTATATTTGGTTGTTAGTAGAACTATCTTCAAATAATAAGAAGGGTATTTTTATAATCAAAATGAAATATAAGTAGATTTCATATATCAAACAGACTTTTTAACGTAAAAAATCGTCAATTTCTTCTCTTTTTTTGTTTCTGCATAGTTTTAATTGGAAAATAATTGTTAAACCATTACTAAATTAAAGATTATTTTGTTAATTTCATGTGGCCTATAAAATCGTCCAAATCAAATTTTAAGAATTCAAGATAGAACACGAATATTAAATTAAACGTGTAAAATATTATATATATATATATATATATATTAGTTTTTTAACAATAATTTGATATATTAATTAATAACATATAAATATTAATAATTAATATAATGAGAAAACTGTGCCTGAGGACAACCTTAGTGATCTCCCCTTGTAAAAGTACTAAAGATAGTATAGTATTGTAACTCATGGCTTTGTATATGTTAAAGCCAGGAACGAGTACAAGGTTGTAAGCTTGTACATGGATAAGAATACTGGCAACTCAGAGTGCAAGATATATACGCTTGGAACAGGCATGTGGAGAAGTTTAGGACATCTTGCCTTCCCACTCATTAATCTTTAGAGTGGTATATATCTCAATGGCAACCTTCACTGGTTAACTAATTACCCGAAGGACACACATAATGAAATGGTTTGTACTTTTGATTTGGAAAACGAGTTATTTCTTTAAACTAATGCTGCTCCTTTTGTTGTTGGGACGGATGTAAGTAGTAGAATTAGGGACTTGGGTACATTAAGAGGGTGCTTGTGTTTATCTGACAACACATCAGATTTTGAACTCTCCATTTGGGTGATGAAGGATTATTATAGAAGGGCAATAGGTCATTTCACACCATGCACCTGTCCATTATTTTGAGTCAGCTCAGGACAAAGTTTGTTAGGCTGTTATGTCTCTTTTTTTAGCTATTATCGTACTGTGTTTCGTTACTGTTATTTCCCACATATAGGGACAAGAAGTGTAGCAATGATGCTCAGAATGATAATATCAATAATAGAACTACTTCTCTCCGAATCATTCTCACTCTATTCTTTATCTGCATCTTTCTCTTTGCACTAACCAGCAGCAGTATGATCCTATGTTCTTGATTGTTTACATGGTATCAGAGCTGGACGTGTGAAGAGGAAGACTCGTTCATCTATCTTCTTGTCACCTCTGCTTATACACATCATTTCAGACCCCTCCTCTTCTCAATCTTTAGCTCTACAGATCTAGTTTTTAACCCCAGCTCTTCAAACTGAAATCTTATCTTCATTCTACCTCTACCTTATTTTGCTTCTTCTTATCTCCAACAATGGCAATAACTGGAAGAATCACCTACCAAGAAATGTTAAACCCTTTCTTTTTGCATCCATCTGAAAATACAAACTCCATTCAAGTGGAAAAGCTACAAGGCTCAGCAGACTACAGGGCATGGTCCAGGTCAATGGAAATCCAGCTGGCCTCGAAGAGAAAACTGGGATTTGTCACAGGAACCCTTACCAAGCCTATAGATGATGACAAAAAGGCTGAGATGTGGGAAACCTGTAATCATATGGTAATAGCTTGGCTCACTTCTAATGTCTCTTCTACTATCAAAAAATCTATTATGTACATGACAAATGCTAAGGAAATCTGGAAGCATCTTGAAAAACATTTTGCTTTGACTAATGGCTCCAGAAAATACAATCTGAGTAAAGATCTATATAAGAAAAAACAAAACTAATCCTCTATAATTGAGTATTACACCTCTATGAGAACTCTGTGGGAAGAACTAGATGCTATGAATATGCTCCCTGTTATTTCTAACCCTACTGAAGAAGTGCAGAAATTGTTGGCTGCTATTGAACTCCAGTAAGAAGAAGATAGGTTGTTTCAATTTCTTAATGGCATAAATGATGCATATGGGCCACTTCAAAGCCATCTGTTAATGTTGAACCCTTTGCCATCAGTTAAAATGGCATCTGCAACTCTCCAACAGGAGGAAGCCCAGAGAGTGTTGCTGCAAAGCTCCACTGTCAATCCAGATATGATGGCCATGTATAGCAAAAATGTTGAAAACAGAGCAGCAACATGTAGTGCTTGCAAAGGGAGGGGACACACCAATGACAGATGCTGGACTGTCATTGGATACCCCAAATGGCACCCTAAGAACCCTTCTTTCAATCCTAACATCAACAGACTTAATAGGCCCAACAACTCTGCTAGATGGTCCTCCAACACAAGGTACGCGCCTCCAAAAATGGCTGCAACAGCTCAATCTTCTGGGATTCTCTTCACACCTCAACAATTAGAGCAGCTGGCCCAGCTGATGCCTCAAATGCAACTTCAACAAAACTCTGAATCTTCGAAAATAGAGGATCATGATTTTCACTTCTCAGGAATGTTGTCATGTAACTCAACCACTATGTCAACACAACGTTGGATTCTCGACCCTGGTGCCTCAGACCATATGACATCCAACTTGTCAATCTTGAACGGTGCAGTGCCTACAACTCTGTCAACTAAAATCAATCTGCCTAATGGGGATAAAGCTGCCATCTTACACATAGGTAAACTTCAACTGCCTAATCTTTTGCTCAATAATGTGCTTTGTGTGCCACACTTTTAACACAACCTCCTCTCTGTGCAAAAACTCAGTAAAGAAAATAATTGTCAAGTTCTTTTCTTCCCTGATTATTGTCATATTGTGGACACAATCTCAAAAAGGGTCATAGGCATGGGTATTGCATCCAATGGCCTGTATTATCTTGACTTTTCTTCTAAAAGTTCTTTTCAAGTCTCTAAGAGTGAAAATAATCCAAATCTGGATGTTTGGCACATGAGGCTTGGGCATACCCCATTGACCAAACTCAAATTGATTCCAAAATTACCAACTTCGAACAAACCATTCAGTAAAGTATTGCTGACCTGTCCCATGGCTCGATTCACTAAACTACCGTTGCCACCAAGTGCCTCACATGCACTTCGCCCATTTGACTTGGTCCATGTAGACCTCTGGGGCCCCTATAAGGAACCTACTAAAGGCCAATGCAGATTCTTCTTGACACTTATGGATGATAACACACGATATACATGGCTGTACTTGTTTAAATTGAAGAGTGACTACCTTCAAGTCATTCAAAGCTTCTGCAACTTTGTGCTCAACCAGTTCCGCACCATAGTCAAAACGATCTGGTCACACAATGCACTGGAGTTCAACACAGTTCATTGTCAGCAATTTTACTCTTCTAAAAGGATAGTGCACCAAACATCTTGTGTTCGAAGACCTTAGCAAAATGCCAGGGTCGAGAGAAAGCATCGATATATCTTGGAAACTGCTCGAGCTCTGTGATTTTAGTCTAATCTCCCATTGGCCTACTGGGGGGGTTGTGTACTAACTGCAGCATACTTGATTAACCGTCTTCCCAACATCATTTCAACTCCACAACTCCTTATGAGGCACTCTACGGATCAATGCCTGACTACTCTATTTTCAAGGTCTTTGGTTGCTTAGCTTTTGCAACAAATCCCTGTTTCTCTCTTGGCAAATTTCACCCACGAGGTGTACCATGTGTCCTGCTGGGATATCCTCCTGCAAAGAAAGGATATAGGCTGTTAAATCTACAAACTATGCAAGAGTTTGTGTCCAGGGATGTACAATTTGTTGAAGATGTGTTCCCTTTTCAGGAAGAATCCATCTCCACATATCTCTCACCAACTCCTATCTCACTGCAACATCTCAACATTCAACCCAAACCTGATGATTTTTCACCAGAAATATCCACCTCTGATGACTCTACACTTCAGCCTCCACCTACAAATGAAGTGAATTCGACTATTGATGAATCACCTCCTTCAGATCAGGACACCAATTCTACAGCTCTCAGACGATCCACTAGACATCATACTCAACCTCATTGGCACAAGGATTATGTCATAAACAATGCTGTTCACATTGAAAACCTCACTTTAACCGCAATTGACCCTGCATTCAACTGCTTTATGACATCTCTGGTCAAGAACAAAGTTCATGTTCACTTCAAAGAGGTTGTCCATCATGAGCATTGGGTCACTGCCATGAACGATGAACTTGATGCCTTGGAGCTCAATGACACGTGGATTGTTACTGAACTACCTCATGGGAAGACTGCCATTGCTTCTAAGTGGTTGTTTAAAACCAAATATCGTCCAGATGGTAGCATCGAGAAATATAAGGCACGATTAGTCATTCTGGGCTGGCGTCAAAAGTTCGGAGTAGACTATACAGAGACGTTCACACCAGTAGCCAAGATGACTACTGTACGAACACTCCTGGCTGTGGCAGCAATTAAGAATTGGTTTACTATTCACATGGACGTGTCGAATGTATTTTTGCACGGTGATTTATTTGAAGAAGTGTATATGGTCTTGCCCCAAGGTTACACACTACGGTTGTAGGATTGAATGTGACTTTATCAATCCACAGGATAAGTCGCCTCGACTTGTGTGTAAGCTCAAAAAGTCACTTTACAGACTCAAGCAAGCCCCAAGACTATAGTTCTTGATGATTTCAACAACACTCCTGAATATGGGTTATACACAACTGAAATCAGACTACAGCTTGTTCATCAAAAACCAGAATTCTCATACTCTCATTGTACTGATCTATGTGGACGATCTCCTGATCTGTGGAGACTCAATGGCAGACATTGACAACCTCAAGCACATGCTATCTACTACCTTTCATATGAAGGATCTTGGGCCCCTCAGATATTTTTTGATTTAGAAGTGGATAGATCCCCCACTGGATTCTTCATCTCACAGAGGAAATATGTCCTTGACATCCTCAAGGAACATAATATGTCTCAAGCAAAACCTGTCCAACTACCTATGGATCCCAATCTCAAGCTCACACTGGACAAAGGTGAAGTTTTACCTACTCTTGTGCACTACCAACTTCTCATGGGGCAACTCATCTACCTCATAATCACGAGGCCAGACATATAGTTCAATGTTCATACATTAAGTCAATTTATGAATTAACCCACCTCTGTTCATATGCAATCTGCCAACCGCCTTCTTCGATACTTGGCTGGAACTGTCTCACATGGTATTCTATTGGCCTCGTCTAGTGTCGTTGCACTTCAAGCCTATTGTGACAGCGATTGGGAAACCTGCCCAATATCAAGAAAATCAACCACTGGGTACTGTATTCTGCTCGGAGACTCACCTATTTCATGGAAAGCTAAGAAGCAAAATGTTGTAGCTCGTTCCTCAGCCGAAGCTGGGTACCGAGCCATGGCCATGACAGCTTGTGAAGTTCTTTGGCTGACTGCTTTACTCAAAGACTTGGGCATCAAAACCTTGCCTACAACTGAGCTCAAATGTGACAACCAAGCTGCACTAGCTATTGCAGCAAATCCCGTCTTGCACGAGAGAACTAAGCACATCGAAGTGGATTGCCATTTCCTTCGAGATCACATCAACCATGGTACCATTCAGACAGCTTATGTCCCCTCTACTGAGCAAATTGCTGACATACTCACAAAGATTCTCCCTGTTCAACAGCATCAGTATCTACTTAGCAAGCTAGGAGCTTCGGTTCCACCTCACTCTCCAGCTTGAGGGGGCGTATAGAAGGGCAATAGGTCATTTCACACCATGCACCTATCCAGTATTTTGAGTCAGCTCAGGACAAAGTTTGTTAGGATGTTATGTCTCTTTTGTTAGCTGTTATCGTACTATGTTTTGTCACTGTTATTTCCCATCTATAGGGACAAGAAGTGTAGTAATGATGCTCAGAATGATAATATCAATAATAGAACTACTTCTCTCCCAATCATTCTCACTCTATTCTTTATCTGCATCTTTCTCTTTGCACTAACCAGCAGCAATATGATCCTATGTTCTTGATTGTTTACAATTATGGAATGAAAGAAAGGTGGACCAAGGAAATCGACATTCGAGATATACCTACTGATCTGCAATATGAGAATGTTCGTCCTTTAATATTTTTGGAAAGCGGGATTGTCTTAAAGGTATGCGTCAATAGGTTTTTGTTCACTTATTGTCCTGACTGAATATGGAACTTTGCAAATTATCGAGGATGGTCCCAAAAATGCATTAAATGCAGTGGTTTATGTCCCAAGCTTTATCAGACTCGAGAGTTTTATGTTGGAGAATGTTTTTTTTTAGTTCATATAGGTACAATTGCTTTCCAACTAATGAAGTTATGTATTTAACTAGCTGCAAAATAAAGATCAGTTCTTTGATTAATAGTCCGCAGCTGCCGTACTATGTTTCTTTGAATAGACAGCATTTATGGAAGATGACCTCCCACAGTTCATTTTTCTTGGCAGGACTTATGTTATACTCTGTTCTCATTTTTTTCCCCCTCTAGACAAGTATCCTTGTTCTGCAAAGAATTGTTAGATAGAGTTCGTGCAGTTTGAAGCAATATCTTAGAGATAGTTGCTAAAGGACAAGTGTGTTGGACTTGCTTAAGCAGGCCTTACCTCCACATTAGTATGATATTGTCCGCTTTAGGCCGAGCCCGCACGGATTTGTTTTTGGCTAACTCCTAAAAGGCCTCATACTAATGGAGTTAACCGGCTGCTTATAAACTAGCTATCTTGCCCCTTCCACAAACGATATGGGACAACTCCTAACAATCTCCCCCTTCACACATCGGGCTCGACACATGTCGAATTTGCCTTCTTTCTGTATGATCTGCTCCCCTTGACCCATACTGGAAGTTCCTGGCCATCTGGCTCGCTCCCCCTTTTACCCAATCTGGGATAGCCCATCTGCCTCTTTCTGGATCTATTCTGGGAGCCCATACGAGATTGTTATGGACCATTATAACCATAGCTCTGATACCACTTGTTTGACTTGCTTAAGCAGGCCTTAACTCCACATTAATATGATATTGTCCGCTTTAGGCCGAGCCCGCACGGATTTGTTTTTGGCTAACTCCCAAAATGCCTTATACTAATGGAGTTAACCGGCTGCTTATAAACTAGCTATCTTGCCCCTTCCACAAACGATGTGGGACAACTCCTAACAAAGTGCTTAGTAGTGAACTTTTGTCCCCGCTAAATAGTTTTGATAATTGGATACGTAAGTAAATTTATCTACAGAACTGTGTATTTGTGTTCAGGTGCACTGCATGTGCTGCTTTGTTTACCCTTCTTCGGGGAGCGTTTCTTAGGAATACACACGATGCTTCCCGATTGCTCTACTTTTCATATGCTATGGTGATATTTTTGTTGACAACATATCCTGAAAATAAATAGAGAAATCTTGTGATTTGTTCGTAGACATGATCAGTTTTGTAACATTTGTGATTATGCGTTTGTTATACAAAGAATGTTCAATATACTTACACCTATATCCACGTCAACAAGATTATCTGGGAAATAACATATTTAACTTGTAAAGTATGCATTAAAACAAAAATATTATACATGACTCACTTTTCACTTTTTTTCTTCCATATATATATATATATATATATTCTATATGTCATATTATACATCTGCAGTAATTGAAATATTGCACATTGCCAGATACAAGTGAACAACTAAGCGAGAACCAGCTGGTCTTACAGCTTAGACAATTGATCCCCTACATTCACCATATGTTTTAGCTATGCAGGTTTTACACCGTCTTTAGATATCGTAATGTATGTTGTAAACTTCCAGGACAATCATATCAAACACTGCAAAGTCCAATTCAGGTTGTGCCCATGATGCAGATAGGTTACCATGCATATTCAACAGCTAATCTGGCTGCTACAAGCAATAAAAAGTTCACGGAGAGATTAGCAAATTTCTTTCTAGTCATACAAGATATCAACAGGTGGAGTATTCCCTCGCTTTTTAAGCAATAAACAAATGCCTATACATGGAGTCAAGGACCGTATTTTGATGGCTGGGTTTACAAACACAATCATAAGTAGTTAATTAGAATTGAAATTGCAGGAAGTGTTTGTCTAAACCTATTAAAAATATCATACAAAAACACTTCATCTGACCCAAATCATGCCTTATGGTGTAAAACAGAAAACACATTACACATACAGCACAAAAAAAAAAACCATAGTTTCATCTATATTGAGATGGAAGAAGTGAGAGTATGTTCTTAATAACATAAACGTCAGGAGCCTACTTTAGATTTTTCGGCCATCCACTGTACACAGGTAAAATGATGGAGAAAAAACCATAGATTTTTGAATGGCTTCATAAATTATAGTCTATTAGGTATTAACTTCCGTTAAGAGAGGTATAAAAATAACAAATAACAATACACAAAGCTACCTGCATAAGCTCATTGGTGCAACCCCAGTTGATGTTCGTGTACAATAATTTACAAGAGCCAAAAGATCAAGGGTAAACAAATTCCTTTCCCTAAAGTCTGTGTATCCTTTCTATGCACTTAGTCACTAACCATTCTCATTTTTTTAGTTGCATTATAACTTTCTATGCACTATATCGAGTTTTTTTTTTTTCAAGTAAAATTATATGTGAAACTATATTAAGAAATACACACTCCTAAATGTTCTCAATTTGTTCATACAACAGCATACACTATACACACAAAAAATGTTATGCCGGACTTATAATTTATAATGCTGAGAAAGTGCAATGGCATGTGGAAGGAATGCTGACCTTTGAGTATGAACTCTCAATAAACATGGGAACAATGTGAGAACTAGATTCAGGGATCCAATTTTGATGCATATGGTTGTAGATAGGCCTAGGAAGTTGATAACTGTTATTGATGTGATAATTGATAGAGTTTGCTTGAAGATTCGCTTCTGTGCCAGCATCTAGTTTCCCCACAGTTGGCAAATTTAGATTGCCATATGCCTGGAATGGATATTGTTCACTGAGTTGTAGCTTTAAGCAATCTGTACTACTTGGTTCATTGAGAGAACTTTCCTGTCTCGTATTATCAATCTGCCCAGTATTATCAATCTCTGTTTCTTTGATGGTCTCAAACAAACCAGAATAGCTTGGAAGTGATATGTCTCTGGAACACACTGTATCCCTGGAGGAGTAAGAAATTGTCCTATTTACAGTAATATCAACGAAGTACATTATCAATGCAGCAGTTCAGTAACATTAATATAGACATATATGTTGTGTTTGGTTGGGGTGAATGGAATGGAATGGAATGTAATGGGTGAAATTAAAAGAAATTAGTGAAGATTAGAGAGAAGATTTGGAAAAAATTGAGATAGTACAAATTTGTTATGATAAGAATTGTGAAGAAAATGGGGGTGGTAAGGAATGGAGCATTCCTTCTCAAAATGAGATGCTTGAATTATAATATCAATTGTTAGGAATGGAATGGAGGAAAGAATCAAAATTTTGAATTTTTACTAATTTTATACTTGAAATCTCATTCCATTCCTTCCAATTTCATTCATCCAAACCAAACACAACAATAGTATCCTCATGGATGTTTGCCTAAACAAATCATGTTCCTTGAAACTTGATAGAAGGGGAACATGGCTAGGTATTACACAACACAGATCTACAGGATTATCTATTGGAGAACATAAAAAAATTCTTTGCAGTGTAGTAGTAGGAATCCCCTCACCTTGCCTGCATATAATTTGGCTCTGCAGATAGGATTACTTGGTGATTTTCATTAGTGGGAAGCCATGCGGACTGGGACTCTTGCATAGCACCAATCATCAGAGACGAATGCATCCCAGTTTGGTACTGCTGCAGTGCAACAATTAGAAAAAAAAAATATTATGTTCAACCACACTGTCAGCATGTGAGGGTGAGAGTGATCTAAATTAATTGAAATTTAACACCCTTTATTTTACCTGATTACTGCAATCTAGCGGCAAAATCTGGTGAGACCTAATGTTTTCCTGCCAAGTACACTTGTTTACAACACACCAAGAAATAATATGCGTATAAGTAATAAACACCCAGTCCTCCAAAAGCATAATACACATAGGAGGTGTGTAAATTATCTACATCCTAAACATAGATAACTTTCTAAGATCTATATTACTGCTGCATAATGCACATAATTGGACTTAGGTTTTGTGTTTAGCCTTAGAACGCAAAAGGCATTGGTTCCATAGTTTAGTAGCCCTTTATGTTTGAGTGTTCCTACTGAACATATCATGCCTTATGAATACGAATCTGGCTAAGGGATTCACTTAGTGATTCTTCCATCTGCCTAAGATGTTCAATATTGTCGGATTTATCTGGATCACTCCAGTAGCTGAAACACATAGCAATAACATAATTAAGGTAAATCAATTTCAATTTTAGAAGCAAAATTATAACATTAGTTTAGGCTTGTTAAAATTCATAAAAAATTCAGAATGATGCGTTGAGCAACAAGTACTCCCTCAGTCCCAGTGTCAAACATCATAACAGCATTGCTGGAACAGATATTGCATTTACTACTTCTTATAAGAGGTAATAAGTACCTGAATAGGTACTCATTGGCCAGGCACTTCTTACCTCTTATGAGAGGCAAGAAAAGAGAAACCAAACAGGATCCCTTTCTTTACAAGTATTTGATAATATACTTTTACCACCAAACCCTCACAATCTATTTGGAAACTGAGAAAGTGTTGTAGAAGAATACAAGAATTTTCAAGAGAGTAATGCGCATGTGGTTGTACACTTAACACTTGTATAGAGAATCAAAGATAGTGTAGGGGGGAGCAATGGGAGCTGTAGAAAGTAGAGAACAATCTTTTAGGACAATGATGAAACTACTTGATCCTCAAAACTAGCATGAAAGACCAAAAGGTCATAAGGATGATACAGAAGTAAAATGTGATGTTAATGACAGATTTCAATAAATATTAATACCTAATTTCCTTTTAGTATGCTTAAAAGTATTATCTTTCTTTCTGTTGAGCAAAAAAGTAGTGTCTTTCTGTTTTTGCTTATCTTTAATTTGAGAAGTAGCCTGGAATGTAGTTCTTATGCACTTAACCAGTTCATTTTTTGAAATATGGAATAACCATCAGAGGTATAGATATGCAGATCCCTCTATCATCTATTTTAAGCAAAACTAAAGAGAAAAAAAACTTCTGAATGATGATTTCTAGATACAAACTCAGGTTATTTGCTACTGGCATACAGTTCCAGTTGCGAGAATATATAGTGTAAAAAAAGCAGTTCTGTAAAAGCCCTTACTATACCAGTCCATGTATAATCAAATTTCATAACAAATTGTAAGTATGTACTACAATATTATTATGTACTACTCATATCAGTTACGAAACAAAATAAAAAGAATTCAAAAATGAACTTCTACTTCAAATTAAACCTTAATCTCTTATGCACATCCGCCACTTGAGCTCGCAACATACTTGCATGGTTGCTCAGTTCCTATGACCAAAACAAGACAACAGAACATATTATTCGCTATATAATTTAATGAGACAACTCTTAACAAATATTGTAAGTTGTAACATTATTAATCAAGATTAGGAGAACTTAGTCATGATGTATAATGCTGACTACCTCAATCGATTGATTACTGCAAAAAGAGGAATTTGGAGAGGGGGATAAAGGGTGTTAGATAAATGACAGAACTCATAAAATATGTATATAAGTTTGTAGACAAGAATAGAATAACCATATGGCATATACCTTGAACACAAAAATTCATCAATGTTTACATCATGATCAAGCTTCTTAAAAGTTTTTCGTAAAACCTGTAATTTCAAGACAGCACAAAAACAATCAGTCTTTTACATATGTAAACAGAAATAAAAGAAATTAGAAGAAATGTGTGAGGTTAACATACTTCAAGGCTCTCCAGTTTCCTGTTCAGTCAAAATTGAATTATTAGAAAAGTTTTCTATGCTAGAGAATTTAGAAGAGAAAACAAAGTTCTAATTGAAGTATATATCTGTACCTTTTAGCCCTTTCTTGAGGAGTGAGTTGAGCAAATCTTGCAATCACATCCTCGACATCGCTGAAAAGTTACAAGAACCATTCCAAATCATTGTAACCTCAATGTTGGTCAGTGAGAACACTTGAGAGATGCAGCCTGTGTTAAGGGTATGTAAATGCAGAGAGGAAAGTTGAAATTATATGTGTGTGCATTGTTTTTTGAAAAAATTACATGTGAAAACATTTACTTAAAACGCTTCACTGATCTCTAGCTCTAACGAATCATGCTGTGAAAAATCACTAACGCTTCACTGATCTCTAGCTCTAACGAATCATGCTGTGAAAAATCACTGCAGTCTCTGCTGAACATTATATCGACAACTCCTTAGCCTTCTTTAAGATTCCACCTCTGCGCTTCGAATAAGTAACTTGGCGGTTACTAGTATTCTCCCTCCGTCCCAATTTATATGAGCTAGTTTAACTTTCACGGAGATTAAGAAAAAGTAGTAGAAATAGAGTAAAGTTAGTTGAAAAGTGGGTAAAGTGATGGAACCTATCAATATTTAATAATAGATTTGAGATAGTGGAGGAAAGTAGTAGATGTAATAGTATTTATTTAATAAAAAAGTGGAGAAGTGGTGTGTGTAATAGTGAAAAGTAGTGTTTAAAAATAGTAAGTATGTTATGTTCATTCTTTTTGGGACGTACCAAAAAGAAAAGAGGTTCACATAAAATGGGACGGAGGGAGTATGCATTCTGGCATTTTGCTCTAATAATAATTTGTTTGGCTCATTAAGAATTGCTGACTTTTCAGCTCATAGGCAACACAAAGGAAGCTGTTCAGTCATACACTGGAATAATTAAGTGAAATCTGGCAGATGAAGCAACATTAGCAATGGCAACAAACAACTTTATTGCTGGTCTTCCCGCAAAGATCTGTTTTGCAGCCTCCAAAGAGGAGGTGATAGATGAAGATGACAGCAAGGCGTGTAGAAACAGATTTGTGTGTGGGCCTGGTGGAGAGTATTTAACTTGTGGAGGAAACCAAACAGGTATATTTTGGATCAGGCTATATTTCAATGATATTTACTTAACTGCCATTTCATTAACACATCTCTAACCTTCATATCCTATTTGCTGACTTGGATTTGCCACTTTACTGGACTCTGAGATTAATTCTTATCAAATGAAATGCTCAGATTTATACAATTTTAATTCTACTATCAAATCACTCAACTGCCAGCGTAATGTAAATATGCTTCTTGACATCAAATCTCATGCACTTCTAATTTGACCTCCATCTTGGAAGCAAAGTAAACTAAACTAAACCACTAGAGAAGAACATACATTCATTGTTATAATTTATCAGCCATAAGAACATTCCGGGTAAGTTCCTAGGTCCATTTATCTCCTTACTGATACACTGAGCATGAGAGCATCAGACTAAAGTACGTTAATGGGTCATTTTCAACCTTAATTCTAGAAGGATGAAACCTAACAAACAAAATAAATGGATATTTCAGTACAGAAACAATATTCATCTCTAGATTAAAACTTGGTTTCTTAAAGAACCAATTAATATGACATATTCATTTCTTGATAAAAGAACAAATGTGATTTGGTGTACACTACGATTGTTGCAATGACCTACAATCCTTTACTAAAGAGCCTCCAGCTAAACATTTATCAACTGAATGTCACCAACTAAAATTGTTCCTGCTAAAAAAACATAATAGATCTCAACTTTTCTTAACAAAGATCCTAAAAATTGCAGAACTTCATAGCTTCTCATCCTCGACTTCATGGCTTCGCTCCCTCAGCTACGTTGTGCCTCCTGCTGATGCACCAGCTACATTGCCTCCTGTTGATGTTGCAGCTACGTCGATCAAGCTCCTCTTGATGAGTACGGTAAGCTTTGCAAAGGTTTTTTTTGTGTCAGATAAGCTTTGCAAAGATTTAAATAGCATAACAGAAAGACTAACCAAATCAATTTTTATATTAAGGTTTGATCAGGCAAGGCCATCTAAAAGAACTACATGCCGCAGTAAACTCATGTTCAGATATGACTTTCAGGAACACAAACCAACTTACCTCTCTGTTAAAGCCAAAGCCAAGAAGTGAGACAGTTATAATTTATGAGTTATATATAGTCTTATAGACAGATTCTTTTTTTGTACTTATAAGACTATCCATAGTCTTTTGTAATCACATTTACCTCTTAATTATGAATTATGTAATGAACAGGTGTAATTTGGGATGCATAATATGTATATGTAATTGTTTTCAATTTTTTCTGGAAAGGATGTTACATTAGCTAATGGAAATGTTGTTATATAAAAGCTAATGTAACAAAAAAAATGTTGTATAGATCAAATAATATTGCCAACAAAAGTGGCTCAAAGCCCACATTGGGGCCTAAGTGGGCTCCAATGTGGGCCCCTCTTTGGGCCCCACCATGGCCCCAATTGTTTTTAAAAAAAAAATTGAATTTCTAAGGTAACACATATATTAAGTTGCAATAGAATTCACTTTTGTTGCTATAGCAAGTTACGGTAACATTTTTTTTTGTTACAATAACTTGTTTGTGGTGTAGTGGCTTCTAGGTTAAGTTCATAGGTATGATCATATGATTGTGATTGACTTTATATTAGAAGAGTGGTTGATTAATGAATGATTAATTATAAATTCAATACTTACTATATTAGAATAACCGAAACATTAAAAGTTTGGTTGGTCGGTACGGTATTTCGTGTATTTACTTAATTACCCTTACTTAGTTATTCTCTAATTATTATTTTTATTTTGGTACATATTTATTTTAAAGTTTTGGACAATTCTATTTTATATAATAAAATAGCGATATTACGTTTTTCAGCTATTACCTTTTATTAATTTTCTAACTAAAATCTCTTCTTTCCAAAAATATCACGGGTTGTTCTATTCAATAAAATAAACTAATAATATAATAATTATTAATAACTAACTGATTACCTTTTTCAGCTAAAAGGTAATATATTTTCTTTATTTTTTCCCTAAAATATCTCATTTTCAAACTTGTTTTTTTTACTTAAATATTTATTATTGGTAAAAATATGTAATTTTATTTTATAAAATAAAATAATGATATCATAGTTCATAATAACTAACCAATTACCTTTTTTAGCTAAAACACATTATCTTTTCTAACTATAACCTCTACTTTCCAAAAATATCATGGATCGTTCTATTTAATGAAATAAACTAATAATATTATAATTACTAATAACTAATTGATTACGTTTTTCAGTAAAACGTAATGTTTTTTCTATAAACTAAAATATCTTCCTTTCAAACTTGCTTTTCTTGCTTAATTATCCTTATTTAAATACTCCTATTTAGTATTGATAAATACATGTTACCTTTTATATTTTTTTAATAACTAATTAATTTCCATTTTATGTAAAACACGTTATCTTTTATATTCTAAAAATAACACATGCTATTATATTTAATACAATTAAATGGTAATATTATAATTACTAATAACTAACCAATTACATTTTTGGCTAAAAACACGCTACCTTTTATATTTTCTGTTACTAAAACCTCTAATTTTCCAATAGTATCACGACGAATTGTATTCAATAAAATAATACCATAATAATTAATAATTGATTGATTACATTTTTCTGCTAAGACTAATCATATTATCTATATCTTATAACTAAAATTTTTTCTTTTTTAGAAATATTATGGCCAATATATATATATAATTATTATCAAATAATATCATTTAAAAATTTAACTTACAAAATTCATATCTTAAAAAATTCATTTAAGTTATTGAAAAAATTATATAATATTAAAGAAAATCTGTGATTCGCACGGGTTTTAAGCTCGTTTAATTTAAAATATATAATAGTATATCATGATTGATTTCAAATTAAAATTGTGATTTTTTAGTAAATATTTTTTGATTTAAAAGATATGTATTTACGGATATGTTAAATTAAACAATTATTGTATTTAAATTAGAAATGTTAACTAATTATAATTAATGAGCTAAAAATTGTAAACAAGGAAAATTTTTAATATAATATGATTAGTCTAAAATTTAGAAATTATGTATGATTACAATAAAAAAATCTATCCATTTATAATATATTAAAAAAAAAAAAGTTGCATGCTGTGCATAGGACGGAGGACGGACTAAACAACACAAACTACGACAACAACATACGCGTCTGACATAATCTTAATCGACTTTGGTCTAACAGAGCGGCGAAAATCATCAATTTATCATAAACCCTAGGCTTGTCTCTACTTTCTTCTCCAACTTGTTGTGCCAAGATCTAATATTCCACGATCCAAAATCATGGTACGTAAAATCCTTCATTACTGATTTAGTTCGATATATACTTTATTTTAAATTTCTCAAATGTGTACATATATGTGTATTGTTTTATTAGATGTTACAATTAAACCACACGAGATAACTCTCTGCAAAAGCAATTACGTACAGCTTAGAACAGCTTGAAACCAGTCTCCACAAATTGAATCTCAATGTCCCTCTTTTTGCTAGTTAACAAATTGCCTAAAACCAGCCCCTAATTATATTCAGTCGCGGTGTCTCTTGTTTCGGTATATCATCTGCACCTAGATAGTAATCTCCAGGGCAGAATTTTATACGGGGTTTGTGTCGGATTCTGTTAAGCGAAAATAGCCTAAAATCAAACCCCATTACTAAGATATATTATTGTTATTTTGTTAAGATGAAGCAAAAAAAATTATATACCCAAATTTATGTTCTATACAAAATTAATTAATAGAGTTGTATTTATGTGTAGCCATGGCGTTCTTTATAAATAGTAACACAAATAGGTGCCTTCGCTCGCATTGTTGTTTTATTCTTTGTTTGATATCCAAAGCAGTGCTGGTATACATATATAGTAATATACATATAAATGTTTACCCAACATCTTACATTCTGTTTGTTGGAAGGTGTACAACGACAAGTCCTTTATTATGGATTTGCAATTAGAGATTGTGGCTGACATTTTAACAAGAATTCCGATCAAGACAATAGTCCATTGCAGATGTGTATGCAAAACATGGCGCAGTTTACTCTCAGAACCTTATTTTATCAATCTGCAGCTACCAAGATCACCTGTTGGGCTCATAATTCACCAATCATGCTACCCTCTTGAAACTGATATCCTTAAGCTGGGCGAACTAGGCGGAGAAACTGACCATCATGATATTCGTTATGATCCTCTAATGAGATTTGACCTAGGGCTAGGATTCAGTTATGATGGGTTGACATTATGTGATACAGTTAATGGGTTGGTATGTTTATGGAATTATTATACTTTTGTAGGTTATATATGCAATCCAATTACACGACAGTACATACTCATTCCAGATCAAAAGTACGAAAGATATAATAGTATTGTAACTCATGGCTTTGTATATGTTAAAGCCAGCAACGAGTACAAGGTTGTAAGCTTGTACATGGATACGAATACTGGCAACTCAGTGTGCAAGATATATACGCTTGGAAAAGGCATGTGGAGAAGTTTAGGACATCTTGCCTTCCCACTCATTAGTATTCAGAGTGGTATATATCTCAATGGCAATCTTCACTGGTTAACTAATTACCCGAAGGACACACCTAATGAAATGGTTTGTGCTTTCGATTTGGAAAAGGAGTTATTTCTTTTAACTAATGCTGCTCCTTGTGTTGTTGGGGCAAAGGTAAATAATAGAGTTAGGGACTTGGGTACATTAGGAGGGTGCTTGTGTATATCTGACAACACAGAATATTTTGAACTCTCCATTTGGGTGATGAAGGATTATGGAATGAAAGAAAGGTGGACCAAGGAAATCGTCATTCGAGATATACCTACTGATCTGCAATATGAGAATGTTCGTCCTCTAATATTTTTGGAAAGCGGGAGTATCTTAATGGTATGCGTCAATAGGTTCTTGTTCACTTATTGTCCTGAATATGGAACCTTGCAAATTATCGAGGATTGTCCCAAAAATGCATTTAATGCAGTGGTTTATGTCCCAAGCTTTATCAGACTCGAGAGTTTTATGTTGGAGAATGTTTTTGTTTTTTAGTTCATATAGCTACATTGCTTTCCAACTAATGAAATTATGTATTTAACTAGCTGCAAAATAAAGATCAGCTCTTTGATTAATAGTCCACAGCTGCCGTACTATGTTTCTTTGAATATATCGCATTTTTGGAAGATGACCTCCCAGGGTTCATTTTTCTTAGCAGGACTTTTGTTATGTTTCCATGTTTTTTCCCTCTAGACAAGTATCCTTGTTCTGCAAACAATTGTTAGATAGAAGTTCGTGCAGTTTGGAGAATATCTTAGAGATTGTTGCTAAGGACAAGTGCTTAGTACTGAACTTTTTTGTCTGCACTAAATAGTTTTGATAATTGGATACGTAAGTAAATTTATCTATAGGACTGTTGTGTTCACGGTGCACTGCATGTGCTGCTTTGTTTACCCGGCCTTCTTCGGGGAGCGTTTCATATATATTCTATATATATATTCTATATGTATTCTATATATATATTCTATATGTCATATTATACATCTGCAGTAATTGAAATATTGCACATTGCCAGATACAAGTGAACAACTAAGCGAGAACCAGCTGGTCTTACAGCTTAGACAATTGATCCCCTACATTCACCACATGTTTTAGCTATGTAGGTTTTACACCGTCTTTAGATATCGTAAAGTATGTTGTAAACTTCCAGGACAATCATATCAAACACCGCAAAGTCCATTCAGGTTGTGCCCATGATGCAGATAGGTTACCACATGCATATTCAACAGCTAATCTGGCTGCTACAAGAAATAAAAAGTTCACGGAGAGATTATCAAATTTCTTTCTAGTCATACAAGATATCAACAGGTGGAGTATTCCCTCGCTTTTTAAGCAATAAACAAATGCCTATACATGGAGTCAAGGACCGTCACTACAAGGAAAACTGAAATATACAATGGTTATTGCCCGTTGTCTGATGCCCTGGAATAACGTTGTCTATCGAGCAAGTGTCTCTTACCAACATCACACAACGGTACACAAATCGTTGTCTGATATCCGGAACAACAACACACCAGGCTCCAAAAGCGTTGTAGCACACCCAGAAACCACAACGGTTATGGTATAAAGCGTTGTTCTTATGGTGATATTACAATGGTTTGGTTAATTTTGAATGTTGTTGGATTTTAATGTGCACAACTGTTTCGCTGAATAAAAGGCACGCAAAACCAACAATCACACAACAATTACATGTGATAGAATTCGTTGTCTTCATGCTTTTTGTACAATGTTTTGTAGCTTCAAAAGTGTTGTTAGATTCAAAATGCATAATTGTTTTTAGCCCACCCATATTTTTTTCTATTGTGTGTTAAGAATTTAGACAATGGTCCTTCAAATTTAGACTGTTGTCTTTCTTCTTCTTCCACAATAGTTCATTTTTACACACAACACTTTTATCAAGATTGTTGTAAGATATGATTTATAACATGTTTTCTTATAAATTCTCTCTTTGGCTAAAAATAAACTAGACAATGCACCAATAATATACTACCATTACGACCAATATTCGCTATTACAACAAATTAAAATCCACCATTACAACCAAAATTCATCAACCAACTAAAATTGAACCACCTAATGCCATTCAAATTTCTCAACAAAAATCAATTATAGAACCCTAAACAAAGTTCCTTGTAATAACGTGCTGATGGTTTGTTCCTTGATGTTCTAAACATAAATATTCATACAATGCTGATGGTTTCTTCTCCTGACAGGCAAAGACCTCTAGTCTCAGGCATGTAATGATGGCCCTGCAATAAGAGAAATTTTGAATACCAGAGGTACTAGGAAAACTGTATTAATAGTTTAGAGTACAATTACTAATAATCTGTGTTTTCACTGAACTTGTTTATAACCAATCTAGAGAGCCAGGAAGCTAAAAGGTAGCAATCCACAAATAGATGGTAATCTTACAGGTAAAGTTGTCCATCTTTTCCTTATCTCACCAAGCTCGTATCTCTCTTTATCACCACCACCAAAGTAACAACCAGAGAAAGCAAGCATATCTGGTTCAAACCTATTGCAAAACAAATTAAAGACAGAAAAGAAAACAATCTATATAAGGGGAAAAAAAATTCCTCATTACTACACCCTGTTTTTTCATGTTTTCTTTTTTCACATTTCTCCGCCTGATTCTAACTACTTGTAATGCGTTCACCATGACTTTCAAAATCTTACAAATCGTGAAAAAATATATTATATTAAATTACTAGTCTCAAAATCAAGACACGTTGTAGGGAAAAAATTACCCACCCCCAAAAGAAAAAACAAAGAAAATGCAAATATCTATACATGTCCTGATACTGTGAAATAGAATTCCCAGGCTCCCAAACGTACGTTTTCCATATATGCAAGCAAGATTCACCAATGAGATGCAAACATCAGATGATCATTAATATTTGAATAAAAAGGATGAACCTTAAATGAACTGATATGAAGCGTCTTGCCATTTTCCGCAATCTCAGCACAATTAGCTGACCAATACTGCTTATAGGTTTTGTAAATCTTAATGCGTGATAGTTCACCCGACACCGCAACCTCTGCAACTCTTCATCAAGGTCATTAGCGAGTCTATAGTCAAACTTAGTCAACTGAGCAACCTGTAACAATTTAAATTGCATCGATCATAAAATTATAACGTCAAAATAACCCGAAAATTTAAGACAGACAAAAGAGGAAAAGGACTTTTTCTAAATAAAAGACATATGTTCAGGTTATCTGGTAGCATCACAAGCAATGAATTTCATGGCCTTTTCATGAGCCACAGGATTTAGTATGCAAGATCTCGTCGATCCGAGCTCGAGCCTTTTCATGAGCCACATGATCAACATCCATTCCAACATATAATTGCATTTCAGAATGAGCCTCAATTATCTGTGATTCAAAACAAGCAAAATTATATTACCACATTAGGTACAAGATTAAGAAACAGAACTACATAATAAAAGTATCCATCTTGCACATTTGTTACTTAAAATTCAGTTGGCAACACAACAGTTGTATGGGCTGGAAAAAGAAATTTAAGCCGGTCAAAGAGAAAAGTATTGTGATTTTGATGAACACGGCATATCATTTCTCAGCTTGCTCCTACAGTTAAGAACGACTAGATTGGAATTTTTATATTCAAGAAAATCAAAGAATTTGCAAGAACACGGACAGTTTACTTGACCCTAAAAGTGTCTATACTCCACACCCAACTTTTAACTGGGTTTGTAATCAACAGAATATAAAAAAGCGGTATCCCTGTATGATTGTATATTGGATGACTGCATGCATATGCCTTGTAGCTGTAATGTACAATTATGTGGTAATCTGGAATGCTTAGTTGATATCCTCTGTTGGCTGTATTTCAAGTTTTAAACCTTTACTGAATTCCAAATATGGATAAGAAAGCGGGAAATCATTGTCTTCCTTCAGCTTCCACCTGCAAGCAGGCAGTACGATAATTACTTACCTACATACACAAGTACTTAAGTGAGTTTGTTAGATGTGTATACAATGTTTAATTTGCTAGCCATGATTTGTATACTTTAGAAATTAAATGAAGTTATAAACAATTGAATGCAGAAACTATAAGTGTACCTATATTTGAGGATAAGATGATGAAGGAAGATGGTAGCTTCCAATTTGGCTAATTCAGTCCCGGGACAAAGCCTTGTTCCACCACCAAATGGATTCACCTTTTTGTTAATTGCTTCATCCTGTCCATGGATTTATAAAATTATGAGCATTGTACAGTATATATCAGCAATTTATGCTATTGTGTTTCTTCTGAATCTTCTGTGTCAAACGCATATAAAATATTTCGTTGTCATATCGTATAATTTATATTATTATGCTGTGTTGCAGAGTTAATGGTAATGCTATGAAAACTTGTGTTTTGCTTATACTCAGATGAGATCTATCAACTGCATGTAGAGTCAGTTTGGAGTGAAAAACTTTCCTTGAAATCTTTGTTTTCCCTACCACTTGTTTTTGTGTCTTCGAAGCATACACACACACACACACACACCCATTTGGTAATTTGAGGGTTACTTGACACTGGGCAAGATATTATCCTATTTTATGATTTGTATGTTCTTGAACTAATGTTGAGATGTAGGGAGTTTGGTTTGAAGGAGAAGAAGAATAGTCTTGAGCAGGGGCAACCATGGTTACCAGCATAGGGGTGGGGACTCCCAGTACCAAGTATAATAGTTTTTCTCCTAGAAATTGTAGAAGCAACAATAGAGAAGAGAGAGGATGATTAGAGGAAAGCATAGGGCATATTACCGAAGCCTAGATGAAGAACTTCGTGCTGTTTCCTCTGAATGTTCATCTATTTTCCAGTTTATATGTCTAGTATCTATTTTCCATAACATTAGATAGAAAAGAACAATTGTACAACCAATTGTACAATATATGTTACAATTACCTCTGGGTCTTCAATGGACTGGGCAATTACAAAGATAAATGAATTGAAGAAACTTACCGATTAATGTTTTCGAGCTTTGAATCCGTACTTTCCTCTGAGCAATGAATTGAAGAAATCAATTTGGTTTTGAGTTTTGGATAATTAGGGTTCTTGTTTGACAGAGAGTGTGAGAGAAAGAGAGAGACCTGGGTTTAATTGTGAGACAGATAAAAAGGGGGGAGTGAGATTTTATTGAATGGTGAATTGTAATTGGGGGAAACGAAATATTCACAAAGGGGGGGAATATTTACAAGGGGGGAATGAATGAATTAAAGGAGGGAATCGAAACTTTTGCAACTTTTTATTTATTTTTAATTGATTATTATTAAATTTGAATTTTTTTAACTATTTTTGCATATCACTATATTTAATATATATTATCACGTACGGTTAAATCATCGAAAAAAGATTTTTAGAAAATGGAGTTCGTTCAATCGGGACGAGACTAGTTAGAATGGATAGTACTTTTGGTGAGTTTAATAAACCAATACAAGAATAATTTTAAATATTTTAATTTTTCATACACATTCCAACCTCAGTATATAACATCATTCGTACGGTTGGATCGTTGGAAAAAAAATTTAAAAAAATAGATCATGTTCAATCGGTACAACACTAGTTAGAGGGAGTAGAATTTTTGGCGGATTTATATTATAAACATACACAAGAATTGATTTATTTTTCTAACTTTTTGTACACATCACTAAAATTAGTATATAACATCATCGTATAGTTGGATCGTCCAAAAAAATTAAAAAAAAAATATCATTCGAAAATTATACTAGTTTGACCAAGGAGTACTTTGATAGTTGACCATTAATATAACATACAAGAATGATTCGTTTTTTTCTAATTTTTTGTACACATCACTAAAATCAATATATAATATCATTCGCACGGTTGGATTGTCGAAAAACAAATTAAAAAAATAGATCATGTTCAATCGGTACGACACTAGTTAGAGGGAATAGTACTTTTGGCGGATTTATATTATAAACCCGTACAAGAATGATTTCTAACTTTTTGTACACATCACTAAACTCAGTATATTACATCATTCGTACGGTTGTATTGTCGAATTTTTTTTAAAAAAAAATAGATCATGCGCAATCGGTACGACACTAGTTAGAGGGGTAGTACTTTTGGCTGATTTATATTATAAACACGTACATAATGATTTGTCTTTTATTAATTTGTTGTAAACATCACTAAAATTAGTATATAACATCATCGGTACGGTTGGATCGTCCAAAAAAATTAAAAAAAAAATATTATTCGAAAATTATACTAGTTTGACCAAAGAGTATTTTGATAGTTGATCATTAAAATATCATACAAGAATGATTTATTTTTTTCTAATTTTTCGTATGCATCACTAAACTCGGTATATAACATCATTCGTACAGTTGGATCATCGATTTTTTTTATAAAAAAAATAGACCATGTTCAATCGGTACGACACTAGTTAGAGGGAGTAGTACTTTTGGCAGATTTATATTATAATCACGTACAAGAATGGTTTTTTTTTTCTAACTTTTTCTACACATCACTAAAATTAGTATATAACATCATCCGTATGGTTGGATCGTCCAAAAATAAATAAAAAAAATTATTCGAAAATTATACTAGTTTGACCAAGAAGTACTTTGATAGTTGACCAATAAAATATCACACAAGAATGATTTGTTTTTTTCTAATTTTTTGTACACATCACTAAAATTAGTATATTACATCATTCGTATGTTTGGATCATCGAAAAAAAAATTAAAAAAATAGATCATGTTCAATCGGTACGACAATAGTTAGAGGGAGTAGTACTTTTAGCAGATTTATATTACAAACACGTACAAGAATGATTTGTTTTTTCTAATTTTTTGTACATATCACTAAAATCAATATATAACATCATGTGTATGATTGGATCGTCCAAAAAAAAATTTAAAAAAATATTATTCGAAAATTATACTAGTTTGACCAAGTAGTACTTTGATAGTTGACCATTAAAATATCATACAAGAATTATTCGTTTTTTTCTATTTTTTTGTACACATCACTAAAATCAGTATATAACATCATTCGTATTGTTGGATCGTCGAAATAAAAATTTTAAAAAATAGATCAAGTTCAATCGGTATGACACTAGTTAGAAGGAGTAGTACCTTTGACGAATTTATATTATAAATACGTACAAGAATGATTTGGTTTTTTACTAATTTGATGTACACATCATTAAAATCAGTATATAACATCATCCGTACGATTGGATCGTCAAAAAAATATTATTCGAAAATTATACTAGTTTGACCAAGCAATACTTTGATAGTTGACCACTAAAATATCATACAAGAACATTAAACAACGGTTTTTTTATGAAAAACTGTTGTTGTGCATAATATAACACAACATTTTTTTATAAGAAAAACGTTGTCTGATTATTTTCATTATTTCCCTCCAAATTCAATTCAAATTATTTTATTATTCCCACCAAATATTTCATTATTTCCCACCAATTCTATTCAAAATTTTTGTAGTTCAGACAACGATTTCATAAAAACCGTTGTCTCATCAAAACACGACTTAAACAACGGTTAATTATTCCGTTGTGTGAATTGTAATAACACAATGGTATATGAAAACAGTTGTGTGAATCATACAACGGTTTATAAACGTTGTCTCAAAACTGATTAGACAATGTTCGTAAAAACAGTTGTGCAAACTTACTCGTCTTTACAACACCACATTGCAAAAGCCATTGTCTGAATCAATTTAATAGACAACGTTTTTAACCCGTTGTAGGGTACCTGGATTAGACAATACTTTTCTGAAGTTACAAAAAAACCGTTGTCTCTTAATTCCAAACAATGCTTTTTCGTCCGAGCGTTGTCTGATGAGTGTTGTCTGTGTAGTGCGTATTTTGATGGCTAGGTTTACAAACACAATCTTAAGTAGTTAGAATTGAAATTGCAGGAAGTATTTGTCTAAACCTATTAATAATATCATACAAAAACACTTCATCTGACCCAAATCATGCCTTATGGTGTAAAACAGAAAACACATTACACATACAGCACAAAAAAAAACCATATTTCATCTATATTGAGATGGAAGAAGTGAGAGTATGTTCTTATAACATAAGCGTCAGGAGCCCCTACTTTAGATTTTTCGGGCATCCACTGTACACAGGTAAAATGATGGAGAAAAAACCATAGAATTTTAAATGGCTTCATAAATTATAGTCTATTAGGTATTAACTTCCGTTAAGAGAGGTATAAAAATAACAAATAACAATACACAAAGCTACCTGCATAAGCTCATTGGTGCAACCCCAGTTGATGTTCGTGTACAATCATTTACAAGAGCCAAAAGATCAAGGGTAAACAAATTCCTTTCCCTAAAGTCTGTGTATCCTTTCTATGCACTTAGCCAATAGCCATTAACTATTCTCATTTTTGTAGTTGCATTATAACTTTCTATACACACTCCTAAATGTTCTCAACGTTCATACAACAGCATACACTATACGCACAAAAACTGTTATGCCGGACTTATAATTTATAATGCTGAGAAAGTGCAATGGCATGTGGAAGGAATGCTGACCTTTGAGTTTGAAGTCTCAATAAACATGGGAACAATGTGAGAACTAGATTCGGGGATCCAATTTTGATGCATATGGTTGTAGATAGGCCTAGTAAGTTGATAACTGTTATTGATGTGATAATTGACAGAGTTTGCTTGAAGATTCGCTTCTGTGCCAGCATCTAGTTTCCCCACAGTCGGCAAATTTAGATTGCCATATGCTTGGAACGGATATTGTTCACTGAGTTGTAGCTTTAAGCAATCTGTACTACTTGGTTCATTGAGAGAACTTTCCTGTCTCGTATTATCGATCTGCCCCGTATTATCAATCTCAGTTTCTTTGACGGTCTCAAACAAAC
This sequence comes from Saposhnikovia divaricata, assembly GCA_036435485.1. Taxonomy (NCBI): domain Eukaryota; kingdom Viridiplantae; phylum Streptophyta; class Magnoliopsida; order Apiales; family Apiaceae; genus Saposhnikovia; species Saposhnikovia divaricata. The sequence continues at coordinate 237,605,965 of CM071594.1, forward strand.
CAGAATAACTTGGAAGTGATATGTCTCTGGAACACACTGTATCCCTGGAGGAGTAAGAAATTGTCCTATTTGTTACAGTAATATCAGCGAGGTACATTATCAGTGCAGCAGTTCAGTAACATTAATATAGACATATAGTATCCTCATGGATGTTTGCCTAAACAAATCATGTTCCTTGAAACTTGATACAAGGGGAACATGGCAAGGTATTACACAACACACCAGATCTACAGGATTATCTATTGGAGAACATAAAAAATTTCTTTGCAGTGTAGTAGTAGGAATCCCCTCACCTTGATTGCATATAATTTGGCTCTGCAGATAGGATTACTTGATGATTTTCGTTAGTGGGAATCCATGCGAATTGGGACTCTTGCATAGCACCAATCATCAGAGACGAATGCATCCCAGTTTGGTACTGCTGCAATGCAACATTTAGAAAAAAAAAGATTATATTCAACCACACTGTCAGCATGTGAGGGTGAGAGTGATCTAAATTAATTGAAATTTAACACCCTTTATTTTACCTGATTACTGCAATCTAGCGGCAAAATCTGGTGAGACCTAATGTTTACAATACACCAAGAAATAATATGCGCATGAGTAATAAACAGCCAGTCCTCCAAAGGCATAATACATATAGGAAGTGTGAAAATTATCTACATCCTAAACATAGATAACTTTCTAAGATCTGTATTGCTGCTGCATAATGCACATAATTGGACTTAGGTTTTGTGATTAGCCTTAGAACGCAAAAGGCATTGGTTCCATAGTTTAGTAGCCCTTTATGTTTGAGTGTTCCTACTGAACATATCATACCTTATGAATACGAATCTGGCTAAGGGATTCACTTAGTGATTCTTCCATCTGCCTACGATGTTCAATATTGTCGGTCTTATCTGGATCACTCCAGTAGCTGAAACACATAGCAATAACATAATTAAGGTAAATCAATTTCAATTTTAGAAGCAAAATTATAACATTAGTTTAGGCTTGTTAAAATTCATCAAAAATTCAGAATGATGCGTTGAGCAACAAGTACTCCCTCAGTCCCAGTGTCAAACATCATAACAACATTGCTGGAACAGATATTGCATTTATTACTTCTTATACGAGGTAATAAGTACCTGAATAGGTACTCATTGGCCAGGCACTTCTTACCTCTTATGAGAGGCAAGAAAAGAGAAACCAAACAGGATCCATTTCTTTACAAGTATTTGATAATATACTTTTACCACCAAGCCCTCACACAATCTATTTGGGAACTGAGAAAGTGTTGTAGAAGAATACAAGAATTTTCAAGAGAGTAATGCACATGTGGTTGTACACTTAACATTTGTATAGAGAATCAAAGATTAGTGTAGGGGGAGCAATGGGAGCTGTAGAAAGTAGAGAACAATCTTTTAGAACAATGATGAAACTACTTGATCCTCAAAACTAGCATGAAAGACCAAAAGGTCATAAGGATGATACAGAAGTAAAATGTGATGTTAATGACAGATTTCCATAAATATTAATACCTAATTTCCTTTTAGTATGCCTAAAAGTATTGTCTTTCTTTCTGTTGACGAAAAAAGTAGTGTCTTTCTGTTTTTGCTTATCTTTAATTTGAGAAGTAGTCTGGAATGTAGTTCTTATGCACTTAACCAGTTCATTTTTTAAAATATGGAATAATATGCAGATCCCTCTATCATCTATTTTAAGCAAAACTAAAGAGAAAAAAAACTTCTGAATGATGATTTCTAGATACAAACTCAAGTTCTTTGCTACTGGCATACAGTTCCAGTTGCGAGAATATAAAGTAAAAAATGCAGTTCTGTAAAAGCCTTTACTATACCAGTCATGTATAATCAAATTTCATAACAAATAGTAAGTATGTACTACAATATTATTATGTACTACTCATATCAGTTATGAAACAAAATAAAAAGAATTCAAAAATGAACTTCTACTTCAAATTAAACCTTAATCTCTTATGCACATCCGCCACTTGAGCTCGCAACATACTTGCATGGTTGCTCATTTCCTATAGCCAAAACAAGGCAACAGAACATATTATTCGCTATATAATTTAATGAGACAACTCTTAACAAATATTGTAAGTTGTAACATTATTAATCAAGAGTAGGAGAACTTAGTCATGATGTATAATGCTGACTACCTCAATCAACTGATTACTGCAAAAAGAGGAATTTGGAGAGGGGGATAAAGGGTGTTAGATAAATGACGGAACTCATAAAATATGTATATAAGCTTGTAGACAAGAAGAGAATAACCATATGGCATATACCTTGAACACAAAAAATCATAAATGTTTACATCATGATCAAGCTTCTTAAAAGTTTTTCGTAAAACCTGTAATCTCAAGACAGCAAAAAAACAATCAGTCTTTTACATATGTAAACAGAAATAAAAGAAAATAGAAGAAATGTGTGAGGTTAACATACTTCGAGGCTCTCCAGTTTTGTTGGAAACGTGTATGGGCTCTTACACCAAATATATAATATATATAAGAAGAAATTACAATTTTTTTTTCTCACACAACTCACACAAGAGCTTCAGCTCTTTCTCTCTTCAGTTGGTATGTGTTGTATTACAAGCTTGCTTGGTGTCTTATTTATAGGCTAGAAAAACTAAAATGTACATCATGCCTTACATCACCTATTTTTAATTTCAAGCCTACATATTTGACTAGCATAACATGCAACCTACCATATTTTGTAGAATCAAACTTGACAACCCAGCTGTGTTATTTGACCTTGATGCATGAAGAGGAGAGTTTGATTTTGATTTCTAACACTCCCCCTCAAACTCGACTTTTCATTCCAAGCTTCTCTTTCATTTTATGGAACACCTCCGGCTTCAATGTCTTCGTGAAAATATCTGCTAAATTGTCTTCAGTCCTGCAGTGTACCAGCTCCACGATTTTATCGTTCACCTGCTCTCGTATGAAATGATATTTAATATTGATGTGCTTGCTTCGACTGTGTGACACCGGATTCTTTGCAAGTGAGATAGCATATTTGTTATCCACGTATATAGTAACCGGATCCTCCTTTGCGAGATTTAACTCGCTCAATATGTAGCCTAGCCACATAGCTTCACATGCGCACGCTGTTTCTGCCATATACTCCGCCTCACATGTTGAGAGAGCAACTATCTGTTGCTTCTTTGATGACCATGAAAATATCGCTGAACCGATATGAAAAGCATATCATGAAGTGCTTTTCCCGTCATCCAAATCTCCACCATAATCACTGTCTGAGTAGCCAACTAATTTTGAATCTTGAGAATGCGTGTAAAATAGACCATGATCAAGTGTACCTTTAATGTACCTCAAAATTCTTTTAGCTGCCATGAAGTGATCTTGTTTCGGCTTCTCCATGTACCTACTAACCAGTCCAACTGCATACATAATATCCGGGCGAGTGAAAGTTAGGTACCTCAGACTTCCAACCAAACTTTTGAACAATTTCGGATTTACCGACTCTCTCGTTGAATCATTTCTGAGCTCTATGCTCATTTCTGCGGGCGTGCTCACCGGCTTGCATTCTTCCATTCTGAACTTGCTTAAAATCTGCTCGGCATATTTTTTCTGAGACATAAAAATCCCATCTTTGCTTTGCTTCACCTCGACTCCAAAAAAGTATGACATTTGACCAATATCTGTCATCTAAAATTCGTTAGTCATGACTTTCTTAAAATCATCAAACATACCAGGGTTGTTTCCGTAAAGATCATGTCATCCACGTATAAGCACACGATCATAATATCTCCCCCAGAATTTGTTTTGGTGTAGAGTGCATGCTCGTATGGACTCTTCACAAAACCATTCTTCTGAAAGTATTCATCAACCCTTGTGTTCCATGCTCTCGGGGCTTGCTTCAACCCGTACAGTGCTTTCTTTAGTCTGTAGACTTTATTTTCTTGGCCTTTCTGAACATATCCAGGTGGTTGCTCGATGTAGACTTCTTCTTCAAGATAACCATTTAGGAATGCGGACTTCACATCCATCTGGTAGATCTTCCACTGGTTCTGAGCTGCAATTGCTGTAAGAAGTCTTATGGTATCAACTCTTGCAACTGGAGCAAATACCTCATCATAGTCAATCCCGTATCTTTGCTTGTAGCCTTTAGCCACTAGCCTTGCCTTGTATTTTTCCACTTCTCCATCTTGATTGGTCTTTGTCTTGTAGATCCATTTGACACCAATTGGTTTGTGTCCTTCTGGAAGACTTGTAAGCTCCCAAGTATCATTCTTCTTGATTGCACCAATTTCTTCATACATGGCTTTGTTCCATTTGCTTTCTTCAGAAGCTTCCTCAAATGTAACTGGATCACATTCAGCCATCAAACAAAATAAAGAATAATCAAAGGATGTTTATACCGGACTTGTCGCCTCATATATACTATCCAGACTCTGCATTTTTCTTGGTGCTCCCCCTGAACTGCTGCTACTGCTACTTCCTGAACTCGATGGTGTTGAAGCAGGAGTTTGTTGATTCGGACTTTGTGGAGGAGTTGGATCATCATCTCCGCCCTCTTCAATGTTGGGGACATCACCATCATCGTCATCATCATCATTAAAGAACAAGCCTGCAACTTTTCTTTCATTCTCGCTCCATCTCCAGTAATCAGATTCATCGAACTCAACATCTCGAGAAATGATTAATTTCTTCGTGAGGGGATTATAGAGTCTGTACGCCTTGCTCCTTTTGTCATATCCTGTAAAGATGCACTTCTCGCCTTTATCATCAAATTTCTTTCTTTTCTGATCGGGAACATGGGCATATGCCATACACCCAAATATTCTGGGATGCCCAACTGATGGTTTACTACCACTCCATGCTTCATTTGGAGTTTTGTTTCTGACACTTTTAGTTGGACAACGATTCAACAAATAAACTGCACATAGAACGGCTTCACCCCAGAAAGTTCTCGGCATATGCTTTGCTTTCCATGCTCCTTGCCATGTCTAGAATGGTGCGATTCTTCCTCTCTGCAACACCATTTTGTTGTGGAGTGTATGCCGTTGTCAATTGATGATTGATTCCATGTGCCCTGCAAAAACTTCTGAACAAGTTTGAAGTGTACTTGACTCCTCTGTCTGATCGGAGTACCTTCAAATAATGACCACTCTGTTTTTCTGCCAAAGCTTTGAACTCCTTGAATTTGTCAAGAGCCTCCGCCTTTTCTTTAATGATATACACCCAACTTTTCCTACTAAAATCATCAATAAAAGTTAGGTAATACCTATTTCCGCCAAATGATGCAATATCAAATGGACCATCAATATCAGTGTGAACAATCTCCAATGGCCTTCTAGCTCGCCATGATTTTCCAACTGGAAAGCTTTGTCGATGTTGCTTTCCTTTAACACATGCTTCACACAAATTTTCTGGTTCGTTGATTTCTGGTAAAACGTCCACCATCTTTGTTTTTGACAATAGTTTCAATCCAGAAAATCCTAGATGACCAAACCTCAAGTGCCATAACCACGAGTCATTTTTAATGACCGACTTCAAGCACTTCTGCACACCCGTCTACATATCAAGAGTGAAGAGACGATTCTTTGACATCTCCACGTTTGCAATTAATTATTGAATCTGATTTCTGTTGATCAGAGAATTATCCTGCATCTGAATATTATATCCTTTTTCCACAAGTTGGCCAAGACTGATGATATTACTTTTCAAAGCAGGTATATAATAAACATCATTTATATACTTCTTATCACATTTCTTTGACACAATCGTAACCGTGCCTTTTCCTTTTACTGGAATCTTCGATGAGTTACCAAAAGTAACTTCTCCACTGATGGTGCTATCTATCTCCGTAAATAATTCCTTATGGCCACACATGTGGTTGCTGGCTCTTGAATCAAGATACCAGGTATTTTTCTTACCATCTTCATCTCCTTTGTATGTAAGGAACATAGCAGACCCTACATCTTTGTCTTCTTTTGCTGCAGTAAAATGACTTCTTTCTTCCACTTTTGGAGATCTACATTCGTAACTGAAGTGACCAAATTTATTATAATTATAACATTGAAATTGAGACTTATCACCTCTTTGTTGGAATCCTCCTCTTCCTCGGCCTCTAAAATTTTGACCACGACCAGATGGTTGATAGCCTTCATTATTCAGGCCTCTATTGAACGTCTGTCTTCCACGTCCTTGTCCACCTCGGTAGCCACCTCTATAGCCACCTCTGCCACGTGAAGAACTGTTACTGCCAGAACTGTCACCAATGGATACTTTACTTTGCAACGCCTTCTCCAAATGGCTTGCATCATCATATTGATTCATCCGCTGCTCATGCGCTTGAAGTGAACCAACTAGCTCATCAATAGAAATCGTGGACAATTCTTTCGACTCCTCGATAGCAGTAACAACATAATCAAATTTTCTTGTTTGCGAGCGGAGCAATTTTTCCATGACCCGAACATCATCGGGACTTTCACCATTTCTTTTCATTTCGTTTGTCACCATTTTCAAACGCGTAACATATTCACTGATATTCTCTGAAGTCTTCATTTTGATATTTTCAAACTCGCCATGAAGAACTTGGAGCCGTACCTTTTTCACTTTGTCGACACCTTGGAATGATTTTTGTAAAATCTCCCATGCCTCTTTTGCTGTCTTTGCATTTGAAATTTTTTTGAAGGTGCATTTGTCGACACCTTGAAAAATTATGTATAACGCCTTGTTGTCTTTTTTCCGAAATTCTTTTAACGCCATCTTCTCGGCCTTAGAAAGTGCTGCTTCAGCGGTAGCATCTTCGGGCTCGCTATAGCCACTTTCAACGATATCCCAATTATCGTACGAACCGAGTAACACCTTCATTTGGATACTCCAGTTTCCAAAATTTGTAGCCGTCAACTTTGGAATATTTTGTTGCACCATATTTGCCATTTTTTTTCAAAAAATATTCTTTCACAGTATAAGTGAACAGTGCCATATGTATGAACAGTATCGTATGAATAGTACCATATGAACATTGCCATGTGAATAGTACCATATGAACAGTGCCATATGAATAGTACCGTATGAACAGTGTCATATGAATAGTACCGTATGAATAGTACCGTATGAACAGTACTTCGTATTCTACTGCGTGAACAGTGTTTTCCGGCAGAAATAGTGACCGGAAAATTTTTCAAGAAATTTGCAAATTTCTTTCCCGAACGAAACTTTAGCTCTGATGCCACTTGTTGGAAACGTGTATGGGCTCTTATACCAAATATATAATATATATAAGAAGAAATTACAATTTCTTTTTTCTCTCACACAAGAGCTTCAGCTCTTTCTCTCTTCAGTTGGTATGTGTTGTATTACAAGCTTGCTGGGTGTCTTATTTATAGGCTAGAAAAACTAAAATATACATCATGCCTTACATCACCTATTTTTAATTTCAAGCCTACATATTTGACTAGCATAACATGCAACCTACCATATTTTGTAGAATCAAACTTGACAACCCAGCTGTGTTATTTGACCTTGATGCATGAAGAGGAGAGTTTGATTTTAATTTCTAACAAGTTTCCTGTTCAGTCAAAATTGAATTATTAGAAAACTTTTCTATGCTAGAGAATTTAGAAGAGAAAACAAAGTTCTAATTAAAGTATATATCTGTACCTTTTATCCCTTTCTTGAGGAGTTAGTTGAGCAAATCTTGCAATCACATCCTCGATATCGCTGAAACGTTACAAGAACCATTCCAAATCATTATAACCTCAATGTTAGTCAGTGAGAACACTTGAGAGATGCAGTATGTGTTAAGGGTATGTAAATGCAGAGAGGAAAGTTGAAATTATATGTGTGTGCATTGTTTTTTGAAAAAATTACATGTGAAAACATTTACTTAAAACGCTTCACTGATCTCTAGCTCTAACGAATCATGCTGTGAAAAATCACTGCAGTCTCTGCTGAACATTATACTGACAACCTAGTCAACCGACCACCCAAGCAACCAAACTCTTCTGTATTGCTTGGTTTTTTCAACAGGACTAGAACCTTCGATCTGAGCTTAATCAACTATTGCTTCTCATGTGAAGTCAATATGTCAACTTCAACATTTTCAAACATTACTAACTTCAGTTTATGCCATTGCATTAATCTCTTTTATGGGGAAATGGTGGGCACATCTTAATTCAACCAATAAAAAGAAACAACCTAAAGCCACTTGCATTGGCGTGTTCGTTCATCAACAATCTTATGAAAACAGTGCCAGCAACATTATTAAAACATGATTTAGGTAAACAGAATATAACCTGCGAGCTCCTGTGAACATAGTTGGTTTTCCCGTCGGAGAAAACATTAGAAGGACAATTTCAATATCACATAATATCGACAACTCCTTAGCCTTCTTTAAGATTCCACCTCTGCGCTTCGAATAAGTAACTTGGCGGTTACTAGTATTCTCCCTCCGTCCCAATTTATATGAGCTAGTTTGACTTTCACGGAGATTAAGAAAAATTAATAGAAATAGAGTAAACTTAGTTGAAAAGTGGGTAAAGTGGTGGGACCTATCAATATTTAATAATAGATTTGAGATAGTGGAGGAAAGTAGTGGATGTAATAGTATTTATTTAATAAAAAAGTGAAGAAGTAGTGGGTGTAATAATGAAAAGTAGTGTTTAAAAATAGTTAGTATGTTATGTTCTTTCTTTTTGGGACGTACCAAAAAGGAAAGTGGTTCACATAAAATAGGATGGAGGGAGTATGCATTCTGGCATTTTGCTCTAATAATGATTTGTTTGGCTCATTAAGAATTGCTGACTTTTCAGCTCATAGGCAACACAAAGGAAGCTGTTCAGTCATACACTGGAATAATTAAGTGAAATCTGGCAGATGAAGCAACATTAGCAATGGCAACAAACAACTTTATTGCTTGTCTTCCCGCAAAGATCTGTTTTGCAGCCTCCAAAGAGGAGGTGATAGATGAAGATGACAGCAAGTCTTGTAGAAACAGATTTGTGTGTGGGCCTGGTGGAGAGTATTTAACTTGTGGAGGAAACCAAACAGGTATATTTTGGATCAGGCTATATTTCAATGATATTTACTTAACTGCCATTTAATTAGAGATGGCAACGGGTCGGGTCGGGTCGGGTTTTTCAATATCCAGATCCAGACCCGATTTTTTTGACAGGACCCGGACCCGAAAAATACCCGAAAACTAAGACCCGGACCCGGATCCAACGGATTTCGGATCGGATCGGATTTTACCCGAAACCCGAATGTTTGGATTTTACCCGAGATCCGAGACCCGAACCCGAGTTACTAAAATATTATAATTAAAAGAAAAATTGATTATTTAACTATTAATTGTAAATATTAATAATAAAATGATATAATAAACAATAATTAGATTAAGTGCATGTAAATATTAATAATGAAATGATACAATAATTAGTGAAATGTATGTAAATTATGTAATATGTATCATGGTTATAAAATTAAGTAAGATATTAATATATTTAATAATTCATTATATATATATATATATATATATATATCAGGTTTCGGGTTCGGATCGGGTTTGGATCGGATTTCGGGTTTCGGGTCGGGTATCGGATCGGGACACCTAAGATCCAAATCCAGATCCAAACTCTTTCGGGTCCAAAAATAAGATCCAAATCCAAATCCAAAAAATCGGGTTTAGGTAGACCCAAACGGATCGGATCGGGTATCCATCGGGTCTGGTATTTTTGCCATCCCTACATTTCATTAACACATCTCTAACCTTCATATCCTATTTGCTGACTTCGATTTGCCACTTTACTGGACTCTGAGATTAATTCTTATCAAATGAAATGCTCAGATTTATACAATTTTAATTCTACTATCAAATCACTCAACTGCCAGCGTAATGTAAGCATGCTTCTTGACATGCAAATCTCATGCACTTCTAATTTGACCTTGAAAGGCATATGACTCAGCCTATTTGTAGTTAGAGGATCCTAATCAACTTAAACCAAAGTGTAATAAGTAAATATACATATGAACTGTCACAGGAATCTCAACAAGTATTATCTGTCAGAAGAAAGAAGAAAAGTCAATCTATAGTTTTGATGTCGTACACTGGAAGACGATTCAGTTATCTGATCAAGCCCCAGTATAGCATTGAAGCGAATGGATTCATTTGAACAGTGACAGAGATTTTTCGAGTGATAGTTTGAATGTCAGTTATAGTACAAGAGAATTGAGAGAAGAAATAAACCACAACCTAAAGTCAAAAGTGAAGAAGCATCATTGAAGTTAGTCGTTCATGAACCAGACAGTACATCGAACGTCAACACAAGTCAGTGGTAATTCTTTACTACCTTCAGTGGTTTGTAAGAATTAAATTAATTATTTATTGATTTAATTAAATTCATTTATAATTGATATAAATCATTTAGTTGATTTAATTAAATGAATTAATTCTAGAAGAATTAATTTATTTATTAAATTAATTATTGTATCAATTAAATGTGAATTGGATAATCATTAATTAATTAAATGGATCAATATGACTTAAAAGGAAAAGGATTGGATTATGTCTTGGTGAAGACAAAATCGGTATGACCTAAATTATGTCATACCGAGAAGCTTCAACATTATGTCTTACCGAGCAAATTCAGATTATGTCATACCGAACCAAAATATCCTGATTAAGTCATACCGACCACCTGCCAGCTGTTTTAGGTCATACCGAATTTTTATTAAGTCATACCGACCAGGTTTATGTCTTAATGGAGGTTTGTGTAAGTCTTAATGAAGAAAAATTAAGTCTTGGAAGCAGATTAAGTCATACTGGAGCAGTTAAATATCCTACAAAAAGCTAGCAAGACTTGTTGCTGATATAAAAGAACCAAAGACAGCAGATTATGTCATAACTGAGAAACACAGCAGAATATAATTCCATCCAGCAGATTTTCTCTCAAGAAACTCAAGAACACCAAAGCCTAAACAATTCCTAGAAATTCAAGTTCTTCATCTTTGTAATATTCTATTCGATAGAACTTGATTACTTGTGATTCTTGTACTACTAGCGAATTAAGTTTCCTAGTTCTTATCTTGATCATTATTAACTAAATTAGAAAAGTTCATGTCGAATTTTTTAATTAGTTATTAACATCTTGATAAGTTGTTATACTGATTTTGTAACACCGCATCAAGTTAATATACAGTTATATTCAACTTGAAAAATTGTGTTAAGTAATTCCGCACAAATTTGTCTTTGCTAAAATATTATCTAACGGACAAATTTCGATAAAAAGGTAAAGATTGTATTCAACCCCCCCTTCTACATCCTTATCGGACCTAACAATTGGTATCAGAGCCGATTGATTGATACACAAATCAAAGATCCCATTTTACTCGATTAAAAATCATCCCCGAATTTTTTAACTCTCTTAAAAAATTCATCATGTCTTCTAAAGTTGGAACTGTGAAAATTCCCATATATGACAAAAACAGTTATGATATGTGGAAGAACAAAATGTTAATGTTCCTCGAGGTTGCAAATCCTAAATACATGAAAGTCTTATCAGAAGGACCAGTAATACCTTTTGGATTAATTCATGAAGTTGTTACTGATGGAAAAGTTGTTGCCCCTGCAAGGTTTGTACACAAAGATTCTTCTGAATACACTATTGTTGAAAGAGAGGAAGCTGGACTTGACATTAATTTAAGACTGATCTTAATAGATTCTCTAGACTCTGTAATGTACAGTCATGTGATTAACTGCAAGACTGCAAAGCAAATGTGGGAAACCATTGAAACTGTGAATGAAGGAACAGAGGAAGTTAGGGAGAATCGACTAGAGATTCTGACATCTGAGTATGAACACTTTCGATCAGCATCCAATGAAAGTATTCAAGATGTGTTTGAAAGATATAACAAACTTGTCAACAATTTACAGATGCATGGCAAGTACTACACTCAGAAAGAGATCAACATAAAATTTCTACTGTCAATGCCTGTTCATCTAGAACATAGGATTACAGCTATCAGAGAGTCGAGGAATCTAAGTGAAATTACTGTAGAAAGACTCTTTGGCATTTTAAAAACCTATGAACTGGAACAATCTCAACAAAAGGAGATTTATGGAAAAGGAAGAGTTGCTAATACTTCTACACCTCTTATTGTTGAGAACAAACAGGAAGTGGAAGATAAGGTTATTCAATCTTATAGTGTTGACAGTGGCAAGCTTGAAGTTGAAGTTGGTCAAACGAATGCTAGTCCAGATGAAGGAGACTTCTATTCGTTAGAAGAGCTAGATCAGTTGGAAGATGAGTCCATGGCTTTGTTGGTAAGGAAATTCAGTAACTTCAGATTCAGGAAGAATCCCAAGTTCAAGTACAAATCTAACTATAACAGGTTCCAGAGAGGAGGTTCTTCATCCTCAAGTAACAGAGGAGGTTACAAAACTGGAACAGTTGAAAGAAGTAAAATTAGATGCTACAACTGTAATGAACTTGGACATTTCGCTTCTGAATGTCAGAAGCCAAAACAAAACCAAAGAAAAGACTTTGGATCTGAGAAGAATAAGACAGGTAAAGCCTATGTGGCTGCTGGAAAGAGTTGGGATGATACAGACTCTGAAGAAGAAGAGTATGGCAATCTTGCCCTGATGGCAAAATCTGATAACTCCAGTGGTACTTCATCTGAGGTATCATGTTCTGAAAGTCAATATATTTATCAACTTAGTGATTCACTAGGTTGTGCTAATAGAGAGATTGAAAGGATCAATTTGTTAAATACATATCTTAGAAATCAATTATCAGAATTACACGATGTACAAAATTGCCATGATAAACAAAAATCAGAAATAAGAATTCTAAAAGAACTTGAGAGGTCTCTAGCGTTGATAGTGGTTCAACAACGTGAGACAATAGCTGAACTAGAAGTAAAGGTTAGTGCTACTTCTAATTCATGTAAAGTGGCTATAGAGTTGTTTAACCAACAAGCTATTAATCAAACCGTAGGAATTGGGTTTGATTATAATGAAGCTATTGGACGAACAAGCATTATTACCCCTAATCGTGTCAATGCTGTAGAAAGGGGTATACCAATAGTGCTTAAGGGTGTTAGTAACCCACTCTTTAAGACATCCATAGCAGAACCTTTGGATACAACATCTTTAATCATTAAGGAAGAGATGCGCATTGAGGATGTAGCTAATGGCGTAGTCTTAGAAAGTAATCAAGTTGTTAAAGAAGATAAAGATAGAAAGTCTGTGTTTAAGAAAATAGAAAGAGTTGGTGAGTCTACTAGTTCCTTGAAAACTAGTAGTAGAAGTAACAACATGAATAAATACAACAACATATCTACCATGCATGCTATTCCTGTTATTGATACTGCTCATAAGAAATGTAATGCTGTTAATTGCATGTCTTGTGCTTTTAATATAATGTCTGCTTACTTTAACGGTAATCATGCATGTGTTGATAAGAATGCTCCTAGACAGCATATGAGCAGAAATAATCATGTTAGATCCAGGACTGTAACACCACCTAATTCTAAGACTAGGACTCCAAGTCCTTCTCAGGATATGGTGAAGACATGGTTACCCAAGCTGAAACCAAAACAAGTTAAAGCTGTTTACAGGGTTAAATGTCCAGTACTTGAAGAAAATGTTGTTAAAATAAAAAGTGTTGATTTGCCTGATAAAGGCCAATTTTTTAAGTACTCTGGACCCAATCAAATTTGGGTTCCGAAAAAAGTCTAACCAATTTGTCATTACAGGGTTTAAAACAGGTTGAACGAGTCATGTGGATTCTGGACAGTGGATGTTCAAGGCATATGACCGGAGATAGAGCCCTGCTGACAAATGTGGTGGAGAAGGTCGGCCTAGTCGTTACCTTTGGAGATAACAGCAAAGGTAAAACTGATGGATATGGCAGATTAGAAGCTGGAAATGTTATCGTTGAAGATGTCTCTTTTGTGAACGGCCTTGAGCACAATTTGCTCAGTATTAGTCAATTCTATGACAAAGGTTATGAAGTTCATTTCAACAAGAAGAATTGTCTAATATCACACAAGAGAAATGAAAGGCCGCAGTTGACTGGAGTAAGAAAAGGAGACTTGTACGTAGCCAATATGAACTCTGGAAGCACAGAAGAAATTAGATGTTTTTATTCAAAGGCATCCACTGATGAAAGTTGGTTATGGCACAAGAAACTTTCTCACCTAAACTTCAAAACAATGAATTCTCTAGTTAAAAGAGAATTGGTGAGAGGTTTACCTTCGATTGAATTTACTCAGGAAGGCCTATGTGATGCATGTCAAAAAGGAAAGTTAAAAAGGGCAACTCACAGGAGCACTAACACATCATCAATAACTGAACCATTACAACTTCTCCATATGGATTTGTTTGGTCCAGTTAGTGTGATGTCCATGTCAAGAAAAAGATATGCTCTAGTGATTGTTGATGATTTCTCAAAATTCACATGGGTACTTTTTCTGAACTCAAAGGATGAAACTCCACAACTGGTAGTTGATCACATTAAGTTAATTGAGCTGGACTCTAATCGTCCAGTAAGAGCTATAAGGTCAGACAACGGAACTGAATTCAAGAATGCAGTTCTGAATGACTTTTGCACTGAAAAGGGTATAACTAGACAGTACTCGGCTCCCAGAACTCCTCAGCAAAATGGGGTAGTTGAAAGAAAAAATAGAACCTTGATTGAAGCTGCACGTACTATGCTAAGTGAATCAAGGCTTCCATTGAGCTTTTGGGCTGAAGCTGTCAACACTGCATGCTATACCCAGAATCGAACACTTATCAATAAAGACTTAATGAAGACACCATATGAAGCTCTACATGACAAGAAACCAACTCTCAAGTACTTCCATGTATTTGGGACAAAATGCTTTGTGCTGAAAGAAGGAGATGATCAAGGTGGTAAATTTGAAGAAAAAGCACATGAAGCAATATTTATTGGTTATACTAGAAGAGCCTACAAGGTGTATCTTATTGATCAACAGAAAACTAAGGAAAGTGTCAATGTTACATTTGATGACACAAAACTCCCAAGTATCCAAAGTGAAGATCCATCTGAAAAGCTTAAGTTTGATGACATGTCAGACTCAGATTCAGATGATGACAATCAACCTGACGTTGTTGCTGATGATAATAATCCAAATGTTGGTGGTAATGATCAAGGTGATGCTGGTGAAAACAATGATAATTTTCAAGACACCACTGATACTCTTGAACCATCAACAAGTCAAACTGGCAACAACTCAGGGGGAGATAATGAAGGGTCAATAAGTCATACTCAACATTATACTAAAGATCAAGGCGAATCATCAAGATCAATTCTTCCCAGACAAACTATTTGGAATAGAGCTCATCCTTTTGAGCTGATCCTTGGTGATCCAGATGTTGGTGTGAAAATAAGAAGAGCTTATCAGAATCAATGTAATTATTCTGGGTTCCTGTCTGTCATGGAACCTAAGAAGATAGAAGAAGCTCTATTTGATCCTGATTGGGTGATTGCTATGTAAGATGAACTCAATCAATTTAAGGAACTAGAAGTATGGAAGCTGGTACCCAGACGTAAAGATAAAAAAGTGGTGGACACAATATGGGTATTCAGAAACAAACTAGATGAAGATGGCACTGTGATAAGAAACAAAGCAAGACTGGTAGCTAAAGGTTATTCTCAAGCTGAAGGCATTGATTATGACGAGACCTATGCTCCGGTGGCAAGACTTGAGGCCATCAGAATATTCTTGGCATTTGCATCCTATTCAAGATTCAAAGTTTATCAAATGGATGTCAAGAGTGCCTTTCTGAATGGTAAGCTAGATGAAGAAGTGTATGTAGAACAGCCCCCTGGTTTTGAAGATCAAGATCATCTGGACTATGTCTACTTTCTTTACAAAGCTATCTATGGTCTTAAGCAAGCCCCAAGAAAATGGTATGACACTCTCTCTGAATTTCTATTAGAAAATGGTTTTATTAGAGGTGTCATAGACAAAACGCTCTTCACTAAAAGACATAAGAATGATATAATACTAGTCCAAGTCTATGTGGACGATATTATATTTGGGTCTACTAATGAGCTTCTATGCAAGAAGTTTTCTAAGTTAATGCAGGGTAGGTTTGAAATGAGCATGATGGGAGAACTGAAATTCTTTCTTGGATTACAAATAAGTCAGAGACAAGATGGAATATTTATTTGTCAATCCAAGTACATCAAGGAGCTCCTCAAGAAATATCACATGGAGGAGTGCTCATCACCAAAGACACCATCAACTATAGCTGTCAAAATTGGTTTATGTGAAAGTTCTGCCAAGGTAGATATCACAGGCTATAGAGGTATGATTGGCTTATTGCTTTACCTAACTGCTAGTAGACCAGATATAATGTTTGCCACATGCTTGTGTGCAAGGTTCCAAGCAAACCCTAGAGAAATCCATCTCACTGCTGTCAAAAGAATCTTAAGATATCTAAAGGGTACGCCTAATTTAGGCATCTGGTACCCTAATGAATCTGGTTTTACTTTAATTGGATATACAGATTCTGACTATGCAGGAAGTGTTGTAGACAGGAAAAGTACATCTGGGAGTTGTCAATACCTAGGTGGAAGATTGGTTTCCTGGTTCAGTAAGAAACAGCAAACAGTTTCCAACTCTACAGCCGAAGCTGAATATATAGCTGCTGGAAGCTGTTGTGCTCAGATCTTATGGATTAGGAATCAATTAATGGACTATGGCATTGTATTGGAAAATATCCCTATTTTATGTGATAATACAAGTGCCATAGCAATCGCCAGCAATCCTGTGCAGCACTCAAGGACAAAGCACATTGACATAAGGTATCATTTTATAAGAGAGCATGTAATGAATGGTACAGTGCAACTACTATTTGTAGGCTCTGGAGATCAAACTGCAGATATTTTTACTAAGTCGCTTAATGAATCCTCATTCACTAATATTGTTAGTGAATTGGGTATGTTAAACAGTCCTAGTAATTAATACTGTTAATATCTGAAATTTGATCTTTAATAATTTTGCAAGTGATTATTCTGTGAATATTTGTTGTTTGAAATCACTTGTATAATTATTTTACCAACTGATTTTCTTGTTTGTTTAGTTATTTTTCACTCTGTTTATTCATGTTATTTAATACTTCATATTTCTGTATTTTTAGAATATTTGTAAATATTTATTTCTATTTTAATAATTAATTTATCATATGTTTTGTAGTGTTTGTTCTGTTAATATTGCTTTGTTTTCGTTAATAGGATAACATATGGTATTTATAATTATTTTTATTATTTGTTTAATTTTCTATAATATTTTTATTATTTGTTTAAGTTAATTGTATATTTTTGTGTGTTTATTTGAATTATTTGTATATGTAATTTTTAAGTCTTGTCTGTATATAAGTATAAGTCTTATTCAGTGTAAACTTGAGTCTTATTAAATTAGGTCTTATTTGTTTTAAAAATCGGTATGACAGAACAAGGCTAAATCTTACCGGTCGTTTGTTTAGTTAAGTCTTAAGTCAGTTAAGTCTTATTCGTCTAAACTTAGTTAAGTCTTATCGATAGCTTAGCTTTAAGTCTTATTCCATTCAAGTCTTAACTAGTTTTGTTTATATTAAGTCTTAGACATTTAAGTCTTACTGAGTATTAACATAATTTTAAGTCCTATTCGTTTTAGTCTTATTGTCTGTAATTAATTTAAGTCTTGTGCAGATAGGTCTTAATAACGTTAAGTCTTAATCACTTGTATATTATTAAGTCTTATTCGGAGTTTTAAGTCATGTTAAGTTTAAGTCTTATTTCTAGATTTAAGTCTTAATCACAGTTAGTATATAAATAGCAGGTAACAGTTAAGTCATATTTTAGTTTATGTCATTCTCTCAAGTTATTTCTTAGAGAACTAAAAAGATACACACATATATACACACGCATATACGATCGTTCATGCCCAATTTTTGTCTCGAATCTTGTTGATAATCACGATCTAATCACATAAGTCGACTCCTTGTCGGATTATCTACATTTTAAGTGCTTAAACTCGCATTTTCGTTCGATTTTGAAGGATTTTGAAATCGAAAATCACAAAATACGATTTGTTTTTCAGAAAAACTGGGTTCGAATCTTAGAAATCTAAAAATATACATGTGTTCGTGTGTGTAAGGAGATTGTTGTGTGAATTTTTCAGAATTTTTTAACAACTTTTAATTTTCTCGAATTTTTAATTATTTATTAATTCGAAAAATTAATTTTTAATTCATTATTTTATAAAATCTGAAATTTCCAAAGAAATTAAATCTTGATTAAAATGGCTGATCGATTTGAAATTATTAAACATAATTTAATCGGTTATTTTGATCCAGAAAAATGTTCACTTGAACGTTTTTGACCGTGGATTCGATTTTTAAACGATAATTCACTAGTTCGCAATGCTTTGAGCTTAGATGCTCCCTTAAAAATTGAATCTTTGTGAATCATGTGTACTACTGCTGTCATTTCCAATGACAACAGATCGTTTGTCTTCTCTGTCGGAGACAATCAGTACACAGTGGATGAAAATGTTATAAATACGGTCTTAAACTTTCCTAGTGACAATTTCGAAGAATTACCATCAGAACAAGAATTGATAAATTTTTTGAATGGTATATTCTACCAAGACAGACCTGATCAAACTGTCTGGAATAAAAAGCACCTCGTTCAGGAATGGGACTATCTGTTTGACACCTTAGCTAAAGTCTTTGCCAATTCTACTAAAGGGAACTTCGGGGTATTACCATCCTTCATGCAGCATATTGGATATGCAGTTGCACACAACCGAAGAATTAATATTGGTAGACTACTGTGTGTTCCGATGGTTAGAAGAATCATTAATGCAAAGAGGAATTTTGATCATGGGGAAAAAATATCATGCTATTATCCAAGATTCCTGTCATTGATTTTTAATCATCTAGTGGAACTAGAAAACCAAGCCCAATTCCTGAATGGAGAATCACTGGCGTCAGGTAAACCTTCTACCAGATTGTTCACTGAGTACAGCAACAAGCCTAAATTCACAAACATACCTGTAGTTGTCACCCAACACATGTCAAACTATATACAACTACCTGTCATTGAACATGTACCAGAACCTGAACAACCTGAACAAAACCCTGAACCACCAGTGGAAAACATACTTGTTGAACATGAATATCAAGGCAATCAACAAGTTGAACCTGCTCAACAAATTGTTCCTCAGCCACCTGCACTTGCTGTTGAACATCCAGTGGAAGAAACTGCATCTGTCCCTGAACCTGAATTAAATCAACCAATCTTATCAGAGACTATCGCAGAATCAGCTGACCAGGTATTGTCTTTTGTTCCTCAAACTACTTCTACTTCTCAATCTATTTCTGGAACCCAAGTGATTGATAGGGCTGACCAAGGGATTGTAAGACCGCAATCTCTAACCCCGGTCATAAAGCCAAACACTGAATCTACATCACTTAAAACCTTTCACTCCAGAAAGAAAATTCCCTTTCAAAGAGCAAAGAAAAGAAGAAATATAATGAGTGAACCCACAGCTCTGCCTCTACAAAAGAAAAGTAGAACTGATTCAGAGGGAACTGTAAGCCCATCCGTATCTTCCCAATAAGATATGGACGTTGATATGGCCATGCAACAGTTACTAGGATCATCCTCTCAACAGGATGATACTATTGAAATTCGCCATAGGGCCATGGCATCCTGTAATGTGTCAGGCACAACTCCTTTGTTATTACTAACAATGGGAGAACAGATAGATTATGATGAAAATAGGGACACATTGACAGGAGAGCACATTGAGTCTGAAACAGTACCTACCATAGTTACGGTAGAAGAGTCTTCACAGACTTCTGAGGGAAATCTTGGTTCCTTGCCAACTTTAATGGAACCATCATCTCCCCTCCTAGGAGAAACATTCCTAGATCCCTCAAGGGAGTTTCTACTCGCAGTTTCGACTGAAGAAAGTGGAAGGCAACTTGATCAATCTACTACTGAAGAAATTCAGATTACAAATCCAAATGTACAAGTGGAATTGATTGAGGACAGGGATTTGCGAACTCCCATTGCACCACCACTGACCTTCCCAGAGGAGGCTAGGGTGATTTTAACTACAGGTACCGCTTCTGGAAAAGCTAAGGAAATTGAGAGGAGTGATGTGAGGATTACCACAAAATTGAGTGATACACATGCACATCAGGTGAGTAAAATTCAGAGTGAAACTCAGGTGAGTGCACACACAGACACATACACTCTCTCATTGTTACAAAAAATACAAGATCTGGAAAGGGAACTAGAAGCAAGTAAAGCTGAAGCTAGATTACTTCGAGCACAAGTGGATAAACAGTCTTCTCCATCCACCTCTGTTGATAATCAGCTTACTTCGATAAAGGGTGACATCAACAACTTGAAGACATTCTTCACTAATAAAATCAAAACTCTCGAACTTTCTCATGAAAAAGCTCTTGATGATTCTGGTGAGGTCATGGTGGCACAAGACAAAATTATTGCTGAAATCTCCAACAAGGTTGACAATCTACAGGAAGAAGTGCATGAAAATCAGCGTTCTAATGATTTTCGACTAGATCAAATTGAGAAGCAAAATGCACATCAAACTAAAGGATTAAGGCATTTATTTCATCTGATCAGTCAAAATCGCACACCAACTACTGAAGAAAGAGAATTCTTTGCAAGAACAGGTGGTGATGATGATGAACGAGATCCTGAAGCTGGTGCAACTGATAAATCTGTAGAGGATTCCTCAACTAAGGGGGAGAAATCACAACAGGAACAGAAATCACAAGGTGGTGAGAAAGGACAAGGAGGGAAAGGAGGTAAATCTGATAAATCGGATACAGACAGTGAAGACAGGAGGAATAAGGTGAAGAAGAAAGTTGTTGCAGATGATCAAGTCACGGGTGAACCAGATAATCTTGATGTTTTTTATGACTTTGATTTTTCTGATGAAGGTGAGAAATTACCTGAACCAGATTTAAGTCACTGGGAAGAAGAAGAACCAGTGATATCTGAATATGAAGCTCAACAAGCAGAGAAAGAATCTGAAGAATTATTTGCTCAGAGGGAAGCTAATTTGCTGATGAGAGAAGAAAAGCTTCAAAAGTCATTAGAGCAAATTGCACGAAATGAAGAACTTCGGAAAGCTGAACAGCAAGCATTACAACGATTACATGCTATAAATGTTGAGAAGAGAAAGACATATATCAGACTAAAGAGCGGTGACAAATGGGAACGTGCTCAAAAATCAATTGATTCACCTCAGAGTTCTGATTTTGAAGATCGTCGTCTTGGAGAAATTCTCGAGGAATTCAAACTGGCAAATCCAATTCATGATATGTATATAAGGGCCTTAAAGGTTGAAGTCATCAGGATAACTACTGCATTTGAACCCAAATCTGATGAGCTGGTAATATTTGTGGATTGTCATAATGTTGGAACTTTCAGAGTATCTATTCAGTTCTTTTATGACAGATCGCTGACAGAGATTTGGGTACTTAGGCCTAAGGTGAGAACATCTTCTGAGCTAGGTGTGTTGTTACATGAGAAGTTCAAAGAATTTGCTGAAAGAGCTGGACCAGAAGTGATTAAGGATCCTCCACAAGTAAAATTTCTTAAAGGAGAGGTACTTCATTCAATCAATCTTCAGACAGATGAGTTATATGAACATCATGCAAAAAACTTGGTATATGCTGAATATGCTCTCAGAAATCATGGATTCTTGACTGAAGAAAAGGTAATAGCTGCAGATCACATTCGATCCTATGCACAAACAAATATAAAAGATTACAAGAAATTTCAAGGTGAACTGAGAAAGAAGCTTGGAATTCCTTTAGTCTTACCTCAAGGATTGTCATCAAGAAGAGAGCGTCTTGTTGATTCTGATTTACACATGAAACTTCAAGTCACAGATGAGCCAGAAGAAGGAGAATTTAGACGAGAAGACAGTAATTGAAGATCAGCTCTACGTGTATTATCTTTAGAGCTAGATAGGTCAAGATAGGCATATGTTAAATATGATCAGGCTAAAGGATCATCTATCTTGTATTTATCATTTTGTTTGAATCTGGAAATGTTTAATATAAACCAGAACTATTTGATATTTGCTTTACGTTTAAAGTTTTATCTTTCATTTGGTTAAGTTGGATTAGTTGAGGTATCCTTTAGGAATTTGCTTGTTATTGTCTAACAAACAAATAGGGGGAGATTGAAAGGCATATGACTCAGCCTATTTGTAGCTAGAGGATCCTAATCAACTTAAACCAAAGTGTAATAAGTAAATATACATATGAACTGTCACAGGAATCTCAAGAAGTATTATCTGTCAGAAGAAAGAAGAAAAGTCAATCTATAGTTTTGATGTCGTACACTGGAAGACGATTCAGTTATCTGATCAAGCCCCAGTATAGCATTGAAGCGAATGGATTCATTTGAACAGTGACAGAGATTTTTCGAGTGATAGTTTGAATGTCAGTTAAAGTACAAGAGAATTGAGAGAAGAAATAAACCACAACCTAAAGTCAAAAGTGAAGAAGCATCATTGAAGTTAGTCGTTCATGAACCAGACAGTACATCGAACGTCAACACAAGTCAGTGGTAATTCTTTACTACCTTCAGTGGTTTGTAAGAATTAAATTAATTATTTATTGATTTAATTAAATTCATTTATAATTGATATAAATCATTTAGTTGATTTAATTAAATGAATTAATTCTAGAAGAATTAATTTATTTATTAAATTAATTATTGTATCAATTAAATGTGAATTGGATAATCATTAATAAATTAAATGGATCAATATGACTTAAAAGGAAAAGGATTGGATTATGTCTTGGTGAAGACAAAATCGGTATGACCTAAATTATGTCATACCGAGAAGCTTCAACATTATGTCTTACCGAGCAAATTCAGATTATGTCATACCGAACCAAAATATCCTGATTAAGTCATACCGACCACCTGCCAGCTGTTTTAAGTCATACCGAATTTTTATTAAGTCATACCGACCAGGTTTATGTCTTAATGGAGGTTTGTGTAAGTCTTAATGAAGAAAAATTAAGTCTTGGAAGCAGATTAAGTCATACTGGAGCAGTTAAATATTTTCTCTTGCATATTGAGTGCTAAGCCGAGCAATTATATTCATCACTGGAAATGCAAGGATCTTGGGATCACACATCTGTTCTTTGCAGATGATGTCCTTCTTTTTTCAAGAGGTGATAAACCTTCTTTGATTCACACCATGAGTTCCCTGGACAGGTTTTCCAATTTAAGTGGCTTGCGCCCGAGCAATACTAAATCATCTGTTTTCTTCTGCAACTGTGAGGATAATGTAAAGGATTGGTTTGATGGTGAGTTCAATATAACTCATGGCGATATCCCGGTTAAGTTTCTTGGAGTTCCTCTAATTTCTGCTCAACTGAGTATAAATGCTTGCATGCCTCTTATTGATAAAATAACTGCTCGAATCTCTAGTTGGACGTCTCTGTTCCTTTCTTTTGCAGGAAGAGTGCAGCTGCTCCGGGCAGTTTTGTTTTCTATGCAGTCCTTCTGGACTAAGCACTTTATGCTTCCAGTTACTGTTCACAATATCCTGCAGAAGTACTTCACTAGATTCCTGTGGAAAGGATCCATCGATACAAAAGGGGGTGCTAAGGCTAGTTGGTCGCATATTTGCCTTCCTAAAGAAGAGGGGGGCCTTAACATAAAAAACCCAAAGGAATGGAATAAGGCCCAAATTCTTTTTCACTTATGCAAAATTGTTGGCAAGTCTAAATCCCTCTGGCCTCAATAGGTTAATGCAACAGCTCTTAAAGGAA
Organism: Saposhnikovia divaricata; assembly: GCA_036435485.1. Classification (NCBI taxonomy): domain Eukaryota; kingdom Viridiplantae; phylum Streptophyta; class Magnoliopsida; order Apiales; family Apiaceae; genus Saposhnikovia; species Saposhnikovia divaricata. The sequence goes on from CM071594.1 coordinate 237,629,796, forward strand.
AAAACTTCTGGACCATGGACATCCCATCAGATTGCTCCTGGATTTGGAGAAATGTATTGCAGTTGAGGACTTTGGCTCGCCAATACTTGTACAAAATTGGGAATGGTCAAGATACCTCTTTATGGTTCGATCCTTGGTGGAACTCTAATTGCCTAGCTGTTACTAAACAAGATTCAATTATTTCTCAGGCTAGCTCTACACATGATGCTAAAGTTTCTGATCTTATCTCGATCGGAAACTGGGTTGCTCCTAATATTAATCATAGACATCACCACATTTCCACGGTTCTTATGCAGTGGCTTGCTAGCTTTCACTGTATTGATTTTGATCTCACGAAAAATGATACAATTTTGTGGCAAGACAGGCCTCTAAACAAGATCAAAATCGGAAATATTATGGATGCAGTTAGGTATAGGCTACCGGAGGTGCCTTGGTACAAAGCAGTTTGGCATAAACTACAGGTCACTCGGTATGCTCATCATCAATGGTTGGTCTGTCATAGAAGAATTAATACTCTGCATCGTCTGGCATCATTCGCTATGGAGGTATTAGATTTTTGCATTCTTTGTCCTGGTGGAAACAAATCTCTTGATCACCTTTTCCTCAATTGCCCGTTCAGCTTTAGCGTGTTAAAGAGCCTGGCTTTTAGTCTTGGAACCACGTTGCATGATACCACTTGGGAGTCGTTAATCATGAGGTGGTTGCAGATTCCTGACACAGTTCTTAGACACTTATCCCTTCTTGGACTGCAAGTATTTTCTTACCATATATGGCGTGAAAGGAACTCTCGAACTCACAACAAAGGTCATCAAACTCCAGTTAAGCTGTTCGAAGGCATTATTATTGATATAAAAGCGAGGCTGACATCTTCTACATGGTTCCAAATTAATTCTTGTAATTGTTCTACTGATCTTAACTTCTGGCATGTCCCATAATTAGTTAGCTTTCTGCCAATTTTGTTTCTTAATTGTTTTGGTTGGTTTTTAGTTTCTCCTATCTAGGGCCTGTCCTAGACCAAGGGTATATTCCCGTTTCTTTTCTTTTTTAATATACAATTTAGCAAAAAAAAAATATCCTACAAAAAGCTAGCAAGACTTGTTGCTGATATAAAAGAACCAAAGACAGCAAATTATGTCATAACTGAGGAACACAGCAGAATATAATTCCATCCAGCAGATTTTCTCTCAAGAAACTCAAGAACACCAAAGCCTAAACAATTCCTAGAAATTCAAGTTCTTCATCTTTGTAATATTCTATCCGATAGAACTTGATTACTTGTGATTCTTGTACTACTAGCGAATTAAGTTTCCTAGTTCTTATCTTGATCATTATTAACTAAATTAGAAAAGTTCATGTCGAATTTTCTAATTAGTTATTAACATCTTGATAAGTTGTTATACTGATTTTGTAACACCGCATCAAGTTAATATACAGTTATATTCAACTTGAAAAATTGTGTTAAGTAATTCCGCACAAATTTGTCTTTGCTAAAATATTATCTAACGGACAAATTTCGATAAAAAGGTAAAGATTGTATTCAACCCCCCCTTCTACAATCTTATCGGACCTAACAGACCTCCATCTAGGAAGCAAAGTAAACTAAACTAAACCACTAGAGAGGAACATACATTCATTGTTATAATTTATCAGCCATAAGAACATTCCGGGTAAGTTCCTAGGTCCATTTATCTCCTTACTGATACAGTGAGCATGAGAGCATCAGACTAAAGTACGTTAATGGGTCATTTTCAACCTTAATTCTTGAAGGATGAAACCTAACAAACAAAATAAATGGATATTTCAGTACAGAAACAATATTCATCTCTAAATTAAAACTTGGTTTATTAAAGAACCAATTAATATGACATATTCATTTCTTGATAAAAGAAAAAATGTGATTTGGTGTACACTACGAATGTTGCAATGACCTGCAATCCTTTACTAAAGAGCCTCCAGCTAAACATTTATCAAGTGAATGTCACCAACTAAAATTGTTCCTGCTAAAAAAACATAATAGATCTCAACTTTTCTTAACAAAGATCCTAAAAATTGCAGAACTTCATAGCTTCTCATCCTTGACTTCATGGCTTCGCTCCCTCAGCTACGTTGTGCCTCCTGCTGATGCACCAGCTACATTGCCTCCTGTTGATGTTGCAGCTATGTCGATCAAGCTCCTCTTGATGAGTATGGTAAGCTTTTCATGCAAAGGTTTTTTTTGTGTCAGATAAGCTTTGCAAAGATTTAAATAGCATAATAGAAAGACTAACCAAATCAATCTTTATATTAAGGTTTGATCAGGCAACCTAAATGGGGCCATCTAAAAGAAGTACATGCCGCGATAAACTCATGTTCAGATAAGACAGATTCTTTTTTTGTACTTATAAGATTATCCATAGTCTTTTGTAATCACATTTACCTCTTGATTATGAATTATGTAATGAACAGGTGTAATTTGGGATGCATAATTTGTATATGCAATTTTTTTCAATTTTTTCTGGAAAGGATGTTGCATTAGCTAATGGAAATGTTGCTATATAAAAGCTAATGTAACAAAAAAAATGTTGCCAATAAAAGTGGCTCAAATAGTGGGGCCCACATTGGGACCTAAGTGGGCTCCAATGTGGGCCCTCTTTGGGCCCCACCATGGGCCCCAATTGTTTTTAAAAAAAAAAACTGAATTTCTAAGCTAACACATATATTAAGTTGCAATAGAATTCACTTTTGTTGCTATAGCAAGCTACGATAACATTTTTGTTGTTACAATACGCTGTTTATGGTGTAGTGGCGTCTAAGTTAAGTTCGTAGGTATGATCATATGATTGTGATTATGATTTTGATTGACTTTATATTAGAAGAGTGGTTGATTAATGAATGATTAATTATAAATTCTATACTTACTATATTATAATAATCGAAACATTAAAAGTTTGGTTGGTCGGTACGGTATTCATGTCACTACAAGAAAAACGGGCTTTTCCTACCATCAAATCGGTAGGAAAATGCCCTAAATCGGTAGGAAATGCCGCATTTCCTACCGGCCCCCTTCGGTAGGAAATGCTTAAGTGGGAAATGTCTTTGGTAGGAAATGATAGTGACCGGATCAAACGTGGGTCCCACACGCTGACGTGGCCTTCCAAGTCAGCTTCCAAGTCAATTGCCACGTCATACGCCACGTGTATTTTTGTGACATGCTGGCAGCCCATTTCCTACCGACTATCCTTTACCAAGTTGGTAGGAATTATTTCAGAAGTCAAATAAAAAGTCATTTCCTACCGTTTATTTCCTACCGAGTTCCAATATTTCCTTCTAGACATTTCCTACCGTCCTTATGAATGCGGTAGGAAATGGCTTGAAGACGGTAGAAAATACTGGGTTTCGAATGGTAAAACGGTAGGAAATGAGTTGAAGACGGTAGGAAATACTTGGTTTTTAAAAAAAAATTAGTCTTGTTGATTTTCATTTACAATAAAATGCTCAAATAGTAATAAAAACTACAAAAACGCAACCACAACGAAACGCATTCAACATATAAAGAAATTCAAACAGTTATCATAACCATAAACAATCATTCTCCCTTATTATAATCATAATATTCAAAAGTTATAAATTATTCTAAAATAACAACAAGAAATCAAGAACATTTTATACAAACTTAATTAACCATTGCCTTCAACATCTTTATCCTTATCTACAATGATCATTTATCTCCACCCACTATCATTGTTTTCACACCAATTTTCTTGGCCCATTTGTCTTTGGCTTCATCCATGAAGTTAGATTCATATATAATAGCCTTGTTATCCTCATCAAGTACCTACAATTTACATAAGAAGCAAAATAAGTAAGTAGTACTAGGATGTGAAATAATCAAACAAACTAAGTAGGGGATAAATTTAACCTAATAATCAAGATGTGAAAAATGAAAGAGATTATGTACGTGGTTGCTAATGATATATATTAGAGATTGAAACTAAAAATTTTCAGTGGTATAAGATGAAGAGGTGGAGAAGAGAGTTGGAATGAAGGGGAATGAATAAAGGTATTGTTTTATAAATCTGAATTACACATTTCCTACCGCACTTTTATATTTCCTACCAATTTGCGATAGGAAATGACTTTGGGCGCCATTTTAAAATTTTGATTTGGGCGGTCATTTCGAATTTTTGGTTTAGGTGCTCATTTTGAATTTTTCGTGAATTATCATTTCCTACCGACTAGCGGTAGGAAATGACTTTGGGCGCCATTTTTGAATTTTAATTTGGGCGCTCATTTCAATTTTTTGGTTCAGGCGCTCATTTTGAAATTTTCGTAAATTATCATTTCCTACCGCATGATACCATTTCCTACCGTAAACCGGTAGGAAATTGAAAAAATGAAAAATGAGATAGCGGGAATTCGAACCCCCATCTCCAACAAAATTTGTACTACCTCCAACCACTATGTCAAGGTGTTTTTTGTGTTTTAATATTACTCTAAAATTATATAACCACAATACCTTGTTTATCACTTTTTCATTAAAAAGTTCTTACAAATGAACTTTAAAAATCATAATTTTTTGCAAATGTCACTAATTCATAGTGATCTTGAAATTCTAACGGTTGGATATGTAAAAAATATAACTAGAAAAATGAATTAGTACAAATTATTCTTAAAATAATGGGTTTTCGTTATAAAATCACGTCAAATGAATTTTAAAAATCACAATTTTTTTTCACAAATGACTAATTTGCAGGGATAATGAGATCCATACAGTTAAATCGTTCAAAAAATGTTTTTTAAAAAATAAAGTCCAACCCTAGTAACCCTAAATCTAACCCCTAAACTACAACCGCTAAACTAGTTGACTGTTAAATTATATAATCAAATAAATTTATTATTTTTTTAGGATTTTGGAATAACATTTAAAAAGATTTATCTTGACTCCCGTACGGTTCGATCGTCGAAATTCTATTTCAAAATAATCGAATCAAGAATCGGGAACAAAAACTAGTTTAGGTTAAAGTCAAATTACTAGTTGACCGTTAAATTACATAATCAAATAAATTTATTATTTTTTTTACCTTTTGCAATAACATTTAAAAAGATTGATCTTGACTTCCGTACTGTTCGATCGTCGAAATTCTAATTCAAAATAATCGAATCAAGAATCGGGAACGAAAACTAGTTTAGGGGTTAAAGTCAAATTAGTAGTTGGCCTTTAAATTATCTAATCAAATGAATTTATTATTTTTTTAAAAATTTGGAATAACATTTAAAAAGAATGATCTTTACTCCCGTACGGTTTGATCATCGAAATTCTAATTCAAAATAATCGAATCAAGAATCGGGAACAAAAACTAGTTTAAGTTAAAGTCAAATTACTAGTTGACCGTTAAATTACATAATCAAATAAATTTATTATTTTTTTTAACTTTTGCAATAACTTTTAAAAAGATTGATCTTGACTTCCGTACGGTTCGATCGTCGAAATTCTAATTCAAGATATTCGAATCAAGAATCGGGAACGAAAACTAGTTTAGGGGTTAAAGTCAAATTAGTAGTTGGCCATTAAATTATCTAATCAATGAATATATATTTTTTTAAATTTTTGGAATAACATTTAAAAAGATTGATCTTGACTTTCGTACGGTTCGATCGTCGAAATTCTAATTCAAAATAATCGAATCAAGAATCGGAAATGAAAACTAGTTTAGGGGTTAAATTCAAAGTACTAGTTGACGGTTAAATTACATAATCAAATAAATTTATTATTTTTTTAAAAATTTGGAATAACATTTAAAAAGATTTATGTTGACTCTCGTATGGTTCGATCATCGAAATTCTAATTCAAAATAATCGAAAATGAAAACTAGTTTAGGGGTTAAAGTCAAATTACTAGTAGACCGTTAAATTACATAATCAAATTTTTTTTTTTTTTTAACTTTTGCAATAACATTTAAAAAGATTGATCTTGACTTCCGTACGGTTCGATCGTCGAAATTCTAATTCAAGATAATCGAATCAAGAATCGGGAACGAAAACTAGTTTAGGGGTTAAAGTCAAATTAGTAGTTGGCCATTAAATTATCTAATCAATGAATATATATATATATATATATATATATATATATATATATATATATATATATATATTTTTTTTTTTTTTTAAATTTTGGAATAACATTTAAAAAGATTGATCTTGACTTTCGTACGGTTCGATCGTCGAAATTCTAATTCAAAATAATCGAATCAAGAATCGGAAATGAAAACTAGTTTAGGGGTTAAATTCAAAGTACTAGTTGACGGTTAAATTACATAATCAAATAAATTTATTATTTTTTTAAAAATTTGGAATAACATTTAAAAAGATTTATGTTGACTCTCGTATGGTTCGATCATCGAAATTCTAATTCAAAATAATCGAATCAAGAATCAAGAATCGAAAACGAAAACTAGTTTAGGGGTTAAAGTCAAATTACTAGTTGACCGTTAAATTACCTAATCAAATAAATTTATTATTTTTTTAAAATTTTGGAATAACATTTAAAAAGATTGATATTGACTCCCGTACGGTTCGATCATCGAAATTCTAATTCCAAATAATCGAATCAAGAATCGGAAACGAAAACTAGTTTAGGGGTTAAAGTCAAAGTACTAGTTGACCGTTAAATTACCTAATCAAATAAATTTATTATATTTTTAAAATTTTGGAATCACATTTAAAATGATTGATCTTGACTCCCGTACGATTCGATCATCAAAATTCTATTTCAAAATAATCGAATCAAGAATCGGAAACGAAAATTAGTTTAGAGGTTAAAGTCAAAGCACTAGTTGACCATTAAATTACTGAATCAAATAAATTTATTATTATTTTTAAAATTTTGGAATAACATTTAAAAAGATTGATCTGGACTCCCGTACGGTTCGATCGTCGAAATTCTAATTTTTATTTTTATTTTTATGTAATTCACAAATTTGTTAAAAATAGGGTAAAAAATCACAAAAATAGAAAATTAGTGAACCTAATGTAACCTGAATCACAGAATTAATGAGTATTAATTTTTGAATTTTTATGAATTTTAATTCAAATTTTAACTTATTTTTTCTCTTTTTAATTAATTTAATAAACATATGACCGCAATAATACATGGCGGTTCATTTCCTACACAAACATTTCAGGCATAAACATATCTATTATCTTACATAAACATATATATTATCTAACATATATAATCATTTTAAGCATAAATAATAATTCTGTTATCCAACATTTCAAATATATATATATATATATATATATATATATATATATATATATATATAACATTGAATATTAACAAATAAAATTAAAAACTCGACACAATCATTTCCTACCGCTTGTCGGTAGGAAATGTCAACCTGACACGTCAACCAATTAGAAGCCGCCAAGCTGTCATTTACAGGTGAAAAGGCGAGCCATTTCCTACCGCCTTAACGCAGTAGGAAATGCTGAGCATAAAGCGACATTGCCACAGGGCACTTGGGACCCACAAGATTAATTTCCTACCGTAGTCGGTAGGAAATAATTGTCTCATTTCCTACCGAGTTCATTCGGTAGGAAATGGTGTCAATGAAACGACGTCGTACCATGGTGGCCGGCAATTGACGTGGCGTTGTGGGTCCCGTTCAACTCATTTCCTATTGATTTGGGTAGGAAATGTCTACACATTTCCTACCGACTAGTGGTCCGGTAGGAAATAGCCGTTTGACTTGAAAATCGGTAGGAATTGGTCGGTAGGAAATGCGTCGGTAAGAAAAAACGGTAGGAAAAGCCCATTTTTCTTGTAGTGTGTATTTACTTAATTACCCTTACTTAGTTATTCTCTAATTATTATTTTTATTTTGGTACATATTTATTTTATAGTTTTGGACAATTCTATTTTATACAATAAAATAACGATATTACCTTTTTCAGTTATTACCTTTTATTAATTTTCTAACTAAAATTTCTTCTTTCCAAAAATATTACGGGTTGTTCTATTCAATGAAATAAACTAATAATATAATAATTATTAATAACTAACTGATTACCTTTTTCAGCTAAAAGGTAATATATTTTCTTCCTAAAATATCTCATTTTCAAACTTGTTTTTTTTACTTAATTATCCTTACTTAAATATTTATTATTGGTAAAAATATGTAATTTTATTTTATAAAATAAAATAATGATATCATAGTTAATAATAACTAACCAATTACCTTTTTCAGCTAAAACACATTATCTTTTCTAACTTTTCTAACTATAACCTCTACTTTCCAAAAATATCATGGGCCGTTCTATTTAATGAAATAAACTAATAATATTATAATTACTAATAACTAAGGGATAATTAATTCAAAAGTCCCTGAACTATATGCCTTTTATTGTCTAGGTTCCTGAATTATTTTTTCCAACATTGCGATCCCTACATTTTTAACTTTTCTAATTCGCATCCTTCCATCCGAATTTGATTAACGGCCGTTAGTCAATGCTAACGTGGCAGTGACGTGGCATGATGTGGTAGTGACGTGGCATGACGTGGCATGACTGCCACGTCAGCATTGACTAACGGCCGTTAGTCAAATTCGGACGGAAGGATGCGAATCAGAAAAGTTAAAAGTTTAGGGATCGCAGTGTTGGAAAAAATAGTTTAGGGACCTAAACAATAAAAGGCATATAGTTCAGGGTGAATTAATTTTCCCAATAACTAATTGATTACGTTTTTCAGTAAAACGTAATATTTTTTCTATATTTTCTAAATAAAATATCTTCCTTTCAAACTTGCTTTTCTTACTTAATTATCCTTATTTAAATACTCTTACTTATTATTGGTAAATACATGTTACCTTTTATATTTTTTTAATAACTAATTAATTTCCATTTCAGGTAAAACACGTTATCTTTTATATTCTAAAATAACACATGCTATTATATTTAATACAATTAAATAATAATATTATAATTACTAATAACTAACCAATTACATTTTTGGCTAAAAAGACGTTACCTTTTATATTTTCTGTTACTAAAACCTCTTCTTTTCCAATAGTATCACGATGAATTGTATTCAATAAAATAATACCATAATAATTAATAATTGATTAATTACATTTTTGAGAAAATGACCAGACTACCACATTTTGGGGTGGTAACTGCCCGAAATACCATTATGCGGGAGACTCCGCCCTTTTTAACCACGGAGTACGCATTCTGGTACTGCACATACTGAAATACGCATTACCCTAATGCGTGTACGGGGAAACGCATTTCTGTAATGCGCATTGACGTCATCCCACGTCATTATCTCCCAAATACAGCCGGTGCTCAAGCGAGCTCGAAATCGCCCAAAAATCGCCTTTGTGCGATCTACCTTCTCCGGCCACCTCCTCAAACACAGAGGACACCAAAACGATGGCCACAACTTGCTCTTCATTTTGTAATATTCATCTATTGATTTCAGGCCCCGCAGGGGCGTACATGAGCAGATCGGAAAACTGATCGGATTGTTGAGCTTCGAATTGGGTCTTTCAAATCCGGTAAAGAAAACAAAAATCCAAAATTACAGGGTTGTAGAGGAAGATGAGACGATTCTTTTGGTATATAGTACGTGATTTATCGTTGCCTGGAAAAAGTGTAGGATTGTGTCGAAGTTTTTGGCAGGAAAAAACGACGTCGACGATGGCTGGGGACGATGAACAATAACGTGGCATACGCATGTTCAACATGCGTGTTCCCAACCACGCATCTTGAACATGCGTGTTCAAGGTAGTGTTCACCGATGGTTTTTTCATTTTACAAAAGGCACGCGAGAAGGAAATGCGTATACAGACCACGCATGTGTGTGATGCGTGGTCCGTGGGTAAAAAGGGCGGACGGAAATGGAAACAGGTATTTTGGGCAGATGGAATGGAAATGTGGGTAGTTTGGTTTTTCACCCTACATTTTTCTGCTAAGACTAATCATATTATCTATATCTTATAACTAAAATTTTTCCTTTTTAGAAATATTATGACCAATATATATATAATTATTATCAAATAATATCATTTAAAAATTTAACTTACAAAATTCATATTTAAAAAATTCATTCAAATTATTGAAAAAATTATATAATAATAAAGAAAATCCGTGATTCGCACGGGTTTTAAGCTCGTTTAATTTAAAATATATAATAGTATATCGTGATTGATTTCAAATTAAAATTGTGATTTTTTAGTAAATATTTTTTGATTTATAAGATATGTATTTACGGATATGTTAAATTAAACCATTATCGTATTTAAATTAGAAATATTAACTTATTATAATTAATGTAAAAATGTAAATAAGGAAAATTTTTAATATAATATAATTAGTCTAAAATTTAGGAATTAGGTATGATTACAATAAAAAAATCTATCCATTTATAATATATTAAAAAAAAAAAAAATTGCTACATAGGACGGAGGACGGACTATAACTACAAACAACACAAACTACGACAACAACATACGCGTCTGAAATTATCTTAATCGACTTTGGTCTAACAAAGCGGCGAAAATCATCAATTTATCATAAACCCTAGGCTTGTCTCTACTTTCTTCTTCAACTTGTTGTGCCAAGATCTAATATTCCACGATCCAAAATCATGGTACGTAAAATCCTTCGTTACTGATTTAGTTCGATATATACTTTATTTTAAATTTCTCAAATGTGTACATATATGTGTATTGTTTTATTAGATGTTACAATTAAACCACACGAGATAACTCTCTGCAAAAGCAATTACGTACAGCTTAGAACAGCTTGAAACCAGTCTCCACAAATTGAATCTCAATGTCCCTCTTTTTGCTAGTTAACAAATTGCCTAAAACCAGCCCCTAATTATATTCAGTCGCGGTGTCTCTTGTTTCGGTATATCGTCTGCACCTAGATAGTAATCTCCAGGGCAGAATTTTATACGGGGTTTGTGTCGGATTCTGTTAAGCGAAAATAGCCTAAAATCAAACCCCATTACTAAGATATATTATTGTTATTTTGTTAAGATGAAGCAAAAAAAATTATATACCCAAATTTATGTTCTATACAAAATTAATTAATAGAGTTGTATTTATGTGTAGCCATGGCGTTCTTTATAAATAGTAACACAAATAGGTGCCTTCGCAGTTCGCTCGCATTGTTGTTTTATTCTTTGTTTGATATCCAAAGCAGTGCTGGTATACATATATAGTAATATACATATAAATGTTTACCCAACATCTTACATTCTGTTTGTTGGAAGGTGTACAACGACAAGTCCTTTATTATGGATTTGCAATTAGAGATTGTGGCTGACATTTTAACAAGAATTCCGATCAAGACAATAGTCCATTGCAGATGTGTATGCAAAACATGGCGCAGTTTACTCTCAGAACCTTATTTTATCAATCTGCAGCTACCAAGATCACCTGTTGGGCTCATAATTCACCAATCATACTACCCTCTTGAAACTGATATCCTTAAGCTGGGCGAACTAGGCGGAGAAACTGACCATCATGATATTCGTTATGATCCTCTAATGAGATTTGACCTAGGGCTAGGATTCAGTTATGATGGGTTGACATTATGTGATACAGTTAATGGGTTGGTATGTTTATGGAATTATTATACTTTTGTAGGTTATATATGCAATCCAATTACACGACAGTACATACTCATTCCAGATCAAAAGTACGAAAGATATAATAGTATTGTAACTCATGGCTTTGTATATGTTAAAGCCAGCAACGAGTACAAGGTTGTAAGCTTGTACATGGATACGAATACTGGCAACTCAGTGTGCAAGATATATACGCTTGGAAAAGGCATGTGGAGAAGTTTAGGACATCTTGCCTTCCCACTCATTAGTATTCAGAGTGGTATATATCTCAATGGCAATCTTCACTGGTTAACTAATTACCCGAAGGACACACCTAATGAAATGGTTTGTGCTTTCGATTTGGAAAAGGAGTTATTTCTTTTAACTAATGCTGCTCCTTGTGTTGTTGGGGCAAAGGTAAATAATAGAGTTAGGGACTTGGGTACATTAGGAGGGTGCTTGTGTATATCTGACAACACAGAATATTTTGAACTCTCCATTTGGGTGATGAAGGATTATGGAATGAAAGAAAGGTGGACCAAGGAAATCGTCATTCGAGATATACCTACTGATCTGCAATATGGGAATGTTCGTCCTCTAATATTTTTGGAAAGCGGGAGTATCTTAATGGTATGCGTCAATAGGTTCTTGTTCACTTATTGTCCTGAATATGGAACCTTGCAAATTATCGAGGATTGTCCCAAAAATGCATTTAATGCAGTGGTTTATGTCCCAAGCTTTATCAGACTCGAGAGTTTTATGTTGGAGAATGTTTTTGCTTTTTAGTTCATATAGGTACATTGCTTTCCAACTAATGAAATTATGTATTTAACTAGCTGCAAAATAAAGATCAGCTCTTTGATTAATAGTCCACAGCTGCCGTACTATGTTTCTTTGAATATATCGCATTTTTGGAAGATGACCTCCCCACGGTTCATTTTTCTTAGCAGGACTTTTGTTATGTTTCCATGTTTTTTCCCTCTAGACAAGTATCCTTGTTCTGCAAACAATTGTTAGATAGAAGTTCGTGCAGTTTGGAGAATATCTTAGAGATTGTTGCTAAGGACAAGTGCTTAGTACTGAACTTTTGTCTGCACTAAATAGTTTTGATAATTGGATACGTAAGTAAATTTATCTATAGGACTGTGTATTTGTGTTCACGGTGCACTGCATGTGCTGCTTTGTTTACCCGGCCTTCTTCGGGGAGCGTTTCTTAGGATTACACACAGTGCTCCCCGATTGCTCTACTTTCATATGCTATGGTTATATTTTTGTTGACAGCATATCCTGAATACAGAGACATCTTGTGATCAGTTTTGTAACATTTGTTATGCCTTTATTATACAAAGAATGTTTAATATACATAGGTATTCCAACAAGGTTCTCCGGGAAATAATATTTTTAACTTGTAAAGTGTGCATTAAAAGAAAAATATTATACATTACTCACTTTTCGATTTTTTTCTTCCACATATATAAATAAATAAATAAATAAATATATATATATATATATATATATATATATATATATATAGAGTTGCACTCCATGAAGAACACCTTATATAAAGAACAATAAAGAACACCTCATATTTAATTCAATATAAGAGTTCCGTCATGACACCCAATACAAAAAGTTCTTATTTTTTTTATCTTCTATCCATTTAGCAAAAAAAAAATTAAAATATTTTTTTTTTGGAAAATCACTGCTCATGATGATATCAGCAGTGACGTCATCATGAATAGTGATTTTTTTCAAAAAAAAAATTTTTTTTTCAAAATTTTTTTTGCTGGATGGATAGAAGATAAAAAATAAGAACTTTTTGTATTGGGTGCCCCTGGCGGGGCCAATGGATCTATTGGAATAATTGATTTTATAGTGTTCTTTATTGTTTGTTATATAAGAGTGTTCTGTATGGAGCAAAGGCCCATATATATATATATATATATATGGTCCTACTATACTACAAACTACAAACTAAACACTAATTCAATATTTCATGCTAATCTAATGATCAAACTAGGGTTACCCCAATACAAAAAGTGTTTAAAATAATTGGCTCCATTCAGCAAAAAAAAAATCACTGTTCACGTGATGACGTGGCAGTGGATTTCACTGGTTAACGGTGCTTCGCACCATCTCGCGCTTCGCGCCTTTATCATTCTAAAGTTGTAAGGAATTGCAATCAATGGTAAAGGCAATAGACGATTGACGGGTGTGTCGAGGGCCTGCGGCCCTCATGACTACCTAACTCATCCGTTTACTATCTTAAATGCTTCGCATTTCCACGGCAAGTTTTTTTTTTTTTTTTTTGGTGGATAGAGCCAATTATTTTAAGCATTTTTTATGAAAGTACCCTTGGCGGGAACCTTAGAATAAATGAAATATAATTAATCTAATGTTAGTTTGTAGTTTGTATTTAAGGATTGGTTTGTATTTGAGCAAAAACCTATATATATATATGAGGTGTTCTTTATTGTTTGTTATATAAGGTGTTTGCTATGGAGTGCAACTATATATATATATATATATATATATAGTTGCACTTCATAGCAAACATCTTATATAACAAACAATAAAGAACACCTCATATCTAATATAATTTAAGAGCTCCGTCATAGCACCCCACTACGCCATAAACGCTCAAATGCAACGCCCTGTTTAATGTTGCTTTAGGCCAAAAAAGCGTTGCATTAGACCAAATGCAACACCAGGGGGCGTTGCATTCGAGACCGTCTCGTTAGACCCAATAATCCAACGCTTTCTGGCATCTAATGTAACAGCAATAAGCGTTGCATCTGACATGTAATGCAACACCACAGCAAGCAAATGCAACACCAAAGAGGCGTTGCAATTGACATTAGACATAGTTACAATTCCACGTCACGAATGTGGGCCCCACAAGCATGCCACATCAGCAATGGGTCCAGCTAGCATGCCACGTCAGCAACAGTCCAGCTGGCATGCCACGTCAGTAATAGTACAGCTAGCATGCCACGTCAGCATGTAGGGCCCACGTGCCATGTCAGGGGTGGGTCCTGTCATGCCACGTCAGTAGTGGGTCCCACATGCCACATCAGTACGGGGTCCACGTGCCACGTCAACATAGGGTCCCACAACTATGTAATGCAACGCTTGTATTTGCTTTTTAAAACACTAGTATCTTATCAAAGGCAACACTATATTAACCAAATGCAACACTAAATTATCTAATGCAACATAGGAAATATCAAATGCAACGCTTTAATTAAAATTTCTGCAATATTATGTCTCTTACATAAAGAAACCCATCAAAATACATTCAAAGGCATTCAAAGCCATCCAAAACATTCAACTAGTTACAATCATCCACACCAACATCATACTAATACCTAATAAAACCATTACTAATACATCCAAAAGGAATCCAACATAATTCTAAACCAAGCACATACGATTAAGTCTAAATTAATGTGCACAAAGGCATTAATATGTTTGCTGTCACTGGATATAACGATGAGGAGAGAGCAGGCTGCTGTCGATTGCAGATTGATTAGCATCATGTTGCTTTTTTCGCTTCTTTCCTATAGAAATAGCAAGAATATTAGAATTCCAAAAGAATACGCAAAAACCAAACATCAAATTAGAGAGTTGGATCCACATGTCAAAAACTACCACTTGTAAATTCTTTAACTTTGTGTCATAATTATAGAACAATTAATGGCAGATCTGAAACAATTTCATGAGATCCTTCGGCCTCCAGTGAAAGTTTACTCACTGATTGAATCTTCATCTCGCCTCAATTGCAAGAACATTAACAAGGCACTGATTACCTTCCAAAGACCTTCCTATTGTAAATAAAATCCTTGCTCAGCAAGCAGTGCAGGTGAAAGAATAATAAGGCACTAAGCGAAAAGTAATGAAGTACGATTATACTTAAAAAGACTAGATTTAATAATACTATACCGAAGTAAATGTGCACAATATAGTATCATGGTTCAATAGTAAGGAAGACAGGGTACTTACTAGCATAGCATTTTAACTATATTCAACATTAAAAATAATGTGGCAACTTGAAATTGAATGTTTCAAGTATTCATCCAGAGCATACGTTCATTAGATAAAGAATCTAATGAGAGGATACATTGTCACTAACCTGCAACAAGCTCCTCACATATGGACTCCACTGTTCTTCCAATTTCTGAATCTGATGGAGCCAGTGCTTCAGCCGCAATAGCGAAGTCTAAAGCTTCTTTATGCTTTCTTAACTGCCCAACAGTAACAATAGAAAATAAGAAAGAACCCATACAATCGCCTTGAAAATTGAAAATTGCTAAAGTTACAAGTAGGTTATCTGTTTTATATATACAGGTAGTTACATCAACATAGATCCAATCTCGTGCCAATGCCCATCCAAGACTTCATTACAAGCTTCAATAGCATAATAACAGTTTGTCCCCTCTTTTAAAGATTTTTCTGCAATCTGGACTAATTTCCGGCACTTGTTGAGCTGCATTAAGACATTCTTCAGTGTCCAGCTAAGAAGACCAATGCAGGTTTTAAACAAAATACTACTATTGTTCAGCCTCAAATCACAGCAAAGGATAATTTTAATATAGATTCGAAGGAGGACACTGAACAATAGCTAGTATTACCTCAATATCTTGCACAAAAGCTCCCTCAGAAGAATTTCCAGCATCATGTGAAGCTGGAGTTTCAGATCCAGTTCTGTATCCACAAATAAAATAAAAAACATGTACATATCATACTAACTTCAGACTGAAGATCTATAAAACAATAGCAATCAGAAAATCATACACTGGAGCTGTGTTGACATTAGGAAAGGCACTAGGAAGTCCCACGCTTCCTGGAACAAATGCACTCGTAGTGTCTGCAGCAACATTCACAACAGGAGTAGCTGACTCAGAAATGGTGGTAAGGGGGGCACTGACAGGTGTAACAGGAACAGGGCTTGAAACTACCCCGATTGTTGTTGACGATGCGACATTAGCCACTTCGTTTGATGAGGGCTTGAAACTACCCCGATTGTTGTTGACGATGCGACATTAGCCACTTCGTTTGATTCACCTCCATCAAGTACAAGGATTCAGTACCTGTGCTTCATGATGGAACCTCAGCTGCTAATAAATATCTGGGAATCTTAAATCATAACAAACTGTCAAACCCAACATAATTATACACAAAGTGTTGTCAAATTAGTCTTTCTATTAAAACATAATTATACACAAAGTGTTGTCAAACTGTCAAGCAGAACGAAACAATAATTTAAATAAAAACATAATTATACACAAAGTGTTGTCAAATTAGTCTTTCTATTAACGGAATGAATACTAAAATTTGTTAAATTCTTTTACGGCTATCTGAAAACCCAACTCGGAAAATGAAAGCAGTAGCGAACTGAGATCTGAACAAAAACATTGAAAACAAGCTAAATTTGAGCTGAATAAGTGACTACTACACGAAACCGGAACAGAACAAAAAAAAACTCACCGATTAGAAGAAGAAATTGAAGCAGGTGAGGACGAAGCAACTACAACAAAACGTGATCTCAATTGACTCCACGACGAAGATGATATCGAAGACGAAGATAAATTCGACGAAGTTTTAATTCGCCGTAGGCCTTTCATTAATCTATTCTTACTAATTTTACTAATTTACATCAATAACCCCCACACACAGTACCAGCCACATCTTGAACCATATTTCCCTTGAACTAAAACCTGCAAAAACAAAAAGCCCATCACTTTTAACTTACTAAACATTTTGCTTCACACACACACACACACTGAAATAAAAAGACACATGGGGGAATGGGTGTAATAAACTGACAAAGCTGTTGGGTTCGACCAAAGACCGAGCATCCTTCCTCTTAAACATCAAATTCAACCCTAATTCTAGAAACTTAAATTGGGGGTTTTGTTGTTTTTAATATTCTAACAGATTGATGAATCTGGGGTTGTAATTAGAACACGAATTTGAAGTAGAGAGATAGAGAGAGAGAGAGAGAGAGAGAGAGAGAGAGAGACCGAGAGAGGGGTAATTGTCGAGACTCAGTGAGAGAATGAGTAGAGAGGGAGGCTAGGAGTAGTGTATTTGGGAGTATTTTGGGGGGAAGTTAGAATTTTTTAGGGAAAATTGAGGGCGCCCAATTTTAACCTAGTTTCCGCCCAAATTTTCATTACGCGCTGGTTGTGTGTGTCACGTGTGTTGTACTTTTATTGCATTTTTTTATTGTAAAATACAAATTTTTTCCATAATTAAAATATTTTATTTATTAAATTTTAAACTGAAAAATAAAATTAAAATGTATTGTCATTTTATATATCTTGATAATACATCTATTTTCCATAATTTTAAAAATAATTTAATGTTAAAAGAAATGTCTACTTTGACTGGTTTAATCGTTATAAAATCAAACAAAATACATCTAGCAAATTTCTTAAAAAATTTACCACATCCCTAAAATCGTCATATCTTGCCATCCGTACGTTTGGAACGTCGAAAAAATAATTTAAAAAAATAGATTCATCATTCGGGACACGACTGGTTAGAAGGAAAGGCTACTTTGACCGGTTTGACCGTTATAAAACCAAACCAAATACATCTAGCAAATTTTTTAAAAAATTAGCACATCCCTAAAATAGTCATATCTTGACATCCATAAGATTGGAACGTCGAAAAAATAATTTAAAAAAATAGATTCATCATTCGGGACAAGACTAGTTAGAAGGAAAGGCTACTTTGACCGGTTTGACCGTTATAAAACCAAACCAAATACATCTAGCAAATTTTTTAAAAAATTACCACATCCCTAAAACAGTCATATCTTGACATCCGTAAGATTGAAACGTCGAAAAAATAATTAAAAAAAATAGATTCATCATTCGGGACAAGACTAGTTAGAAGGAAAGGCTACTTTGACCGGTTTGACCGTTTAAAAACAAAACCCAATACATCTAGCAAATTTTTTAAAAAATTACCACTTCGCTAAAATAGTCATATCTTGACATCCGTACGATTGGAACGTCACAAAAAAAAATTTTAAAAAATAGTTTCATCATTCGGGACAAGACTATTTAAAAGGGAAGTCTACGTTGATCGGTTTGACCGTTATAAAACCAAACCAAATACATCTAGCAATTTTTTTAAAAATTTACCACTTCACTAAAACCGTTATATCTTGACATCCGTACGATTGGAACGTCGAAAAAAAGATTTTAAAAAATAGTTTCATCATTCGGGACAAGACTATTTAAAAGGGAAGTCTACGTTGACCGGTTTGACCGTTATAAAACCAAACCAAATACATCTAGCAAATTTTTTAAAAATTTACCACTTCACTAAAACCGTTATATCTTGACATCCGTAAGATTGGAACGTCGAAAAAAAGATTTTAAAAAATAGTTTCATCATTCGGGACAAGACTATTTAAAAGGGAAGTCTACGTTGACCGGTTTGACCGTTATAAAACCAAACCAAATACATCTAGCAAATTTTTTAAAAATTTACCACTTCACTAAAACCGTTATATCTTGACATCCGTACGATTGGAACGTCGAAAAAAAGATTTTAAAAAATAGTTTCATCATTCGGGACAAGACTATTTAAAAGGGAAGTCTACGTTGACCGGTTTGACCGTTATAAAACCAAACCAAATACATCTAGCAAATTTTTTAAAAATTTACCACTTCACTAAAACCGTTATATCTTGACATCCGTACGATTGGAACGTCGAAAAAAAGATTTTAAAAAATAGTTTCATCATTCGGGACAAGACTATTTAAAAGGGAAGTCTACGTTGACCGGTTTGACCGTTATAAAACCAAACCAAATACATCTAGCAAATTTTTTCAAAATTTACCACTTCACTAAAACCGTTATATCTTGACATCCGTACGATTGGAACGTCGAAAAAAAGATTTTAAAAAATAGTTTCACCATTCCGGTAAGAGCAGCAGTTAACGTAACACTTCAAAACATCAAATGCAACGCTTTTTTCTCCTAATGCAACGCTTCTGCCACGTCAGCGAATGCCACGTCAGCAAATGTGGGCCCCATACCTGCCACGTCAACAATTGTGGGCCCCACACCTACCACGTCAGCATCTGTGGACCACCTGCCACGCCACCCTTGTGGGCCCCACACTGCCACGTCACCCTTAGTGGGCCCCACAGCTGCCATGTCAGACTTTATTAATATTAAAAATACCTAATGCAACGCTTTTATATAGCAAATGCAACGCTTTTTACACCTAATGCAACGCTTCTGCCATGTCAGCGAATGCCATGTCAGCAATGTGGGCCCACACCTGCCACGTCAGCAATTGTGGGCCCCACACCTACCACGTCAGCATCTGTGGGCCTCCTGCCACGTCACCCTTGTGGGCCCCACACTGCCACGTCACCCTTGGTGGGCCCCACAGCTGCCACGGCAGACTTTATTAATATTAAAAAATAGCTAATGCAACGCTTTTATATAGCAAATGCAACGCTTTTTTCATCTAATGCAACGCTTCTGCCACGTCAGCAAATGTGGGCCCCACACCTGCCACGTCAGCAATTGTGGGCCCCACACCTGCCACGTCAGCATCTCTGACCTTCTGCCACGTCATCCTTGTGGGCCCCACACTGCCACGTCACCCAGGTGGGTCCCACAACAGCCACGTCAGCGTTTATTAAAATTAAAAATTAACTAATGCAACGCTTTTATATAGCAAATGCAACGCCTTTTTCACCTAATGCAACGCTTCTGCCACGTCAGCAAATGCCACGTCAGCAAATGTGGGCCCCACATATGCCACATCAGCAATTGTGGGCCCCACACTTGCCACGTCAGCAAATGCCACGTCAGCAAATGTGGGCCCCACTGCTGCCACATCAGCATTTTTTAAAATTAAAAAATATCTAATGCAACGCCAGCTCTTAGTGTTGCATTATGTGAAACACCGTGGATCAAATGCAACGCTAATTATGTGTAATGCAACACCAGTTCAAGTTCTGTTTCATTAGAGCCAAAATTTCATACCTAACAGAACACTTTCAGTGAAACACTAGATAAAAGCATTGCATATGAGCATTTATGGCGTAGTGCCCAATACAAAAAGTTGTTATTTTTTTTACTCTCTAGCAAACTAGAAAAAAAAATTTGAAAATTTACTGTTCATTGATGACGTCATCAGTGACGTTATCAGTGAACAATAATTTTCAATTTTTTTTTTGCAGACTTGATAGAGGGTAAAAAAATAACAACTTTTTTGTATTGGGTGCCCCTGGCGGGACCAAAGGATGTAATAGATCTAAGGTGTTCTTTGTTGTTTGTTATATAAGAGTGTTCTGTATGGAGCAAAGGTCTATATATATATATATATATATATATATATTTTAAATGTCATATTATACATCTGCAGTAATTGAAATATTGCACATTGCCAGATACAAGTGAACAACTAAGCGAGAACCAGCTGGTCTTACAGCTTAGACAATTGATCCCCTACATTCACCATATGTTTTAGCTATGTAGGTTTTACACCGCCTTTAGATATCGTAAAGTATGTTGTAAACTTCCAGGACAATCATATCAAACACCGCAAAGTCCAATTCAGGTTGTGCCCATGATGCAGATAGGTTACCATGCATATTCAACAGCTAATCTGGCTGCTACAAGAAATAAAAAGTTCACGGAGAGATTAGCAAATTTCTTTCTAGTCATACAAGATATCAACAGGTGGAGTATTCCCTCGCTTTTTAAGCAATAAACAAATGCCTATACATGGAGTCAAGGACCGTATTTTGATGGCTAGGTTTACAAACACAATCATAAGTAGTTAGAATTGAAATTGCAGGAAGTATTTGTCTAAACCTATTAATAATATCATACAAAAACACTTCATCTGACCCAAATCATGCCTTATGGTGTAAAACAGAAAACACATTACACATACAGCACAAAAAAAAACCATAGTTTCATCTATATTTATTACAGATCCCTGTATCCCTGGAGGAGTAAGAAATTGTCCTATTTATTACAGTAATATCAACGAAGTACATTATCAGTGCAGCAGTTCAGTAACATTAATATAGACATATAGTATCCTCATGGATGTTTGCCTAAACAAATCATGTTCCTTGAAACTTGATACAAGGGGAACATGGCAAGGTATTACACAACACACCAGATCTACAGGATTATCTATTGGAGAACATAAAAAAATTCTTTGAAGTGTAGTAGTAGGAATCCCCTCAACTTGCCTGCATATAATTTGGCTCTGCATATAGGATTACTTGGTGATTTTCGTTAGTGGGAAGCCATGCGAATTGGGACTCTTGCATAGCACCAATCATCAGAGACGAATGCATCCCAGTTTGGTACTGCTGCAATGCAACATTTAGAAAAAAAAAGATTATATTCAACCACACTGTCAGCATGTGAGGGTGAGAGTGATCTAAATTAATTGAAATTTAACACCCTTTATTTTACCTGATTACTGCAATCTAGCGGCAAAATCTGGTGAGATCTAATGTTTACAATACACCAAGAAGTAATATGCGCATGAGTAATAAACAGCCAGTCCTCCAAAGGCATAATACACATAGGAAGTGTGAAAATTATCTACATCCTAAACATAGATAACTTTCTAAGATCTGTATTGCTGCTGCATAATGCACATAATTGGACTTAGGTTTTGTGTTTAGCCTTAGAACGCAAAAGGCATTGGTTCCATAGTTTAGTAGCCCTTTATGTTTGAGTGTTCCTACTGAACATATCATACCTTATGAATACGAATCTGGCTAAGGGATTCATTTAGTGATTCTTCCATCTGCCTAAGATGTTCAATATTGTCGGTCTTATCTGGATCACTCCAGTAGCTGAAACACATAGCAATAACATAATTAAGGTAAATCAATTTCAATTTTAGAAGCAAAATTATAACATTAGTTTAGGCTTGTTAAAATTCATCAAAAAATCAGAATGATGCGTTGAGCAACAAGTACTCCCTCAGTCCCAGTGTCAAACATCATAACAACATTGCTGGAACAGATATTGCATTTATTACTTCTTATAAGAGGTAATAAGTACCTGAATAGGTACTCATTGGCCAGGCACTTCTTACCTCTTATGAGAGGCAAGAAAAGAGAAACCAAACAGGATCCATTTCTTTACAAGTATTTGATAATATACTTTTACCACCAAACCCTCACACAATCTATTTGGGAACTGAGAAAGTGTTGTAGAAGAATACAAGAATTTTCAAGAGAGTAATGCACATGTGGTTGTACACATAACACTTGTATAGAGAATCAAAGATTAGTGTAGGGGGGAGCAATGGGAGCTGTAGAAAGTAGAGAACAATCTTTTAGAACAAAAGGTCATAAGGATGATACAGAAGTAAAATGTGATGTTAATGACAGATTTCCATAAATATTAATACCTAATTTCCTTTTAGTATGCCTAAAAGTATTGTCTTTCTTTCTGTTGAGGAAAAAAGTAGTGTCTTTCTGTTTTTGCTTATCTTTAATTTGAGAAGTAGTCTGGAATGTAGTTCTTATGCACTTAACCAGTTCATTTTTTAAAATATGGAATAACCATCAGAGGTATAGATATGCAGATCCCTCTATTATCTATTTTAAACAAAACTAAAGAGAAAAAAAACTTCTGAATGATGATTTTTAGATACAAACTCAAGTTCTTTGCTACTGGCATACAGTTCCAGTTGCGAGAATATAAAGTAAAAAATGCAGTTCTGTAAAAGCCTTTACTATACCAGTCATGTATAATCAAATTTCATAACAAATAGTAAGTATGTACTACAATATTATTATGTACTACTCATATCAGTTATGAAACAAAATAAAAAGAATTCAAAAATGTACTTCTACTTCAAATTAAACCTTAATCTCTTATGCACATCCTGTTGTAAAATATTAACAAAAAACAGCAAACAAAATAAAAGTCTGGGAATTTCAGTTTACAAAATTGACAAATCTTAACAAGCAAAATAACAAACAGATTGCAAGCAACAAAGTATAATGTATCCAATTAAATTGAGAGGGTTTAGCGAGTGGCCTGGTGAGGCGTGTGAAAACACTGCCCTAAGGAAACGTGCCCCTTCTCGTGCAAGGTTTTTCGGCAACTCTTTAGCGATACAACACCCAATTCAATTCTTCCTTTCTCGTGCACGAACGATCAAGGATGTCAACAAGGATTTTCCGATGCTCCAAATAACACCCAAAATATATCAATTATATAATTGTGTAAACCCCTAATTTATATTTGTATTTAGATGGTTGCACAAATAAGTAATGAAGAAAAGTGGAGAGGTATTGCTGCTACAGAGACTGAAAGAGACTGAAAGAGAAAGACAGTTGAATGAGTTTTGCCGTGTATATATGATTGTTTTTTTTGGATCACTTTACAAGCCTGTATATATAGGTAATTGGACAGCAACGACAACAAGCCTATATTAAAAGATAATATTTGGTATTTAAGATAATAGAAGTAACGTAAAAGCAACGGATGGAAAAACAACGGGTGAAAATATATTTTTGACTATTAAGATTTTATTTATTGCATATGTATATTTGATAAGGAATAAAAATAATAAGGTAAATAGATTTTAAAATTTTATTTTTTAATAAAATATCCAACAATCCCCACCCAAAAAATAAAATTTAATAAAAGAAATAATCTAACAAATATAGTATGGAGATTATTTTTTTATGTATTCAATACGGGTAGCTTCCGGCTTGGAACCCGCACCTAGTGACATTTGTCGCAGTTTGAAGAAACTAAGTGGACTACGCCTGGAACTTGAATCTTTTAACCAAACATTGACAAAAGCACACATAATACGGAAAAACAATTGTTAAGGCTTGCGCTATAATGGCCATGCGCAATGACCGACTCATGAGAGTTTTAGAGATTAACCCATACCTCATAGTTGCGGCCACACAACTGCTCTCACGTAGGTAAGTCCTCAAAGGTACTAGTGAACGGGGAAGTACCTTGAAAATTTTGCCTTAAGACTTATTAAGAGTGTAAACACTCAACCTTACCGTTCACTATATGAGCACTTCATCATCATAGGAATGGGGAAGAAGAATGTATCAGTGTACATCTTCTAAGGATTGTAACTCTATATATTGAAGGCTCTCACGATATCATCTGTCCAGCTTGTTTCTACCCTTGGAACTTATAAAACAAGTAGGGTTGCCACTGTCGATGATGCAATATCATGGGCTTAGCCCCATTCCCCTCGATGAATCTAGGATCTTTTTCCTAGATAGACCCTTCGTCAAAGGATCAGATAAATTTTCTTCGGATCTCAAAAAATTTAGGACCACATTGTCTCTCATCAAGCGCTTGATCGATTTGTATCGTATCTGCAGATGCCTATTCAACTTCACATTAACAGTTTCCTATTCCAATAAGTCAAGCACAGCTCTAGAATCACAATGTACATGAACTGGTGGAACAGTTTTAAACAAAAACGATAAGTCAAGTATCAAATTACGAAGCCATTCAGCTTCTATACATGTAGTATCAACAGCAATTAACTCAGCATCAGAAGTACTTCTAGCAATTATAGTTTGTTTTACAGAACCCCAAGATATAGCACCATCACCTAACATGAATATAAAACCAGAAGTAGATTTTACTTGATGTGAATCTGTTACCCAATTTGCATCAGAATATCCTTCTAACAAATCAGGAAAACCATTATATATAAGTGAATAATCTATGGTGCCTTTTAAATACTTAAGTACTCTCTCTAAAGCTGTCCAATGTTTTTGATTTGGGTTACTCGTGTATCTACTAAGTCTTCCTACAGCATAAGATATGTCAGGTCTCGTTCTATTTGAGATGTAAAGAAGGGAACCTATTATTTGAGAGTATTTATGTTGTGAGATGGGGTTGCCCTTATTTTTACTAAGAGTTATGCTAGGGTCATAAGGTGTAGAGACAGGTTTGCAATCCATATAATTATATTTTTTAAGCATTTTCTCAATTGAATGACTTAAAGATATGTGAATTCCCTTTTCACTTCTAAATATTTTCATTCCCAAAATTACATTTGCCTCGCCTAAATCTTTCATATCAAAATTTCTAGAAAGATAATTCTTAACATCAACAATGTAGGACATAGATCTACTAAAAATCAAAATATCATCCACATATATGCAAATAATGATATAATCATCACCAATCACTTTATAATATAAACATTTATCAAATTCATTCGAAACAAATCCATATTCAGTTATCACACAATGAAATTTTTTAAACCAATCTTTAGAGGCTTGCCTTAAACCATATGTAGATTTTATTAATCTACATACTTTGTTTTCTTGTCCTTTAACTATGAAACCTTCGGGTTGATCCATATAAATTTCTTCTTCTAAATCACCATTTAAGAAAGCTGTTTTAACATCCATTTGGTGAATATGTAATTTATAAATTTAAGCTAAGGCCAAAAGAGTCCTAATAGTGGTTATTCTAGCTACAGGGGAATATGTATCAAAATAATCAATTCCTTTCTTTTGTGTATATCCTTTAGCAACTAATCTAGCTTTATATTTATCTACAGATCCATCGGGTCTTAATTTTTTCTTAAAAATCCATCTACACCCTACCGTTTTTAAACCTTGAGGTAAGCTAGTTAAATACCAAGAGTTATTCTCTAAAATGGATTTCATTTCACTATCTATGGCTTCTTTCCAAAAAGGAGCATCTGGTGAAGACATAGCTTCCGCATAAGAAGATGGTTCACCTTCAGCTAAATAAACAAGAAAGTCATCTCCAAAATCTTTTTCTATCCTACCTCTTTTACTTCTTCTAGGTTCATCTAAAGATGTTGATGTACTAGGAATGTTCAATATAGAATTAGAACTAGAGCTATCAAGTTGTTTTGGTATCCTAGTTTTGTACGGAAAAATATCCTCAAAATAGGTTGCGTCTCTAGCTTCGATAATAGTATTAGTGGAGATATCGGGATTATCAGAATTAATTACAAGAAACCTATTAGTTGTACCTTGAGTATACCCAACAAAAATAGCATCTACCGTTTTTGATCCTAATTTTCTTTTCTTTGGTTCCGGAATTCCAACTTTAGCTAAACAACCCCAAACTTTAAAATAATCAAGTTTTAGACTTTTCTTTTTCCAATATTCATAAGGTGTAATATTAGTAGTCTTATTAGGAATTCTATTTAACACATAACAAGCAGTGAGCAATGCTTCACCCCAAAGATTTTCGGGAGCACCATAACTAACAAGCATACAATTTATCATATCTAATAAAGTCCTATTTTTCCTCTCGGCAACTCCATTAGATTGTGGGGTGTAAGGGGCCGTTACTTCGTGAATTATTCCATGTTCTCGACAAAATTGAGTAAAGTTATTATCCATATATTCTCCACCTCTATCGGATCTAATTATTTTAATATCTTTACTGGTTTGTTTTTCAACCTCGGCTTTATAAGTCTTAAAACAACCTAGAACCTCGTCTTTAGTTTTAAGAAGGTCTACATAGCAATACTTAGAGTAATCATCTATAAAAGTCACAAAGTATCTTCTACCGCCCCTAGTAAGAACCTTACCATTATCACACACATCACTATGAATTAAATCTAATAAGGAAGAGTCCCTAGTTATATTAGAGAAAGCCTTCTTAGTATGTTTGCATTGTGCACATATTTCACATTTAGATCTTTCTTTAATATTATGATTAGGAAGTAAACCTTTATTAATCATTCTTTGTATTGTGCCATAATTTACATGTCCAAGTCTTTCATGCCATAAAGATGAATTTTCAGTATTTAAGATAGTTGGAGAGATTTCTTTATTAATAATACTTGGAGAAACATCCAATTTTATTAATCCTTCACTTACATAACCTTTTCCAATAAATACATTATTCTTGGAAATTACAACTTTATTTGAATCCATAACAATGCGATAGCCTACACTAATAAGAATTGAACCACTAATGAGATTTCTCCTTATTGTAGGTACATGAAGAACATTATTGAGAACTAAAACTTTTCCGGATGTAAATTCTAAATTTATTCTTCCTCTTCCAATGACTTTAGCTAACGAATCATTTCCAAGAACTACATCTCCTCCACTTGATTCCTGATAATTAGAAAACCAAGAGTGTTCATTACACACATGAGTATTAGCACCCGAATCTAACCACCAATCATTAGAATTATAGGTTGTCATATTTATTAAAGGGATAGAATTTTCTAACCTAAAAGAATTATTAGAAGGAGTTCCCTCGATCATGTTGACTTGATGCTTTGGAGCAGATTTCGACCGATTATTGGCTTGAGTTGGTTGAGTTTTCTTGTAGAAGCATTGAGCGGCTAGATGATTTGTTTTACCACAAACATAGCAATGTCTTTGATTGTTTTTAAAACCACCATTTGTCCTAGGAGGATTTCGATTTTGATTTTGAGAAAAGTTTGAGGGGCCTTTATTATGAAATTTGTTCCCACTATTTTTGAAATTTTTATTTTTGGGTTTAAAGAAAGGTTTGCGGTGATTTGGATTTTTGGATTCCTCGGTAAGATTGACTTTGGGAGAAATTTCATTTTTAGACTTCTCGTTTTGCCTATTTTCATTTTCAATACGGACTTTCACAATGGCATTATTAAGAGTGAGTGAATATTGGTTGTGACGAAGCTCTCTAGCAAAATCGGACCAACTAGGAGGGAGTTTATCAATAAGATTTAAGACTTTGAATTCGTCGGAAAATTTAGAACCCTTGGATTCGAGATATCTAATATGATCTTGAAAAGTGTGGAGTTGATCACCTATGGATTTATCATCTACCATTTTGAAATTATAAAAAGATGATGCACTAAACCTATGGATGCCCACATCATCAAATCCATATTCGGTTTCTAAGGCTTCCCATAATTCTTTGGCCGAATCAAATTCACAATATATATCATATAAGGTGTCGGACAAGGCACTAAGAATCCTATTAAGGCAAAGGTAATCTTGATCTTTAGTAGGCTTAGTAGGAGTAGAAGATGCCGGTGTTGTGGTTTCTTTTTGTGTAGTTGGAGTTGGAGTTTTATTAATACTTTCATATTCCAAAACACTCATAAGGCCTAAAATGGTCAACCAAAACTTCATTTGTTTTTGCCAACGCCTAAAGTTCAAGCCGCTAAATTTCTCGGGTTTAGCCGAACGAATATCATCTCTTGTATCCGCCATAGCAATAAGTTAACTGTATTTGAATAAATTTACCAAATCTTAAAATAGAACAAACAGAATGTTATTCAATCAAAGCCAAATGAGATGCAATCTGTCATGTGACTCAACAAAACCAACAGGATATTATTCCTACTTCAATTAATTTCAAGTACTAAACAATTAAACTAACCAATTTTCTATTTGGTTATTACTAGCCAAAACAAAACAGGATCCGTGCAACTTATTTTGGGTAATACAAGATCAACAGGATAATATATGTGTGTTTGTTTGCTTTTTTTTTTAACTTAAGCCTATGTAATTTCACCAGGTTAAAGGCAGTTCATTAAATTGAAATAATAAACCGGTGCCAATCACACACCACACTAAGATACATACACAACGACTAAGAAATTATACACACGTTTCCTTAGATTGTTGTAAAAAATTAACAAAAAACAGCAAACAAAATAAAAGTCTGGGAATTTCAGTTTACAAAATTGACAAATCTTAACAAGCAAAATAACAAACAGATTGCAAGCAACAAAGTATAATGTATCCAATTAAATTGAGAGGGTTTAGAGAGTGGCCTGGTGAGGCGTGTGAAAACACTGTCCTAAGGAAATGTGCCCCTTCTCGTGCAAGGTTTTTCGGCAACTCCTTAGCGGTACAACACCCAATTCAATTCTTCCTTTCTCGTGCACGAACGATCAAGGATGTCAACAAGGATTTTCCGATGCTCCAAATAACACCCAAAATATATCAATTATATAATTGTGTAAACCCATAATTTATATTTGTATGTAGATGGTTGCACAAATAAGTAATGAAGAAAAGTGGAGAGGTATTGCTGCTACAGAGACTGAAAGAGAAAGACAATAGAATGAGTTTTGCCGTGTATATATGATTGTTTTTTTTGGATCACTTTACAAGCCTGTATATATAGGTAATTGGACAGCAACGGCAACAAGCCTATATTAAAAGATAATATTTGGTATTTAAGATAATAGAAGTAACGTAAAAGCAACGGATGGAAAAACAATGGGTGAAAATATATTTTTGACTATTAAGATTTTATTTATTGCATATGTATATTTGATAAGGAATAAAAATAATAAGGTAAATAGATTTTAAAATTTTATTTTTTAATAAAATATCCAACACATCCGCCACTTGAGCTCGCAACATACTTGCATGGTTGTTCAGTTCCTATAGCCAAAACAAGACAACAGAACATATTATTCGCTATATAATTTAATGAGACAACTCTTAACAAATATTGTAAGTTGTAACATTATTAATCAAGATTAGGAGAACTTAGTCATGATGTATAATGCTGACTACCTCAATCGACTGATTACTGCAAAAAGAGGAATTTGGAGAGGGGGATAAAGGGTGTTAGATAAATGACGGAACTCATAAAATATGTATATAAGCTTGTAGACAAGAAGAGAATAACCATATGGCATATACCTTGAACACAAAAAATCATCAAGGTTTGCACCATGATCAAGCTTCTTAAAAGTTTTTCGTAAAACCTGTAATCTCAAGACAGCACAAAAACAATCAGTCTTTTACATATGTAAACAGAAATAAAAGAAAATAGAAGAAATGTGTGAGGTTAACATACTTCGAGGCTCTCCAATTTTGTTGGAAACGTGTATGGGCTCTTACACCAAATATATATAATATATATATAAGAAGAAATTACAATTTCTTTTTTCTTTCACACAACTCACACAAGAGCTTCAGCTCTTTCTCTCTTCAGTTGGTATGTGTTGTATTACAAGCTTGTTGGGTGTCTTATTTATAGGCTATAAAAACTAAAATATACATCATGCCTTACAACACCTATTTTTAATTTCAAGCCTACATATTTGACTAGCATAACATGCAACCTAACATATTTTGTAGAATCAAACTTGACAACCCAGCTATGTTATTTGACCTTGATGCATGAAGAGGAAAGTTTGATTTTGATTTCTAACACTCCCCCTCAAACTCGACTTTTCATTCCAAGCTTCTCTTTCATTTTATGGAACACCTCTGGCTTCAATGGCTTCGTGAAAATATCTGCTAAATTGTCTTCAGTCCTGCAGTGTACCAGCTCCACGATTTTATCGTTCACCTGCTCTCGTATGAAATGATATTTAATATTGATGTGCTTGCTTCGACTATGTGACACTGGATTCTTTGCAAGTGAGATAGCATATTTGTTATCCACGTATATAGTAACCGGATCGTCCTTTGCGAGATTTAACTCGCTCAATATGTAGCCTAGCCACATAGCTTGACATGCGCACGCTGTTGCTGCAATATACTCCGCCTCACATGTTGAGAGAGCAACTATCTGTTGCTTCTTTGATGACCATGAAAATATCGCTGAACCGATATGAAAAGCATATCCTGAAGTGCTTTTCCCGTCATCCAAATCTCCACCATAATCACTGTCTGAGTAGCTAACTAATTTTGAATCTTGAGAATGCGTGTAAAATAGACCATGATCAAGTGTACCTTTAATGTACCTCAAAATTCTTTTAGCTGCCATGAAGTGATCTTGCTTCGGCTTCTCTATGTACCTATTAACCAGTCCAACTGCATAAATAATATCCGGGCGAGTGAAAGTTAGGTACCTCAGACTTCCAACCAAACTTTTGAACAATGTCGGATTTACCGACTCTCTCGTTGAATCATTTCTGAGCTTTATGCTCGTTTCTGCAGGCGTGCTCACCGACTTGCATTCTTCCATTCTGAACTTGCTTAAAATCTGCTCGGCATATTTTTTTTGAGACATAAAAATCCCATCTTTGCTTTGCTTCACCTCGACTCCAAGAAAGTATGACATTTGACCAATATCTGTCATCTCAAATTCGTTAGTCATGACTTTCTTAAAATCATCAAACATACCAGGGTTGTTTCCGGTAAAGATCATGTCATCCACGTATAAGCACACGATCATAATATCTCCCCCTGAATTTGTTTTGGTGTAGAGTGCATGCTCGTATGGACTCTTCACAAAACCATTCTTCTGAAAGTATTCATCAACCCTTGTGTTCCATGCTCTCGGGGCTTGCTTCAACCCGTACAGTGCTTTCTTTAGTCTGTAGACTTTATTTTCTTGGCCTTTCTGAACATATCCGGGTGGTTGCTCGATGTAGACTTCTTCTTCAAGATAACCATTTAGGAATGCGGACTTCACATCCATCTGGTAGATCTTCCACTGGTTCTGAGCTGCAATTGCTGTAAGAAGTCTTATGGTATCAACTCTTGCAACTGGAGCAAATACCTCATCATAGTCAATCCCGTATCTTTGCTTGTAGCCTTTAGCCACTAGCCTTGTCTTGTATTTTTCCACTTCTCCATCTTGATTGGTCTTTGTCTTGTAGACCCATTTCACAGCAATTGGTATGTGTCCTTCTGGAAGACTTGTAAGCTCCCAAGTATCATTCTTCTTGATTGCACCAATTTCTTCATCCATGGCTTTGTTCCATTTGCTTTCTTCAGAAGCTTCCTCAAATGTAACTGGATCACATTCAGCCATCAAAAAAAATAAAGAATAATCAAAGGATGTTTGTACCGGACTTGTCGCCTCATATATATTATCCAGACTCCGCATTTTTCTTGGTGCTCCCCCTGAACTGCTGCTATTGCTGCTTCCTGAACTCGATGGTGTTGAAGCAAGAGTTTATTGATTCGGACTTTGTGGAGGAGTTGGATCATCATCTCCGCCCTCTTCAATGTTGGGGACATCACCATCATCATCATCATCATTAAAGAACAAGCCTGCAACTTTTCTTTCATTCTCGCTCCATCTCCAGTAATCAGATTCATCGAACTCAACATCTTGAGAAATGATTAATTTCTTCGTGAGGGGATTATAGAGTCTGTACGCCTTGCTCCTTTTGTCATATCCTATAAAGATGCACTTCTCGCCTTTATCATCAAACTTCTTTCTTTTCTGATCGGGAACATGGGCATATGCAATACACCCAAATATTCTGAGATGCCCAACTGATGGTTTACTACCACTCCATCCTTCAATTGGAGTTTTGTTTCTGACACTTTTAGTTGGACAACGATTCAACAAATAAACTGCACATAGAACGGCTTCAGCCCAAAAAGTTCTCGGCATATGCTTTGCTTTCCATGCTCCTTGCCATGTCTAGAATGGTGCGATTCTTCCTCTCTGCAACACCATTTTGTTGTGGAGTGTATGCCGTTGTCAATTGATGATTGATTCCATGTGCCCTACAAAAACTTCTGAACAAGTTTGAAGTGTACTCGCCTCCTATGTCTGATCGGAGTACCTTCAAATAATGACCACTCTGTTTTTCTGCCAAAGCTTTGAACTCCTTGAATTTATCAAGTACCTCCGCATTTTCTTTAATGATATACACCCAACTTTTCCTATTAAAATCATCAATAAAAGTTAGGTAATACCTATTTCCGCCAAATGATGCAATATCAAATGGACCAGCAATATTAGTGTGAACAATCTCCAATGGCCTTCTAGCTCGCCATGATTTTCCAACTGGAAAGCTTTGTCGATGTTGCTTTCCTTTGACACATGCTTCACACAAATTTTCTGGTTTATTGATTTCTGGCAAACCGTCCACCATCTTTGTTTTTGACAATAGTTTCAATCCAGAAAATCCCAGATGACCAAACCTCAAGTGCCATAACCACGAGTTATTTTTAATGACCGACTTCAAGCACTTCTGCACACCCATCTGCATATCAAGAGTGAAGAGACGATTCTTTGACATCTCCATGTTTGCAATTAATTATCGAATCTGATTTCTGATGATCAGAGAATTATCCTGCATCTGAATATTATATCCCTTTTCCACAAGTTGGCCAAGACTGATGATATTACTTTTCAAAGCAGGTATATAATAAACATCATTTATATACTTCTTATCACCTTTCTTTGACACAATCGTAACCGTGCCTTTTCCTTTTACTGGAATCTTGGATGAGTCACCAAAAGTAACTTCTCCACTGATGGTGCTATCTATCTCCGTAAATAATTCCTTATGGCCACACATGTGGTTGCTGGCTCCTGAATCAAGATACCAGGTATTTTTCTTACCATCTTCATCTCCTTTGTATGTAAGGAACATAGCAGACCCCACATCTTTGTCTTCTTTTGCTGCAGCAAAATGACTTCTTTCTTCCACTTTTGGAGATCTACATTCGTAACTGAAGTGACCAAATTTATTACAATTATAACATTGAAATTGAGACTTATCACCTCTTTGTTGGAATCCTCCTCTTCCTCGGCCTCTAAAATTTTGACCACGACCAAATGGTTGATAGCCTTCATTATTCTGGCCTCTATTGAACGTCTGTCTTCCACGTCCTTGTCCACCTCGGTAGCCACCTCTATAGCCACCTCTGCCACGTGAAGAACTGCTACTGCCAGAACTGTCACCGATGGATACTTTACTTTGCAACGCCTTCTCCAAATGGCTTGCATCACCATATTGATTCATCCGCTGCTCATGCGCTTGAAGTGAACCAACTAGCTCATCAATAGAAATCGTGGACAAGTCTTTCGACTCCTCGATAGCAGTAACAACATAATCAAATTTTCTTGTTAGCGAGCGGAGCAATTTTCCATGACCCGAACATCATCGAGACTTTCACCATTTCTTTTCATTTCGTTTGTCACCGTTTTCAAACGCGTAACATATTCACTAATATTCTCTGAAGTCTTCATTTTGATATTTTCAAACTCGCCACGAAGAACTTGGAGCCGTACCTTTTTCACTTTGTCGACACCTTGGAATGATTTTTGTAAAATCTCCCAAGCCTTTTTTGCTGTCTTTGCATTTGAAATTTTTTCGAAGGTGGATTCGTCGACACCTTGAAAAATTATGTATAACGTCTTGTTGTCTTTTTTCCGAAATTCTTTTAACGCCATCTTCTCGGCATTAGAAAGTGCTGCTTCAGCGGTAGCATCTTCGGGCTCGCTATAGCCGCTTTCAACGATATCCCAATTATCGTACGAACCGAGTAACACCTTCATTTGGATACTCCAGTTTCCATAATTTGTAGCCGTCAACTTTGGAAAATTTTGTTGCACCATATTTGCCATTTTTTTTCAAAAAATATTCTTTCACAGTATAAGTGAACAGTACCGTATGTATGAACAGTGCCGTATGAACAGTATCGTATGATTAGTACCGTATGAACAGTGTCGTGTGAATAGTACCGTATGAACAGTGTCGTATGAATAGTACCGTATGAATAAAACTGTATGAACAGTACCGTATGAATAGTACTTCGTATTCTACAGCGTGAACAGTGTTTTCCGGCAGAAATATTGACCGGAAAATTTTTCAAGAAATTTGCAAATTTCTTTTCCGAACGAAACCTTAGCTCTGATGCCACTTGTTGGAAACGTGTATGGCCTCTTATACCAAATATATAATATATATAAGAAGAAATTACAATTTCTTTTTTCTCTCACACAAGAGCTTCAGCTCTTTCTCTCTTCAGTTGGTATGTGTTGTATTACAAGCTTGCTGGGTGTCTTATTTATAGGCTAGAAAAACTAAAATATACATCATGCCTTACATCACCTATTTTTAATTTCAAGCCTACATATTTGACTAGCATAACATGCAACCTACCATATTTTGTAGAATCAAACTTGACAACCCAGCTGTGTTATTTGACCTTGATGCATGAAGAGGAGAGTTTGATTTTGATTTCCAACAAGTTTCCTGTTCAATCAAAATTGAATTAATAGAAAAGTTTTCTATGCTAGAGAATTTAGAAGAGAAAACAAAGTTCTAATTAAAGTATATATCTGTACCTTTTAACCCTTTCTTGAGGAGTTAGTTGAGCAAATCATGCAATCAAATCCTCGATATCGCTGAAAAGTTACAAGAACCATTCCAAATCATTATAACCTCAATGTTAGTCAGTGAGAACACTTGAGAGATGCAGTCTATGTTAAGGGTATGTAAATGCAGAGAGGAAAGTTG
The DNA here is from genome assembly GCA_036435485.1 of Saposhnikovia divaricata. Taxonomy (NCBI): domain Eukaryota; kingdom Viridiplantae; phylum Streptophyta; class Magnoliopsida; order Apiales; family Apiaceae; genus Saposhnikovia; species Saposhnikovia divaricata. The sequence continues at coordinate 237,665,582 of CM071594.1, forward strand.
AAATTATATGTGTGTGTATTGATTTTTGAAAAAATCACATGTGAAAACATTTACTTAAAACGCTTCACTGATCTCTAGCTCTAACGAATCATGCTGTGAAAAATCAGTGCAGTCTCTGCTGAACATTATACTGACAACCTAGTCAACCGACCACCCAAGCAACCAAACTCTTCTGTATTGCTTGGTTTTTTCAACAGGACTAGAACCTTCGATCTGAGCTTAATCAACTATTGCTTCTCATGTGAAGTCAATATGTCAACTTCAACATTTTCAAACATTACGAACTTCAGTTTATGCCATTGCATTAATCTCTTTTATGGGGAAATGGTGGGCACATCTTAATTCAACCAATAAAAAGAAGCAACCTAAAGCCACTTGCATTGGTGTGTTCGTTCATCAACAATCTTATGAAAACAGTGCCAGCAACATTATTAAAACATGATTTAGGTAAACAGAATATAACCTGCGAGCTCCGGTGAACATAGTTGGTTTTCCCGTCGGAGAAAACATTAGAAGGACAATTTCAATATCACATAATATCGACAACTCCTTAGCCTTCTTTAAGATTCCACCTCTGCGCTTCGAATAAGTAACTTGGCGGTTACTAGTATTCTCCCTCCGTCCCAATTTATATGAGCTAGTTTGACTTTCACGGAGATTGAGAAAAAGTAATAGAAATAGAGTAAAGTTAGTTGAAAAGTGGGTAAAGTGGTGGGACCTATCAATATTTAATAATAGATTTGAGATAGTGGAGGAAAGTAGTGGATGTAATAGTATTTATTTAATAAAAAAGTGAAGAAGTAGTGGGTGTAATAGTGAAAAGTAGTGTTTAAAAATAGTAAGTATGTTATGTTCATTCTTTTTGGGACGTACTAAAAAGGAAAGAGGTTCACATAAAATGGGATGGAGGGAGTATGCATTCTGGCATTTTGCTCTAATAATGATTTGTTTGGCTCATTAAGAATTGCTGACTTTTCAGCTCATAGGCAACACAAAGGAAGTTGTTCAGTCATACACTGGAATAATTAAGTGAAATCTGGCAGATGAAGCAACATTAGCAATGGCAACAAACAACTTTATTGCTGGTCTTCCTGCAAAGATCTGTTTTGCAGCCTCCAAAGAGGAGGTGATAGATGAAGATGACAGCAAGGCGTGTAGAAACAGATTTGTGTGTGGGCCTGGTGGAGAGTATTTAACTTGTGGAGGAAACCAAACAGGTATATTTTGGACCATGCTATATTTCAATGATATTTACTTAATTGCCATTTCATTAGAAATGGCAACGGGTCGGGTCGGGTCGGGTTTTTCAATATCCAGATCCAGACCCGATTTTTTTGAAAGGACCCGAACCCGACCCGGACCCGAAAAATACCCGAAAACTAAGACCCGGACCCGGATCCAACGGATTTCGGATCGGATCGGATTTTACCCGAAACCCGAATGTTTGGATTTTACCCGAGATCCGAGACCCGAACCCGAATTACTAAAATATTATAATTAAAAGAAAAATTGATTATTTAACTATTAATTGTAAATATTAATAATAAAATGATATAATAAACAATAATTAGATTAAGTGCATGTAAATATTAATAATGAAATGATACAATAATTAGTGAAATGTATGTAAATTATGTAATATGTATCATGGTTATAAAATTAAGTAAGATATTAATATATTTAATAATTCATTATATATATATCGGGTTTTTAATCGGGTTTCGGGTTCGGATCGGGTTTGGATCGGATTTCAGGTCGGGTATCAGATCGGGACACCTACGATCCAAATCCAGATCCAAACTCTTCCGGGTCCAAAAATAAGATCCAAATCCAAATCCAAATCCAAATCCAAAAAATCGGGTTTGGGTAGATCCAAACGGATCGGATCGGGTATCCATCGGGTCGGGTATTTTTGCCATCCCTACATTTCATTAACACATCTCTAACCTTCATATCCTATTTGTTGACTTCGATTTGCCACTTTACTGGACTCTGAGATTAATTCTTATCAAATGAAATGCTCAGATTTATACAATTTTAATTCTACTATCAAATCACTCAACTGCCAGCGTAATGTAAACATGCTTCTTGACATGCAAATCTCATGCACTTCTAATTTGACCTCCATCTAGGAAGAAAAGTAAACTAAACTAAACCACTAGAGAAGAACATACATTCATTGTTATAATTTATCAGCCATAAGAACATTCCGGGTAAGTTCCTAGGTCCATTTATCTCCTTACTGATACACTGAGCATGAGAGCATCAGACTAAAGTACGTTAATGGGTCATTTTCAACCTTAATTCTAGAAGGATGAAACCTAACAAACAAAATAAATGGATATTTCAGTACAGAAACAATATTCATCTATAGATTAAAACTTGGTTTCTTAAAGAACCAATTAATATGACATATTCATTTCTTGATAAAAGAAAAAATGTGATTTGGTGTACACTACGATTGTTGCAATGACCTGCAATCCTTTACTAAAGAGCCTCTAGCTAAACATTTATCAACTGAGTGTCACCAACTAAAATTGTTCCTGCTAAAAAAACATAATAGATCTCAACTTTTCTTAACAAAGATCCTAAAAATTGCAGAACTTCATAGCTTCTCATCCTTGACTTCATGGCTTTGCTCCCTCAGCTACGTTGTGCCTCCTGCTGATGCACCAGCTACATTGCCTCCTGTTGATGTTGCAGCTACGTCGATCAAGCTCCTCTTGATGAGTATGGTAAGCTTTGCATGCAAAGGTTTTTTTTTGTGTCAGATAAGCTTTGCAAAGATTTAAATAGCATAACGGAAAGACTAACCAAATCAATTTTTATATTAAGGTTTGATCAGGCAACCTAAATGGGGCCATCTAAAAGAAGTACATGCCGCAGTAAACTCATGTTCAGATAAGACTTTCAGGAACACAAACCAACTTACCTCTCGGTCAAAGCCAAGAAGTGAGACAGTTATAATTAATGAGTTATAGTCTTATAGACAGATTCTTTTTTTGTACTTATACGATTATCCATAGTCTTTTGTAATCACATTTACCTCTTGATCATGAATTATGTAATGAACAGGTGTAATTTGGGATGCATAATTTGTATATGCAATTTTTTTCAATTTTTTCTGGAAAGGATGTTGCATTAGCTAATGGAAATGTTGCTATATAAAAGCTAATGTAACAAAAAAAATGTTGCCAATAAAAGTGGCTCAAATAGTGGGGCCCATATTGGGACCTAAGTGGGCTCCAATGTGGGCCCCTTTTTGGGCCCCACCATGGGCCCCAATTGTTTTAAAAAAAAACTGTATTTATAAGCTAAGACATATATTAAGTTGCAATAGAATTCACTTTTGTTGCTATAGCAAGCTACGATAACATTTTTTTTGTTACAATACGCTATTTATGGTGTAGTGGCTTCTAGGTTAAGTTCATAGGTATGATCATATGATTGTGATTATGATTGTGATTGACTTTATATTAGAAGAGTGGTTGATTAATGAATGATTAATTATAAATTCTATACTTACTATATTATAATAATCGAAACATTAAAAATTTGGTTGGTCGGTACGGTATTCGTGTCACTACAAGAAAAACGGGCTTTTCCTACCGTCAAATCGGTAGGAAATGCCCTAAATCGGTAGGAAATGCCGCATTTCCTACCGGCCCCCTTCGGTAGGAAATGCTTAAGTGGGAAATGTCTTTGGTAGGAAATGATAGTGATCGGATCAAACGTGGGTCCCACACGCTGACGTGGCCTTCCAAGTCAGCTTCCAAGTCAACTGCCACGTCATACGCCACATGAATTTTTGTGACATGCTGGCAGCCCATTTCCTACGGACTATCCTTTAACAAGTTGGTAGGAATTATTTCAGAAGTCAAATAAAAAGTCATTTTTCTATCGTTCATTTCCTACCGAGTTCCAATATTTCCTTCTAGACATTTCCTACCGTCCTTATGAATGTGGTAGGAAATGGCTTGAAGACGGTAGGAAATACTGGGTTTCGAATGGTAAAACGGTAGGAAATGAGTTGAAGACGGTAGGAAATACTGGGTTTTTAAAAAAATAAATTAGTCTTGTTGATTTTCATTTACAATAAAATGCTCAAATAGTAATAAAAACTACAAAAACGCAACCATAAAAACGCAACCACAACGAAACGCATTCAACATATAAAGAAATTCAAACATTTATCATAACCATAAACAATCATTCTCCCTTATTATAATCATAATATTCAAAAGTTATAAATTATTCTAAAATAACAACAAGAAATCAAGAACATTTTATACAAACTTAATTAACCTTTGCCTTCAACATCTTTATCCTTATCTACAATAATCATTTATCTCCACCCACTATCATTGTTTACACACCAATTTTCTTGGCCCATTTGTCTTTGGCTTCATCCATGAAGTTAGATTCATATATAATAGCCTTGTTATCCTCATCAAGTACCTACAATTTACATAAGAAGCAAAATAAGTAAGTAGGACTAGGATGTGAAATAATCAAACAAACTAAGTAGGGGATAAATTTTACCTAATAATCAAGATGTGAAAAATGAAAGAGATTATGTATGTGGTTGCTAATGATATATATTAGAGATTGAAACTTAAAATTTTCAGTGGTATAAGATGAAGAGGTGGAGAAGAGAGTTGGAATGAAGGGGAATGAAGAAAGGTATTGTTTTATAAATCTGAATTACACATTTCCTACCGCACTTTTATATTTCCTACCAATTTGCGGTAGGAAATGACTTTGGGCGCCATTTTAAAATTTTGGTTTGGGCGGTCATTTCGAATTTTTGGTTTAGGTGCTCATTTTGAATTTTTCGTGAAATATCATTTCCTACCGACTAGCGGTAGGAAATGACTTTGGGCGCCATTTTTGAATTTTAATTTGGGCGCTCATTTCAATTTTTTGGTTCAGGCGCTCATTTTGAAATTTTCGTAAATTATCATTTCCTACCGCATGATACCATTTCCTACCGTAAACCGGTAGGAAATGGAAAAAATGAAAAATGAGATAGCGGGGATTCGAACCCCCATCTCCAACGAAATTTGTACTACCTCCAACCACTGTGCCAAGGTGTTTTTTGTGTTTTAATGTTACTCTAAAATTATATAACCACAATACCTTTTTTTATCACTTTTTCATTAAAAAGTTCTTACAAATGAACTTTAAAAATCATATTTTTTGCAAATTTCACTAATTCATAGTGATCTTGAAATTCTAACGGTTGGATATGTAAAAAATATAACTAGAAAAATGAATTAGTACAAATTATTCTTAAAATAAGGGTTTTTTGTTATAAAATCACGTCAAATGAATTTTAAAAATCACAATTTTTTTTTCACACATGACTAATTTGCAGGGATAATGAGATCCATACAGTTAAATCGTTCAAAAAATGTTTTTTTAAAGAAATAAAGTCCAACCCTAGTAACCCTAAATCTAACCCCTAAACTACAACCCCTAAACTAGTTGACTGTTAAATTACATAATCAAATAAATTTTTTATTTTTTTAGAATTTTGGAATAACATTTAAAAAGATTTATCTTGACTCCCGTATGGTTCGATCGTCGAAATTCTATTTCAAAATAATCGAATCAAGAATCGGGAACAAAAACTAGTTTAGGTTAAAGTCAAATTACTAGTTGACCGTTAAATTACATAATCAAATAAATTTATTATTTTTTTTAACTTTTGCAATAACATTTAAAAAGATTGATCTTGACTTCCGTACGGTTCGATCGTCGAAATTCTAATTCAAAATAATCGAATCAAGAATCGGGAACGAAAACTAGTTTAGGGGTTAAAGTCAAATTAGTAGTTGGCCATTAAATTATCTAATCAAATGAGTTTATTATTTTTTTAAAAATTTTGAATAACATTTAAAAAGAATGATCTTTACTCCCGTACGGTTCGATCGTCGAAATTCTAATTCAAAATAATCGAATCAAGAATTGGGAACAAAAACTAGTTTAAGTTAAAGTCAAATTACTAGATGACCGTTAAATTACATAATCAAACAAATTTATTATTTTTTTTAACTTTTGCAATAACATTTAAAAAGATTGATCTTGACTTCCGTACGGTTCGATCGTCGAAATTCTAATTCAAAATAATCGAATCAAGAATCGGGAACGAAAACTAGTTTAGGGGTTAAAGTCAAATTAGTAGTTGGCCATTAAATTATCTAATCAAATGAGTTTATTATTTTTTTAAAAAAATTTGGAATAACATTTAAAAAGAATGATCTTTACTCCCGTACGGTTCGATGGTCGAAATTCTAATTCAAAATAATCGAATCAAGAATTGGGAACAAAAACTAGTTTAAGTTAAAGTCAAATTACTAGTTGACCGTTAAATTACATAATCAAATAAATTTATTATTTTTTTTAACTTTTGCAATAACATTTAAAAAGATTGATCTTGACTTCCGTATGGTTCGATCGTCGAAATTCTAATTCAAAATAATCGAATCAAGAATCGGGAACGAAAACTAGTTTAGAGGTTAAAGTCAAATTAGTAGTTGGCCATTAAATTATCTAATCAAATGAATATATTATTTTTTTTAAAATTTTGGAATAACATTTAAAAAGAATGATCTTTACTCCCGTACGGTTCGATCGTCGAAATTCTAATTCAAAATAATCGAATCAAGAATCGGGAACAGAAACTAGTTTAGGGATTAAAGTCAAATTACTAGTTGACCGTTAAATTACATAATCAAATAAATTTATTATTTTTTTTTAAACTTTTGCAATAACATTTAAAAAGATTGATCTTGACTTTCGTACGGTTCGATCGTCGAAATTCTAATTCAAAATAATCGAATCAAGAATCAGATATGAAAACTAGTTTAGGGGTTAAATTCAAAGTACTAGTTGACGGTTAAATTACATAATCAAATAAATTTATTATTTTTTTAAAAATTTGGAATAACATTTAAAAAGATTTATCTTGACTCTCGTATGGTTCGATCATCGAAATTCTAATTCAAAATAATCGAATCAAGAATCGAAAACGAAAACTAGTTTAGGGGTTAAAGTCAAATTAATAGTTGACCGTTAAATTACCTAATCAAATAAATTTATTATTTTTTTAAAATTTTGGAATAACATTTAAAAAGATTGATCTTGACTCCCGTATGGTTCGATCGTCGAAATTCTAATTCCAAATAATCGAATCAAGAATCGGAAACGAAACCTAGTTTAGGGGTTAAAGTCAAAGTACTAGTTGACAGTTAAATTACCTAATCAAATAAATTTATTATATTTTTAAAATTTTGGAATCACATTTAAAATGATTGATCTTGACTCCCGTACGATTCGATCATCAAAATTCTAATTCAAAATAATCGAATCAAGAATCGGAAACGAAAATTAGTTTAGAGGTTAAAGTCAAAGCACTAGTTGACCATTAAATTACTGAATCAAATAAATTTATTATTATTTTTAAAATTTTGGAATAACATTTAAAAAGATTGATCTGGACTCCCGTACGGTTCGATCGTCGAAATTCTAATTTTTATTTTTATTTTTTTACGTAATTCACAAACTAGTTAAAAATAGGGTGAAAAATCACAAAAATAGAAAATTAGTGAACCTAATGTAACCTGAATCTCAGAATTAATGAGTATTAATATTTGAATTTTTATAAATTTTAATTCAAATTTTAACTTATTTTTTCTCTTTTTAATTAATTTAATAAACATATGACCGCAATAATACATGGCGGTTCATTTCCTACACAAACATTTCAAGCATAAACATATCTATTATCTTACATAAACATATCTATTATCTAACATATATAATCATTTTAAGCATAAATAATAATTCTGTTATCGAACATTTCAAATATATATATATATACATATACATTGAATATTAACAAATAAAATTAAAAACTCGACACAGCTCATTTCCTACCGCTTGTCGGTAGGAAATGTCAACCTGACACGTCAACCAATTAGAAGCCGCCAAGCTGTCATTTACAGGTGAAAAGGCGAGCCATTTCCTACCGCGTTAAGGCAGTAGGAAATGCTGAGTATAAAGCGACATTGCCACATGGCACTTGGGACCCACAAGATTAATTTCCTACCGTAGTCGGTAGGAAATAATTGTCTCGTTTCCTACCGCGCGAGTTCATTCGGTAGGAAATGGTGTCAATGAAACGACGTCGTACCATTGTGGCCGGCCATTGACGTGGCGTTGTCGGTCCCGTTCGACTCATTTCCTACTGATTTCGGTAGGAAATGTCTACCCATTTCCTACCGACTAGTGGTGCAGTAGGAAATAGCCGTTTGACTTGAAAATCGGTAGGAATTGGTCGGTAGGAAATGCGTCGGTAGGAAAAAACGGTAGGAAAAGCCCATTTTTCTTGTAGTGTGTATTTACTTAATTACCCTTACTTAGTTATTCTCTAATTATTATTTTTGTTTTGGTACATATTTATTTTATAGTTTTGGACAATTCTATTTTATACAATAAAATAACGATATTACCTTTTTCAGTTATTACCTTTTATTAATTTTCTAACTAAAATCTCTTCTTTCCAAAAATATTACGGGTTGTTCTATTCAATGAAATAAACTAATAATATAATAATTATTAATAACTAACTGATTACCTTTTTTAGCTAAAAGGTAATATATTTTCGTCCTAAAATATCTCATTTTCAAACTTGTTTTTTTTACTTAATTATCCTTACTTAAATATTTATTATTGGTAAAAATATGTTTTATTTTATAAAATAAAATAATGATATCATAGTTCATAATAACTAACCAATTACCTTTTTCAGCTAAAACACATTATCTTTTCTAACTTTTCTAACTATAACCTCTCCTTTCCAAAAATATCATGGGCCGTTCTATTTAATGAAATAAACTAATAATATTATAATTACTAATAACTAAGGGATAATTAATTCAAAAGTCCATGAACTATATGCCTTTTATTGTCTAGGTCCCTGAATTATTTTTTCCAACTTTGCGATCCCTAAACTTTTAACTTTTCTAATTCGCTTCCTTCCGTCCGAATTTGATTAACGGACGTTAGTCAATGCTAACGTGGCAGTGACGTGGCATGATGTTGGCATGACGTGGCATGACTGCCACGTCAGCATTAACTAACGTCCGTTAGTCAAATTCGGATGGAAGAATGCGAATTAGAAAAGTTAAAAGTTTAGGGATCGTAGTGTTGGAAAAAATAGTTTAGGGACCTAAACAATAAAAGGCATATAGTTCAGGGACCTTTGAATTAATTTTTCCAATAACTAATTGATTACGTTTTTCAGTAAAACGTAATATTTTTTCTATATTTTCTAAATAAAATATCTTCCTTTCAAACTTGCTTTTCTTACTTAATTATCCTTATTTAAATACTCTTACTTATTATTGGTAAATACATGTTACCTTTTATATTTTTTTAATAACTAATTAATTTCCATTTCAGGTAAAACACGTTATCTTTTATATTCTAAAATAACACATGCTATTATATTTAATACAATTAAATAATAAAATTATAATTACTAATAACTAACCAATTACATTTTTGGCTAAAAACACGTTACCTTTTATATTTTCTGTTACTAAAACCTCTTCTTTTCCAATAGTATCACGATGAATTGTATTCAATAAAATAATACCATAATAATTAATAATTGATTGATTACATTTTTCTGCTAAGACTAATCATATTATCTATATCTTATAACTAAAATTTTTCCTTTTTTAGAAATATTATGACCAATATATATATAATTATTATCAAATAATATCATTTAAAAATTTAACTTACACAATTCGTATCTTAAAAAATTCATTCAAATTATTGAAAAAATTATATAATATTAAAGAAAATCCGTGAATCGCACGGGTTTTAAGCTCGTTTAATTTAAAATATATAATAGTATATCATGACTGATTTCAAATTAAAATTGTGATTTTCTAGTAAATATTTTTTGATTTAAAAGATATGTATTTACGGATATGTTAAATTAAACAATTATTGTATTTAAATTAGAAATGTTAACTAATTATAATTAATGAGCTAAAAACACTACAAGAAAAATGACCTTTTCCTACCGTCAAATCGGTAGGAAAAGGCCCAAAATCGATAGGAAATGCTGCATTTCCTACCGGCCCCGTGCGGTAGGAAATGCTTAAGTGGGAAATGACTTTGGTAGGAAATGATATTGACCGGGTCAACATGGGTCCCACATAATGATGTGGCATGCCACATGGCGGGGACCCACATGCCAACTTGGACGATGATGTAGCGACATGTCAGATGCCATGTCATATGACACGTGGGTGGGCCCCGCACACGTCATCAGCCACGTCAGCTGCTGACGTGGAAATTGTAGCAAGTGCAGAGCCATTTCCTACCGACCACTTTTGCACACTTCGGTAGGAATTGTTCCAGACACCTTGTAAAATTGCATTTCCTACCGGCCATTTCCTACCGTTATTTATTATTTCCTACCGTTCTTATGAATGCGGTAGGAAATGTTTTGAAGACGGTAGGAAATACTAGGTTTCGAATTGTAATAACGGCGGGAAATGGCTTGAAGGCGGTAGGAAATACTGGGCAAATTTTTTAAAAATAAATGTTCTTCATTGATTCAAAAGCATACACATTGCATAACAAAATCAATATCTAATTCACAAGCATACAATCAAAACCAAAAATCAAACATCTATCATAAATCATAATCCGCCTTCATCACCATAAAATTAACAAATTAAAGTTACATCTACAAATTATTTGTACAAATGTACTAAAATACAACCATTACAACAAAGCAAAATAAAAATTTAAAAACCTAAACTAATCACTCTTGAAGTGGTCATCATAATTGTCTTTGTCATTGCCTTCTACATCGCCTTCATCCGAATAGATCTCTTTAGCCTTCTTCCGAAAAGTTCTTCTAATTTGTATCAAGTCCTAACAATTTACATAAAAAATGGAACAAAAAATTATACATATATACATACACAAATGAAAGATAATGAGCTCAAATAGCAAACAAAATGAAAGTTTGAACTAATCAAATTGAAGAATACTATATGTAATTCAAACATACAAATATTATTCAAATTGAACTAACACAAACACACACATATTATATGTAAATCAAATGGATATATAAAAGAGGGTAAAGATTTGTACCTAAATAATGGTGATGAAGAAGAAAATCGAGATGAAAAAAATGAAAAGAGTTGATAAGAATGGTAAAAGATGGAGAGGTGGAGAAGAGAGTTGAAGTGAAGGGGAATGAAGAAAGTTATTGTTTTATAAATCTGAATTACACATTTCCTACCGCACTTCTATATTTCCTACCAATTTGCGGTAGGAAATGACTTTGGGCGCCATTTTGAATTTTGATTTAAGCGCTCATTTCGAATTTTTGGTTTAGGCGGTCATTTTAAATTTTTCGTGAATTATCATTTCCTACCGACTTGCAGTAGGAAATGACTCTGGGCGCCATTTTGAATTTTGATTTGGGCATTTTGATTTTTTTGTGAATTATCATTTCCTACAGCATGATACCATTTCCTACCGTAAACCGGTAGGAAATGGGAAAAAAAATGAAAAATGAGACAGCAGGATTCGAACCCACATCTCCAGCGAAATTTGTACTACCTCCAACCATTATGCTAAAGTGTTTCTTGTGTTTTAATTTTACTCTAAAATTATATTACCACAATACCTTGTTTATCACTTTTTCTTTAAAAAGTCCTTACAAATGAACTTTAAAAATCACAATTTTTTGCAAATGTCACTAATTCACAGTGATCTTAAAATTCTCATGGTTGGATCGTTAAAAAATAGAACTAGAAAAATGGATTAGTACAAATTATTGTTAAAATAGGGGTTTTTCCTTATAAAATCACGTCAAATGAATTTTAAAAATCACAATTTTTTTCACACATGACTAATTTGCAGTGATAATGAGATTCGTATGGTTAAATCGTTCAAAAAAAATTTTCTCAAAAAATAAAGTCCAACCCTAGTAACCCTAAATATAACCCCTAAACTACAACCATAAGTTGTGGAAGCTAAGTTGTTAAAGATGGTGAATAATTTTTTTAAAAAAAATTAATTTGTAAGTGCATAATTTTGTTTTGGAACTACGCGCACTAATATACAACGAGTTTAACAAAATAAATAAAAAAGGTTGAAATTATTTTGTAATAAATAAGGGTTAAAGTCAAATTAATAGTTGACCGTTAAATTAATTAATCAAATAAATTTATTAAATTTTAAATATTCTGGAATAAGATTTAAAAATATTGATTTTGACTCCCATACGATTCGATTGTCGAAATTCTATTTCAAAATTATAGAATCATGAATCGGGAACGAAAACTAATCTAGGGGTTAAAATCAAATTACTAGGTGACCTTTAAATTACTTAATCAAATAAATTTATTATTTTTCTTAAAACTTTGGAATAAAATTTAAAAAGATTGATCCTGACTCCCGTACGGTTTGATCGTTGAAATTGTTTTCAAAATAATCGAATCAAGAATCGGGAACGAGAACTAGTTTAGTGGTTAAAGTCAAATTACTAGTTGACCGTTAAATTACCCAACCAAAAAAATATATTATTTTTTAAAAAAATTGGAATAACATTTAAAAAGATTGATCTTGACTTCCGTACGGTTAGATCGTCGAAATTCTATTTCAAAATGATCGAATCAAGAATCGGGAACGAAAACTAGTTTAGGGATTAAAGTCAAATTACTAGTTGACCGTTTAATTACAAAATCAAATAAATTTTTAAAATTTTAGTATATGATTTAATAAAATTGATCTTGACTCCCGTATGGTTCATCGTCGAAATTCTATTTCAAAATGATCGAATCAAGAATCGGGAACGAAAACTAGTTTAGAGATTAAAGTCAAATTACTAGTTGACCGTTTAATTACATAATCAAATAAATTTTTAAAATTTTTAAACTTTTAGTATATGATTTAAAAAGATTGATCTTGACTTCCGTACGTTCGATCATCGAAATTCTATTTCAAAATGATCGAATCAAGAATCGGGAACGAAAACTAGTTTAGGGATTAAAGTCAAATTACTAGTTGACCGTTTAATTACATAATCAAATAAAATTTTAAAATTTTAGTATATGATTTAAAAAGATTGATTTTGACTCCCGTATGGTTCATCGTCGAAATTCAATTTCAAAATAATGGAATCAAGAATCGGGAACGAAAACTAATTTAGAGGTTAAAGTCAAATAACTAGTTGACCTTTAAATTAACTAATCAAATAAATTTATTATTTTTTTAAAATTTTGGAATAACATTTAAAAAGATTGATATTGACTCCCGTACGGCTCGATCGTCGAAACTCTATTTCAAAATAATCGAATCAAGAATCCGGAACGAAAACTAGTTTAGTGGTTAAAGTCGAATTACTAGTTGACCGTTAAATTACACAACCAAATTTTTTTATTATTTTTTAAAAAATTTTGAATAACATTTAAAAAGATTGATCTTCCGTACAGTTCGATCGCCGAAATTCTATTTCGAAATGATCGAATCAAGAATCGTGAACGAAAACTGGTTTAGTGGTTAAAGTCAAATTACTTGTTGACCGTTAAATTAGCTAATCAAATAAATTTATTATTTTTTTAAAATTTTGGAATAACATTTAAAAATATTTATCTTGACTCCAGTATGGTTCGATCGTCGAAATTGTACTTCAAAATATTCGAATCAAGAATCGGGAAGGAAAACTAGTTTAGGGATTAAAGTCAAATTACTAGTTGACCGTTGAATTAGCTAATCAAATAAATTTATTATTTTTTAAAATTTTGGAATAACATTAAAAAAGATTGATCTTGACTCCCGTACGGTTCGATCGTCGAAATTCTATTTCAAAATAATCAAATCAAGAATCGAGAACGAAAACTAGTTTAGGGGTTAAAGTCAAAGTACTAGTTGACCGTTAAATTACCTAATCAAATAAATTTATTATTTTTTTTAAAATTTTGGAATATCATTGAAAAAGATTGATCTTGACTCCCGTACGGTTCGATCATTGAAATTTTACTTCAAAATAATCGAATCAAGAATCCGAAACGAAAGCTAGTTTAGGGGTTAAAGTAAAAAATAAAATAAAATTAGTGAATCTAGTGTGACATGCATCACAAAAATAGTGAGTATTAATATTTGCGTTTTTATGTATTTTAATTCGAATTTTATCTTTTTTCCTATTTTTTATTTAAATTTTTAATGTAATTCACAAATTTTTATTTTTATTTAGTAGATAAGATTTTAATTTTTTGCACAGCTCATTTCCTACCGCTCATCGGTAGGAAATGTCCACCGACACGTCAACCAATCAGAAGCCGCCAAGTAGACATTTGCTGGTGAATAGGTAAGGCATTTCCTACCGCCTACACGCGGTAGGAAATGCTACACATAAAGCTACACTGCCACATGGCACTTGGGGCACACAACACTCATTTCCTACCGATGTCGGTAGGAAATGTGTCACTCATTTCCAACCGTAGTGAGACGGTAGGAAATGGTATGAGTGAAACGACGTTGTTTCATTGCGGCCGGACATTGACGTGGCCTTGCGGGTTCCACTCGACTCATTTCCTACTAACTTCGGTAGGAAATGTGGAGGCATTTCCTACCGGCTATGGGTCCGGTAGGAAATAATCGTTTGACTTGAAAAACGGTAGGAAATGGTCGGTAGGAAATGCGCCGGTAGGAAATAAACGGTAGGAAAAGGCCATTTTTCTTGTAGTGAAATGTAAACAAGAAAAATTTTTAATATAATATGATTAGTCTAAAATTTAGAAATTATGTATGATTACAATAAAAAAATCTATCCATTTATAATATATTAAAAAAAAAAGTTGCATGCTGTGCATAGGACGGAGGACGGACTAAACAACACAAACTACGACAACAACATACGCGTCTGACATAATCTTAATCGACTTTGGTCTAACAGAGCGGCGAAAATCATCAATTTATCATAAACCCTAGGCTTGTCTCTACTTTCTTCTCCAACTTGTTGTGCCAAGATCTAATATTCCACGATCCAAAATCATGGTACGTAAAATCCTTCATTACTGATTTAGTTCGATATATACTTTATTTTAAATTTCTCAAATGTGTACATATATGTGTATTGTTTTATTAGATGTTACAATTAAACCACACGAGATAACTCTCTGCAAAAGCAATTACGTACAGCTTAGAACAGCTTGAAACCAGTCTCCACAAATTGAATCTCAATGTCCCTCTTTTTGCTAGTTAACAAATTGCCTAAAACCAGCCCCTAATTATATTCAGTCGCGGTGTCTCTTGTTTCGGTATATCATCTGCACCTAGATAGTAATCTCCAGGGCAGAATTTTATACGGGGTTTGTGTCGGATTCTGTTAAGCGAAAATAGCCTAAAATCAAACCCCATTACTAAGATATATTATTGTTATTTTGTTAAGATGAAGCAAAAAAAATTATATACCCAAATTTATGTTCTATACAAAATTAATTAATAGAGTTGTATTTATGTGTAGCCATGGCGTTCTTTATAAATAGTAACACAAATAGGTGCCTTCGCTCGCATTGTTGTTTTATTCTTTGTTTGATATCCAAAGCAGTGCTGGTATACATATATAGTAATATACATATAAATGTTTACCCAACATCTTACATTCTGTTTGTTGGAAGGTGTACAACGACAAGTCCTTTATTATGGATTTGCAATTAGAGATTGTGGCTGACATTTTAACAAGAATTCCGATCAAGACAATAGTCCATTGCAGATGTGTATGCAAAACATGGCGCAGTTTACTCTCAGAACCTTATTTTATCAATCTGCAGCTACCAAGATCACCTGTTGGGCTCATAATTCACCAATCATACTACCCTCTTGAAACTGATATCCTTAAGCTGGGCGAACTAGGCGGAGAAACTGACCATCATGATATTCGTTATGATCCTCTAATGAGATTTGACCTAGGGCTAGGATTCAGTTATGATGGGTTGACATTATGTGATACAGTTAATGGGTTGGTATGTTTATGGAATTATTATACTTTTGTAGGTTATATATGCAATCCAATTACACGACAGTACATACTCATTCCAGATCAAAAGTACGAAAGATATAATAGTATTGTAACTCATGGCTTTGTATATGTTAAAGCCAGCAACGAGTACAAGGTTGTAAGCTTGTACATGGATAAGGAAACTGGCAAGTCAGAGTGCAAGATATATACGCTTGGAACAGGCATGTGGAGAAGTTTAGGACATCTTGCCTTCCCACTCATTAGTATTCAGAGTGGTATATATCTCAATGGCAATCTTCACTGGTTAACTAATTACCCGAAGGACACACCTAATGAAATGGTTTGTGCTTTCGATTTGGAAAAAGAGTTATTTCTTTTAACTAATGCTGCTCCTTGTGTTGTTGGGGCAAAGGTAAATAATAGAGTTAGGGACTTGGGTACATTAGGAGGGTGCTTGTGTATATCTGACAACACAGAATATTTTGAACTCTCCATTTGGGTGATGAAGGATTATGGAATGAAAGAAAGGTGGACCAAGGAAATCGTCATTCGAGATATACCTACTGATCTGCAATATGGGAATGTTCGTCCTCTAATATTTTTGGAAAGCGGGAGTATCTTAATGGTATGCGTCAATAGGTTCTTGTTCACTTATTGTCCTGAATATGGAACCTTGCAAATTATCGAGGATTGTCCCAAAAATGCATTTAATGCAGTGGTTTATGTCCCAAGCTTTATCAGACTCGAGAGTTTTATGTTGGAGAATGTTTTTGTTTTTTAGTTCATATAGGTACATTGCTTTCCAACTAATGAAATTATGTATTTAACTAGCTGCAAAATAAAGATCAGCTCTTTGATTAATAGTCCACAGCTGCCGTACTATGTTTCTTTGAATATATAGCATTTTTGGAAGATGACCTCCCAGGGTTCATTTTTCTTAGCAGGACTTTTGTTATGTTTCCATGTTTTTTCGTTAGATAGAAGTTCGTGCAGTTTGGAGAATATCTTAGAGATTGTTGCTAAGGACAAGTGCTTAGTACTGAATTTTTGTGTGCACTAAATAGTTTTGATAATTGGATACGTAAGTAAATTTATCTATAGGACTGTGTATTTGTGTTCACGGTGCACTGCATGTGCTGCTTTGTTTACCCGGCCTTCTTCGGGGAGCGTTTCTTAGGATTACACACAGTGCTCCCCGATTGCTCTACTTTTCATATGCTATGGTGATATTTTTGTTGACAGCATATCCTGAATACAGAGACATCTTGTGATCAGTTTTGTAACATTTGTTATGCCTTTATTATACAAAGAATGTTTAATATACATCGGTATTCCAACAAGGTTCTCCGGGAAATAACATTTTTAACTTGTAAAGTGTGCATTAAAACAAAAATATTATACATTACTCACTTTTCGATTTTTTTCTTCCATATATATATATATATATATATATATGATATGGGCTGAAAATAAACCCTAAAAATACATTTAATGTTGCATTAAATGAACCTAGAATGGTCCAAGGTTAGAAGCCCATTAAATGGGGCCCAAACCCTAATTAATTATTAAATTCGTAATTGATTATTCAGCTGATAATAGGACTCCGTTATTGAGTCCAAAAAGGAACCAATTCATATTTGGAGTAGCCTCCAAGGCATACGAGTCAAATAGAAATCAGTCTTCCTCATGGAAGGATCTAGAATTTCATCTAGAGTGGATAACTTGTCCACCAAGTTACCAAACCCTACCTTAATTCAAGGCATCCAATGCCTATATAAAGGACCCGATCCTTCAACTTAGAACTACATTTTATTGGCTTGATTCTTGATATTTGCAAGATACGTAGGCATCTTGTGAGGACCCGAGTTAAGTCACGAAACACTTGATCAGCCATTAAAGCTCGAAGCTTCCACAAACCCTAGCATTAAATGCGCAGTAAATACACCCTACTTTTCGTTCCACAACATTTGGCACCGTCTGTGGGAAAGGATATCAACCATGGTTACCACCCAGAGAACACCAACACTTTCTGAAACCATCACTAACACCACCGCACCCCCGATCGGGGAACAAGTGCCCCCAGGGACGAATTCTCAACCGCTGATCACTCAGCCACAAGGACGAATCCCACCACCCAAGGGACGAATCCCCTTCAGATGGTGGTCGCCCCTCTCGGAAGGCAGTCCGTGTAACACCCCCAGATCCGGGGTCAGGAATCTGGTGGTTACGGTCTTACATCCATTCATAATACTTGACTTGAGTCCATAATAAATAAATCACATGTTGTGACCCCACAATAATTACCACTCACACACACAACAGTTATAGTCCCAGAGATGAAATTGAAATAAGTCTTACATTAAAGGGTTTACGAATAAAAGTTATTACAATCCCAAAAGGATAACATCATAGGTTTAAAAGTTTTGCCGTGGATTACATTAATTATACATATAGTTAAACAGGAAACAAAAGCTGTCTAACTATGCTACCTCAGCAATGGCGGCTAGCATCTCAGCGGGTAGTCCGGTGGGTCGGGTAACCTGCTTGCGCCGAGTGCGCCTGACGCGAGCCATCTGTCCTAGCTGTTGTTGTGACATAATATAAACAAAGCAAGGGTGAGCGAAAGCCCACCAACAAATATATAACTGAACGATAATTTAAAACAGTTCAAAGCTATCTTTTAAACCATATGCCATGCATTTACGGAAATGATGCCAGTATAATATGAACGATGAAGTTACAAGGTAACTTAAAGTATTTGTTTGAAGAAATATCTGCTATATCAAAGTAAGCGAGATATTATTGTCGTTAATAAGAAGAGGAACTTGCAAGAAAGGGTTGCAATTCCAGTTATGACTCTTCTCCAACTCTGCCAACAGTAATCATGTTGCAGGAAATAAATGAATTTGGATGATGAACCAATGATGGAGTATTCACCGCGCCCGCTGTTCCAATCTTGATGATCAGTCGAGATCGTACAACTCAATTTAGATTTACTACCGGTAGAAGGAAGAACTGACGGCTTTACTTGTGTACCGCCTTGCTAGCTCTCCCCGGCCAACGGTTTGGCTAAGGGGATGGACCGGCGCTACTCGGCCTCTTACACGACTCCTAGTTCAAATAGAATTCATGATTCTGAATGTAACGTTCGTCCCCCTTTCCCCAAGTATAAGACTTGTTGATAAGACTCCACAAAGTAGTCGTATCTAGTTGGAAAGGAAAATTTACCAATATCTCCCAAGCTATTACTTGGTAACGGATATCAACTTGTTCCAGTAATCTTACCCCTCGAAAGATGAGAAGGTAAACAACGACTTTAATAAGTCAACAGCACCCGAGTTGCGGGTGAAGGGAATACTTTATGACCGGGAAGTCGACAAGATAAATAACATTTTTCCAAGTAAGGTTCCCTTATTATTAAGAAGATAGACTCAAAGATGAATGATGTCTGGGAACCTTTCTTGATATAAGATTAATAATAATATGACTTCGAAATATTTTCTGTAATAATCGAAGAAGATAAACCTTATCGAGGTTATTCTAAGTATGGAATAAATATTCAGAGAATATTTATTGAATTAAAATATTTTACAGAATATTTGGGAATATGAAAGAATATCTTTAATCAGAGTATTTCTCAAAATAATCCCTGAAGAGATATCAGGGGAATATTTATTGAATAAATAAATATTTAAATGAATATTCAAAACAATATTCATTAATTAATAAGACCTGAAAAGAATATTTAAAGTAATAATCATAATTAATTAGGAAATTTAAATGAATATTCAAAAGTAATATTCATTGAATGAATAATATCCTAAATGAATATCAAGTAATATTCATTTAGTAATCCAAGCCTTAAGGAATATTCGAGATAATATTCGATAATTAAATCAAGCTTCAGATGAATATTGAAATAATATTCATCAAGTATTTAATATCTTAAATGAATATTCGAAAGTAATATTTATTTAATAAAATAATAATCTAAAAGAATATCCAAATAATATTCATCTAACAGTCTCATCTTTAGAAGAATATTCGAAATAATAGTCGATAATCAATTCGACTCTGAATGAATATTGAGAAGTATTATTCGTTGAATAGTTAAATTCAAATAATTATTTGAAGTAAGGATCGTTAAAATAATTAGTCCCGAACGAATATTCAAATAATATTCGTCGCCCAAATAATAGAAAATATTTACTTAAATATTTTCTCCCGAGGTAATCTCGATATATCAAGAAATATTGACTCCCGGTCTATATTTGATGAATAAAGATGTATACGCCCTTCTATGAGGGTCTTATAATAACCGGCTTATAACTGATATATAATTATCTAGCTTATAAGCCAACAATAACATTCAGGGAACAAGTATATCAATTCAACTTGAAAGTAGGCATGCATGCAATGGCATATGTATATCAGCAATCATATATATATATATTTATTCAATCACAACAACAGCCTAAAAGAAGGGAATTGAAACTTGCCTGGTAGTCGAGTACGGTAAGGGGTAGTGGTAGCGGGTCCCGGTTCAGCCTGGTGATCTATAAATAGCCAAGGCATTCGGAATTAATCACTTAACATATTAAACGTTAAGTTATACTTAAATCGAAACACGTTCTCGAGTCATCTCGTTATACCCCTTTTAGTGGATTACTTATTATCACTGATCCGACCCGACATTCGTTCGTTAATACGACATGTCACTGCACTTATACTTGGGACATACTTAAGTCATATGAGTTCTAAGGTTGATCGTTACGAACCAATATTTTACTCCGAGTTTTATCGCCCGTTTTCTACGCGTTTTACCAAAGTTATAAAAGAGTCGTCTTTTAGGGGTTCGTTCTCGTTTAACCTTGACTCGAACATTTTTAATAAATCGAAAAATGCTCTTTTTGACATACGGTTTTCTTTCACACCTTCCTTCTTACCCCTAGTATTTATTTACCAAGATTCGCCATGACGTTACATAGCTTACGAGGGTTTAATTTCAGTTACGAACTTTTGTTTACGGATTCGCACTACTTTTAGTAATTTAGTCATAAATCCTAAACCGTAAGTCCGTTTCACGTGATCTTTATATCAAAACGAAGCTTAGAGCATTACCTATCCTATCATGGTAGATAAGGTCTCTGGACAGTAGGGGTTCAACATGGAAAATGGCATACAAAACATGGTATTGTAAAATCGGGCATTATAACGGCTGTAAATCGAATATCTATCAATTTCGAATCTTCCCATAAACATAGCATCCAACCCAAACAACATATACATGACTTATATACATGAACTGAGGCCAAGCAATGCCTTTCCGTTCATCTAAACTATTTTTAACATTTATCAAAACTACATCATATTCATGCTTATAATCATGCTAATATCACATCTTATACTAAAACCCATCAAGAGCATGCAAAATCTCAAGGTAAAGCCTAGGGTTTAAAGTTGTTATACCTTCCTTGGAGTATGATCTAGCCTCACTATGCTTGGTATGATCCTTAGAAGTGCTTAAGCTTGCTAAATCAACCAAAGAAATCAAGGAAAAACAAGATTAGTTCATGAAAACACTATTCACCCTCCTCTTAAATCATTTTTTTGAAAATGGAAAAAGAAGAGATTGAAGCTAGGATTTTGAGGAGATCATTTATATGAAATGTAAGTCTCACCATAAAAGTTTCAAGATCAACAAATGGTTGGAAGTTGGATTTTGAATTTGGAATTTCCAAGAGGCCGAATGCTTTGTTTCTTTGGAGAGAAAGATGAGTTCTTGCTTGGTTGCTTGAAAATAATGCATAAAGTGACTTGTTTTAGATAATATCTCATCCTTGTCACTTTAATAAAGTGGTGATGTATAGAATGATGTATTTGTGAGGACAAGTGATGAAGTTTGGATGGTTTAAGGCTTAACCAAGTGATTTGATTTTCTAAGTACTAGTTGATCTCTAATGGTTCTAGTTCCTTGATTCTAGTTTGGTTAGTAGATATTTTATACATAGCACATGCATGCATCTTAGTCTCTGCTTGCTCTTTTGTCCGGTTATTGCTCGATTCGATTGATCGTTCGTAAGAATAACTCTTTCGTTTCTAGTTAGGGTTTTTACCGAAAACCTTCTTAATATTTATAGTACTATTCCTCATCTTTCTTAGTACTTCTCGAATTTAAATTCCTTAATTCCCTTTTATAATTCCTTAAGTCTTGCAGTGTCCCGGGAAATTTCGGAGAAAATAAAAGTGCTCTTTTTCTGAATCCGACAGCTTTTACATACACTTATTTTCCTCCTGGATCACTAATACGAACTCAGAAATCCGTTCCGAATACCGGGTATATCATTATTATAATAATATTCCAAATTCCACCAAAATCACTATTCATCACTTATTTTTATTTAATTCCTATAATTAGGAAAATGAACCTGGTTCACTCTCGAGTGCTTCTTAACCTTTTTACGGAACCGCTGGACTTATAATAGATATTGATTTGGATGACATAAGAATAATCTTACTTGAAGTAATATACTTATATTCTTAGGAGATAGATCATTCTTATCTATGCCGTCAACCAAAAGTATTCTGCATGACATATAAGTAATTGAATTCAAATCCGTTCCATTTATTTAATAGATCTTCGTTACATCGCAGTCATAACCACTATTCATTCTTACATCATTAAATACATAAAAGTTTTAATCCCACCCAAAATCTGGGTTCTTACAGTCTCCCCTCCTTAAAAGGATTCCGTCCCGGAATCAGTTTGAAAACAAGTGGGGGTACTTTTCTTGCATTGCGCTTTCAAGTTCCCAGGTGGATTCTTCTACATTGTGGTTCTGCCACAAAACTCTGACTAGCTGAATGACCTTGTTTCGGAGCACTTGTTCTTTCCGGTCTATGATTTCCACAGGTTGCTCCACATAGGTCAGGTCTGGTTGCATGTCCACTTGCTCATACTCTACAATATGCTTAGCATCCGGATTATACTTCCTCAGCATCGAAACATGGAACACATTGTGCACCTGCTGTAGATTCGGGGGCAATGCGAGTTCATAAGCTAGTTCCCCAATCCGTCTCAAGATCTCAAATGGTCCAATGTATCTTGGACTCAGCTTTCCTTTCTTCCCAAATCTCATTAAACCTTTCCAAGGTGACACTTTCAAGAACACTAGGTCCCCTACCTCGTATTCCTTGCCTTTCCGAGCTAAGTCGGCATATTTCTTTTGTCGATCCTGGGCTGCTACCAACCGTCCTCTGATTAGATCTACTGCATCTTTAGTTCGTTGGACCACTTCGGGCCCGAGCATCTTCCGCTCTCCAACTTCATCCCAATACAAGGGAGATCGACATTTTCTTCCATAAAGGGCCTCATAAGGTGGCATCCCAATGCTTGAATGATAAATGTTATTATAGGAGAACTCAACCAATGGCAAGTGATCATCCCAACTCCCCTTGAAGTCTATCGCGCAGACTCTCAACATATCCTCTAGCGTTTGGATGGTCCTTTCACTTTGCCCATCTGTCTGGGGGTGGTAGGCTGTGCTCATGTTCAGCCGGGTCCCTGCACACTCTTGAAAACTTCTCCAAAACCTGGAGTTAAATCTAGGATCTCGATCGGATACTATTGCGACTGGGACTCCATGTCGCGCCACTATCTCTTTTAAGTAGATGTCCACTAGTCTATCGACCGTGTACCTTTCGTTGATCGGGAGAAAGTGAGCCGATTTCGTCAGTCGATCTACAATTACCCATATGGTGTCATGATTAGCCTTGGTCCTGGGTAAACCTACTACGAAATCCATGGCTATATGTTCCCATTTCCATTCTGGAATCTCTAAGGGATGTAGAAGTCCGCTGGGTCTCTGGTGCTCTGCCTTCACTCGTTGGCAGGTCAAGCATCTGCTTACCCACTCTGCTACGTCCTTTTTCATATTGGGCCACCAGTAATACTCCTTCAAATCCCTATACATTTTAGTGCTACCGGGGTGCACTGAGTATCTTGAGTTGTGTGCCTCATTTAAAATCTCATCCTTGAGCTCCTGAACATTTGGGATCCATATCCTGTACGTGTACCTCATGATCCCTTCCTTGTCTCTTTCGCACTTAATTTCCTCCCCGGTCATTAGCTCTTCTGTGGAGTTCTTTTCTTCCTCCATCATCCGTTCCTGGTACAGTCTAATCTTTTCTAGCAATGGAGGTTGGATTCTAATTTCCATCAACTTTTCTTGGCCCTCTTCAGGTAACTTAACCTCGATTTCCAACTTCTCAAAATCCTTCACTAGCTCTTTCTCTGAAGTTATCATCTTGAGCTTCTCTTTCCGACTAAGGGCGTCAGCCACCACATTGGCTTTACCCGGGTGATATTGAATTTCACAGTCGTAATCCTTGATTAACTCTAACCACCTCCTCTGGCGCATGTTAAGCTCTTTCTGAGTGAAAATGTATTTGAGGCTCTTATGATCTGTGTAAATCTCGCATTTTTCCCCATACAGGTAGTGTCTCCAAATCTTTAAGGCGAAGACTATGGCTGCTAGTTGTAGATCATGCGTGGGATATCTGACTTCATAATCCTTCAATTGCCTAGACGCATATGCTATTACCTTGTCGTGCTGCATAAGCACGCATCCCAGTCCTTTATGCGAAGCATCACTGTAAATCACGAAATCTCCTTTTCCATCAGGTAATGCCAGCACTGGGGCTGTCACCAGCCTCTTCTTTAACTCTTGGAAACTCTTCTCGCATTTCTCAGTCCATTCAAATTTCTCGGTTTTACGGGTAAGTCGAGTTAATGGAGCTGCGAGTTTCGCAAAATCTTGGACAAATCTCCTGTAATATCCGGCCAGTCCAATGAAACTCCTCACCTCGGTTGGAGTAGTTGGCCGTTCCCAGTTTGAAACTGCTTCTATCTTGGAGGGGTCAACCAACACTCCTTCTCTATTGATCACGTGCCCTAAGAATTGTACCTCATTTTTCCAAAACTCACACTTGGAGAACTTGGCATATAACTGCTCTTTCCTGAGTATTTCTAAGGTTATCCTTAAATGTTCAGCGTGTTCTGCCTCTGTCTTTGAGTAGATGAGAATATCATCAATGAAAACTATCACGAATTGGTCCAAATATTCCTTGAACACTCTATTCATTTGGTCCATGAAGGCTGCTGGGGCGTTGGTCAATCCAAATGACATAACTAAGAACTCATAATGTCCGTATCTGGTGCGGAATGCAGTCTTCGGGATATCTTCAGGTTTGATCTTCAGTTGGTGATATCCTGTTCTCAAATCAATCTTAGAGAAGTATTCAGCTCCTCTTAGCTGGTCAAACAAATCGTCTATCCTGGGCAATGGATACTTATTCTTTATGGTTAGCTTGTTCAATTCTCTGTAGTCGATGCATAACCTCATACTTCCATCCTTTTTCTTAACAAACAACACTGGTGCGCCCCAAGGCGACACACTGGGCCTTATCATGCCCTTATCCAACAATTCCTGTAATTGTTTAGCTAGCTCTTTCATTTCTACTGGGGCTAGTCGGTACGGGGCCTTCGAAACTGGCGCCGTCCCCGGGGCTAATTCGATGGCAAACTCAATTACCCTATCAGGTGGTAGTCCAGGAAGATCTTGTGGGAACACGTCCTCGAACTCATTAACTACCAGAATGTCCTGCAATCTTGGCACTTCCTTCTGAGTATCTATAACGTAGGCTAAATAAGCCTCGTTCCCTTTTCGTAACAATCTCTTGGTTTGCGCCATGGTCAGAATTTTCTGGGTCTGTCGCATCCCCTTAAACACTATTTCTTTCTTCCCTGGGGTTTTCAACTTAACCTTTTTCCCTTTACAATCTATCTGCGCATCATTGCGAGACAACCAATCCATACCCAAAATGACATCGAATTCCCCTAGCTTAAAAGGAATTAAATCGACATAGAAGGATCGTCCTCCTATTTCTAGCTTACAATCGGGGTGAATTTGATTAACCGGTACGATTTCCTGATTAGCTATTTCTACTTGTAAGGAATCTCTTAGTTGCTGGGTTTTAAGTTTCAACTTATGCGCAAAATCTCTAGATATAAAAGACTTAGTTGCTCCTAAATCAAATAAGACATTTGCACTGACTGAATTAAGAGAAAAAGTACCTGCTATCACATCTGTGTCCCTCACGGCATCTTGTACTGACATATTGAAAGTCCTAGCAGTTGGTGGCCTATTTGTGGCAACCTTGCTTGCTCCTGATGCTGCTGGTTTGTTCTTTGGGCAATCCTTCCTCATGTGCCCTCGCTGTCCACACTGGAAACAGGTTGTGCTGTTAGGGATGACCGTGGTGCAAGAGGTGGCATAATGCCCAGCTCGCCCACACTTATAACAGTTACAACGATAGTTTAAAGTACAGCCATCCTAACAACAACAACAAGTCAAAAGTGAAATATGCTGTCTATCTGTCTAGTCTACAAAAAGGGAAAACAAGTACAAGAAAACCATCCCTACAAAAGCCGGCACTACTATGTCCGTACATGACTAGACAACTAGACCACTGCATCACTACATCTGAAATCAGCCGCCACGACGAAACATCCTCCGAACCCTCCCCATGGCGATGCGGAAAACCTCCTCAGCCGCTGCTCTGTCTACCCTACCATGCCCATCAGTAGGCAACTGTCGCACCCTCACCCGAGCCCTCAGCTCGATGCGGGTCACAGCCCTATACCCAACTCTGTCACTGATAGTCCTCCTGCCCTGCACCCTCATCCGGGCGGCTCTCTCTGCTGCTAACTCACTCCTAGACTCTGCCAACCTGGCATCTGCCACAGACAACTCTCTATAAAGCCCGTTCACAATCAAGTTGTGAACACATACTGGGACTCCTCCTATCGGGGCATGAGGTGGGGTGGATGGCTCAG
Organism: Saposhnikovia divaricata; assembly: GCA_036435485.1. Classification (NCBI taxonomy): domain Eukaryota; kingdom Viridiplantae; phylum Streptophyta; class Magnoliopsida; order Apiales; family Apiaceae; genus Saposhnikovia; species Saposhnikovia divaricata. The sequence continues at coordinate 237,692,548 of CM071594.1, forward strand.
CTGGAGCGGCAGTCTCTGTCTGCTGGGGCTCTGGGGTAAGCTCCTCAAACTCGTCGGGGTAGGGGCTCACAGGTAGTGGTGGTGGGGTAGGGGCTCTCTCAACAGGGAGGAGTGGCACAAAAAGTCCAGAACTCCCTACAGCACCAACTACTGGCTCATCTATATCTCCCTCAACACCCTCATCCACCGGCACCACCTGATCCGTGGTCATGTCAGTGTCATCTCCCATAGTCCTGAACTCAGTCATAACCCAATAATCATCATCCTCAACCACTAACTCAGCATCCTGTCCTGTCTGGATCCCCTCCGGGTCCTCCTCCCCCTCAGTCTCAACAACATCTGTGTCAGCATCATCCTGGACCTCCTCAGGGTCCTCCTCCTCAGACTCGATCACATCAGTATCAGCCTCAACCTGGACCTCCTCAGCGTCCTCCTCCTCAGGCTCAGTATCCTCCTCAGGCAAGTGCTCATAGTATGGGTCCCTAGTCCGGAACATGTCCTCATCATGCTGTCTCGCAGCTGCCTCCTGGGCCGACAAGTCGCTCACCTACACAAGACGAACTATGTTACTATCATGATACTTAAAAAGTTCCCGTAAGGGTTTTAGGTGAACCTGGCAAGGGTTCTTATTATATTATTGAATTTATTATTATATAACGTCGTATCATCTCTTGGGATATATAACTCTCGCTTTGATACCATCTCTGTAACACCCCCAGATCCGGGGTCAGGAATCTGGTGGTTTCGGTCTTACATCCATTCATAATACTTGACTTGAGTCCATAATAAATAAATCACATGCTGTGACCCCACTATAATTACCACTCACACACACAACAGTTATAGTCCAAGAGATGAAATTGAAATAAGTCTTACATTAAAGGGTTTACGAATAAAAGTTATTACAATCCCAAAAGGATAACATCATAGGTTTAAAAGTTTTGCCGTGGATTACATTAATTATACATATAGTTAAACAGGAAACAAAAGCTGTCTAACTATGCTACCTCAGCAATGGCGGCTAGCATCTCAGCGGGTAGTCCGGTGGGTCGGGTAACCTGCTTGCGCCGAGTGCGCCTGACGCGAGCCATCTATCCTAGCTGTTGTTGTGACATAATATAAACAAAGCAAGGGTGAGCGAAAGCCCACCAACAAATATATAACTGAACGATAATTTAAAACAGTTCAAAGCTATCTTTTAAACCATATGCCATGCATTTACGGAAATGATGCCAGTATAATATGAACGATGAAGTTACAAGGTAACTTAAAGTATTTGTTTGAAGAAATATCTGCTACATCAAAGTAAGCGAGATATTATTGTCGTTAATAAGAAGAGGAACTTGCAAGAAAGGGTTGCAATTCCAGTTATGACTCTTCTCCAACTCTGCCAACAGTAATCATGTTGCAGGAAATAAATGAATTTGGATGATGAACCAATGATGGAGTATTCACCGCGCCCGCTGTTCCAATCTTGATGATCAGTCGAGATCGTACAGCTCAATTTAGATTTACTACCGGTAGAAGGAAGAACTGACGGCTTTACTTGTGTACCGCCTTGCTAGCTCTCCCCGGCCAACGGTTGGGCCAAGGGGATGGACCGGCGCTACTCGGCCTCTTACACGACTCCTAGTTCAAATAGAATTCATGATTCTGAATGTAACGTTCGTCCCCCTTTCCCCAAGTATAAGACTTGTTGATAAGACTCCACAAAGTAGTCGTATCTAGTTGGAAAGGAAAATTTACCAATATCTCCCAAGCTATTACTTGGTAACGGATATCAACTTGTTCCAGTAATCTTACCCCTCGAAAGATGAGAAGGTAAACAACGACTTTAATAAGTCAACAGCACCCGAGTTGCGGGTGAAGGGAATACTTTATGACCGGGAAGTCGACAAGATAAATAACATTTTTCCAAGTAAGGTTCCCTTATTATTAAGAAGATAGACTCAAAGATGAATGATGTCTGGGAACCTTTCTTGATATAAGATTAATAATAATATGACTTCGAAATATTTTCTGTAATAATCGAAGAAGATAAACCTTATCGAGGTTATTCTAAGTATGGAATAAATATTCAGAGAATATTTATTGAATTAAAATATTTTACAGAATATTTGGGAATATGAAAGAATATCTTTAATCAGAGTATTTCTCAAAATAATCCCTGAAGAGATATCAGGGGAATATTTATTGAATAAATAAATATTTAAATGAATATTCAAAACAATATTCATTAATTAATAAGACCTGAAAAGAATATTTAAGGTAATAATCATAATTAATTAGGAAATTTAAATGAATATTCAAAAGTAATATTCATTGAATGAATAATATCCTAAATGAATATCAAGTAATATTCATTTAGTAATCCAAGCCTTAAGGAATATTCGAGATAATATTCGATAATTAAATCAAGCTTCAGATGAATATTAAAATAATATTCATCAAGTATTTAATATCTTAAATGAATATTCGAAAGTAATATTTATTTAATAAAATAATAATCTAAAAGAATATCCAAATAATATTCATCTAACAGTCTCATCTTTAGAAGAATATTCGAAATAATAGTCGATAATCAATTCGACTCTGAATGAATATTGAGAAGTATTATTCGTTGAATATTTAAATTCAAATAATTATTTGAAGTAAGGATCGTTAAAATAATTAGTCCCGAACGAATATTCAAATAATATTCGTCGCCGAAATAATAGAAAATATTTACTTAAATATTTTCTCCCGAGGTAATCTCGATATATCAAGAAATATTGACTCCCGGTCTATATTTGATGAATAAAGATGTATACGCCCTTCTATGAGGGTCTTATAATAACCGGCTTATAACTGATATATAATTATCTAGCTTATAAGCCAACAATAACATTCAGGGAACAAGTATATCAATTCAACTTGAAAGTAGGCATGCATGCAATGGCATATGTATATCAGCAATCATATATATATATTTATTCAATCACAACAACAGCCTAAAAGAAGGGAATTGAAACTTGCCTGGTAGTCGAGTACGGTAAGGGGTAGTGGTAGCGGGTCCCGGTTCAGCCTGGTGATCTATAAATAGCCAAGGCATTCGGAATTAATCACTTAACATATTAAACGTTAAGTTATACTTAAATCGAAACACGTTCTCGAGTCATCTCGTTATACCCCTTTTAGTGGATTACTTATTATCACTGATCCGACCCGACATTCGTTCGTTAATACGACATGTCACTGCACTTATACTTGGGACATACTTAAGTCATATGAGTTCTAAGGTTGATCGTTACGAACCAATATTTTACTCCGAGTTTTATCGCCCGTTTTCTACGCGTTTTACCAAAGTTATAAAAGAGTCGTCTTTTAGGGGTTCGTTCTCGTTTAACCTTGACTCGAACATTTTTAATAAATCGAAAAATGCTCTTTTTGACATACGGTTTTCTTTCACACCTTCCTTCTTACCCCTAGTATTTATTTACCAAGATTCGCCATGACGTTACATAGCTTACGAGGGTTCAATTTCAGTTACGAACTTTTGTTTACGGATTCGAACTACTTTTAGTAATTTAGTCATAAATCCTAAACCGTAAGTCCGTTTCACGTGATCTTTATATCAAAACGAAGCTTAGAGCATTACCTATCCTATCATGGCAGATAAGGTCTCTGGACAGTAGGGGTTCAACATGGAAAATGGCATACAAAACATGGTATTGTAAAATCGGGCATTATAACGGCTGTAAATCGAATATCTATCAATTTCGAATCTTCCCATAAACATAGCATCCAACCCAAACAACATATACATGACTTATATACATGAACTGAGGCCAAGCAATGCCTTTCCGTTCATCTAAACTATTTTTAACATTTATCAAAACTACATCATATTCATGCTTATAATCATGCTAATATCACATCTTATACTAAAACCCATCAAGAGCATGCAAAATCTCAAGGTAAAGCCTAGGGTTTAAAGTTGTTATACCTTCCTTGGAGTATGATCTAGCCTCACTATGCTTGGTATGATCCTTAGAAGTGCTTAAGCTTGCTAAATCAACCAAAGAAATCAAGGAAAAACAAGATTAGTTCATGAAAACACTATTCACCCTCCTCTTAAATCATTTTTTTGAAAATGGAAAAAGAAGAGATTGAAGCTAGGATTTTGAGGAGATCATTTATATGAAATGTAAGTCTCACCATAAAAGTTTCAAGATCAACAAATGGTTGGAAGTTGGATTTTGAATTTGGAATTTCCAAGAGGCCGAATGCTTTGTTTCTTTGGAGAGAAAGATGAGTTCTTGCTTGGTTGCTTGAAAATAATGCATAAAGTGACTTGTTTTAGATAATATCTCATCCTTGTCACTTTAATAAAGTGGTGATGTATAGAATGATGTATTTGTGAGGACAAGTGTTGAAGTTTGGATGGTTTAAGGCTTAACCAAGTGATTTGATTTTCTAAGTACTAGTTGATCTCTAATGGTTCTAGTTCCTTGATTCTAGTTTGGTTAGTAGATATTTTATACATAGCACATGCATGCATCTTAGTCTCTGCTTGCTCTTTTGTCCGGTTATTGCTCGATTCGATTGATCGTTCGTAAGAATAACTCTTTCGTTTCTAGTTAGGGTTTTTACCGAAAACCTTCTTAATATTTATAATACTATTCCTCATCTTTCTTAGTACTTCTCGAATTTAAATTCCTTAAATCCCTTTTATAATTCCTTAAGTCTTGCAGTGTCCCGGGAAATCTCGGAGAAAATAAAAGTGCTCTTTTTCTGAATCCGACAGCTTTTACATACACTTATTTTCCTCCTGGATCACTAATACGAACTCAGAAATCCGTTCCGAATACCGGGTATATCATTATTATAATAATATTCCAAATTCCACCAAAATCACTATTCATCACTTATTTTTATTTAATTCCTATAATTAGGAAAATGAACCTGGTTCACTCTCGAGTGCTTCTTAACCTTTTTACGGAACCGCTGGACTTATAATAGATATTGATTTGGATGACATAAGAATAATCTTACTTGAAGTAATATACTTATATTCTTAGGAGATAGATCATTCTTATCTATGCCGTCAACCAAAAGTATTCTGCATGACATATAAGTAATTGAATTCAAATCCGTTCTATTTATTTAATAGATCTTCGTTACATCGCAGTCATAACCACTATTCATTCTTACATCATTAAATACATAAAAGTTTTAATCCCACCCAAAATCTGGGTTCTTACAGTCCGCTCCACCCACCGCTCAGATCTCTACTACCGTGATCCCCGCAAGCACGAACCCGATATATGGGTTGCCCAATTATCCCCCGTATCAGGCCGGACCAAGTGGTCACGCCCTCCAGATACATGAGCCATACAATCCACCTTACATCAGAGGTTTAGGACCCAATCAAGGCCAGCAATACTATGACTAGTCAGGCCTGTATTCTGATGACTCATCCTCGGAAGAAGATAGGGATGAAGCCCCGAGGAGACGTCCAAGTAAGGAACCTATTGGACGCCGAAGAACCCATGATCGACCTCCCTTAACGGCTGCTGAAAAAATCAATGCTCATGAGGCCAAGATCCAAAAACTAAAGGAGGACATAGAAAGGGAACAACGAAGACAAAATCAGAATCGACCCCCACCAGTGACGGGAGGAGACATTCCTTTTGTTGATTTGGAAAGAACCCCAAGGAGAGAGAGAAGGACCGAAGTCCCTAGAGGTGGAAACATGAGGGTCGAAACCCCCAGAGGCAACCCTGAAGACTTAATGCAACTTGGAGATCCTGATGATCCAACCCCTCCATTCACTGAGGAGGTGATGAATGCGCATATATCACGGAAGTTCAAGATGCCTACCATAAAGGCTTACGATGGAACGGGAGATCCCGCTAATCATGTAAGAACGTTCTCTAACGCACTGTTGTTACAACCAGCCAGTGACGCCTTGAAGTGTAGGGCGTTTCCCCAAACATTAGCAGGCATGGCACAACGTTGGTACAGCCGCCTACCACCAAACTCCATTGCCTCTTTCAAAGAGCTAAGCAATGCTTTCGTCAGCCAGTTCATAGGAGGAAGGATTCATGAGAAGGATTCTGCATCCCTCATGACTGTGATACAAGGAAAGAACGAAAATCTCAAGATTATCTCAAGCGATTCACGAAGGAAACGCTCAACATTACAAACCTGGAAAACAAGGTAGCCATGGTGACGTTGCAGAATGGAACTTCGAATGTTTATTTTAAAATGTCATTGGCTAAGCATCCCCTGAAAATATGGTCGAGCTCCAACAAAGGGCGAGCAAGTACATCAAGGCGGAAGATAGTCTGAAGAAAGAGTCAGGAACGGGGAACACTGGAAACGGTGACAACTCTAAGAAGCGGAAGTTGGAACAGGAATATGATGCTAGAGATAAGTACCCGCACACGGGCAAGGATTCTGATTCAGCCCCTAAGAAGGGGAGTCCCGGGCAAAGGTTTACAGATTACGCAAGACTGAACACTCCAAGAAGTCAAATCCTGATGGAGATAGAAAAAGACAGGGATGTGAGATGGCCGAAGCCACTAAGGACTGATCCTGAGAAAAGAAACAAGAATCAGTACTGCCGGTTCCATAAAGATGTGGGACACGATACCGACGATTGTAGACAATTGAAAGATGAAATTGAGTTTTTGATCCGCAAGGGAAAATTGAATACATTCTGCAAAGATGGGGATCGGGGAAATCCAAGGCGAGATTATGATAGGAAAGATGAGGATCATAACCGCAATCAGCAGCCCCGGGGGCCAGTGATCAACATGATCTTCGATGGCCCAACAGCGGCTGGGACAAGTAGAAATTCCAGAAAGGCGTATGCACGAGAAGTGATGCACATTGTAGGGGAAGCGCCAAAACGTGCAAAGACGGAAGTCTCAATTGAATTCAATGATTCGGACCTTGAAGGGGTGAAGTTTCGCCATGATGACCCCCTGGTTATCTCACCTGTGATAGGCAACTCCCAAGTGAAGAGAGTCTTGATTGACAATGGAGCATCGGTGGACATTCTGTTTCATGATGCCTTCTTAAAAATGGGATACACTGAGTCTCAATTGACACCGTCAAACATGCCCATATATGGGTTCAACGGAGTGGAGTCGAAAGTTGAGGGAAAAATTCAGCTACCCATGACTATAGGGCAGGAGCCACGGGAGGCAACTCAGATGTTAAATTTCTTGGTTATCAAAGCTACATACACATACAATGCTATCCTAGGTAGGACGGGACTACATGCTTTCAAGGCGGTTGCCTCTACCTATCATTTAAAGGTTAAGTTCCCAACCAGAAATGGAGTAGGAGAAGAGAAAGGGGATCAAAAGATGGCAAGGAGTTGTTATGTCGCCGCACTAAGGCCGGATGGAACCGGGGGGCAGGTCCTCCCGATTGAGAATATGGATGTTCGAGAGAATGAAGAGCGGAGAGGAAAACCAACAGAGGACTTGCTTCCCATACCTTTGGAGTTGGGAGATTCTGAAAAGGTTACTTACATCGGGGCATCTTTGAAAGACCCCATGAAGAGCAAATTGATCTCCCTCTTGCAAGACAATAGTGACGTCTTCGCGTGGACAGCGGCTGACATGCCAGGGATAGATCCCCAATTGATAACACACAGCCTGAATGTGGATCCAAACCGGAAGACGGTAAAACAAAAGAAGAGAAATTTCGCACCTGAGAGGCAAGAAGCCATAAAACAGGAAGTTGACAAACTCCTAGAGGCAGGGTTCATTGAGGAAATCCAGTTCCCGGAATGGTTTGCCAATCCTGTGATGGTCAAGAAGGCTAATGGAAAGTGGAGGATGTGTATAGACTTCACTGATCTGTACGACGCATGCCCAAAGGACTGTTTTCCCTTGCCAAGGATCGATACGTTGATAGATGCCACGGCTGGTCACGAGATGTTAAGCTTCATGGATGGCTTTAGTGGATATAATCAGATCAAGATGCATAAGGATGATGTTCCTAAGGTATCGTTCATCACCGACTTCGGTGTGTATTGTTACCGAGTCATGGCTTTTGGGCTGAAAAATGCAGGAGCTACATATCAGAGGTTGGTAAACAAGATTTTCGCTCATCTCATTGGAAAGACTATGGAAGTCTATGTGGATGATATGCTGGTGAAAAGCCTACACAGGGTAGATCACATTGAACACCTACGCGAGGCTTTCGAAGTGCTGAGGCACCATAAGATGATGTTGAATCCGGCCAAATGTGCTTTTGGTGTTGGGTCTTGGAAATTTTTGGGTCTTATGGTCTCAAAACGGGGAATTGAGGCCAACCCCAACAAAATCAAGGCTATTTTGGACATGGAACCCCCACGTTCTATAAGGGATGTACAGAAGTTAACCGGGAGGATTGCTGCGTTAGGGAGGTTCATCTCCAAATCCGGGGATAAGTGTTTGCCGTTCTTTAAAACCTTGAAGAAGGTAAAAAACTTTGAGTGGACTGAAGAAAGCCAAGAGGCCTTTGAGCAGGTGAAGAAGTATATGTCTGAGGCCCCGCTGTTGGCCAAGCCAAGTACGGGAGAAATCCTCTATCTTTACTTGGCAATTTCAGGTCAAGCTGTGAGTGCGGTGCTGGTAAAGGAGGAAAACAAGGTTCAGAAACCCGTATACTATGTGAGCAAAGTTTTACACGGAGCAGAGTTGAACTACTCCCTATTGAGAAGTTTGCCTTAGCATTGGTAATTGCCTCTAGGAAACTACGGCCCTATTTTCAAGCACATAAGATTGAAGTCCTTACAGGACAACCATTGAGGAATATTTTGCACAGCCCTAAAGCCAGTGGTAGGATCATCAAGTGGGCAATTGAATTGGGAGAATTCGATATTAAGTACAAGCCAAGGACGACCATCAAAGCTCAGGCACTTGCTGACTTCGTGGTTGAATGCACCATTGACAACCAAGAAGTCGGGGGGCAGGAGATACCTCAGGAAGGCAATAAGGAAGACAAGGAACCCATAATAGAGGAGAAGGAATTCTGGACGCTCTATTTTGATGGGGCATCAAAAACAAAAACAAGTGGCGCAGGTCTTGTCTTACAAAGTCCCGATGGATTCATGATTGAATACGCCCTGAAGTTAGACTTTCCAACAACCAATAATGAAGCAGAATATGAAGCTCTAATAGCTGGACTTGGCTTAGCAGGGGCCCTAAGGGTCAAAAACCTTAAAGTTTGTGGAGATTCAAGGCTAGTTATGGCCCAAGTCAATGGAGAGTTTGAGGCAAGGGATGAAACCATGGCTAAATACTTAAGGCTTGTGAAGGCAATAATGACCCAATTTGATGAGTGCTACATTGAGCACATTCCGAGGGAGGAAAACACCAAGGCTGATGCCTTATCCAAGTTTACCTCCTCTGAGATAGAGAATTACTCTAGAAGTGTCTACTTCCAAGTTCTGAGAACCCCTACCATCGATTCAAAGTTAGTCGCACCTATTGGGGTGGGGGTATGTTGGATAGATCCCATAAAAGCACACCTCGAGACTGGTTGGCTCCCGACTAATGCCATGGAGGCACGAAAATTATCTGTGAGAGCGTTGAGGTATGCTCTGATTGAAGGGATACTCTATAAGAAATCTTTTGTGATTCTGTATTTAAAGTGTTTGAGGCCCGAAGAGGCCAAATTAGCTATTTAGGAGGTCCATGAGGGAATTTGTGGACAACACTTGGGGGGCAGGGCCCTAGCTCACAAGATAGTCAGGCTTGGATTCTATTGGCCTGAGATGATGGCTGATGCCAAAGAGTACGTGAAAAAGTGTGATCGGTGCCAGAAACATGCACCAGTGGTTAGACAACCACCAGAGATGCTGACATCCGTTAGCTCCCCCATCCAGTTTGCTATGTGGGGAATGGACATTCTTGGGCCCTTTCCTATGGCCACTGCTCAAAGGAATTTTCTAGTTGTAGTTATTGACTACTTCACAAAGTGGATTGAGGCCAAACCTTTGGCTAAAATCATAACCAAGCAAATCATGCAATTCTTCTGGGAGAACGTCATGTGTAGGTATGGGATACCGCGGATCCTGGTTACGGATAATGGGCTACAATTCAACAACAAAGAGTTTAGGGATTATTGTGATGAGAATGGAATTGAGCTTCGGTTGCCCACCCTCAAGCCAATGGGCAAGCTGAGGTTGCCAATCGAATTATCCTCGATGGACTTAAAAAAAGGGTGGAACGCTCCAGAAACACTTGGGTGGAAGAGTTACTACCCATACTCTGGGCATACCGAACCACATGCAAGGTGACTACTGGAGCAACTCCATTCATGTTAGCTTACGGGGCTGAAGCTGTGGTACCCGTGGAAATTATGCATGCATCTCCACGAGTGGAAGCCTTCGAACCAGACACCAACGAGGAGGGAATGAGACTAGCCCTCGACTTGATCGATGAAGTAAGGGATGAAGCCCATGCTAGGAATACTGAACATCAGAAGAAAACTTCCTTCTATTACAACCTAAAGGTGAAGGAAAGGTTTTTCCGTCAGGGAGACTTAGTACTCAGAAAGATTAAAGCATCCGGAGTGGGACAAAAGGGGAAGCTGGCACCGAATTGGGAAGGCCCATATCGGGTCAAAAGTACACTGGGATGAGGATCATACAAGTTGGAGACTTTGGAAGGAAACCAGGTGCCTCGCACTTGGCATGCATCGAATTTCAAGGTCTATTATGTTTGATTATCCTAAGTAGGACGTAGCTCATAGGAAACTAGAAATAAGGTCGATGAAACCATATCAGAGTTTAAAAACTCCGAGTAGGAAGTAGAGTATCTATGTAAGGGTTGACCCCTATTTATTGACATTTTTCATCAAACCTATTAATGAAGTTTGTTTCTTGTTTTCAATTGAGTTATTCTTTTTGTTTTGTTATTGTGGACACGTAAAGCAAATGTTGTACCAAAGCATGGGTGTGTGTGAGCCATAAGGCCAAGTACTAAGAAAACTCTAAAAAGCATGATAAACAAACTGTAAATTAAAGCCCCGAAGGTTTAGTTCGATACATAAATAAGCCATGAAAGGCATAAGCTAGAGCTAAGCTGAAGATAAGATAAGATCCCCGAAGGGTAAAAGTCTCGAATAAATAAGCACAAAAGTAAGCCGTGCAAGGCTATCTAGATATCGAGATCCTTAAGAGAGTCACCCTCGTCGATACCCACATCAGTGGAATGGGCGAAAGCAGGGTCATCCGCCGTAGGGAAAGTTTCCAAGTCTTCAACCATAGGAGATGAAACCCATTCCTGGGAAGGCAAGGGCTGGGAATCGCCGGCTAGCTGAGTAGAGAACTGAGCAGCTGTCTCACAAACAGTCTCCTAGGTAGAACTGGAGGCACCAGGAATGGCAGGTGCGGGGTACTTTGCTAAGGTGACCCCAGAAATCTTTTGTCCTAGCTCTTCAATGATTTTCTCCCAACACATGTTAAAAGTTGCTGGAAAGTTAGCATCGTACTCAGCATTAAGGAGCTCTTCAAACTCCCTAGAGGAACGATACTCCTTCAAAATTTGCTCCTTACCCTTGGCAAGCTCCAGCTCCAATCTTCTAGACTTCTCCTTCTCCGCAGCAAGTTCCATCTCCACAGCTCGAAACCTCACAAAGTTAGTATCTGCATCAGCTTTGTTTCTATCACGGTCCCTCTCTGCAATAGTCAGCTCCTGACGAACTTTTTTTAGGTTATGAAGCCCAGCCTGGAAGTAAGTGTTAATCTAAAAAATAACACAAAACAAAGTGGTAAGAAATAATTAGAATAAAGAATTTAAGGCAATGAGAAGGGAAAGGAAGAATAATACCGTCGCAATGCCATGAGCCCCAAGGTTCTCAACCTGGAGGTCATCAGAAGACTCCACCACATTAGCCCGGTCACGAGGAGTAACTATAGTTCGAGACCATTCAGCCGCACGATGAGTATCACCAACAACTGTGTCCTTCTTTTGAAGTCCCCATCCAACTTCGAAAGGATCCTCATAAACATGAATCCTCTCAGAGTGAGTGAGAAAGGCAGGAACAACTACCTCAGATCCCTCAGCCTCAGTAGTAAGGCCAGTTTTGACCTTCTTGGATAGCTGTGTGTTCACTCCTGACCTCTGCTCTGCCATTCTCTCCCTCTTTTGGAAAACAGCATTAAGCGCAACCAAAGCTGTTATAAACATGAAAATATATAAGCCCACAAGCAAAAATAAAGAGGCATAAAATTAAGTTAAAGGAAAGCATGTCTACCCTGTTCTCCCAAATCACTAAGCTTTGCTGTTTGGAGGTACCCCTCAGAAATTAATTGAGCACAATGATTTGTGCCATCAGCTGTAAGGATCTCAATAGCAGCTCGCTCGTCTACACCCAATTTAATGTCTCGCATAGACCCATCTACGGCTTTAGAAAAGTTAAGCCTAAAAAAGTCTCCCCAATTTGCCCCATCCATGAAAAGGTAAAGGAATTCTTTTTTCCAATTAGGAAGAGAATCTGGGGAAGTACCAGGGATGAAACAAGTGCGAGAAAGGCTCCTATGAGAGATCTGAACCCAACCCGTGTTGTTTGGGGAATTCGTGAATTTAAAGAGATATCTAAATACGGAAACACTAGGCTCAAGTTTGTGTTTACGACATTGAACTAGATAGCAATATATGAATCTCCAAGCGTTAGGATATAGTTGAGTTGGACAAACTCTTGCCTCAGCCAAGAGACGAAAGATAAAGGGTGGAGGAGGCAACCTAAACCCAACATAAAATGTCTCCTTAATAGACAAATGGCACCCTCTTTAGGGTTGCAGGCTCTATCAAATGGACTAGCAGCTACAGCCCTATAAGGGCTTACAATACCAAAAAGAGTGGATTTTAAATCTACTTTTGGTTGATCATATTTGCTAGGGATATTGTATGCATCAAGATGAGCGATATTGGGGAAATCAGTAGAAAATTCCTCTAACAAGTCCCTAAGTGTAACGATGTTGCTATGAACAAGAGAGATTTTGGTTTTACCTCTTGCAGCTCTTGGAGGCCTAGCTGGAGCCCCCGGTGGGGTGAGTTGAGATTGCTCGGATTGCTGGGAATTGCCGGAATCTGCCATTGATAATGGTAAGATTAAGCTATGAGACCCAGAAATTGATAAAGAGCAAACGGAAAAGATGAAGATTATTTAAATCTTAAACTGGAAACTGGTAAAGCACGGTGGATGGTGATCACCTTGGGTGGAACCCTAGAACAAATGCTCTTGAAACCCTAAGGAAGAACCTTTTAAACTTCACTTGAATGAGAGAAATTTTAGAGAGAAAATTTTTGAAAGAAGAAAAGTGAGAAAACAAGTGCCTCCTCTCACCATTATATAGCTACAAAGAGCCGGTTGATTTCACCTGGTAACTGTCTACAGGCAGTAAAAAGTGAAAAGCCCATATAAATTTCAGATTTACGGGCTGGCCCAAATCAGAAACTTATTATGGAAGCTTCTAACGGACATATTACCGTTAGAAATTTAAGATTCTAAGCAAATATATTGAAAGTCAGAGTATATGGCAGAGAATGAAGGTAAAAAAGCTAAAAAAAAAAAGGGGGTTCGTGGGCTTAAAAAGAACTAAACCTATATGATATAAAGGCCTGGCCCAAAGAAAACTCCAGAAAAGGTCTGAAACCCACTTGTTTTAAAGAGAAGTTTCTAGTAAAAAAAAAAGTAGTAAATTTTTTCCCAGAAGAATACGCGAAAGTATGATAAAAAGAAATAGTAAAAGTTTCTAGAAATAGAACCAGGAAGGTCTTGCTCGTGGTTAACCCACCAGTACAATGCAAATAATGAGAAAATCCACTACTGGAAAGCAACAATGGTGCTCGTTGGTGTTTTGAATGTCTCCTACTCGTGGTTGTACAGCAAGTAGAATGTATCTGCAGAAAAAGTAAAATGCATGTATTTTATTTCTTGCTGATATAACTCGCAGACAATTGTATGTCTCCTGTTCATGATATAACCTCGATGGACTGTATAACCAGGTTGTCAATGCCACCCATGAGTGGAAAGCGCTCATTCTGCTCGTTTATAAAAAAAACACATGTTGCTCGTTGTGCAACCACGAGCAGCTTGTATTTTCAAACTGTAGCATAATTTTATACCTAAAAGTATAACAAAACTATGTATAAAAATTACTAAAGGCCAAGCCCAGGCCCAGGTTTGTGAAGAAACCCTAGGTGTAGATAAGTGTAGTACATTTACTCGTGGCAAAAAGTGTGTATTTTGCTCGTTGTTAAACCACGAGTAAGTTGTATTTCCATGCTCTGCAAACAATTGTGAGAGAGAAGGCTGCGACCAGCTGGGGATTTAAAAGAATTATATACCTACTCATGCATATATGCTACTACGAGTAGCAGGTGATATTCCTGCTCGTGGGATACAGGATGTCTCCTGCTCGTGGTTGAACCACGAGTGGGTTGAACATATAGCTGAAGCTTGGTGGCAACAAAAAAAAAGGAGGAATGGATATTCTTTTGAATTATTATTGATCAAAAATAGGAAAACTGAGAATAATATTTATTATTCTTGAAAGCAAGAAAAAATAATTTTATGCACGGTCCACATAAATAAAATTTTTGAATTAATTTTCAAAAATATTTTACAAATATCCGTTGACACCAAAAATCGAAATAAATTCCTTTAAAAATGAGGAATTCTACAAAATGGTTGGAAAAATAAGAAATTATAATTATTAATTTCTTAAAGTCCAAGGAAAAATATTTTGCATATGCACAAATATTTTTAATGTCCGATAGGCACACTAAAATTACAATAAAATCATCCTAGCAAAAATGTTTAATCCTATGAAAGGATTAAATTGATTAATGGACAAAAAAAAAATTTCTCGAATAATTTTGAGAAGAGTTTAGTAAAAATAATATCTTTGTAAATGTGTAGATCGCTCCACACTTTTCATTAAAAAGATACCCGTGATTAGGGCATTGTTCAAAAAAAAAATCCCCATATTAGGGTAGGTTAGCACCGAGTACAAAATACAATTTTAACTTCAAACGAAAACCTGGTCAGTTTTCGCAGAAGTTGGGGGGAAAATGATATGGGCTGAAAATAAACCATAAAAATACATTTAATGTTGCATTAAATGAACCTAGAATGGTCCAAGGTTAGAAGCCCATTAAATGGGGCCCAAAACCCTAGTTAATTATTAAATTCGTAATTGATTATTCAGCTGATAATAGGACTCCGTTATTGAGTCCAAAATGGAACCAATTCATATTTGGAGTAGCCTCCAAGGAATACGAGTCCAATAGAAATCAGTCTTCCTCATGGAAGGATCTAGAATTTCATCTAGAGTGGATAACTTGTCCACCAAGTTACCAAACCCTACCTTAATTCCATGGCATCCAATGCCTATATAAAGGACCCGATCCTTCAACTTAGAACTACGTTTTATTGACTTGATTCTTGATATTTGCAAGATACGTAGGCATCTTGTGAGGACCCGAGTTAAGTCACGAAACACTTGATCAGCCATTAAAGCTCGAAGCTTCCACAAACCCTAGCATTAAATACGCATTAAATACATCCTACTTTTCGTTCGCCAACAATATATATATATATATATATAGTTGAACTCCATAGCAAACACCTTATATAACAAACAATAAAGAACACCTCATATCTAATATAATTTAAGAGTTCCGTCATAGCACCCAATACAAAAAGTTGTTATTTTTTTACCCTCTAGCAAACCAGCAAAAAAAAAAATTTGAAAATTTACTGTTCATTGATGACGTCATCAGTGACGTTATCAGTGAACAATAATTTTCAATTTTTTTTTGCAGACTTGATAGAGGGTAAAAAAATAACAACTTTTTTGTATTGGGTGATCTTGGCGGGACCAAAGGATCTAATAAATCTAAGGTGTTCTTTGTTGTTTGTTATATAAGAGTGTTCTGTATGGAGTAAAGGCCTATATATATATATATATTCTAAATGTCATATTATACATCTGCAGTAATTGAAATATTGTACATTGCCAGATACAAGTGAACAACTAAGCGAGAACCAGCTGGTCTTACAGCTTAGACAATTGATCCCCTACATTCACCATATGTTTTAGCTATGTAGGTTTTACACCGTCTTTAGATATCGTAAAGTATGTTGTAAACTTCCACGACAATCATATCAAACACCGCAAAGTCCAATTCAGGTTGTGCCCATGATGCAGATAGGTTACCACATGCATATTCAACAGCTAATCTGGCTGCTACAAGAAATAAATAGTTCACGGAGAGATTAGCAAATTTCTTTCTAGTCATACAAGATATCAACAGGTGGAGTATTCCCTCGCTTTTTAAGCAATAAACAAATGCCTATACATGGAGTCAAGTACCGTATTTTGATGGCTAGGTTTACAAACACAATCTTAAGTAGTTAGAATTGAAATTGCAGGAAGTATTTGTCTAAACCTATTAATAATATCATACAAAAACACTTCATCTGACCCAAATCATGCCTTATGGTGTAAAACAGAAAACACATTATACATACAGCACAAAAAAAACCATAGTTTCATCTATATTGAGATGGAAGAAGTGAGAGTATGTTCTTATAACATAAGCGTCAAGAGCCTACTTTAGATTTTTCGGGCATCCATTGTACACAGGTAAAATGATGGAGAAAAAGCCATAAAATTTTAAATGGCTTCATAAATTATAGTCTATTAGGTATTAACTTCCGTTAAGAGAGGTATAAAAATAACAAATAACAATACACAAAGCTACCTGCATAAGCTCATTGGTGCAACCCCAGTTGATGTTCGTGTACAATCATTTACAAGAGCCAAAAGATCAAGGGTAAACAAATTCCTTTCCCTAAAGTCTGTGTATCCTTTCTATGCACTTAGTCAATAGCCACTAACCATTCTCATTTTGGTAGTTGCATTATAACTTTCTATACACTATATCGAGATTTTTTTTTTTGGTCAAGTAAAATTATATCGTATTATCGATCTCCCCCGTATTATCAATCTCTGTTTCTTTGACGGTCTCAAACAAACCAGAATAGCTTGGAAGTGATATGTCTCTGGAACACACTGTATCCCTGGAGGAGTAAGAAATTGTCCTATTTATTACAGTAATATCAACGAAGTACATTATCAGTGCAGCAGTTCAGTGTTAACACAAAATCACGCAAGCGTACGTGGTCACAAGTAATACAGATAGAAGTCAAGTTCGTTCCCACAGAGATCTTAGGTTTCAATTCAGTAGATGCACCTATGCAACAATGTATGATTATTATTCACTGCTAAGACAAATAACAAGATTAAATTTTTACTAACTATAATTAACTAAGATACCAATTAACAACTAAAAATACTAACTACTTATATACGGGAAAACATGGAATCCTAACTTCATCATCTACTTCACTTAGAGTTGATGCCTTTAATCAATACATACGATGGTTTTGATATCTGATCGGATAACACGAAACAAGTAAAAGCTACCTCTCGGTATACTAATACCAAACTACGCATGCATCCATAAAAGAGATAGAAGATGGGTAGACACCAATTATGTTTAGACCCTATATCTCTATAGAATTTGAAAACATAAAGGTTGAAGCACAAGTTATCCACATAGATCACATAGGGTAGCATCATATCTCTATGTACGCCACAAATCATGATAATATTATCAACCTATCCTATGCTAGCATGGCAAGTTCTAAATCTCAAGATCCACTCTCGTTTCGCAAGAGATTAACAAATTAGATGTTCATGACTCATCTAAACACATGAAACACAACCATACGAGGATATCAAGAATTCACCACACATAAATCTTTAAAGCAATCAAACTACTAAGCTACATAGATAAATCTGTTAGAATCCCATGACAACGATTAGTTCATAATTGAACCCCTCGTCATCATGGGATCTGATGAAACCATGATAAAAACAAAGTATAAAAAGATACAAATAATCCTAAGTAATTGATATCTAATCGTCTACTAAATTACAATGGTAGGATGTGTTTATATAGGCTCTAGAAGTCTTGTCCACCAAGCAATTGCCTTTTTAGAGTTGGAATAGAAGATTGGCAATTTCCGATCTTGAATGAGAATAGAATTGCAAATTCCATGCTCAAGACTGATTCTAGAATGTTCTAGCCACCCAAAGAAATTACCATACTTATTAGAAGTAGGAATTATAGCAATTTCCTTGTCAAAGTTGAATTTCTGCAGTTCGGCACATAATACGTTTCCTAAACTGATTCTGTTTTTAAGGAAAATTCGTAGCTGACTTTTCTTCAATATTTATGGGCCGTTCCAGTTGTAAGTGGACATCTGAACCACTTTAGAATGATAGAGAATCTCGTTATCTTCGCGTGGACTGTAAGATCGTCCAAAACGAACTTCTAGAACTCAAGATATGGCCAAAACAAAATCAGAAATTCTGGCTGATTTTTCACCCGCGCGCCGCAGCGCCTAGGCGCCGTTTTGGTGCCTAATGCGCCAGATCAATCTGCATAAACAGCTCTGGGGCGCCAATTAGGCTCCCGGCTTGGTCCCGATCTGCGAAAATTGATTTTTCTTCGATTTTTAAGCTTTTTCTTCCGTTCCTTTTGCATGAGCTTCCGTCTTTCATCCTTAATGACTTGTATACTTCTTGGGAGTTTACATTAGCCTCCATTCTTCATTCCATATCATAAATCAACTCCAAATAATGACGGAAACTATACCTTTAATCGACATTTCTTCAACCCTGCACAATTAAGCAAAACACATCAAAACTACCACAAACTTGAGGCCAAAGCAATCAATTTAAGCCGAATTAGAATGCTCTAAATGGATTGTTGTATACTGGTATGTTTTCTAGTCACCCCCAAACTTAAACCGATGCTTGTCCTCAAGCATATACAATTACAACTAACTAACTAACTAGTACCACTTCCGTAGGTGATCACGATTGCATTTGGCATATGCAACAAGCCCTTTAAACCCCTAGGCAGCCCTAGTGGACGAGTAAGGTCTCGTGAGGGCCTATAGCGAATGTACCCACAAAATCCAATGCAATGCAATGCATGAATGCAACTAAATGAAAATGCAATTAATATCCTACCATACCTTCAAATCCTCTCATGCCATATCAACTTAAGAATCAAAGTAAATACGCAATGTCTTGGTGTCGAAAGTGCAAGTATTCACATAGTCTACTCAATGAACATGCATAAGTTCTCACAAATCCATGTCAAATGTAAGAATAAGTTAGTAACCATGCTAAGCCTACAAGAGCACATCTTTGAGACAAAACTCGGGATCTCATACGCAAAAACAAGCAAACACTCACAATCCACTCATAAAAGAATATTCACTCAAGAACAAGGGTAAGTGTATCACTCAATTCCAACAAAATCATAAGCATGCTTGACAATTGGTATCAATCTAACTCTTAACACAACATACATCAATGACGATAATCAAAAGGTCTTTATTTGGGTTGTAACGGGGCTAGGGACAAGGTATGTCAAATAAGCCAAAACAGGTGAAGTGTCAAAAGCTAGTAGGAACTTAATAATCATACACAATCACATATTTTCCCCCCATAATTTTATGCAACAAAAACACTCGAATAGTCGACTAAAGTGGGATCACAATAAACACAAACATGCTCTCATAATATAATTTTTTTTTCTTCTTTTTTTTTCTTTATTTTTTCTTTTTTTTTCCCGAGAGCTAAAGCAACAATAATATAGACAATAACAATGATCCCACGATTGTATTACACATGCCGACTATCAAGCAACAACCAAACCCAAATTTCAATATTTCCCCCAAAATTATGACCAACAATAAACCCCTCCTTGCACACCTTATTACTCCCTTAAGCACCCTACTAGCCTTTGACAATGTGGGTTCAAATTAATGTAAGGCCAATACAAGAAAAAGGTCTAGGCAAGTAATGTGGTATGTCACCGAAAAAAAAATAGGATTAAGCACAACGGGTTAACTAATTGATTATGTAAACATCGTATGGTAAAATGGGAAAATATGTTGTTAATCCTAAATGCCTTTATCATTTTAATCGTCAATTAATGTCATGCGTTTCAAGAAAGACCCCAAGCAACTGCTAGCAATGCAAACAATCCGTGGAAACTCAAGCAAACGAATAAAATTGCAACAAATAAGCAATAAGGCTCAAAATCTCACTTGGTGGAAAAACATACTCAATCCCAAGCAAAAATCTCTCTAATGCACCTACTTGTATTCAAAGCATGCAAACTAAATCATCTTGCACATATTCATGTCCTTCTAATCACTTAAAACATTCAATAAGTCTACTAGCTTCAACTTACTATTGTATGTGTGTGCACAAGAACAAAGCATATCACTTCTCAATCAAAAGCGTCAACAACACAAAATTCCTATCAAGCATGGGTGCAAATGTAAACTATTATGAACTCACATGATATATAAAAACAGAATGTCCTATATGAAACAAATGTAGATATCACGAACATAAATGCATAATTTACTAATACTAATATGCAAAGCATGAAATCCTACATGAACACAATGACTAACAATCACATGTATATACACTACTTATCCCTCAAACCACCCCCAAACTTAAAATATTCAATGTCCTCATTGAATGGAAGTAAATACGATGGAAAGTAGAAAACATACCTTGGGTTGCCTCCCAAGAAGCGCTTCTTTAACGTCAATAGCTTGACGTTACTTCCAAGCCTCCATTAAGGATGATAATAGTTTGCCTGGTCCTCTCTTCGTGAGACTTCATTGTCATCACGGCAACACACTTTCTGCCCCTTCTCCTCGCTTGGCCTATTCGTCTAACAACTATGTCCTATTCCAATGCCTTCATCGGTTGACCCAAAATCTATCAATTTGTAGAACAACACACACTCGCGGGCTTCGGTTGAATATAATGGAGGAGGGTAAATGTAAGTTGCTGAAGCCTTTGGTTCCTCAAAGAGAACTTCCTCTATTGGCTCTAATGTGCTACCTCCATCTTCACACTTTGAGTCAAGTAGAAGACCTGCATCTTTCCCATGTTCTTCGGCCTCTTGGTACGCACATACCAATTTTTGAAATTTGTGCAGCTCATCAATGTCTGTCCCAAATAGTGCCCTTTCCAAATCATCCACCATCCTAACATGATCAAATTCCTCACATGGCTTGCGAATGCTCACCTCACCTTGGAATTTGTCTTCCTCAAGAAAAGACTCAATTGTACTATCCTCAAGATTTGACCATGAAACAACCTCATCAATCAGCACCTTAGAATCCCAGAGATCAGCCAAGCCGAGCGACTCACACTCTTCCTCCTCATCACTATCCACCACAGGTTCTGACAAAACAGAATTTTCTTCTTTTTCTATAGGATCCTGATCATGAATACCTTCTTCATCCTCAATTGCTGAATTCTGATCGTTCGTGACTTTTCCAGATCTGGGCATTATGACATTAACCTGCTCCATGCCATCTTGTTTTCCTGGATTCACCTCTGTGTCACTATGAAGAACTCCCTGCGGTCCGTTGAGAAAGGCACTTGCAATTTGCCCAATCTGATTCTCCAATGTCTTGAGAGATACCGCCTGACTTTCAATCATCAACCTCAATTCATCCAATTCAGATTTTTCATTCGAAGATTGACCATCATCCCTATGAAACTGTTGCTGCTGAAAATCGTGATTGTTGCTCCAGTCGAAATTAGGATGATAGGTGGCTGGAGCTGGTTGCGAAGGTTGCTGGAAGTTGCTCACAAACTGTGCCGATTCAGAAGATATGGCACATTGACTCGTCTCATGCGCGCCCTCACATAGCTCACAAACACTAGCAACTTGAGGCACCCCATGCTTTGACATAAAATCCAATTTCTTATTAAGTGCCTCTAGCTGAGCTGCTAGAGTTGTGACTCTATGAACTTCCAGAATTCCTGCTAACTTGCCTTGTGAAAATCTCTGAGTTGGATTCTGGTATTCATTCGCAGCCATCATCTCAATTAGCTCATAAGCTTCCGCATAGCTCTTAGCCCATAAAGCTCCACCTGATGCTACATCTAGCATGGGTCTTGACTGTGCACCCAAACCATTATAAAAGCAGTTAATCTCCATCCACTTAGGCATCCCATGATGTTGACACTTCCTTAGCATCTCCTTATATTGCTCCCAAGCCTCGCACAAAGATTCTTCAGACTGCTGTGAAAATTGAGTAATAGCGTTCCTGATTGCTACGGTCTTTGCCATGGGGAAAAATTTAGTGAGAAATTTCTGAGCAAGATCCTCCCAAGTAGTAATAGAACCGGCTGGTAGAGAGTGCAACCAGCCCTTAGCTTTATCCCTCAAAGAGAATGGGAAAAGTCTTAATTTGATAGCATCTTCCGACACCCCGTTGATCTTGAAAGTGTCGCAAATCTCAATGAAATTCCGGATGTGCATGTTAGGATCTTCAATCGGAGCACCCCCAAACTGAACTAAGTTCTGCACCATCTGAATTATGCTAGGCTTGATTTCGAAAGTATTAGCTGTAATAGCTGGCCTGACAATGCTAAATTGGATGTCCTTGATCTTTGGTTGAGAATAATACATCAATGCTTTCGCTACTGCTGCTGGTTCTTCCATTGCTACCTGCAACACATAAAACTAAACAACTATGTAAGAAACAATCTGAGTCAGTGAACTCTAACGACCACTATTGACAAGCACATAAACCAAAAATAAAACACCGATGATCCCCGGCAGCAGCGCCAAAAACTTGTTAACACAAAATCACGCAAGCGTACGTGGTCACAAGTAATACAGATAGAAGTCAAGTTCGTTCCCACAGAGATCTTAGGTTTCAATTCAGTAGATGCACCTATGCAACAATGTATGATTATTATTCACTGCTAAGACAAATAACAAGATTAAATTTTTACTAACTATAATTAACTAAGATACCAATTAACAACTAAAAATACTAACTACTTATATACGAGAAAACATGGAATCCTAACTTCATCATCTACTTCACTTAGAGTTGATGCCTTTAATCAATACATACGATGGTTTTGATATCTGATCGGATAACACGAAACAAGTAAAAGCTACCTCTCGGTATACTAATACCAAACTACGCATGCATCCACAAAAGAGATAGAAGATGGGTAGACACCAATTATGTTTAGACCCTATATCTCTATAGAATTTGAAAACATAAAGGTTGAAGCACAAGTTATCCACATAGATCACATAGGGTAGCATCATATCTCTATGTACGCCACAAATCATGATAATATTATCAACCTATCCTATGCTAGCATGGCAAGTTCTAAATCTCAAGATCCACTCTCGTTTCGCAAGAGATTAACAAATTAGATGTTCATGACTCATCTAAACACATGAAACACAACCATACGAGGATATCAAGAATTCACCACACATAAATCTTTAAAGCAATCAAACTACTAAGCTACATAGATAAATCTGTTAGAATCCCATGACAACGATTAGTTCATAATTGAACCTCTCGTCATCATGGGATCTGATGAAACCATGATAAAAACAAAGTATAAAAAGATACAAATAATCGTAAGTAATTGATATCTAATCGTCTACTAAATTACAATGGTAGGATGTGTTTATATAGGCTCTAGAAGTCTTGTCCACCAAGCAATTGCCTTTTTAGAGTTGGAATAGAAGATTGGCAATTTCCGTTCTTGAATGAGAATAGAATTGCAAATTCCATGATCAAGACTGATTCTAGAATGTTCTAGCCGCCCAAACAATTACCATACTTATTAGCAGTAGGAATTATAGCAATTTCCTTGTCAAAGTTGAATTTCTGCAGTTCGGCACATAACACGTTTCCTAAACTGATTCTGTTTTTAAGGAAAATTCGTAGCTGACTTTTCTTCAATATTTCTGGGCCGTTCCAGTTGTAAGTGGACATCTGGACCACTTTAGAATGATAGAGAATCTCGTTATCTTCGCGTGGACTGTAAGATCGTCCAAAACGGAATTCTAGAACTCAAGATATGGCCAAAACAAAATTAGAAATTCTGGCTGATTTTTCACCCGCGCGCCGCAGCGCCTGAGGCGCCGTTTTGGCGCCTGATGCGCCAGCTCAATCTGCATAAACAGCTCTGGGGCGCCAATTAGCTCCCGGCTTGGTCCCGATCTGCGAAAATTGATTTTCTTCGATTTTTAAGCTTTTTCTTCTGTTCCTTTTGCATGAGCTTCCGTCTTTCATCCTTAATGACTTGTATACTTCTTGGGAGTTGACATTAGCCTCCATTCTTCATTCCATATCATAAATCAACTCCAAATAATGACGTAACTACACCTTTAATCGACATTTCTTCAACCCTGCACAATTAAGCAAAACACATCAAAACTACCACAAACTTGAGGCCAAAGCAATCAATTTAAGCCGAATTAGAATGCTCTAAATGGATATAAAATCCATTTATCATTCAGTAACATTAATATAGACATATAGTATCCTCATGGATGTTTGCCTAAACAAATCACGTTCCTTGAAACTTGATACAAGGGGAACATGGCAAGCTATTACACAACACACCAGATCTACAGAATTATCTATTGGAGAACATAAAAAAATTCTTTGCAGTGTAGTAGTAGGAATCCCCTCACCTTGCATGCACATAATTTGGCTCTGCAGATAGGATTACTTGGTGATTTTCGTTAGTGGGAAGCCATGCGGATTGGGACTCTTGCATAGCACCAATCATCAGAGACGAATGCATCCCAGTTTTGGTACTGCTGCAATGCAACATTTAGAAAAAAAAAGATTATATTCAACCACACTGTCAGTATGTGAGGGTGATCTAAAATAATTGAAATTTAACACCCTTTATTTTACCTGATTACTGCAATCTAGCGGCAAAATCTGGTGAGACCTAATGTTTTCCTGCCAAGTACACATGTTTACAATACACCAAGAAATAATATGCGCATGAGTAATAAAGACCCAGTCCTCCAAAAGCATAATACACATAGGAAGTGTGAAAATTATCTACATCCTAAACATAGATAACTTTCTAAGATCTGTATTGCTGCTGCATAATGCACATAATTGGACTTAGGTTTTGTGTTCAGCCTTAGAACACAAAAGGCATTGCTTCCATAGTTTAGTAGCCCTTTATGTTTGAGTGTTCCTACTGAACATATCATACCTTATGAATATGAATCTGGCTAAGGGATTCACTTGGTGATTCTTCCATCTGCCTAAGATGTTCAATATTGTCGGTCTTATCTGGATCACTCCAGTAGCTGAAACACATAGCAATAACATAATTAAGGTAAATCAATTTTAGTTTTAGAAGCAAAATTATAACATTAGTTTAGGCTTGTTAAAATTCATCAAAAATTCAGAATGATGCGTTGAGCAACAAGTACTCCCTCAGTCCCAGTGTCAAACATCATAACAACATTGCTGGAACAGATATTGCATTTATTACTTCTTATAAGAGGTAATAAGTACCTGAATAGGTACTCATTGGCCAGGCATTTCTTACCTCTTATGAGAGGCAAGAAAAGAGAAACCAAACAGGATCCCTTTCTTTACAAGTATTTGATAATATACTTTTACCACCAAACCCTCACACAATCTATTTGGGAACTGAGAAAGTGTTGTAGAAGAATACAAGAATTTTCAAGAGAGTAATGCACATGTGGTTGTACACTTAACACTTGTATAGAGAATTAAAGATTAGTGTAGGGGGGAGCAATGGGAGCTGTAGAAAGTAGAGAACAATCTTTTAGGACAATGATGAAACTACTTGATCCTCAAAACTAGCATGAAAGACCAAAAGGTCATAAGGATGATACAGAAGTAAAATGTGATGTTAATGACAGATTTCCATAAATATTAATACCTAATTTCCTTTTAGTATGCCTAAAAGTATTGTCTTTCTTCTTTCTTTCTGTTGAGGAAAAAAGTAGTGTCTTTCTGTTTTTGCTTATCTTTAATTTGAGAAGTAGTTTTTTTCTCTCCTTATGTAGGAGCCTTGTTTTTCTCTCCTTATCTGAATACCAGATTTGTGTGAGTCTCTTTCAATGGCACGTTATCAAAATATAAATGAGCAATTAGCAGACCTTAGTGTGGAGGATGAGAAAAATGAAGATCTGATCTTTGAAGGCGATATTGAGGAGGAAGTCAACAAGTACGAGTTATGTTTGGTTGGAAGATTTCTGACGGAAAAAAACATTAACACTCGAGCCATGAAGACAAAGATGGCTGATTTCTGGAAGCCGACGATGGGTATTAATATAAAGGAGTTAGAACCAAGTATCTACCTGTTTCAATTCTATCATAAGGAGGACAGGGATGCTTCTAATCGAACCAATTCCAACAGGAGAAGATCCACTGAAAGTTCCGTTATGGTGGCTGAATATTTGAATACAGATACATGATTTACCGAGTGGTTTTATGGTTGAGGCTGTAGGACAACAGTTGGGAAATTTCTTTGGAGAGTTTGTGGCTTATGATCCAAAAAACAATAGTAGCATATGGAGGGAATGTATGAGAATCAAAATACGCCTGGATGTCAGGAAACCATTGAAGAGGAAAAAGAAAATAAAGAGGAAGAATGGGTTGGAGTTTGTTGTGACCTGTAAATATAAGAGGTTAGGAGATTTCTGTTTTGCTTGTGGATTAGTTACTCACACCGAAAGGTTTTGTCGTAAATCCATTGATACCAGGAGTGAAGGGGGTGTGCAAGAGTGGGGTTCATGGTTACGTGCACCACTGCGTAGGGGAGGTGGCCAAGGCGGCAGTAAATGGTTAAGGCAGGAAGACGACGTTGGTTGGACGGAGAGGGTGGGTCGTGAAAATAACAGTCCTTCTTTTATGGGTGAAAATTCAGGGGATCAAGATAGGAGAGCTGATATGGGGCGTGATAGTAGGGTCGTTAGGGGGGAAAATTCAAAAAACAAATCTTTAATGATTACCCAAGGCGGGATTGTAGATGGGACTGGACCAAGTTTAGTGGCCCAAATTTCATATGGGCAAGAAATAGAAGAGGAGATTGGGTTTGATATAGAGGAAAGGAAAAGAAAACGTATTGGGCAAGAAACAAAAATTGTAATGGATACGAATGATAAGTTGCCAGGGATAAAACAGAATAATAGTGTGGAGCAGGTTAAGGGGGCTGCATTATCTGGAAGGGATTATACAGTTACCAACAAAAATGATTTGGCTACGCTTGCAGTGCAAGCTAGCCGGCCATTATGAATGCTCTAGCTTGGAACTGCCAGGGTCTGGGTTCACCTGGGAAAATTCAGTTCCTTCAAGATGTAACCCGAAGTGAAAAACTGGAGTACTTATTTCTTACAGAGACAATTAGTAGTTATGTAAAAATGGAGAGATTATGCAGCAAGCTAGGTTTTGAGGGATTCATGGTTGTGGAACCTCAAGGAAAGAGTGGGGGAATTGCTATGTTTTGGAAGCACGCAGCAAAGATTAAGCTTTTGAGTTTTTCTCGTTCTCACATAGATGTATCAGTAGATATGGCTGATAATAATAACTGGCGTTTGACAGGGATTTATGGCGAACTAGCGAGATCGGATAAACACAAGACTTGGGAACTTCTGAGAAATCTTTATCGAGATGCTAATCTTCCATGATGTTTAGTTGGAGATTTTAATAATGTTACTTCTCAAGCAGATAAGAAAGGAGGTCCCCCTTATCCGAATCATCTTGTTGAGGGTTTTAATGATTTTTTACAGGATACTGAGCTACAGGACCTTGATATAATCGGGCATCAATATACATGGGAGAGAGGAAGAAACACTAATCATTGGACTGAGGTTAGATTGGACAGAGTTCTAGCAATCGATCAATGGCTTAGTATGTTTGCAATGGCTAAGGTGTATAACTTGGAAGGATCTCCGTCTGATCACAGCCCTTTACTATTGGTTCCAGAAGTTTGTGTCAGGGGAGGTACAAAAAGGCATTTTCGGTTCGAGAATGCGTGGCTCACGGAACCAATGTGCTTTCAAATAATCAAAGACAGGTGGGAGGAGGATGGTACTAGCAATGTGGTGCAGAGAATTGATAGTTGTGCTAGAAGCTTGGATGTGTGGGGTAAGGAAATCACTGGTTGTTTTAGTAAGCGTATTAAAGAATGCAAAATCAGATTGAAATTGCTGAGGGGCAAACGGGATGTGCAGTCAATGGAAGAATATGAGAATGCAAAAAAGCAACTATTCTTGGTGTTGGACCAGAAAGAAATATTTTGGCGACAGAGGTCAAAGCAACTGTGGTTGCAAGCGGGTGGAAAGAATACTAAATATTTTCATGCTTCGTGTAATAAGAGAAAGCGGAGTAATCATGTTCAGAGTGGGTTGGTTGGAATGGTGGTTTACAGGAAATGATAAAAGAGTATTTTCAGCATCTATTTACAGGGGAACAAAGTCAGAGTGAGGCTGTGTTGGACTGCTTACCGGAAACTATTTCTGAGCAACAAAATACTGATCTAATGAGGGAAGTGTCGTATAAGGAAGTGAAAGCAGCTGTTTTTTCTATGCATCCAGATAAAGCACCGGGGCGAGATGGCATGACCCCGGCGTTCTTTCAAAAAAACTGGACGATTGTAGGAAGAGAAGTGGTAAAGATGGTGGGAAAGTTCTTTCAGACAGGGGTGCTAATGGAGAATGTGAATGCTACAAACATAGTTCTGATTCCTAAAAAGAAAAATCCAACTCTAGTGATGGAGTTTAGACCGATAGCTCTGTGCAATGTGGCGATGAAGATTATTACAAAGGTGATTGCAAATCGTCTCAAGAATACGTTGGAAACTGTTATTTCAGACACTCAAAGTGCCTTTTTGCCTGGTCGGTTAATTTCAGATAATGTCATGATATCCTTTGAAGTCATGCATTATTTGAAAAAGAAAAAATTTGGAAAAGAGGGATACATGGCTCTGAAGTTGGATATGTCTAAAGCTTATGACAGAATAGAATGGAGTTTTCTGGAAGGGGTGTTACGCAAGATGGGCTTCAATCAATGGTGGACGTACTTAGTTCTTCAGTGTGTTCAATCAGTTGAGTATAATATCGTGCATGGGGAGTTTGAAAGTGGTCCCATAAATCCTAGCAGAGGTTTGAGACAAGGAGATCCCTTGTCTCCATATCTCTTCATTATTTGTGCTGAGGGTCTAACAGCACTAATCAAACAGTACGAAGCTAAGAAATGGTTGCAAGGCATCAGAATATGCAGAAAAGCCCAAATGATCAGTCATATGCTCTTTGCTGATGACAGCTATTTGTATTGTAAGGCAGATACAGGAGAAGCTATCAAAGTGCTAGAGCTGTTGAATACATATGAGAAAGCCTCAGGTCAAAAAATCAATAGAGATAAATCAATAGTGTTCTTTAGTGCTAATGTTATTGAGTATAATAAGGAAAGGGTGTGTAGGGAGTTGAAAATTAAGGAAGCTGATGATTCTGCAAAGTATCTAGGACTACCTAACATCTTAGGTAGGAATAAAACTGTTGTTTCTGGCTATCTGAAAGATAGGGTGAAGGCCAGTATCCAAAACTGGAGTGCGAAGAATGTCTCCAAACCAGCGAAAGAGATTCTTATTAAAATGGTGGCTCAGGCTCTGCCTTCATTTGCAATGAATGTGTTTCTCTTACCGCTTGATTTAACCCGTGATATTGAGAAAAGTTTGGAAAAGTTTTTTTGGAATTCTTCTTAAACGAGCAACTCAAAAATCAATTGGATGGCGTGGGATAGAATGTCAAGGCATAAGCATGTAGGAGGTTTAGGGTTCAGAAGTCTATGCGACTTTAACTTGGCTATGCTGGGGAAACAATGCTGGCGCTTGTTGACTAATCCAGATAGTTTGGTAGCTCGTCTGTACAAAGCTAAGTACTATGCTGATAAAGAATTCTTAGACGCAAGCTTAGGAAGCAGTCCTAGTTTTATATGGCGTAGAATTCTTGAAGCAAGGAAAGTCATTTCTGATGGGTCGAGTTGGAGAATTGGAACGGGGAAGGAAATAATGATCAGAAACCAACCTTGGCTGAGTAATCCAGAAAATCCGTATATCAGTACAGAGTCTCCTTCGATTGAAAATCAAAGAGTGATATCGTTGTTTTGGACAGACACCAAAGAGTGGGATTTGGAGGTTATCAACGATATTTTTTATGACAGGGATAAGTAGAGTATTGTAACACGTTGGTTGAAAAAGATTTGGATAGGGATGTGCTTAGCTGGAAACTGGAACACTCTGGGCAGTATTCAATAAGAAGTGCATACAGAATGCTTCAGGAACAAAAGGGTGCTTGGAATGCAGGTAATAATATGAGCTTCTGGAAATGTTTGTGGAATACTAAAGCTCCACCAAAGAAGTTAAACTTGGTATGGAGGGCTGCTGCATATTGTCTACCAACTAAAGCTCAGTTGCAGGTGAAACATGTTCAAATTAATAACGTTTGCCCAGTGTGTGAAGCAGGTATTGAGTCTATCTTCCATGCTTTAGTTCAGTGTAAGATAGCATCTACGTGTTGGAATATTTATAATTCGGAGATCAATACAGAGGATGTAAGGGAATTTCCGGAATGGTTAGACAGCACTCTTGCAGGGCAGTTGAATAAGAATAAAGCGAAGATCATCACCTTATGTTGGTCAATTTGGAGAGGCAGGAATGATCTAGTATGGAATGGAAAAAGATGGTCAGCTATGAAGATTGTTGCAAAAGCTTGGGAGTATCTTTCACAATGGACAGTAGCTCAAAGTAGAGGTATTGGGGCATCGATTCAACCTCAGGTGGAGGGAGATGGTGCGATAATCTGGGCAAAGCCACGACATAATGCAGTAAAGATCACAGTGGACGCAGCAGTGTTTGAGGAGCAAGGAACATCAGGTATCGGTTTGATAGCTAGAGATCATGATGGTCACCTTATTTTGGCGCAGACTAAATGCTATAATGAGTTGATGAACCCAGTGTTAAGAGAAGCGTTAGCAGTCAAAGAAGCACTAAGTTGGGCAAAACAAATGACCTGGAATGCGATCACGGTTGAGAATGATTGCCTGGTAGTAGTCCAGTTGATAAGAAGTTTAGCTCCTTTGCGTTCTAGATTGGGTAAGGTGGTTGTGGAGTGCAGGGAATTAGTGAGTAGTATTAACAACATTGAGTTGTATTTTATTAAACGATCTGCGAATATGTCGGCCCATGAACTTGCTCGTGTGTCTCATATGTATCTTGATCGTATTTTTGATTGGAGGTCTGTTCCGACCAATGTTAAGTCTTGTATCTCGTCTGATTTGATGGAGTAATGAAGTTGCATTTTGTCAAAAAAAATAAAATTGAGAAGTAGTCTGGATGTAGTTCTTTAATTTCCTTTTATATTTTTTTAATAACTAATTAATTTCCATTTTAGGTAAAACACGTTATCTTTTATATTCTAAAATAACACATGCTATTATATTTAATACAATTAAATAATAATATTATAATTACTAATAACTAACCAATTACATTTTTGGCTAAAAACACGTTACCTTTTATATTTTCCGTTACTAAAACCTCTTCTTTTTCAATAGTATCACGATGAATTGTATTTAATAAAATAATACCATAATAATTAATAATTGATTGATTACATTTTTCTGCTAAGAATAATCATATTATCTATATCTTATAACTAAATTTTTTCCTTTTTTAGAAATATTATGGCCAATATATATATATATAATTATTATCAAATAATCATTTAAAAATTTAACTTAAAAAATTCATATCTTAAAAAATTCATTCAAATTATTGAAAAAATTATATAATATTAAAGAAAATCGGTGAATCGCACGGGTTTTAAACTCGTTTAATTTAAAATATATAATAGTATATCGTGATTGATTTCAAATTAAAATTGTGATTTTTTAGTAAATATTTTTTGATTAAAAGATATGTATTTACGGATATGTTAAATTAAACAATTATTGTATTTAAATTAGAAATGTTAACTAATTATAATTAATGAGCTAAAAATGTAAACAAGGAAAATTTTTAATATAATATGATTAGTCTAAAATTTAGGAATTAGGTATGATTATAATAAAAAAAATCTATCCATTTATAATATATTAAAAAAAAAAAAAGTTGCATGCTGTGCATAGGACGGAGGACGGACTAAACAACACAAACTACGACAACAACATACGCGTCTGACATAATCTTAATCGACTTTGGTCTAAACAAAGCGGCGAAAATCATCAATTTATCATAAACCCTAGGCTTGTCTCTACTTTCTTCTTCAACTTGTTGTGCCAAGATCTAATATTCCACGATCCAAAATCATGGTACGTAAAATCCTTCATTACTGATTTAGTTCGATATATACTTAGTTTTAAATTTCTCAAATGTGTACATATATGTGTATTGTTTTATTAGATGTTACAATTAAACCACACGAGATCACTCTCTGCAAAAGCAATTACGTACAGCTTGAAACCAGTCTCCACAAATTGAATCTCAATGTCCCCTCTTTTTGCTAGTTAACAAATTGCCTAAAACCAGCCCCTAATTATATTCAGTCGCGGTGTCTCTTGTTTCGGTATATCATCTGCACCTAGATAGTAATCTCCAGGGCAGAATTTTATACGATATATTGGGTTTGTGTCGGATTCTGTTAAGCGAAAATAGCCTAAAATCAAACCCGATTACTAAGATATATTATTGTTATTTTGTTAAGATGAAGCAAAAAAAATTATATACCGAAATTTATGTTCTATACAAAATTAATTAATGGAGTTGTATTTATGTGTAGCCATGGCGTTCTTTATAAATAGTAACACAAAGAGGTGCCTTCGCTCGCATTGTTGTTTTATTCTTTGTTTGATATCCAAAGCAGTGCTGGTATACATATATAGTAATATACATATAAATGTTTACCCAACATCTTACATTCTGTTTGTTGGAAGGTGTACAACGACAAGTCCTTTATTATGGATTTGCAATTAGAGATTGTGGCTGACATTTTAACAAGAATTCCGATCAAGACAATAGTCCATTGCAGATGTGTATGCAAAACATGGCGCAGTTTACTCTCAGAACCTTATTTTATCAATCTGCAGCTACCAAGATCACCTGTTGGGCTCATAATTCACCAATCAGACTACCCGGTTGAAACTGATATCCTTAAGCTGGGCGAACTAGGCGGAGAAACTGACCATCATGATATTCGTTGTGATCCTCTAATGAGATTTGATCGAGGGCTAGGCTTCAGTTATGATGCGTTGTCATTATGTGATACAGTTAATGGGTTGATATGTTTATGGAATTATTATACTTTTGTAGGTTATATATGCAATCCAATTACACGACAGTACATACTCATTCCAGATCAAAAGTACGAAAGATCGTGTAGTATTGTAACTCATGGCTTTGTTTATGTTAAAGCCAGCAACGAGTACAAGGTTGTAAGCTTGTACATGGATAAGGAAACTGGCAAGTCAGAGTGCAAGATATATACGCTTGGAACAGGCATGTGGAGAAGTTTAGGACATCTTGCCTTCCCACTCATTAGTCTTCAAAGTGGTATATATCTCAATGGCAACCTTCACTGGTTAACTAATTACCCGAAGGACACACCTAATGAAATGGTTTGCACTTTCGATTTGGAAAAAGAGTTATTTCTTTTAACTAATGCTGCTCCTTTTGTTGTTGGGACGGCTGTAAGGGGTAGAATTAGGGACTTGGGTACATTAGGAGGGTGCTTGTGTTTATCTGACAACACAGCAGATTTTGAACTCTCCATTTGGGTGATGAAGGATTATGAAATGAAAGAAAGGTGGACCAAGGAAATCGTCATTCGACATATACCTACTGATCTGCCATATCTGCGACTGCAATATGGGAATGTTCGTCCTCTAATATTTTTGGAAAGCGGGAGTATCTTAATGGTATGCGTCCATAGGTTCTTGTTCACTTATTGTCCTGAATATGGAACTTGGAAAATTATCGGGGATGGTCCCAAAAATGCATTAAATGCAATGGTTTATGTCCCAAGCTTTATCAGACTCGAGAGTTTTATGTCGGAGAATGTTTTTGTTTTTTAGTTCATATAGGTACAGTTGCTTTCCAACGAATGAAGTTATGTATTTAACTGGCTGCAAAATAAAGAACAGCTCTTTGATTAATAGTCCGCAGCTGCCGTACTATGTTTCTTTGAATAGACCGCAGTTTGGAAGATGACCTCCCACAGTTCAGTTTTCTTGGCAGGACTTTTGTTATACTCTGTCCGATTTTTTTTCCCTCTAGACAAGTATCCTTGTTCTGCAAACAATTGTGTAATAAACTACTTAAAACACTCACTTAAACAAGCAGAGATTTAATAATTAAGCACTGTTTAACAGTCAAGTCGGAATAACAGACACAGCAAATGAACGATAGACAAGTTGCAGGCCAATTCGAGAGGGCCGCTCTCTCCCAGAAAACCTAATTGAGAAAAGACAAACACAATAATCCCGATACCCTACTTCTTCTCATCGCATTCTTCTTATACCCTCCTGCCGAAAGACGTTTAAGCCCTTCTACTTTGCTGTGAAATCTCTGTCTTGCCCTTGTCTTGTGTAATACCTCTTTTACCCTTTCTCTCCTTTCTAGCATACGTGATTAACGGTCTCGACCCTGCACTATTCATTACAGTACCCGGGGCCCAAAGTTTCACCTTGTCCTCAAGGTGGAAGTCCGGAAATCGGGCGTCAATGGAGCTAGCATCCTCCCATGTAGCCTCAAATAATGGCAGCCCTTTCCACTTCAATAATACCTCCTGTTGGTGGTCATTCCCTTGCTTCACTGAACGCACGTCCAATACTGTCTCTGGTTCGACCACAAACTCCAACTCAGATGTTAATTGCTCAGGAATGGTGGTGCTGGATGGTCGGGCCCCAATTGCTTTCTTCAATTGTGATATGTGGAAAACCGGGTGAATCCTACTTGTCTCAGGCAGTTGCAATCGATAGGCCACTTGTCCGATGCGCTGGAGCACTTCAAACGGTCCATAAAACTTGGCTGCCAGCTTCTCATACGGCCGTTGAGCTAAAGAACGTTGCCTATAAGGCTGTAGCTTCACATAAACCCGCTCGCCCACCTCTAATTGATCATCTCTTCGTTTCTTGTCCGCATTGGCTTTCATTTTCTGTTGAGCTCTTAGCAGGTTAAATGTCAAATCATCTAGAATAGCATCTCTTTCTTGAAGGACTGTTTCCACACTATCTACCGGCGACTGCCCTCTGTTCAGCCGAGTTATCAAGGGAGGATCTCTTCCATATAGTACCTTGAAGGGGGTGACCTTAGTAGTCATATGTGGAGAGGTGTTGTACGAGAACTCCGCCCAATGTAGCCACTTCGACCAAGACTTCGGTTGGCCACCTGCAAAGCACCTCAAGTATGTTTCCAGCATCTTATTAACAATTTCGGTTTGTCCGTCCGTCTGAGGGTGGTACGCAGTACTGCGTTTCAAATCTGTGCCCTGAATTCGGAAAAGCTCCTTCCAGAAACTGCTTAGAAACACCCTATCCCGATCTGAAATTATGGACAATGGAAACCCATGCAACTTCACAATCTCCTTCATAAAAACTGTTGCTACAGTCAAAGCTGTAAATGGGTGCTTGAGTGGTATGAAATGCCCATATTTCGAGAAGCGATCGACCACCACTAATATGGTGTCCACCCCCTGCGACGTTGGTAACCCCTCTATAAAATCTAGAGAGATATCCTCCCATACGCGAGTTGGCACAGGCAGTGGCTGTAACAACCCTGCTGGAGCTTGCTGAGAAACCTTGTGCCGTTGACACACATCACACTGTTGCACATAAACCGTCACATCTTTCCTCATCCCAACCCAAAACCACTCCGCCGCCAGCCTCAAGTAAGTCTTAACATCCCCTGAGTGACCCCCCACCTGTGAACTGTGGTACAAGTGTAACAATGTAGGAATGAAGGATGACTTACGAGGAATTACCACACGCTCTTTATAGAGTAGCTGACCTTCCCGAATACTGAACCCCGTGTACTCCTTTGTCCCCGTTTGTAAATCCTGTTTTATTTGTGTTAACACGGGGTCTTTTGCTATCTCGGTATCCAATTTTGACCATTCGATTTGTGGCACCGTCAATAAGGCCTTCAGTTCTGCTTCTGCCCCCCCCTTTCGTGACAACGCATCTGCAACCCGATTAGAGCTACCTGGTTTAAATTGAACCTCAAAAGAATACCCCAGCAGCTTACTTACCCACCTTTGATATTCCACGCCAATTTCCCTTTGTTGCATTAGGAATCGCAAGCTTTGCTGATCCGTTTTAACCACAAAATGCCGACCCAGCAAGTAATGACGCCACTTCTGCACAGCTAAGCAAATAGCCATGAGCTCCTTTTCATAAATGGATTTGAGCTGAGCTCTAGGACCCAAAAGCTTACTGAAGAACGCTACTGGCCGGTTTTCTTGCATTAGCACTGCCCCAAGTCCAAAACCAGATGCGTCGGTTTCCACTGTAAATAACTTGCTAAAATCTGGAAGTACTAGTACTGGTGGTCTGACCATCGCTTGTTTTAACTCGTTAAAGGCCACCGTCGCTGCATCTGACCACCCAAAAGCATCTTTCTTCAACTGGTCTGTTAGAGGCTGGGCTATATGAGCATACTTGGACACAAATTTCCGGTAATATCCCGTTAACCCCAGAAAACCACGAAGCTCCTTTAGATTTTGAGGTTGTTTCCACTCCAATATAGCTCGCACTTTCTCCTCATCCACCGCGACCCCTTGTGCAGAAATTTTATGTCCCAAATAAGCTACTTCTTCTTTTCCAAATTCACACTTTTTTTGATTAACTACCAGACTGTTCTACCCCAGTTTCTCCATAACCAACTGCATGTGCTGGACGTGGTCCTCAACAGTGTTGCTGTAGACGAGAATATCGTCGAAGAAAACTAGAACAAATTTCCGCAAAAACGGTCGAAAAACATCATTCATTAGCGACTGGAATGTTGCTGGTCCATTCATCAAACCAAAAGGTAACACTAAGAACTCATAGTGTCCTGCGTGTGTACGAAATGCTGTCTTATATGTGTCCTGGGGTTTCACTCGGATCTGGTGGTAACCTGCCTTAAGGTCCAGTTTAGAGAAAATCTTTGCCCCATGCAACTCGTCCATCAACTCTTCAATTACTGGGATTGGGTATTTGTCCGGAATGGTTTCTTTGTTGAGCGCCCTATAATCGACACAGAATCTCCAGGATCCGTCTCGTTTTTTCACCAGTAAAACAGGACTCGAATAGGGGCTGGTAGACGGCTTAATAATCCCCGCGGCTAGCATCTCAGCAATTAGTTTTTCAATTTCGTCCTTCTGGCATTGAGGATATCTGTACGGCCTCACTCCTACTGGATTTGAACCTTGCTTGAGTACAATCGCGTGTTCCCTGCCACGAGATGGTGGCAGCCCATGGGGTGTGTCAAATATTTTCTGGTGTTGTTCAATGACTGGCTTCAAAAAGGCTGGGACATGTGTCTTGAACTCCTCTTTGCCATCTTCTTTTACCCTTTGTTTCTCCACCACATTCAACTCTATATAGTACCCTGTTTTTTCTTTCCGTAGGGTCCTCAACATAGCTTTCAACGAAATTCGAGACCTCACCAGTGAAGCATCACCAACTAGTGTAATCGTTCTACCTTCCACCTCGAATTGCATTACCTGCGTTTTCCAGTTGCTAACGACGGTTCCCAGTGTCTCTAACCACTGGATGCCCAGTATAATGTCAGAATTTCCTAGTTCAAGCGGCAACATATCAACCATAATTTCCACACTCTCATCCAGTATTACCTCCACATCTTTACACAGGCCTTGTCCTCGTACCGCGTCCCCATTCCCCAGTGACACGCCAAAACCTCCAGCATCCATCACTTTCAACCCTAATTCCTCAAC
This sequence comes from Saposhnikovia divaricata, assembly GCA_036435485.1. Taxonomy (NCBI): domain Eukaryota; kingdom Viridiplantae; phylum Streptophyta; class Magnoliopsida; order Apiales; family Apiaceae; genus Saposhnikovia; species Saposhnikovia divaricata. The sequence goes on from CM071594.1 coordinate 237,730,482, forward strand.
TACTGCTTTGGAAATGAAATTGTGGGTCGCCCCGGGGTCTATCATTACCACTACCTCCTTGTTTTTCACTTTACCTCGCAGTTTCATCGTTTTGGGATTTGACAAACCTATCACGGAATTTAAAGACACTTCAGGTTGGATTGGTACCTCATTGACGACCTCGGTGGTAGGAGACATCGTCGACTCACTGCCTGTATACTCCGTCCCCTCGTCCTCTTCTTCTTCAATCACTAATACGCTGAGTTCCCTTTTCTTACATCTATGTCCCATTACCCATTTCTCATCACACCGGAAGCACAGGCCCTTCGCCCTTTTCTCCTGAAGCTCTTTATCCGTCAACCGTCTCATTTCCCCTCCCATCTTGTTCCCACTGTACTGGCTAGTCGATTTAGGTGAGCTCACTGACCCCTGAGACTCCCCCGCCTGTGATGCCCAGCTACGAATTGAGGTAGGACTTGAATGTACACTATAAGTTGTGGAACCCCCTTGACTTGGGCTCTTATATGATACTGAGGAGAACTGTCCGCTTTTAAAAGAACTAAACCCTCCTTTCTTCATTCCACTCACCTTATTACGCTCCTCCACCCTCACTGCTGTTTCCATGGCCTGCTCGAGACTGATTGGGTTTAACAGTCGTACTTCCGCTCTAATATCCTCCTTCAACCCATTAATAAACTGCCCCAACATTATATCCTCTGGCACTCGTTCTAACGGGGCTGCAGTCTCAATGAATTTCCTCCTATACTCCGTTACAGTGGCTGTTTGTGTAGTAGCCAACCATTGTTCACACAAAGTACCCCCTCCAGCTGGCCGAAACTGCCTCAACATAAAAGCCCTCAACTCCTCCCATCGCCTAATGGGTCTCCTATTGTTTTCCCACTGAAACCATCTCAGCGCATCCCCTTCTAACGCCACCACCACAGCCTCCAGTTTCTCCGCCTCGGTTAAACGATAGAAATCGAAGTAACGTTCAATTCTCAACACCCATCCGTCTGGGTCGGTACCCTCAAACACTGGCATATCTAATTTACGAAACCTCCACCCACCGGTTCCTACTCCACCCATGGCTACTCCCCCATGATTCCCCATTCCTCCTGCACTTCCATAATTCCCACTCACTCCATATCCCCCACCATCAAAACATTGCCCAGTTACTCCCCCAACATTTCGCATTCCCACACCTGGTCCAAACCCATCACCACTTACAAGCACCGCCATCGAACCGGGCGAGGTCACGCCCTTATTAACACTGTTGTCTGGCCTAAGGTTCACTGGGATTTGACCCGTCGGCACTCCTGTAACCGTAGGCCGAAATTCCGATTGAAACTTCATCTGTTCCTCTTTCATAGAAGAGATCAGAGACTCGTGAAATTCACGAGTTCGTTGAACCCGTCCCTCCAACCTTACTGCCAACGCCTCCAAGTCCGCCCCCAATTGTTTCGAAGCCTTAGCCTGTCCGTCTAATATCATCTCCAACAACGAGTGATGCATCGTCGCCACTGCCCGATCCACAACCTTAGACACCATCTCATTAACCAACCCTTCCAGATCCGTCAACTTCTCCTCGATTTGTTCAACCCGTTGTGCCACCGTCGGAGGACCCATCTTCGATCGAAAATGCTCTGATACCAACTTGTAATAAACTACTTAAAACACTCACTTAAACAAGCAGAGATTTAATAATTAAGCACTGTTTAACAATCAAGTCGGAATAACAGACACAGCAAATGAACGATAGACAAGTTGCAGGCCAATTCGAGAGGGCCGCTCTCTCCCAGAAAACCTAATTGAGAAAAGACAAACACAATAATCCCGATACCCTACTTCTTCTCATCGCATTCTTCTTATACCCTCCTGCCGAAAGACGTTTAAGCCCTTCTACTTTGCTGTGAAATCTCTGTCTTGCCCTTGTCTTGTGTAATACCTCTTTTACCCTTTCTCTCCTTTCTAGCATACGTGATTAACGGTCTCGACCCTGCACTATTCATTACAAATTGTTAGATAGAGTTCGTGCAGTTTGTAGAATATCTTCGAGATTGTTGCTAAAGGACAAGTGCTTAGTAGTGAACTTTTGTCCCCAGTAGATAGTTTTGATAATTTATCTACAGAACTGTGTATTTGTGTTCACGGAGCACTGCATATGCTGCTTTCTTAGAATTACACACAATGCTCCCCGACTGCTCTACTTTTCATATGCTACGGTGATATTTTGGTTGACAACATATCCTGTAAATGAACAGAGAAATCTTGTGATTTGTTCGTAGACATGATCAGTTTTGTAACATTTGTGGTTATGCCTTTGTTATACAAAGAATGTTCAATATAATTACACCTCTATCCACTCCAACAAGATTATCTGGGAAATAACATATTTAACTTGTAAAGTATGCATTAAAACAAAAATATTATACATGACTCACTTTTCACTTTTTTTCTTCCATATATATATATTCTAAATGTCATATTATACATCTGCAGTAATTGAAATATTGCACATTGCCAGATACAAGTGAACAACTAAGCGAGAACCAGCTGGTCTTACAGCTTAGACAATTGATCCCCTACATTCACCATATGTTTTAGCTATGTAGGTTTTACACTGCCTTTAGATATCCTAAAGCATGTTGTAAACATCCAGGACAATCATATCAAACACCGCAAAGTCCAATTCAGGTTGTGCCCATGATGCAGATAGGTTACCATGCATATTCAACAGCTAATCTGGCTGCTACAAGAAATAAAAAGTTCACTGAGAGATTAGACAAACTAGCAAATTTCTTTCTAGTCATACAAGATATCAACAGGTGGAGTATTCCCTCGCTTTTTAAGCAATAAACAATTGCCTATACATGGAGTCAAGGACCGTATTTTGATGGCTAGGTTTACAGACACAATCATAAGTAGTTAGAATTGAAATTGCAGGAAGTATTTGTCTAAACCTATTAATAATATCATACAAAAACACTTCATCGATCTGACCCAAATCATGCCTTATGGTGTAAAACAGAAAACACATTACACATAAAGCACAAAAAAAAAACCATAGTTTCATCTATATTGAGATGGAAGAAGTGAGAGTATGTTCTTATAACATAAAAGTCAGGAGCCTACTTTAGATATTTCGGGCATCCACTGTACAGGTAAAATCATGGAGAAAAAGCCATAGAATTTTAAATGGCTTCATAAATTATACTCATTAGTAGGTATTAACTTCCGTTAAGAGAGGTATAAAAATAACAAATAACAATACACAAAGCTACCTGCATAAGCTCATTGGTGCAACCCCAGTTGATGTTCGTGTACAATAATTTACAAGAGCCAAAAGATCAAGGGTAAACAAATTCCTTTCCCTAAAGTCTGTGTATCCTTTCTATGCACTTAGTCACTAACCATTCTCATTTTTGTAGTTGCATTATAACTTTCTATGCACTATATCGAGCTATTTTTTTTTTTGTCAAGTAAAATTATATGTGAAACTATATTAAGAAATACACACTCCTAAATGTTCTCAATTTGTTCATACAACAGCATACACTATACACACAAAAAATGTTATGCCGGACTTATAATTTTATAATGCTGAGAAAGTGCAATGACATGTGGAAGGAATGCTAACCTTTGAGTATGAACTCTCAATAAACATGGGAACAATGTGAGAACTAGATTCAGGGATCCAATTTTGATGCATATGGTTGTATACAGGCCTAGGAAGTTGATAACTGTTATTGATGTGATAATTGACAGAGTTTGCTTGAAGATTCGCTTCTGCGCCAGCATCTAGTTTCCCCACAGTTGGCAAATTTAGATTGCCAAATGCCTGGAACGGATATTGTTCACTGAGTTGTAGCTTTAAGCAATCTGTACTACTTGGTTCATTGAGAGAACTTTCCTGTCTCATATTATCGATCTGCCCAGTATTATCAATCTCTGTTTCTTTGATGGTCTCAAACAAACCAGAATAGCTTGGAAGTGATATGTCTCTGGAACACGGAGGAGTAAGAAATTGTCCTATTTATTACAGTAATATCAACGAAGTACATTATCAATGCAGCAGTTCAGTAACATTAATATAGACATATAGTATCCTCATGGATGTTTGCCTAAACAAATCATGTTCCTTGAAACTTGATAGAAGGGGAACATGGCAAGGTATTACACAACACAGATCTACAGGATTATCTATTGGAGAACATAAAAAAATTCTTTGCAGTGTAGTAGTAGGAATCCCCTCACCTTGCCTGCATATAATTTGGCTCTGCAGATAGGATTACTTGGTGATTTTCATTAGTGGGAAGCCATGCGGACTGGGACTCTTGCATAGCACCAATCATCAGAGACGAATGCATCCCAGTTTGGTACTGCTGCAATGCAACAATCAGAAAAAAAAAAAAAAAAAAAAGATTATGTTCAACCACACTGTCAGCTTGTGAGGGTGAGAGTGATCTAAATTAATTGAAATTTAACACCCTTTATTTTACCTGATTACTGCAATCTAGCGGCAAAATCTGGTGAGACCTAATGTTTTCCTGCCAAGTACACTTGTTTACAACACACCAAGAAATAATATGCGTATAAGTAATAAACACCCAGTCCTCCAAAAGCATAATACACATAGGAGGCGTGAAAATTATCTACATCCTAAACATAGATAACTTTCTAAGATCTATAATACTGCTGCATAATGCACATAATTGGACTTAGGTTTTGTGTTTAGCCTTAGAACGCAAAAGGCATTGGTTCCATAGTTTAGTAGCCCTTTATGTTTGAGTGTTCCTACTGAACATATCATACCTTATGAATACGAATCTGGCTAAGGGATTCACTTAGTGATTCTTCCATCTGCCTAAGATGTTCAATATTGTCGGTCTTATCTGGATCACTCCAGTAGCTGAAACACATAGCAATAACATAATTAAGGTAAATCAATTTCAATTTTAGAAGCAAAATTATAACATTAGTTTAGGCTTGTTAAAATTCATAAAAAATTCAGAATGCTGCGTTGAGCAACAAGTACTCCCTCAGTCCCAGTGTCAAACATCATAACAGCATTGCTGGAACAGATATTGCATTTATTACTTCTTATAAGAGGTAATAAGTACCTGAATAGGTACTCATTGGCCAGGCACTTCTTACCTCTTATGAGAGGCAAGAAAAGAGAAACCAAACAGGATCCCTTTCTTTACAAGTATTTGATAATATACTTTTACCACCAAACCCTCACAATCTATTTGGAAACTGAGAAAGTGTTGTAGAAGAATACAAGAATTTTCAAGAGAGTAATGCGCATGTGGTTGTACACTTAACACTTGTATAGAGAATCAAAGATAGTGTAGGGGGGAGCAATGGGAGCTGTAGAAAGTAGAGAACAATCTTTTAGGACAATGATGAAACTACTTGATCCTCAAAACTAGCATGAAAGACCAAAAGGTCATAAGGATGATACAGAAGTAAAATGTGATGTTAATGACAGATTTCCATAAATATTAATACCTAATTTCCTTTTAGTATGCCTAAAAGTATTGTCTTTCTCTCTGTTGAGAAAAAAAGTAGTGTCTTTCTGTTTTTGCTTATCTTTAATTTGAGAAGTAGCCTGGAATGTAGTTCTTATGCACTTAACCAGTTCATTTTTTGAAATATGGAATAACCATCAGAGGTATAGATATGCAGATCCCTCTATCATCTATTTTAAGCAAAACTAAAGAGAAAAAAAACTTCTGAATGATGATTTCTAGATACAAACTCAAGTTATTTGCTACTGGCATACAGTTCCAGTTGCGAGAATATATAGTGTAAAAAAAGCAGTTCTGTAATAGCCCTTACTATACCAGTCAATGTATAATCAAATTTCATAACAAATTGTAAGTATGTACTACAATATTATTATGTACTACTCATATCAGTTATGAAACAAAATAAAAAGAATTCAAAAATGAACTTCTACTTCAAATTAAACCTTAATCTCTTATGCACATCCGCCACTTGAGCTCGCAACATACTTGCATGGTTGCTCAGTTCCTATAACCAAAACAAGACAACAGAACATATTATTCGCTATATAATTTAATGAGACAACTCTTAACAAATATTGTAAGTTGTAACATTATTAATCAAGATTAGGAGAACTTAGTCATGATGTATAATGCTGACTACCTCAATCGATTGATTACTGCAAAAAGAGGAATTTGGAGAGGGGGATAAAGGGTGTTAGATAAATGACAGAACTCATAAAATATGTATATAAGTTTGTAGACAAGAAGAGAATAACCATATGGAATATACCTTGAACACAAAAATTCATCAATGTTTACATCATGATCAAGCTTCTTAAAAGTTTTTCGTAAAACCTGTAATCTCAAGACAGCACAAAAACAATCAGTCTTTTACAGATGTAAACAGAAATAAAAGAAAATAGAAGAAATGTGTGAGGTTAACATACTTCAAGGCTCTCCAGTTTCCTGTTCAGTCAAAATTGAATTATTAGAAAAGTTTTCTATGCTAGAGAATTTAGAAGAGAAAACAAAGTTCTAATTGAAGTATATATCTGTACCTTTTAGCCCTTTCTTGGGGAGTGAGTTGAGCAAATCTTGCAATCACATCCTCGACATCGCTGAAAAGTTACAAGAACCATTCCAAATCATTATGACCTCAATGTTAGTCAGTGAGAACACTTGAGAGATGCAGTCTGTGTTAAGGGTATGTAAATGCAGAGAGGAAAGTTAAAATTATATGTGTGTGCATTGTCTTTTGAAAAAATTACATGTGAAAACATTTACTTAAAACGCTTCACTGATCTCTAGCTCTAACGAATCATGCTGTGAAAAATCACTGCAGTCTCTGCTGAACATTATACTGACAACCTAGTCAACCGACCACCCAAGCAACCAAACTCTTCTGTATTGCTTGGTTTTTTCAACAGGACTAGAACCTTCGATCTGAGCTTAATCAACTATTGCTTCTCATGTGAAGTCAATATGTCAACTTCAACATTTTCAAGCATTACTAACTTCAGTTTATGCCATTGCATTAATCTCTTTTATGGGGAAATGGTGGGCACATCTTAATTCAACCAATAAAAAGAAGCAACCTAAAGCCACTTGCATTGGCGTGTTCGTTCATCAACAATCTTATGAAAACAGTGCCAGCAACATTATTAAAACATGATTTAGGTAAACAGAATATAACCTGCGAGCTCCGGTGAACATAGTTGGTTTTCCTGTCGGAGAAAACATTAGAAGGACAATTTCAATATCACATAATATCGACAACTCCTTAGCCTTCTTTAAGATTCCACCTCTGCGCTTCGAATAAGTAACTTGGCGGTTACTAGTATTCTCTAATCTTTTTATCTTAAGCTTGACCCTCCCCATCCTGCAAAAAAAATTAATTCAAACAATTAATGACAAATATGCTAAATCACATCTCCATAAAAAAATATAAACCAAGAACCATGTTCAAAACTTCGAAAATTCACCTTCAATCACCAATTAACATGCATGTCATAACTCAAAGGCTTGGTGGGAAATTCATTACAACAAGATCTTTATAACATATTACATAATGTCGATTCGATCGAAAACTACATTTACATACATAATTGGTGTAACAAAGATTCTAAAAACAAGATACCAAGATGAGAAAATGGAAAAAGGAGCTACAAATCATGAGTTATAATACTACAAAGAGCAAGAACCTTGGAATCGACAACAAAGGTGGTAGAATTATATATCGAAAAAAAGCTCGAAAAGGCCTATGAATTAAAACAAAAGAAAAAATGGAAAAGAAAACAAGAAAAAGGGAGGATGGTGAAGACAACTTACGAGAAAAGTGTAGCGGGGTTTGAGCTAAGAATTCGGTCGTCAGAAAGGAACGGGAGAACCGGGTGGTGAGTTTAGAAATTTAAATACGCACACACACATTTTGTTAGACATTATATATACTCACAAAAAACAAGGGAAAAAAAGAAAAGAAAACTGGGTATATGATTCATGTAAATTTTGCAGGAGAGAGATGGGAGAGGGGAGAAAAGAGAGATGAACGGAGGGAGAGTACAAATTTATTAACCAGACAAACGATCGGTGATTCCGAAGAACCAACAATGGAACGTGAGTTCCAATGCTAGGGTTATACTCGTCATTTTACACACCGACCTATTGAATCAGCCTTTTTGTCATTTTTCACCCATTTATCTTGTCTTTATTTTTCGTTTAAATTAATTAAAGATTTATTCTAAGTATAACAAACTAATATATTTTTATTTAGTAAACATCACCATGTTGAGGGCTCAAAGTTAAAATAAATCAATTCTTTTTTCATCATTTTTTTTTGTAGCATGTAATTTTTTGATTTTTACTCACATAAACTAGATTATAATAATACTTGATTGAGTACATGACTGAATAATCCAAACAAATATCTCAATTTTTTATATAGATTTTTGTAATGAGCTGCAAGCAACTCACTAAAAACTTTACACTGACATTTCAAGACAGAAGGCTAAAACAAATCTCATCAATATCTCAGGCCCGGCCCAGCCCAGCCCAGCCTGCCAAAGCAGCTTCACCCTGTGGTTAGCAATCACTGGTCTGGTCACGGTGGCCCATGTTGTTTGCTACTACGCGACATGGTCATCTGATCTTATTCTCCCCTGTAAACATTCTGATTAACGAAATGCAGAATCGTGTTCATATTGCCCTTTTTTTTTGCTATTTCATATTTCACTATTAAGTAACCAACTCATTTAATATCTTAAATTGTTAGAGAGAGGTCTTATGAGTGGATCACGGGCGCTCATTTTAGGAACATAACTTTGCCTTGTGTTCGAAATAAATTGTAAGAATACTGGGGGTTGTAGAGAGTCGAACCTAGACCTCTGCCAACTCATTTAAATACCATATTAAGTAATCAACTCATCTAAAATCTTAAGATTTTATATGAATCTTATACCAACTTTTTTTCTAGACCGATGAAAATAGACCTTGGGTTGATAAAGCAGGGGGAAGGAGTGAAGTAAATGAGCATGTGAATGAACTCATTCTGTAACTAGTCATGTCACCGTGACCTAATAGACTTCTTTGGCTTTAACTTCAAGATGTAATGAGTGAATGATCGATTCATGGTTTAATAGAATTCACCATGTGACTATGTGAGCCTATAAGCAATGTTTAGCAACAACAAAAAACATTAGACTTTGCTGAACAGCACTGAAACTTGCGAAAATGGTACAGAGAATAAATCCAACAGCGAAAATATGAGGATCAAAGGGGATAACTAAAATACAAATTGAATTTGTGAAAGTCATGTTTGGCAGGATGGTAATGTCTACGCTTGTTAGGATGTACTGCTTAAGTAAAAACTTGAAACCTTTTATGAATCGTGTTGATTCAAGGTTCTCGTGTACTAGTTACGAAGATGCAAATATGTCGCGCAAACAACTTCCTCATATAACTTTGTGCCAAATTGCCAAAAAGCATAGCATGGTTAAGGCTTGAGTGCAACTCATTTTTCACTCGGAGCTAGCTGATCGAGCATTTAACCAAAGGGGCTGAGTGCAACTCATTTTCCACTCGGAACTACCTGATTGAGCATTTAACCAAAGGGGTTTATTTGAACAATTAAATTACTAGTTTCTCGTATTAACAAACTTTTAGCAGATTGTAACAATGATATCAGCATTTTAATTAAATCACGATGATCTAATGATAATACTAACTAAAAATATAATATCGACAAGAGCATACAGCCAACAACCTTTTGAAGATTAAAATTAATGTTCTAAAAAGCGGGAATCGGATTTAATCGGTAGGGGTACCAACAACGATTAATTGGCGATTAATATCAATCAGTTCCATTTAATCCCGTTCGAAGAGGTACCGAACATCGATTAATCGCCGCTTTTTTAAAACATTGATTAGAATTAACAGAAACTGTCTTCCACAATCTTAAAGAATTCAGTAAAATCGATTTTCTGATCTCCATTAAAATCATAAGCCGCAATCATATCCTGGCATTCTCTTTCCGATAATCCTTCAAAGCCCAATCTCTCAAGAACCTTCTTAAGCTCATGTTCATCAATATAACCATCACAGTTCTCATCATAAAGATGAAACGCTTGTCTCACTTCATCGATACTTGGTTCATTTTCATCAAACAGAGTCATCATTTCATTCGTGCTCAATGTCACTCCAAAATTTTCGCCATCTTTCGGGCTATGAAACAAACCTAATCTTTCCATGACCATCTCCACATCACCTCTAAGCAACACATTCTCATGCCCACAATCAACATCTTCACCCGGAGAGGTTCTTTTTTCAGCCTCGGAATTCGTATCCTCAACCGGACTTTTGCATGCCACAAAGATGAACTCTATTGTTGCATAGAGTTTCAAAGTGTAGATGCCATGTAATTCTGTTAACCAGTTTAAGAACATGCATATATAGATGAAGCTAAATGATCTTAGTTCCATTAGCACTAGCCCTTCTAAGTTCTGATAAACTTAAAGTAGCTAGCTAGTGAATGTCTATCTATGCATAACTCTGTTAGTACCCGTATATATAAATTGTGGAAAAGTATAGAAAAATCCCAAGTCTTCGTTGAAACTTTAAATTTGCAAAACTTTCCATGTCCCAAAACTTTAAATATGTCTCTCTCTGGAATAACGTGCAGAGGTTGTAGGAGGCAGGGCTCGGGAACTTCCTGGTAAATTCATCATGGAAGAATCAAGAATAATTACCATGGAAAATTGGAGTTTTATTACGTTTTCAACTGACGTCATCACCAGTATCATCATCACCCGAAATTCATCACCAATTTAATGACACAGATTTCTAGCTCAAATTATAGTACTCCTTTTGATCAAACTTTGAATTAACTTAAAAATTATTAATTTACTTTTTATAAATCTAATAAATTATCGATATTTTCTTATCATAATTTTTCCATTAATTATATTCATTATACGATATACGTAATTTAAATTATAAGATTAGCCAATTTGATCAAAAAAAGTTAAACCAGCTGAATGGGACGGATTTAAAAAATAAAAATCAATCCTTAAACTACAATTTTTCTGTGAGTAATAATTTGAAGGAAATAATTATTTTTATTGTAACGTATGAACCAATTTATGATTTCTTTGTAGAATCCGTGGTTCAAAATAGTCCACATTGTTAAACGCCAATTAAAAATCAGACTAAACAGGTTGGCTAAAAAAGAGAGTAAAAATCAACTAAACATGATCCATTAATTTTCTTTCTTGCAGAGTGAATAAACCGCTAGAATTTGACAAGGGTCGTTTGTTGTATTAAATCTCGATTTTGAGAGATCATTAACCCGATTAGCAATAGCATGATACATTTTATCTTGTTCCAACATTGTGTACAGTAATACTGGTTTATTTTAATTTTTAAAAATTTTTGTTACACTGTACAAAATTACTGTGATACTTTTTTGTGAATAATGCTTTGATTAATTGATTACTTTTTAAATCTTTTTTCAGGGTCAAGTGTCAACTATAAAAAAATTCAATGAACTTCACCAGAATTAAAATTTTTAAACTTTTTTTTTTTATTACGAGTAGAACAGAAGTATTGGTTGGTAAGCATTTGTTTGTTTAGGCGGGGTAGGTCGAAACGTGATTGAGGATTCAGACGGACGTGACACACACAAGTGTGCAAAATACCACTAATCACCATTTAGCTTACCGAATCCACCAAGGGACCATCTGTTTTCGCGGCGCTTAAAGGTGACACGACCTTTCGAGCTTCGACTACAATTTTTTTTTTAATTTAACTTTTATAAACAAACTACTATACAACTTAAAATTTGTACACTCAATTGATCCAAAAAGAATTTAAAAAATTGTACACTCACGTGATTACGTACAATAGGCGTCCCTGAAAAGTAAATAAGGATATTCTCAAGTGTATACTTCTCTTTTCTCAAATGACTTTTTTATTAATTTTTGACTTATTCTTATATTTTAAATTTCATATCCTTTATTATAATACCTGAGTCTACCCAGATATATAGTTAGATACAGTTAGCCAATCAGAAAACTTTGAATTATTTTAGGACCAATCAGAGATCATTCCTAAATTTTAGACCAATCATATTATTTCAAAAGTTTCCTTATTTACCATTATCATCCTATTATACTAACCATGGTTAGTTAACAATTCTAATTTAAATATAGTAATGACTTGATTTAACATACCACATATTACATATTTTTTAATATCAAATTTTTTTTATAATAAATTAATATTTTAAATTAAAATCAATATAGTTAGATGCAGTTAGCCGATTAGAAAATTTTGAATTATTTTATGACCAATCAAAGATCATTCCTAAATTTTAGACCAATCATATTATATTAAAAATTTCCTTATTTACCATTCTCATCCTTTTATACTAAACAATTATAATTTAAATATAGTAATGACTTGATTTAGCATACCATATATTGCATAATTTTTTAATATCAAAAAATATATATAAAAAAATAATATTTTAAATTAAAATCAATTAGGATTATAAAAATATATAATATTAAGCGATTATTCATAGTTGCATTATTATATATTACGAATTAATTTTCATAAAAATATATAAGAGCCATTAGAATTAACCACTAAAATTAAATTAATTATATAAACCAATCACGATTATATTATTACATACTAGCACATCTGTTCTTTGCGGCACTCTTTATGTATAGAGCCATTTTCGAAAATTACGTATTTATTAATTGTTTTTAATGGAAATATATTATTTTAATGCATGGGTCTATTTTATCTATATTATAAAATATAATATTTTAATATGACAAACACTCGATCTACAATCAAACAAATTTGAATAAATCTACTCTTATTCAATTAATATTGTAAAAATTAAAAAATATTTACTACACTAATCTAAATACACCTTTAAAATTTAAGTTATATAAACTTTTAAATTAATCAGTTATAAAAAAGCTAAATTCAACCAATTAAAATTTTAAAATATGAATTTTAAACCAATTATTATTAGTATTTTACTTATCAGTATTTTTTAGTTATGCAATAATTAATGGGACAAATAAATTGACTTGACGATATATTTGAATTATTCAAATACTGAACAGACTCTCAAAAAGTATTAGAAATTATTTGGTGTACAAATTATCAATCCAAAAAATAAATTTCATTACAGAGTCGATAAAAATATTGTTAATGAATATTTTCATAGCAAATTGGTCAACTCAGCGCAAAAATTCTAATAAATCACTAATTTTTTGATAGATATATAATTAATTTATCAATAAAAGGGCATATCACAAATAATCATTCAAATTTTCACTATTTTTTTTAGGTAAATAATTTATCAATAAAATGTCATACATCTGCAAAAATAATCAAGATTAGACAAACACATATTACAATAGATCATGTCAACGTAAAAAGGTTGACTTAATCCAAACTACAATCATTGATCAGATATTAAATATATAGTCACTCGCTTATATCACTAAAATATGCAGTCTTTCTGGCGAAATAATTCAACAATTTATTTTAATCTTGAGGGAAATACATATGCGATTTGTGAGAACGTATTCGAACAACTGACCATAACCACGATTCTATACTATCCAAATAAATGAACCAATATAACAAAATCCTGAAGATCTAAGATCCTGGATGCCAAAATAAAGGAACCTACTTTCAAAAGAGAAAAAACAAAATCCAATATATGGATAAATAAAATTCACTAACGGGATACTAGACTCTCAATAAAGAGATATTTATTAAAAATAAAGTAAAATCAAGGAAAAGAAATGGGATTTATCATTCAAAAGGAGAAAGTACAAAATCCAATATATCAGTAGATAAAACTCACCAACGTGGTAATAGACTTTTAATAAAGAGAGTTATTTTTAAAAAACAAAGCAAGATCTAGAAAAATAATAAAAATGGGCTTATCATCAACCAAAACGCATATGTTAACCCTAAACTTTAGTTTAGTATTTTTTTAGGAGAGGAGGAGAGAGAGAAATAGCTATAGCATTCGTTTAAAATCAATATTATTGATAACTAGATAGGTCTATACATATAAAATTATATATTGTTTATAATAAAAGGTGCCCATTTTAATTTTGTATTCTTGAATTCAAGTAATAGTATTCAAATCTCATATCTTAATCTAAGAGCAGACATATCGAATTTGCTTGGTTGGTTAATAATATTTATTTTTAATATCAACAAAACCTTAAATATAGGTAAAAATTTTAATAACTTGGTAAATAGATTCTAATCAAACAGAGATATTTATTAATAATAAACAAAAATTTTTTTAAAAAAGGAGGGCTTCATTTTTATGTACTCTACTCTGATTTTTTATTTTGTAGCATCTCAATATTGTTTTCAATTATATAGTAACATACTTAGATAACTTGGGCAGAGAATAACATAACATGTATTTGTCATATTTTTTCTTTTCACATATTATTTTCGTTTCGTGTACAAAAAAAATAGCGTAGTTTAGTAGCATTTTGTGTTCGAATTTTGGGTATAAAAAATAATTTCATATCAAGACCCCAAAGACACATGGCATGAATGTACACAACACATACGATTTTCGAGATCTGCATAAGCGCTTTCTTTTAATATATGTTGAAAAAATACACTCAATGTTAAATAAAAATGAATTTCATGTTTTTTTAACCCGATAATTAAATTTTATCATATATCAAACGAATGTGTTTTGATATTAATCTTTTCTTTTATATACACAATTTTTCAAAATCTTTTAACATGCGTCCATACAATTACATATAATTTGAGGAATGTTATTTGAGATGCATATCGAGTTCGTTATTCTCAAAACAAAATATAACAAAATATTTTATTTTTTGATACACTATATATTTTTGTAACTATTTTAAATTTTAAAATTGTGCTTTCGGTGCGTAGCACGGGTAAAATGCTAGTATATTCATTAATCAAATATAAAAATAAAATGTTAAATTTAAGTAAATGACTTCATTAATCATTTTAATCTTAAAATTTTCACACTTACAACATTCGTAACGATTTACATATTTAGAAAAATCATCATCAAAATATTCGAACAAAACATAATTTAGAACTTCAAAAAGTATTTGAAAGAATGTTTTTTGTAATACCATTATTCTGTTAAATTTTTCAACAAATACTATTTTTCTTAATTTTTACGTGTGATATCCTTGAATTTTAACATTTGGGGGAAATATGTGAAATTTAAATTTAAGAGTAACACTCATAATAAAAAATATGAAACATTACGTAAAAAAGTCTAAAACAAAAAATTATTCTTGAAAATTTCGCAATAAATAATAGTATTTTTTGGTTAAAACAAATAATAGTACTTTGTTATGGCGTACAAATAGTATTACTTGAGTATTAGGAAATCTTCTTGTATATATAATAGGAGAATAAATTCCCTGTGAAATTACAATTTTACTTTTATATATTATAAAATTATATTGATTTCTTACTCTTTTATTTGAAAAGAAAAAAGGATAAAGGTCATGTTTAACCGTTTCTTAAAACAAAATAACATTATTAACCGATTTTAAAATATTGGCCAAAAGTAGCCGATAGAATACGCAATCTACAATTGTTGGGTATACCCAATACACAAGCTGCAATGGGGGGTATGTATTAGTTTTTAACATGATTACGCAATTGATGTTAGGGTATTGTAAATAAATATTATTTTAAAATACTATATACGCATTAGTCAGAGGAGTAATCAGGTAAAACAAAAATGGAATATCCTTTTTTTGATTGCGTATCATGATATTTTCATATGCTTGTTCGTTCTTCTGGGACCAGAACATGGCATGCATAGGCAAAACAACACATTCAATTGTTTGAAACTTTGAATACGCTCTATGAGTGGCAGATACAAAAGGTCATTATTGGCCAACTTTTATAGAATGGTTAATTCGGAACAATTTCACAATTAATAGGTCAAATTTGGCATTTTTTCAAGAAAAAATAAGTTATTTTGTGTTTGTGGGGAATTGAACCGACAACCTCCTCTATAAATTTCTTCCTCCAAACCATTATTCTACATTATGTTTTTTTGGTGTGAAATTAAAATTTTTTTTACATAAGTTCGACCTCTTTATTATCCTCTTTTTTCTATTAGTTTAATTTATGAGTAAAAATAGTAATGACAAATATTAGTTTCAAAATTTGAAATTTTACTTTTCAAAATATGGTACGTAATTATATACATTAATTTCAAAATTTTATTCTACCCTCTTATTTTAAATGAGTTGGTTTTTGTTATGAATTGAATCATTAACCTCGTCCAAACTATTCATCCTTACGATCATTATACTATATATATTTTTGGTTTTTAGTTAAACTCTTTTAGATAAATTCGACCTCTTATTTATTCTATTTTTACTACTACTTTAATTTTTGAGCAAAAGATAATGGTTATTAACATTACTTTTAAAATTTTGTATTTTAGTTTACAAACATGGTACGTGATTATATGTACAACTAATTTAAATTTTTGATAATAATATCACTTGACGTAAATTGATTTATTTTCAATTAATTAAACATTTCTTACATATAATATTAACTGTAATATATTTTATATTTTTACATAACAATATCTATACTGTTATATAAAAGCCGAAACATTGAAAGTTTTGGTACCTGTTTTTTGGTACTGAGTGAATTTACTTATTTACCCTTCATTATAAAGAAAAACAAATACACCTAAAATAAATAATAACATAATATAATTAATGGTAATTAGTCGAGATATTAGCTTTTATAAACGGGTGATGGCCCAGAATACCTCTTTTTTCACTACCCATGACCAAAATACCTACCGCCAACTTGGGCGGCCCTAAATACCCACGAGACGCGCTACTGGTGGTGGAGCGTCTTGAAGACACGCTAGTGGAAACGGAGTGTCTTGAAGACACGCTAGTGACAGAGGAGTAACAAGCAAATACGTTGTTGGATGGCGTGAACAGTAACTTGGGATGCGCCGTTGCCAAATGCGTATCCCTTGTTACGCATCTCTGACTTGCGTGATGACGTCATCTGACGTCATCATCATTTTGCTGAGAAATTACGCGAGTTCTCTCCCAAACGGCGATTCTGAGGCGATTTCATCGGAAAATCGAAAAAACAGTCGTTCACGGCCTCCAGAAATCTTCCAATATCGTAGTATATACCAATCAAATCGTCTTTCGACGATCTACACATCCATATCCATTTCGACCTATTTGTTTTGCCGGATTTGCAACGCCCAAATCGTCGATTGTCTCTCTCCCCTCTTTTTCCGACGACTTCGTACATGCACCTGCGGGGCCAGATTCCTTAAAATTGATTGGGAAAAACGAAGAGGAGGTTGTGGTGATGATTCTCGTGTGTTCAGATATGGTGGAGGTGGCCGGAGTGAGACACACGAGGCGGAAGAGTTGCCGGAGAGAGGAGAGATTCTGGAGAGAGAGCGAGAGAGCTGGGAAGGAGGGAGATGAACAGTGACGAGGGACACGCTACACGAAGTAGCGTGTTAGGTGGGTAGATAGGGCCAACAGTTCCGAAAATGGGTATTTTGGACCATGGGGTAGTGAAAATGAGGTATTTTGGTCATTTTCTCTTTATAAACACCTAAAAACATCAATCGTATTATATATTTCCATCATTAGTATTTCCTTACGAATTAAAACACGTTATAATTAATGGTAATTAGTCGATTAACATAATAAAATTAATGGTAACACCTAAAAACATCAATCGTATCATATATTTCCATCATTAGTATTTTCTTTCGAATTAAAACACGTTATAATTAATGGTAATTAGTCGATTAACATAATAAATTAAGGGTAATTAATCGATTGACTTTTTCACATTAGTATAATAAAATTAATGGTAATTAGTCGATTTTCTTTTTCACATTTACTTTTAGTTAAACATATTACCTTTTATAAACCTAAAATCATCAATCGTATCATATCTTTCGATCATTAATATTTTTCTTTCGAATTAAAACACGTTCCCTTTTTAATTTAAAACAAATCTTACAATCATTAATATATACCCGAAAATATCAAACCATAATTTTCAAGAAAAATATAACACCTAAAATAAATAATAACATAATATATATTTAATGGTAATTAGTCGATTGCCTTTTTCACATTTAATTTTAGTTGAAGATATTACCTTCTATAAACACATAAAAAGATCAATCGTATCATATCTTTCAATCATTAATATTTTCTTTATAATTAAAACACGTTACCTTTATAATTTGCAACAAATCTTACAATAATTAATATATACCAGAAAATGTCACAACATATTTCTCAATTATTAATAAAATATATTAAAAATCGTATACGTTGTTTATAATAAGAAAAAATTAGTATAATTTATAAACATTAGTTTGTTAAATTATATTAAATTAAAATTAAAAAAATTTATTAAAATAATGATTATATAAAAACATAATCATAATATTAAATAAAATTTATAATCTATCTATACTATTATATTAAAGCCGAAACATTGAAAGTTTTGGTTTTCGGTTTGGTTATCCTATTTAAAATAAAAGTTTTGGTTTTCGGTCTGGATATTTTATTTATTAAAATAAATAATAACATAATATAATTAATGGTAATTAACTAATTGCCCTTTTCACATTTACTTTTAGTTGAACATATTACCTTTTATAAACATCTAAAAAATCAATCGTATCATATCTTTCAATCATTAATATTTTCTTTCTAATTAAAACATGTTACCATTTTTTTAAAAACTAATCTTATAATCATTAATATATACCCGAAAATATCACACCAATTTTTTTAATTATTAATAAAATATATTAAAAATCCTTATACATTGTTTATAATAGGGAAACATTAGTATAATCCGTAAACATGAGTATATTAAATTATTTTAAATTAAAATTAAAAAAATATAAAAAATAATGATTATATAAAATAATGATTATATAAAACATGATTGTAATATTAAATAACATTTACAACATAATAAAAGAAACCCGTGCGATATGGGCATTAAAGTTTGTCGGTTCGATTTTCAGCACGGTCATCCTAATTATTAAAATAAATAGTAAAATAATATAATTAATGATAATTAGCCGATTGCCTTTTTTTAATTAAAAGATGTTTACTTTTATTTGATCGATGATATTATCTTGGCTTAATGACCTTTTGGCCCTTCAAGTTTGCACAATTATATCCGTAAAGCCCTACAGTTCTAAAGCGTTCCTTTTCACCCCTCCAACTTCAGAAATGTACCTTTTAGCAACAAAACTGTCGCTTTTTCGACACAAAATCGTCGTTTTTTAGAAAGAATAGACGACGGTTTGTGGCAAAAAGGTACATTTCTGAAGTTGGAGGGGCGAAAAAGAACGCTTTAAAACTGTAGGATTTTATGGGTATAAATGTGCAAACTTGAAGGGCCAAAAGGTCATTAAGCCTATTATCTTTTATAAACATCTAAAATATCGTATCTTCCAATCAATAATATTTCTTTCTAAATAAAAAATGTTAACTTTTAATTTAAAATATAATCTTACAATAATTAATATATACCTAAAAATATAACACTATATCGTCTAATCATTAACAAAATATAATACTAGAAATCTGTATATAATGAATAATGATTGTTAGATTTTTGGTAAAAATTCAGAACCGTTAGATCGAATAATTAGATATATTATATGTTTAAATTAATTTACTAAAATTTCAAAGTTCGAATTCTGCCAACGACATTTAAAAAAAATTATAATATAAGTTTTAAACCACATAATTTTGAAATAATTAATATATACCCAAAAATATTACACCATTTTGCTGTTAGATTTTTAGTAATTAACAAGAACCGTTAGATGTAATTATAAGGCATATTTTATGATTAAAGTACTTTACTAAAAATTCAAGTTTCGAATTTTGTCAACGACGTATTTAACTTAAAATTCTATAATATAAATTTTAAATCATGCATATCACTAACTAAATTTATATTACATTATATTAAAATAATATTAAAATATTTTTTACAAAATAATGATTATATAAAAACATAATTATAACATAAAATGAAATTTATAACATATTAAAAGAAACCCGTGCATCGTACGGGTTATAAGCTTGTACTATTATATAAATTTTGAAGCATTGAAAGTTTTGGTACCTGTTTTTTGGTACTTAGTGAATTTACTTATATACCCTTCATTATAAAGAAACATAAATACACCTAAAATAAATAATAACATAATATAATTAATGGTAATTAGTCGAGATAATACCTTTTATAAACACCTAAAAACATCAATCGTATCATATCTTTCCATCATTAATATTTTCTTTACAATTAAAACACGTTATAATTAATGATAATTAGTCGATTAAGATAATAAAATTAATGGTAATTAGTCGATTGCCTTTTTCAAATTAATATAATAAAATTAATGGTAATTAGTGATTGCCTTGTTCACATTTACTTTTAGTTGAACATATAACCTTTTATAAACACCTAAAAACATCAATTTTATCATATCTTTCAATCGTTAATATTTATACCTTACCTTTTTAATTTACAACAAATCTTACAATCATTAATATATACATGAAAATATCACATCATATTTCTCAATTATTAATAAAATATATTAAAAATCGTATACATTGTTTATAATAATGAAACATGAATATAATCTCTAAACATGAGTATATTAAATTATATTAAATAAAAATTTTAAAAATTATTAAAAATAATGATTATGCTAAAACATAATTATAATATTAAATAAAATTTATAATATAATACAAGAAACCCGTGCATTGCACGGGTTATAAGCTCGTATAATTAAAAGATGAGATCCTTAAAAATGTCAAATAGTACAAAAGTTAAAAAAAATGCAGATAAGTTGAGAAAGATAAACATCCTTGAAAAAAGATCATATAATATATAATATATAATAATACAATATATAAGAATCAGTTCATATGCACATCGATTAAAAGTCGGATGATACACATAGAGAAATTTTGGTTGGAAAGAATATTAAAAAATTCAAAATAGATTGTAAAAATGATTAAAATATACAGTCAAGTAATCAAATATCTTAGAAAATAGGATATTGCATAGTATGCGCACACACAAAATATTATGATCGATCAATCACATTATATACTTCGAGTTAGTTAAAATTATTTGCCTAAAAAGATAAAAATTTAAAATATGCAATTAGTTTTTTATACTGATTAGACAACATCTTTATTGTGAAACATTACATGGGTAAATAATAGGTTTCTTGAGTTGTCAAAATTATAACTGGTATATGAATAAATATGTCATTCGTGTACGAGTCATTTATTTTATGATTGTATTCCTAAATATATCTTGGAAGAGAAATATCAAAAGAACTTTATTCCTCCCTCTTATATATTGACTAGATTCTTTATGAAAGAATGACAAAAAAAAAAGATCTATCTATATATATTCTAATAGTCGGAGATCGGACGTTGATGTGGCAACTCACGAACTCCCCAAAATATTTTTCCTATTTTCCTAGACCTTGGCCTTCTTAAAAGGTGGCGCCATACTACTTTTACCTTAATTGCGTGGGAGAACGTGACTTCGATCCATCTCTCCCTCATACTCTATTCTTACATTTTCCATAGACGTAGGTGATTGTAGAAATACAACACAACTTTTCATTTCATATAATTATGGGATGAATATGTACTTAATTTTCTATATTTTATCTTCACTTTTGCAATTGAACTTTTTTAATGGAAAAAAACTCAAAATTACATGACATTAAAAGTATAACAAATACTTGGATTGATTTTAAAACATAAAATATGTATTTATAATTTTAAGAAAAATATTATTATTAAGTGAAAAAGATAAAATTAAAAATTTCTAAATTTTACATATTTATAATATGTGAAAGATAATATTGACATCTACACATGATATTTGTAAAAAAAAACAAAAAAAGATATATTTTTTTGCTTTATTGTACCATTTTTTGTGTTAAAAAAACTCATTTTGATATTTATATCAATATATAATAATAATAATAATAATAGACTTGACATTGACATTTCACCTTATCTGCTCGATTATGATTTGGTCCCTAACCCGAACGAATCGGGTTCGATATGGTAATCGAAGAATAGCATAAAAATAATTTGGGATCCGGATGGAATCAGTAATTAGGTTGTCCCAATCACCGTTCCCTATTCACATCTATAGAAATTATAAGGTTTTTTTTATATATATTAACTAAATTATTATGAATAAAAATATAATCTATGTGTATTATTATAGTTTAAAATTTTTTCTATTTAACTAATTAAAATTTTTCATAAGTAAAATATGATATAATAACAATAATTTTCATTTTCATTTATCTTGTATTATAAGTAGATGTTCTCTCGAATTGTTTTTTTAATAAAAAATTTAATTTAACATATATTATATAACATGATTTATCAAATTAGTTTAATCAAAATTTTATTATAAAACATATAAATTTTATTATTAAAAAAAATTACAAATTCTCACACGAGAATTCCATTTCCCATTTGAAACGGAGATCGTGGAAAAAATTAATCCCCATTCGAGAATTGGGATAAATTCAAAGATTAGATTTTGGTTTGGGAATCATAAACAAAAATAATACTATCTAATCCGAAAGAAAGATTAGGTTCAAATTTAGGATATAAATAACACTACCCAACTTCAAAATGATCCAATATTATAATATATGTTCACCTTCTACGCTTTTCGTATGTGTTTCTATATTATGTTCAATGTGAGAGTACTATTTGTACGCCAATCAATTCCTAATTTAGTTTTATATTAATATATCAAATTATTGCATTTTTTCCCAAATATTGAAAATGAAAAACTTTATTCATAAAGTCATTTGAACTAATACATTTGAAGCGGAATTAGAAGGGTCTTATTGATCCCCGAGTTAATATACGAAACTGGGTGTTTGCAAATTAAAATTGATAAAAATAGTTTAATAAAATAATATTTTTTGTTTATTTTTTGAAAAACTTAATATCATTAAAAATTTTGTAAACTCCTTTTCTAAAATACAAAAATGGACCACACATAAATAAATAAAATATTTTAAATTAATAATATGTCACTCGAATATCAATTTTATGTTCTTATCAACTAAAAATTATAAAAGAGTTAACATGTAATGGAAAATAATAAAAGGGTGTCGGCAAAGTAAAACATTTTTACTTTTTAAATTAATATTATTGTAACTAATGTTTTATTTATTATTATAATTTTAAATTAAAAGAATAAGAACTTTATTTAGAACTAACTATATATATAATAACTTTCACACATATAATATTCAACATAACTTTTTACTTATTATATTAATATTATTGTAACTAATGTTTCATTTTTTATTATAATTTTTAATTAAAAATAAAGAACTTTATTTAGAACTAATTATCTATATAATAACTTTCACACATCTATTGCACATAAATATTGAAAAATTCAAAATATAAATAATTGTATATTCGCATAAAACGCGACTTAATTAACCTTTTCTATAGTATTTAACACAATTATCTCACTTACAAAATAATTAAATCTCAATTAACAATATTATCAAATACACAATTTTACAAAATATTTATATGTCGCGCATATCGCGGCTTTCTTACTTAGTAAAATATTAAAAAGTATCATTTCAAAAATTGATTTGTAGTGATGAAAAACACCAAGAAGAATTAAACCGAAAACCCTCCTTATTATTTAAATTTTATGTTTTTTACCCAAATTTATTATTATAATAAATTATTTTTCTACATGTGACGTAAATTTGTATAAATTGGTGTAAATGTGTTATACTATACCCAACACATAATATATCCAACACATTTATATGCTACGAAATATCTTATTTTGAGTGCTTATCTGAATAAGTAAATCAAATTTTCAGTAAAATAAAACTGGGACATTATAACAAACATGTTTTAACGAAAATTATACAATCATGTCCATATATATTCTTTGAATCATAAAAACAATAATTTTACTTCAATTTTTAGGAGATGATCAGTGCTTCGCACGATTTATTATGCTAGTTGGTTAAATCGTATTTGGCCAAGTTAAAATGGAGAAAAGGATCCAAAATCACAATTTTAAATTAAATGGTTTAAAGTGTTATAATTTAAAAATATGGTTCCAAATATTAAATTAAAATATTATATCATATAATATTTTTAAATTTATTTTATTTAATGCTTTGAGGGTTGGGAAATGTGGGATCCTATATCGTGTAGCTTTGAAGGGGGTCGCTACTTCTTATAAAAGCATGAAAGCCCGTGCAAAGCACCGGTCACATTCTCATTCGTATAATTTCTTTCGCAAATCATGTTTGAGTCCATCATATCTTCTTTTCATTTTATTTCATGTGCTTCCATTTATTTAACGCCAACAGTTAGTAATCGTTCAATTTTTGAAATATTAATGAATGCTAAATTTTGAGTATCATACTCATACATAGCCAATCCTGAAAGTAAGCCGCTCATGCAATGGTGCACCGAAAAGATGATGCAATTTAAGGACACATCTTTTTTAATAAGTACAAAAATTTAAAAGTACGTAGAGGCACAAAAAATGATATTTTGGGCACATTTTGTTCAAGGTAGCACCAAAAATAGATTACGATATTAGGAGTGCCGAAAAATAAATCGCATGTATGTGATTTTAATTTATAGTTAGAGTACAAAATTAAAATTCACTTGGAACTTTCAATTTCTCAGGACCGACCTAGGTATCATATTTGTAGATGTACTCATTGAATGTAAGTTGAATGAACGATAATAATGATACATAAAAGTTACTCATTAGTGGCCAAGTACTATTGCAACAATAATATATCATTTAGTCTATTTTTAGCAGTAATATTTAAAAGATTATTACGATAATGATATGTTATTTAGTTTGTTTCCATTAACAATAGTAAACCAGCAAGTGGAGATAGGTGGATCGTTACATATGTGGTAGGAGATGTATTATGGCAGCAATAGCAATTTTTTTTTAATATTAAGAAAAACCAACTAAAACGTATGATGTATTCATACAAACTAATACGGGCTACAGTGAAAAAAATATTTATGTTTATACAATCTTAAAATATCACTAATCGATCATTATGTTAACATCTTTGTTTAGTATATATAATCTTGTTTATAAAACTACATTATAATTCAACTATGCATTTTATTCATTTATTTAATCGATAATTCATATATAGTCCAAATTTAACATATCAGCTAATTCTTATTTTTTTATATAAATATAAATTTTACCTAGTATCAATCATATTAAGGGTTTGTTTGATATGGAAAATGGTAGGTACCCCGAAACGGTTACCAAATTCTTTCCCAAATGCTGATGTGACACTTATATAACTGATAACTTTTCGATAATAATATGAGACCCTGCGTGTATTCATATGCTCCCACAAATTAAAATGAGCCATGTGTTATGTCACGTCATTCGGGAATATTTTTGGGAAAATATTCGGGATACGCAGCATGGCTCGTTTGATATTGATGTTCTAGACCATAACGACAGTTTGTTTTTAGAAAACTTGGTTCAAAATAGCTTATTAAATCTATTGGCAATTTTTTATAATAAATAGCGATTCAAATTAATTTTTTTTATAATAAAAGATGAAATATATAACTAAAATTATTAAAATTAAATTTTATTTTGTGATTTTTGTGTGAAATTTTAAATTTATCAAAATTTTATTTTTTGAATTATATTTATCGTTAATAATCTAGTAAATAGAATATTCCTTTAATCCCTGATAATCGCCCGGGAACGTGAATTGGGGATCGGGTCGGGATACTTTAATTCCTGATCCCATTCTCATCCCCCGAATTTCTTTTTTATAATATTCTCTATTTTCCATAGTGAACAAAAAAAAATTCCCGAATCCATAACCCGAAAGGGAGGGGATCGGATCGAGGTCGGACGTAATGGGTGAAATGCCCATCCATACGAGTACCAGGTGAATTTGTTTTGTGTTTGTCATGAGCATAACAAACATGAATAAATATTAAAATTTATAATTTCAGAAAAAAATACTATTGTGCATGTACCTGAAATCAAATTTTGAATTTATGTCATTTCGTGTACAATATGAATTTGTGTCGTATTTTCGTATCACATACATAATACAAAAAAAATGCTTTATAGTTTTAAAATTTCATGAAAATATAATAACAACAACAATAATAATAATAATAATAATAATAATAATAATAATAATAATAATAATAATTTTAATTAAATGAGATGGAAATGTCTTTTTGATAATTTTATCATGCATAATTAAAAAAAATTAAGAAAAATATAGGAAGCAGGTTCTTTGAAAATGTAGTTAATGATTTCTAAGTAAGTATCAAAAATTGTTATGGTGTAGTGGTTGTGTGCATAAATTTAAGTTGTTTGTATAATATAAGAGATTATAAAATCCATTCCTAGTAAAATTTTTTTTTTAACATTAACATAAAGAGGTGTATATTAATAATTATTAAATTGACTTGAAAGTGCATTTTGACATATTATATATGTAATAATAAATGAAAGAGACATTATTCATTTTATTTTCTTTGAAATTATTTCTAAAATAAATGTCAAATAAAATGTAGAATTAAGAGCTACTTAAGAATCTAGTGGATGAGTTTCAAATTTTTATGAATGGGACTTTTAGCATGATGGTCATGGTGTGACCATAAAATAGATTCCTAGCAAGAGGTCATGGGTTCAATCCACGACAACAACAATATTTTTAATATATTTATAAAATTTGGGGGTATTTTAGTAAATTACTAAATGACATGGAATGTCATGTTGACATATAATCTATACTATTATGTAAAAGTCGAAGCATTAAAAGTTTAGTCAGTCGGTCGGTACGGTACCTTTTGATTTTACTTATTTACCCTTACTCAATTACATTATATTATAATTACTATTAACTAATCAGTTACATTTTTCAGTCAAAACACGTTACCCTTTCTTTTTTCTCTAACTAAAATCTTTCCTTTTCCAATTATATTATGGACGGTTACCTTTTCCATCCAAAACACGTTACCTTTTTTCTTTTCTCTTACTAAAATCTCTCCTTTTCCAATTATATCACGGGCGTTTCTATTAATAAAAATAAAATAATAATATTATGATACTAATAATTAACCGATTACCTTTTAAGCTAAAATGTATCATATTTTCTTTTTTTTTTTCTAATTAAATTCCCTTTTTTCTAGAAATATCACGGGCAGCATTAATTTCTCATTTTCTAAAATCTATGAGCAATTTTATTTAGTAAAATAACATAATTAAATTACAATTACTATAAACTAATCAATTACCTATTTCACATAAATCATGTCATCTTTCATCTTTTTAATTTTCACGTTACCTTTCTATTTTCTCTAACTAAAATCTCCTTTCTATTTAATACAATAAACTAATAATATTATAATATTAATAATTAAACGATTAACTTTTTTTTATGTAAAATGTATCATCTTTTCTATATTTTTTTAACTAAAATCCCTCTTTTAATAGAAATATAGCGGACAATATTAATTTCTCCTTTTCTAAAAATATTACGAGCAATTGTATTTAGTAAAATTACGTAATTAAATTATTATTTCTATAAACTAATCAATTATCTTTTACACATGGAACATGTTACCTTTTTAATTTTCACTAACTAAATTCTCTCTTTTCCTAATCATATCACGGACATTATATTTAATAAAATAAAATAATAATTGTATAAATACTAATAATTAGCCGATTACCTTTTTCAACTAAAACCTATCATTTTTTCATATTTTCTAACTAAAATCCCTCATTTTCTAGAAATATCACGGATAACATTTATATAAGTATTATCAAATCATCTCATATAAAAATTTAAGCCTCCCAAATTCATGTTTTAAAAAAATTAACTTAAATTAATGAAAAAATTATATAATATTAAAAAAATCCGTGCATCGCACGGATTTTAAGCTAGTATATATAATGGATGGATGGATGGATAATGGATGATACAATATAGCCATTTAATAGAATATAGAGTAAATTTACTTTTTGATTCTATTATAGTAAAACCTCTCGTTAAATTAATACTCGATAAATTAATAATCTCTCTAAGTCAATAATTTTCTCCGGTCCCAACTTTGGCCAGTTTAAAAAATGATCAATTTCGATAAGATAATAAGATATTAATTTTTTTGAAAAACCTTATATAAATATATGGTCCCAATAATATTATAAATTAATAAGTCCTTTATAATCATAAAAATATATGTACCCTTTTGTAAAATATGATTCTAGGGTTCTTAAAATTTGAATCTATACGAAATTCATTCTTAACCCTCTTTGTTGCATCCAAAAGTTCGAATGTGATGTTTTCCTAAAACATTAAAAAGTTATTAATCAATGTTTTTGATGTCTTGAGTGCTTCTTTACGTGTAAAAAAATTCTAAAAATGTTATTTTATCTTTCATATCATCTAAATGTAAATATACATGAATATTTACTTTTGAATCTCGCTAATACTCATTGAATTTGTAAAATAATGTATATTGAATTAATTGAATTAAGTCTAAAACATAAATTGTACAATTCATTCTATTTATATGTATATAATTAGATATTAATTTTTTTTAATGTCAAAAATTCTCTATAAATTAATAATTATTAATTTATCAATTAATTAATACATCTTTAAATTAATAGAATTCTACTATATTAATTTGACTATATTAATTTATAGAAGTTTTACTGTATAAGTTTATAATTGTACTACTAATAATATATAGAAGCACAAAATATTAAATCCAGATGAGTATATGTAATAAAGAAACATATTATCATGAACGTCGTCGCATTTCTCACTGAATAATTAGTAGCTTTAAAGTCAATCATGCACTTAAAAGTTGAAATGCGTTTGAAGTTGTAAAGTCTGACCGTCCATCTCTACACCACCTCTCGGACTACCCTCTTTCTTTCTTTATATAACACCATCGCATGTAGAGTTCTTAGGCACCACTATTGCATGAGTTGCTGATAAGTTTAAGTAGTTTGCAGGTTAGTCCCGATCAGTATATGTTTCTTTACAATTATTTTATTCGTTCGAGTTATATAAATTGCTGGATTAGTATCTTTCTGCATGATTTTTACACATTAACTGGCATTGCGCTGATGAGTCTGATGATTATATACCAAATCCTCGTAAGTTAGTTTTTTTCAATTGAATTTAATCTTATTTCTAATTGTCATCACTCTGTTATTCTTTACACGTACATAAATCAGAAGATGGAAGATATCAGGAAATGGGAGGACATGCCAAAAGATTGTTTGGTTAATATAGTTGGGCGACTGCCAATAGAATCTCGCCTCCTAGATGTTTCCCTTGTATGTAAACCGTGGCTCCAGGCAGTTCGCAATCCATTTTGCTGGCAAAAACTTATTTTTCAGAACAACCATGCTAGTAGATTGATTCTATTTGTCATCAGTCTTAGTCAAAGACGTGCCACGTCTCTTGCGCTACCAGAGAACTGTAGCATAGAGGAGTTTTACAGAGGAGTAAGTATCTAACAATCTAACAGAACTTTCCCCGACATTTTTTGTTGAAATTTCGTTTTTTTTTTTGAGATTTCTGCAGTCTTAATATTATTAATTCATTGAATTCTGTTGTAGATGTCCTGCTATGAAGATGTTGGTGCTGCCGGAGCATCTATGGCAACGTAATTTGGATATTTTTATAAGCCTCACTGTGAAATTGAAGAATTTAGAGATCTTAGGCCTTAGACGGAACGAATTGGACTGGAGTACATGTGACTGTATTCGAGGTATCATTAAGCATATCGGAATCCATTTGCCAAACTTTATTGGTCTGTTCGTTACGAACAGACACATAGATGATGACATTGCATCAGCAGTTGTTTCGATACTGAAGCAACTGTTTAAACATCGGGCTGAACATTCAAAGGAAGACCTATTTTTCATTTTGCATGGATGCAGAGAACCTGTTTGTCTTCATGTTCGAAACTCCTCCATGGGATCTGATGACGAGGGTGATGATATGTTTAATTTTCCTGACAGGAGGAACATCTGGTGTGATGATTTAAACCGAGATATATCTTATGAATATGATTATTACGTCGATATATATATTATGAAAAACTGAAAATTGAAGGCCATTGTGACTGGTCCAGAATAATTTGTAACTTCAAATTTGGAATTCTAGTAGCCATAACCTTGGTTTTTCTACAAGCTTTTTCAGAAAGATTAAAATGACATAGTACTTGATTCTTTTTAGATTTAATTCAGTTCTATCACGGATCCTATTGAGACAATGCACCAAAAAAAAAACAGATCTTATTGAGACGGCATGGTGTGACATTTTTACAAACTAGCTTTATAGTCGGTGCAAGTTACGGGCTTGCTAGTAAATCATAATTAAATGGTGTTTGAAAATGTTAATGTTTAATATCTAAAATATAACTAAAAGATTATCTATTCATGATGTATATATAACCAAAAATAAAATATTCTCAAAACTGATATCTAGCAAAATGGTAAAGAATCTCACTTCTAAGTTAGAGGTAAGGGGTTTAATTTTCATTAGAAATAATTTTTTTATCATTAATATAATATAGGAGGGTAATTTAGTAATTTCATGATAATTAAATTGTCTAATTATATATTAATAATGAGTTTTATAATATATTCAAAATTGATGTAGCATAATGATAATGAATGTCCATTCTAAGTTAAAGGTCAATGATTCAATTCTTATTCGGAACAATTTTTTATCATTAATATAATATATGGGGTTGTCTCGCGATATATTAATAATTTGTTTTATAATATTTTCAAAATTGTTGTCTAGGCTAGTGGTAAGGAATCTCCCTTCTAAGTTAGAGGTCAAGGGTTCAATTCTTTTTAGTAACAATTTTTTATCATGAATATAATATATGAGAGTTGTCTCACGATATATTAATGATGAGTTTTGAAATATATTCAAGTCTCATGTCTAGCATAGTGGTAAGGACTCTCATTTCTACCTTAGAGGTCAGGGGTTCAATTTTCACTAGGTTCAGTTTTTTTATTATTAATATAATATAGTAGCTGAGGTGGCATCTAGGTAGTGGCAGCTGACGTGGATTAAATTGTCTTCAATTCTCATTAGGTTCAATTTTTTATTATTAATATAATATAGTAGCTGAGGTGGCATCTAGGTGGCAGCTGACGTGGATTAAATTATCTTGCCAAAACCCCTTGTTGTACTATTAATAATATAATAATAGATAGATGGGAATGACCGCACCAAACCCTTTGTTGGCAAGTGTTTGGGGTGGGCAGGGGATGGTAAGGGTATGTGAAAGCACGATATGATTTTGCCCCGAATCCGAAATCGCATGTTTTTGATTTTAAAAATTGAAAATCGTAATCGCAACCAAACCGTAGGTTTTGGTTTTAAAAAACTCGGTTCGATTTTTAACGTTTCGTTTATAAAACCGAACGAAAAATCATAAATATATTACAAGACTTTAAATTTATAAATTATAACGTTCTCGACTTTTAAATAAAGTGATTGAGCTTTTGAATAAGTAAACTCTGTGTATATGTTAGTGCTAATGTTAGATGTACAGATTATTGGCATTGCATTGTAGCATTTATATACAGGTAATCTGACAATTATCTAAATTTTCTTGTAGGGGTATATAAGATAGCCAGCTTTTGTGAACGTTATTCAAGGTTTGATAAAATTGCATAGGAAATCTATATTTTTTTAAAATCACACATTATTAATATTATTTCTTGTTTACGAAGCAAAGGAGAAGTTGACAGTCTCCGTTTTTTATAATGAAATCAACACTCCCGTTGGATTTGGGTGCTACTAAAATCTTATGCGTTTGTAATTTATTCGGATATTTATTTAATGTAAGCTAAAAACTTTTATTGTATTTACCCTCTTATGAAGTTCTTCGGCTACTGTTTTTTTTCCGAAAAAAAAATAATGTTTAGGTTGCTAAAAATCGGACACTTAACTTCTCCCGCTATGAAGAATCTGTATTTCAATACATAATTAAGAATTTAAGATAAAAAAAATTTATTACATATATCCAGATCCGATATCTTCCCTTTCCTCATCCAACATCGTTTTGAAACTTAATTATAATTCAAGATATAATATATTTATTAATTTTAAGAATACATATAACTTATATAAATTATATATTTATTTATTTTAATAATCGTTTCAGTTCAGTTTTAGCCGCTTCGGTTTTAACCTATAACCGGAACCGAAAGTCTCGGTTTTTAAAAATAAAAAACAGCAACCGCCGATTCAGTTTCGGTTTTTTGGGTTCGGTTTTGGCTGATTTCGGTTCGGTTTCGGTTTTAATTTGATTTTTGCTCACCCCTAGATAAGGGGAAAGAGAGAAAGGGAGAGAGATTTAAAATTATTAAAATATTAAAAAATTATTTATTAATTTTTATCAATTAATATTTTAAAATTTAACTGGTATTTTCTTTGGAGTTATTATAGTTTCCATTTGGGGTTCAATGGGTTTAATTTGGGATTTAGAAATATTCAATTTTTTAATTAAAATTTGTAAATTTATCTGTATTCTCTTAGGGGTTCAACAGTTGACCTTTGGGATTCAACAATTTCATTTTGGGTTTTAGAAATATTCTGAATGACGAATAAACTGTATACGGGGTTTAGGGTTGTTTTAATAGTTAAACTTTGGGGTTCAACAGTTCTATTTTGGATTTTAGAAATATTGAGAATTACGAATAAATCGTATACTTACTTAGGGTTTAGGGTAGACTCTAAACTCACTTATCTTGATTTTTAAAAAATCGGGGATGACCCCCAATTTTTTAAAATCAGGTCGCCGAACTCAGTAAAAAAATATAATTTAAATTGACCATTTGATTATAAGTTGTTTAATAGTATTTACAAATACGTATTTAGCAAAAAAAAAGTAACACCACCTAAAATACCGTTTTGGGTTCAAAACATTACTTTAAATAAAAAGTAGAGTTTTAAACATAATCTGGAAACAACAATTCAAGTTTGCGTTTTAAAGACCGTAAACAGGATAGAACTTTATGTAATGTTTTGATAGCACAAGCTTGAAGAGCTAAAGAAGGCCTTGGATAAGAGGAATGCAGATAAGGAGATCATTAACCCCATGGGTCCGGCCTCGCCTTTCACTCAAGAGATCAGGACCACTCTGCTTCCCACTATATTCCGGAGTAGTAAACCAGATATGACTTATAATGGGGACACTGACCTTGTAGAGTATATTATTCGATTCAACAATGATATAGATATGTACCAGGTCTCGCTATTGGATAGGTGCAGGTTATTCGCGGCCTCGTTGAGGGGTAGTGCCCAACAGTGGTTCTCTAAGCTAGGGGCTCACATCACTATAGACTCTTGGGAGCAGTTCGTGGATATTTTTATTAAGCAATTTCAGTCCTCCATGCTCTATGCACCTCCTGTATCCACCCTGGCGAACATATAGCAGAAGGAGAGTGATACCCTACAGGACTACTTCAAGAGGTTTAACGCCAAAGACCCTAGGGTGCGAGGAGCAAATGACGAGACCAATAAAAATGTTCTTATTGCTGGGCTGAGAGAGAGCACCAAGTTCTGGAAGAAGTTGCAGGCACAGACACCTAGTACTCTCGGCCCCATAGGCGATGATCGATGAGTCCATAAGTCTATATAATGCGGAACTATCTCAACTCATATGCTAAGGTCAATCTTTCAGCGATCAGGATCATTTGAAGACTCCATCAGCTATCCTAAAACACTTGGAAAAAATTTTACAGATAAGGAGAGGCGTTATGGAGGAATCTATACATGCTAAAATCATACAACATGAGTCCCTTGAGCAAGCAGATGCGAGGCCTAAAGTACATTGCAGTATTATAAACATCAAATAAAGGAACATTTGGGCTCGCCACCTCTACTTTCTAAGCCTAAAGAGGGGAAGACCCTTATTTTGTATCTAGCTGAGAGCATGCAGTACGTGCAGTGTTAGTTCGCGAGGAGGAAAGGGTTCAATACCATGTTTGTTATGTCAGTAAAAGGATGCTAGATGCTGAGACTCACTACACCAACATGGAGAAGCTGGCTTATGCCTTGGTGTTGGCCTCACAGAGGTTGAGGCCATACTTAGGCTCATAAAATTGAGGTTCGCACAGCCTATCCCTTAAGGCAAGTGATGCATAAGCCTGAGACCTCGGAAAGACTTCTAGCACGGACAGTGGAACTAGGCCAATTTGACATCGAGTGCAAGCCTCGAGGTGCTTTGAAAGGACAAGCTTTAACAGATTTTATCTCGGAATTCCCTCCATAATCTGAAGGAGATGCTTGGGCTCTCGTTGCGACCCTCATGCCAGCCGAGCTCGAGGCCAGCCAACAGAATTCAGCCTCGTGGTAGGAGCTCTATGTTGATGGAGCATCTAATAAGGAAGGAGCTGGAGCCGGAGTCGAGCTCGTTACACCTGAGGGTCGTAGGTTAAAAAGTGCAGTCCACTTCGCATTCGAACCCTCAAACAATGCAACCGAGTATAAGGCCCTAATCAATGGCCTTAAACTCGCAATTACAATGAAGGTGGAGAATCTCAATGCTTATAGCGATTCCATGCTGGTCACAGGTCATATTGGATGTGGGTGGCAGGCTAGAGGGCCTCAAATCGAGCTCTATCTGCGATGCGTATAGAGACTTATGAATCATTCAAGCAGGTGAAAGTGAAATTTATAAGAAGGACAAAAATCAAGGAGTGGATGCCCTAGCAAAGTTGGGATCGCACCGAGAGACCACCTTACTTGGGGTTATTCCATTGGAAATCCAGACTAAGCCTAGTGTTCCTGAGGAATTTGTCATGGAGGTAGCGAGCCAGGGGCCAACATGGATGACCCCTATATGGGAGTATGTGAAGAATGTGACTCTACCCCAAGAAAAGAAGAAAGCAAGGAAGATTAAGTACCAGGCGGCTCGCTATGTAATTAACGATGAAAGTCTATATCGAAGAGGGTTCAACACACCACTCTTGAGGTGTGTAGATGGTGAAGAGTGCAACTACATCCTAAGGAAGGTCCACGAAGGCGTATGTGGCAATCACTCGGGGGGTAGTTCTCTAGCCCAAAAGATTCTTCACCAAGGGTATTTCTTCCTACATTGAAAAGAGATGCTTTTGAGTTCGCTAGGAGGTGTGACAAGTGCCAAAGGAATGCCAATTTCAGTAATGCCCCAGTTGCTCATCTCACTTCTCTTATGAGCCCGTGGCCCTTTGCCATGTGGGGTATTGATATTACTGGGGAGCTCCCCAAAGCTAAGGGAGGAGTCAAGTATGCAGTGTGGCTATGGATTATTTCACTAAGTGGGCCGAGGCTGAGCCTCTCGCAACTATCACGGCCAAAAAATTGAAGGACTTTGTATACAGGGCCATTGTGTATCACTATGGGATCCCATATCAGCTAATATCAGATAATGGGAAGCAATTTGATAGCAATGAGATGAAGGAGTTCTGCGAGAATTTGGGAATAAAAAGGGTTTCTCTGCTGTGAGTCACCCCCAGACTAATGGTCAAACTGAGGCAGTGAACAAAATAATTAAAGCATATCTTAAAGTCCAAGCTAGAAGAAAGCAAGGGGAATTGGCCTAATGAGTTACCAAGGGTTTTGTGATCTTACAACACGACCCCGAGGAGCACTACCGAGGAGGCCTCAGCGAGAAGGAAATCAACAATGCGAGGAGAGGACTGGGCGATAACAGAATGTATATTGAGTGCGTGGACCACCAAGAGAAGTAAAGAACCATGCAGGACATGTGCGATGCAAGCTAGTAAATGGCGGATGAAATATTACCAAGGGCCCCGTGCAAGGATTTAGAAAAAAAAGTTAATGCATGGCTCGTTTCTGGCTTTGACGTGCGAGGACAATAAAATAAAAAATTGCATGTGAGATGAAATGGTGTGTACAAAGCTACGAGGCCATATAGAAAATAAAAGACAAAGAAAAATTCAAAAACTACTGTAGGAATTTGCAATAAGCCCACATCAATATAAAAAGGGTATTATGTTTCAATATTCTCCTCACTAAAGTTCATTAAAGGGGGTTCACTCTATCCAAAAAGAAATTGATACATGGTGCCGCGCGAGGAGGCTAAGTACGTGGCTACCAAAATCAAGCCTGGTGGAAAGATTGAAGCCGGGGTCCACGCATATTAAAACAAGGCGCGAGAAGAGAAAATAGAATGTGGCAAGGTGGCTAGTGCGAGGAGGCATGGGCTCGAATTAAATTAAAAAAATTGAAAGCTGCTAAGCGGGGAGGCTTCTCAAAGAATTAAATGTTAATTTTTAGAAAAGTTCAAAATAATTTTGAAGACCAGAAAAAAAAGTTCTCCGCTACAGCTGCCTGCACCGAATAACTGGGGGGTAGTTGTTATGCTCGAAAATTGATA
This sequence comes from Saposhnikovia divaricata, assembly GCA_036435485.1. NCBI lineage: Eukaryota > Viridiplantae > Streptophyta > Magnoliopsida > Apiales > Apiaceae > Saposhnikovia > Saposhnikovia divaricata. The sequence continues at coordinate 237,767,095 of CM071594.1, forward strand.
TGGGCTCTAAACAGACCCATTACGAGAATTGACCATTACGAGAATTGATAATAATATTGGGCTAACGGATCCGAAAATCTAGTACAGATCTCATACCGATATGTTGACCAGGACCATGTACTGCTATGAGGAGGAGGCCTCGCAACATATGAGGCTGCAAGGAGGCCTCGGAACATACGAGGCTGCAAGGAGGCCCCGAAACATCTCGCAACGTATAAAGCTGTAAGGAGTTCTCTCAACATATGGGGCTGTAAGGAGTCCTCTCAACTTGCGAGGAGGCCTCTCATCATAAATAACAAGGAACAGAGGAGAGCCATCTCATCATACTTTAAGAAGACCTGAAGATATAGGTGAGAGTCTGAGCTCACATATCAGCTTGACAGAAGATATAATTATACCAATTTATGACTGCAAGGCCTTATGGGGTCGCCTCTCAAAGTCCCTGCAAGACCACATTGCGCTTGGAAGGACCCTTCGAGGTCACCATCAATCATTTATACATGGCTTCACGTTAATTGAAAGAGACATAACATGTGTCGTCATCTTAGCGGTTGGGAGCAGATCTTGAGACACGACAGCTGTCCGAAACCATTCAATTTCATAGGGGTCGCGATGTGATTCCAAGGCACTTGGGATAGTTATGCTTTCATCTACATCAATCTATTGCGAGCACAGGCCTCGAATCGAATTTTTGACAAAGTAGTTTTTGACTCCACATCGCATTTTCAATGGCAATATGGACTCGGGGGGTAGTTGTTATGCCCAAATCTTGGCATAAGCCCTAAGCAGGCCTAATGGGCTGAAATAGTGGTCCACAACTCATAATGAGCCTAGAGATGAAGATTGGATCACTAAAACCCACCACCAGGAGTCAGTCCAATATACTATCAAGCACAATATGGAAGTTTGCGACCCCAAGCTGTGGGTCAAGTTCGTTAGCAGTCCCTAGTATGGGATAGCATCTATCACATCTCTCTGCAAGGTCCACCGAGGCCTAGAATACTCTTATGAAGGCTAGAGGTCAAGCGAGGCCTAGAATACTCTTATGAAGGCTCATAGCTAAGCCCAACGAGGTCGCATGAGTAGATATGAAGGCTCATAGATAAGCCCAGCGAGGTCGCATGAGTAGATATAGTTAAGCCCAGTGTGGTCGCATGAGTATGATTATCTCCATAACGTGGGATCACCTCGCATGACTAAGCCCAGTGAGGTCGCATGCGAGGCCACGTAGTTTTTCCATTAGCCTTGCCAGTGAGGCCATGTGATTCTAGCATCATGTTAGCCATAGGTAACCTTTATTGGGTCATGGCTCATGAGCAGAATTAATGGAATATTAGCATCACCCCAAAAGTGAGTGGACTTGGGCTAGTACACTATTAACATCAGGCCAAAAGTGAGTGAACTTGGGCCAAGATGAATCTCCAAAAAACCTAGCCCGTCTAGGCTCCAAGAACTACGTATGGCTTGATCCCTATAAATAGGGTACGTAGGCACCTTGTTATGGATGATTGATAGTTGGCAGCAAGAGAGAATAAGCAGTTTTTCTCTGACATTCAACGAATCAACAAACAAGATCAGTCACAAAAATCACCAATCTCCTTCCGTGTTCTTCGTGTTCTTAGCAAAATATCCGTATTTTACTCCATTATTCCAGCAAACTTCCAAAATATTGTTATACAATATTCTCCCTATAACACGTTTCATTTTCTAACATAACTTTATTTAACATTTTAAAATCAAAACGCTAAATGAAATTATGTTTTAGAATAATATTTGGAATTATATTTTTGATTTGTGATAATTGAAGTATTTTATGTTAATTTTGTAAGGAAGAGGGTCACCACCAATTAAAATCTTGTAAATTTTCCTAATAATTTTTCATAAATGAAATGAAAATAAAATGAAATAAAGGGCCAAGATGAGAAAGGAAGGGAGAGAAAAAGAACAAAAGAGGGAGAGATTGAAACAAGTGATGGGTTTAGATTTATTCAACGTTAGACGGCTGAGAAATCTAGGAGTGTGACACCCCTCTCTTCTCTCTCTTTTATAAGACGCGCGCGCCCGCACACACACACACTCCCTCCTCTCTCTCTCTCTCTCTCTCTCTCTCAGAGTCTCCGTGTCTTTTGTCTCTGTTTCTCCAAAGACATAAACCAACCCCAGAGTTGAGATCAACAATACAAGGTACACTTCTCATCTGGTATCTTATTGATTCTATGTCTGTAGCTTCTTCTACATGTTCCTCAATTATATTTACATTCTTATATCAATATATCTACTGACTATTTTATTGAATCTTTCATTTTATCAGCTCAGATTAATTCCCTTGTAGCTTTAATCCTTTTCTTCAACTAGTGAGTGCCCTTGTAGCTCAAGAAGTCCCTTGTAATTTTCCTGTATTACATTTACTATTTATCTTCATTTCATTTTCATCCCCCTGTCAAAATCACTCAGATCTGCTCATTCTACTTAAATTCATCTCTCATGCTATTTTTTTTATCTAATTTTAATTGCACTATTTGATTTATTTTTAATTCTTTGGTAGAGGGGATGCTAACGTGTATATCAGACCTTGTTTTGTTCCGGAAAAGGCTTAATCTGTTAGATAGATCATGCTAATGTCGATATATGTAGGCACAATTCCGAACATTACTTGCTTGTGTCATTTTTAATACCATTCTTATAAATTGTGATATTGCCATTTTTGCATAATATCGAAACTTAATTAGTTTTACTGATGTTCTGTATATTGTTTTTTAAATTTGGCCTCTTTAGCTTGTTCTATTTTACTTAACACCATGCATTTATTAGGAAAATTTCGGGGGAATAATTTACTACTTACAAGGTTATAATTATCGATATAGTTCTTGTGGAATAGTTTATGTGCTAGTTACATGTCTGCAGGCTTCATACTCTATTCATCCATTTGTCTCTGTCATTCGTTCCTAATTTAAAATCGTTTAGATGACAATGAGTTGATGATTTTTTTTTATTGCTTGTATACTTCTACTTTTCTATATCACTGCATATCTGGCGGAAGAATTCTGTGTGACTCTAATTACCGGGAAAAAAAGGTCTGGACTCTGCTACACTATGAAACATGAGATGAAGGAAATATGTTAACAATCAACTGTTACTATAATGCATAATGCAACTCTTTTTTACCAATGCCTGCATACTATTCCATTGTATTGAGCATTCGTAATTAATGCGTAGTTGAGAATAGATGAATGCAAACACATGACACAATCAATGCAGTTATAACTTGCTACTGGCTCAATCATTTGGACTGATACATAATAACTTTTAAATTTTTTTTCTCTGGTTCTATCAGTACAGGGACTGTCGTACATCAGCTAATTTGTTTATACCTTTTGTGCTGCTTAGTTATGTGATACTGTATAACGTGTTTCTATTAATAAAAAAGCACCAGAGATCTTGGTTGTAGCTTGGTCACTTCTTTTCGAGTCCATTTTAGAGTCTCTGTCGATATGCTAATATAATTTCTGTCCTCAGAGTCCAGGATGGCAGCAACATCCGCAATTACTTTTTTAATTGGATCAACATTGTCCTATGGCTCTAAAGCAAGTCCACTTTCACAATCAAAGGTCTATAGTGTGAGATACAACAATCAACTTCAAAGTTTCAGTGGCCTCAAGGCAGCTACATCTATAGGCTGTGACTTGGACTCTTCCTTTTCTGGAAAGAACACCAGTGCAGCTCTTCGAGCATCATTTGCACGTAAATCCCAAAATCCAAGCCAGAGGGCTTCTGTTAACCTTCAGATTCAGGCCTCCTTCCAAGTGGCAGTTCTTGGAGCTGCAGGTGGTATAGGCCAGCCACTCTCACTTCTCATCAAGATGTCCCCATTAGTTTCATCCCTCCACCTTTACGATATAGCAAATGTCAAGGGAGTTGCAGCTGATCTTAGTCATTGCAACACTCCCTCTCAAGTGTTGGATTTTACTGGACAGTCAGAATTAGGCAACGCACTGAAAGGCGTAGATGTGGTAGTCATACCTGCTGGAGTTCCAAGGAAGCCTGGAATGACCCGTGATGACCTCTTCAACATTAATGCTAGCATAGTAAAGAACCTGGTAGAGGCTGTTGCTGATAATTGCCCGGATGCTTTTATCCATATTATCAGCAACCCAGTCAATTCCACCGTGCCAATTGCTGCAGAAGTTTTGCGGCAGAAGGGTGTTTATGATCCAAAGAAGCTGTTTGGTGTGACAACTCTAGATGTTGTGAGAGCCAACACATTTGTTGCGCAAAAGAAAAACCTAAGGCTAATAGATGTTGATGTCCCAGTTATTGGAGGACATGCTGGAATCACCATTTTGCCACTATTGTCAAAGACAAAACCTTCCGTCAGTTTCTCAGATGAAGAAGTCCAAGAGCTCACAGTCAGGATTCAGAATGCAGGAACAGAAGTTGTAGAGGCAAAGGCTGGGGCAGGTTCTGCTACACTTTCAATGGCATATGCTGCAGCAAGATTTGTAGAGTCCTCTCTCCGTGCTCTTGATGGAGATACTGATGTCTATGAGTGTGCTTTTGTCCAGTCGGAGTTGACTGAACTTCCTTACTTTGCATCAAGGATTAAACTGGGAAAGAAAGGGGTGGAAGCTGTTATTCAATCTGACCTCCAGGGATTGACTGAATATGAGCAAAAAGCTCTTGAAGCCTTGAAACCTGAACTAAAGGCCAGCATCGAGAAGGGGGTTGCTTTCGCGCAAAAGCAATCAGTGGCTGCTTGAAACTGATACCTAAAATTACCGACATATAGAGAATAATACAGAGTTTGGCATAATGAGATGAACTCAACAGTAGTGCATAAGCATCTTCAGTTTTGTAGATTACCCCAACGATTTTGATATGCCAGTCTTGTAGAACTTGGTTTTTATTAGCAAGAGCATGTATCATTTTAACATTGGTGTTGCTATGCTGAATCTGGATTTTCGTTATTTGAATGAATATTTCGTGCCCTTGTGTAATGTGTTATTCTTGACGTTCCATCTAAGGTTTAGGTCCTCTTGTACTGCCCTAAACTGGTCTGTTTTGGCTTCAGAATAGAATCTCAGGTGTGAATATATATTGAACTGTGCAACCCATATATTTTTGCTTGAGCACTGAACTCACTGAATTTAAACGGACTACGCATTTGTGTATAACCGAGGTCTGAAGATATACCTCAAGTTACTCCATGCGTTGAGAGTTGAGATTCTACTATTACTGTTACTGGTGATGGACCAAAATGTTTGCAACACCATATATAGTTTTACTTATATAGACTCTGGTGATTCATATGCTGCCATTTATTCCTCAACCTCTGCTTCCTCTCTGGAGAGTGGAGTCAAGTACTAATTAAATTATGGCTCCCTCCTGCTCATCCCACATTTGTGTATAATTCAAGCTGAGAAAGGTTTTTATATATAATGAACATAATATGAATCGAGTGCAGAGATCCAGCTGTTTATTTCTGGTCACATAAGTTGTAAAATGATTTAAATGTACCAATGAGAATATGAAAAAGTATTTGTGTTCAAATATATATCCTAATTGGAACATGATCTGCTATTCTGCTCTATTACAGGTTTTTTTTTTATCACCTGCTCTATTACAGCTTGAAGTTAATAGAAACATAGACAATAAGACAATGTCCTCAATACATAATAACAATCGGAACGTTGACAAGATCTAAGAGCAGTCTTAACCTACTGGAGATAGTCTGATAATAACTAGAATATGTACATGCACGTCTTACCTACATATTTGTACTAACTGGACTGATTTAGAGACTTAAAAACATGAAACCAGCAGAAGATTGAGATTCAGAAAACGTTGATCCATTGTTTCACATCTTCTTCAATGTCATCTCTTGCAACCATGATCCCTTGACCAGGAATCGTAACAGGATTAGCAGAAGACGATGAAATCTGATCAAAACGATCTGGACCATTCACATTCATTGTTGGCATTGCTAATTCAGCACCCATCATATTCTTCCTTCTCTTATATTTTGCTTTGAAACAAGCTTGTCTTAGCCTCTTTGTTTTTTCCATCAGTTTTAAATCCGGAGTTTGTTCCATCAGCTTCTTCTCATACTCCAACATCCCCACTGCTGCTCTCAATTTTTCTTCCCCTTCTTCTTCCTTTTCCAGTTCCTACACATCAAAACAAATTTGATCATTACATACACATTTGATTCATATTTCAAAACTGTGCTAATTAATATGCATATAGCACACACAGACTGGAAGAATCAAGCTGGTGAGCATCTAATATTGTTATACATAAACATGCATCTATTACATTAAGAAGCCATTTGTAATCAAAAGAGAGAATTTTGTGTGACCTTGACATTTCTAATCAGCGCTTCAATGCTCATGAGTTTTCGATGAGGCCACCGTGGGATACCCAGTTCCCTGCACCTTTTCTTCAGAAAAGTTAATCCAATATTAAGCTCCTTTGCAGCCTTTGTTATTGGCATGTAAAAGTACTTGGAAATTTCTTCCTTTGTTAACATTCTTGTGCTGTTTTGACCCTTTGTCACCCTGCTGCAACTATTAATCTTCTTTTTCTTCTCCTCCTTGTGATCACCATGACCAATAATCATATCCCCAATAATAGTATTGTTATCAGTTAATAACAGTAGAGGCTGATCATCATTAATAGTATTGTTATCAGTTAATAACAATGGAGGCTGCTCATCGTCGAATGGGAAGTCACAAAAATCCCCCATTACTTCATCATCCAGTTTCTCATATCCACAATCCCATAATAAGTAGTCTCCTGTAAAATTAATTTGAGAGGAATTATTTCTAGAAAAGAATAAACGCCACACTGATCAAGAACGAGTGAATAATGTGTGTGCGCATATATATTAGTTACCTTTCATAAGAGTACTACTATCATGAGCTGGTACAATGTCCAACGATGCATAAACAGGATCACAATATCCGAACATATCAAGCAACTGAAAGCTCATGAACTCACTCTCTGGCATTCCAAAATCCCATTGAATTTCCACTTCACTTTACGTCGGATCACAAAAATCAAGTTTATAGTTAATTAAAAAAAATTGTTAAGAGTACTAAAACTACGTACTTGTAACAAAATAAAAGATAGTATTGCTTAAATATCTTGCAGGGGCGGATACAAAAGAGGAGCTCGGGGGCTTCAGCCCACTCCTAGCCTCTGTAATTTTTTTTATTAACCCTATAAATTTAAGATGATTTATATTTCAGCGCACCCTATTAAAATGTCAGGCCCTTATATTTTAGTACTACAAGACGTTTATTTTTGTTTCATATAGATGAAGCCCCCATCTACCTAAATTCCTGGATTCGATCTTAATTAGTTGATACCTGCAGGGAGTATTGTGAAGTGGTGGTAAGCTTTGGATTGGAAAGGAGATGCCTCGAGCAAACTCTTCTTTAGTACTAGTAGTATTATTGTCAGTTGATAACAATGGAGGCTGATTATCGTCGAATGGGAAGTCACTAAAATCCCCCATTACTTCATCATCCAGTTTCTCATATCCATTATTCCATAAAAAGTAGTCACCTGTAAAATAAAACAGAGGAATTATTTCCAGAAAAAGAATAAATGTGTGTGCATATATATTAGTTACCTTGCATGAGAGTATTATCTTGAGTTGGTACAATGTCCAACGATGCATAGAGTGGATCACTGTATCCGAACATGTCAAGCAACGGAAAGCTCCTGAACTCACTCTCTGCCTCAGGCATTCCGAAATCCCACTGAATTTCTTCTTCACTTTACGTCGTATCACAAAAATCAAGTTCTATAGTTGATTAATTAATTTGTCGAATACAGTAAAAGAAAGACATTGTTACCTGCAGGGAGTAACGTGAAGTGGTGGTAAGCTCTGGCTGGGGAAGGAGAAGTCTTGTGCAAACTCTGTTTTAGCTATGACTTGATGATTTGAACATCCATTCCAAGGCTCGAGACTAGCCATTCTAATACTACCAGTAATAGTATGATATTCTGTTAAAGATTCTAAGTAGAAGATGATCTGTAGCTAGCTATAATATGAAAACTAATTCAATCAGCATGAAATGAAGAGAATGCAAGGACCGAGATGAGAAATCTATGATTACACCTGGTGAATATATAGAGTGAGCTAAGAGGCAGAGGAGAGTACATGTATCTTGGGAATAGATGGAGGAGGGTAAATAGGAAAGTAGTAATTATGGTAATTATGGTAATTAATATAATATTTACTGTACCTATCAGTTAAGAACGTTTGCCGTCTTATGGATCAATGTACACATGCACATGGATATATTGAGTGAGAGACCCATATCAGAGTACTTATGGATCGATTAATTGATCACAAATAATTTGGTTTAAAATGTCTCATGGAGAATCTATGTGGAATGTTCATACTAGCATGGAGTGTGTGTGGAGATACCCGTATGCTTAATACAGTAATCTGCCAAAATAAGATGATAATACTACTAGTCACTACTACAGACAACACAGAACACAAAGACGGCTGAGTTTATCTAAATTTATGTTCCCAAAATATCCTAAGATCACCCCTTTAACAGTGTTCATTATTGCACTCGAGTACCTTTTTTACAGTTATAGTAGCATAATCTAGGAATATTTTTAGAGTTAATTATGATGAGATCGAATTACTCATATATTTTTAGGAAATTTAAATCTTGTATTCCATTGGGTAATGTATGTGTAAGTGTCCCCTGGCCTTTAGATCTTCGCATGCAGTGACGGACCTACATACAAGGTATTGGGGGATGGGCCCCCAATGAAATTGGGCTAAGCAGTTTTACATTTTGAAGCCCAATATAAAGTGCTCCATTAATTAAAAAAAGGTGCCCCATCCACCAATTTCCTAGCCCAATTCATTAATGTCAAGTCCAAAAAAAATATACACATGGTGTAGTGTTGTTAATCTATAAGTATATTGATCAACTGTTTAAGTACAAAACGGAGAAAGCAAACACACACATATGCCCGTAAAATGTCATTAGTTATATGTTGTGCCCCCACTAAAATGTATTCCTGGGTCCGTCACTGTTCGCATGACCACTTGTATTATGATGTTCCATGTATGTTAATTTTTATTATTTTTGTTAATTTGGCAGGACTCAGACTCACTCTATCAACATTCATTTAACGCTACCAAGTTTTTATTAGTAATCCATTAAAGCGTTACGTGCGAGTACGTTTCAATCATACTAAAATGCCATTCCTATTATTGGTTCAGATAACACCAGTGATAAATAAACTGATAATAGTATCATCATTTCCATTCCTTAATTGGATTTTAATATTTCAGGGGGGTCAGTAAAGAACCCGAATTAAAATGCATTTATTCACCTACTATTGTACTCCATCAATAAAGAATTACGTTAGGATCCTATAACTTTTTATTAACGAAAACTATATACAGTACAAAAAGTGCTCCAATTAAACAACTGCATAAACGTATCCTTGACTGGAAAAGAATCCTTTTTATAATGCAGAAAATATGATTCCGGCGATGGAATTTGTAAGTTATATAAGTCCTTTTTTTTTTCTTTTAATGTAGCTTACAAATTGTAACTTTTTTCTCAAAGGAGTTTTTCCCTTGCAAGCAGAGCAATTGTGTGCTAAACTAGGCCAAATAAATTAAAACAATAGGGACACGCGTGCACTGATTTTGTCAAAAAAAAAAAAATTGTGGTTAAAATTGTGTGCACTATCATATATTACAAAAAATTCCAACCAGTGGTCTTTTACATTCTTCAAATTGAGGAAAGAGCAGGGTAGTATGGAGGGATGCACCAATTAAGCCTAAAGTGTAAATGCTCAAAAATAATCATTTTCCCAAAAAAACTAATAATGTGATTATTTAAAAAGAGAAACCGAATAACAAGATTTAAGAAACAAGTACGTAAATATCCCTCGTTCGAGCGGACCGCTCGAATTTTGAATAACATAATAGATAATGTTACAAAGCAAAAATAACACAACTCCCTAGCACTAGAATAATATTGCCATCTCAATTTCTAGGCTTACCGCCTCTTCCGCGGCCACGACCACGCCACCCTCTTCCACCACGGCCATTGCGTCCTCCCAATGCCTTGTTGACATCAGGTTTCAGCTGCATGTTTTCTGGCAGAGGAAGTATGTGGTCCACACACTTCCTGAAGCTGAAATCATCAACAGAATCATCATTCCTAATTAGGAAGAAACAGCGACTTTTGAATTCTGGATGAATCCGGACTTGGAAGGCACTAATTCCTTCGCCGATTTTCTTCTCTGGTTCCAGATGACCCTTCTGCAGCAAGTCAAGCAACATCACGTGCTCATACTGCAAAATCAAAACATCAAAGGATAAGTAGGCAGCTCAATCCCACAGGTCCAAATACAACGCCCGAGTAAACAATCATGAACATCTAATTCTTTTTACAAGAAATAATGGTTAGACCGAAGTTTATATAGCCAAATAACAGGCTACCCTAAAACAGCAATATTAAGAATCATAAACCATAAACATTGGAAATTTAAATGGCCACACAGTTACTTGCAAATTTAAGATAGTAACAAGTAATGCTAGTAAATGAGTAACAAAAACTATGAACTAACACAAACCATTTTGCAGCCAAGAAGAATCCTTAAAATAAAAGATAATACAAGACAACTGCTCACTTTGTAATTTACAAAAAAGATTTAAATAGCTAATCTACTAAAGCTCAGAACAAAAGGTAATAATTTTGAGGGATAAAGAAGAGAAGCCCATAGGGTCTGTTTATTAATCGAAAAATTGGGCAATGATTCAATATAAACATTATGAATCATGGTTAGTTAAGTCTACCTGGTTTCCAAAATATCCACCAAAATATTGATTTAAACTAAAAGGAAACACTGCTTCCCCAATTCTCTCTGTTGCACGACATAACAATGTGACAGAGTTGCGTGAGGACTAAGGAATTATAAAATACTGCCATTTATTGGCTGCTCAAGTCAAAGGTCTCTGCTCCAAGACTAACTTTTGCCTCTGGGAAGGTTGGCAAACTAATCTACCAGCTCTTGGATTAGATGTTTAAAGACTCAGCATTTTAGTTTATAATTTCATTTAAAATTCTGCACCTATTAATTGCCGAAGGAAAATACTTCCATGCATGAAAGAGAAAACCCTATTAGTGCCTAATAGATATGGGTAAGATGCCTAATTTGTGCCCAAAAAGTGAGAACAATCATGGATAAGAACTATCCCCACGCACCTATTGGGTGTGGGTAGTACAATTTTCACTGCAGCACCTACAAGGTAGAAATATAACTTTCTCTATTAGGCACAGATAGTAGTTTCCTTCCGGAAGGTTAACTGCAAGTCTAGATCTCAGCCATCTAATATCTAAGCAGATAGTTGAGATTTGATTTTGCTGATGCTCCAATTGGTTTGAGGAACATGTTAGCCATAGACCAACTCCATAGTAAACAGAGACAATTACCAAAGAAAAGGAGGCACTCTAAGGTTCTAAACTTTTAATCTTATTGCTAGTAATAACAATCAAGCTGCCTCGATAATCATAATACTAACTTCCATGGCTGCATTCGATCCTCTATAGCCTTATCAATATTAAACACAATAAATCCAATCTAGTAGATACCTCCTCTGGTTGAGTATATAAAACTACAAGAGGCAGCCTCTGTAACAAAGCTTGACCACTTCTATAAATTTCTCCGTGTAAAATTCATATTACGAACAAAAACTCAAACTTCAATTTCAACATACCAAATTTCAATAGAAAAACTATATCACATTCACTGTCGACAAAAAACAAGTCCAAGCTCAAAAGTGTCACAATCCCACATCAACACTAACAGGGACTGTTCAATGGCTACTACGATTCATTCATTAATTATCAGAGTATATGATCCACTAACACTCCAAGCCACATCAATAATCTAACAAATTATAAGTAAAGACAGTAACTTTCTATTCGTAAGAACGGCAACAATCAATTTAATTTCATGTAATTAAACATTACACAAATCTAATGATTTATAAATACAAAAAAAACAAAAAAGGAGGAGTTTAATACCTTGTTGATATCAATATTAGGAGACCAACTATGCAAGAAACCAAAAAAGTAATCAAACATCTCCACAGAAGTTGCAAAAGTTTTGAACCCCAAACTCACTGGACCCTTTGGACCCGACCCGTTTTCTCCTTCATCAGTCTGATTCTCCGATTCATCAGCACCGTCTCTCTTTCTTTTAGCCGCCGCATCGCCGTCGGAGACAGGCGCCTGAGGTTCAACCTCCATGTCTTGCGCAGATGGGTCATTAATAGTCTCTGTAGGGATGTCAATTGTTTCGGGTTTTGCTTCTTCCGCCATTAGTGTAGTGTAGCGTATTTGAGAAACAGACAACTTGTTAAACCCTAGCTTTAAACCCTTGTTTAAGTAGTGATTCTCCTGACCCGAGTCCGACCCGTTTATCCTTTAGATATTCAACGATTCCAATGGGGGCTGTACACGGGTTTGGTTGATCCGGTTAGAAAAAATCTCAATTCAACCCATTTTCAATAAGTTTAGAAAATTTCAATCCAATCGATGGAAAATAAATTTTTAACCCAATCCTATATACTAAAAGGTCGGGTTGGATTGGTTTGGATCGGTTTGAACAAGTACATTGTCATTTTGAGAGTTTCTTCGTTTAAGTATCTATCATCGTTATTTTTCTTTTCGATTATCTACATTTGCTAGTGATGCATATAATTTCCAATAATCTCCTGTACATTGCCAACTGAAACTAAATACAACAAATTGTTAATCCAACTCAGCAATCGACAAGCATGTTTCTTGAGCAGTGTTAGGGGAGTTGAATACAATCTATACTTTGAAATAGAAATTTGTCCGATAGAATAAAATTTAAGTAGATAAATTTTTTCGAAATTAATTGAAACGAAATTCAAATTAAATATAACGATATATTAAATTTGAAGGTTGTTACAAAATCAGTACAGAGTGTTATCAAGTTAATAAAAACTAATTAGAAAATTTGACATGAACTTTTCTAATTTAAATAATAAAAATCGAGATAAGAACTGGGAATATAAATTCGCTAGTGTTACAAGAATTATAAATAATCAAGCTTGAACGGATAGAATATTACAATCACTAAGCTTTTTCTACGAATTAAAGGCTATTGCAGAGAATATTGATGAAGAGAGAGTGTTTTGATGTGTTCTGTCTTTTTGATCTGATATTTTTACAAGTACTGAACTCAGCCGCCTTGGATGATATTTATCATATTACACTTGAAAAGCTACTAATCATTTCTGATCAATTAACTCATCAAAGGGTATCACTTTGCAAGGGTATTACTTCATTAAATTTCGGTGAGGGTATCCACTTTCCGAGGGTATTAATCAAGCTTTTCAAGGGTATTGAAGTTTTTCTCTCAGTAAGTGTATTGACAAATGCAAGGGTGATAAGTGCATATTTTTGCATATTTTATTTACCTATTTATTGCTTGAACTCGTATTTTAATAAATTATTTTGTTGCATTTCAGGTAAATCGTAAATAAATAAAGAAATGACAAAATAAATAAATAAAGTGCAAGGAAGGGAAAAAGGAGGAAGAAAAAGGACCAAAAATGAAAGAAGGAAAAGAATTAGGAGCTTGGAGCAAAAGGAATATTTCAAGACAAGTGGAAGGTGGAGATCATCCCAACACATTAGCAAAGTGTATGGCCAAGATCAACTCTTCAAAGCTTAAGGGGGAAGGAATCAAATAGATGGCTAGGATTTCACCACCACACAACCCAAATGTATGGTGGGGATTTACCCAACACCCCCCTTAACCCTAATTCCTATCCTATAAATACCCCCTCACCCCCTTGTATTTAGTAACTTAGATTTTAGGGTAGTTTTTATTCTCTTGTATTTTTTTTCTTAATTTCAAATCTTGTAAACACTCTATTATAATTAATGCAATTTCTATTTTCTTTACTTCTTGTCTTGCTCTTTCGTTATTGTTTCCTTGTTTCGTTATTTTCGTAAATCCCGTTGCTAACCACTAGGGGTTGAGAGTAACGAAACTTTAATTTCGTGTTCGTAGTTTGATTTTCCTTTAAATTCGTAGTAAGCCCATTTAAAAATCAATTTTATTATGGGTTTAAATTCGAAGATCATCGCTTTTAACCATTTTAATTCCGTAGTTAACTTTATTTTATTTACATTTTAATTTTCAAAAAAAAAACAATAAAAAATAGTTTTAATTTTCTGTAAATATTTCACCATCCTTTATTTGTAGTGAAACAATTTTTTGCACTTAATTCCATCTTTTATTTACTTAAAACAGAGACTTGATACTCTTGCCTTCTTCCTCTACACAAAACGAACCAAGCCCATTCTTTTCAAACCCAATTCTGCACCATTTCTCTCCCAGTCGAACAATCCCACATAATTTGTTCTCCATTTCCCCTACACCAAATCACAGTTTTCTCCCTCCATACCCTCTCTCTCTCTCTTTTCTCTCCTCTCTACCCACGAAAAGAACTCAACACCGCCACTTCCCTGTTCATTTTTATTTGCTGCTGTGTTTCTGAATTGTCGCTAAATTGCTGTTGTTCACCGTTTGTTCGTAGGGATTTTATGTTGAATTGACTCGTGTCATCAGTTTTGTTTGTGATTTGGGTCGTTGTTAGCTGCTAACTTTTATTGAGTCGTTTAATTCTTGTATTGGTTGTTTTGCTACGTTTTGTTCGAATTTCTGTTGCGAATTATTTAGATTCCTGAGTTTGCGTGTTGTTTTCCAGAGTTGCTGTGGTTTTGTTATTTTAAATTGCGGTTAGTTTACAATTTGAGATAGATCCTTTTGTTTTTGCTGGTTTCACGAGTTTGTTCGAGTCCATCGTTTGCGAAAGCGGTTTCGCTGTGTTTGTTCTAGTCTGTTTCTTGTTTTAGAGATGTTGTGTAAACCGATTCTGCTGTATGTTGCCGAGTTCTGTGATCGTTGGTAATTTTGTTTTGAACGTTGGTTTATTTGGTTTTTAGATGAGTCTGCGAGTTGAAGATACCCTGTTTCCCCTCTTCGATTCCACTGTTTTTTTCATAGCTGCAAATTCCGCGATTCACTGATTTTCTGTTTTGTTTTGTCCTTGTGATGTTTCTACGAGTAACCTCTTTGCTGCTAGTCCGAGACAGTAATTCTTGCTACGATTTCTGAGTTCTGTTTTTGTCGTTTGAATGGGTTTGTCTATTGTTTTGAGTTGCTGCTTGTTGATTGTTGAGTTGTATTGCTAAATTGTTGTTAAATTGCTAAGTTCGAATTCTGGTTTAAAATGAAGAATTGCTGCTGAGTTTATGTAACAGTTTTTTTTGCCGAGTTGAATTGGGTCTGTGGTTTCTTTTCTTTTTTTTACATTGTTTAAATATTAAGTTGCTGGATAATTCTAGTTTTAAATTCTAGTTTTAATTAAATTAAATAAAAAAAAGCTTTAGAAATAAATTCTAGTTTTAATTTGAATTTTAGAATAATTTAGAATAATTTAGTTTAAAATTAGTTTAAATAGTTTAAAATTCAATTTAGAGTTTATTTTAATTTGCAAAATCCAAATTCTCAAAAAAAATCAAACTTGTTCTAATTCGATTAAATTAAAAATCAAGGTTGCGAATAACTTAGTCCCTGTGGAACGAATCATTAAATATTTCAACGAAACGAATTGTGCGCTTGCGATTCAAATTTTAAATCCTTATTTTTAGCACAACAAGTTTTTGGCGCCGCTGCCGGGGACTAATTATTTTTCGCGCCTTAATTTTTAATTTTTTGAGTTAGTTTTATTTCTTGTCTTATTTTTTATTTCGTTCTTTTTAGGAAATTGTGAGATTTCGGAACTCTTCTCAAGAAGCGTGGAAAATTGGAAATTATGGAAAGCTTGCTTCGGTAACCGTATCTCACTCTTTTCGACCTTTTTATTTTTAGAAAAACACAAAAAAATTAAAAAAATTCAAAAATCACAAAAAATTGAAAAATCAAAAATCCAAAAAAAATTAGTTGTAAATACTTAATTGTTGCATCATGCATTCATCACGTAGGTGCACATCATGCTAGATTTTATTTTTTGTTTTTAAATTTTTCGTACCGATAATTGTGGTGATCGCTGGAGGACCCTAAGGTACGTTAAATTTCTTTCCTTCTTTAGATTAAATCACGTAGTGTAAGCATCCATATTTGTTTATAATTTTTGTATATATCATTGTTTGTTGCATCATTTTGTAAATAAACATTAAGGGCAAAACCTCTCAAAAGATAAGGGAAGGGATTTCATCACTCTTTCCTTAGCCCAAAAACAATTTAATCCCTCATTTTGCATACCTAGCCTTTAATAAAATTAATTAGACTTGGCCCCTAGGAATTCGCGCTCAATTAGGAAGGTGCTTAAGAAACGAAGTAATCTTTAATTATTCTTACTTTTTGGTGTCTAGGAAAGCGAAAGCTGACCTGGCCAATTAAGGTTTGGTGTCTAGGTTGGTGTTTAGCCTCTTGGCAATGCTTGCACCTACCTGGCCAAGCCGGTTCGAATAATTATTGATTTACCTAGTTTTTGGTAGCACTTACAGTTAGGAGCAAGGTCTAGTTATTTTATTAGGGAACCCTAGGTTTAGGATTTTTCTTTTAATTTTACACCCTTTCTTTTTGTTTGTTTAAATTTATCGCACTTACTTGCTACGTGTTTCCTTGTGTGGTTTATGCAAACTACGTGGACTAGGGATAATTCTTCTAGACTAGTGAGATCATTTGAGATTTCTTCATCGTCTAATTCTGAGTCTTTAGATTATTCCGAACCCGTAGTAAACATGGCCATGTCTCTTAGGGACCGTTGCTATCCTACTCGTTCCGCCCAACCTTCGTGTATCACCCTTCCTCCCGTTAATGGTAATAATTTCGAAATAAAAGCTCACCACATCAGTATGTTACCTAAATTTAACGGGAGCGAGGGTGAGGACCCGTATCTCTTTCTCCATGAATTTGAGGAGGTTTGTGCCTTACAAAAGCTCCAACAATTAACCGAGGACTCGATTAGGCTTAGACTCATTAATTTTGCGCTTAAAGAAAATGCTAAGAAATGGTTGTATAGCCTACCGGTTAATTCTATTTCCACGTGGGAGGGATTTGTGGTAATTTTTCTTAAAAAATATTTTCCAAACCATAAGACTACAAGAATTACAAACGAGATAAATCAATTTCATCAAAAGGAAAATGAGTCTTTTTGGAAATATTTTGATCGTTTCAAAAATCTTTTATCACAATGCCCCCACCACGGAATAGAAAAATGGAGGCTTTGTAAGATCGTTTATGAGGCCTTAGATGGACCAACAACCGCGTTGTTGGAATCTATGTGCCAAGGTAAATTCATGGAGAAAGATGAGGACGAGGGTTGGAAATTTTTCGAAGAATTAGCCGAGAAGACCATGTTGTGGGAGTCTACTAGGGAACCTAACAAGTCTAATGAGTCGTCTAGTTCATCTAAGGGTTTGCATTCGATTGGGAGTTCGATTGCAACCGATGCCAAATTAGCCACTCTAACTAGGAGACTCGAAGCCCTAGAAACTAGTAAGGCCCCCTCAAATGTGTCTATGTGCCCTAATTTCAATCAAGGTTTTTCGGACTATCCTGCTTTTGATCAAGTTAATGCGGTGTCTCAACCACCCACTAGGAACGATCCGTTTGCTCCTACTTATAATCCCGGGTGGAGGAATCACCCGAACTTCTCGTGGAATCAAGGGCCAAATTACCAAAATCCGCCTTCTTTTCAACCTTCGTTTCAAAATACTCCATCTTTTCAAAGGCCTAATCAAAATTCTTTCTCGACTCCAAATCAAGGTCCCTTTCCAAACCCTACTCAAAATCCCGGTCCTTATCCGACTCAACCTTCTTATCCAAATCAAGCACCCGCCCACCCACCCGGCTTTAATGAGTCGGATAAGAGAATTACTTCTTTGGAAAAGACTCTTGATGCGCTTTTGAAATCAACAACTAATTTGGCTCAATCTCAACAAACTTTCATGTAAACCATGACTCAAGATAGGCAACTTTTGAATGCTAGTACTCAAGCCTTATCTAAGTTAGAGGTTCAAGTGAGTCAATTAGCCAACGCCATGTGTGAGCGAGAGAAGAATAAGTTCCCGAGTCAACCAGAGGTTAACCCTAAATTCCCTCTCAACCAAAGACCTCACGAAAATGTTAATGCTATCATCTCTCTTAGGTCGGGAAACCAAGTTAATAATCAAGTAGGTGTCGAGTCTTCCAAGGAAGAAGAAGAAGAAGAAGAGTCAAATGTTGACCCGAACCCTACACTTGATCATTCAAACCTTACTCCAACTTCCGAACCTCCCGAGTCATCAAATTCTTCTCTTCAATCATCCTCACCACCTAACAAATCTTCGAATATCGTTCCACTTTCCACTTCTCTTCCCGATGTGTCTAACGAACGAGTCTTTAAGCCTAAAGCTCCTTATCCTCAACGACTCATCCCTCGCAAACAGTCACCTCAAGTAGAGAAGATTATGGAAGTTTTCAAACAAGTCGAGATTAACATTCCTCTTTTAGATGCCATTCAACAAATTCCTTCGTATGCCAAGTGTCTAAAAGATTTATGTACTCACAAGCGATCCACCCACGTTCCTAAGAAAGCCTTTTTGACATCTCATGTTAGTTCAATTCTGTCGAACCAAATTCCCGTGAAATATAAGGACCCCGGTTGTCCTACAATTTCATGTGTCATAGGCAATACTTTCGTGGATAAAGCTTTACTCGACTTAGGAGCTAGTGTCAATCTCCTTCCATTTTCTGTCTACCAAGCCCTAGGGTTAGGTGAGCTGAAGCAAACGAATATGACCCTTCAATTAGCTGATCGTTCTGTTAAAATGCCTAAGGGAATAATTGAGGACGTGCTAATTAAGGTTGGTGAATTCATCTTTCCGGTTGACTTTGTTGTCCTCGAGACTCAACCCGTCACGAATCCTAAGAACCAAATCCCGATTATTCTAGGACGACCTTTTCTTGCTACATCCAATGCCTTGATTAATTGTAGGGATGGTTCGATGAAACTCACCTTTGGTAATATGACAATTAACCTTAACATATTTAATGTCGGAAAAGAACCCAATGAGCTTTACGAGCAACCAATAGCGGTTAATCTTGTTGATGACATTGTTAATTGGTCTAACTTTGAGGATAGTGAGATTGAGTCTCTTCTCAACGAGGATTTCAAAGTCAACTATGAGTCTAATCGAGAGTATGCTGATTCGTTAAGGGATATGACTTTGGAAGAGATGTTGAGAGAGTTGGATGCCATTTGTTCCCCGTGGGAGACCAAACCCGAGGATGCTTTTGTTGAACCCATTGTCAAAACTTCCGTTGGTGAACCACCTACATTCGGTGAGTTCTTAGGGGATTTATTAGAAAATCGTTCCAAGTATGAGACCCCACCCGAGGTTGTTTGTAGTGAGCCCGTTCTTCACACTTCCGTTCTTAAGAGTCTCGTGGGTACACCACCCGCAGTTGCCTTAACTCTTTATCATCCCGAATTTGATCGACAGCCGTTAGGGAAAGAGGAACCCTTGTCTCATGTTATTCCTAGTGATTCTAACCCTAACCAGACTTTCATTATCTCTAATTTGCTTAAACAAAATAAAGAAACCTTAAGTTGGTTTAGGGAGAACATTAGTGACAATTGCTCTTTAGGGTTGAATGATTCGATGTTAATTGAGAAAATCTTTGTTCATAAAAATTTTCATAAATTCCTTGATATTTTCTTAAAGTTGCACCCTAATTTTCCTACCGGCATCGGCTGATTCGGTTTTATTCTTTTGCCTCCCCTCGTGTAAGATAGGTATGGGGGAGGAGTGTGTGCATGTATGAGTTGTTTTCTCTTGTAATTTTTAGAAGTTTTCAGTCTCCGTCATCCATTATCAAGTATTTCCTCAACTTTCTCCTTTATCATTTCTCTTTTCTCTTGCATTCACATACATTGAGGACAATGCATGATTTAGGTATGGGGGGGTTTTTAGTGTAAATAGTAAAAATCAGAAAATCCAAAAAAATTAAAAAATCAAAAAGAGTTCTTTTCGTATCTAGTCTTGTTAATTGATTGCTAGTTGCTTGATGCACCCTTGCATGCTATGATAATCTTATGATCCATTAGCTTTTGTTTGAGAAGTGATTTGCTAAAGTTCTTGTTCACACACTTACACTAGCAAGGTGAAGCTAGTAGACTTATTTGAATTGTGCATGAAATTAGAAGGACATGATTAGGTGTAAGATGATTTGGTCTTCATGCTTTGAGTACAAGAAGGTGCATTGAGGATACCTTTACTTGAGATTGATTATGTTTTACCACACCAAGTGAGATTTTGAGCCTATATGCACATCTTTTGCATTTATATTCTTTTGCTTGAGTGTCCACTTGTCATTTGCATCGCTAGCACTTGTTTGAGTTCCTTCTTGAAATACATGACATTAATTGATGATAAAATGATAAAGGCACTTAGGAATAACCCATATTTCCCAAATTATCCACACCATTCTTATATGATCAATTAGTTAATCCTTTGAGCCTAATCATTTTCTTTCGGTGACACACCACATTACTCGCCTAAGACCTTTTTCTTGTTCAGCCTTACGTATTCTTGATCCCATTTTGTCAAAGGCTAGTAGGAACTTGAGGGAGCAATAAGGTGTGTGAAATAGGGTTTACTATTGTTCATAACTTTCGAGGAAATATTTGTTGTTACCTTGATAGTCGATTTTCAAAATTAAATCTAAAGGAGGATTATTGGTGCATTTATCATTTCCATAAAAAAAAAAAAAGAAAGAAGAAGAAAAAGAAAAGAAAAAAAAAGAGAAAAAAGAAAATGAAATTTTATATACATGAGAGCATACTTATGTTTTTGTAATCCTCCTTCATTCGACTATTCAAGGCTTTTTGTTGAAAATGAAAATAAATTGTGTGGGGAGGAAGTTTGGTGTTGTACATGATATTCAAGGTTACTACTAGCGTTTGACACTTCACCTTATTTTGGCCTTTCTTGACATACCTTGTCCCTAGCCCCATTACAACCCTAATAAAGACCTTTTGATTATCATTATTAATGTATGTTGTGATTTAAGTTGGGATGATGCCAAGTGTCAAGCATGCATTTGATTTTGTTGGAATGGAGTGATACACTTACCCTTGTTCTTGAGTGAATATTCTTTTGTGAGTGAAATGTGAGGTATTGCTTGTTTTGCATATGAGATCTCAAGTTTTGACTCTGAGGTGTGCCCTTGTAGACTTAGCATGGTTACCAATAATTTTTGCACTTGACATGAACTAATAATCACTCCTGCATGGTTCTTTAAGTAGACTATGTGAATCCTTGCACTTTCCACACCAAGACTTTGCAACTTCATTTTGATTCTTAAGATGATGTATCATGAGAGGACATGTATGTGTGGTGTGCATTGCCATGTGATCTTTTATACAAGCTAGATGGATTTTGTGGGTACATTCTCTATAGGCCCTCACGAGACCTCACTCGTCCACTAGGGCTGCCTAGGGGTTTAAAGGGCTTGTTGCATATGCCAAATGCAACCGTCACACCTACGAAAAGGAGTATAGGACTTTGTATCTAGATTTTCATTTTGTTTTTATTTTCCTCGAGGACGAGCAAAAGATAGGTATGGGGGCATTTGATAAGTGCATATTTTTGCATATTTTATTTACCTATTTATTGTTTGAACTCGTGTTTTAATAAATTATTTTGTTGCATTTCAGGTAAATCGTAAATAAATAAAGAAATGACAAAATAAATAAATAAAGTGCAAGGAAGGGAAAAAGGAGGAAGAAAAAGGACCAAAAATGAAAGAAGGAAAAGAATTAGGAGCTTGGAGCAAAAGGAATATTTCAAGACAAGTGGAAGGTGGAGATCATCCCAACACATTAGCAAAGTGTATGGCCAAGATCAACTCTTCAAAGCTTAAGGGGGAAGGAATCAAATAGATGGCTAGGATTTCACCACCACACAACCCAAATGTATGGTGGGGATTTACCCAACACCCCCCTTAACCCTAATTCCTATCCTATAAATACCCCCTCAACCCCTTGTATTTAGTAACTTAGATTTTAGGGTAGTTTTTATTCTCTTGTATTTTTTTTCTTAATTTCAAATCTTGTAAACACTCTATTATAATTAATGCAATTTCTATTTTCTTTACTTCTTGTCTTGCTCTTTCGTTATTGTTTCCTTGTTTCGTTATTTTCGTAAATCCCGTTGCTAACCACTAGGGGTTGAGAGTAACGAAACTTTAATTTCGTGTTCGTAGTTTGATTTTCCTTTAAATTCGTAGTAAGCCCATTTAAAAATCAATTTTATTATGGGTTTAAATTCGAAGATCATCGCTTTTAACCATTTTAATTCCGTAGTTAACTTTATTTTATTTACATTTTAATTTTCAAAAAAAAACAATAAAAAATAGTTTTAATTTTCTATAAATATTTCACCATCCTTTATTTGTAGTGAAACAGTTTTTTGCACTTAATTCCATCTTTTATTTACTTAAAACAGAGACTTGATACTCTTGCCTTCTTCCTCTACACAAAACGAACCCAGCCCATTCTTTTCAAACCCAATTCTGCACCATTTCTCTCCCAGTCGAACAATCCCACATAATTTGTTCTCCGTTTCCCCTACACCAAATCACAGTTTTCTCCCTCCATACCCTCTCTCTCTCTTTTCTCTCCTCTCTACCCACGAAAAGAACTCAACACCGCCACTTCCCTGTTCATTTTTATTTGCTGCTGTGTTTCTGAATTGTCGCTAAATTGCTGTTGTTCACCGTTTGTTCGTAGGGATTTTATGTTGAATTGACTCGTGCCATCAGTTTTGTTTGTGATTTGGGTCGCTGTTAGCTGCTAACTTTTATTGAGTCGTTTAATTCTTGTATTGGTTGTTTTGCTATGTTTTGTTCGAATTTCTGTTGCGAATTATTAAGATTCCTGAGTTTGCGTGTTGTTTTCCAGAGTTGCTGTGGTTTTGTTATTTTAAATTGCGGTTAGTTTACAATTTGAGATAGATCCTTTTGTTTTTGCTGGTTTCACGAGTTTGTTCGAGTCCATCGTTTGCGAAAGCGGTTTCGCTATGTTTGTTCTAGTCTGTTTCTTGTTTTAGAGATGTTGTGTAAACCGATTCTGCTGTATGTTGCCGAGTTCTGTGATCGTTGGTAATTTTGTTTTGAACGTTGGTTTATTTGGTTTTTAGATGAGTCTGCGAGTTGAAGATACCCTGTTTCCCCTCTTCGATTCCACTGTTTTTTTCATAGCTAAAAATTCCGCGATTCACTGATTTTCTGTTTTGTTTTGTCCTTGTGATGTTTCTACGAGTAACCTCTTTGCTGCTAGTCCGAGACAGTAATTCTTGCTACGATTTCTGAGTTCTGTTTTTGTCGTTTGAATGGGGTTGTCTATTGTTTTGAGTTGCTGCTTGTTGAGTTGTATTGCTAAATTGTTGTTAAATTGCTAAGTTCGAATTCTGGTTTAAAATGAAGAATTGCTGCTGAGTTTATGTAACAGTTTTTTTTGCCGAGTTGAATTGGGTCTGTGGTTTTTTTTTTTTTTTACATTGTTTAAATATTAAGTTGCTGGATAATTCTAGTTTTAAATTCTAGTTTTAATTAAATTAAATAAAAAAAAAGCTTTAGAAATAAATTCTAGTTTTAATTTGAATTTTAGAATAAATTAGAATAATTTAGTTTAAAATTAGTTTAAATAGTTTAAAATTCAATTTAGTTTTTATTTTAATTTGCAAAATCCAAATTCTCAAAAAAATCAAACTTGTTCTAATTCGATTAAATTAAAAATCAAGGTTGCGAATAACTTAGTCCCTGTGGAACGAATCATTAAATATTTCAACGAAACGAATTGTGCGCTTGCGATTCAAATTTTAAATTTTTATTTTTAGCACAACAATGGGTATCACTTAAACTGGTAAGTGTATTTCTTCACCAAAATCCGGTAAGGGTATCCTTGCTTTCCAAGGGTATCGATTGATTGTTCTGGAAAGGGTATTTCGATTGAAAACTCGGTGAGGGTATCAAAATACCCTTATTACTATAAATCTGAAATACTCTTTTAATTAATTAATAATTAGAATATTAATTAACTTTGATAATTAATTTACTAAATAAATTAATTCTTGCAGATCGAATTAATTTATTAAATAAATTAATTCTTGCAGAATTAATTTATTAAATAAATCAATCAATAATGTAGTTAATTAATATAAAATTATTATTAATTCTTGATAGCAAAAACTCCTTTGAACCACTGAAAATAATAAAGATCCACCACTGAATATTTGTTGACACTCGATGTACTGTCTGGTTCATGAGTGACTAACTCCAATGATTGTTCTTCATCTTTTGACTTTAAACTGTGATTCTTTTTCTTCTCTCTTCTCTATTCAACTGTTCTATACTGTTTCTGTCACTGTCGAAATCTCTGTCACTTTAAATGAATCCACTTCTTGTCAAATACTACACTGAGGCTTGATCAGATGTCTGAGCTTCTTTCAATGTAGAAAATCTTTAAGTCTATAGATTGACTTTAATATTTTTCTTCTGATGAATTATACAATCTGAGATTCCTGACAGTTCATACTTATTATTTACTGTTACATAGTAATTTAAGTTGAGTTGAATCCTCGAAATACAAATAGGCTATGTCATATGCCTTTCAATCTCCCCCTATTTGTTTGTTAGAAATAACAAGCAAATTTCTAGAGGATAACTCAACTAACTTAACTTAAACAAGTAAATGATAAAACATTAAATGCAAGTAAATAATGAAAACGTTCTGGTATTTATAAACAATTTCCAGATTCAAACATAAAGATAAATACAAGATAGATGATCCTCTAGACTGATCATATAATACATATCTTATCTTGATCTACCTAAGCTCTAAAAATATTACACGTAGAGCTGATCTTCACTGTGATGTGTCTTCTTCCCTTATTTCTCCATTTTCCAATTCTTCTTCCATCTTCTTGAACATTTCTGAGTCGTAAACACGATCTCGTTCTGAAGTTAAATCCTCTGGTCTTACTGGTTGATATCCTAGTTTCTTATGCAGCTGATTCTTGAAATAATCATACTTATCAATTCGTTCCCATGCATAACTTTGGATATGATCCGAAGCTTCAATTTTAGGTTGTGTAAGAAATCCAGAGGTTCTGAGAATATGTTCAATCCATACCAGATGCTTTGCCTTATATACTCTTAATGATTTCGTATCAAGATGGCTTGTCTGAAGTATGTTGCCCTTGAGAAACTTTACTTGGCTAGGTTCTGATATAACTTCTGGACTAGCCCTTTCAGCATAGTCTCTAAGTTTATCATGAAGCAATACACTTAGTTCAGAAGATGTACTTATCTTTGGCTTAAGAACCCAAAGTTCCGTCAGTGACCTGTTTTGAAAGAATTGAAGAGATACTCTGTATGACCCAGGTGTCTAACAATCAACAAAAATCATCAACTCATCGCTTACCCTGTCATACTTAGCAGATATTCTTACGATTTCACAGTTCAATGCATCAATGTATGATTGGTTTGTTGGATTGACAT
Source organism: Saposhnikovia divaricata (assembly GCA_036435485.1). Taxonomy (NCBI): domain Eukaryota; kingdom Viridiplantae; phylum Streptophyta; class Magnoliopsida; order Apiales; family Apiaceae; genus Saposhnikovia; species Saposhnikovia divaricata. The sequence continues at coordinate 237,792,745 of CM071594.1, forward strand.
CCTTGAACTTATCAAGAATGCTAAGAAGACGACGATCATCATACTCAGCAGTTTGAGGAGTGTCTATTATTGTTTGGCAAAATCCCATTTTGGACCAATTTTATACTAAATGTCCCTTTTTCTTTCCTGTAGCTTGATGGCATGTAGACGTTGCCTTTCTGCATCTTCTTCTTTCTTGAGCTCTAGTTGCTGTTCGATTAACTGAGTTGTTTTCTACAACCTAGCTTCTCTGATTCTTAAAGTAGCTTGCTCCACTTTCAGTGTTGCATCAAACTCAGGATCCTCTGGTTCTTGCTCCTCCCATTTGATAACATCTTCTTCTAGTTCTTCTTCACACTCACTAGGGAACTTCATATCATCAAATACATCAAAATCATCCTGTGTAGTACTCTTCAGTGGTGACTTCTGGCATACTTGCGGTAGCCTTAGCTTTTCCCTTGTCCTTTCAGCTTTGCTGTTCACCCTTATTGCTCCCTTGATGTTTCTCCCCCGGTCAACTTCCACTTGCTTTCTCCCCCTTAGTTGGGTTATCCTCTACCGATTTGTTTTGATTAGCCCTAGAATATCTACCACCTCCACCATCACCATCTTTCTTTCCTTCAAAGAACTCTGTTCCAGCAGTGGTGTTATGAGTAGTTTTGATGATATCATACAGATGATCCAAGCCTTCAAAAAGATGATTATATCTTGTTTCTAACAAGGAGAAACGACGATCATAGAATTCTTCATTGAAATGTACTTCCAGTTTGGTTGAAAGGTGATCCAGAGTGGTTGATATGTTTGAAATGTCTGAGATTGTCCGGGTTTAAGATTCTAGAATTGTATTGATCTTGGGAGAAAACATTGTCTGTATACTACGCATTTCATCCTTGAATAAGTCCAGTCTGACATTGATAGAGGTGGAAGAAAAATACTGTTCAACCACTTGTGCTTTCAAAATTTGGTTCTCAGCTTTAGTTTCCTCCGATTTCTTTTGCAGTGTTTGAATTTGAGCAAGCAGTGAGAGAGTGTTTGTGTCAGTGTGTGCACTCACCTGAATATCACTCTAAGGTGTTTCACTCACCTGATGTGCATGTGTTTCACTCAATTTTGAAGTGTTCCTCACATCACTCAACACTAGCTCCTTTCCAGTAGATGTACCTCCATAAGAAATCACCCTAGCCTCCTCTAGAGAGGCCATTGGTGGTGCAATGGGAGTTCACAAATCCCGATCCTCAATCATCTCTTTCACTTCATATGGATTTAATATCTGAATTTCTTCAGTGATAGGATGACCGAGTTGCCCTTCACTTTCTCCAGATAAATCTGCGAGTGAAGAATCCCTTAGGGGAGCCAGGAATGTTCCTCTTGGGAGGGGAGATGATGATTCTATAAGAGGTGGCGAAGAATCAAGATTTCCCTTTAAAACCTATGAAGGTTTTTACATATTATCTTTATAAATAAATAGTGCAAGATAAACAAAATTTAATACTCATAAAATTTGTATTTCATACTTCTTCATTTATGTCTACAACTTTCCTTATACACAGTAACTTTTTTTCCATAACTATTGAAATTATATATAGCATCTTTATATAAATAATCAATATTTTTGTTTTTTAAATCACTTCTAAATTTATTTGAACAATAACATAATATGTGTGGAGAGCCTTCTATTTTTCAAATATTTTGAACTTGGAAAATTTAACCAAAATAACTTGCATTGAGATGATATTTTCAGTGAGGCAGGGTGAACGTGAGCATTTTTAGTATCTTATATTTACATTTGAGATTTTTGAACTTGCTAAAAGTTCAACTTCAAATGTGTAATATAATTTCGTAAGATACATATATTGATTTCAATTTATGTTAATACTAATATCAATGATTTGGCATTTAAAAAATATAGGAGAAAATTATGTTATTAAAAATGAGGGGCCTATATTTTTTTGTCACCCCAAACCATGAGCGGCCCAACATATATATTAAAAAATTGTTTAAACTTTATTTAATATTTTGAATTTATTAAAGATTTCATGGTTAAAAGTGTAAACGATATTGATTAACAAGTATTCTCTACTGCTAACAAAATCAGTTTCAATTTATAACCACTTTAGTATAAGACAAATACTCTACATCGCGAAAAATATTATTTTAATTATTATTTTCCCACTTAAACTATATTTATAAAATAAACAGAAGAGAAATTAATATTTCATTCTAAAAATATAAAATGTAACTAAACATAATCTAAAAAATAAATTATGACATACGAGAATAAAATTTTTGCCTAATCTAAAAATTAACACCTAATCTACCAATAAAATTAATTTTTATTAGAATGACGAAATATAAATAACGTACATGTAAATTAGTTATTATGAATATAATTTGTAGTCAATTAAATTATATTTTATTCAAAACAAACTAATTCAAATTTCAATAACTATAATAAATAGAATAATAATTACACGTTAATTATTTTGAACAGTATTCGATAATATATTACTAACAAACTTATACTCAGTATGTTCTTACAATTTTTTCACACTTTTCTTTTTCAAGGATTTAGATGTCTCTCTTAATATTATTGATTGGTCCACTACTTAACTCATTTTTTTTAATTTTTTCCAATATTTTACACGTTTTCTAAATTTTCTTAGCCAACTAATATTAAAACAAATGATTACGAAAATTTATCTTTAAAATCGTGCATATGCCGGTGTATTATTTAATGATTCTATATTTAACATAATTATGATATTATTCTATTTTACATTTATGGATAGGATTGAAGTGAATGTTTTTAACATCTATTATATATCTAAGACACCAACCAGAGGTTTGTTGAGCAATTTAATTCATGGACCGTTTTACCCTTATCTTTACCATATGTTTTAGGGTTATTTTAGTTTTTTAACATTAACATATTTATTTCATATTAATGTCTAATTGATTAATGTATATTTATTAGTAGTTGTCCATACATACATACATACATACATACATACATAAATACAGATTAATATATAATTATTAATTATACATACATACACATACATACATGTACATATACATGCATATATAAATTTATGTGGATATATAATAATATCCATATCTCATTATACTATTATTTAAATCTATTGTAAATATTTATGAATTAAATATCATAAAAAATATTAATTATACATACACACATACATACATACATACAAACATACATATATACATATTTACATGCATATATACATTTATGTGAATATATAATAATATATGATAATATTCGTTAACAACAAGAGGTTTGTTGAGCAATTTAATTCATGGACCGTTTTACCCTAATCTTTATTATATGTTTTTACGGTTATTTTAGTCTTTTAACATTAACATATTTATTTCATATTGTTAGGTCGAATACACAATATATAATCAAGTACTGTATGAATAAGTAACAAGAACACACGTTTTAACTCTTAAAACTGTTTGGAATTAATAATTCCTCTCTCGGTGATGTAAAGTATCACAGAGAGCTGCTTAGGTTACAAGAATGATATTCGTTCACGATGGATACCCTTCTAGGGTTAACCTAACTGTATTTATAAGATATACAGCTACGTACAATCGTAAATTGATTCTCCTAAAATTAAGCTATACAATTGATATCAATTACGATTGCTACACGTCTTCTAAGTCAACTCAATCTCTTTGATAGCTATCCAATCTTCAAAGATATCGCTTCCATATTAATATTAAATTAATCTTCAAACTCTGTTGACTTATAGACGCTCCCAGTAGACAGACTTTAGCAAACTCTGTTCTCTCCATGCTAACAGTGTTTGCGCTTCCATGTATTCAGCTATCAGTGTTTACGCTTTCCTCTGTCAGCGTTTGCGCTTCCAGCAATCAGCATATACTCAAACTCTGTTACAACTGCTTTCAATAACAAGTTAAACTCTCTTTACCTGTAACACTTAAACACTGACATTAAATCACATCAATTATATCTAACAATCTCCCCCAACTTGTTCATTAGAAAAATGTACAAGTTCATAATAATTGATGATGTCAAAACTAACAAATAAAAACACAGTGTTTAACATATAATCAGAGTTTAAACTTGACTTAGCAAAATTTACAGAAAATTCGAATTACTTACAAATTCTGTCTACCTAACCTCCTCAAGATCTGGAGTTGTTCTGAGATAATCAATCAACAACCTCCTCTCAGCATTTTCAAGTTCAATCTCCATAGCTACCTTGATCTCTCTTAAATCTGGATCATTCTCATCAGTTTGAAAAATAGCAGCTCTGAGATCATAGATCTTGTTTCTTTTCATTTCATTTCCCAATCTGATAAACTTCACTTCTTCAGACTTTACATTAAAATCTAGAACAGTAATTCCAAGATCAGTCTTCAGCTTTGTAGTTCCCTTCTGCATTTCAATCAAATTCCCATTCCAGTCTCTGTACTTTGGAACATACTTGCTGTATTTCATATGTCTATTTGCAAGATTCTGTATCATCTTTTGTCTGAGCACATTTGCAACTGATTTAGCTCTTTGATTTCTTACTCTGAAAATATACAGAACATACTCTAGTTCTTCCCAGAATTTCAAATCAATATCATTCTCAGCAATCTTGAACACCGTTCCATCAGCCATGAAGTATAACAAGAAATCCTTCCCTAAACTTTTCTGATGAACAAGCTGTACTGACTCCAGTCTGTCTAAACTCTCTTGAGTGACACCACGACCTGGAACAGAAAATGAAGAAGGATCTCTGAGAGCAACATTCTGTCTTTTATCTCTATGTGAGCCAATGCCTCCTTTGTTATATGCAATTTTACCAGATAAAGCTCTACCATCAGTAAAATCCATTGAAGCTGTAGCTGGAGCTGTAGCTGCAAGACTCAAATCATGAAGAACACCTTTTCCAAATTTTGATTTCAGCTGAGAAGACAGTATTGGTGTAGTCACAACTTGTGTAGCAACAGAGGTTGTGTCTTCATGCTTCTGTACAACATGTGTATCAACAGAAGTTGTAATTATCATTTTATTCTTGCTCTCTTCACCCATCACTCCTTTTAACTTCAGCTTGGCATCAATAGAAGACTTTCTAATCAGCTTTCCTTTATCTTCTTCTTCTTCTTCTTGAATACCAGATAATCTCTCTTTGATCTCAATTCCTTTCATTGCAGGCCTTGAAGACTTTGAAGCTTTAACAACTTTCTTCACTTTCTTGGACTTTTGAGCTTTTAAATGCTCTTTCTGCAACAGCTTTTCTTCAGCTTGAATATCCTCAAGTGTAGCTTCAGCATTCTCTTCACGAAATAGTTTCGCAGCCAATTCTTCATCTGTTTGTGGATTGTCAGAGAATGACAAATCCTTTGGCTTTGAACCAGAAGTACTCTGAGCATTTGTATCTATCACCAAGTTAGGCTTTGACCTTGTAGACCTCCCATGTCCTTGTCTAGAATTTGCATTTCTTAAGCCCTTCTCAGCATTGGTACCTTCATCATCAAGATGATCTTTCTTTGACAGAGTTTGAGTTTGCTTACACTTGGTTTTAGCAATTCTCTCCCCCTTTTTGACATCATCATCATCATCTTGAATCAGAATGGAGGTGATTAATTCAAGAGAGTTTGCAATGGAATCAACCTTCTCATTTAGTAAAATCTGATTCTTTTCAACTGTGCTCAGTCTGTCATTTATATTTGCTTGAGCTTTGACAAATTGTTGAAAGAGCTTAGCATTAGCTAGTTGAGCTTTCTCTTCATGAGTAGCAACTTCTGTTCGAAGATCAACAATAGATTTCTGAGTATCATCAAATCTATTATTCAAAGTTTTGATTTGAATCACTGTGCCTTGCAAACAAGTGAAAATTTCTGGATTTTTAATCTTCTTAGAATTGACTTCAAGAAACTTTTCTGCCCTTCCAGGAGGAAAAATACACTCTGACTTGTACCAATCAGCAGTTTGCTTGGCCAAATAACCAGCATCAATTTCATTATTAGAAGGCCCAGCAAAATCTGGTTTTTCTCCTGTTTTCTGACCATCAGTCTGATTTTGTGGTTGTTCAACTCCTGTACTCTTAGCTTCAACTGAATCACTCATCGACTCACTAGTAGAGACAACAGAAGCAATAGGTTCTTGAGCAGAAATAGGTTCTTGAGCAACCTGTTTTCCTTTATCAACTGGAGTTTGCTCTGAAGAAAGAACCTTTTCTGGTTTATCAACCTCCTCACCATGAGCAGAAACATTATTAGCATCAGAGTTCAACTCAGTGTGTGATGCAACCACAGTGTCTTCAAGAACAACAGTAGGCCCATCAGCAACACCAGTATCGATAGAAAGTGTAACCTCCATGAGTGGTGGAGTAGATGCTTCATGATTAAAAGAAATTGGAGTTTCAGCAAACTCTTCCATTGGAGACAAAACATCTCTAACAGCTTCATGTTCTTGAACCTTAACAACTTCTGGTTCAGAAAGCTTGACTTCAGATTATGGTATTATAGGTTCTATGATAACCTCTGGCTCACCAGTAGGAATATCAAAAGAGATTTTCTCTTGAGCCTCTTCAACATGCTCATCATCAGAATCAGTTAAAATAAGCCTTCTCCTCTTAGCTTGAGGTACTGCAACCAATTCTTCTTCTGCACTAGAACTTTCACTAGAACTTTCCTCAACCAATGGTGTTGAAAGTCTATTTGCCCTTTGTTTAGCCCTAGAACGTTTGGTGTTGATTGCAGTATGTTTCTTCCTTTTTGACTTTGGTGGTGGTTGTGGATGAGTAGTAGTGACAGGGTTTGTTGGTTCAGTAGTCATTTGGTCAGATTGTTTTTGAGGTTCTGTTTGTGTTTGAGGTGATATAGGTTGATCAGTGGTTGTTGGTATCGGCTCAGGTGATTGAGTAGGTTGAGATGGGATGTTTTCTGTACGATCAGTGGTTAAAGGTTCAGGCATAGATTGTGGTTCTGGTTGATATGGTTCATGTGATTCATGGTTTGGTGATGGAGAATGTTGTGGTTGATTGACAAAGTTCTGTAAAGCAAGTGGCAATACTAAAGGAGGTATGTCTTTTCCAACATCTTTGTTAGTCATATCAGAGAATATTCTCTTAGTGACTCGAAAAGGTTGAATTTCATCAGCTTCATCAATAGTTAACCCAGAAACACATGCATTGAACAGAAGTTGACAAAATCTAGCAAAGTAAACTGTAGTAGACTCTGACAACTTATCACCCAAATTCATTAAAACATATCTACCAAAATCAAAATTACTGCCATAGAGTAGAGAATACCCAATTTGCAGACTGTCCATTGGAATAGCATCCCAGTTGGTGACCTTCTTTTGGAATGTCCTTGTGATACAATCAAAGAAAAAATTCCACTCTTTTCTCAAGTTTGGCCTCCTCACACTGCCCAGCTTGGCAAGTGATTCCATGTACCCAATCTCTGTTAGCATTTCCCTCAGATTTTGCTCAGAGACAACAGCATATGAAGTATGTGTGTCGAAATCCATGACATCACGAACAGTTTGTGGAGTAATCACAAACTCTTGGTCTTCATGAGAAAAGATGATAGACGGAGCTCCATTCTCTCCTCCTTCTATATATCTTGAGTTTTGCCAGATATTAACAATTTGGGAAGCAGATAGAGTAGCCGGTTCAACCAGCGCTTGCCCAATCTCAGAATCTCGAAGAAAATTTTGCATTAGATGAAACGCCTCTGGAGCTCGATCGTTCTCAAGTAAAGCTGCATAATTGTTAGGCACAAAACGTAGACCAAAGACAGTGAAAGGTTTAGTTGCCATTGAATCAAGAAATAAGCAAGAATCAACTGTGAAAATGTTTTGCAAGAAAGGTGTTTGTGAAAATGCCAAAGTGAAAAACAAAGATGTTTTCTGTTTTGGTAAAGTGAATACGAGTGGGTAAAAGTGATTGTTGCAAAAAGTAATTTGAGTTTTAATTAAAAACTAAACTCAAACGATTTTACTTGAAAACACGCAACTGTTCCCTTGAAAAGTGTAAAAATGAGACATATTGATGAGTGAGTGGGACACGTGTCACACATGCAACGATTCACTTAATACATGCGCAGTAAAAGCCATTATTACCGCTGTCGTTCCGTTTAGCAAGACATGTTACCACTAATTACACCAATTAACAGTTGTCAACTACTCCATTTACTCCAAAATGTTCAAATTATCTTAATGAAAATTTACCTTAGAGTACATAACACAATCAATCAGTGTTTGTCCAATTTTCAATCTTTATCACAAAAACCCTTTCAAAAATGCACAGTCGTGATTTTCGTGTGTGAGTAGCAGAGTTTACCAAATCAATTTTTATAGCATCTAATATTTCATAAAATCCATAAATCAAAACAATAAACACTGAATGCACAAACTCTCATATTAAACACAGAGTATATGATGAATGCTAAACTCTGTAGTTCCTTAATTACAGAAATCTGAATATCCCTGTTCCAGTTTATGTTCATGATTATCCAAGTAAGCACACAGTCATTATAGACAAAAATATCAAGAGATAAACATCAAAGCATCATTCAGTGAGTTACATGTCAAGGATTGTCTCACAAACTCTCACATCACACAAGTGTTTAGGTGAAGTGTTTACTCTCAGATTCAATCAGTAAAAGCAGATACTACCATAAGCTTGAATGTCCACCAAATCTACACCACTTCGATTATATTTATGCACAGATCAAAAGGACTTTGTTCAGGGTTTTAATTGAGTGAAATCAAACAGATGAGAAGAGATGAGAATTTCTAACTGAACAATTTATTTGATCAAAATGTTCAGTCAAATGATTAGTACATATTTGTACAAGATGATCAGTATATATACCCCTTTTTTTCATATATATATACTGAGTAAGATATCTTTTCTTAAGAAATACTCACCTGCTTGAATTTGATTTAACAAACGAATATAACTGCTCTTAATACTTCAGTATTCAAGAAAAATGAGCAGTTAATTTGGCTCAAAGGGGTTTACTAAGGGTAGTGTTTTATGAACAGTGTTTATGATCAGTGTTCAAAGATGTTTTGAACAGTGTTTGAAGAAATATGGTTAATCCTAATGCCTTTATCATCTTCATGCACACATATATCATGTAGTCCCAAAATGGTTTAATGCAAGTTCTAGAGCAACATACTTACTGATGAACATCACACAACAATAAAATCTGATTGATATAAAATGTATCAATCACTTATTCAGCTCAAAATCTCACAGGGTTCAGACATGAACTGTTTCTCACCAAAATAAACAATGACACATCTCAAGTTTTAAAATTTTCACAAGTGCAAACAAAGAATCATCAAGAATCAAGTATGACTTGAAAACAGAGTGTCACTAATCAGAGTTTAGAGTTCATCAATATCAGAGTTATTCATGAGAGGCAATGCATGCAGTATTCATAGATTCAGAGTTTAGGATCAAATAAACTAAGAGATGCTCTAAATATGAAACAGTATCATGCTGTGTTAACTTACTGTGCAATTTCTGATTAGATTACAGTGACTCAAAAAGAATCTTGATTTTTTTTTTGCTGAAAATCATGCTCTATACATTTTTCTTCATCGGTATTTTCATTCAGACAAAAAACAACTCAGAATTCACAGAGTTTAACAAACGTATTAACAGTGTATGACCAACAATCATGCTGACAGAGTTTAATTAATAAGGTTCACATAGCACTTTAGCAATTTACAGAGATATGAGCAACACATTTTATTTGAAAGAGTTTGAGTCTAACCAACATGTTTAGTCAAAACCAGATACCATCCCTAGTTCATTGACCAGTCTTGTAAATGTTGCTTCACTTAGAGGCTTTGTGAAAACATCTGCAAGTTGTTGATCTGTAGGCACAAAGTGAAGCTCAATATTGCCTTCCTCTACATGCTCTCTGATAAAGTGATACCTTATGCTGATGTGCTTGGTCATTGAGTGTTGTACTGGATTACCTGTCATTGCAATAGCACTTTGATTATCACAGAAAATAGGTATTTTACTATACCTCAACCCATAATCCAGTAGTTGATTCTTCATCCATAAAATCTGTGCACAACAGCTACCAGCAGCAATATACTCTGCTTCAGCTGTAGATGTAGATATTGACTTCTGTTTCTTGCTGTACCAAGACACTAGTCTGTCACCAAGAAATTGACAACTTCCACTTGTGCTTTTTCTGTCAATCTTACAGCCAGCAAAATCTGCATCAGAGTAACCAAGTAGCTTAAAATCTGATTCTCTTGGGTACCACAGTCCTAAGGTTACAGTTCCCTTGAGATATTTGAAAATCCTCTTCACAGCTGTTAAATGTGGTTCCCTTGGATCTGCCTGAAATCTTGCACACAGACAGGTGGCATACATGATATCAGGTCTACTAGCTGTTAAATAGAGTAGAGAACCAATCATCCCTCTGTAACTTGTCATATCCACTGATGAACCTGTATCTTTGTCCAGTTTTGTTGCAGTTGCCATGGGAGTTGTTGCAGATGAACAGTCAAGCATACCAAATTTCTTGAGAAGATTTCTGGTATATTTTGCTTGATTAATGAAAATTCCATCATCTGTTTGCTTCACCTGTAAGCCTAGAAAATAGCTTAACTCTCCCATCATACTCATTTGATATCTAGACTGCATGAGCTTGGCAAATTTCTTACAGAGTTTATCATTAGTAGATCCAAAAATGATATCATCTACATATATCTGAACTAAGAGCAGGTCATTACCAGATTGAAAGTAAAACAGAGTTTTGTCAATAGTACCTCTGTGAAACCCACTTTCTAGTAGAAATTTAGCAAGTGTTTCGTACCATGCCCTAGGTGCCTGTTTGATTCCATAGAGTGCTTTGTCTAACCTGTAGACATGATCTGGATATTTTGGATCTACAAAACCAGGTGGTTGTTCAACAAATACTTCTTCTTCAAGTTTTCCATTCAGAAAAGCACTTTTCACATCCATTTGAAAAACCTTGAATTTCTTGTGAGAAGCATAGGCAAGAAACATCCTTATTGCCTCCAACCTGGCAACTGGTGCAAAAGTCTCATCATAATCTATTCCTTCCTGCTGTGAATAGCCTTTAGCTACCAGTCTTGCTTTGTTCCTTGTGATCACACCATCACTGTCAGTTTTATTTCTGAAGACCCATTTAGTACCAACAATAGATCTGTTCTTTGGCCTTGGTACAAGGGTCCACACCTCATTTCTCTCAAATTCATTTAGCTCTTCTTGCATTGCTGTTATCCAGTCAGCATCTTTCAGAGCTTCTTCTACTTTCTTTGGCTCAGTTTGTGACAAGAATGCATGAAACAGACATTCATTTGTTGTTGCACTTCTTGTCCTTACTCTTGCATCTGGATCACCAATAATTAAATCAGGTGTATGTGACTTAGTCCATTTTCTTGCAGAAGGCAGATTGCTTCTTTCATCATGTGATCCTCCCCCTTGATCCATGCTCTCCTGATTTTCTTGGTGCCTTTCTTCACTTTCTGATGCTCCCCCTGAATGTGACTGCTCAGAATTCGAATGTTCAGAGTTTGAATCAACAGTGTTTGATTCAGAGTTATCAATTGAGTCACTATCAGTATTTGAATTATCACTTTGATGTGATTCTTCACGCTCCCCCTCAACTGGTTCTTCCCTTGTTTCTGATTGAAAAGTTTCTTCAGTGTTTACCAGTAGAGGTTCAGAATTGACCTCAACAGTGTTTGTCAGATCTGTATCATCCGAGTTTAATAAATCTTCATTTTCAAAGTGCAGTTGATCATGCTCATTAACATCTTCAAGTCCAGTTATTTTCTTGTCATCAAATGACACATGAATAGACTCCATGATCACTCTGGTTCTCAGATTATAAACTCTGAATGCCTTTGTTGACAGTGGATAGCCAACAAAAATTCCTTCATCTGCCTTTAGGTCAAATTTGGTCAACTGTTCAGGATGAGTCTTCAACACAAAGCACTTGCATCCAAAAATATGAAAATATTTTAGATTTGGCTTCTTCTTCTTCACCATTTCATATGGTGTTTTACCATGCTTGTTGATCAGTGTTGCATTTTGAGTAAAACAAGCAGTTTGAACTGCTTCTGCCCAGAAATAAGTTGGCAACTTTGCTTCATCTAGCATGGTTCTGGCAGCTTCTATCAAAGTTCTGTTCTTCCTCTCCACTATACCATTTTGTTGTGGAGTGCCAGGTGCAGAAAACTCTTGTTTGATCCCTTTAATCTTGCAAAATTCTTCCATAGATGAATTTCTGAACTCAGTTCCATTGTCACTTCTGATTATCTTCACTTGATGCTCTGACCCTTTGTCCAGTTGGATTATATGTTCTGTCAGTGTTAATGATGTTTCATCCTTCTTTGCAAGAAAATATACCCATGTGAATCTGGTATATTCATCAACAATGACTAATGCATATTTCTTCTTTCCAAGAGACATCACATTCACTGGACCAAAAAGATCAACATGTAGTAGATGATAAGGATCAACAATTGAAGACTCAGATTTGCTTTTGAAGGAGACTTTTCTCTGTTTAGCTTTTTGACAAGAATCACACAGTCCTTCTACATTCAACAAGGACTTTGGTAGACCTCTTACAAGATCATTCTTGATTAGCTCATTGATGTTGTTCAGGTTCAAATGAGAGAGTTTCTTGTGCCATTTCCAACTCTCTTCACTGGACATTCTTGTAGACAGACACACTGCTTTGCCATCAGTGTTGGTTGACAATTTTATTTCATAGATGTTGTTGTGTCTGTTTCCAACTAGAGCAACTTTCCCTGTAGATTTACTGATCACTTGGCAATATTCAGGCTGAAAATCTACATGATATCCTCTGTCACAGATTTGACTCACAGATAGCAAATCATGCTTGAGTCCTGGAACCAGAGCTACATTTGTGATGATGACATTTCCAAGATTAATATTGCCATATCCCAGTGTATGTCCTATGTTGCCATCTCCATAGGAAACTTCTGGGCCAGCCTTCTCCTCATACTCTGATAGCAGGGCTTTATTTCCAGTCATGTGTCCTGAACATCCACTGTCCACGACTAGGGTACTGACCCTGGTGCCCTGCAATCACAAACAATCACTGATTATTAGTTTTAAGGATCCAGACTTGCTTGGATCCTTTGGCTTTCTTAATTCTGTTAGCTTTTGCAGCGGAATTCACATTAACAGAGTTTAAGCTAGCTTTTTCAGAGTTTACATTTGCAGAGTTTACTTTAACCCATTTCAAATTTGGTTTGGGTTCATAGTAATTATAGTAAATAGCATGATAATCTCTGCAAGTGTAAATAGAATGCCAAGTACTTCCACAGTGTTTGCATAAAGTCTGTGGTCTTGTTCTCACATAATCACTCTTTACTGCAGTTTTAGAGGGCAAAGAATTAATGTTTTTATTCTTACTGCAGAAATTAGCAAGATGATTAGTGCTACCACAGTTAAAGCATGTTTTCCTAGGAGCTAATGAAGCAAGCATTGGCTTTATTCCTGATGTTATGCCTACCTTACCATTTCTGTTTTTCTTAGGCATTCTCTGTTTGTTGACAGATTTTATCTCCTTAAGCTTATGCTTGAGTTGTTTATCTGTCATTAAACCAATGTTAGCCTCTTTAACAAAAGTTTTAGCATATGACTCTTTAACAGCCTTTTTCTGTGCTTCAGTCTTAGGTCCACCTGTTCCCATGACATTACCCTCAGATGAACAATGTGGTCTAACCTTTACCTGATTTTCAAATCTAAGTTCATCTCCTACAGAGTAACCTAGACCTACTGTATCTGACTGAAACACTTCTTGAGTGTCTTTACCAGAGTGTGTCCAAGTTTTAATGATGTGTTTAGTATCCTCCAATTCAGATTCTAGTTGCTTATACTTACCTAGCAACTCCTGTTCAATAAACACTGCATCATCTCTCTCTTTTTGAATTTTATTCATGTTCTCTAGCTGTTCCTCAACAAGTTTATTTCTTTCTTTGAGTTGAGAACACTCAGACTTTATCCTCTCATTTTCTAAAGTCTGATCCCTATAATTGATATGCAATGATTTAAGATAAATTCTCAATTCAGTTATATTATCAGTGTTATAAGCATAGGTAGTTGGAGGTACCTTGAGATCATCATTTTCAGTCTTAGTAGTAGCCATGAGAGCATAGTTGACTTCCTCATCTGAATCTGAAGTGTCTGCCCAATCTCTGCCTTTGGTGTAGAGTGCCTTTTCAGTTTTACCCTTCTTGCACTCAGGAGCATAGTGACCCATCTCCTTACACTTGTAGCATTGAATCTCAGACTTATCTTTCTTACCAGATTTGAAGTCCTTTCCCTCAGATTTCTTGAAATTCTTCTTGTCAAACTTTGAGTAGTTGTTGGAGAATCTCTTTCCCTTCTTGAAGTTCTTGTATCCCATCTTCTTGAAGGTCTTTACCATCAATGCAGCCATTTGCATCATCTCCTCATCATCTTCAGAATCAGATGATTCATCTGTGTTTGAGTCAACATCAGTGTTTGATGACTCATTCTCTGAATGAATGACTAAAGCTTTTCCTTTTGCCTTTCTCCTTGATGCTTCCTTCTTTGATGGTTTCTCCTCAGCCTTAAGAGCAATAGACTTTGACTTTCTACTAGATCTTTTGTTTCTCTGCTCCAATTCCAATTCATGGGTTTTGAGTAGTCCATAAATTTCATCAATCTCTGTTTCACCAAGATCATAATTATCTCTTATAGTGGTTGTTTTCACATCCCACTTTTCAGGTAGAGAGAGAAGAAACTTGAGATTTGAATCTTCTAAATCATACTCTTTGTTCACCAATGACAAATCATTGAGCAGTTTACAGAATCTGTCAAATGTTTCTGTCATGGTTTCATCAGATTTTGCCTCAAAATGCTCATACTCCTGAGTGAGTATGTTCCTTCTGTTCTTCTTAATTGCAGGAGTTCCTTGACATCTAACCTCAAGTGCATCCCATATCTCCTTTGCAGTTGTGCAGTTTATCACTTTATTAGACATAACATTGTCTAACGCACTGTGAAGTAAATGCCTTACCTTCGCATCCTTTGCAATAGATGAAAGATCCTCAGCAGTTAGATCTTTCTTCTCTTTTGGAATAACTTTTGATTCCACACCGGCAGTAGCAGCAGATAACTTTGTAGGTTTGTGAGGACCTTCATAAATTCTGTCCAGATATTCTGGATCTGTAGCCTCCAGAAACATGGTCATCTTCACCTTCCAAATTGCATACTCTAATGGCCTCAGTATAGGAACCCTAATTGTTTCATACCTACTAACAGTAGTAGGAGCTTTCTCAGATGGTGGAGGTATTTCTGCCATTGATTACTATTGTGTTTGGATCTTTAACTGTAATAAAGTAACAGATTTTGCTCTGATACCACTTGTTAGGTCGAATACACAATATATAATCAAGTACTGTATGAATAAGTAACAAGAACACACGTTTTAACTCTTAAAACTGTTTGGAATTAATAATTCCTCTCTCGGTGATGTAAAGTATCACAGAGAGCTGCTTAAGTTACAAGAATGATATTCGTTCACGATAGATACCCTTCTAGGGTTAACCTAACTGTATTTATAAGATATACAGCTACGTACAATCGTAAATTGATTCTCCTAAAATTAAGCTATACAATTGATATCAATTACGATTGCTACACATCTTCTAAGTCAACTCAATCTCTTTGATAGCTATCCAATCTTCAAAGATATCGCTTCCATATTAATATTAAATTAATCTTCAAACTCTGTTGACTTGTAGACGCTCCCAGTAGACAGACTTTAGCAAACTCTGTTCTCTCCATGCTAACAGTGTTTGCGCTTCCATGTATTCAGCTATCAGTGTTTACACTTTCCTCTGTCAGCGTTTGCGCTTCCAGCAATCAGCATATACTCAAACTCTGTTACAACTGCTTTCAATAACAAGTTAAACTCTCTTTACCTGTAACACTTAAACACTGACATTAAATCACATCAATTATATCTAACACATATTAATGTCTAATATTGATTAATGTATATTTATTAATAGTTATCCATACATACATACATACATACATAAATACATATTAATATATAATAATTAATTATACATACATACATCTATACTATTATATAAAAGCCGAAACATTAAAAGTTTGGTCGGTCGGTCGGTTGGTATGGTACCTGTTGATTTTATTTATTTACCCTTACTCAAAGATCTACTAACTAATCAATTTCCTTTTTCAGGTTACACATATTATCTTTTCTAATTTTCAAGAACTAAATAATTTCCTTTTCAGGTAAAATACAATATCTTTTATATTTATAAAAGCCGAAACATTAAAAGTTTGGTCGGTCGGTCGGTTGGTTGGTATGGTACCTGTTGATTTTATTTATTTATCCTTACTCAAAGATCTACTAACTAATCAATTTCCTTTTTCAGGTTACACATATTATCTTTTCTAATTTTCAAGAACTAAATAATTTCCTTTTCAAGTAAAATACAATATCTTTTATATTTTATCTAACTAAAATTTCTTTTTTATTATTCAATTTCCTTTTTCAGGTTAAACATATTACCCTTTTAATTTTTCAATACCTAAATAATTTCCTTTTTCAGGTAAAATAGACTATCCTTTACATTTTATCTAACTAAAATTTCTCCTTTTTAAAAACATTACGAGTAATTTTATTTAATAAAATAACAGAATTATATTATAATTACTATTAACTAATCAATTACCTTTTCAGTCAAAATACGTTACCTTTTCTCTTTTCTCTAACTAAAATCTCTCTTTTTCCAATTATATCATGGACGGTTACCTTTTTTAGCCAGAGCACGTTATCTTTTTCCTTTTCTCTTACTAAAATCTCTATTTTCCAAATTATATCACGGACATTTCTATTTAATAAAAATAAAATAATAATATTATAATACTAATAATTAATCGATTACCTTCTCAACAAAAAAATATCATATTTTCTATTTTTTCTAATTAAATTCCTTTTTTTTAGAAATATAACGGGCAACATTAATTTCTCATTTTCTAAAAACTATAAACAATTTTATTTAGTAAAATAACATAATCAAGGACTATTCTATTTAATAAAATAAATTTATAATATCATAATCTATACTTTTATAATATAAAAGTCGAAACATTAATAGTTTTGGTACCTGTTTTTTGGTACGTTGTGAATTTACTTATTTACCCTTCATTATAAAGAAAAATATATATATATTATATCTATACTATTAAAACTCCTAAAATAAATAACAACATAATATAATTAATGGTAAGTAGTCGATTAGCTTTTTTCACATTTACTTTTAATTGAAGATATTACATTTTATAAACACCTAAAAACATCAATCGTATAATATCTTCCAATCATTAATATTTCCTTTCGAATTAAAACACGTTACCTTTTTAATTTAAAACTAATCTTACAATCACTAATATATACCCAAAAATATCACATCATATTTTTCTATTATTAATAAAATATATTAAAAATCTGTATACGTTGTTTACGATAATGAAATATTAGTATAATCCGTAAACATGAGTATATTAAATTATATTAAATTAAAATTAATTAAATATATAATAGCCGAAACATTAAAAATTTTGGTACCTATTTTTTGGTATATGTTTTTTAGTATTTCGTGAATTTACTTATTTAACCTTTATTATAAAGAAAAATATATACAATATCTATACTATTAAAACACCTAAAAAAAATAATAACATAATATAATTAATGGTAATTAGTCGATTGCCTTTTTCACATTTACTTTTAGTTGAATATATTACCTTTTATGAACACCTAAAAACATCAATCAAAACATATCTTCCAATCATATCATATCTAACAATAATTACTATATAACCAAAATCTATACTATTATATAAAAGCCGAAACATTAAAAGTTTTGGTACCGGTTTTTTTGTACGCTGTGAATTTACTTATTTACCCTTCATTATAAAGAAAAATATATATGATATCTATACTATTAAAACTCCTAAAATAAATAATAACATAATATAATTAATGGTAAGTAATCGATTGCCTTTTTTCACATTTACTTTTAATTGGAGATATTACATTTTATAAACACATAAAAACGTCAATCGTATAATATCTTCTAATCATTAATATTTCCTTTCGAATTAAAATACGTTACCTTTTTAATTTAAAACTAATCTTACAATCATTAATATATACCCAAAAATATCAAATCATATTTTTCTATTATTAATAAAATATATTAAAAATCTGCGTATGTTGTTTACAATAAGGAAACATTAGTTAATCCGTAAAGATGAGTATATTAAATTATATTAAATTATATTAAAATAAAATTAATTAATTATATAATAGCCGAAACATTAAAATTTTTGGTACCTATTTTTTGGTATATGTCGTGAATTTACTTTTTTAACCTTTATTATAAAGAAAAATATATACGATATCTATACTATTAAAAAATCTAAAATAAATAATAACATAATATTATTAATGGTAATTAGTCGATCGCCTTTTTCACATTTACTTTTAGTTGAAGACACTAGTACAAAAATGACTTTATACGTCGGTTAAATAGGTCTTATACGTCGGTTAAATGGCGACGTATGGAGGGGCGACGTATAAAGTCACGAGTCTTTTACGTCGGTTAAAAAGGCGACGTATAAAGTCTAAATATACGTCGCTAAATGCCGACGTATAATGTTGAAAAATCCGACGTATAATGTAGAACAAAGCCCGACGTATAATGTTCAAAAGACCGACGTATAATGTCATTTGTACAAAAATGACCTTTTACGTCGGTTAAATATAAGAACCGACGTATATTGTCAAAAAAAATTTTAAAAAAAAATATTTTTTCTATTTTTTAAGCAATACCCAGCTGCATCCATTTTGTCCCATTTCATAAGAATAGCACCCTGAAGCAATAAAAGAAAACTGACTACTAACAAGATATTATTAATAGAAAATATTACACAAATATTCAGTACATCAATTTATTGAACACCACACTTCAAGAAAATTAAAGTCTAATACATAATAAGAATTCCTATATGCATTTATCAAAAAACAGTCACCAAGCTAACATTGTTGTCAGCACAAAGTGCCTTGACCAATTTGACATAGTCAGGCTGGTTGCAGTCCTCCGCCAATACACATAGCTGGGCAACATGTTTCTCAATCACCTTTGCACCTTCATGGAGACCTCGGGAAAGTCCACCATGAGCAAGTGACTTCTTAAGCACAAACCTTCAAACCCGTCATGATGTCCATAGGTTCAGCCAGACCTGGAGCTGCTGCTGCAGGTGCTGGAACCTCAGTTGGTACAACCACATCTTCCCTGCAATTAAATTCACATAAAAATTTAGGACATGTATGTTTAGGAGACACTACTAACGAATACGTGGCAAATTAAAGTGTTGCTATCATTTCAAAGTGCTTGGTTTTCTAGTACAAGCAATCATTTCACTACCAAATGACAATTACTTTACAAAATTCATTCTAGTTGCATAATACAACTTTATACATCTAACATTCAATGATCAACATCACCATATTTTGACTTTCTTTTTCTGCTTCTTAGACCTGATATCAATTTTATCCAAATTGGGTATAAAAATTAGGGTTTATATATAGTTAGGGGGATTTGGATTCATGATGATTTTGTCGAAATTGATGGTGTGAATAGATTAGGGAGGATGAGAGGATTACTTTTATGTATGGATTGTGGGTGTTGGTCGGTCGGAAAATGGAGGCACCACCGTGGTCGATAGGTTGCCGACGGTGGTGGTTGTGTTGTAGACTTGTAGCAGCGGAGATGAGGAAGAGATGGAGGAGATTTGTGTGCGAGTTTTTGGGTGTGTGTACGACGGGTGTTTCGTGTGCGTCTGTGTGTGTGCGAGATTGAAAGATGGAGAGAAGAAAGAGAGATGGAAGTGGAGAGAGTTCGGGAACAACTTAGATTATTGAGTATTATTTTGCTAAAAATAGTATATACGTCGGATTTAAAAGAATGTGACGTATATATATGTTTTATAATAATGTGTTTAATTTCTTTAAAGGTTTTATACGTCGGTTATATTAACAGCGATGTATAAAGTAGTATTATATACGTCGCCTTTCCTCAACCGACGTATAAAGTAGTATTATATACGTCGCCTTTCCTCAACCGACGTATAAAGTAGCATTATATACGTCGCCTTTTTCTCAACCGACGTATAAAGTAGCATTTTATACGTCGCCTTTTCCTCAACCGACGTATAATATGACTTTATACGTCGGCGTTTTGTTCAACCGACGTAAAAAATTTTAAAAATTGACCTTATACGTCGCCTTTATGCGGAACCGACGTATATAACTACTTTATACGTCGCCTATGGCCAGAACCGACGTATAAGAGGCGACGTATAAGGTCAGTTTTGTACTAGTGAGATATTACCTTTTATGAACACCAAAAAACATCAATCAAATCATATCTTCCAATCATATCATATCTAGCAATAATTAATATATAACCAAAAATATCATATCATATCTTCTAATAACTAACAAATTATAATAGAAATCCGTATACTACGACTAATGATCATTAGATTTTTATTAAAAAATCAGAATGGTTAGATCTAATGATTAAATATATTATATAATTAAATTAATTTACAAAAATTTCAATGTTCAAATTCTATGACATATTTATTTTAAAATTTTATAATATAAGTTTTAAACCATGCATATCATTAAATAAATTTATATTAAGTTATTAAAATTAAAATAAAATATTGTAAATAATAATTTTATAAAAATATAATTGTAACATAAAATAAAATTTATTACATATAAAAAAAAAATCTGTGCATCGCACGGGTTATAAGCTAGTACATATACAAATACATGCATATATACATTTATGTGGATATATAATAATATCCATATCTCATTATACTATTATTTAAATCTATTGTAAATATTTATGAATTAAATATCATAAAAAATGTTAATTATACATACATACACATACATACATGATACATACATACATATACAAATACATACATATATACATGCATATAAACATTTATGTGGATATATAATAATATATGATAATATTCGTTAACATATACCATATCTCATTATACTATTATTTAGATCTACTGTAAATATTTATGAATCTAATACATCAACAAGAGGTTTGTTGAGCAATTTAATTCATGGACCGTTTTACCCTTATCTTTATTACATGTTTTTAAGGTTATTTTAGCCTTTTAAGATTAACATATTTATTTCATATTAATGTCTAATTAATGTATATTTCTTAGTAGTTATCCATACATACATACATACATATATAAATACATATTAATATACAATTATAAATTATACATATATACACATACATACATATATACATACATATACATGCATATATACATTTATGTGGATATATAATAAAATTCATATCTCATTATACTATTATTTCGATCTACTATAAATATTTATGAATTAAATATCATAAAAAAATTAATTATACATGCAAAGACATACGTACATACATACATATATACATGCATATATACATTTATGTGGATATATAATAATATATGATAATATTCGTTAACATATACCATATCTCATTATACTATTATTTAGATCTACTCTAAATATTTATGAATCTAATACATCAACAAGGGGTTTCTTGAGCAATTTAATTCATGGACCGTTTTACCCTGATCTTTATTATATGTTTTAGGGTTATCTTAGTCTTTTAACATTAACATATTTATTTCATATTAATGTCTAATATTGATTAATGTATATTTTTTAGTAGTTATCCATACATACATACACACATACATACATACATACATATATACATACATACATACATACATACATACATACATACATACATACATACATACACATGCATATGTACATTTATGTGGATATATAATAATATCCAAATCTCATTATACTATTATTTAGATCTACTGTAAATATTTATGAATTAAATATCATAAAAATATTAATTATACATACACATACATACGTACATGCATACATACATACATATATAAATACATTCATATATACATGCATATATACATTTATGTGAATATATAATAATATATGATAATATTCGTTAACATATACTATATCGCATTATACTATTATAAAGTTTTATTTAGATCTACTGTAAATATTTATGAATTAATATCATAAAAAATATCAAAAGAAAAAAAATCTATATATCAAATATGCATGTGTATTGTAGTCATCCATACCTTCAATATAACAAAACATATATATAAGTTATGTCATACTTTAAGTGTATTATGTTTACATGATAAAATTAAATTCAAATCAATACAAAAAAAGAATCTTCATATGTATATAAATATAATACAGATTTATATTTACATTAACTATCGTAAAACTCATCAATCACATCTTTAATAGATAAACACACAAAATAATATAAAAATACCACTTAAACAAGCCAACAGAAGATCAATGATCATATAATTCATTTATTTATCGTACCTTTAGCATGCAGATACATCATATACTTCAAAGAAAAATAATAATTTATTCATTTTTTGAATATGCCCGTGCCTTGCACGGGCAAATTAGCTAGTTATATTATAAAATAACATCACTTTTGATATCCCATTAAATTTATTTCAGAGAATCAACCAGTGGGAACTGATGATGACAACAGATAGAGATAAAAATTGTTACTACAAAACGGCAAGTTAATATATAAGCCTTGACTTAATCTGACCACAATCACATGCTCTGTTTGTGTTTATATGGCACTTATGCAGAGTAACACTTATGTAATGACCGGAACATGCTTATTTCCAGAAGAAACTGTTAACGTTAACGACGTTAAAGCTCGTCACAATTGGACCAACTGATGATGACCTGCTGAGAGAGATAGAAATTGTTACTACAAAAGGGCATGTTAATATATAAGCCTCGACTTATTTTCAGCATCTAATCACAACCACGGGCTCTGTTTTTGTTTATATAGCACTTATGAAGATCAATAGCACTTATGTAAAGAGGAAAATGATTATTTCAACCAGATAAGAAGAAGCTATTAGCGACGCTAAAGCTCGTTACAACAGCTTAAGAAAAGCCCTCACCACTGATTATTGATAAGTGGATTTTATATCCACTTGGAGCGTTCCATATCGGCTTAAATTGATTGTCTTGGACTCAAGTTTGTTGTAGTTTTGATGTGTTTTGCTTAGTTGTGCAGATTTACAAGAATGTCGATTATGGGTGATGCTTCTATCGTTTTTGGAGGATTAATTGATTAAAATTCTGATTTTCCGGGAAGGTTGCGCAGTCTACATTGTTTTGGCCATATCTGGAGTTCTAGAAGTCCATTTTCAGCGATCTTAATGTCCACACGAAGCTTGGGAGATTTTCTACAACTTAGAATAGGATTCCCACGCGCAGGTTGCGTGTGGTGGGTGCAGGCAGCACGACAAGCAGACTGATGGGAGCAGGAAATTATTGTTTTGCCCTTTTCAAGTTCTAATTGTATTTTGGGCAGTTTTTAGTACCTTAATCGAATTCTAATTATAATAGAACGTAATTTCTTGCTGGGCAAGAAATCTAAGCCTATTTAAACACATCTTAGCATTGTAATTCGTATCATTTTTATTATTGTATCATAGCTTAGATCTACAAGGAAGAAAAGGAGAGAAGGATTCAACGCTCGTGACAAGCAACGGATCTAGATCTACTTCATCTTTTGTGTTATTTTGGATTCTAGATTTGTTTTTTCAACTCTTCGTTTTATTAATATAATTACTTCTTTTATTCATATCTTGTTTTATATCATGGTTTCATCAAATCCCATGATGACGAACGGTTCAATTATGAACTAATCATTGTCATGGGATTCTAACGGATTTATTTATGGAACTTAGTATCTTGATGCTTTAAAGTTCTGTGTGTGGTGTGTAATTGATATCCTCGTATGGTTAATCTTAATGCTTTTAGATGCGTAGCTAACATCTAAATTGAATTGTTAATCTCTTGTGAAGTGAAAGTGGATCTTGAGATTTAGAACTTGTCATGCTAGCATAGGTTCATAATTGTTTATCAATATGATTCGTATTATGAGATGAAAATACTTATATTGCCATGTGTGATCTTTATGGATAACTTGTTCTTCAACCGTTATGTTTTCAAATTCTATAGACATATAGGGTCTAAGCATAATTGGTGTCTATTCATCTTCTATCTCTTTTGTGGATGTATGTTTAGTTTGGTATACGTATGCTGACTGGTAGCGTGTACTTGTTTCGTGTTATCCGATCAGATATCATAACCATTGCATATAGTGATTAAAGGCGTCAGATCTAAGTGAAGTATTTAATGAAGTTAGGATCCCATGTTTATTCTCTTATAAGTAATTCGATTTCAATTCTCATTAGTTAATTTAATTCTTAGTTTAATATTTGTTTTTAGTTTAATTTAGATAATTAAAACCCCAATTTGTGAGTTGTCTTAGCAGTGAGTTATAACCATACATTGTTGAATACATTGTATTACTTGTGACCACGTATACTTGCGTGATATTGTGTTAACAATTATGCAAGGTTTTGTCAACAATGCAAGCCCATTAACAATATTTCCATCTTCATGTCTGTGTTATATGTTATAAACATATGTGTTTTTACGTATATATGCATAGGAAGAAGATGTATACATGTATCGTGTGCTCTTGGGTTCAGAGGTGGAGACACCATAGCACCAGACTTAACATATTCTTCCATGATTGTGTGCTTGGATGAAACTTGTTTTATAATGATATCATAGGTTAGAGAGTTTCACTTATCAGTGAAGCCTACAAAAATGATTGTAGGAGTAGTTATATCTTTTTATAAAGTATAGATGGTAAATGGTTATTGCTCCAACCATGGTGAAATGGACATGTTGTAAATCCGTAAACGGTAAATGTATGAATTAAAGGCTATCTAGCGATAAACTCCTATATTGTTTAGACATATGGATTCTAAAATTGTACATTGACTGAGGTTAACATAACTCCTCTTCTTTCCCCCACAATATTATGGAGCAGTTTCAATAGTGAACCTGGGCTGGTTTTCTTTACTAGAATCTTTATTTCATATTTAATGATTTGACTTTATAACATTCCCTTAGATTTTCAAGCATTTTACCCTAAGTTGTTTCATTGAATTTCCCTCTACAGTACAGATTATACCATTTTCCTGAACAGCACTTCTCGACAGATTCATTAGTGCCAAGTTTAAAGGTTACACAATCATGGAAGAATATGTTAAGTCTGACGGGATGTTACATAGACATTTTTAAGGATTTTTAATTTTTCAGATTCGCTGCAAGAGATGGTTGTTACGGGTGCCTTTAGGAAATTTGAATGGTTTTTTTTGTAATCATATTTCTATGACCTTGATGTGATATTTCTATGAGTAATGCTAGGTGCACATAATTGGTTATACAATTTTTGCACAAAATGAGTTGGATTCCACTAATGTGGGTTTTTATTTGTTGATATTAATGTGAATGTAGGGGCCCATTGAATTATAACTAATCAAATTGATACACCTATCATTTTTTGAAACTTTTTGTAAAATTTTATGTAACTCTAGCATTTTCTAATTTCTTTGGCCTCCCTCGGCCCGGTCCAACAACGTATAGCTCTCTATGTCACACGTTCCTTATAAATTGTTTAATACATTTAATTATGGTGTTTCTTACTTAAGTTATATTTGAAATTTAAATTTGATTTTATATTTTCTTGCATATATGAAGAGAAACTAACCAAATTAAGTATCACAAAAATATTTTAGTAATAATTAATTAAAAAATATGTATGCCCTCTTATCTTTGGTTTATAGTTTCATTGAATTTGTATTTGATATTTAGTATCATGCTTTGTTAGTTTACTGTATTTATTTGTTCATATTCAATAGCAAGAATTAATATAAGAATTTTTTTCGATAAGTAAGTGCTAGTTCAAATTTGAAATTTATTTTTTCTTATGTTACAATATTATTATTTGAGAAATTATAAAAAATATCCATGTTTTCAAAAAAAAAAAGTTAAAAAACGGTAAAATCGCATATTAGGTTGCAAAGCAAGTTGAAGCAGGGCATTTCATGTTGCAAACGAGGTTGTATTGTATTTTTTGAAAGAAAAATTTGCAATATTGATATTTTTGAAAAAAAATCTTTATTATTATTATTATTATCAATTTTTAAAAAATATCAATTTATGGCATTTTTTAATTTAATATGATTTTTTGCTCCCAAAAATTTGGCTCACCCTCAATATGGTTTCAGTTTTGTATAATTAATGAAAATACAGATGTTTATTCTTTATTTCTCTTTTAGGAAAGCAAAATCTTTGTTTATATGGTTCTTTCGATGAAGTCTTCTGATCAGATCCCACCAGATTTGCCACATCCCACATTTGGTATTAACTTCAAAAGAGATGAAAGAGAGGGCATGGTTAATTTTTGTTAGGAATATGATGTACTTGATGATAACTTCACAATCAATCAAATTGTATAAGGTTTTGTAGCTGTCAACGGATGAGGATTTATAACTCTATCCGTTGACAGGTAGCTCATCAATGGATGAGGTTTGTAGCATACTGCAGTATCTCTACGTTATCAGTTGATAGTGTTTTTATCCACAGTCATGTTGACCATCAACGGATAGGCAGAATAGGGTAGCCAATTGTAAATAAGCTATGCTATGTAATTCTGTCTAAGTGAAAGTGTATCAACAGATGAAGACAAAAACTCTATCAACGGATACAGCTCAAGTCACAATATCAACGGATACAGCTCAATACATCATCAACGGATGTCAGTGTACAATATCAACGGATAATCATTGACACTGTCTTCTATGCTAAGCTGGGGATTAGCAGTTGATAAGGACATGTTTGACTGACAGATCACATAGGTTGATAGTAGATACAAAAAGCAGTATGGCAGCCATACTTTGGAAACACAGAAGAAAGAAGCATTCCGTTTACACTATGAATACAAGAAAGGTGCAGGAGACATGTCTGTTCACAAGGACAACCTTTCGGCTACATGTGTATTTGGAGTGTAGTAGCAAGTCAACTAGAATTAGATTAATATTATCTTATTCCAGTAGTACTTGTAAAACTTGGGATTTATAACCAAGAGTAGCAACTCTTTGTAGGCTAGGAAAACAGATACATCTTGTTTAGGGTTTTTATTGAATATCCTTAGAAAGCAAAGAGTTGTAAAACAGAAGCTGTGTACTTTTGTATCACAGAGTTTTCTTCGAATAAAAGCTTCAGGTGGTGCATTTAACCACCTGATTTTTATGTGTTTGTGCATTAATCTTTCTACAGCAATTATCTAAGTATAGATTTCTGGAGTTCATATCAGAAATTTATAAATATCAAGAATTGTATTCAACCCCCCCTTCTACAATTATACAAGTGTGTAATCTGGGAATAACAATTGGTATCAGAGCAAGCTTCTAACATATTTGAAGTTTAAAGATCAACACACTTCCAACATGTCTAAGAAGGATGATGGAGTAAAGATTCCAGTTCTTGATAGAGAAAATTACTTTCACTGGAAAGTAAAAATGCGTCTACATCTCTCGTCTATTGATGAGGGTTTTGTGGATTGCATTGACAAGTGTCCTCACGTTCCAATGAAGACTGCAACAAGAGTTGGCATGGCTGAAGGTGTGCCTGACACTCTCATTCCCAAACCTGTTTCTGAGTGGAGTCTTGAAGATATTGCAGAAGTCCACAAAGACAAAAAGACCATGAATATTCTGTTCAATGGTCTAGAAACAGACATGGTTGACAATGTTATTAACTGTACTACCGCCAAGGAAGTATGGGACACTGTTCAAACCCTTTGTGAAGGAACAGAACAGGTAAGGGAAAACAAGATGCAACTACTAATCCAACAATATGAACATTTTCACTTTAAGAGTGGAGAAACATTGAATGATACATTTAGTAGATTTCAAAAGCTACTAAATGCTTTGAAACTGTATGGAAGAATCTATCAAGTTAAAGATTCTAATCTCAAATTTCTGAGATTACTGCCCAAGGAATGGAAGCCAATGACTGTTTCTCTAAGAAACACTCAAGAGTACAAGACATTTACTCTTGAAAGGCTCTATGGAACTTTAAAGACATAGAGCTGGAAATGGAGTCGGATGAAGAGATTGAGAAGTCCCAAAAGAAAAGTGGGTCAGTTGCACTTGTTGCCAACATGGAGAAGAAGGAGGAAAGGACAGAAGCTGCTTGTTCTACACCAAACAGGGAGGTTTGTAAAGATAGAGCAGAATCAAGCAGGAGCAAGGAAAAGGTGTCTGAGGAATTGAATGTTCTTCAGCAGGATGAATTGGATGAGATAGATGAGCACTTAGCTTTTCTATCTAGGAGATTCTCTAAGCTGAAATTCAAGAGAAATTCTGGGGTGGCCAAGCCATTTAACAAGGATTTTTCCACAAGCAACTATGTGGATAAATCCAAAATTAAATGCTACAATTGTGGAATTGCTGGTCACATGATAAGTGAATGCAGGAAACCTAGATCTGAGAACAAGGGAAAGTCAACTGAGGCTGTTGACTATAAGAAGAAATATTTTGATCTTCTCAGGCAGAAAGGAAAGGCATTCTTGACCCAAGAGTATGACTGGGCTGTTGATGACAATCATTCTGATGATGATGTTGAGTTAGTCAACCTTGCTTTAATGGCTGATTCTGGAGAGCAGGAAGCAAGTTCAGCTAGCAATCAGGTATTTTCTACTAATCTCTCTGAGCTCACCAAAGAGGAATGCAATAGTGTTATAGATGAAATGTCTACTGAACTATATCACTTAAGTGTTACTCTTAAATCACTTACTAAAGAGAACAATAGGATTAAAGAGTCTAATCTATTTTTAAGTGATAGAAATGCTGCTCTAGAAGCTCAATTTCTAGAATTTGAGAAAATGAGAGTTGATTGCAATAATGCTAAAAGTGAACTTGAAGCTGTGTTAAAAAGAGAACTGATTTTAAAAGACCAGCTTGAAAAAGAACAAGGGATAATTGCTAAATTTCAAAGTTGTAGGAATATTTCTCAAAACATAATAGAAGTCCAGGGAATAGAATCGTTTATGAAGGATACCTGGACTCAAAAGAAAAAGGAGCTAGAACCTGGCCTTGAGGATCTAGAGACTATTTGTGAATCAACGGATAGTGATCATCTGTTGACAGATGAACCATCAACGGATGAGAGGTATCCGTCGACTAACAAAAAGTTTGTTAGTAAGAAGGAACTCAGGAAACTGGATATCAAGTATGGTCCAGTCAACAAGAATTTTGTTAGTGGTGAGTGTAGCAAAACCAAATCCAGTGGGAAGGCTAAGGCAGGTGATTTACACAACAAAAAGGCTGTTGGTAAGTCAGATAATGAAAATGTAGAAATTGAGGGTAAAAAGAAAAATAACAGAAATGGTAAGATAGGTATCAACAAGAAAAACAATTATTCTCCTGACAAGTTTGCTCCTAGGAAAACTTGTAGTAATTGTAATAGTGTCAATCACCTATCTTCTAATTGCAAGATTGTCAACAAGGCTCCTGTTCATATACCTCAAACAATGCCATGTATGCCTGCAATGCCTGTTATGCCTGGTTTTTATCAAAATGCTAGTTTTTCAAATCCATATGTGAACATGCCATATGTGCCTAATCCTTATTTTCAATCTGTGAATGTGCCACAAATGTCATGGAACATTCCTAGCATGAATAATATGTATGCCAATTTTTCTCAAATGCATGCATCGAATATTCATGCAAATGAGCATTTGTCAAACCCCATCACTCAAGCATCTACACCTAAGTTGAAGAATGCTAAGAGTGCAAAGTCAAAGGCTAACAAGAAAGGACCCAAGGAAGCTTGGGTACCAAAATCAGCTTGATTTGTTTTTGAAATGTGTGCAGGGAAACAGAAGGAATCTATGGTACCTAGACAGTGGATGCTCTAGGCACATGACAGGAGATTCAACCCTGCTCATAGAGTTCAAGGAAGGAGCTGGCCCTAGAATTACCTTTGGAGATGACAGCAAAGGATATACTAACGGATATGGCCTGATTTCAAAAGACAATGTCATCATTGAAGAAGTGGCTTTAGTTGAAGGTTTGAAGCACAATTTACTGAGTATCAGTTAGATTTCTGACAAAGACTATGAAGTAAAGTTCACAAAAGAAGCCTGTGTTGTTTCTGCCAAGGAAGACAACAATGTGGTATTGACAGGCTTTAGAAAAGGAAATGTTTACATAGCTGACTTCAATTCAGCATGCTCAGAATCCATTACTTGTCTCTTCAGCAAAGCAAGTAAGGATGAGAGTTGGCTATGGCATAAGAAGCTGTCACATTTGAATTTTAAAGTTATGAATGATTTGGTGAAAAAGGATCTTGCTAGAGGAATCCCTCAATTGGAGTTTGTCAGAGATGGACTGTGTGATGCCTTCCAATTAGGGAAACAAAAGAAATCATCCTTCAAAAGCAAGACAGAGTCATCCATTGTTAAGCCTCTTCAATTGATGCATATGGACTTATTTGGTCCAGTAAATGTCATGTCTATTTCAAAGAAGAAATACTGTCTGGTGATTGTAGATGATTTTTCTAAGTTCACATGGACCTTCTTCCTGCACTCCAAGGATTGTGCAAGTGAAATCATCATCAATCACCTCAGAATACTAAACAATGGTTCTGAAGACAGAGTACAAAGAATCAGGAGTGACAATGGTACTGAATTCAAGAATTCCACAATGAAGATTTTCTGTGAAGAGAATGGAATTGTCCATGAGTTTTCTGCTGCCAGAACACCTCAACAAAATGGGGTTGTTGAAAGGAAAAACAGAACTCTCATTGAAGCAGCTAGAACAATGTTAAGTGAATCAAGGTTACCAACATATTTCTGGGCTGAAGCTGTCAACACTGCATGCTTTACTCAGAATATTTCCTTGGTCAATCAAGCTAGAGGAATGACTCCTTATCAGTTATTAACCAACAAGAAACCAACTTTAGCTTTCCTACATGTCTTTGGATGTAAGTGTTTTGTGCTAAGGAATCATGGAGATAACTTGGGCAAATTTGAAGCAAAGGGAGATGAAGCTATTTTCGTTGGATATGCAGCAGGGAAAGCCTACAAGGTCTACAATCTAAGAACCAACATTGTTATGGAATCTGTACATGTTGTGTTTGATGATCAAAAGATTCTAGGCCTAAATGATGAAGGTTCCCATGAAAAGTTGGAATTTGAGAATGAAGGTGAAGGAAGAATGTACTATGATGATGATGATGACAATGAAGATCATGACCACAGAAATCCACCTAGAGCTGTTATACCAACTAGTAGTGATGCTTACACTGAAAATGAAGCATCCGTTGACAGTCATTCTTCAACATCCGTTGACATTATTAGGGATGCATCCGTTGACAGAGATTCTCAAGCATTCGTCGACAGGCAAAATGATGCATCCATTGACAGTCAACTTCATAATTCAGCAAGGACAACAAACTCAGGGTGAGTTTCTCAAGGTCAAAATTCAATGCTAAATCAACATGATCATGCTCATGGAAATGAAGCAACCTCATCAAGATCAAACCTTCCACCTGCAAGAAAATGGACTAGAGATCATCCATTTGAGTTAATCATTGGTGAATCAAATTCAAGAGTCCAAACTAGAAGGGCCACTCAAGCAGAATGTCTATACAGTAGCTTCCTGTCTCAAGAGGAACCTAAGAAAGTGGAAGATGCCCTTCTAGATCCAGATTGGGTGTTAGCAATGCAAGAAGAGCTAAACCAATTTGAAAGAAATAAAGTATGGAAACTTGTGCCCAAACCTGATGATAGAAGTGTCATAGGTACTAAATGGGTTCTCAAGAATAAGACAGATGAAAATGGCATAATTGTGAGGAATAAAGCTAGATTAGTGGCAAAAGGCTACTCTCAAGAAGAAGGAATAGATTTTGATGAAACTTTTGCTCCAGTGGCAAGACTTGAGGCAATAAGAATCTTTCTAGCCTATGCAGCATATGCCAATTTCAAGGTCTATCAGATGGATGTCAAAAGTGCCTTTCTAAATGGGGAACTGGAAGAAGAGGTCTATGTCCATCAACCTCCTGGCTTTGAGGATCCAAAATTTCCAGAATATGTATATCTTCTCATGAAAGCACTGTATGGTTTGAAGCAAGCACCAAGAGCCTGGTATGACACTTTATCTCAATTTCTTTTGGAGAACCACTTCACTAGAGGTACAGTAGATAAAACCTTATTTCATAGGAATATCAATGGCTCTTCAATACTTGTTTAAATCTATGTATATGATATTATTTTTGGGTCTACAGATGAGAAGCTTTGCAAAAGGTTTGCCAAACTTATGCAAAGTAGGTATGAAATGAGCATGATGGGTGAATTAACTTACTTTCTTGGCCTACAAGTAAAGCAAGTTAATGAGGGCATTTTCATAAGTCAAACAAAATATATTTATGATCTCTTAAAGAAATTTGACTTAATGGATTGTACATCTGCAAAACACCTATGGCCACTGCAACTAAGCTTGAGTTGAATACTAAGGAAAAGTCTGTGGACATCTCAAGCTATAGAGGCATGATAGGTTCACTTCTATACCTAACAGCTAGTAGACCTGATATAATGTTTTCTACTTGTCTTTGTGCTAGATTTCAAGCTGACCCTAGAGAGTCTCACTTAATAACTATTAAAATAATCTTCAGGTATCTCAAGGGAACACCAAACCTTGGCATTTGGTACCCAAGAGAATCTAGTTTTGATCTAACTGGCTATTCAGATGCAGATTATGCAGGTTGCAGAGTTGATAGAAAAAGTACTATAGGTTCCTGTCAATTTCTAGGAAACAGGCTTGTTTCATGGTTCAGTAAGAAACAAAACTCAGTCTCCACTTCTACAGCTGAAGCTGAGTACATTGCTGCTGGAAGCTGTTGTGCACAGATTCTATGGATGAGAAATCAACTCATTGACTATGGTCTAAAAGTTGAGAAGATTCCAATTTTCTGTGACGACACAAGTGCTATTGCCATCACAGGGAATCCAGTGCAACATTCGAGAACCAAGCACATTGACATCAAATACCACTTCATTAGAGAACATGTGATGAATGGTACAGTAGAAATGCACTTTGTGCCAAGTGAAATGCAGCTTGCAGATATCTTCACCAAGCCTCTTGATGAATCCACATTCACAAGATTGGTAGGTGAGCTAGGTATGCTTAACTTGTCATAATTCCTAGTGATATTTGATTTCACTGCATTGCAGCTAGGAATGTGTTTTGATTTACTTGAGAATTAAAAACTCTCAGAAAATTCTTTTTAATTTTGTCGAAGGCAAAATTATCTTATCAACGGATATCCTTTTACCCATTGATAGCATAAACACATTCCTAGATTTTTTGTATATCAACGGATATCAACGGATAACAGCTTATCCACGTCATCAACGGATAAACTATCTCTCAACCGTTCAATCCATATCCGTTGATATACATATTTTCTTTTAAATATAACCGTTGGTAAACGTGTATCTATATATGACTGGTTATATTTATTTTCTTTTATTATTTGACAGTTACTTTTGACCAATGAGTAATTACTTTTAATTATTTCATTTTCAATTCTTGAAAAGTATAAAAGGCTGTCTTGTGCTCTCACATCTCATTTTTATCGACTTTCAAGATTCTCTTAAGTAAACTGCATCTTCTTCTTCACAAAAACTCTCTGCAACAAAAGTTCAAACTCTTCAATGGCGCCTATTGTTAAGATGATGTCTTCCACTGGGTTCACCTATGAGAAGAACAATTTCGCTGCCTATGTCGATACAGTGAATGCCCCAGAAGCTTATCACACCATGATGAATTTTGTGAAGAATTTTAAACTTTCGTATGCTATGACTGCCACCACTCCTCTAATCCACGAAGTAATCGAAGAGGTGTGGGCATCTGCTGAGTACAATGGCACAGATGGTACAATTGCTTTTTCTCTAAAGGGTAAAAACTATGTAGTTAACTCTGATGTGATAACTGCTTGTTTAAAATTGCCTGAGAATAACTGTCTGAAAGTACCCAGTGATGCTGAAATAGTTGCCATGCTTAATTCCATAAATTATGCCCTTAGTACTGATAATTTAGGAAAAATTGCTAGGAAAGGGATGGTTAAAGAATGGAGTTATTTTTGTGATGCCTTCATTAAAACTTTTTCAGGCAAAATTAGTAACTTTGATGCTGTTACCCATTCCATGCTAGTTATGCTGTGTATGCTTCTGACTGATAAATTCTATAACTTTGGCACACTAGTCATGTATGAGATAGCAGTAAAATTAGGTAAAAAGGAAACTAGGGGCAGGAATATCTATTTTGCTAGATTTTTGATGCTCTTAGCATTGCATGTATCTGAGAATAAGCTATCCATTGATAACCCGGATAGCAAGTTCACATGTTTTGTTCAGTTTAAGAGAGTCTTAAGTGATTTAATTCGAATGAACTCCAATGCAGAAGTACAATTGGTATACCTACCAATTGTTCAGGTAACTCTTTTTAACCTTGAAACTCCTATTTCTAACCCCCAAATTTCTTTGCCTTCCTCAGTCACAATGGAGTCTGTA
This sequence comes from Saposhnikovia divaricata, assembly GCA_036435485.1. NCBI lineage: Eukaryota > Viridiplantae > Streptophyta > Magnoliopsida > Apiales > Apiaceae > Saposhnikovia > Saposhnikovia divaricata. Next base: position 237,827,465 of record CM071594.1, read on the forward strand.
GTAGTGACCAAACAGGCTCCTACCCAAGTGACTAAAACAAAAGTTTCCAAACCAAAATCTAAGAGATAAACCTCAGGTGTTTCTCAAAAAGCACCTGTTGCAAAAACTACCACAACTCTTGAGGGGAGTGTGAAGGAGGTAGTGAGTGGTGAGGGACAGGGTGCAAGCCCTAAGAATAAGGTGGGTGAGGAAAGTGCACCAAATAGCCAAGCCCAAGTTACATCCTCTCAACAGGGTGTGACTACTAGCTCTACAGAAACTCTGCACAAAAGGGTAAGGGACACTAGCCCTCTCTCAAAAACCTATGAAAGAAGAGTAAAATCTAAAACCATAGGGGAAGCACAGGGTGCACACACAGTACAGCAAACTGTACCTTCTCAAATTCAGTTTTATGTGACATCAATAAATGTGGAGTCACAGCCCCTTGATCTTAACCTTCAAATCGATACACATTACAATCCACCATCACCAACTCCATCTCTGGATGTGGATATGATATCTACATCAATTCCTGATTCTCCATCTTTAAGATTCTTGGAGAAGCCCCACTCTGCAATTGGTGGTCATCATCTTTTAGATGATTTGTTGGGCCATCAACCTTCCATTCCTGAATTCACAACAACATCTGTGGCCTCATCTTTAAAATCAATCTCCATAGATTCAGTGTTGGTTTTCACTTCAACGGATATTATCATTCCTTCATCAACGGATATCCTTCATCCGTTGACAAGTGTTTCTCCATCAACGGATGCGCCTCTGTCTAGCCATCCGTTGACAGCTATAACTACTCCATCAACGGATATTCCTTATCCGTTGATAACTCCCTCTACCACTGCTATATCTGACATTCCTGTGTCAAGTGTGGAGGAGTTCTCAGTAGTTGAAACACTTTTAGGATTGAGGGAAGGGAGTGAGAGGCTGCCTTGTGAGCAGGCAAAAGGAGAGGCTGACCATTTCTTCAGGTCAGGCAAAAGGAGAGCAAGAGAGTTCCACCTTAGTAGGTGAAGGTGAGGGTGTGAGAGGTGTGAGCCAGGGGGAGCCCCTGATGCAAGAACAGAGAGATGAGAGGAGAGAAGGGACTACAGGAGAAATAAGGCAGGAAGATTCAGCCATTGCAAGTGAGTTAATGGAGGTTAATGAAGCTTCTAAAGAGATGGAATTTCGACAAGAATATCAGTCAATCATTGACTCCATCTCTTTGGATCCTGAAACCTTTACTCATCCTGTTTCTGCTTATCAAATCATGGCACAACAGGGCAATGTGGAGGCACAATAGGGCAATGTGGAGGCAGAGGAGGCAATGCACCTAGTGCACACCTCACAATCTCTACAAAGAGCAAAGGATGCTCTGACAACTCTGTCTTCAAATGCTGACAATGAAGAGTTTGGCAATAATGACAGTGACAGCACAGCAAATGATGAAGAAGTCAATGTGGGTGATACTTCAGACTGGCTATTTTCTAATGCCACTGTGGCTGGTGATTTCAATGTGGAGATTGTGAAGCAATATCAATCTGCTAGGGCTGAGCACCAAAATGCAGATCCACAGAGAAAGGCTGTCCTTCAGCAAATAATGGCCTCCCTGAAACTTCAGAAAATGCACATGGTCATTCAAAGAACTCAACAGGAGGAGGTCCAAACTGCAATTAGAGAAATGAAAGTGGAACTAGATGCCAGGATTGAGGCACTAGCCCCTACTACCACTCAGAAGGTGCTGACTAGCAAACTATTGAAGGAAGATAGCCTGGCCAAATCTGTTCAGCATCTCTCCTCCAGAGTGGATGGTATGGAATCTCAGATGCAGACACTCATTGCCAATCAAGCCAAACAGACTGAGCTACTGGAAAGGCTGCTTACAGCCTCATCTCCAGCCCCTGATGCTAACAAAAAGGGGGAGAAAAAGGTAGAAGAGGTTGCAGCTACTTCTAGTCACATTCTAGCTTCCAGTAGCAAGATAGCACAAAGTGAGGGGGAGCAACAGCCAATGATAGTGGTCAATCCAAAAGAATTTTCTATAGAGGCTTCCCCTGTGAAGAAACAAAATGCTTTGCCTGTGATTCCTGATCTATCAGAAATCTCAGATGGTGAAAGGCAAGCCAGAATAGAGGCCTTAGAAAAGATCAACAAGGAGGCAAATGAAAGAATGATGAGAACAGAAAGGATGATCAATGAATCAATTGTATCAAATCTGTTCTCTACTCAGTCCTCAGCTCCAACAATATCAACTATAATTCTGAAGGTGCTCACTCCAGAGATTGTAGCTCCTACTTTCTATGATGCTGAACCATCTTATGTCAAAGAATTTGAACCATACATCAAAACCAGAGCCTACTATCCACCAAAGGCAAATGGGAAGAACAAGTTACAATTGGACTTTCCATTTCCCAAGGATGATGAAGGAAAGCTAATTATGGGAAAGCAAATTAAGGAGTTCAAGGAAAATGCCAATAGAAGTGTAAGAGAATGGATGGCTATAATAATAAGGAATGGAAAAGTCTTAAACATATCCAATAGCCATCCTAGATTTGTTGAAGCAAAAAGAGAGGAGACCTCCAGACTTCTCAGGGAAGCTCATCCAAGTGAAGAAAATCAATATGAAAACTCAGATGAGAAGCAAGCCAGGCTGTCTCAAGAGTTAATGGATGAGGTAGAGGATGAAATGAGGGAACCTGAGGAAGTCCCCAAATCCAAAAGGAAAGTGAAATCAGTCCCCAAATCCAAATCTAAGAGAATGAAATCAAAGGCAAGGAGGCCTGTCTCTCCAGAAATTGAAAGCAAGGAGACAGTTGGCTCATCACAACCTATTTCTGTAAAAGTATTCAACCCAACTGTGAATTTCTATGGTGATCCTATAGTACCTAAAGAGGAACCAATGAATCTTGACTCCATTGAGGTTCCTTCATTCTTGCTGAAGCCTCAACAGAAGCCTATACAGAAGAAAAGGATACCAAGGAAGCAACCTTCAAAGGAACCAATTCAAGTTGCTAGGGTACGTGCTATTGTCCGGCAGCCAATCTTGGAAAACAAGGATGATTTTATCTATCAGGCAGATATTGAAGAATACTCTGGCATGAATCTTTATCTGGATGAATTATCAGAAGTAAGAGGAATTGACAAATATAAACATTTGCCTGAGAGATTGGTCTTTGTATACAAGGGAGGAAAGGAAAGGACATGGCCACTACAGAGGGTTCTTGGAGAAAATTATCTGACCTTAACCAAAGTGTTCTCTGCAATCAAGAGATACACAGGGTTCTCCAAGATAGCAAAAGGGGAGATACTGGACAGAATAGAACAGATAAGGAGGGAATGGAACTCACCATCAAGTCTACCAAGGAAAATGAGGATCCCATACAATGGACAGAAAATCCACCTTCAACCCTTCTGGATGATGGAGTTCAGGGATGAAGATGGTAACAGGAGATTCTTCAGGTTAGAAGACCAACTATCAAAGGCTAGTTCTCAATACCTAAGATGGTTACAACAAAAGCTAAATCCAAAGGTTGATGAAGAAGATGCCTTCTATAGGCAACTCCAAATGCAGATTGAGTCCAACTCTGCCAAAGAAGGAAAATCAAGGGTGATGCCAACAAGAGAAAAGAAACAGTCTTAAATCTGCTCAGTCTAGAGGAGCACTTCTCTGTAAAGTTCTCAAACTTTCAGTTTTTAATTTTTGTAGCTTAATACAATTTTTGCATTGTTCTATATATATATATATATATATATATATATATATATATCTTTAGGAATGTTTTGTTATCATCAAGGTCCTCAATTTATGCTTTATTGCCATCAAGTATAAATTGGGGGAGATTGTTAGGAATATGTTGTACTTGATGATAACTTCACAATCAATCAAATTGTATAAGGTTTTGTAGCTGTCAACGGATGAGGATTTATAACTCTATCCGTTGACAGGTAGCTCATCAACGGATGAGGTTTGTAGCATACTGCAGTATCTCTACGTTATCAGTTGATAGTGTTTTTATCCACAGTCATGTTGACCATCAACGGATAGGCAGAATAGGGTAGCCAATTGTAAATAAGCTATGCTATGTAATTCTATCTAAGTGAAAGTGTATCAACAGATGAAGACAAAAACTCTATCAACGGATACAGCTCAAGTCACAATATCAACGGATACAGCTCAATACATCATCAACGGATGTCAGTGTACAATATCAACGGATAATCATTGACACTGTCTTCTATGCTAAGCTGGGGATTAGCAGTTGATAAGGACATGTTTGACTGACAGATCACATGGGTTGATAGTAGATACAAAAAGCAGTATGGCAGCCATACTTTGGAAACACAGAAGAAAGAAGCATTCCGTTTACACTATGAATACAAGAAAGGTGCAGGAGACATGTCTGTTCACAAGGACAACCTTTCGGCTACATATGTATTTGGAGTGTAGTAGCAAGTCAACTAAAATTAGATTAATATTATCATATTCCAGTATTACTTGTAAAACTTGGGATTTATAGCCAAGAGTAGCAACTCTTTGTAGGCTAGGAAAACAGATACATCTTGCTTAGGGTTTTTATTGAATATCCTTACAAAGCAAAGAGTTGTAAAACAGAAGCTGTGTACTTTTGTATCACAGAGTTTTCTTCGAATAAAAGCTTCAGGTGGTGCATTTAACCACCTGATTTTTATGTGTTTGTGCATTAATCTTTCTACAGCAATTATCTAAGTATAGATTTTTGGAGTTCTTATCAGAAATTTATAAATATCAAGAATTGTATTCAACCTCCCCCTTCTACAATTATACAAGTGTGTAATCTGGGAATAACAATTTTTGTTGCCTAGCACAGTGATGCATGACTAACTTCGATGATATGCTATTTTAATCAATTAGTGAATCTGAAGAAAGATGACTAGTCTCTTTCTTCATTTGAAATTCCAATTTTAAACTATTATGTGATTTTCATGCACACCTTATTTCATAGCTATTAAATTTTGAAAATTGTAATTTCAATTTAAAAATAATAAATCTCATTGAGAAAAAAGTTGGACATAATTTTTTTTTACCCTATTAGCTATCTTAAAAAAAGTAAAGTATAACATAAAGTGGGTAAATGTTATATAAGTGATAAGTAAATTTTTAATTATAAGTTATTTAGGTGTTTGGATAATTTTACTTATAAGTCGGTGACGTGTTTGATAAATTTAAACTTATAAGTTAAAAAACATTTTTATATAAATTAAAAAAATTAATTATTTAAATTTAAGTACTAATTTTTTGGTTAACACTATAAATTAATAATGTTGCATTTATATTTTTTTAGTTAAAGATATATTAGTTAATTGATTATTAATCTTTAAAAATTATTTTGTACATGAAACTAAAAATTTAAACAAATTCAAAAGTAAAAGCACAATTTTGAAATAAAAAATTTAAATTAAAGCAAACAATAGAACTAAAAAGTTACAAAATTTATGTTGCATAATAATTTAAATTAATATAAATATGTTTATCAGATACGTTTGAAAAATAGTCATGAACAAAATAAGTAAAAAAACAATTAAAAATACTGAATGTGAAATAAGTTGGATAGAAAGTACTTAGGGCATGTTCGGCTTCAACTTATTTTAACTTCTTATGGACTTATTTTCGGGTATAAATTTCATATTTTGATAAAAAAAAATTTATACAAGTATTTAATGTATGTTTGAGATTCTATAAGTTGCAAAAAAAAAAAAAGTTAACTTTTTCAGAAAAAAGTTAGGAATCTCTAATTTTGTCTTAAAATAAATTAACTTATTCTGGAAAATAAGTTCCCCAAACACCCCCATATACTTAAGTTAAGTACCCCACATTTTACTTTCTCATATCGTCGCATAAGCTATTAGCATACCAAACATTCGTTAGTAAGTTAGAATGGGCTTTTGGCCCATATTAAGGAGCTAAACGTGCACTATATATAGTGGTTGTTTGGGAAGTAAAACGAACAAGCCCATTGCAGCTTAATTACCCCTGTTTGGATGTAAGTTCTTTTGGACCGAATAGATTAATATTGAGTAACGGGCCACCAACTTTTTTGTATGTGTCTAACTTATTCTATTTTTAATATTCAATTCCAATTTACATGTTTAATGGTTAAATTGATCCTTATTCAATTATTATTTTTAAAAATCAAAAGTTACATTTTAAAACAAATTACGTGTACTTTTTAATGATATAATTTTTTTTTATTTTTCTCAGTTATATAATACATACAAATTTTAGCCAAACTTTAATCAATTTGACAAGTAAAAAGGAAAGATACGAAGGGAGTATTATTTTTCTAAAATCACTTGCAAGCAATACAGACGTGATATCTTATAAATTAGTCAATAATAATAAAAATGATCTATTTGTTTATCTCAATATTTATTTTAAATATTGTGTTTTCAGTTTTGTACTTGAAATTACGTAAATGTAGTAATCTTTTTATCTTCTTTATTTTTAGTAATTTGTGTTATTTATATGTTTTTAAATTTTTTATTTTAACTTAAAATCATGTATTATAACTATTTTATCAAGTATTCAATTTTAAATTTTCTTAATAAATTTGTAAATTATAATTTACCAAACACTTCATTTAATTGTAAGTAAAATTATCCAAACGCTTAAAGAACTTAAGAACATAATAATTTACTTATTACTTATATTGCACTTATTTATTTCAAGCGAAAAAGTAACTTAATTTTAATGTAAGCCAAACATGCCCGTAATGCATACATACTCTTGGTTCATTAATCTACAATTATTGTAATACATCTTTTGTCAAAATATGACATTATTTTTCATTTTATTCTAAACGCAAAGAACGACTCTTCCATTTGGTCCTGGCTATGCCATCACTTTTTGATCGAGTTCTCTCCGATGCTGACTTGGAAAAGGTGAAATACTTATATATTTTATAGTTTAGCCACCGTATAAATATTTAAAGTTGTTATTAATTTTTTTTTTTAGTAATTGAACACACAACCACCTTTTATAATCATCAACCTCTAATATTTTCCACTGTTTTTCATGTATTTTTAACATGATGTAATATATTTTAAACTAAAACAAATCTATACTATATTATAAAAGATTAAACATTAAAAGTTTTAGTACGGTATGGTATTTTCCTTATTTAATTGTTTTACTTTCTTCTAAATAATAACTAACGAATTACCTTTTTTAGCTATTAATTTTTCTAACTAAAATTTTTCCTTTCCAAAAATATGGTCGTTCTAATTAAGTAAATAAACTAATAATATTATAATTTACTAATAACTAACTGATTATCTTTTCCAACTAAAAGGTAATATATTTTCTATATTTTAACTGAAATATCTCATTTTCAAATTTGATTTTTTTACTTAATTATCCTTACTTAAATATTTATTATTGGTAAAAATATGTAGTTCTATTTTATAAACTAAAATAACGATATTCTAATTCCTAATGTGTTAGGAATATGTTGTACTTGATGATAACTTCACAATCAATCAAATTGTATAAGTATTGTAGCTGTCAACGGATGAGGATTTATAACTCTATCCGTTGACAGGTAGCTCATCAACGGATGAGGTTTTGTAGCATACTGCAGTATCTCTATGTTATCAATTGATAGTGTTTTTATCCACAGTCATGTTGACCATCAATGGATAGGCAGAATAGGGTAGCCAATTTTAAATAAGCTATGCTATGTAATTTTGTTTAAGTGAAAGTGTATCAACGGATGAAGACAGAACTCTATCAACGGATACAGCTCAAATCTACAATATCAACGGATACAGCTCAAACTATCATCAACGGATGACAGTGTACAATGTCAACGGATAATCATTAACACTTACTTCTATGCTAAGCTGGGGATTAGCAGTTGATAAAGACAGGTTTGACTAACAAATCACATGGGTTGATAGTAGATACAAAAAGCAGTATGGCAGCCATACTTTGGAAACACAAAGAAAGAAGCATTCCGTTTACACTATGAATACAAGAAAGGTGCAGGGGACATGTCTGTTCACAAGGACAACCTTTCGGCTACATGTGTATTTGGAGTGAAGTAGCAAGTCAACTTGAATTAGATTAGTATTATCTTATTCCTGTAGTACTTGAAAACTTGGGTTTTATATAACCAAGTATAGCAACTCTTTAGAAGCCAAGAAAACAGATACATTTGCTTAGGGTTTTCTTGAATATCCTTAGAAAGCAAAGAGTTGTAAAACGGTAGCTGTGTACATTTATATCATAGAGTTTTCTTCAAATAAAAGCTTCAGGTGGTGCATTTAACTACCTGATTTTATATGTGTTTGTGCATTAATCGTTATACAGCAATTATCTAAGTATAGATTTCTGGAGTTCTTATCAGAAATTTATAAATATCAAGAATTGTATTCAACCCCCCCTTTTAGAATTATACAAGTGTGTAATCTGGGAATAACAATTGGTATTAGAGCAAGCTTCTATCTTATTTGAAGTTTAAAGATCAACACACTTCCAACATGTCTAAGAAGGATTATGGAGTAAAGATACCAGTTCTTGATAGAGAGAATTACTTTCACTGGAAAGTAAAAATGCGTCTACATCTCGTGTCCATTGATGAGGGTTTTGTGGATTGCATTGACAAGGGTCCTCATGTTCCAATGAAGACTGCAGCAAAAGTTGGCCTTGCTGAAGATGCGCCTGATACTCTCATTCCCAAACCTATTTCTGAATGGAGTCTTAAAGATATGGCAGAAGTCCACAAAGACAAAAAGACCATGAATATACCATTTAATGGTCTAGAAATAGACAAGGTTGACAATGTTATTTTCTGTACTACCTCTAAGGAAGTATGGGACACTGTTCAAACCCTTTGTGAAGGAACAGAACAGGTGAGGGAAAACAAGATGCAACTACTAATCCAATAGTATGAACACTTCCATTTCAAGAGTGGAGAAACATTGAATGATACATTTAGTAGATTTCAAAAGCTACTAAATGGTTTGAAACTGTATGGAAGAACCTATCAAGTTAAAGATTCTAATCTCAAATTTCTGAGATCACTGCCCAAGGAATGGAAGCCAATGACTGTTTCTCTAAGAAACACTCAAGAGTACAAGACATTTACTCTTGAAAGGCTCTATGGAACTTTAAAGACATATGAGCTGGAAATGGAGCTGGATGAAGAGATTGAGAAGTCCCAAAAGAAAAGTAGGTCAGTTGCACTTGTTGCCAACATGGAGAAGAAGGAAGAAAGGACAGAAGCTGCTTTTTCTACACCAAACAGGGAGGTTTGTAAAGATAGAGCAGAATCAAGCAGGAGCAAGGAAAAGGTGTCTGAAGAATTGAATGTCCTTCAGCAGGATGAATTAGATGAGATAGATGAGCACTTAGCCTTTCTGTCTAGGAGATTCTCTAAGCTGAAATTCAAGAGAAAATTTGGGGTGGCCAAGCCATTTAACAAGGATTATTCCACAAGCAACTTTGTGGATAAATCCAAAATTAAATGCTACAATTGTGGAATTGCTGGTCACATGATAAGTGAATGCAGGAAGCCTAGATCTGAGAATAAGGGAAAGCCAACTACAGCTGTTGACTACAAGAAGAAATATTTTGATTTTCTCAGTCAGAAAGGAAAGGCATTCATGACCCAAGAGTATGACTGGGCTGCTGATGGAAATCATTCTGATGATGATGTTGAGTATGTCAACCTTGCATTGATGGCTGATTCTGGAGAGCAGGAAGCAAGTTCAGCTAGCAATCAGGTATTTTCTACTAATCTCTCTGAGCTCACCAAAGAGGAATGCAATAGTGTTATAGATGAAATGTTTACTGAACTATATCACTTGAGTGTTACTCTTAAATCACTTACTAAAGAGAACAATAGGATTAAAGAGACTAATCTGTTTTTAAGTGATAGAAATGCTGTTCTAGAAACCCAATTTCTAGAATTTGAGAAAATGAGAGTTGATTGCAATAATGCTAAAAGTGAACTTGAAGCTGTGTTAAAAAGAGAACTGATTTTAAGAGACCAGCTTGAAAAAGAACAAGGGATAATTGCTAAATTTTAAAGCTGTAGGAATATTTCACAAAACATAATAGAAGTCTAGGGAATAGAATCATTTGTAAAGAAGACCTGGACTCAAAAGAAAAAGGATCTAGAACCTTGCCTTGAGGATCTAGAGACTATTCGTGAATCAACGGATAATGATCATCCGTTGACAGATGAACCATCAACGGATGAGAGGTATCCGTCGACTAACAAAAAGTTTGTTAGTAAGAAGGAACTCAAGAAACTGGATATTAAGTATGGTCCAGTCAACAAGAACTTTGTTACTGGTGAGTGTAGCCAAACCAAATCTAATGGGAAGGCTAAGGTAGGTGACTTTCACAACAAAATGGCTGTTGGTAAATCAGATAATGAAAAGGTAGAAATTAAGGGTAAAAAGAAAAAGAACAGAAATGGTAAGATAGGCATCAACAAGAAAAACAATTATTCTCCTGACAAGTTTACCCCTAGGAAAACTTGTAGTAATTGTAATAGTGTCAAACACCTATCTTCTAATTGCAAGATTGTTAACAAGGCTCCTGTTCATGTACCTCAAACAATACCATGTATGTCTGCAATGCCTGGTTTGTATCAAAATGCTAGTTTTTCTAATCCATATGTAAACATGCCATATGTGTCTAATCCTTATTTTCAATATGTGAATATGCCACAAATGTCATGGAACATTCCTAGCATAAATAATATGTATGCCAATTTTCCACAAATGCATGCATCAAATATTCATGCAAATAATCATTTGTCAAACCCCATCAATCAGGCATCTACATCTAAGGTGAAGAATGCCAAGATTGTAAAGTCAAAGGCTAACAAGAAAGGACCCAAGGAAGCTTGGGTACCAAAATCAACTTGATTTACTTTGGATGTGTGCAGGGAAACGGGAGGAATCTATGGTACCTAGACAGTGGATGCTCTAGGCACATGACAGGAGATTCAACCCTGCTCACAGAGTTCAAGGAAGGAGTTGGCCCTAGAATTACCTTTGGAGATGACAGCAAAGGATATACTAAGGGATATGGCCTGATTTCAAAAGACAATGTCATCATTGAAGAAGTGGCCTTAGTTGAAGGTTTGAAGCACAATCTGCTGAGTGTTAGTCAGATTTGTGACAAAGACTATGAAGTAAGGTTCACAAAAGAAGCCTGTGTTGTTTCTGCCAAGGAAGACAACAATGTGGTATTGACAGGCTTTAGAAAAGGAAATGTTTACATAGCTGACTTCAATTCAGCATGCTCACAATACATTACTTGTCTCTTCAGCAAAGCAAGTAAGGATGAGAGTTGGCTATGGCATAAGAAGCTGTCACATTTGAATTTTAAAGTTATGAATGACTTGGTAAGAAAGGATCTTGCTAGAGGAATCCTTCAATTGGAATTTATCAAAGATGGACTGTGTGATGTCTGCCAATTAGGGAAACAAAAGAAATCATCCTTCAAGAGCAAGACAGAGTCATCCATTGTTAAGCCACTTCAATTGCTGTATATGGACTTATTTGGTCCAGTTAATGTCATGTCTATTTCAAAGAAGAAATACTGTCTGGTGATTGTAGATGATTTTTCTAAGTTTACATGGACCTTCTTCCTGCACTCCAAGGATTGTGCAATTGAAATCATCATCAATCACCTCAGAATACTAAACAATGGTTCTGAAGACAAAGTACAAAGAATCAGGAGTGACAATGGTACTGAATTCAAGAATTCCACAATGAAGATTTTCTGTGAAGAAAATGGAATTGTTCATGAGTTTTCTGCTGCCAGAACACCTCAACAAAATGGGGTTGTTGAAAGGAAAAACAGAACTCTCATTGAAGCAGCTAGAACAATGTTAAGTGAATCAAGATTACCAACATATTTCTGGGCTGAGGCTGTCAACACTGCATGCTTTACTCAGAATATTTCCTTGGTCAATCAAGCTAGAGGAATGACTCATTATCAGTTGTTAACCAACAAGAAACCAACTTTAGCTTTCCTTCATGTCTTTAGATGTAAGTGTTCTGTACTATGGAATCATGGAGATAACTTGGGCAAATTTGAAGCAAAGGCAGATGAAGCTATTTTTGTTGGATATGCAGCAGGGAAAGCCTATAAAGTCTACAATCTAGGAACCAACATTGTTATGGAATCTGTACATGTTGTGTTTGATGATCAAAAGATTCTAGGTCTAGAAGATGGAGGCTCCCATGAAAAGTTGGAATTTGAGAATGAAGGTGAAGGAAGAATGTACAGTGATGATGATGAGGAAAATGAAGATCATGGCCACAGAGATCCACCAAGAGTTGTTGTACCAACTAGAAGTGATGCTCACACTGGAAATGAAGCATCCGTTGACAATATTAGAGATGCATTCGTTGATAGAAATTCTCAAGCATCCGTCGACAGGAAAAATGATGCATCCGTTGACAGTCAACTTCATAATTCTGCAAGGACAACAAACTCAGGGGGAGTTTCTCACGGTCAAAATTCAATGCTAAATCAACATGATCATGCTCATGAAAATGAAGCAACCTCATCAAGATCAAACCTTCAACCTGCAAGAAAATGGACTAGAGATCATCCATTTGAGTTAATCATTGGTGAATCAAATTCAAGAGTCCAAACTAGGAGGGCCACTCAAGCAGAATGCCTATACAGTAGCTTCCTGTCTCAAGAGGAACCTAAGAAAGTGGAAGATGCCCTTCTAGATCCAGATTAGGTCTTAGCAATGCAAGAAGAGCTAAACCAATTTGAAAGAAATAAAGTATGGAAGCTTATGCCCAAACCTGATGATAGAAGTGTCATAGGTACTAAATGGGTTCTCAAGAATAAGACAGATGAAAATGGCATAATTGTGAGGAATAAAGCTAGATTAGTGGCAAAGGGCTATTCTCAAGAAGAAGGGATAGATTTTGATGAAACTTTTGCTCCAGTGGCAAGACTTGAGGCAATCAGAATCATCCTAGCCTATGCAGCACATGCCAATTTCAAGGTCTATCAGATGGATGTCAAAAGTGCCTTTCTAAATGGGGAACTGGAAGAAGAGGTCTATGTCCATCAACCTCCTGGCTTTGAAGATCCAGAATTTCCAGAATATGTATATCTTCTCATGAAAGCACTTTATGGTTTGAAGCAAGCACCAAGAGCTTGGTATGACACTTTATCTCAATTTCTTTTGGAGAATCACTTCACTAGAGGTACAGTAGATAAAACCTTATTTCATAGGAATATCAATGGCTCTTCAATACTTGTTCAAATCTATGTAGATGATATTATTTTTGGGTCTACAGATGAGAAGCTTTGCAAAAGGTTTGCCAAACTTATGCAAAGTAGGTATGAAATGAGCATGATGGGTGAATTAATTTACTTTATTGGCCTACAAGTAAAGCAAGTTAATGAGGGCATTTTCATAAGTCAAACAAAATATATTTATGATCTTTTAAAGAAATTTGACTTAATGGATTGTACCTCTGCAAAAACACCTATGGCCACTGCAACTAAGCTTGAGTTGAATACTAAGGAAAAGTCTGTGGACATCTCAAGCTTTAGAGGCATGGTAGGTTCACTTCTATACCTAACAGCTAGTAGACCTGATATAATGTTTTCTACTTGTCTTTGTGCTAGATTTCAAGCTGACCCTAGAGAGTCTCACTTGATAGCTATTAAGAGAATTTTCAGATATCTCAAGGGAACACCAAACCTTGGCATTTGGTACCCAAGAGAATCTGGTTTGATCTAACTGGCTACTCAGATGCAGATTATGCAGGTCACAGAATTGATAGGAAAAGTACTACAGGTTCCTGTCAATTTCTAGGAAACAGGCTTGTTTCATGGTTCAGTAAGAAACAGAACTCAGTCTCCACCTCTACAGCTGAAGCTGAGTACATTGCTGCTGGAAGTTGTTGTGCACAGATTCTGTGGATGAAAAATCAACTTATTGACTATGGTCTAAAAGTTGAGAAGATTCCAATTTTCTGTGACAACACAAGTGCTATTGCCATCACAGGGAATCCAGTGCAACATTCTAGAACCAAGCATATTGACATCAAATACCACTTCATTAGAGAACATGTGATGAATGGTACAGTAGAAATGCACTTTGTGCCAAGTGAAATGCAGCTTGCAGATATCTTCACCAAGCCTCTTGATGAATCCACATTCACAAGATTGTTGGGTGAACTAGGTATGCTTAATTTGTCATAATTCCTGGTGATATTTGATCTTACTGCATTGCAGCTAGAAATATGTTTTGATTTACTTGAGAATTAAAAACTCTCAGAAAAATTTTCTGCAGAAATTTTGTCCAAGGCAAAATTATCTTATCAACGGATATCCTTTTACCCGTTGGTAGTATAAACACATTCCTAGATTTTCGTATATCAACGGATAACAGGTTATCCACATCATCGATGGATAAACTGTTTCTCAACCGTTCATTTCATATCCGTTGATATACATATTTTCTTTTAAATATAATCGTTGGTAAACGTGTATATATATAGGCATGGCTATATTTATTTTCTTTTATTAAGTGACAGTTACTTTTGACCAATGGATAATTACTTTTAATTATTTCATTTTCAACTCTTGAAAAATATAAAAGGTTCTCTTGTGCTCTCACATCTCACTTTTATCGACTTTCAAGATTCTCTTAAGTAAACTGCATCTTCTTCACTAAAACTCTCTGCAACAAAACGCCTATTGTTAATATGATGTCTTCCACTGGGTTCACCTATTAGAAGAACAACTTCGCGGCCTATGTTGATACAGTGAATGCCTCAGAAGCTTATCATACCTTGATGAATTTTGTGAAGAAATGTAAACTTTCGTATGCTATGACTGCCACCACTCCTCTAATCCACGAGGTAATTGAAGAGGTGTGGGCATCTGCTGAGTACAATGGCACAGACGGTACAATTGCTTTTTCCTTAAAGGGTAAAAACTATGTAGTTAATTCTGATGTGATAACTGCCTGTTTAAAATTGCCTGAGAATAACTGTCTGAAAGTACCCAGTGATGCTGAAATTGTTACCATGCTTAATTCCATAAATTATGCCATTAGTACTGAGAATTTAGGGAAAATTGTTAGGAAAGGAATGGTTAAAGAATGGAGTTATTTTTGTGATGCCTTCATTAAAACTTTTTCAGGAAAAATTAGTAATTTTGATGCTGTTACCCATTCCATGCTAGTTATGATTTGTATGCTTCTGACTGATAAATTCTATAACTTTGGCACACTAGTCATGTATGAGATAGCAGCAAAATTAGGTAAAAAGGAAACTAGGAGCAAGAATATCTACTTTGCTAGATTTTTGATGCTCTTAGCACTGCATGTATCTGAGAATAAGCTATCCATTGCTAACCCGGATAGCAAGTTCACATGTTTCGTTCAGGAGAAGAGAGTCTTAAGTGATTTAATTCGAATGAACTCCAATGCAGGAGTACAATTGGTATATCTACCAATTGTTCAGGTAACTATTTCTAACCTTTAAACTCCTATCTCTAACCCCCAAATTTCTTTGCCTTCCACTGTCACAATGGAGTCTGTAGTAGTGACCAAACAGGCTCCTACCCAAGTGACTAAAACAAAAGTTTCCAAACCAAAATCTAAAAGACAACCCTCAGGTGCTTCTCAAAAAGCACCTGTTGCAAAAACTACCACAACTCTTGAGGGGAGTGTGAAGGAGGTAGTGAGTGGTGAGGGATAGGGTGCAAGCCCTAAGAATAAGGTAGGTGAGGAGAGTGCACCAAATAGCCACGCCCAAGTTACATCCTCTCAACAGGGTGTGACTACTAGTTCCACAGAAACTCTGCACAAAAGAGTAAGGGACACTAGCCCTCTCTCAAAAACCTATGAAAGAAGAGTAAAATCTAAAATCATAAGGGAATCACAGGGTGCACACACAGTACAACAAACTATACCTTCTCAAATTCAGTTTTATATGACTTCAATAAATGTGGAGTCACAGCCCCTTGATCTTAACCTTCAAATCGATACACATTACAATCCACCATCACCAACTCCATCTCTGGATGTGGATATGATATCTACATCAATTCATGATTCTCCATCTTTAAGATTCTTGGAGAAGCCCCACTCTGCAATTGGTGGTCATCATCTTCTAGATGATTTGTTGGGCCATCAATCTTCCATTCCTGAATTCACAACAAAATCCGTGGCCTCATATTTAAAATCAATTTCCACAGATTCAGTGTTGGTTTTCACTTCAACGGATACTATCTTTTCTTCATCAACGGATATCCTTCATCCGTTGACAAGTGTTTCTCCATCAACGGATGCGCCTATGTCTAGCCATCCGTTGACATCTAAAACTACTCCATCAACGGATATCCCTTATCCGTTGATAACTCACTCTACCACTGCTATATCTGACATTCCCGTGTCAAGTGTGGGGGAGTTCTCAATAGTTAAAACACTTTTAGGATTGAGGGAAGGGAGTGAGAGGCTGCCTTGTGAGCAGGCAAAATGAGAGGTAAATAATGAGAGGCTGACCATTTCTTCAGGTCAGGCAAAAGGAGAGCAAGAGAGTTCCACCTTAGTAGGTGAAGGTGAGGGTGTGAGAGCTGTGAGCCAGGGGGAGCCCCTGATGCAAGAAAAGAGAGATGAGAGGAGAGAAAGGACTACAGGAGAAATAAGGCAGGAAGATCCAGCCATTGTAAGTGAGTTAATGGAGGTTAATGAAGCTTCTAAAGAGATGGAATTTCAACAGTAATATCAGTCAATCATTGACTCCATCTCTTTGGATCCTGAAACCTTTACTCATCCAGTTTCTGCCTATCAAGTCATGGCATAACAGGGCAATGTGGAGGCAGGGGAGGTAATGCACCTAGTGCACACCTCACAATCTCTACAAAGAGCAAAGGAAGCTTTGACAGCTATGCCTTCAGATGTTGAAAGTGAAGAGTTTAACAATGATGACAGTGATAGCACAGAAGATGATGAAGAAGTCAATGTGGAGGATACTCCAGAATGGCTATTTTCTACTGCCACTGTGGCTGGTGACTTCAATGTGGAGATTATGAAGCAATATCAATCTGCTATGGCTGAGCACCAGAATGCAGATCCACAGAGGAAAGTTGTCCTTCAGCAAATAATGGCCTCCCTGAAACTTCACAAGATGTAAATGGTTATTCAAAGAACATAACAGGAGGAGGTCCAAACTGTAATCAGAGAAATAAAAGTAGAACTAGATGCCAGGATTGAGGCACTAGCCCCTACTACCACTCAGAAGGTGCTGACTAGCAAACTGTTAAAAGAAGATAGCCTGGCCAAATCTGTTCAGCATCTTTCCTCCAGAGTGGATAGTATGGAATCTCAAATGCAGACAATCATTGCCAACCAGGCAAAACAGACTGAGCTGCTGGAAAGGCTACTTGCAGCCTCACCTCCAGACATTGATGCTAACAAAAAGGGGGAGAAAAAGGTAGAAGAGGTTGCAGCTACGTCTAGTCAATTTCAAGCTTCCAGTAGCAAGATAGCACAAATTGAGGAGGAGCAACAGCCAACTATAGTGGTCAATCCAACAGATTTTTCTATAGAGGCTTCCCCTGTGAAGAAACAAATGGTTTTGCTTGAGATTCAGAATCTATCAGAAATCTCAGATGGTGAAAGGCAAGCCAGAATAGAAGCCTTAGAAAAGATTAACAAGGAGACAAATGAAAGAATTATGAGGACAGAGAGAATGATCAATGAATCAATTGTATCAACTCTGTTCTCTACTCAGTCTTCTGCTCCAACAATATCAACTACAATTCTGAAGGTGCTCACTCCAGAAATTGTGGCTCCTACATTCTATGATGCTGAACCATCTTATGTCAAAGAATTTGAACCATACATAAGAACCAGAGCCTACTCTCCACCAAAGGCAAATGGGAAGAACAAGTTACAATTGGACTTTCCATTTCCCAAGGATGATGATGAGAAGCTAATGGGAGATACAATCAAAGAGTTCAAGGAAAAGACAAATAAAAGTGTAAAAGATTGGATGGCTGTAATTATAAGGAATGGAAAAGTGTTAAATATATCCAACATTCATCCTAGATTTGTTGAAGCAAAAAGAGAGGAGACCTCCAGACTTCTAAGGGAAGCTCATCCAAGTGAAGAAAATCAATATGAAAACTCAGATGAGAAGCAAGCCAGGCTGGCTCAGGAGTTAATGGATGAGGTAGAGGATGAAATGAGGGAACCTGAGGAAGTCCCCAAATCCAAACCCAAAAGGAGAGTGAAAACAAAGGCAAAGAGGCCTGTCTCTCCAGAAAATGTAAGGAAACTATTGGCTCATCAAAATCAATTTTTGCACAAGTATTCAACCCAGCTGTGAATTTCCATGGTGACCCTATAATACCTAAAGAGGAACCAATGAATCTTGACTCCATTGAGGTTCCTTCATTCTTGCTGAAGCCTCAACAGAAGGCTAAACAGAAGAAAAGGATACCAAGGAAGCAACCTTCAAAGGAACCAATTCAAGTTGCTAGGGTGCCTGCTATTGTCAAGCAGCCAATCTTGGAAAACAAGGATGATTTTATCTATCAGGCAGATATTAAAGAATACTCTGGCATGAATCTGTATTTGGATGAATTGTCAGAAGTAAGAGGAATTGACAAATACAAGCATTTGCCTGAGAGATTGGTCTTTGTATACAAGGGAGGAAAGGAAAGGACATGGCCACTACAGAGGGTTCTTGGAGAAAATTATCTGAACTTAACCAAGGTGTTCTCTGCAATTAAGAGATACACAGGGTTCTCCAAGATAGCAAAAGGGGAGATACTGGACAGAATAGAACAGATAAGGAGAGAATGGAACTCACCATCAAGTCTACCTAAGAAGATGAAGATCCCATAAAATGGACAGAAAATCCACATTCAACCCTTCTGGATGTTGGAGTTCAGGGATGAAGATGGTAACAGGAGATTCTTCAGGTTAGAAGACCAACTATCAAAGGCTGGTTCTCAATACCTGAGATGGTTACAACAAAAGCTAAATCCAAAAGTTGTTGAAGAAGATGCCTTCTATAGACAACTTCAAATGCAAATTGAGTCCAATTCTGCCAAAGAAGGAAAATCAAGGGTGATGCCAACCAGAGAGAAGAAATAGTATTAATCTGCTCAGTCTAGAGGAGCACTTCTCTGTAAATTTCTCAAACTTTCTGTCTTTAATTTTAGTAGCTTAATATAATTTTTACATTGTTCTATATATATCTTTAGGAATGTTTTGTTATCATCAAGGTCCTGAATTTATGCTTTATTGCCATCAAGTATAAATTGGGGGAGATTGTTAGGAATATGTTGTACTTGATGATAACTTCACAATCAATTAAATTGTATAAGTATTGTAGCTGTCAACGGATGAGGATTTATAACTCTATCCGTTGACAGGTAGCTCATCAACGGATGAGGTTTTGTAGCATACTGCAGTATCTCTATATTATCAATTGATAGTGTTTTTATCCACAGTCATGTTGACCATCAATGGATAGGCAGAATAGGGTAGCCAATTGTAAATAAGATATGCTATGTAATTCTGTTTAAGTGAAAATGTATCAACGGATGAAGACAGAACTCTATCAACGGATACAGCTCAAATCTACAATATCAACGGATATAGCTCAAACTATCATCAACGGATGACAGTGTACAATGTCAACGGATAATCATTAACACTTACTTCTATCCTAAGCTGGGGATTAGCAGTTGATAAAGACAGGTTTGATTGACAGATCACATGGGTTGATAGTAGATACAAAAAGCAGTATGGCAGCCATACGTTGGAAACACAGAAGAAAGAAGCATTCCGTTTACACTATGAATACAAGAAAGGTGCAGGGGACATGTCTGTTCACAAGGACAACCTTTCGGCTACATGTGTATTTGGAGTGAAGTAGCAAGTCAACTTGAATTAGATTAGTATTATCTTATTCCTGTAGTACTTGAAAACTTGGGTTTTATATAACCAAGTGTATCAACTCTTTAGAAGCCAAGAAAACAGATACATTTGCTTAGGGTTTTCTTGAATATCCTTAGAAAGCAAAGAGTTGTAAAACGGCAGCTGTGTACATTTGTATCACAGAGTTTTCTTCAAATAAAAGCTTCAGGTGGTGCATTTAACCACCTGATTTTATATGTGTTTGTGCATTAATCGTTATACAGCAATTATCTAAGTATAGATTTCTGGAGTTCTTATCAGAAATTTATAAATATCAAGAATTGTATTCAACCCCCCTTCTACAATTATACAAGTGTGTAATCTGGGAATAACAATTGGTATCAGAGCAAGCTTCTATCTTATTTGAAGTTTAAAGATCAACACACTTCCAACATGTCTAAAAAGGATTATGGAGTAAAGATACCAATTCTTGATAGAGAGAATTACTTTCACTGGAAAGTAAAAATGCATCTACATCTCGTGTCCATTGATGAGGGTTTTGTGGATTGCATTGACAAGGGTCCTCATGTTCCAATGAAGACTGCAACAAGAGTTGGCCTTGCTGAAGATGCGCCTGATACTCTCATTCCCAAACCTATTTCTGAATGGAGTCTTGAAGATATGGTAGAAGTCCACAAAGACAAAAAGACCATGAATATACTGTTTAATGGTCGAGAAACAGACATGGTTGACAATGTTATTAGTTGTACTACCTCCAAGGAAGTATGGGACACTGTTCAAACCCTTTGTGAACTTTAAAGACATATGAGCTGGATGAAGAGATTGAGAAGTCCCAAAAGAAAAGTGGGTCAGTTGCACTTGTTGCCAACATGGAGAAGAAGGAGGAAAGGACAGAAGCTGCTTGTTCTACACCAAACAAGGAGGTTTGTAAAGATAGAGCAGAATCAAGCAGGAGCAAGGAAAAGGTGTCTGAAGAATTGAATGTCCTTCAGCAGGATGAATTAGATGAGATAGATGAGCACT
The DNA here is from genome assembly GCA_036435485.1 of Saposhnikovia divaricata. NCBI lineage: Eukaryota > Viridiplantae > Streptophyta > Magnoliopsida > Apiales > Apiaceae > Saposhnikovia > Saposhnikovia divaricata. Next base: position 237,848,401 of record CM071594.1, read on the forward strand.
TAACCTTTCTGTCTAGGAGATTCTCTAAGCTGAAATTCAAGAGAAACTTTGGGGTGGCCAAGCCATTTAACAAGGATTATTCCACAAGCAACTTTTTGGATAAATCCAAAATTAAATGCTACAATTGTGGAATTGCTGGTCACATTATAAGTGAATGCAGGAAGCCTAGATCTGAGAATAAGGGAAAGCCAACTGAAGCTGTTGACTACAAGAAGAAATATTTTGATCTTCTCAGGCAGAAAGGAAAGGCATTCATGACCCAAGAGTATGACTGGGCTGCTGATGGAAATCATTCTGATGATGATGTTGAGTATGTCAACCTTGCATTGATGGCTGATTCTGGAGAGCAGGAAGCAAGTTCAGCAAGTAATCAGGTATTTTCTACTAATCTCTCTGAGCTCACCAAAGAGGAATGCAATAGTGAATGCAGGAAGCCTAGATCTGAGAATAAGGGAAAGCCAACTGAAGCTGTTGACTACAAGAAAAAATATTTTGATCTTCTCAGGCAGAAAGGAAAGGCATTCATGACCCAAGAGTATGACTGGGCTGCTGATGGAAATCATTCTGATGATGATGTTGAGTATGTCAACCTTGCATTGATGGCTGATTCTGGAGAGCAGGAAGCAAGTTCAGCAAGCAATCAGGTATTTTCTACTAATCTCTCTGAGCTCACCAAAGAGGAATGCAATAGTGTTATAGATGAAATGTCTACTGAACTATATCACTTGAGTGTTACTCTTAAATCACTTACTAAAGAGAACAATAGGATTAAAGAGACTAATCTGTTTTTAAGTGATAGAAATGCTGCTCTAGAAACCCAATTTCTAGAATTTGAGAAAATGAGAGTTGATTGCAATAATGCTAAAAGTGAACTTGAAGCTGTGTTAAAAAGAGAACTGATTTTAAGAGACCAGTTTGAAAAAGAACAAGGGATAATTGCTAAATTTCAAAGCTGTAGGAATATTTCACAAAACATAATAGAATTCCAGGGAATAGAATCATTTGTAAAGGAGACCTGGACTCAAAAGAAAAAGGAGCTAGAACCTTGCCTTGAGGATCTAGAGACTATTTGTGAATCAACGGATAGTGATCATCCGTTGACAGATGAACCATCAACGGATGAGAGGTATCCGTTGACTAACAAAAAGTTTGCTAGTAAGAAGGAACTCAAGAAACTGAATATTAAGTAGGAGGCCTGGAAAGGCAGCTGTGATTGATGATTGTTCAGATGGTGATGCTGTCAAACCTCACATTCTCAAGAGAGTTTTTAAACCTATTTTTAAAACTGTTCAAGATGATTTTGATGAGAATTCCTTGCTCATCAAACAAGAACTTTGTGATGAAGATGAGTGTATTGACAACACATCTACTGAAGGGAAAGATACTGTCAAGATCCCCATGACAGAAACTTTACCAAGCAATCAGACAGAATGTTCTAAAAAAGCTGTCAACAAGGATAAGACAGAAACTTTCAAAGATACTGTCAAGAGAGTAACTAGGACAGCAACTTCCAAATCTACTGTCAAGACAGCAGGTATGAAAGGTGCTGTCAAGGGTAACTCGACAGCAACTTCAGGACATACTGTCAACACAGATGCTTACAAGTCTAAGAATAGGAATGGCAAGTTAGGAATTGATATGAAAAATGGCTATGCTTATGTCAAGAATGCTCCTAGGAAGCTTTGAAATAATTGTGGCTCCGCCCAACACTTAACACATGTTTGTAAGAAACCTAATGAGAACAAGGTTAATGCAACCAAGGTTAAAGGTAACTTACACAGATGTCCCATTATGCAAAGAACAATGAATGTTTGTAGTAACATTGACTGCATGCTATGCAAAATCACTGCCATGAGTACATGTTTTAATCTGCCTATTCTGTCTACTGAAAAATGTTCCTATATGCAAACTGTTAAGACTTCTGAGCCTGCCAATGTTGGTAAAAAGGTAGCGTCCACTAAGAAAAAGACCAAGTCTTATTCTATAACTGAGTGGGTAGCAAAAGAAGTCAAACAGGATGATTCAAGTGTTGATTCAAATGTGATTAACGATGATATAAAATGTGATACTGTAACTGCAGGACCCAACAAGGATTGGGTACCAGATGCAAATTAAATATCATCTGTTTGGTAGGGCAAGAAAAAGAAACAAGTCATGTGGATCATCGATAGTGTATGTTCTAGACACATGACAGGTGATAAAGCCCTCCTATCATATTATGTTGAGAAAGCTGGCCCAATCATAACTTTTGGAGACAACAGCAAAGGTTACACAGTGGGATATGGCTGTCTGGAAATTGGAAATGTTGTCATTGAAGTTATTGCTCTTGTAGATGGATTGAAGCACAACCTAATCAGTGTCAGCCAATTCAGTGATAGGGGATTTAAGGTTGATTTTGATATGATGGTTTGCAACATCTATCACAAGAAGAATGGAAGCCTTTCTTTGAAAGGATTCAGGAAAGGAAGCTTGTTTGTTACAGATCTAAAGAAAGACAAGGTTTACTATTTCTACAGTAAGGCAACAGTTGGTGACAGCATGGTTTGGCACAAGAAACTCTCCCATCTCAATTTCAAGACCATGAATATAGTGATGAAGAAGGAATTGGTGAGAGGACTGCCTCAACAGGAATTCTGTCAAGAAGGACTGTGTGAGGACGGTCAAATGGGCAAACTGAAAAGATCTGGGCACAAGTCAAAGCAACTGAACACCAACATTGAGCCACTAAAGTTAATCCACATGGATCTTTTTGTTTCAGTAAATGTTCAATCTCTAGCCAAAAAGAGATATGTACTGGTAATGGTGGATGACTACTCAAGGTACACTTGGGTAAAGTTCTTGGAAACTAAGGATGAAGCAGCACAAGAAATCATTGATCATATAAGGGTTCTTGGCAGAACTCCAAATGCAAAAGTTCAAATTCTAAGAAGTGACAATGGTACTGAGTTCAGAAATGCAACTCTTGGGAATTTCTGCAAAGATGAAGGCATTGTGTAATAATTCTCTGCTGCTAGAACACCACATCAAAATGGTGTTGTAGAAAGAAAGAACGGGACTCTCATTGAAGCTACTAGAACTATGTTGAATGATGCAAAGCTACCAACATACTTCTGGGCAGAAGCTATCAACACAGCTTGTTACTCACAGAACAGAATCTTTATCAACAAGACTCATGGGAACACTCCTTACTATCTGTTGACAGGAAAGAAATCTACTGTCAAATATTTTCATGTATTTGGGAGTAAGTGTTTCATAATGATAGACAACCATGAAAGGAAAGGAAAGTTTGATGCTAAAGCTTATGAAGGCATCTTCATGGGATATGGACTAGAAAGGACTGCCTATAGAGTCTATGTCATTGATCACAAAGTCATTGAAGAAAGTGTGAATTTCACATTTGATGAGACCAAGTTTCCAGGACTGCAAGAAGATGGTCAAATGCGGCCTCTCAGATTTGAAAATCAAGGTTACTTGGAAGAAGAAGAAATTGTTGCTGAAGAACCTACTTGTACTCAGACTATTGAATTTGGAAGAGATGCTGTCAACACCAATGATGGTAACCAAACTCCAGCTCAGTCTCAGACAGTAACATCTAATCATCAGAATGAAAATGATTCTGGAGATAATGAAGAGCATGAAGGAGAAAATAACACTGGTGGAGAATCAACCTCTCAAGGAGGAACTGGTCAAGCAGATCAAGATAGAAGCTTGCCAAGGACCACCAAGTGGAACAAGGATCATACTAGTAATTTAATTATTGGTGATCCCACTACTGGTGTAAGGACAAGGAGAAATGTTTCTGCAGACAGCATGTTTTCCTGTTTTCTATCTTAAACTGAGCCAAAGATAATTGATAAAGCATTGTTGGATTCTGATTGGGTGATAGCTATGCAAGAAGAGCTCAACCAATTTGAGAAAAATAATGTATGGAAGCTAGTCCCTAGACCAAAAGGGAAGTCAGTCGTTGACACAAAGTGGGTTTTCAGAAATAAATTGGATGAAAGTGGAAATGTGACAAGAAATAAGGCAAGGCTGGTAGCTAAAGGTTATTGTCAACAGAAAGGGATAGATTATGATGAAACATTTGCACTTGTTGCCAGACTTGAAGCAATTAGAATATTTCTAGCCTATGTTGCACACTGTAACTTCAAGGTGTTCCAAATGGATGTCAAAAGTGCCTTTCTCAATGGAGAGCTAGAGGAAGAAGTGTATGTTGAACAACCACCTGAATTTGAGGATGCTGAGTTGTATGACTTTATCTACAAACTGTTCAAGGCACTCTATGGATTGAAGCAAGCCCCCATAGCTTGGTATAAAACTCTCTTTACCTTTCTAATAGAGAATCAATTTACAAGAGGTGTAGTAGATAAGACATTATTCTACAAGCATCATGGCAAGGACATCATTCTGGTACAGATATATGTTGATGATATAATCTTTGGTTCTACAAATGAAAAGCTGTGTGAGAAGTTTTCATCTCTCATAAAAAATAAATATGAAATGAGTATGATGGGAGAACTGTCATTTTTCTTAGGACAACAAATTCATCAAAAGGATGATGGAATCTTCTGTTGGTGTATACTGAAAATATTTATTTAAAGTATTTACATTTATTTCTGGCCGGTTTAATTGAGAATCATTTAAATGTTTACATGTTGTCTAAATATTATATATTGTGAATAATCTAGTATCAAATGGGATACAGAATATTAGATTATTAAATACGGTTTATATAATATAATAAGATTCACAGCACAGGTGGAGTTAGACAATCCACTGGAATGGCTGTAGTATTATTTAGATTAGTTTATATTGACTAATAAATAATACTAGTATACTTTGTGTATATTGAACAGGATCAAATTTAGAATTGTTCCCTTATACTGATTAAGAAGGTGAACTAAGATTCTATGTTATTATTAATGCTTAGGTTCTTAATCCGGAAATAATAATTGACACGTATATATTATTTACATGCTTTGATTTATATATGAAATAATTCTTTTGATTTATTTCATTATATTTTGGGTGATGAAATAATATATATGGTGGGATATTATTTATTGAAGGAATCCATGTCCTGATAATATTCGAGTTAATGATGTCCCCTTGAAAGCTCAAAAAGATTTAATTATGTGAAACCCTGCAGGTGGATTTATTCCGGCATAATTAAATAAAGGTTGAGTGGATAATCAAGGATAAAAGATATTAATTAAATGAATTATCAGTAATGTAAGAACCCAGATTTTTGGGTAGAATTAAAACTTTTTATTATGTATTGATGTAAGAATGAATAGGGGTTACAACTAGAATGTAATACTGGTTTTAATGAATGAATAATGAAAGGATATATATCCCAAGGTTATATGGCCTGAAGGATGCTATTGGGTGATAACTAAGGTTAGAATAATCTATCTCCTAGAAAGTTAAGATAAGATTCCCTAGAGAGAAATAGATACCCTCATGTCATCCAAATCAATATCTATTATAAGCCCAGCGGTTCCGTAAAAAGGTTAAGGAACACTCGAGGGTGAACCAGGTTCATTTTCCCAACTATAGGAATTAAATAAAAATAAGTGATGAATAGTGATTTTGGTGGAATTTGGAATATTATTATAATAATGTTATACCCGGTATTCGGAACGGATTTCTGAGTTCGTATTAGTGATCCAGGAGGAAAATAAGTGTATGTAAAAGCTGTCGGATTCAGAAAAATAGCACTTTTATTTTCTCCGAGATTTCCCTGGACACTGCAAGACTTAAGGATTTATAAAAGAGAATTAAGGAATTTAAATTCGAGAAGTATTAAGAAAGATGAGGAATAGTAGTATAAATATTAAGAAGGTTTTCGGTAAAACCCTAACTAGAAACGAATGAGTTAGTCCCTCGAACGAGCAACGAATTGAGCAATAACCGGACAAAGAACAAACAGAGGATCAAGATGCATGCATGTACAAGGAGATAAGACCAAGTAACTAAGTAGTTACATGAGCAACTAGTATACTTAGCAAACATAACCAAGTACTTAGCTTCTTGTCATCATCTTACCATTACAAACCAACACTTGTCCATTTAATTACATCATGCATGACCTAGAACTTTATTAAAGCTACTTTATGGACAAGATATTATCCAAAGACATTCAATAATTCACTTTAGATAAGATGAGAGCAAGATCAAAGCCAAGCAAACACCACCTCTCCCCCATTTTTCCAGCAGTTGCATTTTCCAGGGCAGGGGTCTTTGCCATTTTTTTTCACCTAGATCTACTCATCTAAAAATCATGAAAAAATTCATGGAGCTTCTACACATCAAGGTGAAGTTGGGGATTTAATTTCATAATTTTTGAAGATCGTTTGGATGGGTAAATAAATTCAAGAAGTTCACTATTTTTCCCCCAAAACCAAGGCACTTCGAATTTTGGAGTTTTAAGATTTCAAAATCCACCTTCCAACCATTGTTTGATCTCCAAATTTTTATGGTGAGTCCTATATTTCATAAAAATGATCTCCTAGAAATCTTAGCTTCAAACTCCATGTTTTCCATTTTCAAATAAATCCTCAAAGATGAGGGTGAATAGTGTTTTCAAGAAACTAACTTTGATTTCTTGGTTTCTTTGGATGATTTAAGCTTTGTTAAAGCCATACAAGGACTATATAAGGGTTATTATAGCTTGTACACTCTCCAAGGAAGGTATAATTCTTAAGAACCCAAGATCTTACCTTGAGTTTTATATATGTTCTTGATGGTTTTAGATTAGTTAAGATTATAAGCATGATTATGTATGGATTTTGGATTAATGATGTAAATAGCTAGATGAACGGAAAGGCATTGCTTGGCCTCAGTTCATGTATATAAGTCATGTATATGTTGTTTGGGTTGGATACTATGTTTATGGGAAGATTCGAAATTAGTAGATATTCGATTTACAGCCGTGATAATGCCCGATTTTGCAATACCATGTTTTGTATGCCATTTTCCATGTCGAACCCCTACTGTCCAGAGACCTTATCTGCCATGATAGGATAGGTAATGTTCTGAGCTTCGTTTTGATATAAAGATCACGTGAAACGGACTTACGGTTTAGGATTTATGACCAAATTACTAAAAGTAGTTCGAATCCGTAAACGAAAGTTCGTAACTGTAATTGAACCCTCGTAAACTATGTAACGTCATGGCGAATCTTGGTAAATAAATACTAGAGGTAAAAAGGAAGGCGTGAAAGAAAACCGTATGTCAAAAAGATCATTTTTCGATTTATTAAAAATGTTCGAGTCGAGGTTAAACGCGAACGAACCCCTAAAAGACGACTCTTTTATAACTTCGGTAAAACACTTAGAAAACGGACGATAAAACTCGGAGTATAGTATTGGTTCGTAACGATCGACTTTAGAACTCATATGACTTAAGTATGTCCCAAGTATAAGTACAATGACATGTCGTATTAACGAACGGATGTCGGGTCGGATCAGTGATAAAAGTAATCCACTAAAAGGAGTATAACGAGATAACTCAAGAACGTGTTTCGAATTAAGTATAACTTAACTTTTAATATGTTAAGTGATTAATCCCGAATGCCTTGGCTATTTATAGATCACCAAGCTGAATCGGGACCCGCTACCACTACCCCTTACCGTACTCGACTACCAGGCAAGTTTCAATTCCCTTCTTTTAGGCTGTTGTTGTGATTGAATAAATATATATATATGATTGCTGATATACATATGCCATTGCATGCATGCCTACTTTCAAGTTGAATTGATATACTTGTTCCCTGAATGTTATTGTTGGCTTATAAGCTAGATAGTTATATGTCAGTTATAAGCCGGTTATTGTAAGACCCTCATAGAAGGGCGTATACATCTTATTAATCAAAAATAGACCGGGAGTCAATATTCCTTGATATATCGAGATTACCTCGGAGGAAAATATTTAAGTAAATATTTTCTATTATTCAGGCGACGAATATTATTTGAATATTCGTTCGAGATTATTTATTTTAATGATCCTTACTTCAAATAATTATTTGAACGTGATCATTCGACGAATAATATCTGTCAATATTCATTCAGAGTCGAATTGATTATCGATTATTATTTCGAATACTCTTCTAAAGATGAGACTACTAAATGAATATTATGTGGACATTCGTTTAGAATATTATTTTATTAAATAAATATTACTTTTGAAAATTCATTTAAGGTATTAAGTACTTGATGAATATTATCTTCAATATTCATCTGAAGCTTGATTTACTTATCGAATATTATATCGAATATTCTCTTAAAGCTTGGATTACTAAATGAATATTACTTGATATTCATTTAGAATATTATTCATGAAATGAATATTACTTTATCAATATTCATTTAAATTCCTAATTAATTATGAATATTATTTTGAATATTCATCCAGGGTTCTATTTAATCATCGAATATTATTTTAAATATTTTAAATATTTCTTTCAGGACTTATTAAGTAATGAATATTATTTTGAATATTCATTTGATTATTTAATTATGCAATAAATATTCTCTCGATATTTCTTCAAGAATTATTTGGGAAATACTCTGATTAAAAATATTCTTTCATATTCCTAAATAATCTGTAAAATATTTTAATTCAATAAATATTCTCTGAATATTTATTCCATACTTAGAATAACCTCAATAAGGTTTATCTTCTTCGATTATTACGGAAAATATCTCGGAGTTATATTATTATTAATCTTATACCAAGAAAGGTTCTCAGACATCATTCTTCTTTGAGTCTATCTCCTTAATAATAAGGGAACCTTACTTGGAAAAATGTTATTTATCTTGTCGACTTCCCGGTCATAAAGTATTCCCTTCACTCGCAACTCGGGTGCTGTTGACTTATTAAGTCGTTGCTTACCTTCTCATCTTTCGAGGGGTAAGATTACTAGAACAAGTTGATATCCGTTACCAAGTAATAGCTTGGGAGTTATTGGTAAATTTTCCTTTCCAACTAGATACGACTACCTTGTGGAGTCTTATCAACAAGTATTATACTTGGGGAAAAGGGGGACGAACGTTACATTCAGAATCATGAATTCTATTTGAACTAGGAGTCGTGTAAGAGGCCGAGTAGCGCCGGTCCATCCCCTTTGGCCCAACCGTTGGCCGGGGAGAGCTAGTAAGGCGGTATACAAGTAAAGCCGTCAGTTCTTCCTTCTACCGGTAGTAAATCTAAATTGAGCTGTACGATCTCGACTGATCATCAAGATTGGAACAGCGGGCGCGGTGAATACTCCATCATTGGTTCATCATCCAAATTTATTTATTTCCTGCAACATGATTACTGTTGGCAGAGTTGGAAAAGGGTCATAACTGGAATTGCAACCTTTTCTTGCAAGTTCCTCTTCTTAATAACAATAAGAATATCTCGCTTACTTTGATGTAGCAGATATTTCTACAAACAAATACTTTAAGTTACCTTGTAACTTCATCGTTCATATTATACTGGCATCATTTCCGTAAATGCATGGCATATGGTTTGAAAGATACTTTTGAACTGTTATACATTATCGTTCAGTCATATATTATTGTTGGTGGGCTATTGCTCACCCTTGCTTTACTATTATATCACAACAACAGCTAGACCAGATGACTCGCACAAGGCGCACTCGACGCGGGCGAGGACGATGAGACTACCAGAGCTGAAGAAGAAGCTATTGGTAGGGTATATTTATTCTTTCAGTACCAAGAATATGGTCTAGTATGACTTATGTAAATGGATGGCAAAGAGTATGTATTTATATTGAAATTCTTTTGGATTGTAAGAACTCATAATGTGATTAATAAAAATTTGAGTGTTACTCTGATTTCATCTCTGGGACTATAACGGGTGTGTTTTATATTATTGTGTTGGGTTATAGAGACGTAATTTATTTTATGTTAAGGAAAGTTCAAGTGTTGTGGACAGAATTGGAAACCGTAACCACCGGATCCCGGACCCCGGATCTGGGGGTGTTACAGAAGTGGTATCAGAGCGTACGTTATAAACCCCAGAGATGAGGTGACGTTAAAACAATAAGTTCAATAAGATAATAAGAACTCTTGCCAAGTTCATAGTCGGACTACTTAATGTAGTGATGACATATAAAACCCTTATGGGAACTCGTAAGTATAATGATAGTAACTTAGCTCGATATCGTATCGACGAGTAAGGCGACTGACCTTGAGGCATACGAGCAACAGCGCGATGATGCTTTATATGCTGAAGATCAGGGGGTAATTCGATGGAGTACCCTACTGGAGACCCGGAAGAGGTTCCAGCAGATAAAGAAAATCCTGTTAGGATAAGGAGCTTACCCATGGGTAATGAGGGTCGCAGCCAAAATGACTGTGATGATTAAGAAATGGTGCTCAGAAAAGTGAGTATAAAGAACCGAGATATTATTAAGAGATCTGAAGATGCATGTTGAATTCATAGCCGGACTACTAGATGTAGTACCAGCAAGAAAGAAGGGTTGGAATAATTACTTGAGATCTTATACGGAAATAGATGAGAATCCTTAGAGATTTTCATCCTAACAAAGAAAGAGCTAGAGGGATGTATGATTATCAAAGACATCGATTTAGGGCGAGGAGCAGAGTCCCTAGGAATAGTTGAGAAGGAGGCAGTAAGTGCCATATCATTTGATAAATGAATTAGTATGAATATGGTCAGTAATAATTCGCCATGAGAAGGCAGGTGTCGTAGGTTGTAAATTATGGAACCAAATTGAGGTTGATAAGGTGGTTTTATTAAGGAAAATGTTCATTTTATGAATGAATCATTTAGAAAGTAAAGACATTGGGAAGTGATAGCATGATTGGGTAAAGTTATATAAGGAAGTAGTAAGCAAGACAATGATCTCAGAACCTACCGGAAGATAAGACCAGTGAGTCAAGATGAACTCGTAATGAGACTACTGCCAGAGACTGAGTATAGAGTTAATTCAACTCAGTTAAATGATGAACCAGAAACGTCAGATGCATGTGATTCAGAGGAATATTAAATTCCTTCTTCTCTTTGAATGGATTATAGTAGTTACCTTAAGTTTACTCCGACACGGAACTATAATAGATCAAGTAATACGATCAGCAGTTAAAGAGAAAAATGTGAGAAAATCTTCCTGGAGCTAAAAGGTGAAATTGGTAATGACCAAGAGCTGGCATTGCTTAATGGAAAAAGGAGACTTTGTGCTTCCAATGACGCTTCGCATAAAGGGTTAGGTAGACCGACATTTGGTAGTATTGAATATCAAGACGTTGTGACAGGTTTCAGTTTGAAACTATTGATTCCCTTCTAAGGGATGTATATAATTGATTCCTCTCCAGTGGGTAAACTTCCAATCCGATGATGATTATTTCGTTAACTATGACTGCTTATGATTCCACCTGCTTGGAGGTTCATAGAACTATTCTTCAGGTTTCGAAACTGGTCTCCTTAATGTTACCAGTAGGTGGGTAGATTGATCAAAATTTCCCTGAGTCTGGAAAGGAATTCGGTGAATTTTGGCAAACCTTGTCTTTCTGATTATCAGAGAATGTCATGGAAGAGAGTAAAAAAATTGGAGCAAACCCTGTGATTTGGGTAAGGATGCTGTAAAATGGGTTAGTAAACGGACCCTGAGCATTACAATCGACGGTAGTGATAAAATGATGAAGTGAGATTGGACGAAAATAGGAAATGTAAGTAAGAAACCAGCCGGATTGAGAAATTCTAGGATTGACTTAAATGAAAAGGCTGTTATGCCAGGAATGGTAAGCTTGTGTGGCACGCAGGATTGAAAAGAATAGTTGAAAAGATAAAAGTGGAGGAAAGGTGACCGGAGACGGTGCCGAGTAGTCGATTAAGACTTATATGGAGTAAAGTTTTGGAAAGGTAGAAAGGTATCAAAGAAGAAGGCACTATGCCGGCAATTGCTAGAAAAGTAATGCTATTAGCCAACCCCTAAAATCATATATTTTTATGTGTGGCCAGTTGAGGCCAAGTCCCAACGGACTATAAAGTGACTAGACCAGCAATGAAAGGACAAAGCAGGGTTGCTTCTAAGAAAGCACCGACTGCAAGGGCTTCTGATATAAAGGAAACATTAATGAGATCGTTTGAATCTTCTGCCGAACAACCCATGTTTTGATTGGGAATTCACTAGACCTTTTTGGGATGGGGTCACCCGTACTAAAGTGACTCATGTGTATATGGTTGTTCAAGATTTCGAGTAAAATGGAAGTATAGTGACTTGAGATGTATGATGTTAGGGTATCATGAATACCATGAATATATTATGACGGAGGAAAGTAAACAATGAAGGTATATGAAGAGGGTATAGAAAAGGTCAGAAATTGAACAGTATGCTGTAGGAATTTTGTCTGAGGCAAGTACCTTTGCGAAGAACGATAAGCACTAAGAGATTCACGTTGAACTCGACCAATATCTTCCAGAACATCCTTGCTACCATTAACAAGTTCGGTAAGAGAAGAGATTGGCATACGTTGCCTTTTTGGAAGGCCAAATAGGCTGACAACTATCTGAAAGAAGAGGGTGGCATTAAACCACCGATCGATTATCAAATGAGAATGATTGAAAAGAGACCTTTATTAAGGATACATGATCTGATTGCCAATTATAAGATGCAAGAATTCCTTGGCAGTTGAATTAAGGATAGGATATCCATAAATTAAGACAAACCCTGGGGAATGCACAAGGGGTGGCATTAACCCTAATAACGACATTATGACTTCAGATGTTATGAGCTGGACTTGCTAAGGCAACAATGACCGGTAAGGATTATTAAAAAGAGTTCTGGAAAGAACATAGATAGAATTATTAGAGTATTGATCAATGACATTTTGATATACCCGGTACCCAGAAAATACCGGAGGAATGATAAGGATGGCCTACGAAACCTTACAAGGAAAAAGGGTAATATTCCGAACTTCAAAAATGGAAGTTTGGTAAGGAATGTATGACATCGTAACAATAATGCCAGATGAGGCATGTATGAAACCCTGAGGAAGTATGGGTTGAACCAATAAGGTTGAGATTATCCTAAAACAAGAAGGGATTTAAGTAAGGAAATATCCTAGGTATGATTTGGAGTACCTGTAGTTAAGATCGCACTAGAAAGGTGGAAGCGATGACTTTTGGAAAAGACTGATAGATGCTTTCTCTCATTCAGCAGAATTTAAGGGAGAATGCTTCCACCCTGAGTTGGAATAGATCTAGAAAACATTGATCTCAAGAAATTATTATAATCAGGAAAGGCCAACGAGGTGGCCGACACTTTAAATATAGGGGAGTAAGCATAAATGCTCAGACCAAAGAAATAGAATGATAATGTAAGGACCTTGATGGTCATAATGTGGTAGAGGAAGTTACATTCCGTTTGATGATTGTGCCAGGATCAACTATAAGAATGGTTTAAGTAAAGATTCGATTCCTGATGTTGCCAGTAGCACATTACCGACATTAGGAGGCTCTACGACAGACCAGACCAAATTCCCCAAGAGACTCGCCTTTTCTTTGGAAAGAGAGAGGGGAGGTTAAGTAACAATGAATTGGTAGTAAATGACCAGAAGTAGAGAAGGTACAAATACTGATAAGCCAAATGGCACGATGATGAATGACAAGCAAGTTTATGTTGGTGTATTTCTGTGCAAACAAGGTAGAGAATTATGAGGTTGGCAAGCGATTAAGCAAACCGCTAAGCTTTTAGTCTTCTACCGGAGATATATGATTAATAATCTCACCAGCCTGTTCCAGCTGCGATGCTGGAAGCTTTCCTGCAATTTTTTTTTTTTTTTTTTCTGCTTCAGGTAATATCTACGTCAAGTTCAGGAAGCGTTCCTTATGGATAGGAAATAGTGATTATTTTGTTTTCCTAGAGGATCTTGAATTGACAATTATGATGCTTAGTTATTAAAGCACTGCGTAAACGATAAGCGATGGTGATCCTTATGAGAAATTAGGTGGTAACGACTGTGGAAATGACGAATTGAATCTAAGTTAGAGAAATCATCCAGGTTTATTTCGGATGGTGTAATTTCTGGAATTACGGGATATTTGAAATAAATGATTAGGCTATGATGGTTCATAGAATGATTATAGTAGAAATGAAGACAAGCAACTGATTGAGATGAATGAAGAGTCGAGGATTAATAAGAAAGTCAGATATGCGGACTCATGAGAAGCTCCAGTAATGAAGCGAGAAGAGTATGGAATTGGCAAGGTAAGGGTATTGGCCAAAACGGAAAGTTGGAATTAGGAGCATGAATGACATACAAATTGGCTCCTTTTTAAGACTGGAAAATCCGAGGAAATATGGAATAGTTTGATTGAGTAATAAAAAAAGACTCATGGAATGAGAAAGTGAAATCTAGATGGTTGAACAAAGGAAAGTTTGACCACAAACGTGCCACGTATATTGAATAAAGGTAACACGCGTTCCCCTAATAAGGTGACGGTGGAGTTCAATAACAGAAGTGAATGAGAACTAGATGATAAGATGGATGTGATTGATAAAGAAAAGAATGGGAAATAATAATTGAAGGTGAAGCAAGAAATGTTATGAATGGATTGATGAATGGGTTCTTCTTAATGAGCTCTCGGAATGACAACCTGATAGTGTTAGAATTATGAGTATGAAAGAGCCAGTGTCGGGGCATGAAATGTGAGTAATAATAATGTCAAGCGGGAAATCCAAGATTTAACCTGAGAGGTTGAAGGATTTTCCAAAAAGTAGTTGATACTAATATCGAACAAGAGTATAGGTCCACCGAATGATGGACAGAGCAACAAGGACATGTGATATGTGAGATTACGAAAAAGTGGAATTTGATACGAATATGATTATTTCTCTTCTCTAATAAACCTCTATAGTTCAGAGGTAAATTCTAAATATGATATTTTGACAATCATGAAAACTTTCATATATGATTCTTTGAAATTCGTTCTTTTCTTCTCCCTTATTTATCTTCTTCTAAATTGAGAAGAACAACCCTTTTAAGGAGGGGAGGTAATACTACGTGACTCTCTGTCTGTGTGATAGGAGTCTAAGTGGAATGCCATTAATTGTTTAATTGCTTGTCAAGTACTAAAGGCTGGCCCCCTTTTGTACTAACTATGCAATATAACAAATGTTCATTGATCACAGTGATCTCTCGATAAAATTTTCCACCTAAATATATATACATCGAGATTGCGAAGATTAAAACGATTAGGAATTGCAAAATTACGAGTGAGGTTATCTCCGGACTTCGTAGCGCGTTAGTGATACCGAAGTCACTGCACGTACCAATAAGGTTAATAGTATAAGAACGGACAAGAGCGTATACCGGATGATGTGTTGTGCGAAAGTATCAAAGAATTGGTAGAACGGATAAGGGTGTATTGTAACACCAGTATGAGATGCTTTAGAAAGATTGGAGTGTGTAAGGATCGACCAGAGAATTGGAAAGTGAAATAACCAACAAATACCCAATTGTCTTCTACCTGATTCCGGGACGGAATCCTTTTAAGGAGGGGAGACTGTAAGAACCCAGATTTTTGGGTAGAATTAAAACTTTTTATTATGTATTGATGTAAGAATGAATAGGGGTTACAACTAGAATGTAATACTGGTTTTAATGAATGAATAATGAAAGGATATATATCCCAAGGTTATATGGCCTGAAGGATGCTATTGGGTGATAATTAAGGTTAGAATAATCTATCTCCTAGAAAGTTAAGATAAGATTCCCTAGAGAGAAATAGATACCCTCATGTCATCCAAATCAATATCTATTATAAGCCCAGCGGTTCCGTAAAAAGGTTAAGGAACACTCGAGGGTGAACCAGGTTCATTTTCCCAACTATAGGAATTAAATAAAAATAAGTGATGAATAGTGATTTTGGTGGAATTTGGAATATTATTATAATAATGTTATACCCGGTATTCGGAACGGATTTCTGAGTTCGTATTAGTGATCCAGGAGGAAAATAAGTGTATGTAAAAGCTGTCGGATTCAGAAAAATAGCACTTTTATTTTCTCCGAGATTTCCCTGGACACTGCAAGACTTAAGGATTTATAAAAGAGAATTAAGGAATTTAAATTCGAGAAGTATTAAGAAAGATGAGGAATAGTAGTATAAATATTAAGAAGGTTTTCGGTAAAACCCTAACTAGAAACGAATGAGTTAGTCCCTCGAACGAGCAACGAATTGAGCAATAACCGGACAAAGAACAAACAGAGGATCAAGATGCATGCATGTACAAGGAGATAAGACCAAGTAACTAAGTAGTTACATGAGCAACTAGTATACTTAGCAAACATAACCAAGTACTTAGCTTCTTGTCATCATCTTACCATTACAAACCAACACTTGTCCATTTAATTACATCATGCATGACCTAGAACTTTATTAAAGCTACTTTATGGACAAGATATTATCCAAAGACATTCAATAATTCACTTTAGATAAGATGAGAGCAAGATCAAAGCCAAGCAAACACCACCTCTCCCCCATTTTTCCAGCAGTTGCATTTTCCAGGGCAGGGGTCTTTGCCATTTTTTTTCACCTAGATCTACTCATCTAAAAATCATGAAAAAATTCATGGAGCTTCTACACATCAAGGTGAAGTTGGAGATTTAATTTCATAATTTTTGAAGATCGTTTGGATGGGTAAATAAATTCGAGAAGTTCACTGTTTTTCCCCCAAAACCAAGGCACTTCGAATTTTGGAGTTTTAAGATTTCAAAATCCACCTTCCAACCATTGTTTGATCTCCAAATTTTTATGGTGAGTCCTATATTTCATAAAAATGATCTCCTAGAAATCTTAGCTTCAAACTCCATGTTTTCCATTTTCAAATAAATCCTCAAAGATGAGGGTGAATAGTGTTTTCAAGAAACTAACTTTGATTTCTTGGTTTCTTTGGATGATTTAAGCTTTGTTAAAGCCATACAAGGACTATATAAGGGTTATTATAGCTTGTGCACTCTCCAAGGAAGGTATAATTCTTAAGAACCCAAGATCTTACCTTGAGTTTTATATATGTTCTTGATGGTTTTAGATTAGTTAAGATTATAAGCATGATTATGTATGGATTTTGGATTAATGATGTAAATAGCTAGATGAACGGAAAGGCATTTCTTGGCCTCAGTTCATGTATATAAGTCATGTATATGTTGTTTGGGTTGGATACTATGTTTATGGGAAGATTCGAAATTAGTAGATATTCGATTTACAGCCGTGATAATGCCCGATTTTGCAATACCATGTTTTGTATGCCATTTTCCATGTCGAACCCCTACTGTCCAGAGACCTTATCTGCCATGATAGGATAGGTAATGTTCTAAGCTTCGTTTTGATATAAAGATCACGTGAAACGGACTTACGGTTTAGGATTTATGACCAAATTACTAAAAGTAGTTCGAATCCGTAAACGAAAGTTCGTAACTGTAATTGAACCCTCGTAAACTATGTAACGTCATGGCGAATCTTGGTAAATAAATACTAGAGGTAAAAAGGAAGGCGTGAAAGAAAACCGTATGTCAAAAAGATCATTTTTTGATTTATTAAAAATGTTCGAGTCGAGGTTAAACGCGAACGAACCCCTAAAAGACGACTCTTTTATAACTTCGGTAAAACACTTAGAAAACGGACGATAAAACTCGGAGTATAGTATTGGTTCGTAACGATCGACTTTAGAACTCATATGACTTAAGTATGTCCCAAGTATAAGTACAATGACATGTCGTATTAACGAACGGATGTCGGGTCGGATCAGTGATAAAAGTAATCCACTAAAAGGAGTATAACGAGATAACTCAAGAACGTGTTTCGAATTAAGTATAACTTAACTTTTAATATGTTAAGTGATTAATCCCGAATGCCTTGGCTATTTATAGATCACCAAGCTGAACCGGGACCCGCTACCACTACCCCTTACCGTACTCGACTACCAGGCAAGTTTCAATTCCCTTCTTTTAGGCTGTTGTTGTGATTGAATAAATATATATATATATGATTGCTGATATACATATGCCATTGCATGCATGCCTACTTTCAAGTTGAATTGATATACTTGTTCCCTGAATGTTATTGTTGGCTTATAAGCTAGATAGTTATATGTCAGTTATAAGCCGGTTATTGTAAGACCCTCATAGAAGGGCGTATACATCTTATTAATCAAAAATAGACCGGGAGTCAATATTCCTTGATATATCGAGATTACCTCGGAGGAAAATATTTAAGTAAATATTTTCTATTATTCAGGCGACGAATATTATTTGAATATTCGTTCGAGATTATTTATTTTAATGATCCTTACTTCAAATAATTATTTGAACGTGATCATTCGACGAATAATATCTGTCAATATTCATTCAGAGTCGAATTGATTATCGATTATTATTTCGAATACTCTTCTAAAGATGAGACTACTAAATGAATATTATGTGGACATTCGTTTAGAATATTATTTTATTAAATAAATATTACTTTTTAAAATTCATTTAAGGTATTAAGTACTTGATGAATATTATCTTCAATATTCATCTGAAGCTTGATTTACTTATCGAATATTATATCGAATATTCTCTTAAAGCTTGGATTACTAAATGAATATTACTTGATATTCATTTAGAATATTATTCATGAAATGAATATTACTTTATCAATATTCATTTAAATTCCTAATTAATTATGAATATTATTTTGAATATTCATCCAGGGTTCTATTTAATCATCGAATATTATTTTAAATATTTTAAATATTTCTTTCAGGACTTATTAAGTAATGAATATTATTTTGAATATTCATTTGATTATTTAATTATGCAATAAATATTCTCTCGATATTTCTTCAAGAATTATTTGGGAAATACTCTGATTAAAAATATTCTTTCATATTCCTAAATAATCTGTAAAATATTTTAATTCAATAAATATTCTCTGAATATTTATTCCATACTTAGAATAACCTCAATAAGGTTTATCTTCTTCGATTATTACGGAAAATATCTCGGAGTTATATTATTATTAATCTTATACCAAGAAAGGTTCTCAGACATCATTCTTCTTTGAGTCTATCTCCTTAATAATAAGGGAACCTTACTTGGAAAAATGTTATTTATCTTGTCGACTTCCCGGTCATAAAGTATTCCCTTCACTCGCAACTCGGGTGCTGTTGACTTATTAAGTCGTTGCTTACCTTCTCATCTTTCGAGGGGTAAGATTACTGGAACAAGTTGATATCCGTTACCAAGTAATAGCTTGGGAGTTATTGGTAAATTTTCCTTTCCAACTAGATACGACTACCTTGTGGAGTCTTATCAACAAGTATTATACTTGGGGAAAAGGGGGACGAACGTTACATTCAGAATCATGAATTCTATTTGAACTAGGAGTCGTGTAAGAGGCCGAGTAGCGCCGGTCCATCCCCTTTGGCCCAACCGTTGGCCGGGGAGAGCTAGTAAGGCGGTATACAAGTAAAGCCGTCAGTTCTTCCTTCTACCGGTAGTAAATCTAAATTGAGCTGTACGATCTCGACTGATCATCAAGATTGGAACAGCGGGCGCGGTGAATACTCCATCATTGGTTCATCATCCAAATTTATTTATTTCCTGCAACATGATTACTGTTGGCAGAGTTGGAAAAGGGTCATAACTGGAATTGCAGCCTTTTCTTGCAAGTTCCTCTTCTTAATAACAATAAGAATATCTCGCTTACTTTGATGTAGCAGATATTTCTACAAACAAATACTTTAAGTTACCTTGTAACTTCATCGTTCATATTATACTGGCATCATTTCCGTAAATGCATGGCATATGGTTTGAAAGATACTTTTGAACTGTTATACATTATCGTTCAGTCATATATTATTGTTGGTGGGCTATTGCTCACCCTTGCTTTACTATTATATCACAACAACAGCTAGACCAGATGACTCGCACAAGGCGCACTCGACGCGGGCGAGGACGATGAGACTACCAGAGCTGAAGAAGAAGCTATTGGTAGGGTATATTTATTCTTTCAGTACCAAGAATATGGTCTAGTATGACTTATGTAAATGGATGGCAAAGAGTATGTATTTATATTGAAATTCTTTTGGATTGTAAGAACTCATAATGTGATTAATAAAAATTTGAGTGTTACTCTGATTTCATCTCTGGGACTATAACGGGTGTGTTTTATATTATTGTGTTGGGTTATAGAGACGTAATTTATTTTATGTTAAGGAAAGTTCAAGTGTTGTGGACAGAATTGGAAACCGTAACCACCGGATCCCGGACCCCGGATCTGGGGGTGTTACAAGTAATTTATTTAATTAATGGACATGCGATATTTTAAACATGGGGAATTTAATAAGCAAATAATATTGGAACCGAATTAATTAATTAAATTACGGTATTAGGAAAGGTAGTGCAAATATTAATTCTTTAGTGGATTGAATTAATATTTAATTACATTGGGCTAGGCTCAAGATGTAATTAGAAGGCCCAACCTAATTATCCATGATCCCTATTGTAGCCTATATATATTCCTATTCTCTTCTTGCTGGGGGCGGGTCGAAAAAATTGGTAGCCACCCAGGAGCAAGAAGAGAGGTAAACTTGAGAAGACGAAGGCCACACTTCGCTCAAGGGAATTTGGGAATACAATAGAAGAGCGTGGAATCAACCGTTAACAAGGTGATTTTTCTATTCGTACTCGTTAATTTAGTGTATCAAAATTCGCAGTGCCAAGATCTGATTGTCCCAACAATTGGCATCATGAGCCTGGTTCATTGGTTCTGCGAATTTTGATACGATGTCCATGTCGTAATTATATATGCATGTGTATAGTGGTGTGCTTGGATAATAATCTTTTGCAGGTTGTTTAGTATCCACTATTATGGCCATGTAATTTTAATTATGTGTTTGGATCCCACGTGGTTTAATCGTGGTTATTTTATTTGGTTTCCACGTGGTTTATCGTGGTTGTAAAACACGAGGGTTGATCGTGTTAGAATAGATTTACAAAATTAGTTTTGTATTAGATCTGTTTTGTATGTAATTGTTTGATGGATTATGTAAAAATCCGGGTATTTTGTAACAATTATTTGCGATCGGAAATCAAATCGGAGTTGTTTTTTGTTCCGCTGCGAAATCATGATGGGGCTGCTGTTGTGTATCTGTTCGTGTTCAAAAAATTCACAAGGTACTGGTGAAGAACAGGCGACAGGAGGCGGCGCGCAGAAAATTTCAGATCTGAAGCCTGTAACGCATGTGCAGACTGCGTTACAGGTCTGTAACAGGCAGTAACGCATGACGCACATGCGTGACAGTCCTGTAACAGGCAGTAACGCATGACGCACATGCGTGACAGCTGTTTCAGGGCTGTAACGCAGGGATAAGTTGCGCAACAGCATATTTTTTGCAGAAAATTGTTTTTTCAGCAGAATAAAGGGCTGGAAATTTTTTTTCAAGGGGCCATAATAGTGGATTTAAATTATATTTTATAATTTTGATTCCGCTATTTAATTTTTTAATTATTGCTTTAAATAATTATTATGTGTGTTGTTAATTATGTGTGTAATTTTTAATTGCATGTTTAACATAATTAGGACGACATGGATATTAATTTTATTTATTGCTTTAATTTTATGATGCATGCTGCTATGTTATGTGTTCTATGTTTTGTTATTTTTATAACATGTGGACCTCGAAAAAATAATATAGGGCGATGCATCTAGATAAAATTCCTCAATTTTAAATAAAAATTCTAAGTGGGTGAGGGAATTAATTAGGAATTAAATCCCATGGTCTCCATTATTGTTTGTATGTAATTTAACACCGATACAAATATAAATTATATACATGCCACCCATCGTGGCGTATGATTTATGGTGTCAGGTAGTGTTATGGATATTACCAGAACAAACTTCCTAAATTAATTACGAATATTGAAAGGTATACATGCCACCCATCGTGGCGTACCAAGTTTCATAGAATTCAATTAATTAGAAGGGTACCACTGATTGAATATAGATTTTGATATTGAGAGAAAGGATGATTCTGTCTAGAAAGGGGTCTTAAGTGATGCCTCTTGACAATGCTCCCCCCGATCTGGGAATTATCCTATTATCGATTATTGATTTGAAATATTTAATGGTGGTATCCAGTCTTTTTATTAATTTAAGATTTAATAATGGTATACACTTAGCTATGAAAAATAATATATAGTCCACCCTAACGTGGCGTATTATTTAGTAATAGGACCGAAGTAATATTTAAACGAATTTAAGTGGTATATATGTCATCCATCGTGGCGTACGAGATACTTATGGTGTTTAAATATTAGTGCATTAATTTTAATTAATTGTTAGAGGAAACCAATAGGATTTAAGATTTATGCAACTATCTGATTATGTGTTACATGTATGATTCTCAGGATTAGATCACTATGGGCTTTAATCCACTATTCACCATACTTAAGGATAACAAACTTACTGGACCGAACTATATTGAATGGAAACGTAATTTGGACATAGTGTTGACTGCTGAGGAGTACAAATTTTGTACTTATGAACCCAAGCCAGACCAGCCTGCTGAAGATGCTCCTGAAAGTGAGAAGGAGTATTATAAGCGGTGGATTAAGGCTGATGAGATGTCGCGATGTTACATTCTGGCAGCAATGTCGGGTGTTTTGCAGCATCAGCATCAGGCTATGCCCACTGCTTCAGATATGCTCTTTAATCTCAAGGAACTTTTTGGAGAACAGAATAGGGCTGCTAGGCAAGTAGCAATGAAGGCTTTAATGAACACTCAGATGGTTGAAGGAACACCTGTAAGGGATCATGTTCTCAGAATGATGTCTCATCTGAATGAGATGGAGATCCTTGGTGCTGATATTGATGGGGAAACCCAGATCGATATCATCCTTATGAGCTTGCCCAAAAGTTTTGAGCAGTTCCGCTTGAATTACACCATGAACAAAAGGATGTATAGTCTTGCGGAACTTCTGACAGAACTTCAGGCAGCTGAAGGACTCTTTAAGCAGAATGTTCAAGTGAATGTGGCCGAGAAAGCTTCTTCATCTAAGCCAAAAGGTAAGAAGAAGAAAAAGACTCAGACACAGAAAGCTGGAAAGATTGCTAATGCAGTGGGAGTTCAAGGTGGTGTGAAAAAGCCAAAGGGCAAGTGCTTCAGGTGCAAGCAGTCAGGTCACTGGAAACAGGATTGTCCTCTTCCTAAGAAGACAAACAATACTGGTATGTCTCTTTCTCTAGTTACAGAAACATATATAGCGGCTATATCTACGAGCACTTGGTGTGTAGATACAGGAGCCACTGACCATGTTTGTAACTCTATGCAGGGGTTCCAGCAATCCAGAATGCTTAGAGATGGCGAGATATATGTGTTCATGGGAGATGCTACGAAAGTAGCAGTAGTTGCAGTTGGAATAATTACATTATCTTTTGGCGATGATAGGATTTTGGTTTTGAACAATTGTCTTTATGTACCTTCGTTTAGAAGGAATTTAATTTCGGTTTCTAAACTTGCCATGGATGGTTATAATGTTTGTTTGGATCGTAATGTTTCTATTATGATGAATAAACGAGTTATATGTTCTGATACATTGCAAGACAATTTATATATTATTAATCCTATCCAACCAATGCTGCAACATAAGGAAACTAATAACATTCTTTCTAGCTCAAATAAAAGAAAGAAACCTTCTGAATTGAACCAAACATATCTTTGGCACTTAAGATTAGGTCATATAAACTTGAGGAGGATTCAAAGACTGGTAGTAGATGGGCCATTAGGCTCGTTGGCAGTGGAGCCATTTCCAGTTTGTGAATCCTGCTTGGAAGGTAAGATGACTAATAGGCCTTTTAAAGCAAAGGGGAATAGAGCTAAAGATGTGTTAGAATTGGTTCATACTGATTTATGTGGACCTATGAGTATCCAAGCAAGAGGAGGTTATGAGTATTTTGTCACTTTCATTGATGATTATTCTAGATATGGGTACATTTATTTGTTGCGCCGTAAGTCTGAGTGCTTTGAAAAATTCAAAGAGTACAAAGCAAGTGCGGAGAAGCGACATCTTGGAAAATGTATCAAGTCACTACGATCAGATCGTGGTGGCGAATACTTGCTTGGAGAATTTAGGGAATATTTATCAGAAAATGGGATTGCATCCCAGTTGTCTGCACCTGGCACACCTCAGCAGAATGGTGTAGCAGAGAGAAGGAATCGGACTCTTTTAGAGAGTGTTAGATCGATGATGAGTTATTCAGATTTACCCAAGTCGTTTTGGGGATATGCTATAGAAACAGCGGCTTACCTTCTGAACTTGGTACCTTCTAAGTCGGTTCCCAAGACTCCAATAGAATTGTGGACTGGTAGCAAACCAAGTCTAAGACATATTCGGATTTGGGGTTGTCCAGCACATGTGCTGAACAAGAACGCGACCAAGTTAGAATCTCGTACAGAAGTAAGGCTGTTTGTAGGCTATCCCATGGGAACGAAAGGTTATTCATTTTATAGTCCTAGGGATCGAGATATCATTATTAGTACCAATGCTAGATTCTTAGAAGAAGACTATATAATGAAACACAAACCCATGAGTAGTATCGTTTTAGAGGAACTAGTGGGAGGGACAGATAATCCCCAAGTGCCAATAGTACAAGTAGATCAACCACAAGAAAATGCACAACCTGTCACTAATACCACACCGGTGCTTCGTCGTAGTGGGAGGGTTGTTCAACAACCTGATAGATTCATGTTTTTGGGAGAGTCCTCGGACTTGGTCTCTGGTGAACATGATGAGGATCCCAGGACATACGAAGAAGCAATTCTAGATAAAGATACAGATCTTTGGCAAAAGGCAATGGAATCTGAGATGGAATCTATGTATTCTAATCAAGTTTGGGAGCTCGTGGAACCACCCAAAGGTGTAAAACCCATTGGATGTATGTGGATCTACAAGAAGAAAAGAGGATCTCACAAAAAGGTGAAAGCCTGGAAAGCACGACTTGTTGCGAAAGGGTATACTCAGAAAGAAGGGATCGATTATGAGGAAACTTTTTCGCCAGTTGTTATGCTTAAGTCGATCCGGATTCTTTTATCTATAGCAGCTCATCTCGATTATGAGATTTGGCAAATGGATGTCAAGACAGCTTTCCTTAATGGAAGTCTTGAGGAAACCATCTATATGCAACAACCAAAAGGATTCATTAAGGAAGGCCAAGAGCATCTTGTTTGTAAGCTTAAGAGGTCTATTTATGGACTAAAACAAGCTTCTAGGGACTGGAATATTCGTTTTGATCAGGCAGTCCAGTCATATGGATTTGATCAAAGTCCAAGCAAATCATGTGTGTATAAGAGAAGTGAGGGTAATGCAGTGGTTTTTCTAGTACTGTATGTAGATGACATTTTACTCATTGGAAACAATGTTAAGATGTTGTCATCAATAAAGGCATGGTTGTTCAAACAATTTGAAATGAAGGACTTAGGTGAAGCGGCATACATCCTTGGGATCAAAGTAATAAGGGATCGCAAGAAAAGGATGTTGGCTTTATCTCAAGAGCCCTACATTGATGAAGTATTAGCTCGTTTTAACATGCAGAACTCTAAGAAAGGTTTTCTACCTTTTAAGCATGGAGTGGCTCTATCCAAGGAGCAGTGTCCTTCGACACCTAAGGATATAGAGAGCATGAAAGCAGTTCCTTATGCTTCGGCATGTGGAAGCTTAATGTATGCTATGTTATGTACGAGGCCTGACATCTGCTTTGCTGTAGGCATGGTTAGTAGATATCAGTCGAACCCAGGTCAGGAACATTGGAGTGCAGTAAAAACTATACTCAAGTACCTGAGAAGGACTAAGGAGTATATGTTAATTTACAAGGCCTCAGATCTATTTCCTTTGGGATATACTGATTCAGATTTCCAATCAGATAGGGATAAGAGGAAATCTACCTCGGGATATGTTTTTACTTTGGGAGGTGGAGCCGTTATATGGAGGAGTGTAAAGCAGAAATGCATTGCAGACTCTACCATGGAAGCCGAGTACGTGGCGGCCTCTGAGGCTGCAAAGGAGGCTGTATGGTTCAGGAACTTCCTTTTGGACTTGGATGTGGTACCTAATTTGCCTAGGAGCTTGACAGTGTATTGTGATAACACTGGTGCTGTGGCAAATTCGAAGGAACCGCGAGATCACAAGGCAGCTAAACATATTGAACGTAAGTATCATCTCATACGAGGAATCGTAAAGCGAGGAGATATAGTTGTGGCTCACATATCATCGGAAGACAACCGGGCAGATCCTTTCACAAAGAGTTTGCCAGCCAAGGTTTTTGACAGGCATGTGGAAGCGATAGGAGTCAGATGGATGGATACATAGTTTTTTGTAATAGTGGATTAAATAAACACTGATATACTCATAGAATATTTTGAGTATAAGTGGGAGATTGTTGGTGTATACTGAAAATATTTATTTGAAGTATTTACATTTATTTCTGGCCGGTTTAATTGAGAATCATTTAAATGTTTACATGTTGTCTAAATATTATATATTGTGAATAATCTAGTATCAAATGGGATACAGAATATTAGATTATTAAATACGGTTTATATAATATAATAAGATTCACAGCACAGGTGGAGTTAGACAATCCACTGGAATGGCTGTAGTATTATTTAGATTAGTTTATATTGACTAATAAATAATACTAGTATACTTTGTGTATATTGAACAAGATCAAATTTAGAATTGTTCCCTTATACTGATTAAGAAGGTGAACTAAGATTCTATGTTATTATTAATGCTTAGGTTCTTAATCCGGAAATAATAATTGACACGTATATATTATTTACATGCTTTGATTTATATATGAAATAATTCTTTTGATTTATTTCATTATATTTTGGGTGATGAAATAATATATATGGTGGGATATTATTTATTGAAGGAATCCATGTCCTGATAATATTCGGGTTAATGATGTCCCCTTGAAAGCTCAAAAAGATTTAATTATGTGAAACCCTGCAGGTGGATTTATTCCGGCATAATTAAATAAAGGTTGAGTGGATAATCAAGGATAAAAGATATTAATTAAATGAATTATCAGTAATTTATTTAATTAATGGACATGCGATATTTTAAACATGGGGAATTTAATAAGCAAATAATATTGGAACCGAATTAATTAATTAAATTACGGTATTAGGAAAGGTAGTGCAAATATTAATTCTTTAGTGGATTGAATTAATATTTAATTACATTGGGCTAGGCTCAAGATGTAATTAGAAGGCCCAACCTAATTATCCATGATCCCTATTGTAGCCTATATATATTCCTATTCTCTTCTTGCTGGGGGCGGGTCGAAAAAATTGGTAGCCACCCAGGAGCAAGAAGAGAGGTAAACTTGAGAAGACGAAGGCCACACTTCGCTCAAGGGAATTTGGGAATACAATAGAAGAGCGTGGAATCAACCGTTAACAAGGTGATTTTTCTATTCGTACTCGTTAATTTAGTGTATCAAAATTCGCAGTGCCAAGATCTGATTGTCCCAACATCTTCATAAGTCAAGCTAAATATGTCAAGGAACTTCTCAAAAAGTTCAATTTGGAAGATGCATCACCTGCCAAGACACCTATCTCTATTACAACCAAACTGGATTTGGATCCTAAAGGAAAGAAAGTGGATTCTAGCACTTACAGAGGCATGGTTGGATATCTGCTATATCTAACTGCTAGCAGACCAGACATCATGTTTGCTACATCTTTCTGTGTAAGGTTTCAGGCTGATCCAAAAGAGTCTCATCTAATTGCCATCAAAAGAATCTTTAGGTATTTGAAGGGCACTCCAAACTTAGGCCTTTGGTATCCTAAGGATACTGGATTTGAATTGATTGGATATTCAGATTCAGACTATGCTGGATGCAAGATTGACAGAAAAAGCACAACAGGTAGCTGTCAATTCCTTGTTGGTAGATTAGTGTCATGGTTTAGCAAGAAGCAGCATTCTGTATCCACATCAACTGCAGAAGCTAAGTATATTGCAGCTGGAAGATGCTGTGCATAAATTCTTTGGATGAAAAATCAGCTATTGGATTATGGTCTAGAGTTATCCAACATCCCTATATACTATTATAACACTAAAGCCATAGCCATCTCAGACAATCCAGTTCAACACTTCAGGATAAAGCACATTGATATCAAACATCATTTCATTAGAGAGCATGTTGAAAAGGGAACTGTGAAGCTGGTTTGTCCCCACGGATAAGCAACTTGCAGACATTTTCATAAAGCCATTGGATGAAGCAACCTTCAACAGGTTGGTAAGTGAATTGGGAATGCTAAATCTGGTATGTTAACTTACTAGTTTTTACATTTTCAACGTGTTAGATGCAGCTCGTGACAGTAGCCTTCAATGTTGCTGTCATGAGAAGTTACTGTCTTATGTGCTACTTGCTTTGACAGCATGTCTGCTATGACTATGCTAAAATTAAAATTATATATTTGCCATAATTTATGTAATTAGTAGTCACATGACATTAACTTAAATCACACGGGTGCTATGATAATTAGTCTTGTCATTTGAAATGGCCGGGTTAATTGTCAGTCTTTTTCTTGTAAAGTTAAATACTTTATTAAAAAGCGTATGGGAAACTGGAACGTCACTCAGCGTGCTATAAAATGACCTCGAGACTAAACACCATTTTTCCCATAACACACTCATGCTTTAAGAAAGAGAATAAGAGACAATAATGGAGAACAAGAATGGAGATGAACAGAAGCCCATTATCTGGTGTGAGCCCGGACATGAGGAGGAGATAAAGGAACTCTTCGCTGTCATGGATGGTTTACTTAAGGAAGAGAAGGCCAAAGAAGAGAAAGCTGCTAGAAAGAAGGTGGAGAAGGACCTTGAAGCCTGGAATGAGTTGCTCGACCTCGTCGAAGCACGCCTAAAGGCAGATGGGATAACATATGAAACAGTTCATGTGGAACTGTATGAACGTGTTTCTGATGATGAATAAAGTTGTAATTTTTTTTATAAAAGAATCGTTTCATCTTCTTTACTGTTCATACTTTCTCTGTTAGATTCTCATATCTATTTACCTGATGGTTAATGCAATGTGTGTGTGTCTGTACTTTAACGAATATGTGCCTAAATTGATTAAATGCTAATTGGTAATTTTAATTTAAGCAATGAGCAAAATCAATTTAAAACTTATGACAAAAATTATTTCCGCACAAGTTGTTGTCACGACATGTCTTGACAGCAAGTTTCCTTACAGCAAGAAAAAGTTTCTATCATGAGAGTTTAAAAGATACTGTCTCTAAATTGCTTATTGGTGACAGCATGTTCTCGCGCCAATGTTACTGTCAAGCGAAACATGTTGTCACACCTTCAAAATTACTGACGAATTTGTTCTAGCGCACAGGTTACTGTCAAAGTTAGTGGAACGTTATAATTGGGATTTTACCTCCATGATTTACATCCACAAAAAAGTAACTACCCACGACATCTCGTGATCGTTTAATGGGTTAAGACACAAAGCTACTTTCCCCTTTTTCAGTAAAACATTTTCTATTCTCATATAAGCAACTGTCAAACACACAAACACATAACCCTCTACAGAACTCTTCTCTCAAAAGTTTAAATATTTATTTCTCTCTCTAAACCCAAAGCACAACAATGGCACCCAAACCATCTACTTCTGAAACAAACTTTGCTGGCATTCTCACTGCTGGAGATGCTGGTGAAGGCTTCAGAGGACTTGTATCCTTCATGAACAAGTCCTATCTAGGTCATGCTATTACCTCAACCCCAATTTTGGACCTAGAAAAACTTGAACAATTTTGGACAACTGCCATTGTTCAAGGAAATGCAGGTAATGAAGCCATTAACTTCAAGATTAACAACATTACCTACATTCTCACTATCAAGGGCATCAATGAAGCCCTGGGAACTGGAATGCAAGCTAATAAATCATAACAGGAGCTTGCAAATGATGAAACCCTAAAGAAGTTCTTCTTGAAAATTGGGTATTCTAGCCCTATTATTGAAGAAGGAACCTCAAGCTGGTACCAAATTGGCGAAATGGATAGGAAATGCCTGAGGAAAGAATGGATCATGGTTTTTTATGTAATGGTGAAAGTCTTCTCAACAAAGACTTCTGGCTGGAATGGAATCCCTACCTACATCAAGAAACTCACTCATTCTCTTGTCCATGGTTACAAGGTGGATCTAGGAAAGATGCTCATGGCACAAATCAAACCTGCCCTGAACAAGAAGGTACACGTCATAATTAGATTTATTATGTTATGCATAAATTCTTTATGTGGAATTGATGAAAATGCCTCCCTCTCAATGGAGTGCAATGTTTTGAAAAGGAACACACACACAACACTAAATTCACAGAATTTAAATGCAGATATTCCACTTTATTTCACACAACACATGGTTGATCAAGTGCCCAACCTTGATTTTCCATTATCACCAAGTGAGTTTGATACATTCTCACTTCAGAATGAAGCTGAATTAGATCCAAATTCAGTTAACCCACATTCTTCTCCATACATACAAATCAGATAGTCTAGACTACCAAAAGCCATGAAATTAGCCTTACAAGAATCCAAGAAAAGACCCTTGGAAACTGGTGATGGAGGTAGTACTAAGAGTGTTGAGGGATAAACTGCACAAGATGTAGCAAATAAGGATGTTAGTCAAAGTGAACCCACAGTGGTTCCTCTTGAGCCTAAGAAGAAGAGAGCTAAGAGATGCAAAGCCATTGTCAGCCACCCCACAGTTTCACAAAAGGTTGTGGAGGATAAAAGGTAAACAAACACATCCCTAGATGTCCCTTCTCAACAAGAGGCATCTATTGAAATTGGCCTGTCTACCAAGGCACCCTGTAAAGAGTCTACACAAACTCATGAACTCACTCATGAGGAGCCCCCACTTGCAGATACACACATGGAGTTAGGGCACTGTGAGGATCAAACTTCCACTATTGATGTTCCACAAGTTACCTTTATGGAACAGCCAACATTCTCTTCTGTACCTTCACCTTCTTTATTCTCTAATACATCAATTGTTTCTTCTCAACAACCTAGAGAGGGGGACAGTCCCAACCCTTCAGGTTTTGATCATCCATCTCCTATTATGGATGAGCCCCCATCTAGTGGTCCACAAGAACCCATTTCTCAAAGTGAAATGGACACCACTCCCTCAAATACTGAGCTAGATCAAGGTGGTACTCTGCCAGAAAATGAAACAGCCAACATCTTGGTCGAACTCTAACAAGCAACTGACCCTAGAGAAGTTGTTGTCACAGCCTCAGCTTCTGTCAAAGACACCACCAAAGCTGCTGTCACTCCACCTATTGATAGTAACATTTTGGTTAAAGATGTTGTCACCTCTACACAACATGATCAGGATGCAGTAATTGTTGAAGATGCTTCTGATGATGATCATTTGCCTATCTCTGCTCTAAAGGTAAGATCTAAACATTCTACTTTTTCAACTCAAATGCATGTAAGTACTACTCATACCCATGCATCTAGGATAAGTGAGAGAGAGAAAAAGAAAAGAGAGATAAAAGAAAAGAGAGGTGAGCATAAAAATGAGAGGCAGCCAAATGAGCTGGCAAAAGGTGAAGGACTTGAGCATGTCCAGAGTGAACCTGAGGGAGCCCCACAACATATGGCTCTAGGCCTTAAGAGTTCTTCTGTGAGGAGTGATGAGATCACTTAGAAAAATAATGAGAGTGTGAGAACCCCCACAGCCTCCTTGCCCCAATCTTTTCCTTTGCCTCCAAAAAGGTTAAGATCTGGTGGTCCTTCTAAACAAGCTAATTCAAGGTTGAAATCCCTTGAGGGCAGATGTGCATCCATGGAAGCTAAGATTGACAATCTGTCCACTATGGTAGCTACTAGTTTTACTGAGATTCGACAGGCTCTACTATCATTTTCTGCTACTCTTAGTGTTGTCAACTTAACTAAGGGGGAGAAAGTGGTAGATCAGAATAGAGTGGTAGATCCAAATATCTCAGAAAAAGTGGAAAAGAAGGAGAAACAAGGGGAAGCTACAAGTAAGGGGGAGTCAAGAAGTAAGGGGGAGCAGGTACAAGTTAAAGATGGAGAAGAGAGTGAGGGGGAGCAAGAGAAAAAGGAAGAAAGAAACTTTGGTGAAGAGATGAAAGCCTCTGGAGATGGTGACTTAATTGAACATGAAATGGATGGTGAGCCATTATTGGTAACCAAAGAAGTAATGAAGCAATTACAAGAAACTCAAAAGTCTGAAAGACCAATACTGCCTCCTCTGAAAATTAATGAGCCAACTCCTGAAATCATGGAAACTCCACTGCAAAAACTATGGAGAGAAAAGGAAGAGAAAAACAGACTGGGTAAAGGCAAAGATAAAATTCCTGAGTACATAAATCTGACAACTGGAACCACCTGGTCTAATGGAAGTGAGTATAGCCCAGATCATGCAGGAATAATGATGGTTAGCTACATGGAAAGTACTTTGAACAACAAGGATGAAGAATTCAGCATGTTGGTGGATAACTCAATCATAGAAGCAGGAGGAGTTTACAATAAACTGTCAACAATACTGAAGGATAAAATAATAAGTATTTCTGTGAAAGTTAACTTGGAGAAAAGATGGGCAACTGATGTATATCTAAAAACTGGCACCTCAAAATTCATCACAATGCAGCTACTGCAAAGCTTGCAAGCAAGGGTACTAAATTCCTTAGCAACAAAAGTGAAGGCCAACTCAACAACTTTTAATGAAAGTCTGTTGGAACAGATCAAGAGGATTATTGAAGCAAACTCCCAGAAGTGTTTGATAATCCATATGGTGTTTGCTACAGGATGACCACAAGTGCAGGAGTAAAGAAAATTGGTTTTCTGAACTTGGATAAAGAGTCAAAGTTGAAAACTGACTTAGTGATGATAGTGCTGAGACAGATCCTCAAGTCTAAGATTACCAAGGAAAGAGTCAAGGCTGTTAGGGAAATTCACAAACTTTTGGTGAAAAGAGATGAGAGTCTTAGCGCTCAAATAAAGAATTTAATTTCTTAATCTAATGCCGAAAGAGGTGAAAGAGGTGGAAGTTGTACATTTGATGACACTCTTGATGATGATGAGCTTGATGGAAATGGAGGATCTGGTGCAACTGAAGGTGGGAGTAAAAACAAAATAATTGCTGAGAATGTTGAAAATCAAACTCAGGAGAAAGCAAAAGAAGAAGCTCCCAGTACTGAAAAGAAAGATACTGTTACTGAAGGAGGAGAATCGGATATTCTTGAAGCCATAGAAGCAAATATTTTAAGGTTTGTTGTTGACTGCCTTAATGCCGAAAAGGATGCTGTCAACAAAGAAACTGTCAAGAGCTTAAATGAAGATACTGTCATGGAGGACATAGTTGAAGAAGACACTGTCAAGAGCTTGAATGAAGATGCTGTCAAGGACAAGGATTCCAAGGCATTCAAATCTAAAAGGACAAAAAAGAAAAGCAAGAGCCTGGCGCACAATTCCTACAAAGGGGAAGACAAAGGCTGTAGCTAAGACAAAGAAGCATGGAGTAGTGGTTGATAAGACTATTATTCAGAAAAGGGAAATGAACAGCTTCAAATGTCAGAAATTAATTACTGAAAGAGACATGAAACCTGTCTCTTTAGATTTAGATGATAGTAAGCAACATGCAACCAAATACACCATCTGGCATATAGATGGAAGTAGAATGATGGATGTTGACAAGGATTTCAATATGATCATGGGGTCAAAAGTGATAGACAGGTACAACCTTAAAATGACATCTGAGTAGTGGCACGCAAAGTCGAATTCTTTATGTTGGCAAGAATGGTGGAGCTTATGGTAAGTCATGGCATTGTCCCTAAACCATCCATGGAACATATCCAGAAATATTGTGCTGAAAGATATGCTGAATTCTATGAGAAGCATGGTGATTGGATGGATCTTGATGATGCCAACTTGACCATGAGTTCAGATTAATTAGAGGTTGCGTGTAAGTATGACTCGGCAGAAAGAACGTCATCTTATACACCTGCAGAAGTGTATGAAGCAGCAGAAGCATTTAGGACTACTGAAGAAGAATTCAAAACTGTTGACAAACCACCCAAGTCTGCCAAACAAACTGCTGAAAATCTAGAAGCTCAACTGAAAGAAAGTTGCAAGAAGGTCAATAAAGTGAACAGTGAGAAAGCAGATTATCAGCCCTGTGTATTGGAAGATCCTCTCAGAATTATAGATGGAAAAGAAGAAATATATGCATATAATTTTCACAAACTGAGGACCAGTATCTTGAAGAATCTCCACTGGAAAGTTGTTGGATCATCTCAAAAGCTTGATATGCTATGTGCTTGGGAACTTGAAGTTATCTTTGACCAAAGGAGAGATGAAGATCCAAAACTAGACAGAAAAAAGAGAGTATCTCTTAATGCTTTCCCTGGAAGGAGATTCAAGGTCATCCAAGGCACCTTAAAGTTCAGAACATATACCTATGACTTCGAAACTTGGTTTGACCTAAAAGATGCTAAAGTGTTTCCTTCTCGAGCAATTCAAGGGTACATTGATGAAATTGAAGATGATGCTAAATCTCCTGAAGAAAAGGCTTTAGTAGAAGACCTTAAGAAGGCAAAACAAGAAGCTCTCAAAAGAGAGGGAAGAATCTAGACAGCTGAATACTACTCAAATCAAGATAAGTAAAATTTCTTATTTGCTTAACATAGAGGAGTAATTGATTTGCAGTTAGAACATCAGTATTGTATTCTGGATTCTTTAGCTTTTATCAGACAAGGTATCTTAACTATTCTGATCTATGTTAGTTAAGTTGTCAGCATACTTTAATTGTAAATTTGTTGTTATTGTCCATAAAAACAAATTGGGGGAGATTGTTAGGATTTATGGGTGATAGCTTAGTTTTTCATTTAGTAGAACATACTGTCACAGCCAGAGTGTGTTCTTGTGACCAAAATAGTTGCTATAATTTAATAAGTATGTATCTTGGAAGAAGTTCATTAAATTGTTCAAGCCTCAAGAGTACATCAGTTCGACAGCAAGAATAAATGTTACTGTCATAGCATTAACAGTAAGGTTACAAGAAGACAGCATGTTGCAAGTCACGACAACAGACTCAATCTGACAGCAACATTGGCGGAAGCATGAGACAGCAACATTCTCACAGTTTGACAGCAAGTCTAGAATTCTTTACAGCAACATTGACGGGGATTCATACTGTCAACCAAGGAACATTCTCTTGACAGCAGACTTGGCGGTTAACTTTACTGTCTCACTGAATTATTTGAATTGGTGATTTATCTTAGTCAAACTCGTGATAGTTTAGATGTTCAAGAAATAGATTTGCTTCAACTTGTCAAAGACTGTAGCAGACCTGCAAGACTACGACAGAAGCTTGAGAGATCACAAGACAAAGCTCGTCAATTCAAGAGTATGGCAAATCTACATCTACTAGAATTGTATTAGCTTGAATTAGAAAGAATCTAGGTTGTTTTATATATTATGATAACTTTGTTTGTATAACAATTTAGGAAAGTCACATGGGTTTAAAAATTGTAAGGAGCTGCCACTTGAAAATGACAGCAGCTCCACAACCCATGTGATAGAGACGTTAGAGCAAATTAGTCTACATAATCGTCTCTCAATCTTTCTAAGTATTCGTGAATTCATTTTTATTGTAATCAATCAAGAAACCGAAGCTTGAGAAAACACTTTTTCTCAAGGTTGTAGCAACACTTCACAAAATAAATAAAACATTTATTTTGTGAGAATATCTTGAGCTATCACTTGTGTTTGCATTTCATATACTGATAGATTAGAATCTTTATTATTTTTGTTGAAGTAAAGATTTGAATTTATCAGTATTGCATTCAACCCCCCCTTCTGCAATACTCCGGGACCAATATTATTATTATTAAATCATATCATTTAAAAATTTAACTTACAAAATTCATATCATTAAATATTTATTCAAATTATTGAAAAAATCATATAATATTAAAGAAAATCCGTGCATCGCACGAGTTTTGAGCTAGTTATCCTTAAAGTGTCCTTTTTTATTAATGTGGTTACCTTTTTTATTCAGGTAGATGAGGATTGTGATACGGACCAAAATCTTAGACTCGCTGATACTATCATCATGTGTTTTTACTGTGGGAATCTGTTTGATATAAATCGAAGTTGGATTCAATGTTTGCTGCCTAAGGGCTGTGGCGTTTGGTATCATTTGGAGTGTGTGAGTCTCAATCCACAAAAGGCAAGGGCGATCAAAGATAATTTCAAGTGTGACAATTGTTGAGGTGAAGATATCTGGGAAGCTGCTACTCTTAAATCAATTTTCAAATTGCTTCACTGATAGAAAATTTTCATTTTGGTAAATATATTGGTACTTCACAATTATTGAACTTGTACGGCAAGAGAGCCAATTGCAAAATGTCTGCTTATGTTTGTGCAACTACGGGAAGTTTTTAAATATTTCATGCTGATTCTTGTTCTTGATGGTAGTGGATACACATGATAAGTTTACTTCTTATACATAAGAAACCATGGTTATGTAGCACTTCCTACTAGTTGGTAGGGATCACACTTTTCTAGCTCACTTAGCGAGCGGAATGCCACCTTGCCCTTCACTTGAACATTTGTTAGGTCCTGTAAGATTGTAGAAGGGGGGTTTTAATACAATCTATACTTTTAAATCGAAATTTGTCCGGTAGAAAAAAATTTAAGTAGACAAAGTTTTGTGGAATTAATTGAAACAAAATTCAAGTTAAATATAACGATATATTAAACTTGAGGGTTGTTACAAAATCAGTACAGAGAGTTATCAAGTTAATAAAAACTAATTAGAAAATTCGACATGAACTTTTCTAATTTAGTTAATAAAAATCGAGATTAGAACTAGGAATATAAATTCGCTAGTGTTACAAGAATTACAAATAATCAAACTTGAACGGATAGAATATTACAATTACCAAGCTTTTGATTTTCTACGAATTAAAGGCTCTTGCAGAGAATATTGATGAAGAGAAAGTGTTTGGCTGTGTTTTGTCTTTTTGATCTGATAATTTTCACAAGTACATAACTCAGCCGCCGTGGATGATATTTATCATATTACACTTGAAAAGCTGCTAACCATTTTTGATCAATTTGCAAGGGTATTACTTCATTAAATTCCGGTGAGGGTATCCACTTTCCAATGGTATCAGCCAAGCTTTCCAAGGGTATTGAAGTTTTTCTCTCAGTAAGAGTATTGACAAATGCAAGGGTATCACTTAAACTGGTGAAGGTATTTCTTCACCAAAATCCGGTAAGGGTATCCTTGCTTTCCAAGGGTATCGACTCATTATTCTGGAAAGGGTATTTCGATTGAAAACTCGGTGAGGGTACCAGAATACCCTTATTTGTATAAATCTGAAATACCCTTTTAATTAATTAATAATAAGAATATTAATTAACTTTGATAATTAATTTATTAATTTATTAAATCAATCAATAATGTAGTTAATTAATATAAAAATATCATTAATTCTTGATAGCAAAAACTCCTTTGAACCACTGAAAATAATAAAGATCCACCACTGAATATATGTTGACACTCGATGTACTGTCTGGTTCATGAGTGACCAACTCCAATGATTGTTCTTCATCTTTTTGACTTTAAACTGTGTTTCTTTTTCTTCTCTCTTCTCTCTTCAACTGTTCTATACTGTTTCTATCACTGTCGAAATCTCTGTCACTTTAAATTAATCCACATCTTGTCAAATACTGCACTGAGGCTTGATCAGATGTCTGTACTTCTTTCAATGTAAAAATTCTTCAAGTCTATAGATTGACTTTAATATTTTTCTTCTGACGAATTATACAATCTAAGATTCCTGACAGTTCATACTTATTATTTACTATTACCTACTAATTTAATTTGAGTTGGATCCTCGAAATATAAATAGGCTATGTCATATGCCTTTCAATCTCCCCATATTTGTTTGTTAGAAAATAACATGCAAATTCCTAGAGGATAACTCAACTAACTTGACTTAAACAAGTAAATAATAAAACATTAAATGCAAGTAAATAACGAAAAAGTTCTGGTATTTATAAACAATTTCCATATTCAAACATAAAGATAAATACAAGATAGATGAGCCTCTAGACTGATCATATAATACATTTTCCTATCTTGATCTACCTAAGCTCTAAAAATATTACACGTAGAGCTGATCTTCACTGTGATGTGTCTTCTTCCCTTATTTCTCCAGTTTCCAATTCTTCTTCCATCTTCTTGAACATTTCTGAGTCGTAAACACGATCTCGTTCTGAAGTTAAATCCTCTGGTCTTACTTGTTGATTACCTAGTTTCTTATGCAGCTGATTCTTGAAATATTCATACTTATCAATTCGTTCCCATGCATAACTTTGGATATGACCCGCAGCTTCAATTTTATATTGTGTAAGAAATCCAAAGGGTTCTGAGAATATGCTCAATCCATACCAGATGCTTTGCCGTATATACTCTTAATGATTTCGTATGAAGATGGCATGTCTGAAGTATGTTGTCCGTGGGAAACTTTACTTGGCTAGGTATTGATATAACTTCTAGACTAGCCATTTTGGACCAATTTTATATTGAATGTCCCTTTTTCTTTCCTATAGCTTGATGGCATGTAGACGTTGCCTTTCTACATCTTCTGCTTTCTTGAGCTCTAGTATGTACTATCTTTATATATATATATATATATATATATAGGCTAGCGTTCAAATAAAAACCAACCTTAGAATAGAAACTAGAAACCTACACTAAATAAATTATATTTCATTTATTTTAATGGCCCCGCTAGGGGCACCTTCACAAAAAACGTTTAAAATTCTTGGCTCTATTCAGCAAAAATATAAAAAAAAAAAATTAAAAAAAGTTACTGTTCACGTGCCACGTCATCACGTGAACAGTAACTTTTTTTAAATTTTTTATTTTTTTATATTTTTGTTGAATAGAGACAATAATTTTAAACGTTTTTTGTATTGGAGTACCCCTAATTTGGTCATTAGATTAGCTTGAAATATTTAATTTAGGTTTAGTTTCTAGTTTCTATTCTAAGTTAGTTTCTATTAGAACAAGACCCTATATATATATATATATATGTGTGTGTGTGTGTGTGTGTGTGTGTGTGTGTAATTGTGAACACACATACGTTTATATTTTTTTAATAAAGTTTGTGCTATCTTTTTATATTTTTGTGTTGGTTTATATTTGTTTTGAGTGCAATATATTAAAGTTTATTGTTGATTTTGTTTTCTAAATTTAGATATTTTTTTTGAATTAGCCTTTGTTTTGTAGATTATATTTTATTGAATTGATTTTAGTTTTCTAAATTTAGATATTTTTCTTAAATTAGCGTTTATTTTGTAGATTATATTTAGTTGAATTTTGGTGTCATTTCCAATTATGAATTGTGTTTTTATTAATTTTTTTAATATATTGTTTTACCATATATTTTCTTGAAGACTTTTTTGTTTTGTTTTGTAATTAGATGTAAATTCTTGTTTTTTTAAAAAAAAATTGAATTGAAATTCTGATGGTATGCTTTGTTTACTTGTTTATTATATATATAAAGAATGAATTTGTAACTTATTTTTAATTATGGTTTTTTGCTATTTTATCCTTGTTTGTTAATTGTGTGTAGTTTTTGTGTTATTACAACACTTTTTCCTATAACTTAAATT
Organism: Saposhnikovia divaricata; assembly: GCA_036435485.1. Classification (NCBI taxonomy): domain Eukaryota; kingdom Viridiplantae; phylum Streptophyta; class Magnoliopsida; order Apiales; family Apiaceae; genus Saposhnikovia; species Saposhnikovia divaricata. Next base: position 237,888,152 of record CM071594.1, read on the forward strand.
TACCGACCACGCGATGCCAATTATATATTAGATATAATTTCTATTTTTAATTTTTTTCAATAAATCTATTTATCATATTATTTAGATTAAATAATTTAATGACACTTACTTGGATACTTATATTTTAAAAAAAAAAACTCTTGACTAGGGTTGCACGACATTCCGGTGGACCGGGTCTACCGGTCCACGACCGGACTGGACCGAGATGTGTATAGCCGATCCGGTCTCCGGTCCGTAAAATTAAAAAAATTCGGTCTTCGGTTCAGTCCGGTTCAAACCCTGAAAAAATCTGACCGAATTTTATGTATATAACTATTTTTATATTACTTTACTTGTTAAAATATCTAATATAGAGATTAAATATTTAAATACATTATAATTTGACAAGCTAAATTAGTAGAAAATAAATTGATGAGATAGTAGCGATTAACATTACAATCTAAATGATTAAATTGCATACTATATACGATAAATATTTGACACTCACATGTATAGAAATTACGATTAATTCACAAAAAAAATAAGATATGGACTTCATTTTTAAACTTATATTAACTTGCAAAGTAATTTGTTTATTTTATGTATTTAAACTTTTAAAAAAATAAATATTAAATTATAAAAAAAATCATATAAATATTAACTAACCGATCCATACCGGTCCGCACTGAAAATATACACTAACCATTAGGTTGTAGGGGTCGAACCAGGCTAAAATTGCCGTGTGTTCTTTACTTTGTGCACTTTATTCTTACTGCACTGCATATCCTAGCTAGCTGCTTGTTTGTTAATTTATTGCATCCAGTTAGCTGCCAGATAGTTTTTCGAGCATAATTTTAATTAATCATTATTAGTCATAACACCTATTCACCCCTCCCTTCTAGGTATGTATTTTCACGATCCGGTCCGGGTTATAGAAAAATAATAAATATTTTTGTTTATGTAGATTACTTCTAAAATTTATTTTATCTATAACATAATATGTGGAGGCATTTTTCGAATATTTTGAATTTAGAAAATCTAACCAAAATAACTAGCATTCAGATGATTTTTATTAGTGAAGCGATTCATTACTTGAGATATTTATTAGTGAAGTGATTCATTACTTGAGGGAGATAGGGTGGACATTGTTAGTATTGTAAGTTTATTAAGATGATGATCTTATATTTACCTTATATTTACAATTTAGATTTTTGAGTTACAAATATTTTAACTTCAAATGTTTAACATAATTTCGTAAGAAACATATATTGATTATAAATGATGTTAATACTAATATCAACGATTTTGCATTTAGAAATATTTGAGAAAATAATTTTTGACGATCGCCGTTAATTAATTATTGCTTATTTCGATATAACAATTTACACTAATAATTAAAGTGTTGTACTCTAAAAATATTATTGTGGTTATATTTCTCACTTATATTATATTTATAAAATAAATCGAAGAGAACTTAATAATTCATTCTAAAAATATAAAATGTAACTAAAAATAATCTAAAAAACAAGTAATGATATATGAGAATAAATTTTTTTTTGCCTAACCCAAAAATTAACACCTAATTAATTGAATTAATTTTTATTAGAATGTCGAAAATATAACTAATATAAATGAAAATTAATTATTATGAATAAAATTTGTAGTCATTTAAATTATATTTTCTTAAAATTAACTAATTCAAATTTCAATGAATATATTTGATAAAAGAAAAAAATCAATAAATATAAAAATTAATTATAATAAATACAATAATTACACATTAATTTTTCTGAATAATGTTCGAAAATATATTACTTATAATACAAGTTTATATTTGATCTGCCCTAGTTTAATCACACTTTTATTTTTCTTTCTTTGAATATTTCTCCCGATATTACTTGGTCTATCACTTAAGTTATATTTTTTTTAAAAATTTCCAATTATTTTTAAACTAGTCGATAAAGCCGCGCTTCGCGGCGGCATCATAGTTTTTTTAAAAGTTCAATATATATGTACGTTATATTATATTGTCAATATTAAAATTTTAATAGTTATATAATCTTCAATAATGAATCGATTTCTTTCGATTGAGCCGCTCTCTCGTTAAAACTGAAATCTCAACTTTAACATATATATTATAAAGATTTTATAATAATTTTTATATATAAAATCGAACCCTAAAAATAAAAATAAAAATTATGACATCAGTAATTCTAATAGCTAATACAATCTTTTTCTAGTGAGCCGTCTTCCCATGAAACACATTTCAGCAGCTTTTATTTGGAACCGAATTCTAACTTCATTATATATCATTGATGACACTTATCTTATAAAATAACTTTTTTTCTTAAAAATTAAAAGTTTAGAAGAGAATAAATTTCAATTTTTACATTATTTAAACTTTCTAATATTTATGGAGTTTTAAAAAATGAAAATACATCTTATATTTTCTGTATATTATAGATATTCTTGTATTTATTTACAGCTTCCGCATGAGAATGTCTCTCTGTTATGTTAAGTTATCAATTTTTCTTAAATACGGAGAATTTCCGTTACATGAATAATATTGAATTTTTGGATATATTTTTCTAATGCAAATATAATTAAATTGTATAAAAAAGTTAAAATAAAGAATTTCTAGGAAAAAATATTTATAATTTTAAAAAATCGTATAAGACGTCTCCACCGCCCTCATATTCTACTTCCAATAAAATATTTTATTATATGCATTCTTTATATATTCAAACATCTTTTTACCTCCAATAATTTTTTAATTATATGTATTTTCTATAAATTCAAACTTTTCTTCTCTATAAATTAGAAATCATATTTTACTTAAAATAAAACTCTTAATTATGTGTTTTACAAACACTGTTGAGTATTGAATATACCGAAGAGAATACAGAGGGGGGTGAATGGATTCTTAAACTTTTCTTTTGATAAGTGTTTTAGGTGAAGGTTGTTTGAAGGGTTTGAATCTGGTTGTGTAACAAAGTGTGTGTTTGTGTTTAACAGATTATGTAAGTGCGGAATATAAACACAAGAACACAATGCTCACTTTAATCTAATGTTTTATTAGATCAAAATGTTGCTACAACCTGAGAACACAATTTCGTATTCTCAGCTTCTTTCTCAGAGAGATATTACTTGTAAAACTATTGATCACTCTATTTGATACTTGCTAAAGAAGTAGGGTTGTTCACTTATATCATGTGAACAACTTGCTTACAACAAATAAGGTAGCAAACAATTTGCTTTCTAATGTGTCTATCCTATTTGAGTAAACATCCAAACTGCTACAGATTTGACTTCTTAGAACTCTGTTCAGATCCACTTCTTTAGCTCTTTGTCTCTTGTACTATCTCTCCAAGCTTCTTTGTAGGCTTTCCAACGTGCTTTACAGTATGTGGTCCATAAAGCGTCTTGGCTTGTTGCAGGTTTCTAACTTGTACAATTCCTTCAGTATTTGACTTGTTGACTCCTGGAGAACTCGAATGGTGCTTTGACTTGTTGACTTCCTTAGTTCTCGAATAGAGTAAAAGACATATCGAATCTCTGATATATCGAATGAGATATCGAATAGTGTCTTTTGAGATATCGAATCCCTGACTTCTCGAATGCTGGACTTCTCGAATATAACAAACATACTTCTCGAATTGGTACTTAGGCAAATCTTCATTCTCCAAATTCCAACTGTGTTTATTTTGACAGTCTTGGTCTTCAAGCTTGAGGCATGATCCTTGGAACTTCTTTCAAGCATTATTCTCTGACTTTAATTACAGTTACACAAGTAGAATTTGATGCCTGTTATAAGTACTACAACAAGTAGAAACTCTACAACTAGAGGTTCCCTCAGTTAAAAGGTCATGTAGGTAATGCAAAGCATTACAGACAATTAGGCTTGTTATTAGATGTATACAGTCTGTGACTAACAAACACCTATTCTACTTCCAATAGAACTTTTAATTACATGTTTTCCCTATAAATTTAAACTCGTATTCTCTATAAATTTGAACACCTATTATGCTTCTAACATGTTAAAACATGTTAAAGATAGTTTTTTAATTATAAATATTTAAAATCCTAATATTATAAAAAATTCAAAATACATTTATCTTCTATTATGTCATCAATAATAAATTTTAATATTCAACACGGTCTTCTCTAATGAACCGCTTTCTCATCAAACACGGGTATTCCTATTGAGGCGCCCACTCGTTAAGACCAAAACCCTAACTTTTACATATATTACTTGTATAACAATGTTTATCCATAAAAATCGAATCCTAAAAATAAATTACAATTTATAACACCAACAACAAATTCTAATAGCTAATACAATCTTTTATAGTGAGCCGTCTTTCTGTTAAACACGTTTCGAGTCGTTCTCGTTTGGAATCGAAATTCCAACTTCATTATAGATTATTGATGATATTTATCTTATAAAACTACTTTTTTTCCTTAAAATTAAAACCTAAAAATGTAGTGAATTTCAATTTTTACTTTCTCTAAACTTTCCAAAATTTATGGAGTTTTAAAAAATGAAACTACATCTTATTTTCTCTTTTATATTATAGATTTAGTATTTATTTAGTGTTCCCGCATGAGAATGTTATTTTACTATGTTAACACATAAATTTTTTTCTTTTTAAATACGAAGACTTTTTTATGTGAAAAGTATTGGATTTATCAACCTTAGCTTCCATAGCAACAAACTCCTCCTCTCTTTTCTTTAACAGCTCCTCACTTTTCTTTTTATGTTCTGCCTGGTGATCTCTCTTCATCTTGACAAAGTCAATCAACTCCAGCTTCCATACTCTTTCCACTCTATCTTTGGAATCCAACATAGCAATAATCCTTTCTATATAATCTAACTTGCCCCAATGCTGACATGTCCCTTGCCCGAATTTCTTCTGTCTTCCATCAGTATATTTAACTTCAAGGTAGTCATCAAGAATGGCAATATGATAGATTTTTTGAGCCCATAGGAAATGTAGTTGGTCTTCATCAAAGTCTTCATCTAGTGGTTGGAGTTTTAATCCTGGAATGATAGTTAGGGCCCTTGATTTAGATGGCTTTACTCTTCTTGTAGCTTGTTTGAATTTGATCTTTTTCACTTGGTTTCTTGGAAAAAACTTGTGACCTTTGTTTGTAGACCACTGTAGTATACCATTAGCAGTATGCTTTTGGAAACATACAAATGGTTTCTTGATTTGTATCTTCTTCTCTTCTTAAGGTGGCAAAACAGTTGCAGAGGCCATAGATGAAGATTTTGGTAGGTCACTACTAACTGTATTCACCCTAGACTTAGAGTCTTGTGTTATGGTGAGGTTACAGTTAGCAATGCCTAAGGCTTGCTGTTTTCCACTTTTCCTCTCATAGACTTTGCCTTGGTCAACATTTCCTTTCTTATCCTTACTATCTTTCTTCTTCTTGTCCTCATCACCCTTCTCATTCCTGTGATGTCTTCTTCTTTCATCACTTTTGTCTTCATCTTCATCATCCTTATTTCTCCTTCCTTTGGCTATTTCTAGAATCTCACCTGTGGCAATGAAGGTTCTGAGAATGTGCAATGCCTCTACTTCTTCACCAATTCTTATCCCATTCTTCTTTTGTAATTGATCAATAATGTCAATGATAAGTCTATGATTCTGGGGAGTGAGATCCTTGGGAATGACCAGCTGTTTGATATCCTCAATCATTGTGCCAAACTGATAGATAATTGTTCTTGGATGAGTGCAAATTTCAGGCAACCTAACTTGTTGACCATTACTTAGATCAGCATATAGACTCTTATTGTTCTCTCCCTTCTTCTCTATCAACCCCAGGATAGCATCAATCTCTGTGAATTTTAGAGCCTTCAAGGTGTCATAAGATAGATGCCATATTTTACCACTGGTCACCATCATAATCTTCTTGAGATAGATTTGATTTAGCTTCCTTGGAATCACTGTCAGAAATTTGATTTGTTCTCTCAGACTCCTTCTGTACTCGAATGTATCCCCTCCAACCTTTGCTTGTGAGACTTGCAGAAACTTCAAGAAGGTAGCATCATGATAAGTTTTTGAATTTGCTACTTCTATCAGCTTGGCCTCAGTAACTACATCCACTTCAACTGGTTGATCTTCTTCATTTCTGGAGGTTTTAGCTTGCTCAGTTGGCATAGATCCCGCAACCACTGTAGAGATGATGGTTTGTTTTTGGCCACTTGGGGTAGTGATGTGTACAGGAGGTAGAGTGACAATTGGTAGAGAAGGTAGAGGTGCATTGACTTTGGCTTTGCCCTTACCTTGAACATGAGAGGTTGTAGGTTTTGAGATTTTTGGTTGACCACCCTCAGTTATGATTATACCTTTCTCCTTAGGCTTCTCTCCCTTAGACTGCTGCTCCCCCTTAGGGTTTGATGTCCTTAAGTTCCTCTTCTCCCCCTTAGGCATGTTGTCAGGCACAGAGGCTTTGGTAGAGACCCTTGGGTTGGAAGAGGTGGGATTAACAGATTCATCAGGTAGAAGGAGCCCCATATGCTTCATCATAGCAGACAGCATCAGTTGTTGATGCAGAAGAACATCAGCTGTTGTGGTGGCTTGAGTGTTCAACTGCTCAGTGAGAGTTGTTACTGTGTTTGTAAGATGAGCATTTGACTGCTTGAGTGAGCTCACTTCCTTTTCAAGAGTATCCACTTTGGTGAATAGCTCAGAGTCTTTAAATCCAGAAAGAGATTGGTCCTTGAGTCTCTGCACTTCAAATTTGGTCATTTCATGAACAGGGACTTCAGTCACCAACTTATCTCCATATTGATTTGCAAAAAGAGTCTTTTGCATGGCATTTGCATCTGTTGTCTGATTTGTTAGTTTCTCCATTTGAGTGGCCATATTCTTGATAGCACTTTGAGCTAAGACCAATCCATTATCCATCTTGGTGCAGGTAGCCTTGCATTCTTGAATGGTCTTGATAACAGAGTTGAGTGAAGGGAACTTGGAGTCAAAATCTCTCTTAATGTCATTTACTTCCTTGACTGTGGCTGCACATACCTCATTAATTTCAGTTCTAAGGCCCTTGCCTAGATAGTGAGTAGCCTTCAGAGTTCCCTTTTAGGTATCATTCACAGCTTCATACACTTCACTAGGGGTTAAAGATTTGGCATTTGACCCTAATGAAGTGATGTACTCTTCTCTGAGAAATTGAAGGCCTTCTGAGAGAGCAATGTCATACTTTCCTTGTAACCAGGCATCTACATTGCCATCTCTTTCAACATCATCTATTATCTTTTCCTTCTGCAGCTCCACATCATCTCTGTGACATAGGAGAATAGCTTCATAGTCTGGGTTGGACATATTAGATGTGACAAGGTTTTGAGCAATCTTTGTGAACTCAGGAATCTGATCCACAATTAAGTTTTGAAGAGCTTCAACCATCAATTGTTGTGGAACAGACCCTGATCGTGAAGCACTGTCATGTTGCATAGGGGGACATGAAGTTAGAGCTAGAGCTAGGCAAGCTAGACTCCTCAGTTACAGATGCAACTTCTGTAACCGAATGGAATGACTCTACTACTGGTGTCTCCACAGAAGTGGGATGAGTTACACCAGTAGTTGACACAGGCACAGAGTCTCTAGTGAAAAGTAGTGAATCTTCTGTGTTTGTGATGGTGTCATTAGGATATGCCCCAGCTAGCATTCCCTCACCATCTAAATGTGGTTCCTGGGTGGTGAGCAAAGTGTCATGCACTAAGTCATTTGAGTCCATTGGCTCACCAAGAGAAGAAAATTCTAGGTGATCAATGCCTTGCTTCTCAATTGCTTGAGTTGCAGGCTCCAAAGAAATTTGAGTGTTAGATCTGGAAGAGTAGTGTCTTTTAGAGTAGATTTGGCAACCCCCCCCCTGAGAAATAGAGGGAGTTTCAAGTGTGATGTGCTCTGCACTCTGTGTTATGCCAGCCTTATCACTCCCTTATGCTGACTCTTTACAAGATAGTGCATTGGGGAGGATGCTTGATTCTATAGATGCACCCTGTTGAGAGGATACATCTAGTGAACTGTGTGCCCCTGATTTTACAACTTCAGCCATTTGTGTGACTGAAGAGGTGGTTTTAGATTTCTTCTCCTTCTTCTTTGGCCTTAGTAAGGATGACTCAGGTTCCTCACTTTCTAAACCTAATTCTACAGCCAATACTGCTTCAGTTAAGATTTTTAATTATTCAGAAACAATCTATTTTCTCTTCTTCTCCTTTTTACTAACACCACCCTGTTGAGAGGATGATGCATGTGGCTCTGTGTTTGGTAGAGTGTTTGTTTGATGGGGTTGGTTAGCAGGCCCTGGGTTAGCATCTTGTTCTACTTGCTTAGGCCTAGCTAACTCAGATTTAGAGGCAAATATTGGCATGTTGTGGGGGTAAGTCCTAAATAAACTCTCCATATGGGGAGTTATTTTAAGTCTTACATCCACATCATTCCTGGTCTCCGAGCTACCAAAAATGAGTTTGGTCATGGATCTAGGATAGCCTATTCTAGATTTATCTATCCCAGGCAGTTCAATCAATTTCTTATTTACAAAATTAAGTGCAGATTGAATAAAACGAGGGAAGAAAATTTCAGTACCTCTCTTGGTTGAGTTCTTACCAAGTCTCCCATACAGCTCCTGCATTATGATTAGTCCAACATCAATCTTTTTCCCATACGCTAGGGCATAGCCTATTTGTTGAACAGGTGTACTGATTTGGTCAAAGCTAGACTTCCTTGCTGTGAAGACTTGGAGAAGAGTGGAAAAGACATAGCTCCATTCTTTTCTAAAGAACTTCCTATTCAAATTTCCAAGTTTGATTTTATCTGAGTAGTTGATAAAATCAAAGAAGTCCTCCAATTTGGCATTAGTGGCTAGTGGGTCATACACTCCTTGTTGTAGCCCCAGTGCTTGATTCATGTCGGCAGTAGTGATGGTGATCTCCTTGTCCTGAATCTTGCAGTAGACTACATATGAGGTTATAGCATTCTCAAGAGCAATGACCTCCACAGTAGCAGTCCTCCAAAATTGTTCTAGCAAGTCTAGATACAGTGTTGGGTTGGCTGAAAGTGCATCCTTGATGTAGGACTCAGACATCCATCGAACAAAGCACTTGAAATTAGCATTGGGTGCTTCCACATCACTAGTAATAGCAATGAAGTTGGTGTGGATAGGAATTGTGAGTTGGGTATTTGCCACTGTTACACAGAGAGGCGAGAGAAGAGAATGAAGATTGAAGAAGAAATTTAGCTTTTGAAGTTAGGGTTTTCAGAGGTTTTGGAACTTTAGATGCTTGAGAAATCGAATGATATGAAACGAATAGATGTAGAATTATATAAGTATGAAGTACTTGAATTGTCGATTAGATATATGTTTTGTATCGACAAGTCAAGCATTCGAGAAGTAGAAATCAACTATTCGATAAGTCAAGAAAGGCTTAATCGATATCTCAAGCAGTTTGTAACTCACAGCTGGCAGTTATCTAACTTAGAAATAATTCTAAATTAAATAAAATATATTTTTATGAGTGAATTAAAGTTTTTAGACAAAAATCCAAAATCGGTTGAAATTCAGCGAGAATTCATCCTTTTCAAATGATTCGAGAACTCAAATACAGTATTCGAGAACTCAGTCATTAGAGAACTCAATTACCATGTTCGAGAAGTCAAGAATACCTCCATTCGCTATCTCTAAAAGACTCTATTCGAGAACTCGAGAGTGTTCCAAAGAGACTTGTTAGAGAAGTCGAGCAGTGAATCATTAGATAAGTCTGACTTATCGAAATATTCTTTTCACTCATAAAAATTCAATTTTCACTATCTTTTAAAATTCACCAGACATATTCTATGAAGAATATTCTAACAAATTAAATAATGATTTTCTCAAAATTTCATAGAAATTTCAAGTTGACATAATATGATTTTTCAACATATGCAACAGATTTGAAATATTTATAAATCATATTTCAGCCAACACTTACTTCAAAAATATTGAGAATTTAGATAAAGTAAGTGTTTACTACTGCAACAATCTAGTTCATATTTTCACTTAGCCAGATTCTGAAGAATTCAGCATTCTAATCTCACTAACCAACCTTGTGAAGGTGGCTTCATCTAATGGCTTAGTGAATATATCAGCTAACTATTTATCTGTAGGGACATAATGCAACTCAATGGTTCCATTAGTTGCATGCTCCCTAATGAAATGATATCTGATGTCAATGTGTTTTGTCCTAGAATGATTGACAGGATTGACAACTATAGAGATTGCACTTGTGTTGTCACACATCACTACTACAAACAGGTCAATAGACATCGGCTAAAAACCGATGTCTGGCCATTTTTCAATCGATGTCTATGTGGGTGTAGAGAAAGGTCCAACCCCTTTCACATCGGTTTTAAACCGATGTCAAAGAGTATCTATCACATCGTTCACTGCCTTTTCACATCGGTTTTTAACCGATGTCAAAGAGTATCAATCACATCGTTCACTGGAAACTTACTGATGTTAGATACTATCTGCAACATCGGTTACAAGGAACTAACCGATGTCAAAGAGTACTTTAGACATCGTTTACTGTAATATAACCGATGTGTATCATACATATTAACATCAGTTAGACACCGATGTGAAAAGCATCAACAATGTGACACCATTGTGCTTAAATTACATCAGTTTGTTTGGTGTTAATGATGTTACTGTATCATACTAAAAAGAATGCTGTCAATCCAAAACTCAAACACTTATAAAAATAACAAAAATTTCATTATCATTAACAAAAAAAATCAGTATATACATCAATGACTATCCGCAAAACTAACAAACTAGCTACATTTCAAGTCAAAATGCCTCTTCCAAACCAAAAACATAATTGACATACTACTCCATGTAAAAACAAACTATACCGCTCTAACTACCATAGTTAAAACAACCTAATTAAAACAACTTATATCTTGGCCTCCACTTCATCGGTCACATGCAAATTCTTCTTGTTGAAAATGAAAATATCTATGAAGTGAAGAATGCACCATTTCATCGGTTACATGCAAATTCTTGCAATCACCAGAAATTGGAAGATGATTCGAATTGTTCTGATCTCCCTTGCTCCAGTTACTGCCATCTCCGATCAAACAACTTAAGTAGTTCTGGAAACACTCCCAGTCATCAGGACTACAAATAGTAAGAAATAAAAAATCAGGTTACTGACTAACAAGCAAAGCCCACATCAGGTAGAATATGATTATATGACAGGCTACAGAAAGAACTACTCCATCTATTTACCTGTTTGCTTAACTAAAAAGGAACTCCATTGTAACTTTATAAGTCATCCTTATACCATTAAAGTATAATAATTTAATAGTACTATTAAAACCATATGCAGTGCAGAACAAATGCCAAGCAGTTAAAGCCACATCCATATAGGGAAATGTAATTACCTTCTCTTCAGTAGCATTAGATTCATCTTCTCTTTAGAAAATGTCATAGGCCTCAGCAACAACAATCTAGAATCAGAAAGGAACAGCTCACGGCCATTGTACAGGACAAAATTTAGACACGTTTAATAGATTAAAGAATAATACAAACCTGACTAAATATTTAGTTATTTATTAGATTACAGAATAATACAAACCTAACTAAATATTTAGTTAACTTAAAATAAAGACTCCATATATATTCAGGCACACTGATCATCTACAAACCTTGCATTATTTATACATGTTATAGTTCCTTGGCATTTAGAGAGGCCAAGCCCTCCCCCATCAAATGCTTATGTAAATAAAGATATACCTATGTAAACATATAGAGGATTCCTATGTAAATGTCTAAAATTAAATTAATTAATTAGTAACGGAAAACAGGATTCTAGGCTAAAACCATTTACTGTAAACATTTAGAGGCTACCCGACCAAATTCTATTATATATATCAAACTAAATTGGGTGTTAAAATATAAAGAACATTATTAGTTATAGTGGATGATTTATAATAACTTAAAATTCATGCAATATGAAAACCCCTGTAAGTGTTTAATATATAAATCAACTTCTAGTGACAAGCCAAAAACATTAAGCATCAAAGAGATATACTTGGCATATTTTACATTGCATATTTTCAAATCTGTGGAATGGCTAATTAGCTAGCTAACAAGATAATTTTATAAGGGAGAAAACACAAAAACATTTCAGCTTGAGTTTAAAGTTGGTTTTCAGAGAATACGTGGCAATGGAGGTGTTCCCTCAGGTAAGGATCACAAGGGCCTGGAACATTAGGGTCTGTAAGTACCTGTACAAATATAGATATAGAGAATGAATCAACAAAGTAGAATATTACTGGTCAGCGAGATATCAATCTAAGCAAGACACTTAATGTGACAGCCCCAGATCCGGGGTCGAGGATCCGGGCCGTCAAGGTCCAATTTCCGATCATTAACAATATTTCTTTGGTCTTTTTTTTTTTTTTTATACTTGACAGCGGAAATATAAATGCACAATAAAACTCACACACAATAGACCCCACACTTAATAATATTACACACCAGTCATATGCTCAAGGAACAACATCCATGACATAATAAGTTTAAAGTTGAGTAGTTATTACAAACCCAGAATCCTACTAAGTACATTGTTGAATAATACTTCTACAGGAAGCATTTCAACAATCAAAAGTTTATCACATAACTTACACACTTAATATACATAAGTCTAGTAAGACCCTTTCGCTTATCGGCTACCTCTGGGATCGTCGCCAGTACTCGATCAAAAGGTCGTCTTCCCTCTACCCTCTTGCGGGGTGTGGTGCGTAGAATCGGCATTGGCCCTAGCTGTTATATATATAAGTAGCAAGAGTGAGCTATAATAGCTCAGCAAGATAATATTGTAAACTAGAAATCAAATTTGAACATATATGACTATATACATAACCGGAAACCAAGTATAAACCTTACGAAAGAATAGAATCTTTATTTAATAATACATCATCCACTTACTATTATAAGAAAAGAAATCTAGGATAATATAGTATCAGTTTCTCTTCTTTAACAATACAATAATCAATACTTCATCTCAGTATAATATCTCAAGATAATATAACATTTGATTAAAAACTTTCAATATAATCCTTCCATTTCCTTTTATACCGCAATAATATAAAAATAATATAAAATCAGTTTCTCTTCATTTGTAACAATAATTCCGTCATTTCATATCATCATTTTCTTGGTTTCAGCGTATAAAAATCTGAAAACCATTATCAATTCTCTTTTCAAAAACTTTGGGGATATCTGCTGTCGCCTGATACGTTAGGGCGATGATCAGTCGCCTAATCGTACCTGCTCTCTTTTTACTACCGGTAGAAGGAATGATAATCATCCCTGGAGGAAGGCTACCTGCTACATCCTCCCTTGGCATCTTCGTGCCGTAATGAAAATAATGAATGCTGGACTGTGTCGCACACAGCCATGACACAGCCACTTACGCAAATCTTGTTGCAATCCCCCTTTTCATCAAATCATTTTCCATTCATAAACATCATTTCACATTCACCTTTCTATTCACATTTCTTCTCATAATTCTTTTCACCTTTATCAATCACTCATATCATTTCCATTCTCGCACATTACTTCTATAAAATATATATAACATAATGCTCCAGACATCTCTTTCATATTCAAGAAATCAAATATACTTTTATATTCATAAAATATTCCTTCCATTTTAAAAGTAGTAAATAAAAATCAAATAATATTTACTAAATCACGAACACTAAAAAGGAATATTTTTAATATAATAATATACCTCATATAACCCTAGATAGCAACTGATACCATTCTCTTCCATATCTCTTTTACTATAGAGCTTGCTCGCTCCATTTATAATCATTTCTATTTTCCATAACTCACATTCACCTCTCTTTAATTCCCTAAAATCAGGGAAAATATATTCTTTGCACTATAGCACAATAGCATCACATATATATATACATATACTCCATGATATCAATTATATTCCAAAGATAAATAAATTTCAAAGTAGGGATAGAAGGAATCTTGCCTCTATTCCTGAATCCGGTAGCTCGAGGTTCTCCCGAAGTTTCTATAACACAAAAGGTTCGTTGTTAGAATATTACATCTCTTTTCTCACTTCACCTTTATATAACAATACCCTTATTGTTTACTATGTGAATAACATACTATTATAACCCACTTGTTCCAAGAACCTAACCACTTTTAAACTCAATCAAAGTTTCAGTGTTTTCCACCATTTCCCCTAACAACCACACTCGACTGTAAAATTTCTTATAAATTTTAGAATTCGAATTTTAATGCAAGGTCAACTGTCAAGGGTCCTCTGACCACCCTACTACACTATCCCAAAATCTTATAATTTTTAAAAATGTCTAAGTATGGTAACTTTAGCCTCAAAGTTGATACAATTACGTTTTCTCGGTTTTCGAACGTCTTTCACTAAAACTGACTTTTCTCCTAAACCGTACGTCAGATTTTAACGCACCTTATATCGAAACGATCTATGAACTAAGCTCTATCATCTCATGGTCACTTAGTGTGCTGGACAGTAACCTACCGTGTGTGCACAGTTGCTAAAAACAGGGCAGTTTTCCGGTTTAACGAAAATCGGGCATTATAACGGCTATAATTTCGTACTTTCCAAATTTTTCCCACCTCCCAATTCATCACCAAGCACATATATCTACCCTACACCATGTGGTCATCATACCAACCATGGATTTCCAAGTCCACAACACAATTTCCATATCAAAACTAACCATTTATAACACAAAATCATCATAAACTAAACATTAACACTACCTAACTATGAATCAACTCAATTTCCACCATAAATACAAAAAGGCAAGAGTGGTTATACCTCTTTGAAGCTCTAACAACACTTAACAAGCCTTGGGTAATCCTTAAACAACCTTGTACTAGCTTGAATCAACTAAAGAAACCATAAAAACAAAGTTAGTTTCTAAGGGTTACTATTCATCATCACTTTTGTAAAAATCATAACAAATCGAAAAATAAGAGTTTGGCTCTCAAATTTTTACCACATCTTGGCATCTGTATAAGCTTTGATTCGAGCTATAGATCACCAAAAACAAAGCTTCCTAGCTATGGTTTTGAGCTCCATCTTTCCGCTGGATAGAAACTGGACAGATTGGGTTGTCCAACTTTGAGCATGGATTTGACTAGGCTATACTACTTTGTTGGCCATGAAATTTGGAACGAATAAGGACCATGGAGTGGAGAGATTGTGGTTAAAATTTGGTGATTTTATCATGGATAGAAATGGAGATATGAATTTTTCTTTCATTGTTGTTCTTGCTTGGCAGTTTTGAAGAGATTGTGTTTATCTTGCTTTATCTTCACTTTTGATCCAATATTGACTTATCCAACTTTGATCTAATGATATTTACAAGATAATATCAGATGTATGGCTGTGTAGGATCCTTGGTTCTTGTGCAAGAAGTATCTAAGAAGCTTGGTTTGATATTTTTACAAGTTAAATGACTAATCTACCCTTAAAAACAAGTTAGTGGAAAATGATGTCATTATTATGTCATAATAATTCCTTCTTCTTGGTTTTCTTTTCTAATTATCATGCTAGCACTCTTGGTAATTATAATATGGTATGTATCCTTGTTACATTATTAATCTTGGGTATGAGGTCTCCATACTCGTCTAATTGTGGTTCGTTTCGAATACACCTCATTATCTCAGTGGTTTCTCCTTTGTAAATTCCTTGGATATATAATATCCTTTCCCACATCATATATTAGTGTGTTAGGGTGATTCTAATCCTCAAGTAGGTATTAGATCCAATATCCTTGGTATATTCTCTTTTTCTCAGAAGTTGCTCTCCCGGTTATCTCTCGGGTTCTCAAGCATTCCCAAACTCGTTTAATAACCTATATTCCCTTGGCATTTCCTTGACTTGATCACTCTTTGGTTTAATCTAATTTCACTAATTCCTCAATATATAATTTCCTTAAATATCTCCATGCTCCTTAATATCCAATAGAAGCTTATTCGAAATCAAAATCCTCAAAATCCATATTCAGGAATTTCTGAAATCTATCGTCATTTCGAGTCACTTATTTTCATTGTATAACACTAATATGGTTTCTGTTTACTCATTTTCTGTTTCTCTTATAGAGTACCTACATACCATTTCCATAAATCCTCAAAATTTACTATTCATTTGATCACTGTAGCATTGCTAAAGTTAGGGGATATTACAGTCTTCCCCCCTTAAAAGGATTCCGTCCCGGAATCACGTTGAAGATATCGACGAATACCTTTCTCACATTACACCTTCTAATTCTCGTATTACTTCCTCCTTCCTTTAGTTTCTCCTTAAACATCTCTATCTTGTTTGTACAGAAATACACCAACATACACTTGCTTGTCATTCATCAACATGCCATTTAGCTTATCAATAGCAGTACTTTCACTATCTTTTCCTTACTAATCTCCTCCTGTTTCCAGTCATTCTATATTATCTCATTCCTCCTTTCTCTTTTAATTAAGGTATCGGCCACCACATTGGCATTTCCTGAATGGTAGTGTATCTCACTAATGGTTTAACTATATTTTGATCTCTATCATGACATAAAATATTGATACTCCAATCTTCCTATATCTCATTTCTGTAAAATTTTCCAGAAAATAAGTTCTACTAATATTCCTTAAAACATTTGTAAGAAAATATTATCTATAATATATATTTCCTGTTCGTGTCCTACAAGGTTGTGTTTTTCCACAGAATACTCTTACTCTCTTTTCCTTAGATCGGTATATCCTACTTCCTGATCAGATAGATTATTCTTATCTATTTTATTAACTTATTTACACCATTAATAGATTAAGTCGATCCCTAACCAAACATTTACACCTAAAAGGTTAAATTAGAGCATACTTGCAATTTCCTCCGGATACCTTATCCCATATGTCTATTGTTCACTATACACTCTTTACATCTTGCTGATCCACCTTAGTTCTTTCATGATATACTATCTACTCCCCCTTTGTAATTTCCCTTTATTATTCTCATCAAAATCTTTACCTCAAGTTTTTACTCATTCACACCTTTTCGATTAATCCTTTGAATAATTAAGATCTTTAATCTCTCTCTGCTACTTAGGATATTAGTCACAATATTGGCCTTTCCGCCACTAATAGTTATCACACCTCGAATCCTTCATTAATTTTCCCCACTTCCTTCGTTTGTCCTTATCCTGACTCTATCCTCAAAATACACCTTACTCTCCATAGTAAATCTCAATTATGCCTTAAAATTCCTCATATTCTTTTCTCTTACTAATCATCAAATATACTCATTTCTTCTCACGAAATTCCTTCCTCTCTTATATTGAAACGCTTCTAGCTCTAATTATCTCTTATTGAAATTTCCCTTGGAATCTCAAGTTTCCTTGTATAATCACGTATACTATAACATTGCTTCCATTCATTAATAAAATCTTCTATATTCGAAACAATTAATACAATTTAAGAGACTTTGAATTGAAACGAACCCAGAAACAAGCAAGGGTCGCACAACAATTTATAAAATTAAAAGTTTTAAATAACTTTTATTCGAAACAAAAGAATATTTGAGAAATCAATATGATGGAAGAACCCCTATATCACACAAGTGAGGGCGTCCCCTCCGACTTTCAATCACACAGACAGATCGTCCTTGTGTATACATATAGGATTGTTCCTCTTAATTGGAGTAAGAAATATAAAGAAAATTTAAATCACGATGATAAATACCATCTTCCGAAAATAATCTTAGAGGAATATTTTGGCTAAGGTAGATAAAATACAATTTTGAAACACATTTCAAGGGTACCAGGAAGTTTTGAAAAGATACCGGCCCTTAATGAATAATTACCCACTAGGGGAGAAAAAAAAAAATTTGAAAATAGATACCGTTAATAGCCTTTGCCCAATTGAAAATCCCAATAAAAGAAGGTTTTCCTCAAATACTATTTATATCTTAGACTGCGTACTCTCCAAAATTTCTCAAATTTGGCACTCACCATGTAGCCTTAATTTATCGTCTGCTGTTCCCAATTATCTTCATTCACATAGTCGTGACTTGGCTCGATACTCTCTGCCTTTACCCATAATAGATCACAACCTTCTAATCGATATACTTACGTAATATTGATCGTCTTAGCCTAACACTGCTCCGGTATCAAGGACCCTTCAAACTATACTTTATATTTGTATATTCTAACATATCTCGTATACTCACGAGATTCTCTAACGTACACTTCCCGATACATTAAATATTCCCTTTCTCATATCGATCCCGTGTGCTACATAAACTTAACACTTTTGGCATAATAGACTTTTATTAGCAATAATTTATAAAATTATAATCACGACTTAGAATAAACGCTTCGTTCGATAAATCACCCTTGAACTCGATGGGAGTTCGCAATTTATATTATAACTGATATATATTTATTATTATCACTTTTGTTCCTGAGCATTATGACTCTTAGCTCTGATACCATCTGTGACAGCCCCAGATCCGGGGTCGAGGATCCGGGCCGTCAAGGTCCAATTTCCGATCATTAACAATATTTCTTTGGTCTTTTTTTTTTTTTTATACTTGACAGCGGAAATATAAATGCACAATAAAACTCACACACAATAGACCCCACACTTAATAATATTACACACCAGTCATATGCTCAAGGAACAACATCCATGACATAATAAGTTTAAAGTTGAGTAGTTATTACAAACCCAGAATCCTACTAAGTACATTGTTGAATAATACTTCTACAGGAAGCATTTCAACAATCAAAAGTTTATCACATAACTTACACACTTAATATACATAAGTCTAGTAAGACCCTTTCGCTTATCGGCTACCTCTGGGATCGTCGCCAGTACTCGATCAAAAGGTCGTCTTCCCTCTACCCTCTTGCGGGGTGTGGTGCGTAGAATCGGCATTGGCCCTAGCTGTTATATATATAAGTAGCAAGAGTGAGCTATAATAGCTCAGCAAGATAATATTGTAAACTAGAAATCAAATTTGAACATATATGACTATATACATAACCGGAAACCAAGTATAAACCTTACGAAAGAATAGAATCTTTATTTAATAATACATCATCCACTTACTATTATAAGAAAAGAAATCTAGGATAATATAGTATCAGTTTCTCTTCTTTAACAATACAATAATCAATACTTCATCTCAGTATAATATCTCAAGATAATATAACATGTGATTAAAAACTTTCAATATAATCCTTCCATTTCCTTTTATACCGCAATAATATAAAAATAATATAAAATCAGTTTCTCTTCATTTGTAACAATAATTCCGTCATTTCATATCATCATTTTCTTGGTTTCAGCGTATAAAAATCTGAAAACCATTATCAATTCTCTTTTCAAAAACTTTGGGGATATCTGCTGTCGCCTGATACGTTAGGGCGATGATCAGTCGCCTAATCGTACCTGCTCTCTTTTTACTACCGGTAGAAGGAATGATAATCATCCCTGGAGGAAGGCTACCTGCTACATCCTCCCTTGGCATCTTCGTGCCGTAATGAAAATAATGAATGCTGGACTGTGTCGCACACAGCCATGACACAGCCACTTACGCAAATCTTGTTGCAATCCCCCTTTTCATCAAATCATTTTCCATTCATAAACATCATTTCACATTCACCTTTCTATTCACATTTCTTCTCATAATTCTTTTCACCTTTATCAATCACTCATATCATTTCCATTCTCGCACATTACTTCTATAAAATATATATAACATAATGCTCCAGACATCTCTTTCATATTCAAGAAATCAAATATACTTTTATATTCATAAAATATTCCTTCCATTTTAAAAGTAGTAAATAAAAATCAAATAATATTTACTAAATCACGAACACTAAAAAGGAATATTTTTAATATAATAATATACCTCATATAACCCTAGATAGCAACTGATACCATTCTCTTCCATATCTCTTTTACTATAGAGCTTGCTCGCTCCATTTATAATCATTTCTATTTTCCATAACTCACATTCACCTCTCTTTAATTCCCTAAAATCAGGGAAAATATATTCTTTGCACTATAGCACAATAGCATCACATATATATATACATATACTCCATGATATCAATTATATTCCAAAGATAAATAAATTTCAAAGTAGGGATAGAAGGAATCTTGCCTCTATTCCTGAATCCGGTAGCTCGAGGTTCTCCCGAAGTTTCTATAACACAAAAGGTTCGTTGTTAGAATATTACATCTCTTTTCTCACTTCACCTTTATATAACAATACCCTTATTGTTTACTATGTGAATAACATACTATTATAACCCACTTGTTCCAAGAACCTAACCACTTTTAAACTCAATCAAAGTTTCAGTGTTTTCCACCATTTCCCCTAACAACCACACTCGACTGTAAAATTTCTTATAAATTTTAGAATTCGAATTTTAATGCAAGGTCAACTGTCAAGGGTCCTCTGACCACCCTACTACACTATCCCAAAATCTTATAATTTTTAAAAATGTCTAAGTATGGTAACTTTAGCCTCAAAGTTGATACAATTACGTTTTCTCGGTTTTCGAACGTCTTTCACTAAAACTGACTTTTCTCCTAAACCGTACGTCAGATTTTAACGCACCTTATATCGAAACGATCTATGAACTAAGCTCTATCATCTCATGGTCACTTAGTGTGCTGGACAGTAACCTACCGTGTGTGCACAGTTGCTAAAAACAGGGCAGTTTTCCGGTTTAACGAAAATCGGGCATTATAACGGCTATAATTTCGTACTTTCCAAATTTTTCCCACCTCCCAATTCATCACCAAGCACATATATCTACCCTACACCATGTGGTCATCATACCAACCATGGATTTCCAAGTCCACAACACAATTTCCATATCAAAACTAACCATTTATAACACAAAATCATCATAAACTAAACATTAACACTACCTAACTATGAATCAACTCAATTTCCACCATAAATACAAAAAGGCAAGAGTGGTTATACCTCTTTGAAGCTCTAACAACACTTAACAAGCCTTGGGTAATCCTTAAACAACCTTGTACTAGCTTGAATCAACTAAAGAAACCATAAAAACAAAGTTAGTTTCTAAGGGTTACTATTCATCATCACTTTTGTAAAAATCATAACAAATCGAAAAATAAGAGTTTGGCTCTCAAATTTTTACCACATCTTGGCATCTGTATAAGCTTTGATTCGAGCTATAGATCACCAAAAACAAAGCTTCCTAGCTATGGTTTTGAGCTCCATCTTTCCGCTGGATAGAAACTGGACAGATTGGGTTGTCCAACTTTGAGCATGGATTTGACTAGGCTATACTACTTTGTTGGCCATGAAATTTGGAACGAATAAGGACCATGGAGTGGAGAGATTGTGGTTAAAATTTGGTGATTTTATCATGGATAGAAATGGAGATATGAATTTTTCTTTCATTGTTGTTCTTGCTTGGCAGTTTTGAAGAGATTGTGTTTATCTTGCTTTATCTTCACTTTTGATCCAATATTGACTTATCCAACTTTGATCTAATGATATTTACAAGATAATATCAGATGTATGGCTGTGTAGGATCCTTGGTTCTTGTGCAAGAAGTATCTAAGAAGCTTGGTTTGATATTTTTACAAGTTAAATGACTAATCTACCCTTAAAAACAAGTTAGTGGAAAATGATGTCATTATTATGTCATAATAATTCCTTCTTCTTGGTTTTCTTTTCTAATTATCATGCTAGCACTCTTGGTAATTATAATATGGTATGTATCCTTGTTACATTATTAATCTTGGGTATGAGGTCTCCATACTCGTCTAATTGTGGTTCGTTTCGAATACACCTCATTATCTCAGTGGTTTCTCCTTTGTAAATTCCTTGGATATATAATATCCTTTCCCACATCATATATTAGTGTGTTAGGGTGATTCTAATCCTCAAGTAGGTATTAGATCCAATATCCTTGGTATATTCTCTTTTTCTCAGAAGTTGCTCTCCCGGTTATCTCTCGGGTTCTCAAGCATTCCCAAACTCGTTTAATAACCTATATTCCCTTGGCATTTCCTTGACTTGATCACTCTTTGGTTTAATCTAATTTCACTAATTCCTCAATATATAATTTCCTTAAATATCTCCATGCTCCTTAATATCCAATAGAAGCTTATTCGAAATCAAAATCCTCAAAATCCATATTCAGGAATTTCTGAAATCTATCGTCATTTCGAGTCACTTATTTTCATTGTATAACACTAATATGGTTTCTGTTTACTCATTTTCTGTTTCTCTTATAGAGTACCTACATACCATTTCCATAAATCCTCAAAATTTACTATTCATTTGATCACTGTAGCATTGCTAAAGTTAGGGGATATTACACTTAATTATACACATATAGAAAAAAAGAAAACTGTCCAAGTATTTTAAAAAATCTCACCCCGTCACATGCAGAAATTATAGAAGGAAGATTTGGTATAGAGTCTGCACTCTCAATTTTTACTATCACATGAATATCGGCATTACAGCCTGCATGAGATTATAGAGTAAAATTAAAAAGGCAGGCTTTGAAGACTATGAAATTTTGTACTGTTTATCTTCATCTAATTATAACAAGTATGATCTACCACTAAGTATGTTGAACAGCATTTATAATGATAGGAAATAAAAATAAAAAATAAAAAAAAACAAGCAAAATGAACACAAAATTGAAAGCATGCCATAGTAAAATAACTAGGTAAGGTATGGGTCCCATAAGCTAAAGTAGTCCACATTGGCTAAACTAATTCAAATGAAATCAACAGTTTACAGTTCACAAGCTCACCGAAGAGAATGTGCTGAGAACTTGTTTATGGCAGAACCTCTTATAACTATTTATTTGAGGTTGAACTCCACACCGGGCTACCCATGTACTTCTACAATGTATAATTGCCATCCAATATTCTGCATTATACAAGCAAATATATGTCAAATTGTTTCATCATTTTCCCATTTAAAAGATAAAACTCTGTCACCATAAGATAACAAACATTAAGGTGTAAGGACACTTGCTATAGAGCTATGCTGTAAAATTGTCCTACTAGTGCTTATCTCCTTAAATTTGGATGCTTAAGCAGACACCTTAAATAGTTTTAAAAACTTATCAGCTAAATAAAGTCTGCAGGTGTGCTACTGCTATCAACATAACTGGGAATTTCCAGAATGGTGAAGCAAAGAGTGGATTAAACAAATAAAAATACAACTGAACATACAATTATCAAGTTTAAACCTCTACTGTGTTTAAATGCTTACAAATAACGGTATGGAAAAATGAGTAATTCTTCAAAAAATGTTCTGTAATTCTTCAAAAAATCTTATGCTAGCATACAGCATAACTCGAACTAACGGTCAGCTATATCCACCAAATCTCACAAAGAATAACGGTACTCTTTTCATTTCCATTTGGTTCATAAGATCCAAAACTGCATAAGATAAACAATACAAGCAAAGATTCAATTATCGTAACCCCAACAGAAAAATAAGAACACAAACAACGAACACCTGAAATATCAAATCCAAATTGTACACAGTAGACATCAATAGAACTCAAAATAATGTGAACAAACACGAAAACTTCACATCCAGACCAAATGATTACGGAAAATGAAATCAAACACCAAAAATTACTAAATCACACTTCTGTACAAAACATGAGCATAATTAGACTAGCATCTGTAGACTCCAAGTAAAATCCACAAATACACACGATTCAACAAATATTACAAGTATAGTACATATAGAAACAGGAAGAGACGAATCGCAACTAACCGGGATCGCAAAGCTGGTAAAACTCAGCAACATCTGCAATTGAAAGCAACAAATACACTCAATCAGCAATTAATTATATAACAAAATAAAAAAAAAACAAGCACAAAATCAAAATAAGCTACAAAATAACTACTAACAAAACCCTAGGCAGTTGAAATTAGAGTAAATAATAACTTGTTGGAGAAATTAACAAATAACAAATGGATTTGTGCAGTGAATTAAACTTTACTCAATTGGTCAAATTTATTTGACCAATATTTAACTTGAGGCAGAAATTAGGGGTACGAGAGTGAGAGAGAGAGAGAGAGAGAGAGAGAGAGAGAGAGAGGATGAGGCCGGAGAGAGAGAGGGGTGGCTGTTAGAGAGAGAGAGAGATAGAGAGAGAGTCGCTAGAAGAGAGAAGGAGAGAAACTGAGGAAGTAGAGTATGTAATTTGATTTTGTATAAAAGAGAAAGAGGGGCTAAAAAAAGGGGAATTAAAAAATTGGTTAAGGGGGAAAATGTTTTGGGTAAGCGGGAGAAATTTGGGTGGGCGCGGTATACAATTTTTTTTATTATGTCTTTAGACATCAGTTGTTTTTTGACTGATGTTATAATATATCAAAGACATCAGTTGTGTTACTAACCGATGTCATTGATATTTCAATTATATGTCAATGACATCGGTTGGTTGGTAATATGATTTCATAATATATTTAAGACATCAGTTTTTTTTCGACCGATGTCATTGACATTTTTTACAACGGGGACATCATGAACCGATGTTAAAGGGGCGATGTCTATTCTACTTTTTGTAGTAGTGCATGATTGGAATTCTTTCCAACACAAGTCCATAATCTCTAAGCTGATTTCTAATCCAAAGCACTTGAGCACAGCAACTTCCAGCAGCTATGTATTCAGCCTCAGCTGTGGAAGTTGACACAGATTGTTGTTTCTTGCTGTACCAAGAGACTAACCTTTGTCCAAGAAACTGGCAGCTACCTGAGGTGTTTTTCCTATCCACTCTGCATCCAGCATAATCAGCATCAGAATAACCATCCAGATTGAACCCTGTGTCCTTAGGATACCATAAACCCAAGTGTGGAGTGCCCTTCAGATATCTAAAGATCCTTTTTATAGCAATCAAATGTGACTCTTTTGGATTTGATTGAAACTGCACACAGACATGTAGCAAACATGATGTCTGGCCTACTTGCAGTGAGATAAATGTGACTCTTTTGGATTTGATTGAAACTGCACACAGACATGTAGCAAACATGATGTCTGGCCTACTTGCAGTGAGATAGAGTAGAGAACCAACCATGCCTCTGTAGACTGAGATATCTACTCACTTGCCTTTGACATCTTCATCCAATTTGGTGGCAGTGGCCATGGGTGTCTTTGCAGGTGAGCAGTCTTCTAAGTCAAACTTCTTTAATAAATCCTTGATTTACTTGGTTTGACTGATGAAGATACCATCCTTCCTCTGACTAACTTGCAATCCAAGAAAGAATGTTAACTCTCCCATCATACTCATCTCATATCTGCTTTGCATGAGCTTAGAGAATTTCTCACACAGCTTCTCATTTGTAGAGCAAAATATGATATCATCCACATAGATCTGAACTAGGATAATATCATTACCATGCATCTTGTAAAATAGTGTCTTGTCCAATGTGCCTCTAGTGAATTGATTTTAAAGAAGAAATTGTGATAAAGTGTCATACCATGCCCTTGGAGCCTGCTTAAGTCCATACAATGCCTTAAGCAATCTGTAGAAAATTTTTGGGAAATTTGGATCCTCAAAGCTGGGTGGTTGTTGCACATAAACTTCTTCTTCCAACTCCCCATTCAGAAATGCAATCTTGACATCCATTTTATAGACTTTAAAGTTTGAATGAGCAGCAAATGCCAAGAAGATTCTGATGGCTTCCAGTCTAGCAACAGGAGCAAATGTCTCATTATAGTCAATGTCTTCCTGTTGAGAGTATCCTTTTGCAACCAACCTTGCTTTGTTTCTTACTATTACACCATCTTCATCCATCTTATTCTTCAGAACCCATTTTGTTCCAACAATGGTTCTGTTCTTTAGTGCAGGCACAAGTTCGCATACTTTATTTCTTTCAAATTGATTCAGCTCCTCTTGCATAGCAATAATCCAATCTGGATCCAACAGTGCATCATCAAGTTTCTTAGGCTCAATCTGAGATAGAAAGCAACCATAGAGGCACTCATTTTGAGTTGCTCTCCTAGTTCTCACTCCTGCATTTGGATCTCCAATAATTTGCTCTGCAGTGTGTGACCTATCCCATTTCCTTGAGTGCTCAGTTTGATTTCTCAACCTTGATGTTGCTTCATCATCCAAGTCATGATCATTTTCATTTCCTCCCCATGTGAAGTGGCTATTATTCACAGGTGTGTCTTGGATGCTAGTCTCTTCACTGTTGATTGGATCATATTCTTCTCTTGTTTCATCATTCACTTGAGTTTGTTGAACTAGAGTTTCAACTTTAGTTTCAATCTCTTCATCAGAATCATCTAGATTTTCAAACTTTAATGGATCTCTATCTTCATAATTGGCTTCTTCTAATCCAGGTAGTTTGCTGTCATCAAATGTCACATCTGTGCTTTTCATAACTTTCTTTTGACTGATGACATAAACTTTGTATGCAATTCTCTCCATAGAATAGCCAAGAAAATTCTTTCAAATGCCTTTGCATCAAACTTCCCAACATATTCTGAATTGTCTTTCAACATAAAGCATTTGCTTCCAAAAGTATGAACATACTTTAGAGTAGGCTTCTTTCCAGTCATCAAATTGTAAGGTGTCTTTCCAGTGTTTTTGTTGATGAGGGTTCTGTTCTGGATATAGCATGCAGTGCTCACAGCCTCAGCCCAAAAACATGTAGGCATATTTGCATCAAGCAACATTGTTCTAGAAGCCTCAATTAGAGTTCTATTCTTTCTCTCAACTACTCCATTTTGTTGTGGAGTCCTTGGAGCTGAGAATTGTTGAGAAATGCCATTCTCTTTGCAAAATACTTCAAGTAAGGCATTTCTGAGCTCTGTTCCATTATCACTTCTCAATGCAATCACACTTGCACTGTTGACTTTTGCTTCCTTATCAACTTTCCTTATGTGCTCAATGATTACTTGTGGAGCCTCATCCTTTGATGCTAGAAATTCCACCCATGTATACCTTGTGTAGTCATCAATCATCACTAGGGCACACTTCTTTCTTGAGAGTGACATAAAATTGACAGGCCCGAACAAATCCATATGAATTAATTGTAGGGGCTTGGTGATTGATGTCACTGTCTTTGACTTGTGGCTTGACCTTTTCATCTTTCCTTTTTGGCAAGCCTCATACACTCCTTCTTGACAGAATTCAAGTGTGGGCATGCATCTCACTAACTCTCTTTTGACTAGAGAATTAATGGCCTTGAAGTTCAGGTGTGATAACTTCTTGTGCCATAGCCAACAATCTTTATTTGATGCTTTTAAGTAGAAGCAACGAACTTTGTCCTTGTTTGCAGAGTCCATATTGGCTACAAACAGGCTTCCTTTTCTTACTCCAGATAGAGCAAAATCACCATTCTTCTTGTGGGTGATCAAATATTCATCTTTGTCAAAATTTACCTTGAATCCTCTATCAGTAAACTGACCAACACTTAACAGATTATGCTTGGGACCCTTGACTAGTGCTACATCTTCAATGATGACATTACCAACTTTTAACTTGCCATATCCCAATGTGTTACCCATGCTGTCATCTCCAAAAGCAACCATTGGGCCATCCTTCTCCTCATATTGTGATAGCAGGGCCATATCACCAGTCATGTGATTTGAGCATCCACTGTCCAAAATCCACATGACCTTCTTTTCACTTTCTTTGCCCTGCAAGCACAAAGGTATTACTTCTTCTTTGGTACCCAAACAAGTTTGGGTCCACTTGGCTTAGAAATAGATTTATCAAAAACAACATGCTTATCAACTTTCTTATGAGTAGTCTTCTTGTCACTGTTAGAAGTCTTAGAATCTGAATTCTTAGACTTAGGTGATAGAGGTACCTTCCTAACTCTAGGTGGACTTGAAGACTATGGCCTTGTGTAGTGTGTGTGAATGTTGTGATTGATGCAACCATACATGAATTGTCTTCTCAAATTAAAACAGCTAGTCATAACATTCATGTTGCATGGCATACAGTCAAGTTTATCACATAAAGGTGAATCTCTATGTCTTAAAGGCACAGAGCAATCATAGAAAGGTTTAGCTACACTACCAGTTGGTTTCTTGCATAAATGAGTTAAGTGATTAGTGCTAAAACAGTTTTGACAAACTTTTCTAGGGGCATTTGGCACATAAGCATAATTATTATTCTTGTTTATCCCTAGCTTGCCATTTCTATTTTGTTTCTTATTAGCCACTTTCTTCTCAGATTCATTTTTCCCAGCTGAAACAAACTTCACAAACTTCTCAGGTCTAAGTCTATCTCCTACTGGCTTCTTGGCTTTTGCCTTGACACTCTCACTCTTAGAGGATGCTGGTTGTTCACTAGACTGTGCCTCATCCTCATCATTCAACATTTTCTTAATGAGTAAGGCATCCTCATCAATTTCAAATGTTGGTTCTTTAAAAATTGGAGACTCAGTCTTTTTCAAAATGTGAGGCACTTCATCCTGAACAACTATGTCATCTTCAATGACGGCATAGCCTTTCCTCTGTTTAAGAGTGCCATAGTCAAGTCCAATGGCAGCCTTGGGTTTAGCTTGGTTTTTCTAATGGTACGACTGTAATAGACTAGAAGAGTTCTTAAAGGTTTTCAGTTGAATTCATTTTCAGCTAGTTTATCCCTAAGAGCCTTCTCTACCTGACTAGCACGTAGAACCTTATTCTGCGATATTCAACTTCTTTCTTAAGGTTATCTACTTGCATAACAGTTAGCTCAAGTTCCTCATTCTTCTTGTTTAACAATTCATTCTTAGCAGATAATTTGGCAATCTCTTCATTAGTAGCAGTCATACTAGTATGAATATTAAACATTTCAATAGATAGTTGTTCAACCATGCATTTATACTCAGAAACAGACATATCTTTGGTAGTGAAAGATGGTACCTGAGAGTCAGATAGAGATTGTTCATCCTTGGAATCAGCCATCAAGGCATAGTTGCAGAATTCTTCCTCCTCTCCATCACTATCAGAGTCATCCCAACACTTCCATTCAGCTACGTAGGCATTGCCTTGTGTTTGTTTTTTTAGAAGGGCCTCATACTTAGCTTCAAGCTCTAGAAACTCCTTATTCTTCTTTTTAGGCTTCTTGCATTCACTGGCAAAATGCCCTAGGTCATTGCATCTATAACACCTTACAGATGACCTATCCACATGGCTGGTTTTGAATTTATTCTTGTTTACTTTCACAGGTGCCTTGCTCTTGTTGAATGAATGGTTTTGGGGTCTAGGTTTGAAGAGTTGGTTCCTATTGAATCTGATGTTTGGAAACTTTCTGGCCATGAAAGCATATGAAGTGTTTTCCATGCCATCTAGCTCTTCAAGAGTATAGAACTCTTCTTCTTCCTTCTCCTCAACAGGTTCAGTCACTTCACCTTCATTTTTTTCATCATCTACTATCTCTTCTATCCTCAGCTGACTTGTAGATGCTTCTAGGTCTTGAACAGATTTGCTGAAAATCAAGGCACATGATGTGTTTACCATTCTGCCTTGGTTGGCTTGGTTAGCCCTCTTCTGAAGCAACTCAAGCTCATGAGTCTTTAAAACCCCGTAGAGCACATCATATGTGACTTTGTTCAAATCTCTTTCTCTTAGAGAAATGACCCTTTGCTCTAGATGGTTTGGTGAAGACAATAGAAACTTCATGTTCAACTCCTTGGTGCTGTAAACCTTCACATTCAACTGTAGCTCAGTCACCAGCTTGTGAAACCTTTCAAACATGTCAGTAATACTTTCCTTGGTCTGAGCCATGAAAGCTTCGTACTGTGTGACCAGTATATGTTTCTTGTTTTCTCTAACCTCCTCTGTTCCTTCACATAACACCTCAATATGATCCCACATCTCCTTTGCTGTTTTGCAAGAGGCTATGTTACCAAACATTGACATTTCCATAGAATCTATGATTAATAACATGAGACGACTATCGAGAGCAACCATCTCCTTTTCTGTCTTTGTCCATTTAGATGGTTCTTTAGCCACATAAGATCTTGGAATGGTTACAGTTCCAACAGTCTTTTCAGGAATCTCCTGTTGTGGAACAAAGGGACCATTCTTGAGTATCTCAGGATATAGAGGGTTGGCAGCTTTGATGAATAACAACATTTTAATCTTCCAGAGGTTGTCATTCTCTTTCTCGAACTTAGGGACCTTCACTGTTCCTGTAGTCTTTGGTGTATTCATGATCTTTTTCTGTTTTTAAATAAACAGGTTGTTTTGATACCACTTGTTGAGTATTGAATATACTGAAGAGAATACAGAGGGGGTGAATGGATTCTCAAACTTTTCTTTTGATAAGTGTTTTAGGTGAAAGTTATTTGAAGGGTTTGAATCTGGTTGTGTAACAAAGTGTGTGTTTATGTTTAACAGATTATGTAAGTGCGGAATATAAACATAAGAACACAATACTCACTTTAATCTAATGTTTTATTAGATCAAAATGTTGTTACAACCTGAGAACACAATTTCGTATTCTCAGCTTCTTTCTCAGAGAGATATTACTTGTAAAACTATTGATCACTCTGTTTGATACTTGCTAAAAAAGTAGGGTTGTTCACTTATATCATGTGAACAACTTGCTTACAACAAATAAGGTAGCAAACAAATTTGCTTTCTAATGTGTCTATCCTATTTGAGTAAACATCCAAACTGCTACAAATTTGACTTCTTAGAACTTTGTTCAGATCCACTTCTTTAGCTCTTTGTCTCTTGTACTATCTCTCCAAGCTTCTTTGTAGGCTTTCCAACGTGCTTTACAGTATGTGGTCCATAAAGCGTCTTGGCTTGTTGCAGGTTTCTAACTTGTACAATTCCTTCAGTATTTTGTCCCCAAGATTGTATTCGAGAAGTGGCTAAGTGTTTGATTCGAGAACTAGAATTGACTTGATAGATAACTCTGAGTTCTCGAATACTGTAAAGTTGACATATTGAATCACTTCTCGAATAGCTCTTTTCTTCAGGAATCCTTGAGTTGTCGAATGGAGCATTTAACTTATCGAATCCCTGAGATGTCGAATAGCTTTCTGAGTCTTTGAGATATCGAATGAGCTTTGACTTGTTGACTCCTGGAGAACTCGAATGGTGCTTTGACTTGTTGACTTCCTGAGTTCTTGAATAGAGTAAAAGACATATCGAATCTCTGCTATATCGAATGAGATATCGAATAGTGTCTTTTGAGATATCGAATCCTTGACTTCTCGAATGCTAGACTTCTCGAATATAACAAACATACTTCTCGAATTGGTACTTAGGCAAATCTTCATTCTCCAAATTCCAACTGTGTTTATTTTAACAGTCTTGGTCTTCAAGCTTGAGGCATGATCCTTGGAACTTCTTTCAAGCATTATTCTCTGACTTTAATTACAGTTACACAAGTAGAATTTGATGCCTGTTATAAATACTACAATAAGTAGAAACTCTACAACTAGAGGTTCCCTCAGTTAAGAGGTCATGTAGGTAATGCAAAGCATTACAGACAATTAGGCTTGTTATTAGATGTATACAGTCTGTGACTAACAAACACCTATTCTACTTCCAATAGAACTTTTAATTACATGTTTTCCCTATAAATTTAAACTCGTATTCTCTATAAATTTGAACACTTATTCTGCTTCTAACATGTTAAAGATAGTTTTTTAATTATTCTCTATAAACACGTTTCGAGTCGTTCTCGTTTGGAATCGAAATTCCAACTTCATTATAGATTATTGATGATATTTATCTTATAAAACTACCTTTTTTTCCTTAAACTTAAAACCTAAAAATATACTGAATTTCAATTTTTACTTTTTCTAAACTTTCCAAAATTTATGGAGTTTTAAAAAATGAAACTACATCTTATTTTCTCTTTTATATTATAGATACTAATCTATTTAGTATTTATTTAGTGTTCCCGCATGAGAATGTTATTTTACTATGTTAACACATCAATTTTTTTCTTTTTAAATACGAAGACTTTTTTATGTGAAAAGTATTGGATTTATGAATAAATTTTCCTGGTAGAAGTATAATTAACATATATAATAAATATGTAATTTTAGAAGATCGTTTTATAGTGAGCCGTGTTCCCGTTTAACATGTTTCGAGCTGTTCTCGTTTGGGATCGAAATTCCAACTTCATTATATATTATGATGATACTTATCTTATAAAACAACTTTTTCCTTTAAAATCAAAACCTAAAAACAGAGTGAATTTCAATTTTTACTTTCACTAAACTTTATAAAATTTATGGAGGTTTAAAAAATGAAAATACGTCTATTTCCTCTTTATATTACAGATACTCCTGTATTTATTTAGGGTTCTCGCATGAGAATGTTATTTTACAATGTTAACACATCAATTATTTTCTTTTTAAATACAAAAACTTTTATATGAGAATAGTATTGGACTTATGAATATATATTGATTTTACTAATAGAAGTAAAATTAACTCATATGAAAAATATATAATTTTAGAAAATCGTAAAAGATGTCCCCACTATCCTTGTGTTCTACTTTCAATAAAATATTTAATTGTATGGCTCCTTTATATATTCAAACATTTATTCTACTTCTCATAGAACTTTTAATTTTATATTTTTTTCTATAAATTCGTACGCCTATTATACTTCCAATAAGAACTTTTAATCATATGCCTTATAAATACATATTTTACTTCAAATAGAATTTTTAATCATATGTCTTATAAATACTCATTCCACTATAGGATTAATACTAAGTAACGCGGAGCATATCAAAATTGAGTACAACATAATGATCTAAAACTTTTACTATTGAAAAAATTATGATAAAAATCAAATTCTTTAAAGCGATAGAAAATATATGCAAATTTATATGAATATACGAGACTCTGACTAATAAAAGTCTGGTAAACTAAAGTTTAAAAAAATAATTTGATTTGATTCATCAAAATTGTTTGAACCAGCATGTTAAAGAAGATAGCCAAAAACATAGAAAAGATGTATCCAACTACTCGTGCATGACTTCTAATTAGCTGATCATGTTTAGTGGCTGAACCCGTGTTTTGTGTAATAGATTTTTTGATCATTCGTATTGAAATTTCCCGACGCAGATAAAATATAATTACAATTTGTTAGAGCCACATGAGCTTGAGTCTTCCAGGAATTATAAAAAAATATTATAATATGCCGACGCAGAACATCATGTACCACGATTTGATACACATGCAAATTGATAACGGATTACAAAGAGAAATTCAATAGAAACAGCTCAACACAGTAAGAAAAAAGTACCTCAAATATTATTCAATCTAAAAAATTAAGCTCAATTCATTGATAATGTAATCCGTAATCCTTCTATTGATGAACTTGATTTACCTGCATGTCGATCAGGAAGCATAAAGTATTACAACTCATAATTTATGAACAGTAATTAAACACTATAATAAAATAGAATTAAGCAAATTAAACAAATTGATGAAATATAATAAAATCAAGATCTGGCCGATTTATCCCTTTCATGTATAAATAGACACGTTCATGTTGACTGTGCGTAAGCTTTATATTGATATAAATTTTGCAAAATTTGCAAGTCTTTTTTACTTCGAATACGTTAAATGTTTTTTAATTATATGTTTATTTATATATTATCACTCTTCTCTTCTTTTAATTCGAATACATTTTCCATTTTTAATATATTAAAAGATATTTAATTATTCTCCTTTGTGAATAAATTCGGATTCTTCTCCTTTATAAATTCGTATACCTATTCTTATGCCCAAATCTGGCATAATGATTATCATGATTAATTAGCTAAATTAACGGTTCATAATTGACTATGGGCCTAGAAGATGACAATTGGGTCACTAAAGTCCACTATTGGAAACAGTCCAGCAAAACTACAGGGCCACCTCGCTCATGATCCGGTCTAAGGGATCGCTTCGCTGGCACTCCCTCTCAGGGATCGCTGTCTATAATCTAAATTGGGATCGCTATCTCACCCTTTACTGGAAGGCTCATGGCCAAACCCAAGGTCGCATGAGCAGCTGGACATTAGGGATCGCTTCGCATGGCCAGGCCCCTCGAGGTCGCATGTTAGGCTCCACTTCACTTCTCTAACCATGCGAGACCATCGGTTTCCTTCTATAAGCCACGGATCATGGATAGAATTAATGATTCATTGCCATGTCAGCCCTACACGAGTGGGCTTGGGCCATGACTTATCTTCTAAAACCCTAGCCCGTCTAGGTAACTTGCTGCCCAAGAACTACGTACGGCTTGATCCCTATAAATAGGGTACGTAGGCACTTTGATACGGAGGAGAAACAGTTAAACCTGAAAACACCTATCAAGCTCAGCCACATCTAAACACACAAACCCTAATCCTTGTTCTTCTTTTGTTAGCAAAATATCCGTATTTTGCTCCGATAATCCAGCAAACCTCCAAAATATTGTTATACAATATTCTCCCTATAACATTTGGCGTTAAAAGGAGGGGAGTCATTGAATTGGGAGAAATGATGACTAAATCACACAAAAAGAAGAACGATGGAGAGACTCCGGGATCGCATAAGGTTAACAAGGATGATCCCCTGACGAGGGACCCCTCAGATGACGAGGTGTCCAAGGACAACTCTAAGACTGGGTACAAGGAGGAGCACACCCCCCAGTACAAAGGGTGGCGTTGACCAGCGAGGTAATGTCTTTTCTAAAAGGCCTCGGCGATCAAGTGACCGCTGTACATGAGAGGGTCGCAAAAGTGGAGAAGCGCTATAGTTCTAGAGGATCGAAGAGGAATGCCAGGACAGGTGGTCGAACATATCAAGGGGAAGGAAGCAAAGTCCCTGCTAAGAAACTTATTGATGATTTCGAAGATGTCCTAACAGATCAAATGAATCCTGATTGGAACGAGGAGGAGCATTCGCTCGAAAAGAAGGCAGGATCGCATGACAAGGTTGCCTCATCTGAGGGGAGATCGGTTAGTGTTTTTGACAGTCTCGGAAAGAAACTAACTGAACACGACCTCCGTCTCAAATTAGAAAAGATTAATGCACCTCGGAATGAAGAATCTAATAATAGAAGCAAGGGCCCTCATCGACCATTGTCCCCTCATCGAGATCGCGAGCGGTCATATCGTCGCGATGACAGACCCCCCTCTCCTCGTAGAGAGCGTGAGCGGTCCCATCGTCGCGATGACAGACCCCCATCTCATCGAGACCAAGAACGATCCCAATATCATGAAGAGGATCGTAAAAAGAAGGATCGCAGGAATGACCAGGAGGAGTCTAGCGTCCCAAAAAAGACTCAGTCACACCATGGGAGTACTGGAGAGAAAAAGGAGGGGGACAAGGAGGCCAAAGTGGGAGACTATAAGCTGTAGGAGTTGAAAAAGGCCTTGGACGCAATGAACAATGAGAAAGGGATCTTTAGCACTATAGGCTCTTCTTCGCCCTTTACCCACGAAATTTGAAACGCACCACTCCCTGCGGTGTTTCGTGGGCATCATTCAGATATGACCTATAATGGAGATACTGATCCAGCTGAGTTCGTAATTCGATACCAGGATGTATACCAGGTCTCGCAGCTAGCGAGGTGTAGGTTGTTTGCCGCCTCGCTAAGGGGAAGTGCCCAGCAATGGTTTTCAAAGCTAGGGGCCCTAGTTACTATCGACTCATGGGAACAATTTGTTGATATCTTTATCAAGCAGTTCCAATCTTCGATGCTGTATGCACCCCCTGTATCCACCTTGGCGAACATAAAACAGAAGGAAGGAGAAAATCTTCATGACTATTTCAAGAGATTCAATGCTGAAGTACCTCGCGTACGGGGGGCGAATGATGAAGCTGTAAAGAATTTCCTTATCGCTGGAGTAAGAGAAGGGACTGAGTTCTGGAAGAAATTACAAGAACAAACCCCTAACACCCTTTCTGAGTTGCACAGGGTCGCTGAGCCTTTCAAGCGCGTGGAGAAGTCACTTGTAGATCTAAAAAAGAATAATGAAAGGAGTAGCAGTTGGAGTAGAAACAGGGGAGTGAAAAGGAAGGACTCCAGAAGCCCGAGGCGAAGACGGGATCGGAGCCCAAGCCCAAAAAGGAGAGAACGCGATCCCCCAAGGCGATCCTCTCCTCGAGCTCGCCCTGCAAGGAGCGAAGATAAATTTGTCCCTCTGGTCGCCCCAATTTATCACATCTACGCAGTCAATGCACACAAGGGGGTATTCAGGAGACCTGCACAAATGGGTCCGAAAGGAATTGCAGACATTGGCAAATATTGCGCCTTTCATGAATAAACAGGGCATGATACAACGAATTGTCGGGAGCTCAAACAACAAGTGGATCAATTAATTCGGGATGGAAAGTTAACTGAGTGGGCGGTTCGAGAAGTGAAGAAACATAATCCCAAGTCTGGCCTTGGTTATAATCAAGCCCCGCCACCTGAACAGAATCCAGTCATTAACGAAAGGGAAACGCAAGGTGGAAGTATTCATGTGATAATTGGAGGACCCCACATCGGGGGAGACAGCAATAGGGCTAGAGAGAGATATGCTCGCGAAGCTAAGGAGCGACCTCTCAGTAATGTTCATCACCTGCAGGAACGACCCCCAAAGCTCTTTAAGGGGGAAGATACCAATATCATGTTCACTGAAGAAGATGAGAAGTGGGTCCACCACCCCCACTCGGATGCCCTCGTTGTCCGAGTTCGCATTGGATCACAAAATGTATACAGGGTCTTTGTGGATAATGGAAGTGCAGTGAACGTTCTGACATACGAGGTCTATCAGAAAATGGGGTTCGTGGACAGAGACCTTATCCCTACCGTAGGACATCTTTACGGTTTTACTGGAGCTTCGGTCAATGTCAAGGGAATTGTAAGTCTCCCCGTTACCTTAGGGGACGAGCCTTGTATAACTACACAGATCGCTGATTTTATGGAAGTTGATCAGCCCTCGGCCTATAATGCTATTTTGGGGAGGCCAATTCTAAAAGAAATGAGGGTAGTCACTTCTATTTACCATCTCTCTATGAAGTTCCCTACCCCAAATGGAGTCGGATGTGTTAAGGGAGCGCAACATGAATCTCGTGAATGCTACAACAAGGCCCTTAAGTCAGCAGAAAAAGGGAGTAACTCTATGATCGATAAGATGGAATGCGAAGAGGAAGACAAGCCTCGCAAGATAGCCCTCATGCCTTCACCAAATTGTAACATGATCTCAATCGAGGAGCTTCCAGATGATTACTTTGATAACTTGGGTATCCAGGTAGAACCAGTACCAGGAGCTCTCATGATGGAGGCCTCGCAACCTGTGATGGTACTCCAAGAAGGAATTGTAGAAGAAGCTAGTGACGAAGGAGAGAGCCCAGAGCAGGCAGCTGTGCGAGCCCGAAAAGGCAAATGGGTTCGCAAGGAAACTTCCACACTAACAGAGCTACCAAGTGGAATCATACATGAAACAATTGTTGTGAATGAATACGGACATGTGGGTGCAGCCCCAATGCCAGAAGATGCGACCCCCCAACATGATAAAACAAATACCTACGAGGCCGAGCCAAGTCGAGCTCGCGAGTATGATCTGGACCTTGATCCTCGCATCCCAGAACACGTAGAGCGAGCTGGAGCAGCGGAGGATACTATTCCTGTTCTTGTTGATGTACAAGACCCTTCCAAGATGTTGAAGATAGGGTCGCAACTCAACCCTAGTTTAAGGGAAAGGCTCGTCGCTTTTTTGAGAGATAACTTCGATGTGTTCGCCTGGTCCCACGAGGATATGGTTGGGATTTATCCTAATGTTATGTGTCACAGGCTCAACCTTGACCCCAGCAAGAAAGGAGTCAGACAAAAAAGGCGACCTATAAGTGGAGAACGAGCCGAGGCTCTCAAAGCAGAAGTGGATAGACTCATCGAGGTCGGGCTCGTTAGGGAATCATTCTACCCTGACTGGCTCGCAAACCCAGTCCTCATGAAGAAACCCAATGGAAAGTGGAGGACATGCGTAGACTTCACTGATCTCAACAAACATTGCCCAAAAGATAGTTTCCCATTACCAAGGATAGATCAATTGGTGGATGCAACAGCGGGGCATGCGCTCCTTAGCTTTATGGATGCTTACTCTGGGTATAATCAGATACCCATGTATGGCCCTGACCAAGAGCACACCTCGTTCATCACAGATAGAGGGCTCTACTGTTACATAGGGATGCCCTTTGGTCTCCTTAATGCTGGGGCGACTTATCAAAGGTTGGTCAATATGATGTTTGAAAGGCAAATTGGAAAGACAATGGAGGTGTACGTGGACGATATGCTGGTAAAATCCAAGGAAGCTGAGGACCACATCGCTCACTTGGCAGAAATGTTCAGTATCCTGAGAAAGTATAGGATGAAGTTCAACCCACAAATATGTGTATTTGGGGTCGAGTCTGGGAAATTCCTTGGGTTTATTGTCAACCACCGAGGTATCGAGGCTAACCCCGCAAAAATAAAGGCTCTAATGGAGATGAGGTCGCCAAGATGTGTGAAGGAGGTTCAAAGCCTAACAGGGAGGATAGTTGCTCTCAACAGGTTTGTCTCGAAATCATCAAACAAGTGCCATGAATTCTTTAAAGCTATCAAAAAGGTGGGAAAGAACTTTGAATGGACCCCCCAATGCGAGGAGGCTTTTCAGAATATCAAGGAACAATTAGGCTCGCCACCTTTGCTCTCTAAGCCCAAAGAGGGAGAAACACTCATTGCTTACCTCGCTATGTCAACGCATGCGATCAGTGCAGTATTGGTTCGCGAAGAGGAAAAGGTTCAATACCCTGTTTACTATGTCAGCAGAAGAATGTTAGACGCTGAGACTCGATACACAAACATGGAAAAGCTAGCCTATGCCCTGGTGTTGGCCTCGCGAAAGTTAAGGCCCTACTTTCAGGCCCACAACATTGAGGTTCGCACTGCCTACCCACTGAGGCAAGTAATGCACAAGCCAGAGTCTTCAGGGAGATTGTTAAAATGGACAGTAGAGCTTAGTCAGTTCGATATCGAGTTCAAGCCTTGTGGTCCCATAAAAGGACAAGCACTTGCAGATTTTATTTTGGAGTTTCCTCCCAAATCTGAGGGAGATGACTGGGCTATCATAGAAGCTCCAGAAATAACAGCTAGCAAGGACAAAAAAGAAAATTCAGCCTCGTGGTGGGAGCTATACGTAGATGGGGCATCTAACAAGGAATGAGCAGGGGCTGGCATCGAGTTGGTAACTCCAAAGGGTCGTAAGATACAAAGTGCAGTACACTTCGCCTTCGAAGCCACCAATAATGCAGCAGAGTACGAAGCCCTCATTACCAAACCAAACATACCCAGTATATCCCGCTCAGAGCAGGGTCTGGGGAGGGTAAGTTGTACGCAGACCATGCCCCCGCTTTTTAAGGCAGGGAGGCTTTTTCCGTAGAGACCCTCGGCTAGGTGCATGACAGATATGGTGGGTACTATATACATAGGAATCCAAAAGGTACGAAAATGTTCAAAGCAATACCTGCGCCCATGGCGTTCTCCACATGGGACCTACCTGCCTGCTAGGAATTATGATTCGCATGTCCTGGTGCGCTCCGCTCTACCAGCTTGTGAGATTAACTCCTGTCGGGCCCCCTGAGCCCAAGCGCACTCCCCAAACAGACCCAGTATACCCCACACAGAGATAAGGCCGGTCCGATCTCCCTGTACCTGCAAAACCGACAAATAGAAGACAATAAAAGCGAAAAATGAAAACGAAAAAGCCGATTTACTAAGATAAAGCTAACCGAGACAACCCAAGTCTGAGGCTCTCCACCACAGAGCTGCTCCCTAAAAGAGAATCCACCACTCTGATATGACGCCTCCAAGAGCACCTGTCGGCAGTCATGGTCTCATTCAGGTTTAAGGCCTTCAGATCCAACCTAAGCTGCTCTTCCCACGACCTCCTGGGTCTGCCCCTCCTCCTCGCCCCAACAACCGAAAGACTCTCGACCCTCCTCACTGGGGCTTCAACTAGCCTCCTTCGGACGTGGCCGAACCATCTCAACCTCCCTTCCCTGACTTTCGTAGAAAGCGGCGCCACTTCAAGCTCGCTCCTAAACACCCCATTCGGGATTCTATCTAACATCGTGCGCCCACACGACCACCGCAACATCCTCATTTCAGCCACTTCCAGCTTGTTTTCGAGGGCCTTCTTCGCCGCCCAACACTCAGAACCGTAAAGCAACGCAGGCCGTATTGCCGCTCTATAGAATTTCCCTTTCAACTTTAAAGGGACCTTCTTGTCGCACATCACCCCTGACGCTGCCCTCCACCTTAGCCACCCAGCCTTAATACGATGTTTGACATCGTCTTCAACCTCACCTTCCTTCTGGATGATCGAGCCTAGATACTTGAACTTGTCCGTACTGGGTACAATCTGATCTTGAATCTTAACCTCCACACCTACCTCGTTATCCTCTCCACTGAAGTTACACCATAGATACTCGGTTTTAGAACGACTCATCCGTAAGCCTTGGGACTCCAAAGTAGATCTCCATAGTTCCAGCTTCTCGTTCACCTCCCCCCTCGACTCCGCCACTAACACGATATCATCAGCGAAGAGCATGCACCAAGGGACGGTATCTTGAATCCCTCGCGACAAGACATCAAGGATAAGGGCGAAAAGAAAAGGGCTAAGGGCCGACCCCTGATGAAGCCCTATCTCAACAGGGAAAAAACGGGAGTCACCCACTGGGGTCCGGACGCTAGAACTAGCTTGAGAGTACAAGTCTTGAATCGCCCTAACGTACGGCGACGCCACTCTCCTCTCTACAAGGCTCTTCCAAATAGCTTCACGGGGGATGCTGTCATAGGCCTTCTCAAGATCAATGAACACCATATGAAGGTCTTTGCGACGCTCCCTGAACTTCTCCATAAGGCGTCTGACGAGATGAATGGCCTCGGTCGTCGATCTCCCCGGCATAAAACCGAATTGATTCTCTGAGATTACCACTTCTCTTCTAATCCGGCATTCAACCACTCTCTCCCACAGTTTCATAGTATGACTAAGTAATTTAATATCCCGGTAGTTACTACAACTCTGGGCATCGCCTTTATTCTTGAAAAAAGGAACCACGATACTACGCCTCCATTCAGTTGGCATCTTAACACCCAAAAGGAGATCATTAAACAGATCTGCTAGCCATTGAACGCCAACCTCACCCAGACAAAGCCACGCCTCGATTGGGATCTGATCCGGGCCAACCGCCTTCCCTCTGGCCATCTTTTGAAGGGCACCCTTGACTTCCTCCTTGCTGATACGCTCACAGGAACCGATAGAAAGCACCGATGAAGGAGGGACCTCTTGCTCCAAGCCAGTACCACTCCTCCTAGCTTCATTGAAAAGATTTTGGAAATACGAACTCCACCTCTCTTTGATAGCCTCTTCATTCAGTAACACTTTGCCTGAATCATCCTTAACAAACTTAACGGAACCCAGGTCGCACCGCCCTCTCTCCCTAGCTTTAGCTAGTTTAAAGATAGCATTCGCTCCTTCCTTGGTATCTAGGTGCTTGTACAGCCCCTCATAGGCTTCCTCTTTGGCTTTCGCCACGGCATTTTTTGCCTCTCGTCTCGCCACCTTGTACGCTTCCATCTTCAGAATCCTCTCCGCCCCTGCAGACATGGACAAAAGCTCTTTAAAGAGCGCAAGTTTAGCCTTTACTTTCTGTTGAACCTCCTCGTTCCACCACCACGACTCCTTATGGCCACTGAACCTACCTGAGGAAACCCCCACCACCTTCTCGCCCACACACCGAATAGCCTTCGCCACGTTGGCCCACCTACTGTTAGCATCTCCATCACGCGCAAAACAACCTTCGTAGAACAGAGACTCCCTGAATTCGGCCGCCTTCTCGCCCTTCAAATCCTTCCAAAGGATTCTAGGTCTGAACTCTCTCGACCTACGAACAACTCGACCCCCCATGACTAGATCCATGGCCAGCAACCGGTGCTGGGATGCACACGCCTCACCCCGGAACACCTTGCAGTCCACGCACGCCCTAGCATCCCGACTGCGCAAAAGTAGGTAATCGATTTGAGTGTTGTGCCCCCCACTACTAAAGGTGATGAGGTGCTCAGCCCTCTTCTGAAAAACAGAATTCACAATTACCAACTCTTGGGCAGTAGCAAACTCCAACAACGCGGACCCACCGACATTCCTTGCCCCGAAGCCAAAACCCCTATGTGCGCTGGGATAGCCATCTGCCCTCTCACCAATGTGACCATT
Organism: Saposhnikovia divaricata; assembly: GCA_036435485.1. Lineage (NCBI taxonomy): Eukaryota > Viridiplantae > Streptophyta > Magnoliopsida > Apiales > Apiaceae > Saposhnikovia > Saposhnikovia divaricata. Next base: position 237,930,406 of record CM071594.1, read on the forward strand.
GAAATCGCCACCCAACACTAAAAATTGGTCGTCAGGAATGCTTCCGAATTATTGGTCTCAAACTGGCATTGGAAATGAAGGTGGAAAACCTCACAGCTTACAACGATTCTATGCTAGTAACATATCAACTCTGGTGTGGGTGGCAAGCTAGAGGTGAGCAGATTGTGCTATATCTACGATGTGCACAAAGGTTGATCAAAAAAGTTTAACAATGTCAAGGTGGTTCACATTAGAAGAGAAAAGAATCAAGGAGCAGATGCACTGGCAAAATTGGGGTCGCGTCGCGAGGCCACACTACTTGGAATTATCCCACTGGAAATTCAGATAAAGCCCAGTGTACCGGAGGAGTTCATTATGGAGATAGCGACCCCAGAATCGACTTGGATGACCCCAATATAGGAATACGTGAAAAATGGAGCTCTGCCTCAAGATAAGAAAGAAGCGAGGAAGATCAAGTATCAGGCGGCTCGCTATGTCATTTATGATGAAGTCTTGTATCGAAGAGGATTTAACATCCCACTCCTGAGGTGTGTAGATGGGGAAGAGTGTAATTACATTCTCAGAGAAGTCCATGAAGGGATATGCGGCAATCACACGGGGGGTAGCTCGCTAGCCCAAAAAATTCTTCGCCAAGGGTATTATTGGCCTATGCTAAAAAGGGATGCATTTGAGTTTTCAAGAAAATGCGATGCCTGTCAGAGGATCGCTAACTTCAGCAATGTCCCTGTCTCTCACCTTACCTCGCTAACGAGCCCATGGCCCTTCGCTATGTGGGGTATCGATCTAATTGGAGAACTCCCAAAGGGTAAAGGAGGACTTAAATATGCAGTAGTGGCCGTTGACTATTTCACCAAGTGGGCCGAGGCCGAGCCACTTGCAACTATCACTGCAAAGAAGCTCAAGGACTTCGTTTACAGAGCAATTGTATGTCGCTATGGGATCCCATATCAACTCATTTCGGATAATGGAAAGTAATTTGACAGCAAGGAAATGAAAGAATTCTGTGAAAATCTGGGGATAAAAATAGTTTCTCAGCTCTGAGCCACCCTCAGACGAATGGTCAAACTGAGGCCATAAACAGAATCATAAAACACACTTTGAAAGCCAAACTGGAAGAGAGCAAGGGTAATTGGCCTGAGGAGTTACCAAGGGTTTTATGGTCATACAATACGACCCCAAGGTCGACCATAGGGGAAACACCATTTTCACTTACTTATGGATGCGAGGCCTTGGTGCCAGTCGAAGTGGGCTCAGGGTCGTTTAAAAGAGAACATTACGATCCCGAGGCAAACGAGGTCAATCATAGGCTTTATTTGGACATGATAGAGGAAACTAGAAGCGAGGCCCAACTACGCCTCGCAGCCTATCAACAACGAACAGTGAGGTACTACAATGGAAAGGTCAAAGCACGATCTCTACATACAGGTGACCTAGTACTTAGAAGAGTCATGCCTAACACAAAGGTTCCAGGACATGGAGTTTTTGGCGCTAATTGGGAAGGACCTTACAAGATCTATGCTACTCTTTCAGAAGGGACCTACTATCTTACTGATATGAAAGACAAAGTTATTCCGCGAGCTTGGAATGCGGAGCATTTGAGAAAATACTATCAGTAAAGGCCTCGCCTCTGGTAGCCTCTTTCTACTACTACTTAGCATGAATAATTCATACAAAGTACTGGGGGGGTAGTGATCATATAGACACCTCCCCTTTATGATGTAATGACTTTCGGGCCTCGCCCCTACTTATCAACTACTGGGCCTCGCCCCAATTATCAATGAAAGAGTTCGTTTGCTTTATGAATTGCTTACTTGTGCATTAAAAATTAGCTTTCTTATCTATTAGCATTTACATTTCAAGGTCCAAGCCATCTCAACGATGCTAGGATCGAAATTCAAAACATCTCAAAGTAGCTGCTCACATCTTAAATTATTTGCAACAATCAAAGGAATCTAAGCTAAGGAATACATGTTTGAACTACTCAAAAGCACTTCGCATTTGTGAGCACAGTCTATATTACAGCTGTAGTATGTTAATGAAGATAATCCATAAGAAGATTTAAAGGAAAAGAACACTTTTACAAGGATAAATGAAATGGAAGCAAAAGCAATGGTATTGAATGAAGCAAAAAATATTCTTACAACTTGCGAGGCATTAAAGGGGAGCCCGCATCCCAAAATTCAAGTATTCAAATTGACCAACCTAAAATTAATTCAAGAAGCTGTTTCATTCTGATTAGTATTGGCGGCGGCCTCATTTGCTAGTCTCGCTTCTTCAGCCAGTATTGCCTCCTCGGCATCCTCTTCCGCGATCTCCTGCTTTAGAATCTCAGCATAGTCAGCATTTCTAGGCCCAAGCCGGTCCCAGTCAAAGTCGGGGATTGCACGAATGAATCTCTTCATGAAAGTGACTTGGCCTTGGGCAAGGAATTTCTCTTCAGCAGATGTTAGCGAGGCCTGCGCAGCAGTTAGATCGCTTTTGAGCTTTGAGATCTCCTCATCCTTCTTCTTAGCAGCCTCTTCACTAGATTTCTGCAGCTCCTTAGGGACTTTTCAAATTCGTTCCTCTCCCTGCGAACGATCTTCAAGTCTGTACGAATATGCGCAGTCTCATGGGATAGCTGCTTCTTGTACTCAGCCTGAAGGGATCGTTTATCCTCAGCTTTTTGGAACTCCAGGACCTTGTTCTTTTTGTCCAGCTGAAAAAAGTGTTTACTGTGCGTAGCCTGGCGGATAAAGGCCTCAGCAAGGCATCAGGTTAGAGCGTTAGCATTTTCTTCGGGGGTCGCTTTCCACCAGTTAGAAGTCTCGGCTTCTTCTGTGTACTTATTTCCCAACGCAGCGAACAGATGCTGAGAAGGGGTAGCGGCTGTGACCCCTGAAGGCAATTGGGAAAGCAAATCTGGTGGCCCGTCCTTTTTGGCTCGTTTAAGAGGGCTCTGTTCATCGAGGCCAAGGACTTGACCTTCACCATGGCTGGTTTGAGGAGGCGGATCGTTGATTATTCTTTGTTGAGAAGCTGTTTTTGGAGGAATTGGTGCTTTCAGCGCAGAGGCTGCCTTCGAAGTTAAATTTTTGGAGGCACCTCGCTGGAGAAATGGAGGAACTTGACCAGTTTGGTTCGACATGCCTGTACAAGAAAAATAAAAGACAAGTTACAGAACAGTTCAAAAAATCTGGCACAAAGTATGATAATCAAGATGCAAAATTGAATGACAGTTATGCATGTAGAGAGAAAAAGAAATGCGATGCAATATGCAAAAAGTGGGGGGGGATCATATGGCTATATAAGAATACCCTCTTCATTTGTTATCTCAACATGAGAAGACGAGGCCTCTTCTCGTAACTTTCTTTTCTTCGAGGCCCGCCTCGCGTTCGAAGGCCCCGCTTCAGGAGAGGCACCTACTCCCTCCTTAAGGAATCCACATTCTGTTAGATTATCTAAAGAAAGAAGAGTCCTAATGTTTCTCTCTTCTTCGGTGGATTTTATTAACATGTCGTCGGCTCGATGTTTTTCTGCACCTTTCAAGACGGTGCGAACTGGACCAACTGCGATGTCAATGGAGTTGTTAGTTTTGAAAAATATGAAAAGAGAAGGGCGATCTTAAGAGGTAAGTTACCTGGAAGATAGTTGAAACTTGTTTTAACTCGGGGAACCTCATGGACATAGAATAATGGTTCTTTCCACGAGCCCGCGTTGCTTATCCCACCTGGAAGAAGGTTTTTTCTGTTGAATTCTGGCCATACAGAGAAATAGACATAGCAAAAGTCTTTGGCCCCACATCGTTTAAGCTGAAGGAAGTAGCCCATCGTCTTCACATCCATGGGCGGATATCGAAGCTTGTGATAGAGTATGTACAGGGCAATCATGGATCGATAGCCATTTGTGCTAATCTGAATGGGGGCTAGAAAATATGTCTCACAGACGTCTCGTATGAAGGGGTGAAGAGGCGAAGAGACGCCAATCTTCATTAAGGGAATTGTCAAAACCATCCTTGGTACCCTGCCTCCATTCTCTTTATGGTTAAAGCGATAACATCGCATGGCCTTTTTAGGAAGGTTGGTTTTGCCTTCAGGCCTAAATCTAGCGACCCCTTCTGTAATGGTTTTCACAATCAAGGTTGAGGACATGTCGTGACACGCGAGTGTGCGGGGCACACCGGGCTTCACCTTGGAACCAGGTGGGATTTCTTCAGGGCGAGGCCCCCCACATTTATAACACCCTCGAGCTCTGGTTGAGGGGTTGGAATGTAAGGATTAGGCGAAGCCTCCAGAACATAATCGTAATCCTTGAAATTTACCATTATTGACACTTCGTCAAGACCTCCATTATCTGAAGATGGCTCTTCATAGTCATCATCATCGGAGTCGGCTTCGTTATCGGCACTGCCTTCAATATCATAATAGGCATCGCTTAATGAATCTATCGGAGAGTCGCTTATATGGATGGGCGACATGGCTTGAGGAGGAGGTATTCTAGCAAGAATTTCTGCTGCTTGAGAGCTAAATGCCTCTCCTTTCTTTGTCAACGCTTCAATCTCACGTTTGGTATCAGTCATCTCAATGTGAGGCTCGTTATAAGCTGGGAGCACATCTAAGGATTGATCACGTGAGCTCGCAGGGCGCTTGGATCGCCACTTATCTAAGGGTAACTCTCTGGTGTAATCCTCGTGTGACCATTGCGAGTCAAAATATAATTTGGAGGAGCTTTCACTCGTACTCGTTGCCCTCGCGATGTTTGCAGCAGCCTCGTTGCTAATTCGAACGTTTGGAAGAGGAGAAGGAGTCCTCGAGCTATCATCGTTCGACATCTGAAAAGAAGTGAAATGATTAAGTGTGTGCTCTTACAGAAAGCAAATGAAGGGAGAAAAGAATAAATAGACAGAAGGGCTCTATGTGTTTTCGCTCCGCTTGTAGGAAATAATGGAAGGTTCATATTTCTAAATTAGTTAGGATCGCATCTACGTTCCTAAAGGAGGGATCGCATTATTATCGTAGCGAGGACGGGATCGCACATTAAAATGGATGATATGGGATCGCAGTTAAAATGGATCGCATCGTATACAATTAAAGTTATCTAATCATGCAAGTATGATGAAGAACAACAATTTAAATGCAAATGAAGAATGGGGACTTACTTTTTCTTGAAGAAAATTGAGGGAATTTGGAGAACTTTGAGGTCGCTGGTGATAAAGCTTGAAAATTTCTTGCGTTTGATCTGGGAGCAAACTGGCAGCACTTCGGTAATGTGTTCGTGAAGATAAAAAAGGAAATGATAGTGACAGGGGTATATATAGCCCACCAGGAGAGAGAAAGACATGAACACGTGTCAAGATCTCATCCGTTGAATACGCATCTCGAGACGTAACAGCTGTCAAACCCTTTCACATTCTTAGGGTCGCGACGTCTCCAACGGTAAAATCTATATCAACAAAGGGCCAAGGCTTCGCCTCGCGGTTTCATACATCCTCACATTGAGTCCACATTGCATCTTCAATGACAACATGGACTCGGGGGGTAGTTGTTATGCCCAAATCTGGCATAATGATTATCATGATTAATTAGCTAAATTAACGGTTCGTAATTGACTATGGGCCTAGAAGATGACAATTGGGTCAATAAAGTCCACTATTGGAATCAGCCCAGCACAACTACAGGGCCACCTCGCTCATGATCCAGTCTAAGGGATCGCTTCGCTGGCACTCCCTCTCAGGGATCGCTGTATATAATCTAAATTGGGATCGCTATCTCACCCTTTACTGGAAGGCTCATGGCCAAACCCAAGGTCGCATGAGCAGCTGGACATTAGAGATCGCTTCGCATGGCCAGGCCCCTCGATGTCGCATGCTAGGCTCCACTTCACTTCTCTAACCATGCGAGACCATCGGTTTCCTTCTATAAGACATGGATCATGGATAGAATTAATGATTCATTGTCATGTCAGCCCTACACGAGTGGGCTTGGGCCATGACTTATCTTCTAAAACCCTAGCCCGTCTAGGTAACTTGCTGCCCAAGAACTACGTACGGCTTGATCCCTATAAATAGGGTACGTAGGCACCTTGATACGGAGGAGAAACAGTTAAACCTGAAAACACCTATCAAGCTCAGCCACATCTAAACACACAAACCCTAATCCTTGTTCTTCTTTTATTAGCAAAATATCCGTATTTTGCTCCGATAATCCAGCAAACCTCCAAAATATTGTTATACAATATTCTCCCTATAACACCTATTTTACTTTTAATATCTTAAAAGATATTTTTTATTTATGAAGATTTAAAATTCTAAAATTCTAAAAAATTAGAAAAATAGATTGAGACGATCTTAAAGTGTCACCTAAACTCCCGCGTATCCTCCTTTATATATATATATATATATATATATATATATATATATATATATATATATATATATATACTATACTATTATAAGCAAAACAACCTCTATTTGGTTGGTTGGTAGTTTGGTCATTTATTTTGGTCACTTATTTGGTACACTCAATATCAACCAATGGATTTTAAGATAGATTAATGAGAACCGTTGGATATAATAATAATAAAAACTTTTTTTATACATTTATATTATATTATAAACTACTCCAATAAATACAGGGAAGTGTTTGTTTTTCATTCATATTTCACCCGCGTAATTTTACAAAAATACAACCAACACTCTCATGTGCTTCCCCGATATATATATAAGATCTTGAAACTTTTTTAAGGTCTACAACAAGATCCTTATTCTTTTTGCAATTAAAATTTATTTAGACATGTTAATCTCAAAATTTTACTGTAGTACTTAAAAGTTTTTTATGCTTGCTAATCTCAAAAAACTCTAAAGAAAAAGCCATTCTAAAAAGTAAATACGTGTTCTAGGCCCCAGAAAGAATTAGCACAACAGCCCGACACGTAAACAATTTCAACTTGAGAAATATAATTCAAATTCTAAAAAGAAAATATTTAATTTCATTTGAAGGACTAATATAACAATTAAGTTTTTATCTCGGAAAAAGACAATGTAAATCTTAAAGTATCAACGATTTCAACTTTTATCTTGTGTTACCTGCGGAAGGGCATGACAAGCTCAACCAAACAACATATTAAATTTAACAGTTATTTATCTATTTTTAATATACAAGAAAAAGACTATCAATTGGAATACTATCAAAAATGTATAATCATATTTTATTATCTTTTATAATTTATATTATTACTAATTAATTAGCAAATATTAAAATTATAAATAATCAAATAAGAATATTAAGATAAAAATATTTAAAATTTACACTTTTTTTGGTACACTCAATAGCAACCGTTGGATTTTGAGATAAATTATTGAAAATCGTTGGATCTAATACTAGAAGAATATTCTTTTTTCTAATATTTAAAATATTCTCATGGGTTAAGTTCAAATCCTACCAACAACATATCTTTATTAAACATATATATTATTTTATAAACTATTTTTAAAAATTTGAGGTTCTATTCCCGTCAATATCATATTATAATCAAAAAAAATTATTTTTTTAATAAAGTATTATTATACATTTATATAATCTTATAAGCTACTCCCAAAAATTTTCGTCAATAACATATTATAATTAAAAATTAAAACATTATCGTTTAAAATACTATCAAAAATGTATTATGATATTTTATTAACGTAAATAATTTTTTTTCCTACTAATTAATATATATATATGAAAATATGAGTAATAAGATAAAAATTATTAAACAAACATCCGTGCATCACATGGGTTATAAATTATATAGTTAAAAATTACATAAAATCTGGAAAACACTTATAATATAAAAAAATTTGTATAAAAATCGAAAAAAAGTCTACATAATTAGATAAATTTTACTCTTTCTACTGGATAAAAGTTAAAAAAAACTACTTTTATGTAATATTTTTATATATACATATGAAAGTAAGAATTAAAATACATAATTAGAATAATATTTTTATTCATGAAATTTATAAAATTCAAAAAATATTTTAATAATAAAAATATATATACAACTTAAAATTTTAACGAAATATAACTAAACAGTTTACAAGCAACCGTGCATCGCACGGGTTATATGCTAGTATATACTAGCATTTTGCCCGTACTTCGTACACGGCATCTTATTTAATTTAAAATGATAATACCAAAAATTTAACAAATTTGATTGATTTCTTCAAACATCTTATTTAATTTAAATTGACAATACCAAAAATTTAACAAATTTGATTGATTTCTTAAAAAGATATTGTATGCAATTATATAAATAATCAATTCTTAGAAAGATATTATATACAGTTATATAAGTATTTAATAAAATAATGATATGCTAAAATTTATATAAAAAAGTAGCATACAATTCTATTTTAACAATGTTGAAAATTTATTTAATCCATCAAAATCTGCAATAAAAGTAATAAATATTTTTACAAATATTGTTCTCTAATTGAAAACAATAATAAATTGTCTTCATTATTCAAATGCGGAAATGATAATCCCTTCAACCCCCGATGGCTCCAAAACATTAAATGGCTCCAAAATATTAAACCTCATATAATATCAAGAACATATTATATTAACAATGAGACCTCACATAGTTAATATAATATGTAAATATTGGAGAACAATGAGACCACATTTCAAGCAATTTTTAATTTTCTTTGTTAATTTTTTTTATGAATGGATAGAGGGTAGAATTATAAGACTTTTGTGTGAAGATGTCCCTAGCGGGGCCCTTTAAAATAGCTTGAAATGTAGCGAATATGTGTGTTCTCACTGTTCTCATTTTAATTTTTTTTAAGAATGGATAGAGGGTAGAATTATAATACTTTTTTTGTGAAGATGCCCCTAGCGGGACCCTTTAAAATAGCTTGAAATGTAGTGAATATGTGTGTTCTCACTGTTCTCATTCTCACCAGAGCGTGACCATTAAACTGTAGTAGTAAATTCATGTGTGAAAATACAGTGTATATATATATTAATATAGATTCTTTTATTAAAAATAAGTAAATTATACAATTAAATAAGCAAGCCAAAATATCAGATAAATATTCTAGTAGATTTATAGTTTATGTTCAAATTAAGGTCTTTCACCATGGCTCTCACTTTCTGAAATTGTTGAATTTTTATTTTATTGACTTTATTATATTAAAAGTATGTTCTTATTGAAACGAATATAATAATTTGAATTTGAATATATTTTTAAACTACTTATTTTGATGGGTTGTTAATTTTTTTGTGATCAACTTAGAGGGTTAACAAAAAGTAAAATTAATGGGAATACATAAACCCATTATCCACGTTATGATAAACAATACCTATAAAATGGAAGTTGCTTATGTGGTTCAGGTTTGTTAATTACTTCAATACTTCATTAGCTTGATCATCATGTGGACCATCCTTCTTTTTATCATTTATGTTGCTGCTATGTAGTCTATCTGTAACTAACATCTTTCTTTTTATCACTTATGTTGTTGCTATGTAGTCTATCTGTAACTTAACATCTCTCTCTGCTTGTAATCTATATTTATAAATGCAAACTTCTTCTTGTATTGTATTTTGTTTTCAATATTTAAAATTATGTAGTTGGAGGAGAAGAGAAAGGCTGGAGGTGCAATCGTAGTACTACAACATTACTGAAAATAAGTACAATATCATTATAGAATTTTTTGTTCCAATCTAAATTGGTTCGCTCCAAATGCTATGTAATGAAAAAAGGGGGCATTAAAGAAATAAAGAAGATTAAAAAAATGAAGGATAATACTGTTTACCAAAAACACAGGTCTCCGCAAGAAGCTCACTTATTCACTTTTATCTTCAAATAATGTATGATTACAAATTATAACAATCACATTTTCCACTACCTATTCTCTCTCAAAAAGCCAACTAAACTGAAAAAGGGAAAAGTTAGTGCTTTTATATTTTAATATGGAGCTCAAGTGAAAGTGCTAAATATGAGATCATATATGAAGTGAAATTGAACGCGAGTAAAGAAGATATTTAGAGCATAAATAAGAGCAATGTTGCCTGATCCAGAGGGTGAGGCTTGTGACGTGGGTATGAGCTTCTAAGTATGCTATTCCATAGTCCCTTCGGAGACATCCGATAAAAAGTATGCTATTCCATAATACCTTCTGGTACGTAGCATGTCTACCCCATGAACCTTAAGTTGAACAAATCCTTAAAGAACATAAACTTGCTTGAAAACAAAATAATGTCTATAAGTATCAAATTGAGTCCCAAGATTATTTACAAATAACATGGTCTGTACTGTGTCAATGTTATTAACTGGTAATCTTTCCAACTACCTTTGTTATTATGACATGTAAAATCGAAAATTGAAAGGCCAAGCAAATATTTTAAAGGTGCCATTCTGGTGTCCTGTATATTATTATAACATCGGGTAATTCATTAAAACATTAATTCTTAAATTCCAAACCAAAATCAAAACCAAACAAATATTATCCTGTCTAATTTTTAATACTGTGAAATCAATAAAAACTTAACTCTTACGGCCAAACTAAAAACCGGGACCAAACATATATGACCCGTACGGAGGTCTAGTACACATACCTTAACCCTACTTCAGGGGGTTGAGATGTTAATTTGGTGAAAAACCCAACTTTCAAATCTGAAAAGTGCAAACATGCGTCAAAATCCAGCAGTGTGAAGATTTGAGCGGCTTGGACTTGAAGGTGAAAATGACAGAGATAGATTTGAGTAATGACAAAAAGGAGAATCAAAGAAATAAAGAAAGATAAAAAAATAAAGGATAATAGTAGATGTTTAGATTTGGGTCGATCCAATTGGGTTACTCCAAATGTTGTGTAATGACAAAAAATAGTATATGTTTAGATTTGGATCGATCCAATCTAAATTGGGTCGCTCCAAATGCTGTGTAATGGTAAAAATGGGCATCAAAGAAATAAAGAAGATTAAGAAAATGAAGGATAATAGCATCGTTGACGGAATTCGAACCTTGAAATTTTAGTAAATAAATTTAATCATGTAACATATTTAATCATTAGATCTAACAGTTCTAATTTTAACTAAAAATCTAACGGATATTATTCGTTGTATACGAATTTTTATTATATTTTGTTAGTGGTTAGAAGATATGATGTCATATTTTTGGATATGCAATTAGTAAATAAATTTAATCATGTAATCTAACAGTTCTAATTTTTAACTAAAAATCTAACGGATATTATTCGTTATATACGAATTTTGATTATATTTTGTTAGTGGTTAGAAGATATGATGTCATATTTTTGGGTATGTATTAATTATTGCAATATTATGTTTTAAATTAAAAGTCAACGTGTTTTAATTAGAGAGAAAAAAATTATTGATTGGAAGATATGATATTTTAGGTATTTATAAAAGGTAATATCATCAATTATAAGTAAACATCTTTTAATTGAAAAAGGCAATCAGCTAATTATCATTAATTATATTATTAATAAAAAATGAAGGATAATAGTAGAGGTTTAGATTTGGGTTGATCCAATTGGGTCGCTCCAAATGCTGATTAGAGAGAAAAAAATTATTGATTGGAAGATATGATATTTTAGGTATTTATAAAAGATAATATCATATCAATTATAAGTAAACATCTTTTAATTGAAAAAGGCAATCGGCTAAATCTAACGGATATTATTCGTTGTATACAAATTTTTATTATATATTGTTAGTGATATTTAATTTCCACTATTAGTAAAATTTAAAATGAAATTGAGTTGTATATTTAGTTTTCTCGATTAGTAAAAATTTAAAATGCAATTTAGAGAAATTGATTATTTTAATATGTTTTACTTGAAAACAGAAATTGATTAGTTATTAGGAGAAATTTTATTTATAATTAAGTAAGGGTAATTAAGTAAAAATAATAGGTACCAACCGACCGACCAACCAACCAACCGGCGCCATATAATTGGAAAAATATAGATTTTAGCTAAAGAAAATAGAAAAGGTAACGTTTTTTTTTAAAGAAAATTGATTATTTTAATATGTTTTACTTGAAAAAGAAAATTGATTAATTATTGGGAAATTGTTTATTTATAATTAAGTATGGGCGTCATTTAATTGGAAAAGAGAGATTTTAGCTAAAGAAAATAGAAAAGGTAACGTATTTTAGAAGGAATGCACGGATTTTTTTTAATATTATATGAATTTTTCATTAATTTAAGTTAATTTTTTAAAACAAAAATTTTGGAGGCTTAAATTTTTATATGAGATGATTTGATAATAATTATATAAATGTTATCCGTGATATTTCTAGAAAATGAGGGATTTTATTTAGAAAATATAGAAAAAATGATAGGTTTTACCTGAAAAAGGTAATCGGCTAATTATTAGTATTTATGTAATTATTATTTTATTTCGTTAAATAGAAGATGATACGTTTTAGATAAAAAAGTTAATCAGTTAATTATTAATATTATAATATTATTAGTTTATTGTATTAAACAGAACCGCCCGTGATATAATCGAAAAAAGAGATATTTTAATTTTAAAAAATAGAAAGGTAACGTGAAAATTAAAAAAATGACATAATTTATGTGAAAAAGGTAATTGATTAGTTTATAGTAATTATAATTTAATTATGTTATTTTACTAATTAAAATTGCTCATAATTTTTAGAAAATGAGAAATTAATGTTGCCCCTGAAATTTCTAGATAAAAAGGGAATTTAATTAGAAAAAATATAAAAGATGATACGTTTTAGTTGAAAAGGTAATCAGTTAATTATTAGTACTATAAAATTATTATTTTATTTTTATTAAATAGAATCGCCCGTGATATAAATGGAAAAAGAGAGATTTTCGTAAGAGAAAGGAAAAAAGGTAACGTGTTTGAAAAAGATAACCGTCCATGATACAATTGGAAAAAGAGAGATTTTAGTTAGAGAAAAGAGAAAAGGTAACGTATTTTGGCTCAAAAAGGTAATTGATTAGTTTATACTAATTATAATATAATTATGTTATTTTATTATACAAAATTAATCGTAGTTTTTAAAAAAGGAGAAATTTTAGCTAGATAAAATGTAAAAGATATTGTATTTTACCTAGAAGGAAATTATTTAGTTATTGAAAATAGAAAAGGTAATATGTTTAACCTGAAAAATGAAATTGATTAATAAAGGAGAAATTTTAGTTAGATAAAATATAAAAAATATTGTATTTTACCTGAAAAAGGAAATTATTTAGTTTTTGAAAAATAGAAAAGATAATATGTTTAACATGAAAAGGGAAATTAATTATTTAGTAGGATGGAAATTTTAGTTAAATCAAAAATATAAAAGATATTGAATTTAACAGAAAAAGGAAATTATTTATTTATTGAAAAATAGAGAAGATAATATGTTTAACCTGAAAAAAGAAATTAATTTGTTAGTATGATGGATTTTATTTGAGTAAGGGTAAATAAGTAAAATCAATAGGTACCATACCGACCGACCGACCAAACTTTTAATGTTTCGGCTTTTATAATATAGTATAGATATAGCTTTTATTAGTGGTTAGAAGATATGATGTCATATTTTTGGTTATGTATTAATTATTGAAATATTATGTTTTAAATTAAAAGTCAACATGTTTTAATTAGAGAGAAGAAATTATTGATTGAAAGATATGATATTTTACATATTTATAAAAATTTGAACCTTGAAATTTTAGTAAATAAATTTCATCATGTAATATATTTAATCATTAGATCTAACAATTCTAATTTTTAACTAAAAATCTAACTGATATTATTCGTTGTATACAAATTTTTATTATATTTTGTTAGTGGTTAGAAGATACGATGTCATATTTTTGGGTATGTATTTAATGCATTTAGTTAATAAATATAATCATGTAATATATTTAATCATTTGATCCAACCGTTCTAATTTTTAACTAAAAATTTAACGGATATTATTCGTTGTATACGAATTTTTATTATATTTTGTTAGTGGTTAGAAGATATGATGTCATATTTTTGTGTATGTATTAATTATTGCAATATTATGTTTTAAATTAAAAGTCAACGTGTTTTAATTAGAGAGAAAAAAATTATTGATTGGAAGATATGATATTTTAGGTATTTATAAAAGGTAATATCATCAATTATAAGTAAACATCTTTTAATTGAAAAAGGCAATCAGCTAATTATCATTAATTATATTATTAATAAAAAATGGAGAATAATGGTAGAGGTTTAAATTTGGGTTGATCCAATTGGATCGCAACAAATGCTGATTAGAGAAAAAAAAATTATTGATAGGAAAATATGATATTTTAGGTATTTATAAAAGGTAATATCATATAAATTATAAGTAAACATCTTTTAATTGAAAAAGGCAATCGACTAATTATCATTAATTATATTATTAATAAAAAAAATGAAGGATAATTGTAAAGGTTTAGATTTGGGTCAATCCAATTGGATCGATCCAAATTTTGTGTAATGATAAAAAATAGTATAGATTTAGATTTGGGTTGATCTAATGTAAATTGGGTCGCTCCAAATGTTGTGTAATGACAAAAAGGGACATCAAAGAAATAAAGAAGATTAAAAAAATAAAGGATAAAAGCAGTAATTTTCCTGTGTAATGACAAAAAAGGGCATTAAAGAAATAAAGAAGATTAAAAAAATGAAGGATAAAAGCAGTAATTTTCAAAATAAAATACTAGTAGACATTAGGAATATATTGATTGATATTGATATTGATATTGATTGATATTGATATTGATATTGATATATTGATATTGATATTGATAATGATATTGATATTGATTAATATTAATATTGATGATTCGTAAATATGCACGGTATTATCTAATGTGATATATAAAAGTTGATTTTTGAGGATAAATTTAATAAAAATGTAAATAAGCCTGTATTTTAATAAGCCTCTTTTATTCGGACATTGTAAAATTGAATATTACTCCGGTTGGTTGTCGTTCGTAGAATAAAACTGTAACCTGCCCACCTCCATTCCGACAAAAGACTTTAACTCAACCGCGATCGATTTCTGATTCGCTGTAAGTACTTCTACTATAATCTCGTATATGTCTGTATCTTGAGATTATCATGCATTTTGTCTCCAGTTTGAATTTCTATTATTGTTATCATGTTCTGTAATCAATTGCATTATTATTACTCGTACATTTCTAGGGTTTGTATCTAATCTTGTTCATTATTGTAAATTCAATTATTTCCCTGTACAATTAAGCCCCCAAGCTCAAAATTTGACCTTGTGATTATATCCCTTTTGCATTTTTTAACCTTGAATTTTGTTGACTTTGTGGAATTTGACCCGTTTAGGTGGCTGGGTTTCTTTATTATTCCATTACTGAATGTTACAATTGAAATTTGATTTTTTCGATTTCGTAGTTAGTCTATAAGGTTATAAATTTGATTTAATTGCTCATCTGCTTACTCTCTCTCTCTCTCACACGCGCACACACACACTCACACTAGAGAGAGAGAGAGAGAGAGAGAGAGAGAGAGAGAGAGATAGGGAGGGAGGGAGGGAGGGAGAGAGAGAGAGAGAGAGAGAGAGGGAGAGAGAGGGAGAAAGAGAGAGAGGGAGAGAGATTATATGGTGAAAGATTTTCTATGTACCTTCTCGTTGGCTCGCTTTTTGTATTCTTATAAATATCAGTGTTCATTGATTGTGTTTATTACTTATTATAACCTCTACATTAGAAAATTCAAATTTCCATGTGTGTCAAAAAGTTGCTTACTATATATATATATATGTTAAGTGGCTAATCGACAGTTTCTTACTGGAATAGTGATGACGGACCACCTGACTTTATGTGTTGACCATCTTGTTCCACCCGAATCATTGCAATCACCACAAAAGGTTGATGCTTCTGGACCTACTCAGGGTTCTTGTAGTGAAGTGAATGGTTCATCTAGCTTCCCCATTGATATAGATGAAGACGGAGACAATGGTGCTGCTGGTGAAGAAGTACCACTTATTCAGATTATTGAATGTCGAATCTGCCAGGAGGAAGATAGCATCAAGAATCTGGAGGTTCCTTGTTCTTGTAATGGCAGTCTGAAGGTATTTTCATGATATTTGCTGGCTCTATTACTTTACCTAGAATAGTAGAACTACGTGGTACATTTTTGCAGACTGTATGTCATTATCTCGAATTGTGAATTGCCAAAAAACATGTAGTGACACACTAAAAGTCTTTGAAAATTGTACTTAGCATGGCGCTCTACGTTGAATTATGCCTAATATAATTAGTAAAAAAAAAATAAAAAAAATTATGCCTAATAGTATTGGAATACAAATTATTGTAATCTCATTTGTGTAGTATAACTTCACATTTTATGAAGAGAAATCGGACTTTTGTGTGAGTGTTCAAGTTCAAGAGAACTATTTCCCAGTGCACTATTTCTAATCTATGAATGCTGCTCACTCGTTTACCCAAAATCATGACACCAAGTTGTCACAATAGTCCTAGTATCGTTTCATTATTAAGGGCCATGATCAAGATATGATATGTATTTATATCTACTTTTCAGTTGACAACTTTTTTACTTTTATTTGGATGCCTTAATTTTCCTGGCAAACGGTTGCATACGGTAATCTATATCTATACTAAGTTTCAGTATTACAATATAGTAATTACAAGTAGGGCTGTAATCCGAGTGGAAGTCTTGATAAACAAGATTGATTTTCTAAATGAGAAGATATCTGGTTTACAAAATGATCAATTTGATCATGTTTGAATTAGAGCTCCATTCCTTATTTTACAAGTCGAGTTTAAGTCAATTGAAGCTTAGATTAGCGGATTCGAGTCAACTTAGATTGATAATATTGTTTGAGTTTGGGCCTAGTCAAGTCAGATGAACTAGTTCTTACAACTAGTTCTTACGGCCCTGTTTGAATTGATACATTAAGTTTTTTTCTCTACATTATTATATAATTGCATATTAGAGATCTTTCTATATGGGGATAGTATTATGTACGGAGTATTACTTTCTATAATGCAATTCATGTATAGTTTATTAACTCATAGCATTTGAGTTTATTTGGATATGGTCATTTACAAAAATTTGAGTACTCACGCGCATGCCTCCACATCGGTTTGAATCCTCGACCTCTTTATCACCAAGAGGAGAAGGGTATCTCTAGGCTAAACCTTGCAGATTTTGAATTTATCTTCTTGCCCAACAGTTAAGAGGAAATGTGCATTTAGATTTTAGAGTGATATTCATGTACAAATTTGTTAATGCAGTTTGCTCATAGGAAGTGTGTTCAACGTTGGTGCAATGAGAAAGGAGATATTACCTGTGAAATATGTCATCAGGTATGTCAATGCATATCATTTAGCTTTGGTTTTTCTGTGGTTGTATAAAAATGGTTGTGCATACTAATTTATTCTACCTTCATGTTCCCTACTGCACTTTAATTTCTTTTCTTTTTTACTGCAGTGTCATTGATATATAAGCTAACTGCTAATATCTATTCCTATTTTTCTTTTACAACAACTTTCATTAATGATTGGATATCCTAAAATGTCAACAGATATCTTGATCCATCCCTGTCTTGTTCCTTTCAATATGTATTTTTGTGATGGGATGTGAACTGATATATTTCAATGGCCATAAAGTTGTACACACATTCAGCATTGATGTGTAATCTGAAGTGGTGAAGTTATATAATTATAATGCTGTGACATTGGTGCATATGAATTTCTTGCTATTTTGTAGGTTGTTTTATATTGCAAACTGGATCATCCAATTTATTCACCTAATCTACTGTGTATGTTGCTTTCCACATGAACAAAAGAAAATCAGTTACGAGTTTAAAAAAAAAAAAAAAGAAAATCAGTTACATTAGTAACTAAGTCAACCAAATATTGTACAGTTTTATTCTAATCGGGAACATCACCTTCTTATCTATCCTTCCATCAGTTCCTTCATTTTTCAAAATATTGCATTTTTTTTCATGTGAGGACCTGTGCCCTGCATACTTTTTCACTCTACCAGAGCCCTAAGAGTCCTCTTACTTGTTCTTAAACTTACGTTTGTCAATCTTAAATACCTGCAATTGCCACTCGTTGTGCATGAGTAATGTTTAGGAAACTTGCAACTCTGTGAAAGAAGAATATAATAATGGTAACAATCTATTATGCAATTTTTCCCATTTGTCAAATCCCTCGAGTCGATAATTTGAGTTTATTGTCTATAGTTCTTTCTGAAATCTGAATGACATGCCATTATCTATGCCAATGTCCTAGTAAATGATAACTCCAGGTTACTAGTTTGAAGGAATTGTATTATATTTTAGTTTGTAAGAGTGGGGATATCGACCTCGGTTATATTATCATCTACTAGTTGCTTATGAATTATGTACTCATTGTAGTAAATTTAGTGTATTATATTTTATTGGAAATTTGCTCTATGCTGAACAGCCTTATCAATCTGGCTACACTGCTCCCCCTCCTCGTGTGGAAGACACCACCATTGATATCAGGCATGTTTATTTGCCCTTTAACTTGTTCTATATATTTTTCTGTAGTATTTAATCCTTTACATCTAATGTTGACCCGTTAGATGGTAATGATCAGCAAAAAAGCCGTCTAAATACAACCTTATTTTTTTTCTCGTGGATATCCTTTTGGTATATACACGACACGAGTCTTTTTCCTATTCTGTTTTTCATCCATCAATTATAAGCTGCATTTTTTTTCAAGAAAGTAGGTTTGTATATATAATCACGTGTTCTTGCTTGGAGATTGTAGTGAAATTAATTGAAATGTGGGTTAAAGATCTTGACCTTGCGGTAATTTTTATAATTTTGCAAGTGTATGTATTGAGCTGTTTGTTTTATTTCATGTGCAGCTGGTAATACCTCCCACTTTACAAATATCTATTAAATGCATCAGCCTTCTGACCTCTGTCCTTGTTAGTTGCTACCTTAAGTACATTGCAGATAGGCTTTTGGTCCTGATGTCAGATTCACATATTCTTACTGCTAGATTTACAACCTTTGGTTTCTAAGTTAAACCTTCTGTAAGGCCATCCGTCAAAATTAGTTCTTGGTTTGTATTATATGTTTGTCTAGGACATTGTTGATACAGTTCTATATTTACCTCCATCTCTTTGTGAGGGAATTAATTTGCCGACTGCTAAGTGATTTATTGGTCATAAACCTCTTTGAACTTGATTTGCAATGACAGTGGGGCTTGGACAATCGCTGGTAGCCCATTAGATTTGCACGACCCTCGACTTCTGGCCATGGCAGCAGCAGAACGCCATCTTTTAGAGGCTGAATATGATGAATATGATGATTCAGATGCCAATGGAGCTGCATTTTGCCGCTCAGCTGCTCTAATTGTAAGCCTTTTTTGCAGCAGGTTCATTGTATAAGTTGAAATTGCGATAAAATAAATGTTGAATTTCATTGGAATGTTAGATATATTAGTAATATATGCAAGTGTAGTGCGTGATTTTGTACATTCACACTGCTTTTTATGGAGAGAGAAGGAAAAATAATCTTGTTCCAATATTCTCTATATTAGAAATTTTGAAATTTTCCTCCAGTTGTGCAAGCTGAAATGCTTGCATGAAGGTCGGGGACCTAAGAAGCAGTAATTCTCCCAACACTCGTCCTTCCGGCCGATGGCCCGATGCCTTCCAGGGAAAATAGGAGTTGGATTGAGCTTCGGTCTTTATAATTATTATTATTAGCTATGGTACAGTCTGTTGGTCTGACAGCTTTACATTATATCATCTGTCATCTGGTGTTTTTATAACACCCTTTTACCTTCTTACCTCCTTGGTTAGAGGAATATAAATAAGTGTTTCTATCAGCTTTTTTGATTCTACTTCTTTATTTGCATCCTATCAAAATAAAAACTAGGAAATTAATTTCTTTTTTATGTTGTGGACAATTTCTTTCTCATCTATACTACTTCGATATTTACTCAAGCAGTCTGTCTGATGGGACCTAGTGTAATTCGCTTGAAAACAAATCTCCATTTTTTTGTTCTTTATATTCATATTTCACCTGTTAATTAGATAAATGTACAAATTATGGCAGCTGATGGCTCTCCTGTTACTGAGACATGCTCTGACCATGGGAGATAGTGATAGTGATGATGATGATGCTTCCACCTTTTTTGCTGTAAGCGGGATCATAAATAGGTCTTCTCTTATATCCATACCAGTTGCGCTTCTGTTACATGATACGGTTTTCTTTTTTCTTGCTTGCCCAGCTGTTCTTGCTCAGGGCTGCTGGTTTTCTTCTTCCGTGTTACATCATGGCCTGGGCTATTAGTGTATTTCAACGACGAAGGCAAAGACAGGCAAGTAACTTCTAGTGTATTTCATTATAATTTTGCTATTTGAATTCCATATTTGTTTTTTTCATATAGGAAAAAGTAAACATTTCAGCAGTCAAGGGAATTTGAGATGATGGTTATAGTGCAAACAATTTTAAATGGCTGCTAAAACCATACTTTTAGGTTCCATTATAGATGTCTCTACATTTGAATATGCAACTACTTTATTTACCCGGCATCGCAAAGAAGGTAACCAGTGGTAAATAAGATTTAGATCGAGCCCACTCAAACCAGTACTAGGTCACACTACATGATTCATATTCTTCTGTCCCAACTCATTCTGGGGCCTGTTTACTTCAAGAGTTCTCTAGAAAAAATTTCTACTAAAACAGAAAAAATTAAAACATTTTCAGATTAGGTTTTTTCTAAATTGAAAAATGGAAAACTGGCGGTTTTCTAGATTATAAATTTGTAACTATACTTTAGAAAGCTCTAGAAAACAGCATTTCAGATGTAGAAAATTAAAAAACACTGTAAACATGAACTACGAACATGCTAATCACCTTCGAAATCTCAACAAACACATATTTTCACTCTTTTAGTTTGTTTATGTGTTTTAACTTTTAACACAGACTAATATGTTCTAATTTGCTATAATCAATCATTAACATCTCGAAATTATCAAAAGTATAAAATTATATATTACTAATAATAGTTGTAGTTTGACATACACACAATGTAGTCACGATAAGCATATAACAAAATATTAAATATTTATTTGGGTGAAAAACCAAAATTCCCATCATTTAATTCCACTAACCCAAAATGCCGATTTGCGACAACTTCCGCCCTTTTTGACCACGGAGTACGCATCCCTCACATGCGTACAGGGTATATGCATCTCAGAAATGCGTGGTCTTCGTATACGCATGTGACCAATGCGTGCATTTTGTTAATCAGAAATCAGAGTTCAGTGAACAGTGCTTTGAATACGCATGTTGAACATGCGTGGTGAAAGATACGCATGTTGAACATGCGTATTCCATGAACTGTTCATTGTCTCTCTCGAAGCAGTCAGAGACTTTTTTCGATCGAATTTTCGATCACTTCGTTCACTCCCTTTCCGGCATCGTTCACTAGCATGCTATATACCAAAATACCATTCATTTTCCATTTCTTTCGCCGGATTCGAAAGCCTCAAATCGAACCTCATTTCTCCGATATGTTTTCCGAGCAGCACATTGTCAGGATCTCCTTTTGTGTTTTCTGTTATTTGAGTGTTTTTGTGTTTTCTAGGGTTTATAAGTGCAGAAATTGTAAGATAACTAAGAAACAGATCTTAGAAACAGAGATATGAGATAAAGAAAGGTAGATCAGAGATAGAAAGATAGAGCAGAGATAGAGATAGAGAGAGAGAATAAATCAGATAGAGAGATCAGAGATCAGAAAGGGAGAAAGAGAGGTTGGTGGAATAATATTCCATTTTTATATATTTCAACATATCCAAACATTACACCACACAGCACACACCACACAGCACTATTATGACAGCATAAATAACCTAATCCTGACATAATACTACTGATTCTAACAATCCTTTCCCCTTAAGACAAACCATGCCCTCATGGTTTCAAGAAATCAGGGAAAGAACACTTCAGCAACTCTTCATCCTCCCAAGTGGCTTCATCAACACTGCACCCCCTCCATTGAATGAGTTTCTGATAAACTACCTTATGATCCCTTAGGATTTGCCTGCTATCCAGTTGTCTTAGTGGGGTCAGATCAAAGGTTCCTTGATCATTAACTTGAGGTAGCTGCTTCTGAACCTTACTCTGGCCTATAGCTTTCTTGAGTTGTGAGACATGGAACACTGGATGCACCCTGGAATTATCAGGCAGTGCTAGCTTATATGCCACGGTTCCTATCCTATCCAAAATCTCATAAGGCCCATAGAACTTGGCAACCAGCTTTAAATTCTTTCTTATGGCCACAGTTGTCTGCCTGTAGGGCTGTAGTCTAAGATACACCCATTCTCCTTTGTTAAACTGCCTCTCAGACCTTTTTGCATCAGCATAGGCTTTCATCTTGGCTTGAGCAATCCCCAACAGCTCCCTAAGACTTGTCCATTGTCTCTGCTTCTCAGCTAGCATGGTTTCCAAACTATGAATATTAGTCTGAGGCCTGTCTTGCCATGCCAAATGCCTTGGCTTGCTGCCATATACCACTTGATAGGGAGTAGTATTTAGGGCAGTATGGAAAGTGGTGTTATACCACCATTCTGCAGATGCCAGCCAAGTGGACCAATTCCTAGGAACTTCACTAGACATACTTCTGAGATATTGCTCCACACACTGATTCACCCTTTCTGTGCTCCCATCTGTCTGAGGATGGTATGCAGTACTCAAATTCAGCCTTGTGCCAGAAAGTTTGAACAAATTTTGCCAAAATTCACTAAGGAACAAACTATCTCTGTCACTAACAATAGTTTCTGGCATCCCATGCAACCTATAGATTTGCTCAAAGAACTCCAATGCCAAACCCTTAGCAGTGATAGGGTGTGGTAAAGCTATAAAATGGCTATATCTGCTAAACCTATCTACCACCACCCAAATGACTTCATTACCTTTAGATTTAGGCAGCCCAGTTATGAAGTCCATTGCAATGTCTCTCCAAGGTTCTTGTGGCACTTTCAAGGGCTGCAAGAGGCCTGGGCTCTTAACATGCTCTCCTTTTGTTTGTTGACATACTGAACACTCTCTAATCCACATGCCGACACATTGTCTAATAGTGGGCCAATAGAAATATTCCATCATTCTTTTGAGGGTGGCCCTCTGACCAGAATGTCCCCCAATGCTTTGAGCATGTAACTCCTCAAAAACCTGCTTCCTCAATTCTCCTTTGTTTCCCAACACCCACTTCCCTCTATACATAAGCAAGCTCTGCTTAAGATAATATTCTTGTGGTCCACTCCTGTCAATTGCTAACTTGGAGATTAGGTCCTGTATTTCTTCATCTCCCTTATAACTTTCTTCTATTTGCTCCTTCCACAAAGGCACTACTTCAGAGAGTTGACAACAGGAGCTAAGAATCTCCAGTTGAGAAGAGGGTGATAAAGTAACCTCCTGTCCATTCCATATAAATTGCATTGTCTGCTGGGAGTAGTTGCAACTGATATCTCCCAATTTAGCCAACCAGTTTATTCCCAAGATCAAATGCCATGATTTTAGATCAGTTACATGAGTACTGATGGAGATGTCCACATCCTTCCACCTTAGTTTGAAATCAGGACAAATGGCAGAACTGGTTAGGTTAGTTCCATCTGGCAAACTAATAGTTACAGGGTCTTGGGGTTGAATTTGGACCCCTAACTCAGCACACAAATCAGCAGATATTAGATTTAATGTGCTACCTCCATCAATGAGGACTTTGTACTGCTTCTCACCATAAACCCCTGTGAGTTGTATAGGCCCCTTGTTCTGTACTTCTTGAATTCCCAAAGCCGCTAGGACCACTTGCTGCTCATGTACACAGACCTCTTCTTCATCAGGACCCTCATCAAAGATAGGTGGACCTTCATATTCAGCCTTGTTGTCATCTTCAGCAATCATTAAGAAATTCTGTGGCCTCTTACACTCATGACCTTTGACAAACTTTTCATCACAGTAGAAACACAGACCTTTCTGTCTTCTCTCTTCCCTTTGACTATAGGTCAAAGGTCTTGGTCTAGAGTTGACAACCTCTGAATTTTTAGCTGGAGTAATGAGTGTGGACTTATTGGTTGCATTGGCATTTACACTAGGAAATTCAGTGCTGGCCTTATAGTTGGATGAAGAGTTATAACTGGCTTTGTATCCAACATTCTTCTTAGGTTGACTCCCATGAGAATGTTCATAGTATCTGGCTAACTTCAATGCTTGTTCCAAAGTTGTTGGTTCCAGTAGTCTTATCATGCTCCTTATCTCCGGTTGCAGACCTCCTATAAAGTTCTCTAGGAAGTATTCTGAAGTGAGGCTGGGAATCTTACTTAATAGCTGGCCTCTGCACTTCTCATACTCATCAAAGTAGGCTTCCACAGAAGTAACTTGTTGCAGCCTTTTGAACTTGTCAAATACCAAGTCTGTCTCCAATTCTCCAAATCTAGCTAGAAAAGCCTGAGTGAATTGTGTCCAAGTGACCTTTTCTTTTCCCACCATAAAGGACTTGTACCAATACCTAGGGGTGCCACTCATGTGCATTGCAGCAATGGCAGGCCTCCTACTTTCAGTAACTTCAAAAATTGCAAAATACTCTTCACAGTCCCTTAACCACTCCACTGTGTCACCTCCTTCTTTGAGTGATGGAAAAGTGAGCTTCAAATGCTTCAAACTAGCAACATCGGCAATGATTTCACCACCTCCATTATGCATAGTATGCTGATCCTCCTTTCTTCTATTGAATGTTACAGATTTTTGCCTCATCTTAGCAGCATGATCAGGATCCCTAAACACTCCTTTGACCTGTTGATGTTCCATAGTCTCATCCTCCAATTCGTCCTCACTTCCTTCAGTAACAACTTTCTCGTCCTCAACCGGAGAAGTCATCAATCCAGTCATACCTATGAGCATCAATTCCATCTGCTCTTGTAACCTTGCAAATTTCTGATCAGATTCTTCCATAAAACTAGTGAAATTCTGCTGCATCATCCTCAAAGAACCTTGCTCAGAAGTTTCAGTCGGTTTACTGCTACTTCTAGTATTATATGCCATGTCTACTTGTCTCAATCAATTACTCAAAAACTAACTCCACAATATATCAACTAACACAATAACACTACTAGTTCTGATATCACACTTCTCAAGCAGCAATCAACAAGTGAAAACGAGCTAGTAATAACTAATAACAACAGGAAAACATAGATTGATCACCTTATACCACAGAGTACAGATATAAGAAGAACAGGTCTTAAACAGAGTACCTGTTCTGTTAGAAGTAAAGTTCTCAACTTAAAACTGTGATCACTGAAATGAGTGAACTGCTCCCCTCATTTTTATCAGCACAACATAGTTGAAGCAGTGGTTGGATTATTTTCGAGGCTCTGATACCAATTTGTCAGGATCTCCTTTTGTGTTTTCTGTTATTTGAGTGTTTTTGTGTTTTCTAGGGTTTATAAGTGCAGAAATTGTAAGATAACTAAGAAACATATCTTAGAAACAGAGATATGAGATAAAGAAAGGTAGATCAGAGATAGAAAGATAGAGCAGAGATAGAGATAGAGAGAGAATAGATCAGATAGAGAGATCAGAGATCAGAAAGGGAGAAAGAGAGGTTGGTGGAATAATATTCCATTTTTATATATTTCAACATATCCAAACATTACACCACACAGCACACACCACACAGCACTATTATGACAGCATAAATAACCTAATCCTGACATAATACTACTGATTCTAACACACATACACGCCCCTGCGGGGCCAGAAATCAACAAATCAAGGTGGAAAAATGGAGAAGGAGCTCTGGGCTTCGTTTTGATGTCCTCAGTTTTGGTGGAGGTTGCCGGAATGTGATGGACGGGGGAGACGAAACGGAGAGGTGGAGCTTTAGAGAGACGCCGGCTCGTTTGTGCAAAAATGACGTCATATGACGTCATCACGCATCTGGGAGATGCGTGACCTGCAATACGCATTCCACGAATGCGCATCCCAGGAATGCGCATCCCAGGCCACGCATGCCCAACATGCGTACTACGGGGTCAAAAAGGGCGGACGTTGCCGCATATCATCATTTTGGGCACCTTTAGTGTAGTTTGGTCATTTTCTCTATTTATTTTAGTACACAACAAATATAAAAGGATGACAAAACTACAAGTGGATAATAAATAATTTAAAAATAAAGTATTAATGTATTAAATTAATATACAATAAAGTGTTAAATTTATTTTATTAATTTTACGTTATGAATACAATAAAAATTAAGATTTAGAAATATTTTATATTATTAAAGTGATTATTCATAATTAGTAGTTGTATAAATATAAATAATAATTATAATAATATTTAGATTTATGAGTGGTTGTAACAAATGGCTAACACCATAAAATTTGTTTATAAACAAGTTAATTAACTAACCCTAGCTTAACCTATCAAAATAAAACTACTATCCCGTGGTTTACATTGCTTTCTTATTTTACAGATAATAATTTTAACAATATTTAATGAATTTCAGTAAATTTTTTTCTTAAATAATACCCAGTTACTTTTTATTATATTAAATTGAATAAGACCTATAAACAGAGGTTGTGAAATTTAAAATGTATAATTACTAATTACATGTTAATGTAAAAAATATGTATAAAATTTATGAACCCAAAAAATAGAAAACTAATCCAATTATTTTGTATCTTTGGAACAGATTATCTAAGTTTTTATTAGTTTTCTAAAAGATTAAAAATTCAGAAAATTTCTGAAAACTTTAGAAAGGAAAACTGGAAATTTTTTCTGCAAGTAAACAGCCCCTTAGGGTTTATGACTAGCATGTAGCTTAAGGAAGGTAGTTAGTACTTAATCTTATGATGCTGAATAGGGGAACTAAGGTCATGGTTAGAGGTAACTGTTTAAAATAAAATGATTTAACATCCAAAAGACACAGGTGCTGATTTTAGAATCAGAATACTGGAGTTCTATAAGATTTTTTTATAACTAAGCTAGAGTTCTATAAGAATATTTGCAGAAAATATATATCTGTATTTATAAAAATTGGTAAATGTCACTCTTATCAAAGACATGGTATGTGTCAAAATATGAGCAATGCGGAAGTAATAAACGGAACTAGTAGACAGGAGAGAAAAACATGGTAGTAATATTAGAACTACATTGTTTCTTGTTGTTGTTGAGACCATTTACATAAGACTATATTTATAGGCTTTAATCTCACCAACCATTAATGTTAGTCAAAGATTATGGCTTGCCTAACTTGGCCTTGTCATTGCTTACCTCACTTCCTAGGTTATGTCATTGCTTACCTCACTTTCTAGGTTATATTTAACACGCCCCCTCACTCGAAATCCCATCTTCGGATGAAAGACCTATCTTGGGATTGAAGAGTGGACACTAGTAGCCCTTGAGCTTAACCTGAGCGTCCAACTATACCCATTTTTAGGATCGACCGATCTTGAGTTTATTGAATCTTTGGGATACCGGGACTCGAACTTGCGACCACACTGTATATTTTAGGCCATGTCAAATAATAGAAAGTGCTGCTTTTCAGCACAACGGTGGATGTCCACCAATCAGTCCTTGAACTGATTATTTTGAAGAAACTGAGACTCGACTTTGTGATCACTCAGTATTAACAAGCCTATGTCTGCATTTGTCATCCCTTGTACTATATGCAACTGGAACCGTATTTGGTAGACTGCATCCCTTAAGATCGTCCATGAACTGGTCCTTCTGCTTCTTTTACAAGAATGAAATTCAAGATATAGCAGTGAACTGTGTGTATGTATTTGTATACATACTACTACTTCTGCTGCTTTGTCATTTGTGGCAGTGAACTGTGTGTACATCTGTATATACACTACTTCTGCTGCTTCGTCAGAATAACGCCCCCTGAACTATTTAATTTGCAGCATCGTAAAAAATTGGAGAGATACCGTAATATCAACAACCACTTGAATACTACACAATTAAATCTATAACCGGGGCAAATTGGGCAGAAAATTCTGCTGGAAACAGAATCTGCATAAATAAAAAACTGGGCAGAAAATTTTTCTCCCCTGTGCTGGAAGATATAAGTCTGGGCAGCTTGTGTTTCCTTGAAAAACCACAAAGCTTCAACTGAAAATCTCATCCTCTCTACTCTCGTTCTGATACCATGTCAAAATATGAGCAATGCGGAAGTAATAAACGGAACTAGTAGAGAGGAGAGAAAAACATGGTAGTAATATTAGAACTACATTGTTTCTTGTTGTTGTTGAGACCATTTACATAAGACTATATTTATAGGCTTTAATCTCACCAACCATTAATGTTAGTCAAAGATTATGGCTTGCCTAACTTGGTTGGTGGCCTAACTTGGTTGGTGGCCTTGTCATTGCTTACCTCACTTCCTAGGTTATGTCATTGCTTACCTTACTTCCTAGGTTATATTTAACAGTATGTCAAAAGCTTCCTTGTTGGCTCTTAATTACTCAATTTCCAATTTGGACATAAAACTTGTGTGTTTGATAAGCAATCGGTGCAAGTTGCAGCTGTAAGCGTTTATTATATGCTTGTTTCATGTTGGTGTCCATATAGATAGAGTACTCCAAGTCGTGTTAATGGTCTCTGTTCAAGGCTTATCCTTGATAGAAAACCTCGGACCTCGCTTTAGTCGGTGCAGCGGGGGTGGAGCAGCAAGAGAAATCCTTTTATACATCCATTCTAATAATTGTTGTTTTTATTGTATCAGGAAGCAGCAGCACTGGCAGCAAGTGATGTTGCATTTATGGTACAGACAGGGCAACATAGGGGTTTGCAAGTAACAATAGCAGCTGGACCTCCAGTTACACCAGCACCTGCTTCAACACCAGGACCTGCTCTAAGCCCCCATCAGGAGCCGGTTCAATAGTACACTGTTTCTGTTCTATAATGGTGAATGGCCTTGCATATGTGTTGCTGATTGGTCGCACCTTAGTCGAGTTGCACTTCTCGCCTGAATTGCTGTAAGACCTTGAAGGCCAATTTTTATTTTCTGTACATGATTTTTAGATTATTCAGACCAGTTGTTGCCACTGCTTGTAAAGTCTCATTACCCTTCTCGATATTTCAACTGCATTTGAGCTTTTAATACAAGTATTTAAGTGAAATTTCGATTTTCTCTAAATTAAGAGATATGACGAGGCCGTGGGAAAAAAAAGAAAAGAAAAAAAAAAGAGAGATATGACGAGGCATGTTATTTTCAACTGTCACAAATGTATCAGTACACATTTAACAAACTATTGCATTTGTCCTCAGTGAGTAGCAATATTAGACTTAAACATGGCAAAATGCTCATCTTGCAGTATTTATACGATGATACATATTAGGTTGCTTCATTAGAATGGCAGATGCAATTAACTGGTTAGTTTGAAAGGAAAAGGTTTTGGTTGTATTACTTGCAAACTTGTGCTGGTCACTCTGCGTGCTTTATAGATTTGTCATCAACGTGTACTTCATTGTTATTAATGTATGAAGGAGAATTTTGGTGGTGAGGGAAGAGAAAAATGCAGCAACAGAACTTTAAACATATCGAGGAGTTGTGAAAGTGAAGTTGCGAGTGAAGATGATTTCCCAAAGCAACAGCTTATTTGTTTCTTTTGCTTTTAACATTACTATAAAGCAGGAACCCTAATAGTTGTATTTAGTTTTTGGCCATCTGACCTGGACCAAGACCAGTCCATCTCTGTCTGAAATAAACTAAATATATAAATGTTTCTCATTTAATGTTTGGTATGGTTTACAAAGAATTCCTTATGCATTTTCTTTATATTTCACATAAACCTGGGACTAATTCAGCCAACAATTAAAATGATAACCAAAGTAAAGTAGTAAAGAAAAAGAAGGTCTTGGTTGTTAAGTGAACAAATAAAAAGAAGTGCTGGTGGGTGATGGCCAATACATAAAAGAACAATGGGTTTGCAAATAGGAAATTTAAATTGAATGCTATGAGCTTCACAAACCAAAGTTGGATCAAAGAAAAGCATAAAGAAAAAACCCAATAAGCACAAGAAACCAGGACAAGCCAGGACTGAGATTTTTTGTATTGTTTTATGGAGGGAAGAGCCTGGAATTCTAAAGTAAGGTAGAGTATATCATAAAGCAATTTCTTGGTTTGTTTATTTTTAGAGAGGTTCCTATTCTTTCCCTTACATTATCCCAACATCCTCTACTTTATCTGGCTTTCTTGCAGCTGTAGCAATCTCAACTTTGGCTGCCTCATTCTAGCAGCCAAGCAATTCCATGTCATAAAATCAATCTGCCACAAAACTAAACCTGATAACACACATATAATTATTGTTATGCTAATTAGCTCATACAATTTGTAATCCTACCAAAACGACGTTGAGTGTGCGAACTTGATTCTTATATTTAATGAAGAGGTGTTTTTTTCCTTGACTGAAATAACAAGTAGACACTTGACCAGCTTGCGAAACATGAATTTTACGAATATAAAAGTGTGGTGTTTTACTTAATTATGAAACAATGACTTGCTACTGAATGCAAGTGATAATGATGAACTAATAAGGAAACTAACGATAAGATTCAAAAGAAAAGTATCCTTAGTGAGTGGTTAAATCAAGTCATCATTTGATTATCCATCTTGATTTAGAAGGTTATGATTAGGTGCAAGTACACGCAAGCATATAAGCATCTGACGTGGCATTTGGGAGTCTAAAGACCATGGATGGATCACTGTTTGGTTAAAAAGAGAAATGCAGATGATAGAGTTGTGGGGAACAAATATAAAGATTCTTGGCTTCCCGAGAGTGGTGTTCCAACTAGCCTTTTCATTCAAACAATCAAACCTGTCAGAGTCTTCTAAAACAGCCTTATATTGCTTCTATGACAGGCTTATGATTAAGTGAATCTGTAGCTCACTCTAGATGTTTTGGGGCCCTCTAATGCTTTATGCCTTTAGTTTTGCAAATCCCATAAAAGATAAAACATTGGCTTATATGTACAGGGACAGGGCATAAGAAAGAGTCACTCCAGACAAGGATGCCACTTATCCTCTACATATTTTCTTGAACAAGAGAATATAACTCATTCATATTCAATTTTGTTCTTGTAGGGTAGAAATATCAAGTATGAAATTCCCTGCTTGTAGAGTGGTCATGTTTCTTGTTTTTGTCGGGCTTCTATTAACTCAACCAGGACAAGTTTCTGGTCTTAGAAGCGTAGATCTTGCTCTCAGGTTTCTAAGAAATTCGCGTGTTCTAAAGGACGTTGATGTTCAGGAACTGCATGAGAATTTGAACATGGCACCCACTCCTTCTATGATGTTTGATCCAAATCAGTCAAACAAAAGAAGAGTTCGAAAAGGATCAGACCCTATTCACAACAGGTGCTGATGTGTCAAAATTTCTTTTCTAGTTCTTCTTTCCCACCTCCCGCTATGAATCCAAAATGGAAGAGGTCTGTGGGCAAAAGTGACCATGGATGAAAGACGAAACTGCGAGGGCGTGATCAACTTATGCTTCCTTCGAAGCCCTTTCAGTATAGAGTTGGTACTATACTTTTATTTGTTTATAATGAAACTTTTTATTCAAATAGAGCTGAATGTCTTTTTGAGAAACTCTGCAGTATGTTGTATAGGTTATTATCGGCTCAGACAATAGAATTTCAGTGTTTTCATGACAACTCTCTCTTTTCCCTCCCACAAACAAACACACACGTAAGTAACCAACCAAAATTAGCAACCACGACTAATGCTTTCTTGCATATTTTATATCTTGAGCATATATATCATGCAAATACGCCCAAGAAATGCATATTAATTGTAGAATTCTTATTAGCCTAGCACTGCATATGTTTTTTCTTTCCATGAGGTAATGAAAGAGCTATAGGTATGTGCATAAAGACAACTCTGGTGTACTTCACTGGGGAAAAACATTAGGCTGCACTTGCATTCAAAAGATTGTACTGAACGCCAAATATATATTTTCTCCCAACAAAAAAGTATACTTTCAAAGATGTCGATGATACTACAAAAGTATATGTTATTTACAAAGTGGCTATCTTAGTAACCGAAACAGAGCCAAGTCTTCTAAAATGTCAGGTTGTATTGCCTTGGTCGTACTTGTTCCATCCTACCAATATATTCATGTTCCACAAGTCCATAATGCAAATCTCACTGGGTGTTCAGTGAGAGCCTGGTTTTGTTGTATCTGTTCTTTCTGTAAACTTCATTATATGAAGCAGACAATTTACGTGAGACTACACCCCAAATCATGTCTACAGCATCACCAGGCCTCGATGGAAACTGATACTCAAAGTGCTTTTCAGTTTCTTTTAATCTGTTCCACATTTTAGACCATTTGTCCTGATCAATCCCTCTAAGAAGATTCAGAAGGTAACCCTTTCTAACAGCATCAGTCGCACGAACGAATACACAGAATTCTGAGTAATCTAGAACATCTTCATAAGGTAGCTCAATGTCGTCGCTAATTATAACAGGAACACAATGAGTAGCTATGGCATCAAATAATCTATTTGAGGAAGGGGTGTCTCCAGCAATATTCAGGCAAAATTTTGATGCAGCCATCCCTCTCCCTGCTTGATTGATCCCATTTGCTCGAACACTTCCAAATGAGAAGTGTACATCTTTTTCGTCTTTGAGAAGGTAGTATAATTCTTGGCGAATTGCTCCACCCTGAAGATGAATCCAAACAATATAAGCTTATAGAATACTATCACGAAAAAAATACTTAAAAAGGAAATTTTAAGTAGGATATTCATATACAGCTAAATTTCATGATTTTAAGGAGGTGTGTTCAGATAGAATATCTGAAGATTATATGTATATGGCTAATATGCTCACGAAGAAAGGAACTGAAAAAGAGTACAAACAAGAACATAACTGCAGACATTGTGCAAAACTTTCACATTGAACCAAACTTGAATGCAATCTTCTTACACTAGTTATCCTATAGGTGTATACAGATACTATTGTTTAGTATGTGAATGACCTTTTAATCGTAAAATACCAACAGCCACAACAAAAATCTGGATTAATGGTTTTGTAGGGCAAATGCTGTATAAAGAAAACATAAAAGCGAAGCATAAGTCCGTGATTAAATCTGTTGACCATCTTTATCATATGAAGCTGCTAAATTATATATACTCATCCCTTTGTTTTTTTGACATAATATACTCATCCTTTTTAGATGAACTGAGTACTATATCTTTGCAAGCATCAGATAAGGCAACTCTCTAATTTACTGAAACATAAATGTAGCATAAGAGGAGAAACTAGCGGGGAAAAATACTATCCAAGCACATAATAACCCAAAACTATACTCCCTGGCCTGAATTCAATTTTCAACTTAATAAGAGCTAAATTTAAATCTTGTCACAGACATGCCAATAAGGATAATCACAAGGACAAACTAGCAAAACCATTACGCCAATGTTTGAAGAGTGAACTATATACTCTCAGAAAGGTCAGCCATCTTTCTTTGATGATTTTCCCTTTGTATTTTTTTCTTATTTTTTTAATGTTGCACAACAAAACAGGCTAATCACAGCATTAACCACACTCCTGGCTGTCAGAGTGCAGAGTGCAGAATGGGAAAAGAACAGCACTAAATAGAGTCGAAAACAGTACTATAGATTGATTTATCTTATACACGCACCAAAAAGTTGAATAGATGCATACACAAATACATGTCATATCAATTATATTTTCTTACAAAGCACATGAGGCAGTTATAACTGCATCAGGATGAACTTTTAAATTAGCAGTTAAATTTTTAATTTTAATTGACAGCAACGTACCATATACACTAAGTGATGGTTTTAGACACAAATAGCAAATCATATAACAGAGAAAACACTGGAATAAATGTAGTGGACAGATTATATGCGAGGTGGGAAACCTTACATCTTTTCGATAAATTGCACCTTGGAAGTACACTAAAATTGGGCGATCTTTGAAAGGGGCTGAAATATTAGCAGGTGTGGTCTTTATTACATGTTGGTAAGGAGCAATCACATCTTTTTCAAGGTTTGCTATTTTTTTGGGGTATCTTCCAAAATCAGCAAGTACAAATCTAGCAGAACCTAGCTCTTTTCTTGCAGTCTTCATGCTATTTGGATGGTGGGCTACAATCAAATGATCCTTCCCACCCGAACGTTTCCATTCATCCCGGTCCTTCAGAAACCCCACTAATTTATCCTGCAAAATTCTGTCGATACTCACTTTTCTTTTTCTAGTATGCTTGGAGTACCTGTTGTAACTAAGTGAAGACAAAAATGGCACAAATATGATATCAGCATCATTTGTATTATTAACTCTGATTGCAGTGCACGGTCTTGATACTTCCTCACTGTTTGAAGATAAAAGATCAAGGGTGAGCCAGTACGCTATACTGTGCTGTAAATTCAGCCCACCAGGGTATCGAGGTATTTGACTTATTTCGCTAACATCTGGCCAGACTTGATTTGGACCTCCTTTCCACCCCATGAGCCCAAAGTGAAACTCAGGAGGTAAATCATACATATACACCTTAAGAATAGCATGGCTTGGATCACATACATTCACTTTATCATATCCTGAAGAATCATTTCTTACGACATTAGTGACTTGAGGAACCACCTCTTCGTTTATCTCAGTCTGGTTACTAAAAGGCGATATAGTATCAGTATCTGAAGGTTGATAGGGTAATTGTCTCAAATCAGATACAAAGTACTCAGTGGAGTTATAATCATCAACCATTTCAAAAAAAGTAGGCGCAAAAGAATTGTCATTCAACCGAAACAAGAATGTCGAAGAAAAGATCAAGAGACACATTGCAGCAACAATTAAGCATAAAAAAAACCTCGACGGAAGCATGCTCTTTTCTGACATTATAGCCCTTCCAAGACTCAAATAAAAGTAGGTAATACCAAATAGATTGGCCAGTAATCAGTAGCTGTCCGATACGGAATAAAGAAACCAGTTAAGAATTATTCGAAAGTAACGTTTTAACTCATAAGCAATGATTTTGTCTACAAGGGACCATCAAATTTTCAGTGAGAATCCATAAATCATCAGCTCATATAATCAATTCCTCTAATCCTCCTAATTATCTAACAACCACAAAACTGAAGATATCCCAAAATTGAATATAGTCCAAAAAATCACAATGAAAGTGACAGGTGAATAAATAAACAACCTGCAAAAAACAAAAACATTGAAAAAACAGTCATAAACATATAATTTGAACAATAAAATAATCAGTAGCTCAAAATAAAATATTTTACGGAGAAAAAGAAAAAACAAAAAATTAGGATAATATAGATTTGTACCTTCTTTCAGCAGAATCTGGGATATTCAATCAATTTCTGGGGTTAACTCCAAGGCAGTGTATGCATGCGTGCATATATAAATATTAATAATGTATATATTTGTTGATTAAGGAGAGATTTACGATCTAATAATTTAAGGATTATGAGATTAATTGGTAGTCAGAGAGTGATTAGGAGGAGCAAAAAAGAGTTAAATTAGATTCAGGTGAGTTTTGTGCAAGAGTGACACGTTTGTTTGTTGTGTCCTAGTACAGTTTAGATTTTAGACACTCCTATTTCAAATGTACTTTCTGGTATGAGTTGGTGGGCCCAGCTTCACAAGTAGTACTCCCTCCGTTCCATCCAATAGTTTATATTTGCGGACCAGTTTTCGACACGAATTTTAAGATATATTTTAAGGATAGTTCTATAACTTATTTTTGATATTTTATTTTTTTGTATAAAAATAGAACAATCCTATTTTTATACAAAAAAAGAAAATATCAAAAATAATTTATAGAACCATTCTTAAAATGTACCTTAAAATGCGTGTCAAATACGTAATTTTTTATGTAAAGAAATGGGTGGGATAGAGGAAGTAAGATCTTTTTATGTGGCCCATAGTTTGGATCATCCACTTGTATCTCTACTTGATTCGGGTGAAAACGTGCTCGGCCCGGCACAGTTAAGGTACTATTTAAGTTTGAAATAAGCTAATTTTGTTTTCGAGATGTTAAATTAAGGGTGAGTGTGCAAAATGCCCCATTTCTAATTTTCATGGCCCTCTCTATTCCATTTCAAAAATTCGGCCCAAAATATCCCATTAATACGCTATTTCGTGCTCCGTAACAAGTGTTGCGCGATTTCGTCTAGCGCATCAGGGGTCTAACACGTTAAATCGTCTGCCGCAACATGCTTGATACGACTGATACGGCAGATCATGGTCAGAAACATGTGCTAATGCGCAAGACGAACATGAATGGTTTTCTTTGAAAAACAAGATATGGTAGACGATTTGGCATATCAGGGTAGTGCAGGGCCATGTTCTTTGAATATGGGGTATTTAGGGCATTATCTCTTAAATTAACCTAATTTATTTTACCATATTAGATTATAGTAAATTAAACATTTTTTTTTGAATAATTAGACTTATAGCTTTATAATTGAGTATTTGTTCTAAAAAAATTCCCGATTTAAGCCAGAATCGAATTTAGGTCCTGAGACAACTGAGGATAAGCCCTTATCACTTGGTTATCCAATTAAGAAATTAGTTTTTTTTACCAAGTATAAAGCTATGCTTAAAACGTTTACTGATTATAAATGAATAATGACAAAATAATAAACAAGGAAATAAATTTTTTAAGTTACCTTCACAACTCCTTTGTTCATCAATAGTCTTCTTTGAACCTGAATAATGGTATAATATTTATAAAATAAGTTGAAATTAAAATGTTAAAAGACTGTAGGCTGACAAATGAAATGACAATGTAGGGGGGAGGAAGAGGAAAATACAAGTTTTAAATTAAACTGCCAATTGCGGCCCAATACGAAAAAAAGTTTGTTGTTGAATATTGATCCAGTTGTATAGTATCGCACAACTTGAACCAAATTTTAAGGCCCATGAGCCATCTCCAAACTATTTGCACAGAAATGACTTAAGTAAATAAAATTTGTAAAGTAAGGAAGAAAAGTAAAAATAGCTAGTAAAGTGGTGAGATCAATATTATTTAATGTATGATGTGAGTATAGAAAATAATGAGCATAGTTAATTTTTATGTTTTTTTTTTTAATTTTAACTCACTTAATGTATGGTATAGAGGGATAGTTGTTTCGAGTTATATTATAATTATTATAATAGCATCTCCAAAAGTCTCTTAGCTCACTCCTAAATATATTATAAACAATTAAGTTCTTAGCAAGTTATTACATTGATTTGTGTGTCAACTCCAACAATGCTCTCTATTATGGCTCTTTATTTTATATTTTATTCATATTTCAATTTCACTTGGATAAATAATCAATAAATGAGAGAAAAGAACCCCTATTTTACTAATAAAATACTATTAAGTTAAGAGCTACTAGTTGCTTCTAAAATAGAGAGGAGATAAGAAGCTCTTAATTTTTTAAAGAGCCTCTAAGAGTCTCTTGGAGATTGATTTTTATTCTCTCTCCTCATTTTTTGAGTTAAGAACTATAATAGAGAGCCTCTCGGAGATGCGCTGTTTGGAATTCTAACCAATATATTTATGGTTTGTAATTATATCATGAAGTACACTATATTATATTTCGACACTCTTATTCTTGTCCTTTTGCTACACTCGGTACAGATATAAATATTATTTATCGAAATCTTATTTTCTACAATTCTACGCGAGTTTGTTCTAGATGTTTATCTAATTTAAGCACCACTTTTCTACTTAAGCTGATTGAAGCACTTGATGAGACTTTAAGTTGTTTATTTACGTGCATGATGCATGTAAATTCATTTCGTTTATTATCTCATTTCCGTCATTCCTATTATTCGTTCTTGTGTTTATTAACAATTGAAAATGTTGTTGATTAGTATAGGATCAGAGTAGTGTTCCGACTTTAAGGTTTTAAATGGATCAGTTTATAAACAAAAAAAAAAAATTATAAATATATACAAGGCAGACATAGCACCTAGTTTGAATAATATGGTATTTTATTTATTGTTTTTTTGCTTATTTTGGTCAAAACGTGTTGTTCAGGACACGCTAGCCTGCCTGGATTATATACCAGGACCGGCCGATCAGCCCCATGGTCAACACCGGCATGTAAATCATGTTAACCGTGCGGTAAGACCCAGTGGCTGGGCTTCCCTGCGATACGCAAGATACACCGCGCCTTGTCTTGGTCAAAGTTTCCACTGTCTCTCCAACACGGCTACACGCAGGGGGCGGGTGAGGTTCGAACCCGTGATCCTTTGGATCAACGCTAGGCCTCGTTTCCACTGAGGCAGCTCTCACACTCAATTTTTTTTGCTTATTTTATTTATAGTACGTACGTGCAATACTATAAAAAGTAAACCAGACCATTGGTAAGTACTTTTTTAATTATTCACTCTCATCTATATGGCGATGAGGCCATGGATATTGACAGGAGGAAGAAGAATGAAAGTGATTATTTGGTATATAGCTTCACATTGATGAACAAGTATGGCACTGGGTATATCAACTTGGATATGAAAACAGATTCAAGTTGTCAGATCAGATTATGCTAACAATCTTGCTTTCAAAGGAGTAGTTACCAGCTTCATTGGACCAAATCCAACTTCTATACATAATTTTGATGTGTGTATATATGTAAATTGATTGATTCACATGATATCTACCCCTAATAAATACAAGGTTTTAATGGATGGAACATGAGGCCTTGTCTCAACTGCACATGATTTTGTCAATTTCTCATTTTAGGGTCATGATTGATGAATGATTCGTCTGTCTTAAATTTTTAATTTCGATTATATATTTTTTAATCGGCAGATAAAATATTACACGACTATAAAATTACATTAAATTTTTTGTTAATTTTTTTATACCTTTACACAATCAAGATTATAGGGCAACCATCTATCGCAATGTTTCATCATATAGCATTGAAAACTGCTATAATTTTATGAAGATTGCTGGTTGCCATTTAACATTGGCACAAAAGAAATACTAGCAGTTTCACTTTTACGGTGTAGGCATGCTGTATGCAGAAACGAACATGGGGTCTCATGTTAGTCTGAAACACGGCATAAGCTTCATTACTCCTCCATGCATGCAGCATATGATCTACGAAGCTTCCTTTAATTTGAGCAAGCTTGTCCGTGGAATTTTGAAAAGGTCTCCTTTTTTCTACTATATATTACTTTGGACTTTGGAGATTGCCAATTGTTGAAGCAGCCTGTAAAAGACAGGAAGAAAAAGGAGCATATGCATGTTCTTAATAAATACGTTGGTGTATGTTATACATTTATTGGTATTAAATTAAACCGTAAGAGCATCTCCAATCCTTACCTATAATCTGCCATGTAGGAAGCATGTAGGGGTTCTTCTCTAAATTATTCACTCCAATGGGGCTCCTCATCCCCTAAATTTTTTAGGTGAGAGAAACTTCAACCCCATATTTTGGTAACCAATATTGAGCCCCTATATTGGCCATGTCATCTGCCGCCCTCCATTCCCTCTCATTTCCCTCTCTCCCGCTTTCTCTCCCACTTTCTTTTTCTTTGCCCCGTTTATCTTTTTGTTTGGAGTCTGTGCTGCTGTGTTTTAGTGTCTGTATATTCATGTTGTGTCTGTATATTCATGTTATCCAATGCTTTTGTTTTGTTTTCTTTTTTTCAAATTTGATTTTTTATTTTTATTTTCAAATTACCTAAATTGTTGTAAAATTCTAATATTTTTTAACTTATACTTAATATTTTGAATAAATTAAAAAAGTAATGAAAGCTGAAATTTAATAAAATGGTTTCCAATAAAAATTATATTTCAAATTTCAAAATATTAATTAAATACTACTACTGAAAATATAGGGAACCAATATAGGGATTACCATTGGAGTAAAATAGCTTTTTAGTTCCCTATATTTTAGGGAATCATTATTTTACAATATTTTAGGGGCCCCAAAATAGGGAAGCCCATTGTAGATGCTCTAAAGACCGTAGAAAAGTTTACATTTATCGTACATAATAGTTTGATCATCAAGGTTTCTTCTCGGTCACTTAATGTTAATACTGTCTCATAAGTTACTCTACGTTGCTGCTGATGTTTTATAAATATTAAAATCTAATAAAACTCATAATATGTGTTTAATATGCGCATTTTGGCACTAAATCGGATCGTCTAACATTGATTTTTCATGGTTTTGATCCAGTACGTTCCCGTCTGTAACAAGAGAGATTGTGAAATCAAATTTTCTTCCAAATTACAGATTTTTGCTTCTCTTTTTAACCAAGCAATCAGGTTAATTGGGAGATCAAATTCTTTCGTAAACATTCTTAATTTATAAATGCATTTTCTTTATTAATATTGAAATCAAACCTTTCCCATCGTATATAAGGATAATCTGGAATTTATATTGGGTAAAATTATTGTCACTCAGTTCTAATATTATAATATAGAATGAAGAACATTAATTAGTAGTAATGCTAAACTAGTACTCCCACAGTCCCAAAATATATGTCCCTTTGATTTTTTACCCGTATTTTAAAGTGCATAAAAATGATAGCTCTACATATTATTTTCTAAAATTTCATTTTGTGAATTAAACTTTAAATATCAAATTTTAATTCAGAAAAAGAAATTTCGAAAAATAACATGTAAAGCTATGTTTTTTATTCATCTTAAAATACGTGTAAAAAGTCAAAGGAACATGTTTTTTGGGATGGAGGGAGTAGCTAATAACAATAATGGATTCATGGGTATAGCTAGGGGTGAGTATTGCGTGAAACGGTCGGGTTTGGACAACAAAACCACCCAAACCATATATTTCGGTTTTTTAATCCGGTCAACCATAACCATAACCGTTAGTACATAACCGTAACCACCCAAATTATAACGGTTCGGTTTGGACGGTTTCGGTTTTAAACCGTTAAAATAAAAATAATGTTCACTTGCAAATAATTACCAAAAATTAATAAGACTTACCGTACCAATGTTAACAAAAGATAGAAAAACACACAAGAAAAATCGATGAGCCATTGTCTTGAGAGTAAATCACATTTTTATCCATATTTTAGTTAAGTTTGCTTTATTTGAAAATTCAAGTCTTTATAGCTAGTTTTGGTTACAACTTGCACATAATTGTGTTACTTGCCACTGATTGTCCATCTTCAACATAAATTCATAAACTTGAGAACTGTTATATTACCTGAGCTACTCTACTATATGTCTGTATCAGTATGTCTAATGTCAGTTAAATATATTCATATAATTAATATATATATATATATATATATATAATAATAATATATTCGGGCGGTCTAGGTATAACGGGCGGTTTGGTTATCGGTTTTCGGTTCGATTATATCGGTCGATATAAAATATAAAACCAAACCAAACCATTATTTTTCGGTTTTTAAAAAAATGAAACCATAACCAATCTAAACCATTATAAAACCGTAAATTTCGATTTGAACAATTTGAAACGGGTGGTTTGGACGGTTTCAAAAATTTTTGCTCACACGTAGATATAGCTTATGGTTCCTTACATACAAATAATATACAAGCAAGGAATGTGTGGGGGGTCTGCATCGATAAAACACAAGTCCAACTTGTATACACATTTTATTATAATAATAATATGATATTAGTTCTTATGAATGGGCATGAAGAAGTCATAGCCATCCCACATGTCAGTGTATTTATGATGAATTTGTGCTAGCTAGCTAGTTTCACAAATACTGACTTAGTTAATTCTGATTCGTGGATACGATTTTTCTCCTAAATTTCAACAATATATCCTCTATTTATCTACTATTTCATATTTATTGTATCACTTTATCACTTTGAAATGTAAACATCATGTGATCTGACAGAACATCAGTATATTTTTTCCCAGCATAAGACAGCGGATATTATATGCGTGTCAGTGTTTGTTTGTTTATGTAGATATTATGTATTTATATGCATGTTATGCCTAAAAGCATAATAACACGAACAAATAATTTAGATTTTCTTATCGTGCCTTGCAGGCTAAAGGGACGGCTTGATTATAGGTGAACATGACTTTTATTTAAGATTTTCGATATTTAATGGTCTTGAAATTGAAAATTTCAAATTATCTATATGAAATTTTTAAATATAATATATATATATATATATATATATATATATATATATATATATATATATATATATATATAGAGAAAAATGTTCCTACAGTTAACTTTAGGAGAATTTCCTAAAGTTAACCTTTAAAATCATTTGATTGTTACCTTTTATTTATAAGGGCCCCGCAGGGGCATTAATGATGTGTCTTTTTATTTAGGAAAGTATGTGATGTGTCTTTATTTCAGTGGTTAACTGTAGGAAATTCTCCTATAGTTAACTATAGGATCATTAAGCCCATATATATATATATAAATTAGTGTTCCAAAATTTGATTTTGTCTAAGATTCCGTAACCTAAGAGGATTGATATTCTTTGGAAAAATGACATTTTATAAGAAATAAAATCAGGATATATAATAAGATATTTAGGTGGAATTTATTATGGTTGTTAAGGGGACTTGTATGTAATATACAATCATGTATGGCCTTGAAAAGGATTTGTATATGCGACAATGGCCTTAATCATGTTAATATGCTAATTAAATTACAGTTTTAAGCAAAGAGTATAGTAATTATATACTATTTTTTTTTTTACAAAATGCAACTTCAT
Organism: Saposhnikovia divaricata; assembly: GCA_036435485.1. Taxonomy (NCBI): domain Eukaryota; kingdom Viridiplantae; phylum Streptophyta; class Magnoliopsida; order Apiales; family Apiaceae; genus Saposhnikovia; species Saposhnikovia divaricata. The sequence continues at coordinate 237,973,086 of CM071594.1, forward strand.
TACTCCATCAAATCAGACGAGATATAAGACTTAACATTGATCGGAACAGACCTCCAATCAAAAATACGATCAGGATACATATGACACACGAGCAAGTTCATGAACTGACATATTCGCAGATCGTTTAATAAAATACAACTCAATGTTGTTAATACTACTGACTAAGTCCCTGCACTCTACAATCACCTTACCCAATCTAGATCGCAAACGAGCTATACTTCTTATCAACTGGACTACCACGAGGCAATCAGAATCAACCGTGACTGCATTCCAAGCCATCTGTTTAGCCCAACTCACAGCCTCTTTGACTGCTAAAGCTTCGCCTAGCACTGGGTTCATTACCTCTTTAAAGCATTTAGACTACGCCAAAATAAGGTGACCATCATTATTTCTAGCTATTAATCCGATACCTGATGTTCCTTGTTCCTCAAACACTGCTGCTTCCGCTGTGATCTTTACTGCATTATGTCGTGGCTTTGCCCAGATTATCGCACCATCTCCCTCCACTGCAGGTTGAATCGATGCCCCAATACCTCTACTCTGAGCTACTGTCCACTGTGAAAGATACTCCCAAGCTTTTGCAAAAATTTTCATGGCTGACCATCTTTTTCCATTCCATACTAGATCATTCCTAGCTCTCCAAATTGACCAACACAAGGTAATAACCTTCGCTTTATTCTTATTCGATTGCCCTGCAAGATTGCTATCCAACCATTCCGGAAATTCCTTTGCATCCTTTGTATTAATCTCTGAATTATAAATGTTCCAACACGTAGCTGCTATCTTGCAGTGAACTAAAGCATGGAAAGTAGATTCAGCACCTGCTTCACACACTGGGCAAACGTTATTAATTTGCACATGTTTCACCTGCAACTGAACTTTAGTTGGTAAACAATATGCAGCAGCCCTCCATGCCAAATTTAAAGCCATTGGTGGAGCTTTAGTACTCCACAAACTCTTCCAGAAAACCATATTATTACCTGCGTTCCACGCACCCTTTTGTTCCTGAAGCATTCTATATGCACTTCTAACTGAATACTGTCCAGAGTGTTCCATTTTCAAGTTTAACACATCTCTGTCCAAGTCCTTTTCAACCAAAGTATTCACAATACACTGCTTGTCCCTGTCAACAAAAATATCATTAATAACCTCTAAATCCCACTCTTTGGTGCTTGTGTAAAACAACGATATCACCCTTTGATTTTTTATCGAAGGAGACACTAACTGATATACAGATTCTCTGTATTACTCAGCCAAGGTTGGTTTCTGATCATTATTTCCTTCCCCGTTCCAATTCTCCAACTCGACCCAGCAGAAATGACTTTCTTTGCCTCAAGAACACTACGCCATATAAAGCTAGGACTGCTTCCCAAGCTTGCTTCTAAAAAATATTTATCTGCATAGTACTTGGCTTTATACAGTCGAGTTACCAAACTATCTGGGTTTGTTAACAGACGCCAACATTGTTTCCCTAACATAGATAGGTTAAAATCACGTAAGCTTTTGAACCCTAATCCTCCTGCATGCTTATGTCTTGACATTCTATCCCACGCCATCCAATTGATTTTAGAGTTATTCGTTTTAGAAGAGTTCCAAAATAACTTTGCCAGACTTTTCTCAATATCACGAGTTAACTCAAGCGGTAAGAGAAACACATTCATTACAAATGAAGGCAGAGCCTGGGCCACCATTTTAATAAGAATCTCTTTCGCTGATTTAGAGACATTCTTCACACTCCAATTCTGGATATTGGCCTTCACCCTATCTTTCAGATATCCAAAAACAACATACTTGTTTCTACCTAAGATGTTAGGTAGTCCCAGATATTTTGCAGAATCATCAGCTTCTTTAATCTGCAACTCTCTACACACCCTTTCCTTATTATACTCAATAACATTAGCACTAAAGAACACTGTTGATTTATCTCTATTAATTTTTTGTCCCGAGGGTTTCTCATATGTATTCAACAGTTCTAGCACTTTGATTGCTTCTCCCGTCTCTGCCTTACAATACAAGTAGCTGTCATCAGCAAAGAGCCTTTCAGAAAACTCCATTCTATCCTATCAAAAGCTTTAGACATGTAATTATATACTAAAATGTTCATAAATCGACAAGATTACTTAGCTAGGGAAGACTTGAAGCCTGCCCGACCAATTGGGTTTTTAACCAATATTAACAACATAATCGCATCGCACGCACCTCGAATAACCACTTCAACTAACGATCAATCAAATAATATATGTGGTTTTTTTGAGAGTGTATCTAATTAAATTTTCCGGTAAGAAACAGGAAATAGAGTTCCCTACAGTTTTTGCTATTTCAGTCTCGTAATAAACAGAACTTTAACATTGGCTGCATGTCTACAAATTGCAATATTCCCCCATTTACGATAAATAGAATAATGCTATATCCCAAATTTTGCCAATTTTCTTTTAAATGCCGATTTATCATAAATGAATTTGGTAATTTTTCTAATAATAAAATTATATCACGCGTGCATTTATATGCGTCTCAATTAAAATTTGCTACGTATCATGCGACCTTATTTAATAAAAAATTTGGTGAAATTTTTTGGATACCTGTTATAGGGAGAATATTGTATAACAATATTTTGGAGGTTGCTGGAATCACGGAGCAAAATACGGATATTCTGCTAAGAACACGAAGAACACGGAGGAGATTTGTAACTGTTTGTGGCTGATCCTGTCTATTGATATTCAGGGGTGAACTGTTTCTCAAACTTTATAAGATGCCTACGTACCCTATTTATAGGAATCAAACCACACGTAGTTCTCTTGGAGAAGAAGTTATCTAGACGGGCTAGGGTTTTTATGGGCTCAATTTGACCCAAATCCACTAGACGTCTCCTTGGGCTGATATATTTTACCCATTTATCCTGCTCATGACCCATGGCCCATAAAAGGTTATCCATGGCTAGCATGATGCTCTAATTAAATAGCCTCACTAGCAAAACTGACGAAGAAACTAGATGACCTCGCATGCGACCTTGCTGGGCTAGTCATGCGAGGTGATCCGCGATGTATAGAGATAATCGCACTCACACGACCTCGCTGGGTCTGACTGTAAGCCTTCATAATAAGTATACTCTAGGCCACGCTGGACCTCTAGGCCTCGCTAGACCTCGTGAACTGCGATCCCGTCCCTTGGGGCTCGCTGGCGATGTCACCTTACAGAATAATGTAATGAATTTCTCTATGATGATGAACTTTAGTGACCCATTCTTATTTCCTAGGCCCATTATGTGTGATGCAATATTATTCTAGCCCATTTAGGCCTGCTTAGGACTTATGCCAAATTAGGGCATAACAACTACCCCCCGAGTCCATATTGTCATTGGAAATGCGATGTGGACTCAAAAGACTCCTTTCCAAGAAATTCCGGTGCGAGGCCAAGGCCCATTATCCATCATTTTCGGCCTCTCTTCGCAGGCCCAATGGATTTGAACGGTTTCTAACAACTGTCATGTCTCGAGATCCGCTCTTGGTTGCTAGGATGATGACACGTGTAACAGATGCTTCTCTCTCCTGCCTACTATATAAACTCAGATTTCCTAATCATTTGTCACTTTCCATATAAACAACATAACGAATTGCTGCCAATTTGCCCCCAGATCAAACAGAGAACCGGATTGCTTACATACGAGAATGACCTCGAACTTTTCTAAGATCTTCATACTTTCTTCAACCAACAATAAGTTTTCTTCTCTTGTTCTTCATTTTTAATTTACTTAAACGCATGCGTAGCTTATAATTCCTTCTTTTAACACTTGTAAATGTATGCGATGCGAGCCTGAATGTATGCGACCCCTCCCTTGTAATTTCACATTGCGAGCCTAGCCCCGCCAGGATAGAAAATGCAATCTCCCACTTAGATACAAAACAGTCCTTCCCTCTTTAGAATATAAGTCAATTACTTCTTCGTGTGCGACGTGAGGACACTTAGAACCTTCTATATTTTCTGAACCCCCTTGATATTCTGTAAGTGCACACACTAATAATTCACTTTTACAGATGTCCACCGACGATATCTCAAGGACTCCTTCACCTCTTCCCCACATCACAATAAGCGAGCAGGTGGCTGCTAATACCGCTAGGGCTACAAGCGCGAGCGACAGTTCGTTTAAATTGTACTTGGACCATCAATGGTCCAATAAAGAATACACCCGGGAAACTCCTTTATACTCCTGGAAAACCAAACATCCATCCACCTCGCAGAATGCATCTGCTGAAATCCCCTCAAGCTCGCAAAATCAACTTCCTCCACAAATTCCTTCTTCTATTCAAGACGAAGTGAACGAACTTTTGGAAAAAGGAAATCAACTCTCTTCTAGTATCCCCAAACTTCTCTCCCCCCTTAACAAGAATCTTCTCCCTACAACCCCCATAATGATTGCTAGCAGCTCCTCTACAAACTCGCTAGGCGACGCCTATTATGAGCGCGAAGGTGGAGATGACAAAGAGGCCAATTCTGATGATTCTGACTATGAGGAGCCTTCCTCTGATGATGGAGGCCTTGATGAAGTAGCCAAGGTCGTCAATTTTACTGATTATAATTACATACCAGAAGCTTCTCCTCATCCTTACGTACCAACTCCTCAGCCCAAGCTAGAAGGAACTATATATGTTGGTGGACCTCATCCAAAGGATATTGAGGTGGGTTCGAAAGTGAAACCTGGCCAGCCTCGCACCCTAGCCTGCAGGGATCTTTCAACGACCCTAGATGCAGAATCTTTAGCTAAGGCTGTTGACATATTTAGGCCAGAAGGCAAAATTATTCTTCCCAAATCTACAATGCGATGCTATCGCTTTACACAAAGAAAATGGTTGCAGAGTGCCTCGAATGGTCTTGACCTCGTCGATGATGAAAATAGGCGTCTCCTCTCCCCTCCACCCTTTTATTATGGATGTCTGAGAAACGTACCACCTGGCCCCGATCCAAATAAACCCCAACGGCTACAGAGCCATGATTGCCCTCTACGTTCTTTACCATAAACTTGAATATCCCAAGTTAGATGCGAGAACCATGGGCTATTTTCTGCAACTGAAGCGATGTGGGGCCTCAGACTTCGGATATGTCTATTTCTCAGTCTGGCCAGAGTTCAACAAAAAAGAACTCTATCATAGTGCTCCAAGTAACGCGGGCTCGTGGAAAGGAGCTTACTTCTATGTCCACGAGGTGCCCAGAGTAAAGACTTCCTTTAACTACCTCCCAGGTATGGAACCATCTTCTTAACTTCACCCACCTTTTATTCAATCCACACTCTAACTCATCCTTCATGAGATCGCAGTTGGTTAAGTGCGAACCGTCCTAAAGGGCGAGGAGAAGAAACGTGCTGATGATGTGCTGAAAACTCCACGAGAGGCCCGCAACATTCGAACCCTACTTTCTCTCGAGAACCTGGTTGAGTGCGACTTCTTGAAAGAAGGAGTTGGTTTTCCTTCAGAGACGAGGCCTTCAAGTGCGAAGAAGGCTTCATTGAAAAGAAAAGCACGTGAGGAGGCCTCGTCCTCTCGAGTTGTAGTTACCACTAGTGAGGGTATTCTCCTCGTCGCAGTGCGACCATTACTCCGACCTTGCCAGCCTTATTATTACTTCAATCTTTGCTGTCTTCGCACTTTTATAAATTGCATTATTATGATTTGTTTATAACTTTTAATTGTATTCTACTCCCATTTTTCAGGTATGTCAGGAAAAAGTGGTCGTAGGCCTCCCTTTCTCCAAAAAAACGGGTCCGTCCCCGTAGCGAAAACTGCCACAGTCCCCCAAAAACCAAAGACTACAGAACTCCCGCCTCCTCCTCCATTGACAACAAATATTGAAACTCTCCAACAAGTCCAGGGTACCCCTGAAGAACATGTTTCAAAGAGATCTAGAAGATACGGGCCCGTGCTCCTGTTCCAAAGCCTCCAGCAACTGCCACTCATGTCCATCACCTATTTTCAAAGCATGGATATAATCATGCCACTGAAGAGGAATGCACAAGCTGGGTGGGGGCTGAGCTGGCTGAAAATGCTGAATCTCTTTCTAAGTGCTTAGCCGAGGCGTTTATTCGTCAGGCTTCGCATCTTAAGGAGTTGAAGAGAGTAACACATGTCAATGCCAAGCTAGAGAAGGATGTTAAAGTCCTTAAGTTTAAATTGGAGGAAGACAGGAAGTCGTTGATGGAGACCCATAAACGAACCCTTGAGACAGAGACTGCCAGCCTTCGATATGAGCTTAATAGTGTCACCTCGGAGAAGAACGCTCTCAATAAATCTTTGAAAGAGGCAGAAAAGCACGAGGAAGATCTCAAAAGGGAGCACAAGGAAGAGTTGAAAAAACTGAAGAAGGAGCTTGATGCCGCCAAACTTGATCATGACACCGTGGTGGAGGCTGCCCAGGTCGAATTCATGAAGACATTTATACGAAAGATCCCCAAATTCGACTGGGAAAGGCTTGGGCCTGGTAACGCTGAATTTGCAGAGTCTCTTCGCAAAGAGATTGAAGAAGAGATGCAAAGGAGGTAGCCAGGATCGCTAGCGAAGCCACCCAGACCAATACAAATGAAGCCGCTACATAATGAACTCTTTTCTTTTGACTCTGATTACTGAACTGGGGATGCGGACACCCCTTGAATGTCTCGCAACATGTAATATTTTTCTATAACTGTCTTGATAACTTATTGGGCTCGCATAGCGACCCATTAACTGTTGGAATTTCGATAACTATTATAACATCTTGCATGTTACATGTCTTCGTTTCCTCGTAAAATATATTGTGTCTACTCTTAACCGTCTGTAGTTAATATTGCTTTCATCCTTTGTATATTCGAAACATTGCCAAGTAGATTAGCCTCGCAGCTGCAAAGCTTCCTTTGTAATTGAAATTGTAGCTTTCCTTTTTCTTGTAACTTTTATATTTGCTTTATAAACTTCAAAGTGTGCCTCATCCCCTTTGGGATCATGACATGCGGTGCCTTCCTTGCGAGGTCGCAGACACGATCCCGAAGCTGAGTTCACCCCTTGACTTTTTTCATTTTGAACTTCTTTGAGTAGATATGCTTTTCAATAACTAATCTTCGAGAACAGTCCCTCATGTCACAGTAAGTGTACGCTCACATCCTCCTTGACCTGGGGGGGATTCGGCCTCGCATCCACTGTGCTGGCCTAGTCCTGAAAATTTAAAATGCTAACAGAAAAAGAACAAACTTCATATATAAATACTAGGGACGATGCCCAACTTTCATTACATCATAAAGAGGAGGTGTCTATATGATCACTACCCCCCAGTACTTTGTATGAATTTATTCATGCTAAGTAATGATAGATAGAGACTACCAGGGGCGAGGCCTCTACTGATAGTATTTCCTTAAATGTTCTACATTCCAAGCTCGAGGTACGACCTTATCATCCATATCTGTTAGAAATAAGTCCCCTCATTGATAATAGCATAAATTTTATAGGGCCCCTCCCAATTGGCTCCAAAGACTCCATGAGCTGAGACCTTGGTGTTAGGCATCGTTCTCCTAAGCACCAAGTCCCCCACGCGAAGATGCAGCACACGAACCTTCCCATTATAATACCTCACAGCTCTTCTTTGATAAGCTGCGAGCCTTAACTGAGCCTCCTCCCTTGATTCCTGAATCATGTCTAAATATAGCCTGTGATTGACCTCATTTGCTTCGGGGTCGTAATGTTCTCTCCTGAACGAGCTCGAGCCCACCTCAACAGGCACCATGGCATCGCATCCATAAGTCAAAGAAAATGGGGTCTCTCCGGTGGTAGACCTCGGCGTCGTGTTGTATGACCACAAGACCCTTGGTAACTCCTCAGCCCAACTGCCCATGCTCTCCTCCAATTTAGCCTTCAGGGTATGTTTAATTATTTTGTTAATGGCCTCGGTTTGACCATTTGTTTGAGGATGGCTCACAGCAGAGAAACTTTTCTTTATCCCCAAATTTTCACAAAACTCTTTCATTTCCTTACTGTCAAATTGCTTCCCATTATCTGATATGAGATGATATGGGATTCCATAGCGACATACAATAGCCCTGTACACAAAGTCCTTTAATTTTTTGGTCGTGATGGTAGCGAGGGGCTCAGCTTCGGCCCACTTGGTGAAGTAGTCCACGACCACGACTGCATATTTGACTCCTCCTTTGGCTTTGGGGAGTTCACCAATAAGATCGATCCCCCACATAGCGAAGGGCCAGGGGCTCATCAGCGAGGTGAGGTTCGTTACTGGAGCATTACTAAAATTGGCGTTTCTCTGACATTTATCACACCCTCTAGCTAACTCAAAAGCATCTCTTTTCAATGTAGGCCAGAAATACCCTTGTCGTAAGATTTTTTGAGCTAGGGAACTACCCCCGAGTGATTGCCACATATTCCTTCATGGACCTCCCTTAGGATGTAATTGCATTCCTCTCCATCTACACACCTCAAAAGTGGTGTATTGAACCCTCTTCGGTATAGCACCTCATCATAAACCACATATCGAGCTGCCTGATATTTGACTTTCCTCGCTTCTTTCTTTTCTTGAGGGAGAACTCCATTCTTGACATACTCCCATATAGGGGTCATCCATGTCGACCCCTGGCTCGATAGTTCCATAACAAATTCTTCCGGAACACTAGGTTTACTTTGAATTTCCAACGGAATGATCCCAAGTAGAGTGGCCTCGCGACGCGAGCCTAATTTGGCAAGGGCATCTGCTCCCTGATTCTTCTCCCTTCTTATGTGAACCACTTTGACTTCGTTAAATTTCTTGATCAGCCTCTGTGCACATCGCAGATATAACTCGATCTGCTCACCTCTAGCTTGCCAGCCACAATAAAGTTGGTATGTCACTAACATAGAATCGCTATAGGCTGTAAGGTTCTCCACCTTCATTTCCAATGCTAGTTTGAGACCAATGATTAGGGCCTCGTATTCTGCTGCATTGTTGGAAGCTTCAAATGCGAAGTGAACGGCATTGCTTAACTTGCGACCTTCAGGGGTAACGAGCTCGACCCCGGCCCCAGCTCCTTCTTTATTAGACGCCCCATCAACATATAGCTCCCACCATGATGCCGAATTCTAATTTTTGACCTCGGGGCCTGTTACCTCTGGGATTGATATTAAAGCCCAGGAATCTCCCTCAGATTAGGAAGTGAATTCCAATATAAAATATGCTAAGGCTTGTCCCTTTATTGCACCTCGAGGTTTGTACTCAATATCGAACTGACTCAGCTCTATTGTCCACTTTAATAGCCTCCCTGAGGCCTCGGGTTTATGCATCACTTGCCTCAAAGGGTAGGCGGTACGAACCTGAATGCTGTGTGCCTGAAAATAGGGCCTCAATTTCCTCGAAGCCAGTATCAAAGCGTAAGCTAGCTTCTCCATGTTGGTGTAACGATTCTCCGCATCTAACAACCTCTTACAAACATAATAAACAGGGTATTGAGCTCTCTCCTCCTCTCGAACGAGGACAGCACTGACAGCATGCTCTGAGACAGCCAGGTAAACAATGAGGACTTCTCCTTCCTTATGCTTAGAAAGCAGAGGTGGCGATCCTAAGTGTTCCTTTATTTTTTGGAAAGCCTCCTCGCATTCAGGGGTCCATTCAAAATTTTTGCCCACCTTCTTAATTGCCTTGAAGAACTCATGACACTTGTCTGATGATTTAGAAACAAATCGATTGAGGGCTGCTATCCTTCCAATTAGACTTTGAACCTCCTTGACATTTCTAGGTGACCTCATTTCCATTAGGGCTTTTATCTTGGCTGGATTGACCTCAATTCCTCTGTGGTTTACAATGAACCCCAAGAATTTCCCTGATTCTACCCCAAAAATACACTTCTGGGGGGTTAAGCTTCATTCTGTACTTCCTCAGTATGTCAAACATTTCTGCGAGGTGGGATATATGATCCCCGGCCTCCTTAGATTTCACAAGCATGTCATCAACATAGACCTCCATTGTCTTCCCAATTTGCCTCTCAAACATCATGTTGACGAGCCTTTGATAGGTGGCCCCGGCATTAAGGAGACCGAAGGGCATCCCAATGTAACAGTAGAGACCTCTATCCGTGATAAACGAGGTGTGCTCCAGATCAGGCTCGTACATAGGTATTTGATTATATCCAGAATAAGCATCCATGAAGCTTAGGAGTGGGAAACTATCCTTGGGGCAGTGCTTGTTGAGATCAGTGAAATCTACACAGGTCCTCCACTTGCCATTCGGTTTCTTCACTAGGACAGGGTTCGCGAGCTAATCAGGGTAGAATGATTCCCTAACGAGCCCGACCTCGAGGAGCCTATCCACTTCTTCTTTGAGAGCCTCGGCTCGCTCTCCACTTATGGGTCTCCTCTTCTGCCTCACCCCTTTTTTACTGGGGTCTACATTAAGCCTGTGGCACATCACATTAGGATCTATGCCAATCATATCTTCATGAGACCATGCAAATACATCCAAATTAGCTTTAAGAAATTCCATGAGCCTCCCCCTAAGGTCAGGGTTTAGCTGCGACCCGACCCTTAGCACTTTAGTGGAATCCTTGGCATCGACAAGAATAGAAACTGTGTCTTCTGCAGCTCCGGCTCGCTCCACATGCTCGGTGATGCGAGGATCTAGATCAATTTCAACCTCACGAGCCTTGCTAGACTCTGCTTCCTCCTGTCTTGTACCTCCTATCACAGGGGTTGCCCCGACACGGCCATATTCAGTCACAACTGTTGTTTCTCGTGTAATTCCATTAGGTAAATCTTCCAATGTTGATCTCTCCTTGCGAACCCATTTCCCCTTACGGGCTCGCACAGCTGCCTGTTCTGGGCTCTCCTCGTCATCACTAGCCTCTTCAACAATTCCTTCTTGAAGGACCAATACTGGATGCGAAGCCTGCATCATAATAGCCCCTGGTACTGGCTCTACTTGTATACCTAAGTTGTCGAAGTAATCCTTTGGCAACTCTTCGATAGATATTATATTACACCCAACCGGGGGTCGCGAAGCATCTTTGCGAGCCCTTTCTTCCTCCTCGCACTACATTTTATCTGTCATAGAGCTGCTCCCCTTTTCTTCTGATTTAAGGACCCTGTTGTAGCACTCCCGAGATTCATGCTGAATTCCTCTAACACAACCCACACCCTGCGGAGTGGGGAACTTCATCGAGAGGTGGTAAATAGAAGTAACCACCCTCATCTCCTTCAGTATTGGCCTTCCTACTATAGCATTATAAGCCGATGGTTGATCCACGACCATGAAATCTGCAACTTGGGTGGTGATGCAGGGCTTGTCCCCTAAAGTAATAGGAAGCTTGATGACGCCTTTCACACTGACCGAAGCTCCAGTGAATCCATAGAGATGCCCCACTGTAGGAATAAGGTCCTTGTCCACGTATCCCATCTTCTAATAAACATCATACATTAAGACATTCACAGCACTTCCGTTGTCCACTAAGACTCTATATACATTCTAAGATCCAATACGAACTCGAACTACCAAAGCGTCAGAATGAGGGTGGTGGACCCACTTCGCATCTTCTTCTGTGAACATAATATTTGTATCCTCCCCCTTAAAGAGCTTTGGGGGCCTTTCCTGCAGATGATGAACATTCGTGAGGGGTCGCTCTCTGGCTTCGCGAGCATACCTCTCTCTGGCCTTGTTACTGTCTCCTCCAATATGAGGCCCTCCTATGATTACATGGATACTATTGCTTCGTTCTTCCCTCTCCTTGTGAGGCGCCACATTCTGTCCAACAGGAGGGACATTGTTATATCCCAATCCTGATTTGCCAGAGTTTCCTTGATGTTTCTTTACTTCCCGAACCGCCCACTCAGTTAACTTTCCTTCTCGAATTTAACGATCAATTTGCTCTTTAAGGTGCCAACAATCTGCAGTATCATGCCCCGTTTGTTCATGAAAATCGCAATATTTCTTTGTATTCCAGGTTCCTTGTGCACCCATGACAGGAGGTTTTGTAAACATCCCCTTGTTAGCATTGACTGCATAGATATGATCAACAGAGGCAACCAGGGGGTGAATTTGTCTTCATCTCTAGCTGGACGAGCCCGAGGTGGGGAACGCCTTGGGGGATCGCGGTCCCTTCTTTTCAGGCTTGGACTACGATCTTGTCTTCGCCTGGGGCTCCGAGAGTCCTTTCTCTTTACTCCCTTACTCTTGCTTCCACTACTTTCTCCTTTACTCTTTCTTAACTCTTTCATTGATTTCTCAACCAGCTGAAAAGGTTCTGCCTCTTTGTATAACTCAGCGAGCGTACTGGGTGTGGATGCTTGCAATTTCTTCCAAAGCTTCGTTCCTTCTCGCAATCCTGCAATGAGAAAATTCTTTACAGCCTCATCATTTGCTCCTCGCACCTTAGGGACTTCGACATTGAATCTTTTAAAATATTTTTGCAGGCTCTCTCCTTCCCTTTGCTTAATGTTAGCCAAAGTGGACACAGGGGGTACATAAAGCATCGAGGATTGGAACTGCTTGATAAAGATGTCTACAAACTGTTCCCAAGAATCAATGGTAACTAGAGCCCCGAGTTTTGAAAACCACTGCTGAGCACTTCCCCTCAGCGAGGCCGCAAACAGTCTACACCTCGCTAGCTGCGAGACCTGATAAACATCCATCTCATTATTGAATCGAATCACAAACTCTGCTGGATCAGTATCGCCATTATAGGTCATATCAGAATGATGGCCTCGAAACACTGCAGGAAGTGGAGCAGTTCGAATTTCATGGGTGAAGGGCGAAGATGAGCCCATAGTACTAAAAATCCCTTTCTCATTATTCATCGCATCCAAAGCCTTTTTTAGCTCTTCCAACTTGTAGTCCCCAATTTTGGCCTCCTTGTCTTCCTTTCCCTTCTCACCAGTACTTCCGTGATGAGATTGAGTCTTATTAGGGGCACTAGACTCCTCCTGATCATTTTTGTGATCCTTCTTTTTAAGATCCTCCTCGCGATGTCGGGATTGCTCATGGTCTCGATGAGATGGGGGTCTGTCGTCACGACGATGGGACCGCTCATGCTCTTTGTGAGAGGGGGTCTGTCATCACGATGATATCACTACACCATAAAAGGCCTACGGCAACACCAAAAAAGTGTTGGCGTAGGACCGAAATATGTTGCTGTAGGGCCAAAAAACCCCTAAGGCAACATTTTGCTGATGTTGCCATTTTTGCCGTTGCCTTTGGGGGTCAATGGCAACATTCTTATTCTCTATGGCAACATCAGTTTTAATGTTGGCATAGACATCTTTTAGCAACATTACTAGTAGTCTTTAGTAATATAATATTATGTTGCCTTTGTGTAATATTTTTTTAAAAAATAGTGGGTCCCACCAGTGGACCCCACTTTTGGGACCACATTGGGGACCACTTTTGGGACCCACTGTGGGGCTCACTTTTGGGACCCACTGTGGGGCCCGCTTTAATGGCAACACAAATTTTAGCCTATGGCAACATTTTCTAGCAACATTTCTTCACATTAATTTTCATTTTTGCCAACACTTATAGCATCAATGGCAACACTTTTCTATTTCCAACAAAACATCATAAATAAGAAAATATGCATCCCTAGATAACCAAATACCACAACCATAATTATCCATACCAGATTCAATACATAATAGCTGGTGCCATAGTACATACCAGATTCATTACATAACATCTGGTGCCATAAGTACATAAACTACAATCCAAATTCAAAGCAAATGCATAAGAGTTAATTGGTGCCTTGAGCAAAAGACATAAGATCTGGTGCACCATAAGTACATAATCTTACTAAGTACGTAATAGAACTAACATAACAAAAGACAGTCTAAAACATAAACAGGACTCCCCAAACAGTCACATAGACATAAACAACAAATTAAAAGCTGGTACCACCAGTCACTGGAGTACCATCTTCATGGCCACTCGAGACACTCGCACAAAGCTCCCCAAGATCAACTACGATGTCTGGGTTCGCCTCGCCTAATTTTTTAAGCACCCATGACATGTTTTCCTGTACCTTTTTGTTCAGCTGTGCATTCATTTCTGCTTGCAGTTTCTTGTTCACTTTCGCCTCGATTTCTTCAACCAAAGTTTCCTTTATCTTGCATGTCAGGTCCTATACGTAGGTCTCTTTTGGAGCTTGAGCAGTAATTTTTGATGGATTCACAGATCTCCCTAGGAGCCATGTCGGACAGTGTGCTTTTCCATTGGTAATCAGCAAATCATCAACACCCTCTCCTGATGTGTCGAGACAATCCTGAATCTTTTCCTACGAAATTAAGACATAACAGTGATTTATCAACAATTCATCAACAATGAAAATAAAATGATTTAAGACATAAAAAAACTGAATGCTTACAATTCGGTAATTCATTACTGCAGGATCAGTCTTATAGGTGCGTCCCTCTGTTCGCTTACGAGTTTTAATAAAAATCCTTCCACTTGACGGTTCACCCTGATCTGGCTTCCCCTTCTTCTACAGAAATGAACAAAAGATTAAAGAAATGAACAGATTAAAGTTTTAATCTTATAGCGAACTCGATCAAGATTATTTCAAAATTTTATAAAGTTGATTAATTAACAGGCATCAGGTTAGATACTTTAGCTGAACGAAATACTTCTAATTAATTTCATCTTTAATTACCTGCTTTATATATAAAGAATAAAAGACAGAACTAACAATATTATTTAGGACCAGTAGACAAGTAGACAACCAAAAAATGATTTACCATTTTGTGCTTTAGTTGTGAAAAAAGTTTAGGACCAGCAGTATGTGTGTCTGTGACTTGACTGCGGCTCTCAGCATTTGTCTTGGCCCTTTTCTGAAAAACACATGAAAAATAAATGGTACTTTTTTTCATCTCAATTAATGTGAACAAGCACAATTACTCCAGCAAATTTACCTGAATATGTTCATCTCCCCAATACTCCAAAAGCGACTTGAAAGTCTCGAGTGGGACTTCATCAGGCCTATTTTCTAGCCTAGCCTCATCGTTAGGGAAAGGCTTATAATGATCCCTCTTCAAGCGACTCTTGCGCCCCCTCCAAGATTCTTGAATCGACTTCAACGCGTAGCCTCGCAATTCCTCAGGAATAATATACCGTTGCTTAAAATAAATCAAACACAAAAATAGATTAAATCAATCATATGTAGTCAACTGTATCACCAAAACAATTTTACAGATGCAAGAACAGTTTGCACATATTTAAAGTTAATATGTTACCTTTACATAATTCCACATAGTGTCCTTTAAGTTGCTAGGAACATGACGCCAATCTGCATAAGTAAGCGACACACAACGCTTTGAGATTGTCCCGAGAAAGTTGCCAAATTCAGTTACTACTCCATCGTCTTCTGAAACAGGCTGGAAGTTAGCATTCATGTCAATAACAACTCTCTTGTCGATGGACCTGGTGTGAACTCTGTCCATTCTTGTTGGTCCTCTGAATCTCTTGGGAACTACAACATCAATTATCAAGTACAAAAAATAAGAAATTAGAACACACTTTCTTATTTCAGTCCTATGAAAAACAGGACACATAAATGACATACCAGTGACCAATATTCATGTAATAATGAAGGAAAAATGAAGAAAGAAAATTACCTTGAGATCCAGGATCTTCTTCCTCTTCATAATCAGGCAAGGCGGTTTCTACACCAACCGTCGTAGTTGCAGGTGCATTTTCAGTTGCAGTAGCCTTAGTAGCTTTTTCCTTTTGGCGTTTCCGCATATCCAAAAAAGCGGCCATTGAACCTTGTCAAACAGTTGGTTCTGGTAACACAATGATACCAGGTTCCTCATGAATTGGATTACTCGTTTCCTCCTCAGCTGCATCCTTAGCATGTGCAACATTAGCTCGGGAACGAGTTGTTGGTCCAGCAAGAGACTTGGTCTTCTCAACTTGTTTGGTTCTCTGAAATAAAATTGGATTAGGTACCACACCTTGTTATTTTACTTGTTAGTTTTTATAAAGTGCAAAGTTAAATCTCTAGCTACGACACACCTTTAGTGGATTTTCCAAAGCATTATTACCACTTTGTTCCTCCCCAGCCCCTGGAACATAATCATCGTCGCCCCCTTTTCTTTCACCTTGCACTTTTTCTTTTCCCTTTTTTTTTCGGGTTTTTACACGTCATTCCAGCTGCTAGAGTAGGCAATTTGAGAGCTATCTTCATTTCATTATTTTTCTTTACATTCAACGCTCTCTGTTTTTCATACTCATTCATATTCTTACCGCATAACTTTAATTCCTCATCTGTTGCTCGCATAGCAAACTTCTTGTTTTCTGGTGTCAAAGGTGGTGGAAGGGGTGGAGGGGGTTGATAGCAGTCTTGCAAGGCAGTATATATAAAAATTACCTCAGTTATCCATGGAATAGCTAACAAAGGAATAGCTAAAATTTCCTAAAACCTCAAAATAAATATGAAACTTTAATTACCTCAGAAATATTTTCACCCATTTGTTCATCTACATGAGGTGGATCCTGCAAAACCAATTTCCTCCTAGCACTTGGTGAGCTTTTAGTCACAGTTGCATCAGTATTTACTTGCAGTTTATTCAGTCGTGGCGATTTCCGAGTACTTATCACCTCTGTCTTATCATGTTGAACTGATTTCTTGTTCCTTTGTTGTTGCAAGTGATGAGCAGTAACATACTTGCGTTTGGCTTGCTTTTTAGCTGAAAAGTACAACAGGAACTTATCGAGTTAGATGGCAAGAGTGACATAAACCATATACATTCACAAGTGGGATGCATAAACAGTTAGAATTTACCTGCACATATATTCTGCCTTGGCCGTATAATTACATGCGGCTGCATTTGCTTGAGTGGTTCAGCCTTATGATCGACGACCGTGTCGACATAAAAATCGATGTGGTCACCACTGTCAACTCTAGCAACTAATGCATTCAGCTTAGCATCATTGGTGACCATCTGCCAACCCCCCGACTCCATGCCTTTGTTTACATAAATTCCTCCAATTTCTGAATATTGCAGGTCCTCTTTGACATGCTCCATCAGGACAGTATACGAAAACACATCAAAAGAAATGCCAGATACCACTATCTGTTCTCCACTAACATATCAGCTTTCCTGAAATTCTCCTTTGTGGTGGAATCTGAGATGCAATATTTTATCTTCCATCCTGTACAATATGCAGAAAATTACATTAGAAAACAAAACTAAATTAAGAAATCAACAGATAAAATAAATGCAAGGAGAAATCAACTAGTTATAAATGAACAAAATTTAGCAATTAGCATTAAGTAGTAACCTAATTAAGCATGATTAAGTACAATAAACTAACTTAAATTAAACATGAGAAAGCAAAATGAATTAAGCAATTAGCTAACTAGAGCCTGAAAGTATATAGAAGCAGAGGAGATAATCAAGAAGGAATAATTTCAAAGTTCACTTAATTAATCAATACATTAAGCAACTTGTGAAGCAATACATCAAAAACTAGTCCCCTATTCAAATTCTATAAACAGAAATTAAGCATTTTTTTCAACATTGCTAGGCTCAACGGGGACTTGTCTTGCTGGGAGATCATCCCTACACCAATTAACATCACCAGGTTCATTTTCCAGTCCTGCACCACCATGAATTTCATGTAATATCGAATCATTTTCAGCTTCATTCGCATATTCACTCTCGATGTCACACCAGTCCCTAGGCAACCTTTTGATAACATTATACATCATCTTGTCTGTTGGATCTTGTACATAGAATATTTGTTGAACTTGTGAAGCCAGAACGTAGGGATCGGATTTTTGGCATAATTTGTTAAAATTAACACAAGTCAGCCCGTACAAATATTTTACTTCTTGGAACCAACAGCACTTGAACAATACCACGTTCAATTCTCCCCAGTAATCGACTTCTAATATCTCTTCAATTGCTCCGTAGTAGTTGACATCCCCAACCAGTGGCTTCTGATCTTTCGAACTTGCAAAACTAGTCGTCAAGGCAGTCAAGAAAACACCACTATTTTGTGTAGTACACTTAGCATCTCGGTACTTTGTATGGAATCTATATCCATTAATTACATATCCACTAAACCTCTTTGCTGCTCGATTAGGCCCCATCGCAAACACTTCTAATTCTTTTGAAATGTTCTCTATTTTTGCAACCTCGTCCTTCAACCACTTCCAAAAATCATCACTATGTTCTCTCTCCCTTTTATATCTTTTTGACTTAGTTTGAACATCAACTAGAGCTCGATGCTCCCTACAATAATTAGGTCACCTAGTTAACAAAATCAATAGATAAAGATGCTATTTCTAAAGTATTAAAATAAAGTTAGAGGTTAAAAACTTACTCAATTAGACTCTGTATTTCTTTGTTACCAGAATTGCACAAGATATATCGATGACATGCTATCCATTCAGATTCTTCCAAGTGAATAGACTTTCCATCTCTGCTTCTTCTTGTACCAATAGGATACGCTAATTTTGGTGGACAACTTTCAAGTTTAGCAGAATACTTGTCACTTTTTATTCCTGTGTCACCAGCCAAGAACCTTGAACAAAATATCAAGCATTCATCTGCCAAATAACCCTCAGCAATAGAACCCTCAGGTCTGCTTCTGTTGCGCGCATATGACTTCAGTTTATTTAGATATCTCTCAATTGGAAACATGGAACGTAGATGCGCAGGTCCACCGTATTGTATTTCTTGACATAAGTGAATCAACAAGTGCACCATTACATCGAAATAAGCTGGTGGGAAAATAGTCTCAAATTGACAAAGAACTTCAATAATTTCCTGTTGCAGCCTCTTAAGTTCGCTCAAGTCGATGACTTTGCTCCAAATACCTCTTAAAAATGCACTTAATCTAATCAAAGGAACTGCAACCTCAGGTTTCAGAGATTTTTTCACGGCAAAGGGTAGTAAATAGTGCAACATAAAATGAGCATCGTGGCTCTTATAACCCGATACTTTTCTATCCTTCATGTGCACATAACGACTAATGTTCGATGCACAACCATGTGGCAATTTTGCACTCTTGAGAACTGAGCAGAATATATCTTTCTCCTTATTTGTCATATCGAAAATGGCAGGAGCAATTTCAAGATATTTTCCGTCACTTGATTCAACAGGATGAAGAACCTTCCTAATGCCGAGTTCTTGTAAATCCTTACGAGCATTGATATGGTCTTTTAACTTGCCAGAAATATTAAGCAATGTACCGATTATATTGTCACAGATGTTCTTCTCGATGTGCATAACATCAAGGTTATGACGAAGTAAACTGTGACTCCAATACGGTAAATCAAAAAATATTGACTTCTTCTTAAAAGGAGAATCAATCTTCCTCTTTCTTTGCACTTGTTTCGTCCCAAAGTCATTTACATAGCCAGATAACAATTCCTCAATGTCTGTTCCTGTTAAAATTTCAGGACTTTCTCCAATTTCAACTTCACCGTTGAACCTTTTCTTGTCGAACCTCCATTTATGCTCGGGACACAGAAATTTTCTGTGGTTCATATAACACATTTTCTTACTATGCTTCAGGTACATTGAAGAAGTCTCGTAGTTGCAAACTGGACAGGCTAATTTACCTTTGGTGCTCCAACCGGATAACATTGCATATCCCGGGAAATCGCTTATCGTCCACATGACACTTGCACATAAGATGAAATTCTGACCAGTAAAGGCATCGTAGGCTTCCATGCCTGCCTCCCACAACTCTTTTAACTCGGAAATAAGAGGTTACATATAAACATCAATGCTATTACCCGGAGATTCTGGATCAGAAATGAGGGTTGAAAGGATAAGATTTTCCTGTTTCATACATAACCAGGGAGGCAGGTTATAGTTTACCAAAATAATTGGCCAGGTGCTGTGTGTTGAACTCATTGTTCGGAATGGATTGAATCCATCAGCAGCGACACCCAACCTTACATTTCTTTTCTCTGACGAGAAATGAGGATACCTAGCATCCATTGCTTTCCACGCCTCGGCATCTGCTGGATGTCTAAGTTTCCCGTCTTTTTTCCGTCCAACCTCATGCCATGTCATAAGTTCTGCAAACTCCTTGCACATAAACATACGTTGCAGCCTTGGTTTTAGTGGAAAATAGCGCATAACATTCGCCGGGACTTTGTTAACCAACTTCTGTGGATCATTGTCACTCGTGCCTTTTTTTTCCACTATAGTCCATCTCGAAGCACCGCAAGTTTTGCAAGAATCTTCTTTTTCGTTTTTACCCCAGTACAACATACAACTGTTCGGACAAGCATGTATCTTTTGGTAGGTGAGACCTAAATCTTTAATGACATTCTTTGCGGCATTGAAGGATAAAGGTAAGTGTGCGTGGGGAAAGGCTTCTCTTATCAGCTCTAGTATCTCCCCAAATCCTGACTCTGAAATTCCATGAGTACACTTCAAGGAATAAAGCCTAACGATAAAACTTAATCGGGAAAAGTTTGCACAGCCTGGATATAAAGGCAGCTTTCCCTCTTCAACATGGCGATTAACATTTTTAACATCTCCATTTGGTCCATTAGTATGATGAAGCATCTGAAGGAATTTTAGGATGAGCGGAAGCGCAAATAACAATTATTTCCGTAAAAACCATATATCGCACATATAGAAAATCATGTAAAAATGAAATACGAGGGATTCGTAACCATACCTTGAAATCGAAGCTTTACAAAAATGGTGTTTTAGCAGTTGCTCCTCAGAGTGTGAAGCACTCTACCGGTATCCACCAAGATTAATTCTTCGACGAAGCTTTTATAAAACCGAGCTTTTATAAAAATGGAACTTCTTCTTTTGAGAGAGAGAGAGAGAGAGAAAGGAAGAAGATGAAGGCTACTAGGTTTTTCACAAAAACCAAAAGTGTATCATACTCTTCTCATCTCATTCTATTTATAGGGCACAAGTAGGTTTTTAACATAATTAATATATCATTATATATTAATATATAAATCCTACACTTTACCTTATAAAATGTTAAATAATAATTAAAACAATTTTAATCATTATTAAAACAACTTGCTCTCTCAAAATACCTTCATCAATAAATTAATCTTTTTATGGTGTGACCCTGTAGGTTCAATATTAAGCCGGTAGTAGAAATAAATAATAATAAACCTTTTATTTATTATTTATATGAATTCTAAAATTCATTAAATATAATTAACTGATTAATTATATTTATTCTACATCGTGAGTGATGCTTCTCAACATATCGCGACTATCCGGATAATATGAATTCACTGCTTAGAATACCAAGAACCTGTCAGTGACTAGTTACCGTACAATAAATTCCTTCTACCCTACAATATCCTGATTAAATACAAGGCATGGATCTCGTGTCAGGCCTATCAAATTTAATCATATGATTTCTTATTTATAATGCAAAGTTCATATTAATGCAAATTAGAAACTCCTTTCTAATTTCATACACTCTGGCCAGAGATTCCAGAACT
Source organism: Saposhnikovia divaricata (assembly GCA_036435485.1). Lineage (NCBI taxonomy): Eukaryota > Viridiplantae > Streptophyta > Magnoliopsida > Apiales > Apiaceae > Saposhnikovia > Saposhnikovia divaricata. The sequence goes on from CM071594.1 coordinate 237,994,504, forward strand.
CGCATACTAAGAATAACATAGGATATTCACTTCCTTACTGGAATGGGTAGATTCTTTATTAATCGTTAACTATCTCCATACATAAATCCCTGTACCCAGAATAGACCTAATGGATGTCCTTGAGACTAAGGACTAAACCAAAGCACAGTTCATTATATACAAGATTACTCTAACGATCTCAAGTCTAAGGACACTTGTACAACTATCACTCAGTGAATAACTATTGACACGTGAGTAAACTCCATTAGTTGTCCAACTTATCGAGTCATGTTCAGTGAACTTATTCCCTAATAAGCACCTACATACTAGCTATAGTGTCACCACACAAATGCCTATGAGAACAGACATCCTCCTGACGGGAGCAAGCATAATATGTACCGATCTTTGCGGATTCACTAACTTCCGATTAGTTATCCTATGATCAGGAACTGTTTAAGTCTAGAGTTATCATCTTCTAGATCTCACTATTATAATCTCATTATAATTATAGAAGCTTTACTCTAAACTATGGAACATCTTATTTAAAACACTTTAAACAGATAATGCCCGTAATAAAATCAAAACAAGTCTTTTATTATTATTAATGAAATCAAACAAGAATACATGAAAGTTCTTCCTAACTCATCATACATGATTGGATTTAGGACAAACACTTTCAATCTCCCACTTGAACTAAAGCCAATCACCCTGGTATCTAATACCCATCTTCTCTTTATGACGATCAAAGTGAATCTGAGACAATGACTTTGTGAGTGGGTCTGCTATGTTGTTATGTGTGTCAACTCTCTCAACCTTGACATCTCCCCTTTCAATGATCTCCCTAATCAAATGAAAGCGCCGCAAAACATGTTTGGAATTTTTATGAGACCTAGGTTCCTTGGCTTGAGCTATTGCCGCGTTGTTATCACAATACAACATAATAGGATCCTCAATGCTAGGAACAACTCCCAACTCAGAAACAAATTTCCTCATCCAAACGGCTTCTTTTGCAGCCTCACTTGCAGCTATATACTCTGCTTCCGCTGTGGAGTCAGCCGTTGTCGACTGTTTGGAACTCTTCCAACTAATCGCACCACCATTCAAAGTAAACACATACCCTGACATGGATTTGCTATCACTTTCTGATTGAAAACTAGAGTCAGTATAACCCTCTATTTTCAATTCAGATCCACCAAAAACAAGAAAAATATCCTTAGTCCTTCGCAAGTACTTAAGGATGTTCTTCACTGCTTTCCAGTGGTCTTCACCTGGATTGGACTGATATCTGCTTGTCACACTAATTGAATAAGCAACATCAGGCCTAGTACATAACATCGCGTACATGATAGATCCTATTGCTGAAGCATAAGGAATCTTACTCATGCGCTCTCTTTCCTCAGGTGTCTTAGGAGACATCTTTTCAGAAAGGGATACTCCATGGCTCATCGGTATGAGACCTCTCTTGGAGTTTTCCATGCTAAACCTTTTAAGCACTTTCTCGATGTATGTACCCTGGGTAAGACCTATCATTCTTCTAGATCTATCTCTATAGATCTTCATACCGAGAATGTAGGATGCTTCACCCAAGTCCTTCATAGTGAAGTTCTTTGATAACCACACTTTGACTGATTGCAGCATCGGTATATCATTTCCCATAAGAAGTATGTCATCCACATACAATACAAGAAATGTTACCGCGCTCCCACTAACCTTCTTGTAGACACATGGTTCATCTATGTTCTTGATAAAATCAAACTCTTTGATTGTCTCATCAAAACGAATGTTCCATCTACGAGAAGCTTGCTTTAATCCATATATGGTCCTTAGCAGCTTACACACTAGGTGTTCATTCCCTTTAGAAACAAACCCCTCTGGCTGTGTCATATACACTTCCTCTTCAAGTTTCCCATTGAGGAAGGCCGTTTTCACGTCCATTTGCCAGATCTCATAGTCGTAGTAAGCAGCAATCGCAAGCAAAATCCGAATTGATTTTAACAGGGCTACAGGCGAAAAAGTTTCATCAAAGTCAATCCCTTGCCTTTGTCTGAATCCTTTTGCCACGAGCCTGGCCTTATAGGTCTCCACCTGGCCATCTGCTCCAATCTTTCTTTTGTATACCCATTTGCATCCAATAGGATTCACATCCTCTGGTGCTTCAACCAAAGTCCATACTTGGTTGGCATACATAGAATCCATTTCGGATTTCATGGCACTCTGCCATTTCTCTGAGTCAACACTACTCATAGCCTCATTATAGGTCATAGGGTCGTCATCATCAACGATTGATAACTCATTGTCATTCTCAATGACAAGGCCATAATACCTCTCAGGTTGGCGAGACACTCTTTCTGACCTACGAATGGGCTGTACCACAGAAGGTTGTTCAGTCTGAACAGGTGTTTCCACTGTTTCGGATTTCATGGCACTCTGCCATTTCTCTGAGTCAACACTACTCATAGCCTCATTATAGGTCATAGGGTCGTCATCATCAACGATTGATAACTCATTGTCATTCTCAATGACAAGGCCATAATACCTCTCAGGTTGGCGAGACACTCTTTCTGACCTACGAATGGGCTGTACCACAGAAGGTTGTTCAGTCTGAACAGGTGTTTCCTCTTGAACCGTAGTAGTTTATGCTTCTTGAACTTCATTAAGTTCTATTTTGCTCCCACTGTTTCCTTCTAGGATAAACTGTTTTTCCAAGAAGGTAGCATGTCTGGAGACAAATACACTATGATTGGTGTAGAAGTAATACCCTAAAGTTTCTTTAGGATATCCCACAAAACTACATTTCACGGATCGAGATTCCAGCTTATCAGGGTCAACTTTCTTGACATAAGCCGGACATCCCCAAATCTTAACGTGTTTAAGACTCGGTTTCCTTTCTTTCCATATCTCATATGGAGTTTGAGGAACAGATTTGGAAGGCACCTTATTCAGTAAATATGCTGAGGTTTCCAATGCATAACCCCAAAGGAATACTGGAAGATTTGCGTAGCTCATCATGGACCGAACCATGTCTAACAAAGTTCGATTTCTCCTTTCAGATACTCCATTCAACTGTGGAGTATATGGAGGAGTCCACTGAGAGACTATACCATTTTCTTTGAGATAATCTAGAAACTCTCCATTTAAATATTCACCACCTCGATCTGATCGAAGGGTTATAATACTATGTTTGGTTTGTTTCTCCACTTCATTCTTATATTCTTTGAACTTTTCAAAGGCTTCAGATTTGTGTTTCATTAAATACACATATCCGAATCTAGATCGATCATCTATGAAAGTAATGAAGTACGAAAATCCGCCCATGGCTTGCGTAGACATCGGTCCACATACATCTGTGTGTACCAGTCCTAGCAATTCTGCAGCCCTCTCTCCATGTCCACTAAATGGAGATTTGGTCATTTTACCCAATAGACAAGACTCGCATGTAGGATATGATTCAAAATCAAAGGGGTCAAGTAACCCTTCCTTATGCAATGTCCGCAGTCTATTTTCACTAATATGACCAAGTCTGCAGTGCCACAAATAGGTGAGATTTTCATCATCCCTTTTCCTTTTATTAGTATGTTCAATTTGTAGTAAATCATGCTCTATGTCACACACATATAGACCATTATTTAAAATACCACTACCATAAAGAACATTATCTCTAAGAATTGAACATTCATTATTCTTAATAACAAACGAAAATCCATCCAAGTCTAACATGGGAATAGAAATAATATTCCTCACAATCGAGGGAACAAAATAACAATTATTTAAAACAATAGTCTTGCCCGTAGGCATATGTAAATCAAACGATCCTACAGATTCAGCAGCAACTCTTGCTCCATTTCCCATCCGTAGAATCACCTCCTCTTTCTCGAGAGTCCTACTTCTCCTTAGTCCCTGCAACGAATTGCAAATGTGAGAACCACAGGCGGTATCTAATACCCAAGTAGAATTTTGATTTATTGACATATTCACTTCAATCATGAACATACCTGAACCAGAAGCGACAGTCTCACTATCTTTCTTCTTTTTCATTTCTGCAAGGTAAACCTTGCAGTTCCTCTTCCAGTGCCCCACCTTGTTACAGTGAAAGCAAACAGCTTTGCTCTTGGGGTCTTCAGCTTTTGGTGGAACCGGCTTTTTCTCACCAACTTTCTTCTTCTTGGAAGGGTTCTTCTTCCTTTTCTTAGGATTGGAACCCTCACCAATTAGAAGAACAGAACTCTTCTTAGAGGGAAAATTCGATTCCGCAGTCTTCAACATGTTGTGGAGTTCAGCCAGGCTGACGTCCAACTTATTCATGTGAAAGTTCACAACAAACTGCGAAAATGAACCCGGAAGTGATTGCAAGACCAAGTCTTGAGTCAGTTCCCTATCCATGACAAAACCAAGTTGCCCAAGACGTTCAATCAAATTGATCATCTTAAGTACATGGTCATTCACGGATGATCCCTCAGACATCCTACAACGGAACAGCTCCTTCGATATCTCATATCGAGCTGTCCTCCCTGCCACATCATACAACTCTTGCAGATGCTCTAGGATAGTGTGAGCATCCATAAGCTCATGTTGCTTCTGTAGCTCATCGTTCATGGAAGCTAACATGATACATTGAGCAACATTAGCATCATCTATCCACTTACGATACACAACATGTTCATCATTATGTGCATCGTCAGCAGGTGCAGCAGGCTTAGGTGAGTCAAGCACATATTCCAGCTTCTCAACCCTGAGAACAATTCTCAAGTTTCGAAGCCAGTTAGCAAAATTCGGACCAGTCAATTTGTGAGCATCTAGTATGCTCCGGAGTGATAGTGCACCAGACATAGTGTATATAGTAAATCTGTAAATGATAAACACATAACAACACTTAGCAAATATTCAATTTCATTTTAAAAACACTATATGAATCGGGTCTTTATTCATAAGTGACTCCCACTAGTTTATCTAATTTATTCAACCCCCTTAAGTGAAAAATTAAGCATTCATAATGCTAGTGGGAATAGGGATCCTATATTCCATCACACAACCTCGGCTGTGGCACGAAACGCCATGTGATGTTCAATAGGCAGACAACTCTTGTCAATTACATCTCATGTTATTCCCTAATAAAACTTTAGCCTCTTGAATAATTGAGTCACGGCTGTGGCACGACAAACTCAATATTCTAAGTCAAGTCTAACCCAACATTCCGTACAACTGAATCAGTCTCCAACGGCCCACGGCTGTAGCACGTAACGACCATTAGATTCTAATTCATTGTACACATCTCTATGTAATAGACAAGTATTTCTTATTTCAAAATCAAAGCCCTCGGCTGTAGCACGAAACAACAATGATTCAAAAATAAGAACTACTTTCTACCATGTTGGAAGGCTATGACCGACACAAGCCCGTTGTGTCATTGGCCAATTACTACTTGATATTATTTAATTTTAGAGGGATTATATTATGTTACAATCATAATCATATTATAAAGAGATTCTTCCTTTTAAATTAAATATTTCAAATCAATAATCGATAATTGGATGATTCCCAGATCGGGGGGAGCATTGTCAAGAGGCGTCACTTAATACCCCTTTCTTACAGATCGAAATCCGTTTTTGACAGAATCATCCATTCTCTCAATATTGAAAATTCATATTTAATTACGTGTTTCACAAACACAAGAATCTCATGATTGTATTCATAATATTATTATTAAGGCAAGAAACGATTCCTATTCTAGATTTTCTAGAGCACGCCTTATTTTGATTTAAGTTCACCTAAATCTATCATCGCATGGTAAACATAGGCATATATCACATATATAAAATTAAATCAACAAGTAAGCATGCAAGCAATATCATGTCACACAATGATATAATGATGTATGGATTTATTATAGTATTTAAAAGCAATTAATCCAATTAAAACATGCTTTAAAACACTCCCATAAATATAAATAATTCAAAATTATTATATAAAAATATTTGACCACTCCATTAGATCCGTCTCGGAAATACGAATCCAACGATATATTGCACGCCCAAAACGGAGTTACGAAACTCCCAATAAATCAAATTTATTGTGGACAGAAGGCTGTAACGCATTTCCGGTATGCGTTACAAGCATTTAAAGCCATTAAACGCTGTAACGCATCCGTAAATTGCGCAACACTCTGTCACGCATTTCGGAAATGCGTGACCCCCCCCCCCCGCGTTTGCGCTGCACGCGCGTCAGACACAGCCAGCAGCAGTTTTATTTTGTTTTTTTTTTTTTTAATAGATTGCCGACCGTTGCTATTTGTCTCTTTCTGTCAGAAGAGTTTGTAACTGCTGCCATAACAGACAAAAAAAAAACGCCTGACTCTTTTAAAACGTAATAACTTTTATTATTTATTATTATAATTTTAATATTAATAAATTAATTAACAATTAATTAATAAATTAATAAAAATTATAAAAACATGATTTCAGAAAATCAACAGTAGCATAAAATTATCAGATCAGCCAGGGGTCCCTTTGCAAATTTTAATTTCATAATATTCACATGCATGATTATTTTATGAATTTTAATTAAAACAATTTTAAAAAATTCATAACAAATAATCTACACATCACAAAATTATGAGAAAATACCCAGATCATCTACAACACTTGTAGAACTCAGATTAGTGGTCAAAATCATATGCAAAAATTATTTCGAATTAATTCATAATTAAATCCAAATAAACTTACAAAAATCATAATAAATCCATACATGCATAAAAAAATCTGAAATTTTTATATGACTCTCTATATGCAAGAACCTGGCTCTGATACCATTGAAGGAATTTTAGGATGAGCGGAAGCGCAAATAACAATTATTTCCGTAAAAACCATATATCGCACATATAGAAAATCATGTAAAAATGAAATACGAGGGATTCGTAACCATACCTTGAAATCGAAGCTTTACAAAAATGGTGTTTTAGCAGTTGCTCCTCAGAGTGTGAAGCACTCTACCGGTATCCACCAAGATTAATTCTTCGACGAAGCTTTTATAAAACCGAGCTTTTATAAAAATGGAACTTCTTCTTTTGAGAGAGAGAGAGAGAGAGAGAGAAAGGAAGAAGATGAAGGCTACTAGGTTTTTCACAAAAACCAAAAGTGTATCATACTCTTCTCATCTCATTCTATTTATAGGGCACAAGTAGGTTTTTAACATAATTAATATATCATTATATATTAATATATAAATCCTACACTTTACCTTATAAAATGTTAAATAATAATTAAAACAATTTTAATCATTATTAAAACAACTTGCTCTCTCAAAATACCTTCATCAATAAATTAATCTTTTTATGGTGTGACCCTGTAGGTTCAATATTAAGCCGGTAGTAGAAATAAATAATAATAAACCTTTTATTTATTATTTATATGAATTCTAAAATTCATTAAATATAATTAACTGATTAATTATATTTATTCTACATCGTGAGTGATGCTTCTCAACATATCGCGACTATCCGGATAATATGAATTCACTGCTTAGAATACCAAGAACCTGTCAGTGACTAGTTACCGTACAATAAATTCCTTCTACCCTACAATATCCTGATTAAATACAAGGCATGGATCTCGTGTCAGGCCTATCAAATTTAATCATATGATTTCTTATTTATAATGCAAAGTTCATATTAATGCAAATTAGAAACTCCTTTCTAATTTCATACACTCTGGCCAGAGATTCCAGAACTCGCATACTAAGAATAACATAGGATATTCACTTCCTTACTGGAATGGGTAGATTCTTTATTGATCGTTAACTATCTCCATACATAAATCCCTGTACCCAGAATAGACCTAATGGATGTCCTTGAGACTAAGGACTAAACCAAAGCACAGTTCATTATATACAAGATTACTCTAACGATCTCAAGTCTAAGGACACTTGTACAACTATCACTCAGTGAATAACTATTGACACGTGAGTAAACTCCATTAGTTGTCCAACTTATCGAGTCATGTTCAGTGAACTTATTCCCTAATAAGCACCTACATACTAGCTATAGTGTCACCACACAAATGCCTATGAGAACAGACATCCTCCTGACGGGAGCAAGCATAATATGTACCGATCTTTGCGGATTCACTAACTTCCGATTAGTTATCCTATGATCAGGAACTGTTTAAGTCTAGAGTTATCATCTTCTAGATCTCACTATTATAATCTCATTATAATTATAGAAGCTTTACTCTAAACTATGGAACATCTTATTTAAAACACTTTAAACAGATAATGCCCGTAATAAAATCAAAACAAGTCTTTTATTATTATTAATGAAATCAAACAAGAATACATGAAAGTTCTTCCTAACTCATCATACATGATTGGATTTAGGACAAACACTTTCAGCATCTCCTCTAGGTTATCTCCAAAATTTATAAAGGTTTCATAATCCATACGATCCTAATGACTATTTTTGTAGGACTCGAGTGAAACCTCATAAATCCAATTAACATATAATGGAGATGGACCATTGCAGATAAGATGGTCGTAGATCAGATCTGCACGGCGCCACTTGCCATTTTTACAAATCTTGCAAGGGCAGGTTATTTCATCACCTACGGCATATTTGGGAAATACATTTTGCAAAAATGCCTCTACCCCACTAATGTATCCTTCACTGTACTTTGGTACGTTTATCCAAAGAACATTTTCCTCGTCGTCCATCACTACAATTGAGAAGCATAAAACTATTATAATGAATGATCTTTATGTGTGTGTGTTTGCTAATTAAAACCTATGCAAGCCCATACCACCTATAATATTAGTTCACGCCAAAGTAGTGTGTGTTTATAGCAGGGGTTTCGACTAAAAACCCCACTCTAGCTCCCTGGTCTAAAAAATGCTATCGGTTTGGACAAGAAAAGAACGACACACCAACGTAAGGTTAGTACATAACTAAAAGTTAGCTTAGTGTAGAACGTATAGTCATGTGTCGTAAACTAAAAGTTCTGAAGCACATGTAGTTGTAGTATTATAATATCTTTATGAAAGGTAAAGGGAAGATGCTAATCCCTCATTAAACGATTAACTAGAAGAAAAATATTTTACACTTAATTTAAATCCAGGAAGAACCACATACTGTATTTGCTATCTCAGTTAACAAGTAAGAACCACATACTTTGAGCAAAAATCCAGACAATGAATAAAAAATAATATCATAGATACAAATACAAGAACAGGATATACAAACAAGAACAGCATATGCCTTAGACAAAAACAAGAACATTACAACAACAAGAACAGGATATATCATGCTTTACAGGAAGATATAGTGCAGTTATAAGAGATAAAACAGCTATCTTCGACTTTAAGCACATGAACATAAACAAGTACTGACAAAACATAAACAAGTACTCACAAAACATACAACGAAAAAATAGAAACATATCACAATCTATAAAGAAAGTGTAAATACCTTAAAGTAAAAGCCCCAAATCGAACACAATGAAACCCTAATTTCAAGCCCCAAATCGAACACACTGAAACCCTAATTTCAAAGCCCCGAAATCGACCGACCCGTTTCAAGCCCTAACTCCAAATTAATCCTGAGAAAGAGATATAAAGCCCTGAATTAGTGAATTAAACCCTAAACTAAACCAATTGAACCAATTGAGAGCTGCATGTGTGTGTACGAGTGTGAGTAACAGAGAATTAGACTAACAGAGAATGTGAGAGAGGAGAGAAAGAAAGGATAGAGAGAATATGTGTGTGTACGAGTGTGTGTGAGTGTGTATCGACTGTGAGCGGAGAGAGGAGAGAGTGGAGAGAGAGACCGTGGAGAGAGTGAGGATAGAGTGGAGAGAGTGTGTCTAAAACATTACTCCTTTTACTCATAGGAATTTTTAGCCGCGGTCTGAAATTTTGGTTGGGCGGTATTTTTGCCGCTCACCAAACTTTACCCCAAATTTACTCCTTTTTTTTCAACATTTTATTTAATTAATTTATTTCTTTATTAAATATTTAATTCCTTTTTTTTTGCTAAATGATTTCTTTTACATAATTTTTTAATATATTCAAAAAACATTATATACGAAAATATTTTTTTTATTTATTCATATATTAAAATATATTTAAAAAAAAAATATTTTAAAAATTTTGTTTAATAATATTTAATAAATATAAAAATAAAATTACACATCTTAAAAAGTTTTAACATGTTTAGTGAAATATTCACTCTCTTATGGAATATTCTAGATTTTTATAAAAATAATATTATTATTTTTATTAAAAAAGTAATTTCCATGTGAAAAAAGGTTAAAAATTTTATTCATAGTTGAAAATATAAAATTTTGTTCATTGTAAAATCATGGCAACACAATTTCAGATCTACGGCAACACACAAACATTTTTATTCTATGCCAACATATTTTTTCTACCTAAGGCAACATAAAAATGATAATGTTGTATTAGCAAAAAACATGTGACAAGGCCGTCGCGTGCCTATCAAATAATAATTCTAACAAATCCTTCTAACTATGTAGTAGGGTAAGTCAGAGTCGATCCCACAGAGACAAACGTATCAATCACTAGTTGTTTCTGATTTAATTCGGCTAAGCAAGTAACACAATAGATTTTGAGAGATTATTAAACTAATTTTATACTAAGAGAATTTCGCTGTATTAATCAAATATTAAAAACATCCAGAATTAAGTATCCCCACTAGCATGAATTGATGCAATTTTGAATTCCCTCCCCAATTAATCGTACGCTGCTCAACAGGAAAGATGCGCCCTAAGAATACCAATAACCTCTCTCAAGTATTAATGGCTTCTCTAAAATACAATCAAGCCTATTCTCATGGTATCATGCATATTAGAGACATTAAGCATAGCACCCTAATTTCCTAACAATCCATTCTACCTATTCTCATGGAGAATCTCATGTTCTTATTGGATAAATCACAACCATCTAAATCCAACTCTCGTTGATAATTAGATATTGGTTCAAACAATACACATAATCACGTCTGATTTGTAATTGCTAATTAAAACAACTCAATAAGCAAAAGCAATTAAACAATCAAATTGGGGGAATTGGGAAAATCACACATCAATCATAACTAGGGTTCTACTTAACCCTAGATTAATTATCTACTCACTCATAATTGAATTAACAAAACAAGAATTATAAATTGAACAAATCATATTATAAAGAAAAGAGAAAGAGAAAAACCTTCAATCTTCAAAGAAAATAAAAGTTCTCCATAAATCTCCACCAAAGATGTTTACAAAGTTCTAATGTGTGTATCTATCTTTTCTTTTCACGCTCTCCTCCTCTTTTATAATAAAACTCCTTAATAAAATCTGATCTCTATCTCCTAATAAAAGTATTTTTAATATTCTAATCAATTTACAAAAAGATATCCATAATTGAATAGGATTTTCTTGTAAAATTCGTCACTTATTTTTCTCCTCTGTTTCTGGGCTCTTCCAGTTGGATTTTGCTTACTGGACCACCTCTGAATTAAAGATAATTCCCTAAGCTTCGCGTGGACAGTAAGATCGTTAAATTCTGACTTCTGGAACTCAAGATATGGCCCAAACAGTGCAGGCAGCCTGTGCAGCCCAATAATACGAATTTTCTCCTATTTTATCTCCAAAATAGCTCTTTTTGCTCCAAATCCTTCCAAGTCATGAATTCTTTATTTCCTACAATAAAACAATAAAATCTATTAAATAAAAATCCAAATCAATGCAAAACACAATAAATATGAGAATAAAATCATCTAAAATATATATAAAAATATACTCTATCAAACATCCCCACACTAAGCATTTGCACGTCCTCGGGCAAATAAGTGAAATAAAAACTAAGTCCTAACATCACTTTCGTAGATGACACGATTGCATTGAGCATATGCAACAAGCCGTTAAACCCCTAGGCAGCCCTAGTAGGACGAGTGTTGTCTCGTGAGGGTTTATAGTGAATGTACCCACAAAATTCATCTAACCATGCAAAAGATCAATGCTAACACAACACCACACACACAAGTCCTCTCATGCCACATCAACTTAAGAATCAAAGCAAACATACGATGTCTTGGTGTCGAAAGTGTAAGTATTCACGTAGTCTACTCAACCAACATGCAGAAGATCATAAAAATTCATGTCAAGTGTAAAAATCGTTGGTAATCATGCTAAGCCCACAAGAAATACATCTTTAAGTCTAAACCTGGGATCTCCTATGCCAAAACAAGTAATAACTCACCTTTCACTCAAAAACGAATATTCACTCAAGAACAAGGTTAAGTGTATCACTCAATTCCAACAAAATCATAAACACAACTTGACACTCGGAATCAATCTCACTCTCAACACAACATACATCACCGATGACAATCAAAAGGTCTTTATTCAGGTTGTAGCGTGGGCTAGGGACCAGGTATGTCAAGTAAAGCTAAAACAGGTTAAATGTCAAAAGCTAGTACCCAACAATATAATTCATTCCATTCCCTTTCTATTAAAACCACAAAAATACTTCCCCACACTTGGATTTTTCAATAACCCTTACATAATAACTTGACTAGTCGAATGAAGAAGGATCATACAAACATAAGAATGCTCTCAGATTTATTTATTTTTTCTCTTTTTTTTTCTATTTTTTTTTCTATTTTTTTTTCTTTTTTTTTCTGAGAGCCAAGGAATAAGCACAATGATCCATAGATATTTTTATGAATTTCGACTAACAAGCATCAACCAAAATCAATATTCCCCAATGGTATGATCATCAATACCCCCCCTTTTATGAACACCTTATTACTCCCTTAAGCACAATACTAGCCTTTGACAATTTAGGTTCAAATTCAATGTAAGGCCAATAGAATAAAAAGGATAATGGCAAGTAATGTGGTGTGTCACCGAAAGAATAGGATTAAGCTCAACGGGTTAACTAATTGATCATGTATACAAGGTGTGGAATTATGGGAAATACGAGGTTAAACCTAAGTGCCTTTATCATCTCATCATCAAGTAATATCATGCATTTCAAGAAAGATCTCAAGTAAGTGCTAGCAATGTAAACAACATGTGGACACTCAAGCAAACGAAAAATCATGCAAAAGATATGCATATAGGCTCAAAACTCACTTGGTGTGACAAAACATAATCAATCCCAAGTAACAAGACTCTTTAACGCACCTACTTGTACTCAAAGCATGAAAACCAAGTCATCTTACACATATTCATGTCATTCTAATCACTTACTACATCCAATTAAGTCTACCAGCTTCAACTTGCTAGTGTAAGTTTGTGCACAAGAACAAAGCACGTCACTTCTCATACAAAAGAATCCATAAACACAAGAATTCTACGCATGCATGGGTGTATCAAGCAAAATACAACAACTAATCAAATTGCATGACTAGAATTATTTTTGGTATTTTTAATTTTTTTTAAATTTTTTTTTTAAATTTATAATATATAATTTTTTTGTTTTTTTTTTTTAATCATCGAAAACTCATCCCCACACTTAAGTGGTTCATTGTCCCCAATGAACTAATGAACAAGATACAAAACTACAACTAAAAACAAAATAAAACTACACTAAAAAGAAAAGAAAGAAAACTCCCCTGGAATCAAGTTGTCGGATGTGAAAACCACCCCTCATTCGCTTAGAAGCCACCCACTCACCACTTCCGTAGGTGATCACGGTTGCATTTGGCATAAAACTCCCGAACCACTCACTAATCATATGAACCAAACCAACAAATTTTTCTCGCAAAAATCCCCTTTCCTTAGCAATTAGCCTCACAGCAACCGATTAAATTTAACCTCCACCGTCGAAAATAAAAAATTTCCCAACATTAGCACTATCTCTCCCATGTTTACGAGCCAAAAGAATCAATACCCAACTCACAAGAAGCTCCACCAAAAATTACCAAGTAATATCACACCAAAAATACCCCAATATATCAAGAATAATATAAATCCCAATTTACAAGAACACAAATTCGCAATCAAAATAAAATTGGAGAGAAGAAATAAACCCACTACGAATTGGAGAGGTGAACTTGCAATTAATTCCTCTTTAGAATTGAATTTTTGGAGATTTAAAGAAAATAGAAGAGGAATTGGATTTGTATGGAAAGGTGTGTATATATATAAGATGATGGATAGGTTGAATAAAAATTTCAATTGTGTAGGAGAGATTTGGAGAGGTTAGGATTTGATGTAGGATAGATATAGGAATTTAGAATTGAAGAAATATGAGTTAGGATTAAATTTGGGGGAATTTTGGGGGTTAAAACAACAATTTTCGGGGGAAAAAAAAAATCTGGAAGGGGTGTAACGCAGCCGCAGGCTGCGTTTTAGGTCTACAGACTGCGCGGGGGGCAGTAACGCAGGCGCAGCCTGCGTTACAGGGGGGCAGACTGCGTAATAGTCAGTAACGCAGGCGCAGCCTGCGTTACAGGGTTGCTGCCTGCGAAAATCACCTTTTTTTTTTAAAAAAATTTTTTTCTTTCTTTTGAATACAACACTCAACCTTTTTTTTTTAAATACTAATGCATGGGTTGCCTCCCAAGTAGCGCTTCTTTAACGTCAATAGCTTGACGTTACTTCCTCAACTCATGGCGGTTTCAAAAGAATAACTGAACCGTCCTCAATAGAAAAACCATTCATACGAACATTGACATCTTGTTTTCTTGCTCCCAACACCACCTTTCGTTCACTCTTCATCTTGATTTTTCCACCCTTCGACTTCTTCACTTTTTTCTTCCTCACTCCTCTAAGGTGCTTCTCCGACTCGACCGGCTGAACTAAACTTTCTTCTTCCTTATCATCGGTTTTCCACCTTCGCAACATGTTATCATGCCCCTCTTCAAAAATCAATAGCTCATTATTCAAAAGGACATACCTCAAATGTGGTGGAAGCTTCCCAAGCTTGACATTCGAGAGATCTCGAACTGAAGAATTGTCAATAGAACCACTAATCTTTAAAAAGTTTTCAATATGAGCATCAGGATCTTCAACAGACAATCCACGAAACTGAATTCCACCAATTGATTTCATTGTTGAAGGTTGCAAATCAATATTAGTGACATGTAGATCTCTCACCAAACTTACAGGAGGCGTAGAGAGGTAATTATCAGCCTTCATAACTTGATCTCCACACAAATTCTTCACCATAAGAACGGTATCATTATTCTTTTGAAGATCACTTTCTTTCATAGAAGGACTGTTCAAAGAGTTGGAAAATTTAAATTCCATTTTCTCATCTCCAACTTCGAAAGAAATTTTCCCTTGCATCATATCAACTTTCACACCAGCTGTAGCCAAGAAAGGTCTCCCAAGAATGATAGAATTTTGTGCATCTTCCTCCATCTCTATGACAACAAAATCACATGGAATAAAAAACTTTCCAACCTTAACAGGGACATCTTCAAGTACACCAAGAGGATATTTCACACTTTTATCTGCCAATTGTAGAGATATACGCGTAGATTTTAATTCACCCATCTGAAGCTTGTTACAAATCGATAAGGGCATAAGACTGACACTTGCTCCAAGATCACATAAAGCTCTCATGATCTCCAAATTCCCAAGTTTCACAGGAATAGAGTAACTACCTGGATCGGCTAGCTTTTTAGGAAGATTGTTTTGCAAGATGGCACTGCACTCCTCCGTTAATGAGATAGACGAACTTTCTTCAATCATTCGTTTGTTTGACAATAATTCCCTAAGAAACTTCCAGTAATAAGGCATCTCCTTGATAGCATCTAGAAAAGTAATATTAAGCTCTAGCTTTTTCAAGATATCCATGAACTTTAAAAACTTATCACCAAGCCTAGCGTGCACCAACCTTTGAGGAAAAGGTATAGGTGGTATATAAGGCCTGATTGGAACTACAACAGGGTCCTTCTTTTCTTCTATCAATTCTTGTACATCCACATTTTTAGATTGAATTTTCTCCCCCTCTCCAACGTTCAAATTATCATTACTCATCTTCATCTCCGGCCCTTGCAATTCCTTTCCACTTCTTAAAGTTATAGCATTCACATGAGCTCTATGTGGTTGTTCAGTTTGACCAGGAAGTTGACCTGAAGGCTTATTTAGTAGGCTCAATTGTTGAGAAATCTGAGTGATCGTGTTTTCCATCATTTTGTTGTGAGCCTTTATCTCATTGATACTTAAATCAAAGTATTCATTCTTCTTTGATTGTGTAGCAGTAAACCCTTCCATGAGATTCTCCAAGTTAGATTTCTGCGGCGGAGCTTGTTGAAAACCGGGAGGCTGAGAAAAATTGTTTTGTGAAGTTTGAGTTTGACCCTGATTGTTCCTGTAGGAGAAATTTGGATGATCTCTCCACCCTGGATTGTATGTGTTGGAATAAGGATTATACTGCGGCCTTGGATTCTGATTGTAAAGAGCATTAGCCTGTTCAACTGCCATTCCAGAAGGATTGTATTGACAAGCAAGTTTGGTGTGTCCAACAACTCCACATACCTCACATGAAGCAACAGTAGATGAAGTACTCCTAGCATCCAATTGCTCAATCTTCTTAACCATTGCCTGCATAGTAGTATTCAACATGGTTAGAGCATCAACATCATACTTACCGCCCTTCTTAGGATGATTTCGATCATTATATGGAAAATTGTCATTAGATGCCATCTCGTCTAACAAAGTTTTCGCATCTTCAGTACTTTTCTTCATAATAGAACCACCAGAAGAAGCATCAACAAAGTTTCGGAACTCTTGTGTCAACCCATTGTAGAATGTTTGGATCAACAACCAGTCAGGAATTCCATGGTGAGGGCATTGTCTCTGAAGTCGCTTAAATTTTCTCCAAGCATCATGAAGTGACTCGTCATCATCTTGACGAAAATTAGAGATCTCATTCCGTAGCTTAGAGGTCTTCTTCTGACTGAAGAATTTAAGTAGAAAAGCCTTCGCAAGACTATCCCAAGTAGTGAATGTATTTGGTCCTTCATCCTTCAACCAATCTTTTGCTGCATCCCGAAGAGAGAATGGAAATAATCGCAGCTTAACAGCTTCATCACTTACATTTGTCATCTTTATAGTATCACACTTCTCCAGAAAACTCTCAAGATGATCAACAGGATTTTCATTGGACAATCCTACGAAAGAGTCATTAGAGATGAATTGGATGAACTGAGGCTTCAGTTCAAAGTGTGTAGCTGTGATTGCTGGTCTGACAATGCTTGAGAGTACGCCTGTAGCATCTGGCATACCATGCTCCCTGAGAGCTTTAGCCGGTGCATCACCCATAACTTCCTTGTTCTTGTTTTTCCTTCGCTTGCCTGCTTGCCTTCTTGCTGTAGCTTCAATTTCAGGATCAATAGTAATTAAATCTTCAGTACATGAACTTCGAGTGTGCATGCAACAAGAGAACTAGAAACGATGATCAATTAACAAGGGAATAATAGCCGAAGCAACACAACTAAAATACTTAGCTAAATCAATTCAAAATTAACTAATCTAACACTGCTTTGTCCCCGGCAACGGCGCCAAAAATTTGACAAGGCCGTCGCGTGCCTATCAAATAATAATTCTAACAAATCCTTCTAACTATGTAGTAGGGTAAGTCAGAGTCGATCCCACAGAGACAAACGTATCAATCACTAGTTGTTTCTGATTTAATTCGGCTAAGCAAGTAACACAATAGATTTTGAGAGATTATTAAACTAATTTTATACTAAGAGAATTTCGCTGTATTAATCAAATATTAAAAACATCCAGAATTAAGTATCCCCACTAGCATGAATTGATGCAATTTTGAATTCCCTCCCCAATTAATCGTACGCTGCTCAACAGGAAAGATGCGCCCTAAGAATACCAATAACCTCTCTCAAGTATTAATGGCTTCTCTAAAATACAATCAAACCTATTCTCATGGTATCATGCATATTAGAGACATTAAGCATAGCACCCTAATTTCCTAACAATCCATTCTACCTATTCTCATGGAGAATCTCATGTTCTTATTGGATAAATCACAACCATCTAAATCCAACTCTCGTTGATAATTAGATATTGGTTCAAACAATACACATAATCACGTCTGATTTGTAATTGCTAATTAAAACAACTCAATAAGCAAAAGCAATTAAACAATCAAATTGGGGGAATTGGGAAAATCACACATCAATCATAACTAGGGTTCTACTTAACCCTAGATTAATTATCTACTCACTCATAATTGAATTAACAAAACAAGAATTATAAATTGAACAAATCATATTATAAAGAAAAGAGAAAGAGAAAAACCTTCAATCTTCAAAGAAAATAAAAGTTCTCCACAAATCTCCACCAAAGATGTTTACAAAGTTCTAATGTGTGTATCTATCTTTTCTTTTCACGCTCTCCTCCTCTTTTATAATAAAACTCCTTAATAAAATCTGATCTCTATCTCCTAATAAAAGTATTTTTAATATTCTAATCAATTTACAAAAAGATATCCATAATTGAATAGGATTTTCTTGTAAAATTCGTCACTTATTTTTCTCCTCTGTTTCTGGGCTCTTCCAGTTGGATTTTGCTTACTGGACCACCTCTGAATTAAAGATAATTCCCTAAGCTTCGCGTGGACAGTAAGATCGTTAAATTCTGACTTCTGGAACTCAAGATATGGCCCAAACAGTGCAGGCAGCCTGTGCAGCCCAATAATACGAATTTTCTCCTATTTTATCTCCAAAATAGCTCTTTTTGCTCCAAATCCTTCCAAGTCATGAATTCTTTATTTCCTACAATAAAACAATAAAATCTATTAAATAAAAATCCAAATCAATGCAAAACACAATAAATATGAGAATAAAATCATCTAAAATATATATAAAAATATACTCTATCAACATGCATGGCAAAGGCAACATATCCAAAGGCAACATAGACTCTAGATGTGTTCATAGGCCTTTTATGGTGTAGTGTATGACCGCTCACGATCTCGAAGTGGAGACATTGGTCGATAAGAACCCTTGCTTTTGTTTTTAGATCCTCCCTCCTTACCATTGTTAACCCTTTCTAACTTGAGGCGAAGATCGTGCTCAGTCAGCTTCTTTCCAAGACGGTCAAAGACGCTTACTGATCGTCCTTCAGATGAGGCGGGCTTACCATGCGAGCCCCCTTTTTCTTCCATAGTAGCTTCCTCTTCGTCCCAATCAGGGTTCGTTTGATCTGTTACCACATCATCAAAGTCATCTATTAGCTTCTTGGTGGGGCCTTTATTTCCCTCCCCCTGATGGGATTGGGGTCTCGTTCTTGCATTCCTCTTTACACCCTTAGGCTGTGTCGCTTCTCCATCTTAGTCATCCTTTCCTGCACGGATGCCACTGTGTCTCCAATCCCTTTCTTGAAAAGACATGACTTCGCTACCTAATGTCACCTTCTGGACAGGGGGTGGTGTTTTTTCCTTCTCAAACTCATCCTTGGTCTCATCTCCAAGTGCCTCGCTCTCTGGTGAATCCTTCCTCTATGGGTCGTCTTTGTTTTTCTTGTGCGACCTCGGGGTCTCCCCCACTCCGTTTTTCTTCTTGTTCGATTTAGTCATTGTTCTCCCAATTCAACGACTACCCCTCCTTCTAGCGCCAAATGTTATAGGGAGAATATTGTATAACAATATTTTGGAGGTTGCTGGAATCACTGAGCAAAATACGGATATTCTGCTAAGAACACGAAGAACACGGAGGAGATTTGTAACTATTTATGGCAGATCTTGTCTATTGATATTCAGGGGTGAACTGTTTCTCAAACTTTACAAGATGCCTACGTACCCTATTTATAGGGATCAAGCCACACGTAGTTCTCTTGGAGAAGAAGTTATCTAGACGGGCTAGGGTTTCTATGAGCTCAATTTGACCCAAATCCACTAGACGTCTCCTTGGGCTGATATATTTTACCCATTTATCCTGCTCATGACCCATGGCCCATAAAAGGTTATCCATGGCTAGCATGATGCTCTAATTAAATAGCCTCACTAGCGAAACTGACGAAGAAACTAGATGACCTCGCATGCGACCTCGCTGGGCTAGTCATGCGAGGTAGGGCTGTACACGGTTCGGGTTGGGCGGGTTGGAAGAATTTTTTGACCCAACCCAATTTAATCGGTTTAAAAAATTTTCAACCCAATCAATTAAAATTAAATTCGTAATCCAATCCAATCCAATCCAATCGGTTTGGATCGGTTTGGACGGGTTATGAATAAATATTAAAAAAAAATGCATAAAAAATTGTTATCATTTTTGTGGTTGCTGAAAGAATGAAAGGTTTCAGCATATGTTTAATACATTTCAGCATAACATGATTGCGATAAAAATTTAACATACGACTTGCATCTCATAGTTTCTATAACAGAAAAAATGTTGCTACTTTCTCTTAGTAAGCTTCATGTATTTTAACGGTTTGCATGACAAAATACATGAATATACATGGCTGGTACAAAGACCAGTTTGCACTACTGATACGCGGTACTGCAGTAGGCACTCTGCTTTCAATCTTGATATAAATGTAAATGGGGCAATGTAATAATGGATCATGGATATAAAAAATATTTTATTAAAATTAATTTATTTTTTAATCGGGTTGGGTTGGTTCGGGTAAAAAAAAAACCCGTACCCAACCCATTTAAATCGGGTTAACGTTTTTTCAATCCAATTATATATCGGTTTAGATCGGGCGAAATAGTGTCGGTTTGGATCGGGTTGGTTGGTTTTATCAACCCGTGTACACCCCTAATGCGAGGCGATCCGCGATGTATAGAGATAATCGCACTCACGCGATCTCGCTGGGTCTGACCGTAAGCCTTCATAATAAGTATACTCTAGGCCACGCTGGACCTCTAGGCCTCGCTGGACCTCGTGAAATGCGACCCCGTCCCTTGGGGCTCGCTGGCGATGTCACCTTACAGAATAATGTAATGAATTTCTCTATGATGATGAACTTTAGTGACCCATTCTTATTTCCTAGGCCCATTATGTGTGATGCAATATTATTCTAGCCCATTTAGGCCTGCTTAGGACTTATGCCAAATTAGGGCATAACAATAGCTAACACTACTTATTTAAATAATGTTGGTAATAATATAATTTTTTTTGTCTTTAAATTATATTAAGGGGGTGTTTGGGGAAACTTTTTTCCAGAATAAATCAACTTATTTTAAGACAAAGTTAGAAATTTCTAACTTTCCAACTTATTTTCCAAATTATTTTTGCAACTTATTGAATCTCAAACATACATTAAATACTTATATAAAAAAAAATTATCAAAATATAAATTTTTTATCCGAAAATAAATCGATAAGTCCATAATAAAAGTTATGTCAAACAGACACTAAATTAAGTCGAGTTGTTTGCACGTGTACATTAGTCAAATATTAAAAAGTAATATAAAATAACTTTTGAAAAATTTACCAAAAATTATCTTGGAAAAGAAAATGGCGAGTAATTGGAAACAGTTTTTTTTCCAAAACAGGGGAACAAGAGAAGTATTTATAAAAAGGTTATATTATTGTCACGAGATTAAATTAATTTCATTTTTCAAAATGATTTAGAATACTCGACAACAACTTATGTTCTTTGTTCTAAAAAACGGCGATTAATCCCCGTTTAATCACTGTTCCGTACCTCTCCGAATCGGGATCAATCGAAATTAGTCGGGATTAGTCGTCGATTAATCGCTATTCGATATCTTTACCGATTAAGTCCGATTTCCGCTTTTAATAACATTGCTTCTGTTTCTATGGCTGTATCATTCAGCAAAAGGAAAAAGAAAAAAGAAAAAGAGGAACACTGGCTATATTAAACAATATGTACTTCTTTCGTCCAAATTTATATGCCCTTTTGACCTTCTAATAGTTAATTTAATTAATTTTTTATTAAATATTAGAAATTATTTAATTATTATTTTTAAATAACCAAAAATTATGTTTTAAAATAGATTATATGTACTTTTTAATAATATTTTTTTTATTTTTTTCAATTATATAATTTATTTAAATTTTACACAAATTTTGGTCAATTTAATCGATAAAAAATCAAAAAAAAATTGCATAATGGGATAGAAGAATATTAATTCAGTCCCTTGTCAATTGGGTACCAAGACAACTCGTAATATTACTGCATTTATTTGCAAGAAATTAGAGGGTTCCAAAACAATTTGTTTGCCATCAGCATGGACTCAAAAGTCAAAACTGAACTATCAAGATCAAGACACTTGGCCATTAATTTGATCAATGAGTTCAATCTTTTGCAACATACTGTATTACATAAAGTTTTAATATACTCTCTCCAGTCTTATAGACATTTGTAATTTTAAGTATTTTAATCACATAGTAAAAATTTTATTTTTTAAATTTTATTTTTCCAAATAAAAATAGAAATTAATATTTTTATTCAAAAAAATAAAATTTTAAAAATAATAATTTTTACTATGCGGTCAAAACACTTAAAATTAATTGCAGAAAAGTCAAATGGCTTATATAATAGACCGGAGAGAGTATAATAATAGAATTTTCTTTTTTGCTAAATAGAATTTTTAATATACACACATAGAAAATTCATCATTATACGTATTTGTTCCTGCAAATCTCACTTTTTTTTGAAATAAACGTACTTGCGTTAATACTTCTCAATAGTACAATCAATAAAATTCGAAACAGTACATAACCACTCCCGATTATCTACAATCCTTACTAACAAATGTGCTACAGCCTACATGATTAGTAAAATCGATAAGCAAACACAACTAGCAATTCATCAAAGAGCTTAATTAATTCTACACAATCGGCAACAATTGTATCATAGACTTTCCACGACTTCCTGTAATAGCCTCTACCAGCAACTTGCAATCAGTCTCGAAAATGCACTTGATCGTCTCCAATCCTTTGTCCATGTTAATGCCTCTTTCAGGCTTCAGGCTTCTGCTTCTCTCGGGCTTAATTAATAGTAATGAACAGCATCATTTACCTTTACCGTGTATGTAATGAAAGTCTAAATAACACACAGAACTACTTGCTCCAATATAATCATCAAATTCAAACTACTGTCAACAAATTATAACAAGTACTAGTACTAATCTTTATTTCTTATGATTTCAAGTTCTACAGTTCGATTACATGTAAAACAGAACTAACCGGATATAATATTTAAAACCGAACTACAATAGAGTTTTTTCTATAAATATTTTATCCGGTACATATATGCATGAGATAAGTAATAAGCTAGAAGTAACATGTAATTATTATGTAATAACAATATAATTTACACTTAATTTTTTCCGATCTTCATAGTCCTTCATGTTAACCTCCATCTACAGATATATAATTAAATCACTGCCGCTCTTGATCTTTCTTGATTTGAAGTAAGCCTCCCTAAAACACAGATTAATTAAGTCTTTAAAACATGTTCATCATTAAGTCATCTTGCGGTGCAGCAGCAATAGTAACATCATCAAACAGCCATTTCTCTAGCACAGTCAAGGGAGGCATTTGCTCGTATCCTTGCTGATGATTATAGTGATCAGAGTTGTTATTGTTGACATTTGGCTTGGTCTTGTCGTAATCCTGAAACATGACCTGCCCCTTGTCATGCTTACTTTCCGTAGCGAAATTGGCTGCATCATCCATGGATACATCTGAAGAAGATGAATAATTAATCGAAGAATTGAAGTTGTTGTACAATGATCCGAAACTGCCACCAAGACCAGTATTAGCTCCACCGCACTCTGGAGTCTGTCCTTCACTAGGTGAACCAGTACTAGTGCTTCCATGATAGTTGTTGAAGGAGTTTGAGTTGTTCTGATCATGAGAATTGGCAATTTCTGATGAGATTGTTTGACTCGACGATGACAAAGAGTTGGGAGATTTTTTTGTCCAGTTTTGGAGCAACCGAGCTATGTTATCAGCACTGGACGCATAAGTTGATGAAGATGATTGGACTGGTGGTGCACGGGTAAAATCAGGTGCTGGTGTTGAGGCAGCCTGGGAAGCAAAAGTAGTGCTAGTGATTGTAGATTTGTCTAGAGACAAAGCTTCACAAAGAGCAGCTTTAGCCATGTGAATATCTGTTTGAAGGGCTCTCTCCCACTGGCCTTTCGGTGCTCCTGATGACGAAGAATCTGAACAAACTCCATTGATATCATTCTCATTATCATCACCAATCCCATGCCCTTCACTCTTAGAAAGCTTCTTTTTGAGATGAGTGTTCCAGTAGTTCTTTATATCATTATCTGTTCTCTGTGGGAGGTAAGAAGCTATGGCAGCCCACCTAATTTAATTTACAACAAATTAATCTTATTTAATTAGTACATAATCATCAACCAAATAAATCATGTGTAGATAGATCTAGGACAAATATATATACCTATTGCCAAGAAGAGCTTGGAGGTGGATGATCATCTTCTCCTCCTGATCAGTGAAGCTACCGCGTTTGATCCCGGGCCTGAGATAATTAGTCCACCTGAGTCTACAACTCTTGCTGCATCTAAGCAGACCTGCACAATCAAACACCATAGAAAAAATAAGTCTGATTGATCAAGAAGAGAGTTGCTAGTGGGGGGTGAGGGTAGATAGGATATTAAATACACTAGTTAATGACTAAATAATCATAACCATACGAAAACAAATACAAAAAAGAAGAGTTGAAGTGCACATGATACCAGTATTAGTAGGAACAGCCCTCCAGCTACCAGGGCCATGTTGTTGAATGTAAGACACCAAGATTATGTCCTCCTCTGGAGTCCATGGTCCTTTTTTCACTCCGTTTTTCTCACTGCATGGTGGCCTTCCCATTTTCATGTAACCTCTGTGTGTGTTTGTGTTTGTTTGTTTAGGATCAGTTTCTGAAGAAAAAACTCCTCTCTATATAAATCTCTTCAGTTGTACTGTAGTGTTGTGAAGAGGGGGTACCCACAGGCTGTATAAATAGGGACACACATAGAAAAACAGAAGTAATGCTACTAGTTTTTTTTTTGCCTTTACTAGTGGAGATAAAGTTTAAAAGATGACATGAAATTCCCGAAAAGAGTCAAAACGGACAGCTCAAGAGCATTTAGTACTTATTTTGTGTGTGTTTGTAAAAGTCAGCCTTTTTGACTCTTTCTTTCCTCCTTCCTGACGTATTTCAAGATGTTCCTTTTTTCTTCTTGTAACGTTTTCGTTTCCGCAAATTTTATATTAGTAAAATGCTCCTTCCGTTCCTTTTTGTTAGTCGTTTTTGAAAATTTTACACATAATACAATTAATATTGCTATAACTTGACTTATATAACCTTGGAGGAAGAAAGGCATTGTATGTTAATTTATTAATGTAGGGACATTGGGTGGGAAGTTAGTCATTTAATACACCTTGAAAACTTAAAACGACAATTAAAAAGGAACAAAATCAAAAACATAGAAAGACTAATAAAAAGGAACGGATGGAGTATATTCGAGATTTTACATCGTATATGTTTGGGATATCTTAAAATGAGTAGCTTATGACTTATAAGCACTTATGTCATATAAGTAATAAGTAGAGTAGAGATTAGAGTGTTTGGTAAATTAGAACTTATAATCAGTAGACTGTTTGGGTAAATCAGAACTTATAAGTTAACTTTTTTTATAATTTTCAAAATACTTTTTTTTATATATAACAATGGATATCAATGGATAGATCTCGATGAATAGGGAAATTTGATATATACATATCAATTTTCTAATGAAAGGATCGAGAGATATATGGTTTTGAAGATTTGAAGGATATTATATATTACGTATATCGAGAATAAGTTATAAGTCATAAGTTGAAAGTTAAGAATTCTTAACATTAAACTTATGAACTTATAAGTCATAAATTTAGCTAAAACTTATTTTGACAAACACCCCTCATAAGGACTTATGGCCATATAAACCATAAGTTGGCTGAAAAATGAAAGGCCAAACAGTCCCATCGTTAACAGCCAAAGGTATTGCTATTCACTAATAATCAGTCTTCACTAAACTTAAAAGTTGCTAAAAGTCAAGTTAATAAGTTAAACTGAGTGGTTTATATGTTATGCAATTAATAAAATTATGATCAGATTAATGATAAATTTTTTCTCTCTATCTCATGCATACTTTGCTCTATACTCTTAACTACTTTGGCATTTTCCATACTCTTAACTACTTTAGATTGTAGAAAAATTTTGGGATCTCTAGCATTTTCAATACTCTCTTAACTACTTTGGTTTGTAGAAAAGTTTGGAGAGCAAGGCCTTAATTACCTGTTAATGACTCTTCTGTCCTCTAATGTTGACTAATCAACAATAATACCTCTTTCTGGTGAGTTCAAATTCCTCTTCGCATTTATGTTGGGAGAATGGAAAAATCTATCAATGCCTCCCTAGATTTATTATCAGGGTTAATTTTATAAATTTTATTTTCTTTGTTCTAAAATAAGTGTCCATTTAAATTTCTGTACATACTTTAAAACGTAAAAAAGAAAGATTTTCGCATACTAGTTTTTCAATTTTTTTCTAATAAAAGTTTAAATAATATATTTTTATTTCAGAAAAGAAAATTAAAATATATATATAATATGTCGAGGTCATTCATTTTTACGTCTTAAAATATATAGAATAAATCAAAGTGATATCTATTTTGGAATGGAAAGAATAATAAACAAGCATATTCAATCAAAGATAGTCGACTTGGATACTTATTTATCTCTTACGTATAAGCTAAGTGCCTAGTGAGCCTGGTTAGCTTAACTTAATTCTCTATCTAATAAATAAAAATAAAATTTAAATATATACCTCTTCTGGATGATATCTAAGTCGATCCAAACACTTGTGTGTCTTGTGGATTACCATAAATACTAAGTCACCTCGTAGGGTTCTGGCCTGGGTACCCCCTGTAGTGTCCCTGCTTCATTGGTCCTGTAAAGTGAATTGTCAATTTTAATTAATTATATATTAGCTAGATATCAATTATTATGCAGATACTAGAACATACAATACAGTAAAACCTCTATAAATTAATATAGTTGGGACCGGAAAATTTTATTAATTTAGAGAGGTATTAATTAATCGATAAATTAATAATTATTAATTTATAAATGATTTTTGATATCAAAGAAAATTAATTTCCAATTATATAAATTTAAATAGAATTAATTTACAATTTATGTTTTATACTTAATTTAATTAATTCAATATGCATTGTTTTACAAATTCAATGAGTAAATTCATGTATATTTAAATGATATCAAAGATAAAACAACATTTTTGGAATATTTTGCACATAAAGAAGCACTCAAGATATCAAAAATATTGATTAATGACTTTTTCATGCTTTACGAAAGCACTACATTCGAACTTTTGGATGCAACAAAGTGGGTTAAGGATGAGTTTCGTATAAATTCAAATTTTAGGATTATATTTTATAAAGGGGTAATAATGTAATACATACTATATTTTTATGATTATAAAGAATTTATTAATTCATAATATTATTGGGACCATATATTTATATAAGGTTTTTAAAAGAAATTATTATCTTATTATTTTATCGAAATTGATCATTTTTTGAACTGGCCCAAGTTGGGACCAGATGAAATTATTAATTTAGAGAGATTATTAATTTATCGAGTATTAATTTAACAAGGTTTTACTGTAGCTGGAATAAATCTAAATTTTTTGAAGTTTTTATTATAATCATTAATTAACATACAAGTATACGAGATACTCCCTCTGTCCCATCCATTTCTTCAAACTTTCCTTTTTGGAATGTCCCATCTAATTCTTCACATTTCAAAACTTTCCTAAAATAGTAAAATTTTATATATATAAAAATCAACTACATCCACTACTTTCCTCCACTATACCCACTTTTTACATTATATATTTATGGGTCCCATCACTTTACTCACTTTTCTTTTCCACTATACCCACTTTATACATTATATATTTATGGGTCCCACCACTTTACTCAATTTTCTCACTTTTCACTCATTTTTTTATATATTTCCTTGGTCTCTGTGCCCGAACCCATATGTTAACTAATGGGTGGGACGGAGGGAGTATATGGTTAACAAATTACGTCTCAAATTCTTATTGAATAAATTTTGGATAATCATAAACGCTTGGTGAAAAGTCCTACTTTATCAAGTATAAAAATAAATTTTAAATAATACTCCTGGTTCCGACTGGGACCGTCTACCGGGGTGGGGATTATCACCCTGGTTCCGACTTCCGCCCCTGATTAATTATCCAAAATCTTTGTAAGTCTTGGAAGCAATTAATTTAGTTCTACTTTTAAAAAACCTGAAAAAGCACATGAGCACAATCTCTCCAGTGCGAAGGATTTACGACACTCCCAGATAACTCTGTAGATAAACATATTTTTGTAACAAAAACTATAACATAACAATATCAAACAATATTTATCAAAAAAAAAAAAACAATATATCAAACAAACTTTAAAAAAGCTTATCAATAATTGTCGGCAAATAGTATAGAGAGAAGTCCTTAATTTGAAATTTCTCATGAGGCTTGCTTATTTTCTTTACACAAGTACATTGACAATAGCTTCACATTCATCACTTCATAAATTCCATTAATTGTGTTAGGACACTTTGGTTATCCCCATAACATCACTTTGAATGTTGATGCTTTAGCATGATGTATCTAACAAAAGTTTCTAATTAGAAAGATCAGTCAGTCTTATGATGGTGTGGGCAGTGGCGAAGCCACGTTCAGCGCGGCCAGGGTATATATAAAGAACACAATGAAAATATAAAGAATATTTCATATTCTGGCAAAGGTGTTAGCAAACAGGTTAAAAATTGTGCTTCCAGCCTCAATCTCAGAAAACCAGTCTGCTTTTGTTCCTGGGAGGAGTATAACTGACAACGTACTCATAGCCTTTGAACTGATTCACTATATGAAGAGAAAGAAAGGGAGTCAAGATGGAGATGTAGCGTTGAAACTGGACATAAGTAAGGCCTATGATCGGGTCAGTTGGAACTACTTATGGCACAGGTTGAAAACGATGGGTTTCAATGAGCAATGGGTGAGATGGATGCAACTTTGTGTGACTACAGTTCAGTACATGGTCTGCTTAAATGGCTCGTATGTAGGGCCTATTAATCCGAGTAGAGGGTTAAGACAGGGAGACCCCCTTTCTCCCTATCTCTTTCTAATATGCGTAGAGGGTTTATCTCACTCTCTTAACACTGCAGCAATGAATGGAGATATTCAAGGGTGTCGAATTAGCAATGGAGCACCTGCAGTTACTCACCTACTTTTTGCCGATGACAGCTTTTTGTTTTTTAAAGCAACGGTTAATGAAGCCCAACATGTGAAGAGTTTGCTTAATTCATATGAAAAACAGTCAGGCCAAGCTGTCAACTTTCAAAAGTCTGGTATTTTTTTCAGTTCCAATGTAAGGAGAGACAAGCAAGGGGATATTATCAACATTCTGGGTGTGAATAATGGTCTTCGAGAAAGTAAATACTTAGGGTTACCATCTTTAGTTGGAAGATCGAGGAAGAAGGTATTCAGTTTTTTGAAAGAAAGGGTGTGGAAAAGAATTCAAGGTTGGAGTAACAGTAAGATATCAAGAGCTGGTAAGTCGATTATGATTAAGAACGTAGCTCAGTCTATTCCTTCGTACTGTATGTCTTGTTTCTTAATCCCCAAAACGCTCTCAAATGAGATTGAAAAGATGCTCAACGGGTATTGGTGGAAATCTGGGAAAGGAAATTGCAAAGGTATTCGATGGCAGGCATGGGATAAAATGTGTATGACAAAACATAAAGGAGGTATGGGATTCAGAAGCTTGCACGGTTTTAATCTTGCATTGATTGGTAAGCACATCTGGCATTTCTTGAGTAATCCAGAATCATTAGTGGCTAGATTGTTTAAAGCAAGATACTATCCTAACAATCACATTCTGAAAGCTCAAAGAGGAAGTGAGGCGAGCTTTATATGGACAGGAATATATGAAGCAAAAGAGGAACTATGTAAGGGTTTCAAATGGGTGTTGGGAGATGGGCGAAGTATAAATATTTTCTCAGACCAATGGTTGAGAGGAAAGAATGACTTCAAAGTGGAGAATCATCATGTGAACAGTAGCAGGAGTGATAAAGTTGTTGAGTATTTCCGTCCAAACATCAAGCAATGGGACGTGACAAAGATACGAAACACTTTTCATGAGGTTGATGTTCAATGTATTTTAAACACAAGAGTGCCACAGAATCAGATGCAAGACAGGATTGCATGGTTACACACGGTGGATGGGAAGTATACGGCCAAGTCTGGATATCATTTCTGGTATGAAAATCATCATGGTCAGGAACTGCAAAGTGGTTCGCAAGGCTGGAGTAGATTGTGGAAAATTCCAGTGCCTCACAAGATGAAAATTTTCTTGTGGAGAGTTTGCAAGAATACTATACCGGTAAGAAATCTGTTACGAGGTAAAGGGGTTCAAACAACGATTATATGTCCTATGTGCACTACAGATGTTAAGCATTCACGTCATATCTTTCTTGAATGTGTTTTTGCAAGAAACTGTTGGTTATTTACTGGTGGGGAGTACGATACTTCTGAGGTGGAGCTGTTGTCACAGTGGGTATTGGAGAAGCTTAGTATTGAACCAATGGATAAGCTAGTAACGTTAATAAGAACTCTTTGGGGTATATGGTTTGCCAGAAATAAACGAGTCTGGGAAGGGACTCAGATGACACCGAAATTAGCAATGGACATAAGTGCGAAAATGGTTACAGACTGGCAAGGAGCACAGCAAAAGAACCAGAGTTGTTTTTCAGGAGAATACTGGTAGAAATCACAGGAGTCAAATTAAATGGCAACCACCAGAGGTTGGGTGCTATAAAGTCAATGTGGATGCTGCTGTTCATGAAGGAGGCTTGTCTTTTAAGGTTGGCATGGCTCTCAGAAACGACAAGGGTGATTTTATTGCTGGTATGAACAAGTGTATAGAGGGGGGAGCTTCAGTTCTGGAGGCAGAGGCTATGGGTGTTTATGAGGCTTTGTGTTGGGTCGTTAATATGGGCATAAAAAATGCTGTGATTGAGTGTGATTCGTTAAGTGTGGTGAATGCGGTTCTGAAAAGGACGACATATTTTTCTGAAGTTGGAAACACGTTTGATGGTTGTATGGCTATCCTACAACAAAGAACGGATTTGAATGTTCAACATGTTCGGAGACAAGCAAATAGTGTAGCTCATAGCATAGCTAAGTTGCCTTGTTTGTTAGGGACTGTGAACTCTTTTACCTCTCCTCCTTCCTGTGTGTTGGAGTATGTTTTGATTGACTCTTCCATTTAATGAAATCTTTCTGTTTCAAAAAAAAAAAGAATATTTCATATTTTGCTGTTAAGCAGTTTAATCTTACCGAGTCACTTGGATTTTATTAATAAGCCGAAATGTACATGGAATTTAAACTATAAATTATAAGTGCTTTGATTCCCTGAGTCATGAGTTTAAACTATGATTGATTATTATGTTTGATTTTTTTTCTCCTGTCGAATAAATTACTCCGAAAACTAGAAATAATTTGCAAACCATGTTTAAACTGGGTGTTGGTCCCCAATATCACAATTTGAAAGAAATTGATCTCAGATATCACAATCTGAAAAGTTGGCCCCATATATCACTCCAAAACACTACATCGTGTAGCGTTTTCATTTTTTTTATGAAAACGCTACATCGTGTAGCGTTTTGATTTTTTTTTTTTATACTGTAAACGCTACTTTAAGTTTGTTTTTTGGGCTTGTAACACTACTTTAAGTTTGGTTTTGGTCTTCTAACGCTACTTTAAGTTTGGTTTTGGATACTTTTTTTTTTTTGAAACGTTACTTTAAGTTTGGTTTTGGATAATTTCTAAAACCCAAAATGGAAACGTTGAACCCCAAAAGTTAATTTTTGAACCCCTAAATTTAATTAAAATTGCATTTTTAAATTTTTAAATTTTAATTACAAAATTTAATCCGGCGGCCTGATTTTTAAACGCTAACACGTTTAAAAATCATGATAAGTTACGGTTTAGGGTTTAGGATTGTAAACAACCCTAAACCCCAAACCCTTAACCCTAAGTTCGTATACGGTTTATTCGTCGTTCAGAATATTTTTAAAACCCAAAATGGAAACATTGAACCCCAAAAGTTAATTGTTGAACCCCTAAATTTAATTAAATTGTAATTTTTAAATAAAAAAAATCAATTTTAATTGAAAATTTGATTATAATTTTTTTAATATTGTTTGCAAATATAAATTTTAGGAGAAAAAAAATATAACTAGCGTTAACACTAAGCACTTTCTAAACTAGCGTTAACACAGAAGACACATTTTAAACTAGTGTCTTCACTCCCAAAACACAACATAATCTAGCGTTACTAAAAAAAAAAAAAAAATTCCTCCCCTACAAAACGCTAAACGCAGTAGCGTTTTTAAAAAAAAATAATTAAAAAGTAAAAACGCTACACGAAGTAACGTTTTTACTAAAAAAATTAAAACACTAGACGAAACAGTGTTTTGAAGTGATATTTGGGACCAAATTTTTGAATTGTGATATTTGAGACCATTTACTTCAAAATTGTGATATTGGGGTCTTTTTTGTTTAAACTTATTTTCTTGTTCGGAAAGAATCAATCCGTCTGCACGAGTCGACGTCAATTCAGTCACAATCGATGTCTTAAAGAAGCGAACATTATTAAAATTCTGTGAAACAAAATTTCAAAATGGCCTGGTCAATGTGGCGCTTGGAAGATTTAGTATTGATAAAGCAGATCACCTCATACATAAAAAAAACGTAGTACTACTACAACTACAAGACTTGTCAACTAATGAGGATACAACCCAGGAGTTAACCATGTTTAACATCTCCATGTATACTGTTTTAGTGTTTCTAATTTTTTTAAACTCCATTAGGTCAAAAACTAACAAAAGATCCCTCTCTATTTCTCCAACCAAACACCATTTTTCTTCGACTTCCTTGGAAAAAATGTGTTCAATAATTTCTTGTTCGTTCATCTTCTTTTAGTGCGTGGAACACGCACCACTACACCCACACGTACATCAATAAATTATTGACATTCTAATCAGGGACGGAACTAGAAATTTAATCAAGGGGGAGCGACATTTATATAGAAGAAATTTTTTAATTCATACACAATAAAGATATTTAATAAATAACACAGTCAATATTTAATACAATCCTCAAATATAATTATTAACTAACACGTGAGAGTTGACAACGCCGATTCTCCATATTCTGAAATCGTTGCAAAATAGTTTCATCATCAATAACCATAAAAACTTCTCTCTCGATATAGACAACTAAACAATCATTCATCCATTCGTCTCCCATTTTATTTGGCAACCTTGTTTTCACCACATTCATTGCCGAGAAAACCTTTTCAACAGATGTTGTGGCAACCGGAAGAATTAAGGCTAATTCAATCAAACGATACACCAAGGGAAAACATTTATGCTTCATGGTTTCCACCAATTTCTTCCCCAAATTTCCTAAATCATCAAGATAGTTGAATCGTGCATCTTTTCTCAAATCTTGAATATATGTTTCAAGTTCTTGTCGGATGAATAATAGTTCAGTTAAATTTGGATTCGGAGAAGCCACACTACTTGTAGTAGTCGAACCAACACTAGTTTTGGGTATTTTAGCAAAATAACGATCCATAGCAATTCTACAAAAATTAAAAATACTCAACTAAAAATTGGATAAACAACAAAATAATATATATTAAAGATTTAAAATTTAAATAAGTTTGGAGTTTAAATAAGTGATACCTTAAAAAGATTAATTTTGTAGCATTTGTTCTTGCAAGTTGTACCATGAAATTAGAAGAGCAATGGAGCTGCAGGAGATAGAAGAGGCCGAAGAAGACAGAAGAGGCGCCCCTGATTCTGAATTACCTAAGGTTGTGTTTGGTTGGGGAGAATGGAATGGAATGGAATGGAATGAATAGAAATTAAAGGAATACAATGAACATGAGATTTAAGATTAAAAAAAATGAGTGGGTGCAAATTTTGTATGATAGGATTTGGGAAGAAAATAGGTTGGAGGGAGAATGGATCATTCCTTTTCAAATTGGTGTGTTTAAACTTTAGCTTAGGTGGTTAGGAATGGAATGATGTAAGGAATGAAATTTTTAAACATTTAACCATATTCTTATTTAAATTCCATTCCATTCCCTCCAATTTGATTCATCCCAACCAAACACAACATAATTGTTTTCATGTTTTGTTTGTAACTTGTTAAATTGTAACAAGAGGATATAGACATATAGTAAAAGGGCCAGGCCAGAGTTTAAAAAAAAAAAACAAAACATGCCAAATTCAATTCTATAAAAAACAAGACAGGCCCAAAATTTAAAAAAACAAGACCCAATTCATCATCTTCTTCTTCAGGACGTTGTATTATATATATATACTTGTATGTATTCATCTTCTTCAGGCTATATATATCTGCGCTTTTTCTCAGAATCAAGGGTACGCGAATTTAACTGATGTTTGATGAAGGGGTGCGCGACCGCACCCCCTGCCACAAGCTAGATCCGTCCCTGATTCTAATAGTAATTCTTACTTGTGTATTGTCAAATAAACACATTGCTCTTCCTTCAACAAAAAAAAAAAAAAAAAAAAAATCACATTGCTGATATATGGATTTTCAAACATTGTTTAAATCTTTAAATATCCGGCAAAATGAACACTAAAAATAAATACCTCTAAAGAGAGTGAGAATTATAGAGTTAAATAAAAGTTTCAATGTTTTTCAATTTTCATGTAGCACTCTGTGCAATTTTTGTTATCGTGACATTTCAGAGGTCCAGGATCGACAATAAAATATTGATCTATAATGATACTATTTTAATTATTGATATAAATTATTATATCGAAATATACGTAACAATGACGATTGTAAAAAATATTTTTTTCAAATATTTATTGCCTTATATTACTCAAAATCAAATCCTTCGGCTTTATATAAAATAATAACATGCATAATGCATCAATATAAAATACCTGCACACAAAAATCAACAAACACTAGTCTAAACAACAATAGAGAGTAAAATAAGTAGCATCAAATAGGCAAAAGTCTCTGGTCTCTGCTGTCTTTCTCTCCTTTTTAACCACCCCTTTTGTAGTAATATTCATATTTTTATTCTCCTCCCAAGGTCAAAAACACACACCTAGTCAAGAACACTCCCTCTCACTCACTCTTTATAAACACTATTATATCCATATTCACACTCTGTAAAACTTTCTTGAATTTCGTGCACACAATCAAGATTCTTCAAACCCCCTTCATTTTATTTTTTCTACTAACATTTCTACTAATATTAGTAGTCCATCTGAAAATGAGTAGCAAATGGAGAAAAGCAAAGCTTGCACTTGGCTTAAATCTTTGTGTTTATGTTCCTCCACAGCCCACTAGTTCCAATGATTCTTTGCTTTCTCCGGTGGCTTCTCCGGTGGTTTCCCCGGCCAACTTAACTTCTCCTTCTCCACGCTTCTCCAGTAGCTTCTTCACCAGATCACCAAAGGTATCTACTTTCACTACCCTTTACACACACACACACCATGCTTTTGTTTATTTTTCTAAACTACATGCACCATGTTTGATGGATGAAACTTTGCAATTGTTTGTTAGCTTAATATTAGCAGAAACTAACAAGTTACAAGTAACAGGACTGTCTGGTTTTAAAGTTTTTAACTTTTTTAAACCACTTTTTTGTAATTGGGTTAAGGAGCAAAAACACCCTTATGATATAGGTGTAGGAGCAAATACATCCTTATAATTTAAAAATGATCAAATACACCCTTATATTTTAAGTTTATGGTTCAAAAACACCCTTCTAGTTAGTTTTTTGTTAACCATGGTTAGAAAATAATTTGCAATTAAAAACATTTAATATAACTAATATGATTAATTTAGTAAAGGTTTTTTACTCCCAATTGGAAATTTAAAAAACTTGGTATTTAAATTTATTTTATGTTAATATATATAAAACATATATACTTAAGATAAAATTTAATAATTTTTATATAATCATAATAAGATTAAATAAAATAAGATTAAACATAATTTTTCAATAAAATTTATTTTGGGTATATTTAGAAGTTATATATAGAGAGAATTACCAAAATATTGATTTTTGTGATGAAGTTGCCCAAAATACTGATTCTGGAAAAAATGGCCCGAAATACCGACGGGGTACGGAGTTTCGGGCTCCGTATTAGCTCTATCACGGTACACGGTGTTCCGTATCACCTCTATCACGGTACATGGTGTTCCGTATCACCTTTATCACGGTACATGGTGTTCCGTATCACCTTTATCACGATACATGGTGTTCCGTATCACCTCCTATCACGGTACACGAAGTACCGTATCACCTCCTATCACGGTACACGAAGTACCGTATTACCCCTCCTATCACGGTACACGATTTAACGTGTCCCATCAGTAAAAAGGACCAGCATGGCTCCCATATGAATATTTTGGGCCATCACCCTTATATATATATGTATATAGATTTTTGCTCAAATATAAACAACTCTTATAATAAAAATTAAAAAATAATCGTCTCTACTAATTTTTTATATTTTATAAACTCTCAGTCATCCATTTACATATTATACAAATATATTATATTATAAATACATATACATATATAATAAATATTTCCCCTTATTTTACAATCTCGTTTGTTTCTTTCGTAAATAACAAAAAATGCTGATTTTCTGGTAGTAAATTGACGATTAATTTCTAGATTACACACCTGTATGAATTAAATGAGAATACTCTAAATCGTAGCAAGATAAGTTATTTTTGTCGATAGTACGGTATTTTATGATAAGTAAATAATATTAAAATTGTGGATAATTACCAAAATATAATAAATTTCGTGTTATCATAATAAGTTGGTTTGAGATAGTTTAAGATTCTATATATACACTCCTTTGTTTCTTTTTAATAGTTGCTTGACTTTTGGCAGGCACTTTAATGAGTTTTGATTGCATAGTAAATTTTATTTTTTTTCAAATTTTTTTTTTTGTGAATAAAAATATACAATCAAAATTTTAATTTACAAATTTTTTTTTAATAAACTACGTGCCAAAAATTAGAGCCATTTT
Organism: Saposhnikovia divaricata; assembly: GCA_036435485.1. Classification (NCBI taxonomy): domain Eukaryota; kingdom Viridiplantae; phylum Streptophyta; class Magnoliopsida; order Apiales; family Apiaceae; genus Saposhnikovia; species Saposhnikovia divaricata. The sequence goes on from CM071594.1 coordinate 238,031,607, forward strand.
AAAAGGAAACATAAGAAGTATATATTAACATGAAATAGGATTTTAATTTCATGTTTTTAAAATTTCAAATTAAGAGCCAAAAAACCTAACTTTAGGAGTAATAATACATTAATGAAATTAGTAATATGAAATATTGTTAATTCTAAATTAATTTTTAACCATGGTTAAGAGAAAATTAACTAGAAGGGTCCTTTTGTACCCTAAAATAAAATAAAGGGGTGTATTTGGTCTTTTTAATATTACAAGGGTGTATATGTTCCTACACATATATTACAGGGGTGTTTTTGCTCCTTAACCCTTTGTAATTGGAAAAATTCAAGATTCTTTTATTTCTATTTCTGTTGTACTAGTGTTCTCATGTTTATCTATATATTTTCCATAGCGATGAATTGTTTACAAGTTAGCAGTGTTGGAGTTAATCTCAAACGCGATTTGGTTTGTTAACAAAATATTATGCTTGAGGTGTCAATATCTGATTTGATTTGATCAGATATCCTAGTATCAATTTGTTTTATTCTGTTTCCTTCCTTGCATTTTGTGTTGAATAAGTTAAGTGTGAATGAGTTCTCTTTAGGAAGTATTGTGTGTCAAAGTCCAGATTTCATGGACGCGGTTTCATTTTCTTTTCTATATATTGTAATCGTTATTAAGCAATAAAACTCAAGCAGTTAGCAAAACATCTTCTTTGTTCTCTATATTTTCTATCACTCTAATCTTGTTATAGTGATAAGATTTGGTATCAGAGCGAGGGAAGAAAATTAAGGCAACTGTCAAAGCACCAACGATGGAGGTGAACAAGGGAAAAGGAGGATTAGGCCTGACCTATCCTATGCTTGCAAAAAGTAACTACACGGCTTGGGCTCTCAAGATGAGAGTCTTTATGCAAGCACAAGGAGTTTGGAACGCTGTTGAGACAAGTGATCCAAAAGCAGTAATTGACGAGAAGACAGACAAGGTAGCCATGGCAATGATCTACCAAGGCATACCCGAAGAGATACTACTTTCACTTGCAGAGAAGAAAACAGCAAAGGATGTTTGGGAGGCAATACAGACGCTGTGTCAAGGAGCTGATCGAGTGAAACAAGCCAGAGTTCAAACGTTGAAGTCATAGTTCGAAGGACTGAACATGAAGGAGAATGAGCAGATTGACGATTTCTATATGAAGATGAATGCACTTGTGTCAAATATACGAGCACTTGGAGAGACTATAGAAGAATCTTATATTGTTAAGAAATTACTGAGAGCAGTCCCTTCGAGATTTCTGCAGATTGCATCAACGATGGAGCAGTTTGGGAATCTGGACAAAATGTCACTTGAAGAAGCAATAGGGTCTCTCAAGGCTCACGAGGAACGTATAAAGGGAAAGATTGAATCAAATGAAAATCAATTGATGCTGTCAGAAGAAGATTGGGCTAAGCGTGAAGGCAATGATGGAAAATTGTTATTTACTCGTGAAGAGTGGATTAAAAGAACAAACAATGCAGGTGGTTATCCAAGCAACAGAAGTAGAGGCCTACGTGATAAAAACGGGAAGATAAAGTGTTACAACTGTAACTTGTTTGGGCACATCGCATCTGAGTGTAGAAAGCCAAAGCGCTACAGGGAACAGAATCAAGAAGTTAACATGGCCATGGTTGAAGACAATGAGCCTGCCTTGTTGATGGTTAAATGTGAAAGAAATGGAATGAAGCTGGAAGTGGACGAAACTAAAACAAGTTTGTCAGTGCTGTCAAACAACGGGGAGAAATATTTGATTTAAATAAATTAGAATTTGTGAGATTAATATTTGATTTAAATAAATTAGAATTTGTGAGATTTCTTAAAAATTAGAATTCTTTGATAAATTAGTTTAAAAATGAGAATAATTATTTTGGATTTAAATTGAATAAAAATGGATTGTTGAATTTTTCATTTTGAGTAAGGATTGAGATTTCCAGATATTAAAAATAGGATATATTCTCCAGATTTAATTCCTGAGTTCGAAGAGATATTTATTCCGGAATTAATTTCCGTTATTTATTCTAGAGATTTTTAGGAGATATTATTTATTATTAATTATATACAAATTTGGTATCAGAGCGTTAGTTATATTTTTAGGAATCGTACGAGCCTAGAATTATAACACGACGTGAGAATTTAGAGGTATTATACAACGTGGAGATTTTAACACCAAGTGCCTTACACCCTTATATATTTATATGAGTTTATAGTCGACTAGAACCTGTTTGTGACCGAGACTTTTTGCTTTTGTAGATGTCTTCTTCAGGATCTACCGGTTTCTTTCCTACTGGAGACAGATCCCCTACCCCATACCCACTAGGACCTCTAGATCCTAGCCCAGGGACGGATAGTGACCCATCAGAGGAGTACATGGTGATCAGTAGCGACTCGGAGGATTCTTCTGTCCAAATACTTACACCTTCACCTCCACATGTGATTGACTTAGATACACCTCCACATGAGGTTCAGATAGAGACTGAGCAGATAGAGCAGACTACCTCACTGTTTATCCCCGAGATGTTTAGAGCTGAGACCCCAGAGCCAGAGATTGCTGATCAGGTTGATGAGAGGCTGCATTCACCTGTCCACACTGACGTAGTGCCTAGTTCAGCTGCCCCAGAATCTAGAGTTGATACACCCACCAGAGTGGCAGCTTTTGCTGACTGGTTTACTTCCCAGGTTCCAGTATATGTTTCGGCTCCGTCAGTCCCTACCATACCGAACTACATGTTTCCACAGGCCGATGATACTCCTGCTTGTGATACTGCCCCATCGGCACCTACTATACCTGTTCGTGCTCCGACTCAGCCCACTGCGGCCCCTGTTACTACTACTGCGATGCCACCTGTTCACCCGGAGTATGAGGGAGCGGCAGGAGAGATGGTCCCTTGGCACGTTCATCATTCCCTCTTCCAGCATTATCGATGGTTATGGGCTCGTTATGAGGAGATCTTTGCTACTAGGGATGGTATCCTTAGATTGTTGGCTGTTCCTGATCCTTTTGTTGTGCATCACGGAAGGAGTTTACTGGTGAGAGATGTCCCCATGGAGATTATGCATCAGATTCCTCTTACCGTTTTGATGGGACTACAGACTGACTTTGCTGCCTTGCCGTCATCGAGTACCGGGCAGATTGACCGTGCCAGAGTTGCCACCATGATTGCAGATATCGTAGCAGAGTTCCATAGGAGGGTCGGTGAGATGTTCCCACGTTGATGACCTATTTGCACGTTTGAGCATCCTCATCGTTTGGCTAGAGTAGCTAGCGGTGAACCAGTTTCTGGATTGCGTCACATTAGATCTTTCTGTATTGGGATGTACATAGTTTCTTGTTATATGTATTTGATGTAGCTGAGATGTATTATATTCTGTGTTATGACATGTACCGTACCAGTAGTTGTACCTTTTCATTATTGTATATTCTGATCTGTTAACTGCTATCTTGCTTTATTTATTGGAAAATTGTGTTACAGTAGAGTATCATGTGATATTGTATCCTCATGCTACCCCGATATAGATAACAACTTATTTGCAAAAGTTACGATTTAAAATGAGTTTTAACCAAAATTTGAGAACCAGAGATTAATAACGATTGAATTTTAGAACTTATAAGGTTTCCCGAGAACTGTCAGTTATACTAAGAATAAGAGTAATAGTTTATAAAGAGACCAGAGAGAATCACGATTTGGGTATGATTTATTTCGAGGAACCGGGAATTTGACCGAGTAATTATTTATGAGTGCCTATCATAACTGTGCCAGCAATGGTGTCGTATAATTACAAACCTGAGATATAACATACCTTATTGTTTTCGCTCTTATAGAAAAAGATGGCACCAAAAAGAGGAAGACCCGCAAAGAATCCTCGTCCTCAACCCGTGGTGAATCCAGAGAATGAGGTTCCACCTCAGAACCAAGTTCCAAACCCACATCCCCCTAGAATTAATAAATTTCTAAATTATGTTTAAAAACTCTAAATAATTCTATTTAATCAATTAAACAATTAAACCATTTTAAAAACAATTTATTACCAATTAATTTAAATACCGAACCAATTAATAAAATCTTGATTTTTGATCGTTCAATTGCTAATATGTTAAACTGTATCGTTTTAACCGAAAATTTATCGGGGGACCCCACTCTTCCCCGTGGGTCCCACCCACATCCCCCTGCGTCTTCCCAACTGCCATCACTCTGCACTCCCTCTCTCTCTCTCTCTCTCTCTCTCTCTCTCTCTCTCTCTCTCTCTCTCTCTCTCTCTCTCGGCTCATCTCCCTGTCTCTCATTTCCGATTCAACACCACCCACAAACAATCTCTCATCTCACTCCGCCTCTCCCATCTTTCCCCGCCTCCCTCTTTATCAACCCCCCATTTCCCGATTAATTCTCCGGCCAACACCCAACAATTCCGACAATAACCACACCAATTCTCTCCGCCTCCCTCCTCTCGTTTTCCTCACTTTGAACCTCAACAGCAACGAACCAAGCAACAACAATCTCCATCCCTCCCCCTTATAACTCCGCTGCAAACCAACAATCACCATCTCCTCCTCTCGTCTCCAACCATTCCCTCTCTTTCTCTCCAACACCAAAGTCGAACCCTCCCCTGTATCTCCTACTTCGAACCACAACAAAACAACATCCACACCTCTCTCTCTCGCCACTTAATCTCTCTTCTCTCCGTCTCACCTACAATCTCTCCCGACTACACACGGTAGCACCACACAATACAAACAATCGGAACACAAGTACTAGTTTTGGTCGAGCATAAAACAGTAAAACAAAACTTAAGAAAAAACAACTACCTGGGTCTTGCTCGGTTTTTATGAAAATATGCTTAGTTGTGTTTAGTGATATAAGAGAGAGTATTCTACTGGGTTTATAAATATATAGATATAGACAGAGCTTTTTGTTTTTGTGTTTATGGGTTTGTGTCCTGTTTTAAAGATAAGGATAGGCCGGTTTGTTTTATACACAATAATTGTACATAGTGCTTCTCATAATGCCTCTCATTTATTAAATTAAAAAGAAACAATTTGTGGAAGACAAAATTAATGCTGAAAAATAAAAAAAAATAATGATTGTTCATATTAGTGACATGTTTGGTGAAAAGATCTCGTTTCTCCCGCTCACTAATTAAAACGAGACTCTAAAATTCGGCTCAAAATTAAAAATATATTTCGAAAATTCGTGGTTATTACAGTCTTCCCCCCTTATAGGATTCCGTCCTCGGAATCAAACTATGCACTAAACAATTCAGGATATTTACTCCGCATCTCACTTTCTAATTCCCACGTGGCTTCCTCAACTTGGTGGTTTCTCCAAAGTACTTTCACTAAATTTACTTTCTTAGTTCTTAACTCTTACACTTTGTAATCTAGGATCTCCACTGGCTTTTCTTCGTATGTCAAATCGGGACGAATTTCCACTGGTTCGTAGGTTATAACATGCCTGAAAATCAGAATGGTACTCTCTTAACGCAGAAACATGAAACACATCGTGGATATGCTGTAGGTCTGGAGGTAGGGCCAACTGATAAGCTAGTGGTCCTATCTTCTTAAGAATCTCAAAAGGTCCTATATATCTGGGGCTTAACTTGCCTTTCTTTCCGAATCTCATTACTCCTTTCCAAGGTGAAACTTTCAACATCACCTTATCTCCCACTTCAAATGCTTTGTCTTTCCTCTTTTGATTTGCATACTTCCTCTGTCGATCTTGAGCTACAACTAACCTTTTTCGAATAACCTCGGTTGCTTGCTTAGTTTGTTGAAGTAATTCCGGTCCTAGTATTTTTCTTTCTCCTACTTCATCCCAATATAACGGTGATCTACACTTCCTTCCGTACAAAGCTTCATAAGGTGCCATACATATGCTCGAATGGTAACTATTGTTGTACGCAAACTCGACTAGGGGCAAATGCTCATCCCAACTTCCTTTAAAATCAAGTGCACAGGCTCTTAACATATCTTCAACTGTTTGAATCGTCCTTTCACTTTGTCCGTCGGTCTGTGGATGATAAGCAGTGCTCAGATTTAACTTCGTGCCAAGACATTCTTGAAAACTTTTCCAAAATCGAGAAGTAAAACGGGCATCTCTATCAGATACAATTGAAACAGGTACTCCGTGTCGAACTACAATCTCCTTTAGGTATATGTTTACCAATCTCTCAACAGAATACTTATCACTAATTGGTAGGAAATGCGCAGATTTAGTGAGCCGATCGACAATAACCCAAATAGCATCGTGGCTGGCTCTAGTTCGGGGCAATCCTACGACAAAATCCATGGTAATATGCTCCCATTTCCACTCGGGTATCTCTAAAGGTTGTAGAAGTCCACTTGGTCGTTGATGTTCTGCCTTTACTTTCTGACATGTCAGACACTTACCCATTCTGCAATCTCCCTCTTCATGTTGGGCCACCAATAATTCAACTTGATGTCTTGATACATTTTTGTGCTCCCTGGGTGAATGGAATATCTCGAGTTATGCGCTTCGCTCATAATTTCTTCCTTCAACTCTGTAACATTAGGAATCCATATTCTCGATGCAAATCGCTTAATTCCCTTTTCATCTTTTGAACTTAGAAATTCTTCTCCGGTCAACTCTGATCTTCTTTCTTCCATTACTTGTTCTTGACAACGTCGAATCTTCTCGAGTAACTCTGGTTGAAACTGAATGCTGTAAACTCTTTCATTGTTTTGGACTGGGACCTTGACTTCTAATTCCATTTTTTCAAATTCTCTGACCAATTCTTCTGAGGTAGTCAACAGGTTTAGTCTCTCCTTTCTACTTAATGCATCAGCCACAACATTAGCCTTCCCTGGGTGGTAGTTTATCGAGCAGTCATAGTCCTTGATCAATTCTAACCATCTTCTCTGTCTCATGTTTAATTCCTTCTAAGTGAATATATACTTTAAACTCTTGTGATCCGTGTAAATCTCGCATTTCTCTCCATAAAGGTAATGTCTCCAAATCTTGAGTGCAAAAACAATAGCAGCAAGTTCCAAATTGTGAGTAGGGTAACGGGACTCATACTCCTTCAGTTGCCGAGAGGCGTAAGCTATTATTTTTCCGTGTTGCATCAAAACACATCCTAAACCCTTGTGAGAAGCGTCGCTGAAAATTACGAAATCGCCTTTCTCATCGGGTAAGGTCAACACTGGGGCGGTAGTCAATCTCTTCTTCAATTCTTGAAAGCTTTCTTCACATTTGGGGGTCCATTCGAACTTTTCACTCTTTCTGGTAAGTCGAGTCAATGGCGTAGCTATCTTTGAGAAATCCTTCACGAATCTACGATAGTATCCGGCCAATCCAAGGAAACTTCTAACTTCGGTTGGAGTCTTGGGTCTCTCCCAATCTGCTACGGCTTCTATCTTTGCGGGGTCTACAGAAATCCCTTCGCCGCTTACAATGTGTCCCAAAAATTGAACTTCTTTTAGCCAGAACTCACACTTTGAGAATTTCGCATATAACTTTTCCTTCCTCAGCGTTTCCAGAACTAAACGGAGGTGTTCAGCATGTTCCTCAGGAGACTTCGAGTATATCAGGATGTCATCAATAAATACAATCACGAACTTGTCCAAGTACCTCTTGAACACACGATTCATCAAGTCCATAAAAGCAGCTGGCGCATTCGTCAATCCAAAAGACATGACTAAGAATTCGTAATGTCCATATCGGGTCCTAAAGGCAGTCTTAGGAATATCTTCAGGCTTGATCTTTAGTTGATGATAGCCGGATCTCAAATCAATCTTTGAAAAACATCTAGCTCCCTTAAGTTGGTCAAACAGATCGTCGATTCGAGGTAGAGGGTACTTGTTCTTGATGGTCATCTTGTTCAACTCACGATAATCAATACATAGTCGCATAGATCCGTCCTTTTTCACGAACAGCACTGGAGCTCCCCACGGGGATACACTTGGTCTGATTACGCCTTTGTCAAGTAATTCTTGCAGTTGGGTAGCCAACTCCTTCATCTCAACTGGAGCCATTCGGTATGGTGCTTTGGAAATTGGTGCAGTTCCCGGGGCAAGATCGATATGAATTCTATTTCTCTGTCGGGCGGCAATCCAGGTAACTCTTCAGGAAAAACATCTTCGAATTTATTCACTACAGGGATTTCATCAATGGCAGGGGCTTGCTTCTCGTTGTCAACCACATAAGCTAAGTAGGCTTGACACCCACTCCTTAGTAGTTTCTTCGCTTGAATCATAGTCAGAAAATTACTAGTAGGTTTTCTTCCGCGAAATTGTGTTCTTTTGCCGTTGGGTCCCTTTACACTAACCCACTTACGCCGACAATTGATTTGAGCATCATACGTGTCAACCAATCGATTCCCAGAATTATATCAAACTCCCCTAAATTAAAAGAAAGAAGGTCTGCTTCGAAACGTTGTCCTTGTATTTCGATTCCACAATCTGGACATATCTGATCTACAGGGACTTTTTCCTGATTTGCTACTTCTATAATCAATGTCTCCCCTAATGGTACGGACTGAATATCCAATTTATTCCTAAAATTCTCCGATATGAAAGATTTTGTTGCTCCCGAATCAAACAAAACACATGCATCTACAGAATTGACTAAAAGCGTACCTGCAATTACATCATTGTCAGCAATAGCATCCTTCACCGTCATATTGAAAGTACGAGCAGTTGGCTTGTTGCTGGGAGGTGCCATGAGTCTAGGCGCAGTTGTCTCCTTTGGTGGTGACTTGCAATCTCGTGCAATATGTCCTTTCTTCCCGCAATTGAAACAAGTAACGGCCTTATCCTTGCAGTGAGAAGAATAGTGCCCTTTTTGTCCACAGTTGTAACAAACAATGCTGGCCAGATTACATGGTCCTGGGTGCTTCCTTCCACACGTTTTGCATTCGGGTAGCGGTGGCCTTCCTTGAATTAGATTGGCTGCCTGAGTGGGTCTGGACCTTTGATTGTTTCCCTTAGTGTCTTGATTCTCAGTTCTCTTTGTATCATTGCTTCTGTCTTCCCGCTTCACAAAAGGTCTCTTTCCATTCCGATCGTCCGGCTTCCTCTCAAAATTATTTCCACGATTCTGAAACTTCCTTTTCTTCATATCCTTGTCCTTTGAGTACAACTCAGATCCACTTTCCACAATAGATGCTTTTTGAACCACAGTAGCATAGTTGGTGATTTCTAGGACCGCAACTCGATTCTGGATCCACGGCTTCAGCCCTAGTTGAAAACGTTTAGCTCTCTTTTCGTCAGTATCCACATGGTAAGGCACAAACCTAGAGAGTTCAGAAAACTTGGCTTCATATTCAGCTACAGTCATGTTGCCTTGCTTGAGTTCCAGAAACTTGACCTCCATTTGACTCTCCATGTATTTAGGAAAATATTTCTCTAAGAATAGCTGCGTGAACCTGGTCCAGGGTATGACTACGTTCCCTTCCATTGCTCTCTTTGATTCCCACCAATAATTCGCTTCACCTTTTAACATGTAGGCTGCAAAGATGGTTTTCTTCTCTTCTTCTACCCCTACGATCTCAAAGGTCTTTTCTATTTCACGTAACCATATTCTTGCTTCAACGGGATCGGTAGTACCCTTAAACTCAGGGGGATTCAGAGATTTAAATGATTTGAAACTAACGGTAGTCTGTGTCAGTTGAGCTGGAGGTAGATTTCCTCCCACTGGATGTTGGTTCTATTGGGGCTGAAGGTTCTGGGTATGCTGAATAAGAAAGTTCATAAGTAGACTCATCGGGTTATTTCCTTGATTAGGATCTCGAGCGAGTTGTGGTTCCGGGTTTGGAACTTGGTTCTGAGGTGGAACCTCATTCTCTGGATTCACCACGGGTTGAGGACGAGGATTCTTTGCGGGTCTTCCTCTTTTTGGTGCCATCTTTTTCTATAAGAGCGAAAACAATAAGGTATGTTATATCTCAGGTTTGTAATTATACGACACCATTGCTGGCACAGTTATGATAGGCACTCATAAATAATTACTCGGTCAAATTCCCGGTTCCTCGAAATAAATCATACCCAAATCGTGATTCTCTCTGGTCTCTTTATAAACTATTACTCTTATTCTTAGTATAACTGACAGTTCTCGGGAAACCTTATAAGTTCTAAAATTCAATCGTTATTAATCTCTGGTTCTCAAATTTTGGTTAAAACTCATTTTAAATCGTAACTTTTGCAAATAAGTTGTTATCTATATCGGGGTAGCATGAGGATACAATATCACATGATACTCTACTGTAACACAATTTTCCAATAAATAAAGCAAGATAGCAGTTAACAGATCAGAATATACAATAATGAAAAGGTACAACTACTGGTACGGTACATGTCATAACACTGAATATAATACATCTCAGCTACATCAAATACATATAACAAGAAACTATGTACATCCCAATACAAAAAGATCTAATGTGACGCAATCCAGAAACTGGTTCACCGCTAGCTACTCTAGCCAAACGATGAGGATGCTCAAACGTGCAAATAGGTCATCAACGTGGGAACATCTCACCGACCCTCCTATGGAACTCTGCTACGATATCTGCAATCATGGTGGCAACTCTGGCACGGTCAATCTGTCCGGTACTCGATGACGGCAAGGCAGCAAAGTCAGTCTGTAGTCCCATCAAAACGGTAAGAGCAATCTGATGCATAATCTCCATGGGGACATCTCTCACCAGTAAACTCCTTCCGTGATGCACAACAAAAGGATCAGGAACAGCCAACAATCTAAGGATACCATCCCTAGTAGCAAAGATCTCATAACGAGCCCATAACCATCGATAATGCTGGAAGAGGGAATGATGAACGTGCCAAGGGACCATCTCTCCTGCCGCTCCCTCATACTCCGGGTGAACAGGTGGCATCGCAGTAGTAGTAACAGGGGCCGCAGTGGGCTGAGTCGGAGCACGAACAGGTATAGTAGGTGCCGATGGGGCAGTATCACAAGCAGGAGTATCATCGGCCTGTGGAAACATGTAGTTCGGTATGGTAGGGACTGACGGAGCCGAAACATATACTGGAACCTGGGAAGTAAACCAGTCAGCAAAAGCTGCCACTCTGGTGGGTGTATCAACTCTAGATTCTGGGGCAGCTGAACTAGGCACTACGTCAGTGTGGACAGGTGAATGCAGCCTCTCATCAACCTGATCAGCAATCTCTGGCTCTGGGGTCTCAGCTCTAAACATCTCGGGGATAAACAGTGAGGTAGTCTGCTCTATCTGCTCAGTCTCTATCTGAACCTCATGTGGAGGTGTATCTAAGTCAATCACATGTGGAGGTGAAGGTGTAAGTATTTGGACAGAAGAATCCTCCGAGTCGCTACTGATCACCATGTACTCCTCTGATGGGTCACTATCCGTCCCTGGGCTAGGATCTAGAGGTCCTAGTGGGTATGGGGTAGGGGATCTGTCTCCAGTAGGAAAGAAACCGGTAGATCCTGAAGAAGACATCTACAAAAGCAAAAAGTCTCGGTCACAAACAGGTTCTAGTCGACTATAAACTCATATAAATATATAAGGGTGTAAGGCACTTGGTGTTAAAATCTCCACGTTGTATAATACCTCTAAATTCTCACGTCGTGTTATAATTATAGGCTCGTACGATTCCTAAAAATATAACTAACGCTCTGATACCAAATTTGTGGTATCTCGACAATGGGGCAAGTAACCACATGACAGGCTCGAAAACAAAATTCAAGGAATTGGATGAAGCTGTGACTGGTCAAGTACGATTTGGTGAGGGATCCACTGTAGAAATTAAAGGGAAAGGAACTGTTATGATGATATGCAAAAATGGAGAAGAAAAGGCTTTGCACGATGTGTATTATATTCCAAATTTACGCAGCAACATCATCATCTTAGGCCAACTTTCTGAAGATGGAAACAAGGTGATGCTCAGAGGCGAGTTTTTGTGGATATATGATAAGCAGGAACGCTTGCTTATGAAGGTAAAACGTTCTCCAAACAGGTTGTATAAGATTATCATTGAAACGAGCAAACAGGTGTGCCTAATGACAAGAACAGATGAAGTCTCTAGGCTGTGGCATAGACGTCTTGGACATGTCAACTATCAAGCCATGTCACTTATGTCAAAACGCAAGATGGTGCATGGAATGCCTGATGTGATTCAATCAAAAAATGTTTGTGATGGTTGTCTTATGTCAAAATAAACCAGGAAACAGTTTCCAAGCAAAGCTAACTACAGTACTAAGAAGGTGCTCGAGCTGATCCATGGTGATTTGTGTGGTCCTATTTCTCCAGAAACAGCATCAGGTTTCAGGTATTTTTTCTTGCTGGTAGATGATTTCAGTCGTTTCATGTGGGTTTATTTTCTTAAAACCAAAAATGAGGCACTCACAGCATTCAAAAGTTTTCGTGCTCTAGTAGAAAAGAACTCAGAAAGAAAGGTGAAAGTTTTCAGAACAGACCGAGGAGGTGAGTTTACTTCAAGTGAATTCAAAAGTTATTGTGAAGAAGCAGGGATTGAAAGGCACTACACTACTCCCTATACGCCTCAGAAAAACGGGGTGGTGGAACGTAGAAACAGAACTGTGGTGGAGATGACAAGGAGTTGCTTAAAGGAGATGAAAATGCCTATGAAATTCTGGGGAGAGGCTGTTAGAAATGCAGTGTACATTTTGAATAGACTTCCCACAAGAGCTTTGACTGAAACAACTCCGTATGAGGCTTGGACAGAAAGAAAACCAGACATCAGTCATATACGGGTTTTTGGATGTATGACATATATGAAGACACCTGGAGATCAAACAAAAAAACTCGATGATCGAAGTAAAAGGGTTGTCAATCTCGGGAGGGAGACAGGTACAAAGGGGTATCGTTTGTATGACCCTGAGACTAATCGAATTTTCATAAGTCGAGATGTGATCTTTGAAGAAACTAAGACATGGTCCTGGCAAGAAAATGAAGAGAATTGCTATTCGGAAATGCAATTTCCAGACTTGGTAGTACATAACTCTGACGAGATGTTGTCAACAGACACTGGAAGCTCTAGTGAAGGAAATGATATGGATGACAGCAACAATGACAGTATAAGAAGCACTCCATCCAGTCAGTCTTCAACATCAAGACACAGCATTGAAGGAACTCCATCAACTCAGAATCGAAGTCCAAGTTTCAACATGGGTGGGACACCATCGTCTTATGACTCAAATTCAAGTGTCAACAGTGATAACTATGATGATAGCGTGGAGCCAAAGAAGTTCAAGTCACTTAGTAAATTGTATGAAGAGACTGAAGAGGTGGAGCTTGATGAAGAACTTTATTTGATGGGTGTTGATGAGCCTATCAACTACAAACAGGCTGTGAAAGATAAAGAATGGAAACTTGCTATGAAACAAGAGCTAGAATCGATTGAAAATAACAAAACTTGGAAGTTAACAGTCCTGCCACCAGGGGAGAAGGTAATAGGACTGAAGTGGATCTACAAGTTAAAGAAAGATGCAGATGGAAGGATTGTAAAACATAAAGCTCGCCTTGTTGCAAAGGGCTACGTTCAAGAACAAGGCATTGATTTTGATGAAGTATTCGCGCCTGTGACAAGACTCGAGACAGTGAGACTCTTACTAGCATTGTCAGCCAAAAACAATTGGGAAGTGCATCATCTTGATGTAAAAACAGCTTTTTTGAATGGAGACATAAAAGAGAATGTTTATGTGTCTCAACCTGAGGGCTTCGAAAGGACTGGGCAAGAACACTTGGTTTACAAACTGTCAAAGGCCTTGTATGGTTTACGACAATCCCCACGGGCCTGGTATGCTAAGCTTAACTCATATTTGTTAAGTATTGGATTCGTTCGTTGTCCTTATGAGCATGCAGTCTACACTAAAAGGGAAAAAGGTGAGAACATAATAATTGCTGTGTATGTAGATGATCTACTTGTAACAGGGACCAGTGCTGCAATGATAGAGAATTTCAAAAAACAGATGAACCAGATGTTTGAGATGAGTGATTTGGGAAAGTTAAGTTATTACTTGGGCATCGAAGTGGAGCAAGGAAACGGTTACATTGAACTAAAGCAGTCTGGTTATGCACGAAAGATACTTGAGAAAGTAGGATTGTTGGATTGTAATCCTACTATGTATCCAATGGATCCGAAGGAGCAACTAAGTCGAGATGAAGGAGGAATGGTTGTTGACTCGACTCAGTATAAAAGCATGGTAGGAGGTTTGCGATATTTAGTTCACACTCGACCAGATATAGCATACTCAGTGGGAATTGTCAGTAGGTTTATGGAGCGTCCTACTAAGTTACATCAAGATGCTGTAAAACGGATTATGAGATATGTAAAAGGAACAATTCATTTTGGTTTGGTGTATTCAACCAACAGCAGTAATAGTGTTTTGAATGGTTTTTCTGATAGTGACTTGGCTGGCCAGTTGGATGATAGGAAAAGCACCAGTGGAATGGTATTCTATTTGAACGAAAGCATGATCACATGGGTTTCTCAGAAGCAAAAGTGTGTTGCACTCTCTTCATGTGAAGCTGAATTCATGGCAGCCACAGCTGCAGCTTGTCAAGGAATATGGCTTCGCAACTTATTAAGACAGTTAACAGCAAAGAATATTGGTCTAGTTATCCTTTGTATTGACAACAAGTCTGCTATTGATTTGGCCAAAAATCCGATGTTTCATGGAAGGAGCAAGCATATTGACGTACGATACCATTTTATTAGAGAATGTGTGGAGCGAGGAGAGGTCGTTTTGAGGCATGTCAACAGCAATGAACAACGTGTTGATATCATGACCAAAGCTTTAGTTACATCAAAGTTTGAGAAGATGAGGAATTTGTTGGGAGTTAAAGACTTGAGCAAGCAGGTTTGAGATTACCGGGGAGAATGTTGGAGTTAATCTCAAACGTGATTTGGTTTGTTAACAAAATATTATGCTTGAGGTGTCAATATCTGATTTGATTTGATCAGATATCCTAGTATCAATTTGTTTTATTCTGTTTCCTTCCTTGCATTTTGTGTTGAATAAGTTAAGTGTGAATGAGTTCTGTTTAGGAAGTATTGTGTGTCAAAGTCCATATTTCATGGACGCGGTTTCATTTTCTTTTCTATATATTGTAATCGTTATCAAGCAATAAAACTCAAGCAGTTAGCAAAACATCTTCTTTGTTCTCTATATTTTCTGTCACTCTAATCTTGTTATAGTGATAAGAAGCAGCTTTTCGTTGTTTCTTCGTTCTTGCTACTTCAGTAATGCTACTTCAAATCACTGACTCTAAGGCTTCCTTTTCTTTCTGAACTAATTTGCTCTCTGCTTCCACACAGCTTTCTGGACCAACTTAGCATACTCAGTTATCTCAAACCAAGTTTCTAAAAAATGCTAGACGGATCTAAGCGTTAAGCCTGCTAGTACTTCTAGCGATTAATTGGTTAGGGCGGTGATTAACCGGATGTATTTAAATATAATTTTTTATAAAATTTAATTTTAATATTGAAAGATATATTTTATACAAGTAAAAATAAAAATATTCTAATTTTATTATCAAATACAATAGGTGAATTTCGTCTTTCATGAATAAGTTGTATTTATATTTTTTATAATTTTATTTTATAATTTGATCGTTTGTTAAGATGTTGACCGATTAATTTCGAATAAATCCGATTAATTGCGAACAATTTTTTCCCGATTAATCCCGCCTAAATTCGATTAGTTGTCGATTTTTGCAAAATACATTTTTTGACCGATTTTCAAAAAAACTATACGTTTTTGCACCGCCTAGCGCCTAAGCGCCGATTGATCGACCGTCTAGGCCGATTTTTAGAACACGACTCAAACACATCAATCAAATTTTGAATCAAATCAATGGTTTCAGCCCCTGCTGGAACCTCCTGGTCCTTTTCTCTTCCGTGTCCACAAAGTAGGGAACGAACCTAGACAACTCGGTTAACTTGGACTCGTAATTAGCTACACTCAGGATGTTCTGCTTAATCTCCAGAAATTTCAATTCCATCTGATTCACCATATACTTTGAGAAAATACTTTTCTGAAAATAGTTCTATGAACCTCGCCCAAGTGACAACGCCATCTCCTTCCTTCGTCCTTTTGGCCTTCCACTAGTAATTAGCTTCTCCTTTTAGGAAGTAAGTGGCAAAGACCCTTTTTTCCCTTCCTCTACTCCAACTATATCAAATTGCTTTTCCATTTCTTTCAACCAAGCCCTAGCCGCAACTGGATCAGTAGTCCCTTTGAACTTAGGAGGATGCAAAGATTGGATTGCCTTAAAGGTGTTAGCAGGTTAGTTTGGCTGAACAGACGAGCGGTTTCTCGGGTTGGCATTCTGACGATCGGGGAGACTTACTATCTACAATAATCTCAGAAAACTGGCACCATTAATAAAGCCAAGTGATCTATTCCATGTGATCCTAACCATCACTATCTAGTCAATCTATTGCTTTAATATCACATATACCAAAAGGCAAGAACTACGAGTCATTGTACTTGTATATAGTCTAGTCAAATTGTCAGAAACTATCTAGGGGGTCTCCCTTTGATCATACCTCTAAGTAAACTCATCATATCATCAAACACCTGCTGCAGTGTTCCCTGAGCCAATACTTCAATGCTAGAGGATGTCAGACTCCTCAAGCTCATCCGTGTGGTCATCTCAATCTCATCCAGCTCTGTAGACAATCCCCGAATAAAGCGATCCACTTCACTATCAACTATTTTTCTAGTCTCTTGCCTAACTGCCATCACATGATCACACCCACTGAATCCAACAATCCTGCGCTTCATCCAAGTCCCTAGCCATAGCCCTATAGATGCTAAGTGGTAGAGTCTCCCCAAATGTCTCTGGCAGGAATAAAGGGAATCTCTGGCATAAGGTGTCGCTCCATACGGTGGTATCATAGGGTCATCGGGTACCATGAAAGATGATGTCGAGCCGGAAACAGAAGTCCTAGGTCCTGTCCTAAAAGATGGTACTATTTGATCAAACTGCCCAATATTTGTCAGGGTGGTGGCCAAGTAGTAGGCGAAGGTACCATATCTGAATCCTTATAGGGAAGTCCTCCTAAATCCATCTCTGGTTGAGCCATTCCCAACTGCAAATCAACATGTCCAAAGCCAGGCTCTTCTTACTACTTGGGCACCACCGACCTTCCATACTTCCTTGATAGAGATTGGGTAGTTTGATCAAATTGTACCATCTTTTTGGACAGGACCCGAGCTTTCAGTGTATGGCTGGACATCATCTTTCATGGTACCTGATGATCCTATGATACCACCGTATGGAACTACATCCTTTATGCCGAAGTTTCCCTTTATCCCATTTGATGCACCACCATTGCCAGAGACACTTGGGGATACTGTGTCACTTAGCATCTATAGGACTATGGCTTGGGACTTGGATGTAGTGCAAGATTGTTGGAGTCAGTTGGTGTGATGGCAACTAGACTAGAGGAGCAGTTGATAGTGGATCTCTAAATTTTGGGATTGTTTACAGAGTTGGATGAGATAGAGAGGACCAAACACAGGAGCTTGAGGAGTCTGACATCCTCTAGCAGTAGAGTTTTGACTCAGGGATTAGTGTAGCAGGTGTTTGATGAGATGATGAGTTTACTCAAGACTATGATTTAGGGGAAGGCCCCTAGATAGTTTCTGACAGTTTAGTACATATAGATATAGTGGCTCGTAGTTCTTGCATTTTGGTATATGTGTATGTAGATGCAGTAGACGACTGACTAGACGGTGATGGTTGGGATCACCTACATAGATCATTTGGTTTTATTAGTGGTACCAGTTTTACGAGGTTATTTTAGATAGTGTATATCTTCGATCTGCTAGGGGACTTTTGTATTGATATATGTTTCTTACAATATCATTCCCCGACCCGTGGGGTGATATCATGGGTCTTATGATGATTGCATATAGAGTAGCGTATTTATATTATTTTTGCCTCTTGCTTTACTTGAGCATGTACATTGTTCATTTTTCTTGAGGCATATTTTATTGTATCATTGAAGTTTTACCAGCTTCTTTATATCTCGTGAGATTACAAACAACTGATAAACTTAAAAGATATGGGAAAGAAAAGTAAACGAATTTTCATTTTCATAAAAAAAGGGAGAAAATATTTCGAAAAGCTAAGAATCTTTTCATTACAAATTCTTACATTTCATTATATAAGAAAGAAATATGTATAGAGAAATTCGTCTGTTTATTCAAGCACACCTTACAACTGATACAAGACTCTCTTTATGTAGAGAGTAAAAAGGCTTTTACAAACAATCCCAGACAAACAACTTTTACAAAAGATAACAATAATCAAAAGAAAACAAACAACTTTTACAAAAGATAACATTATTGATGTCGGGTGCTCTTTGGGCCCCTTCGTCATATTCAATAATGAAAACAGACAACAAATTTTTATATTAACATACAAAATACTTTTCAAAAGTAAATATTATTGCTCTACGGACCACATATTTTAAATGATTCCTGATATGATTCACCCAGTGAGATTACTGATCCAGAGGAGCCTTAACTCCATCATTCGTCTCTTATGGACCTTATCCTTTAGCCGCCCAAAAAGTCCTTGAACAATTTAAAAATCAGTTTGAATTTCTTGGACTATTCGATTCATACTTTCCATCAAGGTTGTCTGGTTATATTTGCGATAAAATTCATCTATCTAAATATTAAGAAGTTCTTCAATTTTCTGAAGGCCTGATTGAGAGGAGTGAAAAAGGCAAAGCCTCAAAAGAACAAAGTTCTCAGCAACCATCTATGGCGAATTTGAAGGGCTATTTCCAGAAAAAACTATCCCAGAGAATCGAGAATCAGAGGAACAAATTATGGTTCGGGTATTGGACTACATGAAGAATCAGTTTTTCAGTACCTTTCCAACTCATTTCTCAAAGAATGGAGATCAATCAATGAAAACCACTTCATCTCAGTGATCTATGGATTCTAATAATACTTTTAATTGGCTAGCAGGAGAATCTCAATCAGAGGAGAACCCTTCTCCAGAAGATGTCTGAGATGCACTGATTCAAACAGTAACTGAGCAGGCTAGAAATTCTAAGAAAGGAGAAGGTTTGGAAAATAAATAAATAAATATGACTCCTCTCAATCAGGCCTTCAGAAAATTGAAGAGAA
Source organism: Saposhnikovia divaricata (assembly GCA_036435485.1). Classification (NCBI taxonomy): domain Eukaryota; kingdom Viridiplantae; phylum Streptophyta; class Magnoliopsida; order Apiales; family Apiaceae; genus Saposhnikovia; species Saposhnikovia divaricata. The sequence continues at coordinate 238,050,716 of CM071594.1, forward strand.
AACAAAAGAAGATTAAACTTCTTAATATTCAGATAGATGAATTTTATCGCAAATATAACTAGGCAACCTTGATGGAAAAGATGAATCGAACAGCCCAAGAAATTCAAACTGATTTTGAAATTGTTCAAGGACTTTTTGGGCGAAGGATTAGGTCCACAAAAGACGAACGATGGAGTTAAATCTCCTCTGGATCAATATTCTCACTGGGTGAATCATATCAGGAATCATTCAAAATATATGGCCCATAAAGCAATAATATTTGTTTTTTAAAAGTACTTTGTATGTTTATATAAAAGTTTGTTGTATGTTTTCATTATTGAATGTGGCGATGGGGCCCAAAGAGCACCCAACATCAATAATGTTATCTTTTGTAAAAGTTGTTTGTTTTCTTTTGATTATTGTTATCTTTTGTAAAAGTTGTTTGTCTGGGCTTGTTTGTAAAAGCTTTTCTACTCTCTATATGAAGAGATTGTATCAGTTGTAAGGTGTGCTTGAATAAACAACAGACGAATTTCTCTTTACATATTTCTTTCTTACATCTCATTACATAAAGCAAGCAATTACATAAGCAGTCAGTTGGTATCATATATATATATATATATATATATATATATATATATGTGTGTGTGTGTGTAGGGTGACACTCTAGAGAGAACCATCTTATATAGGTCCAAGAGAAAATCACCACAAAAATATTACTTCATACAGTAATCTGTAATTACTAATATAACCTTGTAAGTATTAAATACCTTTTACCTTGTAAATTGGAGTTGATCGCTTTATATTAAATACTACCTACTCACTCTAGTTAATACAATACTAATACAGATTTACTATAGTACTATATGGTTTTTAAATCTATGACCAAAAAAAAAATATGATCTTTAAATCTATATTTCATAATTGTTTTTTTATGTATAATTATTTTCATAATTGTATTAATTTGTTTTGTGTACATAAATATTACTAAATCCAAACATCATTAATGATTCGTGTAATCTTGTATAAGTGTAGTTTTATATCGTTTATTTTTTGTATCATATTTCATGTAATTTTGAATAAAAATATAATGTAATAAATAGAAATAATTATATTTAAATTTTTTATTCAAAACTTTACTATTTAAGTGTTAAATCACAAGTCAAGTGTGATCAAATCATGTTAAACATAAATTTGAAAATAATTTTTTTACTTTTTTTTGTAGAAATTATTTATACAAAATTTATTGATTATATATATATATTTGTGTAATTTTAAAATATTCATTTAATTAATTATTTGTTTTGTATACTTTCGTTTCGTATCGTGTACCTATGTATCAGGGAGAAAAGGAGGGGAAGAAAAGGAAGCCTGAGACTTTTTAGTATAAGTGGACAGTTGTAAGAGTTTGAATTTGAAGGTAATGGGGGTAGTGATTTACTGCTGCTATTTCTCGAGACTGTAGGGATCAAATGTAGGCTAGCTATTAAACAATTTTAAGTTCATTACAATACATGTAGATTGAAAGTGATATTTTGGCTATTGGATTTTTTGCTGTTTGCATCTTTTTGGGCTGCTTTAGATATGTTTGACAGTAGAACAAATATTTTAAATAGGTCGACAATAGTTTTTAAAATTATATTGACAGTCATTTACTCATTTTGTATTAATAATGAAAGTATGACTATGGGTTGTAATTTGTAAATTTCTTTTCTAATTCTACTTCCCAGTTGATAAAAACTAGTTCAGGGTGACCTCATATGTTGACCGCTAGTCTGGGTGCTCCTGTGCCGTCCTTTCAAATTGATGTATGACTGAGTCAAAATTGTATTCTTGAATGTTTTAGAATGTGTTATAGCAGGTCTATTTTGCAAAAACATGTTTACCATTACGAGTTAAGGGTCATGCTCATGCAGTTAAATGCCTCTATCATAAATGAAGGTACATGTATTGCACATATAGGCTAGATGTTTTAAGAGGTTAGGCATGATTCAGTATTCATAGAAATTGATTCTTGATTTAATTTAGCAGCAGAAAGTAGCAAATAAATAATAGTCAGTTATAAGCAGCGGGCTATGGGATGTGTTTAAATTCATTTGCTCTCTTAGTATGTCAATTCTTTGATATTCTTCGATGATAATAGCAAATGATAAGCTCCAGGATGAGAACTTCAATCAAGCTTAGACCCATGTAACTCTACACTATTGGGCTAAGAACTAAGGTAATATGAAAGAATGTATTAATAATTTGTAATTTATCTGGCACCGTGTAATACAGTAATACTGTAATAGCACTAATTCCACTCAGAAGATTAAAAAAAACATCGTCGCTTGCAATTTGTAGTAAATTCTCTATAAAATTTCTGCCAGTCATATTGTTGGATAGACAAACTCTCGCAAAATCTTACAATGTTTTGGAAAGCGACTAAATGGATCTTATACATCAATACTCCCTGGCACTCGAAAGTCCGTTTAGGGTAAAGAGTGGAAGTGGATCTCTGTAAGACTGTAACAAACCTACCAAGGGGCAATCTTCAAGGTGTCCATATTATTCTAAGAATATTGGCGGTGGTAGGGTTGAATTTGAGACCTCTTTTAAACTTTGCTATGTTTGATGACCAACTTAAGGAAAACAAGACTGGAATGAGAAATGATAAGTACGTAATATGTTTGCAATTTAATTAGTTATAGCCCTTAAATTCTTCCGCTGCACCATCTCTGTTTTTTTAATCTGTTGTTAAATCTATTTAGTGTTGAATTAATCTCTCATATAGTTGTATATGATTGAAATGTTATCCTTTCCTGTCTTGAAAAATACTTGACTTGTACTTTCAGAAAACGTGTTCCATATGTTTGGCTGCAATGAAACATGGAGATGGCTGTGCTATTTTTACTGCAGAATGTTCTCATTCTTTCCATTTTCGTTGTATTGCGTCAAACGTGAAGCATGGTAACCAAATTTGCCCAGTTTGCAGAGCAAATTGGAAAGAAATTCCGTGGCAAAGTTTTGATCTGGAGCCTCCTCCTGGAAGGGCTAGATTCAATCCCGTTGAGTGGTCGCATGACAACACTTCAATGGCAGTTGTACGTCAGCCTTCCCCTCGACATGTATTTCAGTCTCCGGAACCTTCTGTCTTCGATGATGATGAAGCATTAGATCATAAAACAGAGAATGCTGAGAATATTTCAACAATTACAAGTCCCATGCTTGAAGATATTGAATCCTGCATAACAGAAACAGTAATGGTCCAGACTTACCCGGAAGTCCCGGCAGTCCCGCAGTTCAGTGCTTATGACAAGTTCACTGTCCTGATCCATCTGAAGGCTCCTGCTTCATTTTCGGGGTACAATTGTGAGAGTAATCGATCTAAGTTGCCCGAACATTCTCGATCTTCTCGTACTCCCATTGATCTTGTCACAGTGCTTGACATCAGTGGTAGCATGACTGGTACTAAGCTTGCATTGCTAAAGCGGGCCATGGGATTTGTGATTCAAAACCTTGGCTATAATGATCGGTTGGCAGTCGTAGCCTTCTCATCAACAGCCCGCCGCCTTTTCCCCCTTCGTCGCATGTCTGAGACAGGAAGACAGCAGGCGCTGCAAGCAGTTAATTCTTTAATTGCAACAGGGGGAACAAATATTGCTGAAGGCTTAAGAAAGGGTGCAAAGGTGATGGAAGACCGTCGCGAAAAGAACCCAGTTTCTAGTATAATACTTCTTTCAGATGGACAGGATACGTATACAGTATTTGGCTCTGGTAACAACCAGAATATACCGAATAATGACTTGCTGCTTCCTACATCTGTTAATGGGAAGCCGAGTTCTGGCTTCAAAGTTCCGGTGCATGCTTTTGGGTTTGGCACAGATCATGATGCTTCATCAATGCACTCCATCTCCGAGACTTCAGGAGGGACCTTTTCTTTTATTGAAGCTGAAAGTGTAATCCAGGATGCTTTTGCCCAATGTATAGGGGGACTCCTAAGTGTGGTTGTCAAGGAGCTGTCTGTGACTATTGAGAGTGTTGACTCTGGTATTGAATTTGATTCTATAAAATCTGGTAGTTATCCAAATCATGTGATGCCTGATCAAAAGACTGCTCATATTGAAGTCGGTGATTTATATGCTGATGAAGAGAGGGATTTTCTCGTTTCGGTGAATGTGGCAGAGGAGTTCTTGAACAAAGAAACATCGATATTAAAAGTCAAATCTGTTTATGTTAATCCGCTGACGAAGCACACAGTAACACTGGATAGTGAAGAACTTAAGATCAAGAGGCCCGAAACAGCTGGAGAAGAGATGGTGTCAGTAGAAGTGGACAGGCAAAGGAACAGGCTGCAAGCAGCTGAGGCAATGGCAGAAGCTCGCATCGCAGCTGAACAGGGTGATCTTGCTGGTGCAGTTCTCATCCTTGAAACTTTTCGTAAGATGTTGTCACAAACTGTATCCGCAAAGTCTCATGACCATCTCTGTGTTGGATTGGATGCTGAGCTCAAGGTGATGCAAGAGAGGATGGCAAGCAGGCATGTTTATGTGGCATCTGGAAGGGCATATATATTATCTGGACTCAGCTCGCATTCTTGGCAGAGAGCAACTGCAAGAGGTGATTCTACTGATAGTTCAAGTCTTGTTTATGCATATCAAACCCAGTCAATGGCCGATATGTTAAGTCGTTCACATGCTTCATTGTCAGTTAGCACACCAGCTCACATGTTTCTTCAACCTAAGCCAAGGTAGCATTCTAGCTGTTCATGAAGAACTTACCAAAAATCAGTTCGAAAAGCCCTTTTTTGTATTGTGTCAGAGGTAAATTGGAGGGTATACGCTGTTGTGGGTGTCGATATTGTTCCTGTTTTTATATAATGTGCCAAGGAATAGAACCTTAATTAAGCACAGTGGGAGGGTATACATATATGGGGAAAGGGTAAAGAATAAGGGGAAAATATTAGGTAGTTTCTATGGATCTTTTGTTTTTCTGCTGGTTATCCTTAAATTGTTGGGGGTGTGTACAAAAGTAATGGTTTTGAATTTTTCATTGCTAAGAATATATGTAATTGTGCATAAAGCTTGTAGTTGTTAATAGTGTATACTGCCTATTACCTGCATTATGATTATTTCGGAACATTTTGATTATCACTTTATTAACTCGATGATAAAAGAACGAGAGTAGATAATGATAAACATCCTAGCTCTTATCAAACGGTTAAAATTCTTAAATGTATGTTTGATACGTGCTAGAATGTGCATGAAGTTCCATGATAACTTGAGTAAAGATAAAACTTTGAAAAATTAATCACTCCCGTTTCCAGATAATAGTTAAGTTTTGATTAGTCTGTAAAGTGTTTGTGAGGGTTATCTTAACGGTCCTTCAATAGGTAAGGTTTACATTCAGTAATCAGTAGTCATGATAAAGGTAGTATGGTACATTATTGCCCAGACTTGGGTCATTCATAGTAAAAAGGTCATTTCTTTTCTGTTGTCTACTTTTAGTCACATATGGTGGATCTTGGTGTAGAGCTCTTTTTGCTACTCGTTTAACTTTCTTTTCTTTCTCACCCAGTTGCAAACATGTGTATTTTATGATGAATTATGTTCTCTTTTGGTCGTCGTCCTAGTTAGTATGGGATGCTTAAAATGAGAAGTTATGTATTAACAAACTTGAACCAGAAAGATTTTTCTTGCTAATCGTGTTTGCTAGATATAAAAGAAAATCGTGCAAATGTTTGAATATTTACAAGTCTTGAGATGCTTCAAATAAGGCATCAACCAGAACATGTGTATGGTTGATATGTGTTATACTGTATCTGATTGGAAATCAATCTCCAATTTCGAAAGAAACCGAATAATAATAAGTATCACACTAGTTTATTACTTGGGAGTATAAGGGAACAATATACACAATCTGAAAATTAACTTCATAAATGGTGTGTCTTGGTTCTCTGCTGAACAAATTGTGTTGCACGACGGAGTTCAACTGATAATCTGTGTGCATCAAATACGAAGAAAGTTGCATAATGCTCCCTAAAATTCGTGGGTAGAAATGCTAATTCTTGCATATGAGTTGCCAACTTTCTATAGGTAAAAGTAGTCCAAAATGGACCTAAGAGCACCCGCAGCGCATGTAAATTGGGTGCCCAACTCCCGCCTAGAAAAGAGTAAACTGGCCTCGGGCACTGGTCACGCGTTGGAGAAGGAAAAAGAAAAGGGCAGGTGCCCACCACCCCGGCCACAGCCCAACTTTCATATACGGTTAAATGTAATATACAAAAGAGATGCGTGGGGTCTAAATATTTAAAAGTAGCAATATAATAAAAGAAGTGGGCAGTGGTGGGTTGGAGCTGGCTGGCCAACTTTCAGAACAGCCCTGTTTTTGCTTGCGTGTCACTGGGTGGGGTTAAAAAACCTGGACATGGGCGTCTCGCCCATTGCTGTTGCTCTAAGGATCTTTGTCTATATATTAATATAGGTAAAATTCATGTTGCATTATGCATCTCCTGGTTTTCTTATGTACATCGCTTGTGGAGTCTCTTTCGAAGACACTTCGTCATTTGGTTTTAGAGGCTTTTCTAATTTAAACTTTGGCTTGAAAGCAATGTAACAAATGTACCACCCTTCCAGCAGCAAGTGCCTGCTACAATTTGGTGGAGTATATGCGTGTGTGAATACGAACTGCGAATTAATTTTAGCAACTTTGGCAAAATGCCTACAAACTTCCCACGACATTAGAGTTTAGAAGGAAAAGCTTTAGTTCAATGTTTTCTAGAGCTCTTGAATTTAGCTTCAACATCACAAAGAACGTGAACTAAGTACATAAAAAAACTCAAGTGAAAGAATTCAGGAAGTAGAGTCAAAGACAGTAGTTAAATGGAAGATCATATTTCCGTATCAAATTATGAAGGGAAAAAAAACACAGGATCACTTATTCTGGATCACTTATTCTGCTTAAAACTGTCAAGAAGTGCAGGCATGAACTATAGTTATAGAACTTCGGAAAGTCTACATTTGTTCCAAATTCACATAAAGGACAAAAATTTATCTTAACCATTTCCTAAGATGCAAAGTCACTAACTAACAAATTATGCTGCATAGGTGACATTAGAGTAGATGGAACTGAATTCAGCATTTGACAAGGCCAACTCTAAGCAATGCTAAAGCAAGTATCTCAACTTTGCACTCCAAACACTGAATCACATCTTGGATCTGCTTCTGCCTTTATAATACCCCTGTTTGATTAAAAATAATATTATATTAAGAAAAAGTTGTAACAAAACTGAAAAAAGAAAAATTTTGACTTGGCAAAACAAAAAATCTGCAGAATTATTATACAATCATATACAATACATATAGTCCAACTAAATAATATATGATCCACACACGCATGAAGCCTGAATCAAACCAAATTTTAAATAAAACCTGTAACAGAAACATGAAAATCGCTATTACATGTTCAATTCTGTTGAGAATAAACATGATGCGTTCAACTAAATACTAGTACATAATTTCTATCCAAAGTTTCTGTTCCCAACCCGTCACTTCCTCTTCCTCTGTAATTATAGTCCAGCACCATAATACTAATTTATGCATTTTCATTATGCAACAAGATTTATTATCAAACAAAGGGATTTCCATGAAACCCAAGAGAGGACAGGCTGAATATTTCATCTATCAAGTTAGTTACTTAATAATTGACATGAACTGCGTAGAGTCAGGGATACGCCTGAACGAATAAGCACGGAGCTTCAAAAGGTCAGGAAGAAGATACAAGGCAGAAAGAATCAACAAAATATAATGGACCTATTTATGCAGTACAAGCCTACCAACTTAATTGGGGGTGGGGGGGGGGGCAATACTACCCCGGCACAAAGATTAGCAGATGAAAGAGAATTACAACCGTCATAATGAACATTCAAAGTACAAACCTTATCACATGTTGAATAGACATGTGAGGATTAGTCTAACTAGATTTGTTTTCGTTGGGCCTTGGAATTTTCTTGAACTCATAATCGTTTATGTCAACTTTCTTTTGCATAGCCTGCAAAGAGGAACAATGAGTAAATAAACAGAAAAACATTTTAATTCTATGTTGAGATATTGAATGCACCTTTAGCTCCTCTTCCAAAGAAATCTTTTTTGGCTGATATGCTGCGACAGGTCCTGTTCTTGATAATGCCTTTTTGGTTTCAATTATCTCCCACTCCTTATCATCTTTCACCTTGGCAATATCCTTGCTGAAGTACAAAAGACTTAGATCTTAAAGTAACCACATACGATGGGCAGAACAAAGTGAAAACAAAACACTGATGCCACAATTTGCTACGACGAGCTACACAATTTACTAATAGTTCCAAAATGAAAAAGTGATCACAAAAATACAGATTGATACTGTCAAATGACTAACACAAGGCTTAGAAATAAAATAATAGGCAGACACTTGATAGAAGTATAAAAATGAGAGAGCTACATGATCGTTCGAAATTCGAGTTTCTCTTGGTTCTCTTCCCACTTAATGAGAACTTCACCAAGATACTAAAGCTACTTCCCTATATAACAGTCAAATGTCAAGTTTATAGCTGTGCGGGCTTAAGCGATCGCTTAAGCTCAAAGCCCAATGAAGCCATGTTTTCCTGCTCTATCAAAAATATTAAGAGCATTTTCATAAGTGAGGCTTAATCGAAGAACAAGGCTAAAGCGAAATCCCAAGAGGAAGAAAGTATAAAACGGGTTTTTACAGAGAAATACTGAACGGCTGGAATTTTATGGAATTGGGCTTGGCATGATGGAATCTAAAGTCCTTGCAAATGGGCTTCGCCTAATTGGCTTTTATAAGGGGCAGGAGACTTACATCGACTCATACTCACTAAGACGTGACCTCATTTGATTGAAATTAGGGTTTTTTTCACACTTGACTATGCCTTCTCAGAGGAGAAGAAGATATAGAAGAGATGAAATTTTCAGAGAAAACCATCCAAATACAAATTACAATGAAGATTTCGAGATCTTTCTACAAAGAAGATAATGCTTAAAAAATGTAAACACTTATTTAACTAGTATTAGGGTTTTTATTATTGACTTGAAGTATTTGAACTAAATGTTTTAGTCTATTAGAAAATGTTAAAATTTCTATAATTCTGCGAATATATATATATATATATTAATTCTGTTGGTGCAGTGTGCTCAAGCCCCAGGAGCAGCTTCGCTGCGCTTTTTGCTTTTAATAACTATGGTCAAGTTCGACTTGCTTCTATGATCATTAAACAGAACAGATTAATAGCTCTGAATGTTTTAGCCTAAGTGAACTTAAAACTTTTCTCCACCCTCTGCCTAGAAAGGTTTAGAAAGGTTGCAGAAGAGACGAGAAAAATAACACAGATCTCTCAAAAGCTAGGCAGTAAGTAACTATGCCAAATGAAATATTTACAAGCAAAGAAAGCTGTTTGTATATAACGTTCTTTTTACAAGTACATCCATGAAACAGGGAAAGGACCAATTCGAACATGTGTGCAGGTAGTAATAAGCTACATTATATCTTCTTCTTGTTAAACAAGAGGTCGAGGGTTCAAGCCTCAGTGGAGGAATGTGGGTTCAAGTATTTAAATTTTTGCAATTGATGTGTTTCGGATATTCTTAGGAGGAGAAGTGAAATTCTATCCCCCAAGAGAGAAGGCTAAATTTGTCATTAGACCACGTAGTCCATCATTATTGTTTGATATATTTTACCATATGAATCACAAAATTCATCTCAAATTAATAAAATAATATGACTACCTGCCTTGCAAAAGATGACCAAGGCCAACTGTCCCAAAGACCATGATTGATAACATAGGAAGCCCGTATCTGACAAATGGAGTTCTTCTTCCCCATCTTTTAAATCCGGAAGTTGATTTCTGTAACTTATCAGCAGTTTTATCCCCAAGTTCATTAACATCCTTAGACCCACCCATTTTTGTCACAAGTGTTGTCATAGCCACTAATACCTGCATTCAAATGTCACTTGTTATAGTGCAAATAAAACAAGGTGTAGTGATGAGGAAGGGAAGTGGATATTAAAAAGGAATATAAACATAAACCATGATTGAAAAACTGAGCTCACGCAAATGGAACAAGGCTAAATTAATATGAAACCCATATGTATTTAACACATTAAGAAACCAACCATACCTGAAATTAAGGACAACTTGGGTTCCTAAATCCAACCCAATTACCAATATGGACTAGATATCATCACTTGCAACAATATATTACAAATTTTAGTCGTTTCGTTACATATAACATGAATTCATTCCAAAATTGATGTTTTCTCATCTAACTGGTAATTATTTCTTGGGGTCCGGTCTGGTGCAAACGTATGCACCAGACTGGTTATGGAACATACGATTCCAGAACCGTTGGATCGTTGATCCAACGGCTCTGATTTAAAAAAAAAAAAATTCACCGTACCGCAACAAGTTTCCGCGGTACGGAGAAATTACAAAAATATCCCTACTGTTCACGTACCGCAGAAACTTTCTGCGGTACGGTGAACAGTAGATTTTTGATGTGAAAACAGGGGGCATTTTGGTAATTGCCCCGTACCGCGGAAACTTGTTGCGGTACGATGATTTTTTTTTTTTAAATCGGAGCCGTTGGATCAACGATCCAACGGTTCTGGAACTGTATGTTCCATAACCAGTCTGGTGCATACGTTTGCACCAGACCGTTTGCCTTATTTCTTATCTTCAGATTTAACCAATATAAGAACAGAACAAAAATCACAAAAAGTAATACAAGTCTCATAACAACCAAACTTAAATTGAGTTATACAGAAGAACATATAATCACAAGGGTACTAACTTCGGCATACAAGTTTGACACATATTTTAATTCCCCGAATATTTATAGTTTTATACGTTCGTGGAAAGAAACAGATACAATGTATGAGTAAAAACACAGCTCAAAAAACACGAATCAACGAGACTTTTAACTGAACAGAAAATACCCAAACCCTGACCGAGTCAGTAATCACTGGATTTTTAGCTACCAGGCTGCAAGATTCAAAGCAGCATTGTTCACCTTTCAAAAATTAATTCTCGAATATAAGCAACCAAAACATAGGTTGAGTTTACACTTGTATGATACCTCAGTTTTTACAGAAAATTTAAAAAAAAAATCTGAAAATTTTCAATAAACAATGTTCACAAATATAACTTGGGGCAGACACAATCGCCTGGAAATATTGTAGTTACACATTTATCATTTCATCAAACACTACATCAATATTCTAGCCTGTGAGACATTTCATCAAGCACATCATGTGCAACTATCGAGTACTAAAAAATTTAAAATCAAACAAGTCTCTTACGTATTTGCAAGTATTAACAGAAAATCAAACTCTATTTACAAGCCCTATAAGTTTAATTATAAACCCTAGAGCACCGGGAGCCTAGTTGAACAATAGAAAGCAAATATAGATGAATCAACAAAGTATACTAACCGGAACAGGATGAGACTGAGCGATTGCGATTGGACGGAGCAAAATGTGATCAGGCTGTTGCTTACCTGACTTATTTCATGGGCTTGTTTGCAGCCCACTTTGATTTTATACCCTCGCAGCCCACTTTTTTGTTCATAAACTGTACGTCTGTGATATTGGCCTCTCTAGTCTCTCCGTCTCTTGTTTATTTCGGACCCAGAGTACAAATAATATAATTTTTGCTAAAGGAAAGGTAATTTTTTATATGTTACATTTAATATTTAATATTTTACAAAATATTAACACGCTCGTATATAGTTTTTTTTTTTTTTTTTTTTAATATTTTGGCTTATAACCTTTTACAATGAGTATCTGTTCATTTGATTAACACCTTCCCAAAAAATTTGTTAACACCTTCCAAAAATGAAAAATAAATTAAAATACATATAATTTTTTTTAATAACAAACTCTTTTAATTACACTCCAATCTATACTATTATATAAAAGCCGAAACATTAAAAGTTTGGTCGGTCAGTCGATCGGTCGGTTGGTACGGTACCTGTTGATTTTACTTATTTACCCTTACATAATTACAGATAAAATCCATCCTATTAACTAATCAATTTCCGTTTTCACGTTAAACATACTATCTTTTCTATTTTTCAATAACAAAAAAAAATAACTAAATAATTTCCTTTTTCAGGTAAAATATAATATCTTTTATATTTTATCTAACTAAAATTTATTCCTTACTAATCAATTTCCTTTTTCAGGTTAAACATATTACTTTTTCTACTTTTCAATAACTAAATAACTAAATAATTTTCTTTTTTAGGTAAAATACAATATCTTTTATATTTTATCTAACTAAAATTTTTCCTTTTTTAAAAACATTACGAACAATTTTGTTTAATAAAATTACATAATTATATTATAATTACTATTAACTAATCAATTACCTTTTTGAGTCAAAACACGTTACCTTTTCTCTTTTCTTTAACTAATATCTCTCCTTTTTCAATTCACCAAATTTACTATCACGAATACCAAATACATAGTCACTCACAACAATGAACAAGTAACAGAAGCTTTAAATATTATTTTTAATCATAATGGCACCTGGCCATAAAATGTACCAATTAAAAGGAAATTATTTAAAAAATCCTTCAATAACTAAATAATTTCATTTTTCAGGTAAAATATAATATCTTTTATATTTTATCTAACTAAAATTTCTTCCTTACTAATCAATTTCTTTTTCAGGTTAAACTTATTACCTTTTCTATTTTTCAATAACTAAATAATTTCTTTTTAAGATAAAATACAATATCTTTTATATTTTATCTAAGTAAAATTTTTCCTTTTTTAAAAACACTACGGGCAATTTTGTTTAATAAAATAACATAATTATATTATAATTACTATTAACTAATCAATTACCTTTTTGAGTCAAAACACGTTATCTTTTCTCTTTTCTTTAGCTAAAATCTCTCTTTTTCCAATTATATCACGGACACTTATCTTTTTCAGCCAAACTATGTTACCAATTCTCTTTTTTATAACTAAAATATCTCTTTTCCCGAATATATCACGGACGGTTCTATTTAACAATAATAATAATAATAATATTATAATACTAATAATTAACCGATTACCTTTTTAGCTAAAACGTATCATTTTTTCTAATTAAATTCCCTTTTTCTATAAATATCACGGGTAACATTAATTTTTAATTTTCTAAAATCACTACGAGCAATTTCATTTAGTAAAATAAGATAATTAAATTATAATTACTATAAACTAATCAATTACCTTTTTCACCTAAATCATGTCACCCTTTTAATTTTCACGTTACCTTTTTTATTTTCTCTAACTAAAATCTCTCTTTTTCCAATTATATCACGGGCAAATCTATTTAATAAAATAAAAAAAATATTATAATGCTAATAATTAACCAATTACCTTTTTCACCTAAAATATATCATATTTTCTATATTTTCTAACTAAAATCCCTCTTTTTCTAGAAATATCAAGTGCAACATTAATTTCTCCTTTTCTAAAAATATTACGAGCAATTTATTTAGTAAAATAACATAATTAAATTTTAATTACTATAAATTAATCAATTACCTTTTCACCTAAAACATTTTACCTTTTTAATTTTCTCTAACTAAAATCTCTCTTTTTCCAATTATATCATGGCCAATCTATTGATAAAATAAAATAATAAATTTATAATTACTAATAATTAACCGATTACCTTTTTCAACTAAACCTATCAACTTTTTTATATTTCCTAAATAAAATCCCTCATTTTCTAAAAATATCAGATAACATTTATATAATTATTATCATACCATCTCATTTAAAAATTTAAGCCTCCAAAATTAATGTTTTAAAAAAATAATTCAAATTAATGAAATTTTTTTATATAATATTAAAAAAATCCGTGCATCGCACAGGTTTTAACCTAGTTAATATTCAGTTACATACGCTTTTAGTTATATTGAATTAAAATTCTTAATATCACCGTGGTAAGTGAGTATCGAACCCAGAATCTCTAGATTAAGAGCTACCTCTATATAGTTTATTAGTTTTATTGAAAATAAGACAATATATTAGGGCTTTTTTGTACTCGTTCTATTTTCTAAGCTTTATTACTAAAAGAAATAATGGAAATTTAAGGGTTTTTTTTTGAAACCATGGAAATTTAAGGGTTTATTATTCCACGATACTGACTTTTAAAATTAACTTCTAAGAAACGATTTAAAAATTCATGCAACCAATTTCTTTTTTCTTTGCCATTTAAAATTCTAAAATTATTGGTTGGCAGAATGCACATTAGTGTTATACTATTGTAATTGTTTGTTTTTTTTAAAAAAAAAGCTGTATTTGGAAACTAATTTTATACCCGTGTGCAAACTTTATAAAAATATATGTGCAAGTTTTTTTAATTTATTTATTTATCAAAATTTTTGATTTTTCATAAATATAGATCTAATTTAATTTTAATATTATAAATTTTTAATAATAATTTTAATTAATAACATATGTATACTTTTTAACAAATTTATATTATTTTAGTTTATGTTATATTTTGGAGTAAGATAAATTTCTGTTTTTAAATTTTTTTAAAATCATTAAGTTCTTTCAATTATTATTTGTTCATTCATTATTTTATTAAATTTAAATTTGATAAGTTTTAATCTTAATATTTTTAGGTTATATCTGATTACTTTTTGACAACTTTTTACTAAATTAAAAAAAATGTTTATTAGGGATTTTTTTTAATGTCTATTTTAAATAGTATAATGTTATTTTTAAATGTTTTAATTATAATATGTTTACATGAATGTTTTTATTTCATTTATTTATTTATTTACTTACTTTTTCTAAAAGATTATGTATGTCACCACTTAACTTTATTAATTTTTTATAATAAAAATTGAAACTAGTAGTATTCAAGAATTTAAAAAGGTTTATTTTCATATCTAATTTTTATATTGTAATGTTATTTTCAAATATTTTTAATTATAATATGTTTAAATGAGTGTTTTAATTTTATTTACTCATGCAGTTATTGATTTACTTTTTCATAAAGATTATGTATATCACGACTTGGTTTTATTAACTTTTATAATAATTAAAATTAATAGCATTCATAAATATAAAAAAATTTGTTTTTGTAAGTAAATGTTTAAATTTTGTTTTAGTATATTCTATTCATTTGAAATTTTAGATTTTCGTATTTCAAATAATTAAATATACATTAGACTTGATATAAATCTACTACCCACTAAAGTTTTAATTGATAAAATATTTTTTAATTAATGGGTTTTTTAGTGTGTGTCCAATGACACATGCTAGAATCCGTACTCGCTTAGTTGTCAAATTTTGACTGGTAGAAATTTCATTAATAATGATGAACCCCCTGCATACACAAAAATCTCCACCAATCAAAATTTTTCAACTCATCAAATACGGATTCTTAACATGTGTCCTTGGGCACACATTAGACAACCCTTTAATTAATTATGTTATGGGTCCCCGAAATTATTTTATGCTTGAGACTTTTTATGACGACTAAACCACTTTACTCAAATTATATAGATATAATGCTGCCGGCCATTTTTGAAAAAACATAGAAATGTTTATAAAATAAAATCACAATAAATTAGTTAAAGTATAATTTTGAATAAGCATTGTATACACCATCCAAATAGAAACATAGTGATGAGTATACATTAGTTAAAGCAATGTATACATTGAAGTTTTATCTTCATCTTCGACAATACTTATCATCCCTCTTCTTCACTTGTTTATATATCTATACACCATCCTTACTCGGTGTCTACCATCACTCTAAAATTAACTTGCGAACATGCTTATCATTGGATTCCATCCATCCCACATCTCTGCTAATTCATTATTCTCATTTTTCATGCTCTATCCGAGTTTATGCACTCTGATAAGTCACCGGGGCCTGATGGTATAAGCCCGGGTTTTTACCATAAGTTCTGGAACACGGTTGGAGGGGACATATTTCAAATGGTAAAATCTTTTCTTGAAACTGGTAAATTTGATGACTAGTATACGGATACTAATATCGTGCTTGTGCCAAAGACCAAAAATCCTCAACATATGGTCGACCTTAGACCAATATCATTATGTAATATCAGCTACAAGATAGTATCTAAAGTGCTAGCTAACCGCATGAAGGAGGTAATTGATTTAGTTATAAAGTGCTTTCACTCCAGGCAGGACAATTACAGATAACATCATGATATCGTTCGAAATTATGCATTACATGAAGCGTAAAACACAAGGCAAAAAAGGATGGATGGCTCTGAAGTTGGACATGAGTAAAGCCTATGACAGGGTGGAGTGGAGCTACGTTGAAGCAATGTTGGGTAAGCTGGGTTTTGCTAATGGAATTATTAACCTTTTTATGCAATGTGTTACTACAGCTCGGTATCAAATTACCCATTCAGGCAAGGAGTTTGGAAGCATAATTTCTCAAAGGGGCCTTCGCCAAGGTGATCCTCTCTCTTCTTATCTATTTCTGGTATGTATGGAGGGGTTGTCAGCTCTCATTAAGGACTATGCAAGGCGCAATTTAATTAAAGGAATTAAGGTGGCCAGGGGTGCTCCTCCAGTAACTCATATGTTTTTTGCGGACGACAGTTATATCTACTGTCAAGCCACTACAGAAGAAGCTACTCAAGTGATGGCAATCCTAGCAATTTTCGAACAGGCATCAGGACAGAAAATTAATACAAACAAATCTAGTATTTTTTTAGCCGTAATGTCAAGCAGGATACTAAAGAAGCAGTGCTAGGAGTTCTGGGCTTTCATGAGGCGGACTCAAACAGTCAGTATCTTGGGCTTCCAAACTGTGTAAACAGGAATAAATCAGCTGTGTTGGGGTACTTAAAAGATCGAGTTCGTAGCAGGATTCAGAGTTGGGATGGTAGTCTGTTAAATAAAAGTGGCAAGGAAGTACTTCTCAAGGCGGTCACGCAAGCAATTCCTACATATGCCATGTCCGTCTTCTTATTACCAATTGAAATGTGTAATGATATGGAGAGAATGATGAATAAATATTGGTGGAAAACAGGAAAGAAGGAAAATAGTATTCATTGGATGAGTTGGGAGAGAATGAGTGTCTCAAAATTTCAAGGGGGAATGGGATTTAGGAATCTGCATGATTTTAACCTGGCGCTGTTGGGAAAGCAGGGCTGGCGTTTGATCACAAACGAGAATTCGATAGCAGCAAGGATCTTCAAAGCGAAATATTATCCAAATGACAGTTTTCTGAGTGCCAAATTGGGTACAATCCCAAACTTCGTTTGGCGCAGTATCTTGGCAGCCCAACACTTATTAAAACAAGGTCTGGGACATAGAGTTGGGGATGGTATCTCAGTAAAAATTGAGGATGACCCGTGGTTACCTAGCATTGACAACCCATACGTGGTGACTGAGAGTGAATCTATCAGAAACCATAATGTTTCTGCATTAATGATCACGAACGAAAGGAAATAGAATGAAAATCTGATCAAAGACATCTTCGTGCAGCGTGATGCAAATCTCATTTTGGCTATCCCTCTATCCGCGAACAACGAAGACAGTTGGTATTGGAGGAAAGAAAAGTGTGGGAACTACTCGGTCAAGACAGCGTATATCTCAATTCAGGAATCAAATAACTTGGTAAATCAATGTGGCAATTCCAGATTCTGGAAACGTTTGTGGAACTTAAAAATTCCTCCTAAAGTCAAAAGTTTCATGTGGAGAGCTGTCACAGGATGTCTTCCAACAAAAGATGTTCTACGACTAAAACATGTAAATGTTAATGAGCTCTGTGTTTTGTGTAACAGGGCAGTTGAGACTTCCGACCATGTGTTTTTAAACTTCTCTTTCGCCAAATCTTGCTGGGAGTTGGCAGGTATTCCTAGTGAAGAAACTACACATGTCTCTTTTACTGAATGGGCTACTAATGTTTTTAACGACTGGAATGTGGCCAATAGACAAATTGGAGCTATGGTCTGTTGGATGACATGGAAATGCAGGAACGATTTAGTCTGGAATCAGAGGTGTATGGAAGTTCAGGAAGCTGCGAAATCAGCTAGAGTGGTACTTAGTCAGTGGCAAGAAGCTCAAGACAATTCCTTTAACCGGTCATGGGGTTTACCGGACCCAGATGATGGTGATGAGCTATGGTCTCCTCCAACAGAAAATAAGACTAAGGTAAATACTGATGTTGCGGTTTTTGGTTCTTCTAATCGATATAGCTTTGCGTTCGCTGCCAGAAATCATAAGGGAGAGCTCCTTGAAGCTCGATCATGCTGCAAAGAAGGTGACATATCCGGAAAGTGCTGAAGCCTTGGGAATTAAGGAAGCTTTGAGTTGGATAAAAGACAATCAACTCACTGGAACCATAGTCGAAACAGATTGCCTCGTAGCTATTCAAGCAATATGGAGCAATGCAGTAATGTCCTCATACTTCGGAGTATTGATTCAGGAGTGTAGAAAACTCTTGAAGACTTTACTAGGCAAAGGTATAATCCTTAAGTTTGTTAAGCGATCTGCGAATAGCTTAGCCCATGCTTTTGTAAGCTGTAGTTATTCTGTAGCTGATCGCGTTTGGAATGCATATGAAGTCCCTCCAGAAATTATCCATGTACTTGAGAACGATTTGCATTAATGAAAGTTTATTTCTTGTTGGCAAAAAAAAATAGTGGTTTATCCATCAAAAAAACACACAACTTATAAATATATTTTTCTCACAAATTGATTGATAATATAAAATACATATGATCTATGATTTTAGTTATGTATTATGTATAACTTTATATTTATTTCTTCCTTGAAATTCCATAAGTAATCAATAATAAATTATATAAATATGCATATATATATATATATATATACATATATAGTATATATATATATATATATATATATATATATATATATATATATATATATATTACATGTCTTATTTTACCTTTTTTGAGTATAAGATTTATGGTGAGCGCTACTAACGGCACAATTGTAATCAACATTAAATTCACTTTTATTAACCTAAAATTTTTAATTTTTTTAAAATACAATCTATTTATTTATTTTTTGAATTTATCTTTTTAAATTTGAACATTTTTACAATTGTTAAATTCAACTAATCGATTATTATAATTTATGTATTATATACAATTTAGTATTCTCTTTATGAATATCTATATTTGTATAAAATAAGAATACATCTTAATTTCATAATTATTTGTATCGGATCTATGATATAATTTATAATGTCGTGTCCAAACCCAACTACTTTTTTTATTTAATTGAAAATCAATACAATATTTATATCTCATATTTAAATTATTTAATTATCACAAAACCATGTTTTAAATTAGTATCAGGGGTATATTAATCTTTTTAAAACTCGTCAAAAATCATTTTGACCTATACTAAACATAATAGATAGTAAGATAGACAACATAATTCATTTGAATAAATCTTTTAATTATTAACAAGATATTTCATATATTGAATAAATCTCAGAATAAATATTAAATAAAATAGAACGCCCATATAAATTTTTTTTTGCATGTAATCAATGATTTTTAAAAAATCATCATAAATTTTTTTAAGTGGGTTCAATCCTCGTTACCAATAACCTTGTTTGTCTAAGTTATATATAATAGATAACAAAAAATGAAGAAAGAATATATGTTATTTTACTAGGTAATTTTTTTTATTTCTTTCTCCATTTTTTGAGCTGGGTTGTATAACTGTATTTTGCTCATAATGTTGAGCGGGTTTCTGTTGGCATATATCATATATGACAGAAGGCTTGTGCATTCTTTAAATAACTTAACCATGTAAAATCTGTTCAACTGAAGGCCATAAACGCATTTTGTTTAGTTACAATAACTAGCTTAAAACCCGTGCGATGCACGGATTTTTTTAACGTTAGATGATTTTTTTTCATTAATTTAAAATAAATTTTTTAAAATATGAATTTTGGATACTTAAATTTTTATATGAGATGATTTGATAACAATTATATAAATGTTATCCGTGATATTTACAGAAAAAGAAGGGGTTTTAATTAGAAAATATAAAAAGATGATAGGTTTCCGTTGAAAACGGTAATCGGTTAATTGTTAGTAATTATAAAATTATTATTTTATTTATTAAATATAATGCCCGTGATATGATTGGAAAAAGAGAGGATTTAGTTAGAGAAAATTAAGAAGGTAACATATTCAAGGTGAAAAAGATAATTATTAGTTTATAGTAATTATAATTTGGTTACGTTATTTTACAAAATACAATTGCTCGTAATGTTTTTAGAAAAAGTAGAAATTAATATTGTCCGTGGTAAATCTATTAAAAGAGGGATTTAGTTAGAAAATATAGAAAAGATGAAACGTTTTAGCTGAAAAATGTAATCGGTTAATTATTAATATTATAATATTATTAGTTTATTGTAATAAATAGAACCGTCCGTGATATAATTGGAAAAATAGAGATTTTAGTTAAAGAAAATAGAAAGGTAACATGAAATTTAAAAAGGTGACATGATTTATGTGAAAGAGGTAATTGATTAGTTTATAGTAATTATAATCTAATTGTGTTATTTTACTACATAAAATTGCTGATAGTGTTTTTAGAAAATGAGAAATTAATGTTGCCGGTGATATTTCTAGAAAAAAAAAAGAATTTAATTAGAAAAAATAGAAAATATGATATGTTTTAGGCTTTTAGCTGAAAAGGTAATCGGTTAATTATTAGCATTATAATACTATTATTTTATTTTAATTAAATAGAAACATCCGTAAAATAATTGGAAAATGAGAGGTTTTAGTAAGAGAAAAGAAAAAAGATAACGTATTTTGGCTGAAAAAGGTAACCGTCCAAGATATAATTGGAAAAAAGAGAGATTTTAGTTAGAGAAAAGGTAACGTGTTTTGGCTGAAAAAAGTAATGGATTAGTTAATAGTAATTATAATATGGTTATGTTATTTTATTAAACAAAATTGCTCGTTGTGTTTTTAAAAAAGAGAAATTTTAGTCAGATAACATTTAAAAGATATTGTATTTTACCTGTAAAAAGAAATTATTTAGTTATTGAAAAATAGAAAAGGTAATATGTTTAACCCGAAAAAAGAAATTGATTAATAAAGGAGAAATTTTAGTTAGACAAAATATATTTGATTAGTTTATAGTAATTATAATCTAATTATGTTATTTTACTAAATAAAATGGCTGATAGTGTTTTTAGAAAATGAGAAATTAATGTTGCTCGTGATATTTCTAGAAAAAAGGGAATTTAATTAAAAAAGACAAAATGACAGTTTGTAACCCCTATGTATATGGTTTTGTCAAATTGGTCAAGATTTACGTTTTTTAGCACTTTGCAACCCCTATCTTTAAATCTCGCTTCATATTACAACCCCTATCTTCAAAAATGACAGTTTGTACCCCTTATGTGTAGAGGTTTTTGACTAATTTTTGCTTGTAAAATAGGTCAATTAGACGGGAGGGGTTGTAATATGAAACGAGATTTGAAGATAGGGGTTGCAAAGTGCTAAAAAACGTAAATCTAGAACAATTTGACAAAACCCATATACATAGGGGTTACAAACTGTCATTTTGTCTTAAAAAAATAGAAAAGATGATATGTTTTAGCTGAAAAGGTGATCCGTTAATTATTAGTATTATAATATTTTTATTAAATAGAACTTCCGTGATATAATTGGAAAAAGAGAGGTTTTAGTAAGAGAAAAGAAAAAAGGTAACGTCTTTTGGCTGAAAAAGGTAACCATCCACGATATAATAGGAAAAAGAGAGATTTTAGTTAGAGAAAAGAGAAAATGTAACGCGTCTTGGCTGAAAAAGATAATAGATTAGTTAATACTAATTATAATATAATTATGTTATTTTCTTAAACACAATTGCTCGTAGTGTTTTTAAAAATGGATAAATTTTATTTAGCAAAAAAAAAGGAGAAATTTTAGTCAGATAAAATGTAAAAGATATTGTATTTTACCTGAAAAAGGAAATTATTTAGTTATTGAAAAATTGAAAAGGTAATATGTTTAACGTGAAAAGGGAAATTGATTAATAAAGGAGAGATTTTAGTTAGACAAAATATAAAAGATAATGTATTTTACCAGAAAATGGAAATTATTTGGTTATTGAAAAATAAAGAAACCTGAAAAAAAAATTGATTAGCTAGTTGGATGTATTTTATCTATAATTGAGTAAGGGTAAATAATTAAAATCAATAGATACCGTACCAACCGACCGACCAAACTTTTAATGTTTCGGCCGGTTAATTGTTAGTAATTATAAAATTATTATTTTATTTATTAAATAGAATGCCCGTGATATGATTGGAAAAAAATAGGATTTAGTTAGAGAAAATTAAAAAGGTAACATATTCTAGGTGAAAAGGATAATTGATTAGTTTATAGTAATTATAATTTGGTTACGTTATTTTACAAAATACAATTGCTCGTAATGTTTTTAGAAAAAGGAGAAATTAATATTGTCCGTGGTAAATCTATTAAAAGAGGGATTTAAGTTAGAAAATATAGAAAAGATGAAACGTTTTGGCTAAAAAAGGTAATCGGTTAATTATTAATATTATAATATTATTAGTTTATTGTAATAAATAGAACCGCCCGTGATATAATTGGGAAAAGAGAGATTTTAGTTAAAGAAAATAGAAAGGTAACATGAAATTTAAAAAGGTGACATGATTTATGTGAAAGTGGTAGTTGATTTGTTTATAGTAATTATAATCTAATTGTGTTATTTGACTAAATAAAATTATTGATAGTGTTTTTAGAAAATGAAAAATTAATGTTGCCCGTGATATTTCTAGAAAAAAATGGGAATTTAATTAGAAAAATAGAAAAGATGATATGTTTTAGGCTTTTAGCTGAAAAGGTAATCGGTTAATTATTAGCATTATAATACTATTATTTTATTTTAATTAAATAGAAACGTCCGTGAAATAATTGGAAAATGAGAGGTTTAGTAAGAGAAAAGAAAAAAGGTAACGTATTTTGGCTGAAAAAGGTAACCGTCGAGGATATAATTGGAAAAAAGAGAGATTTTAGTTAGAGAAAAGGTAACGTGTTTTGGCTGAAAAAGTAATGGATTAGTTAATAGTAATTATAATATAATTATGTTATTTTATTAAACAAAATTGCTCGTAGTGTTTTTAAAAAAGGAGAAATTTTAGTTAGATAAAATGTAAAAGATATTGTATTTTACGTGTAAAAAGAAATTATTTAGTTATTGAAAAATAGAAAAGGTAATATGTTTAACCTGAAAAAAAATATAATTGATTAGTTTATAGTAATTATAATCTAGTTATGTTATTTTACTAAATAAAATTGCTGATAGTGTTTTTAGAAAATGAGAAATTAATGTTGCCCGTGATATTTCTAGAAAAAAAGGGAATATAATTAAAAAAAATAGAAAAGATGATATGTTTTAGCTGAAAAGGTAATCCGTTAATTATTAGTATTATAATATTATTATTTTATTTTTATTAAATAGAACGTCCGTGATATAATTGGAAAAAGAGAGGTTTTAGTAAGAGAAAATAAAAAAGGTAACTTCTTTTGGCTGAAAAAGGTAACCATCCATGATATAATTGGAAAAAGAGATATTTTAGTTAGAGAAAAGAGAAAATGTAACGTGTCTTGGCTGAAAAGATAATAGATTAGTTAATAGTAATTATAATATAATTATGTTATTTTCTTAAACACAATTGCTCGTAGTGTTTTAAAGAAAGGAAAAATTTTAGTCAGATAAAATGTAAAAGATATTATATTTTACCTGAAAAAGGAAATTATTTAGTTATTGAAAAATTGAAAAGGTAATATGTTTAACGTGAAAAAGGAAATTGATTAATAAAGGAGAAATTTTAGTTAGACAAAATATAAAAAATATGGTAGTTTACCAGAAAAAGGAAATTATTTAGTTATTGAAAAATAGAAACCTGAAAAAGGAAATTGATTAGTTAGTTGGATGTATTTCATCTATAATTGAGTAAGGGTAAATAAGTAAAATCAACATGTACCGTACCGACCGATCGACCAAACTTTTAATGTTTTGGCTTTTATATAATAGTATAGATGAACTCTTGCAATGGGGTGTTGTGAGAAATTTTTTTCAGAATAAGTCAACTTATTTTAAGATAAAGTTAGAGATTCCTAACTTTCCAACTTATTTTGACAACTTATTGAATCTCAAACATACATTAAATACTTGTATAAAAAAATTTATCAAAATATAAAATTTTTATCCGAAAATAAGTCCATAAGTCCTTAAGAAAAGTTGTACCAAACAGGCACAACGTATTAACAAACTGGATTTTGAGTAGAAGTCATCTGATAGACTGTAGTTAAGTAATTTGTGGTGCAAGTATTAAATCTAGTCCTTTAGCTGAGGGAAAAAGTGAATAGAAATGGTGTAAAAAAAATTTCATGTCATTTTCATACTAGATCTTAAAGACATCCGTCATGAATTAATGTACACAACACAAACGATTTGTTAGGTCTACACGTAACGTTTTCTTCCAACGTATATACTCATTGTTAAAGAAAAATGAATTTCATGTTTTATAACCCGATAATTAAATTATAAGGACACATATAAAATAATGTGATTATGTTTTATATATTACACACTTGATTTTAGTTTCATGTTAAGTTCTCTATTTTAACATGATAGTCAAATGGAAAAAAGATATGTGATACTTATTTTCAAATATCATATTTAACGCGTAAGGATGACAACGGGTTGGGTTCAGTTCGAGTTTTGTAAAATCCAAACCTGTATACAAATATTTTCGGGTTTTAAAAATAAATCCAAATCCAAATCCACAACTCAATATCCAAAACCAAATTCGTTAGGTTTCGGATTAGATCTGATTTTTTCGTGTATCTAAAATTAGTAATAATGTAGTCAGTGCCGGCCCTGGCCTAGTGCCAACTGTGCTATTGCACAGGGCCCATTAGGTCAGGGGGCCCAAAAAAAAATTCAGCCCGTATACATGTTAGTATGTTCAGTTGGTTGAGGTTTTTTTTTCAAGTTAACCTAGCTACGTGACTACTACTACTACGATCATGGGAGGGAATTAAACAATAAACAATCACCCAACAAATAATCAGCCAAACAAATTCTCTTATAATCCAAATTTTAGGGCTTTTAAAATCAAAAGTTCCAGGACTTCCAAAATCTTATTATCAAATTTGAGATTCCAAAACTTTTAAGGTAATCTTTCTTGTAAACTTGTCTTGTATTCTTATTTTATCAACAAGAATGATAGTTAATTACTATTTACTAATTTCCCATATTAGTTAGTACTTAGTACTTTGATTTATATATTTGTATGTATATTGTATCATAATTGAAACTAATTTAACTAGAATTATTTTTGTTTTTCAGTTTTGGACTTGCTGGTACTTTGTGTAGTAAAGATTGGCGGAGTACTCTTATTAAATTGGTGGAGCTCAAGATTGTGAGAGTATTTTATTATTCATCCAGGTTTTATTATTCTCACCCTCCCATTTGGTGTTGCAATTTAAGTTGAAAATGTTCAATAAAAAGCATATGTCTGGTCATGAGAAAAGAAAACGAAAAAAAGAGGAAGAAGAGAAGATTAAACCCCCAAAAGGATCACTTGAAAAACTTTGGAAAAAAGCCAAGGCACCCGAAGAAAAAGATGCCTGATGTTGAAACTGAAGTGCCTGAAATTATAAGAAATTCTGTAGAAGATGAGAATGTGATTAATGAAGATACTGAAAATGAAGTAATTGAAGAAGAAATTGATGTGTTTGAAAATAGGGAGGAAATTAATCCAAGTGATCCTAGTTCTTTGTCTTTGAATATTTATGATCCTCGAGTGTGGGATGGATTAAATAATAAAATGAGAGATTTGCTTGTTGAAAAGGGTCCTGTTAGAGAAAATAATATCAATTTTCCTAAAGATAAGTACAATAGGGGGTTCTCTACATATTATTTTGATCAGAAATTAAGAAACGGAGAACTTATTAATAGAAAATGGTTAGTTTACTCAAAAGAATTAGATAAAGTATTCTGTTTTTGTTGTAAAGTTGTGAAAAAACTCATTCACAAAGCAATTTAGCAAGTGTTGGAGTAGATGAATGGGTGCATTTGGGTGAAAAGCTTAAGCAACACGAAGATAGTCGTGAACATCTTATTAACCTTAGAGCTTGGGCTGAACTTCAAATTAGACTGAAAACAAATCAAACTATTGATAAAGAATTGCAAGAACAGATAAAAAAAGACACTGAACACTGGAGAGAGGTTATGATCAGAATAATTGCTGTTGTTAAACGTCTTGCAATGAATAATTTGGCATTTCGTGGGAAGCATGAAAAAATATTTGAAGATTCAAATGGTAATTTTTTGGGTTTTCTGGAGTCAATAGCTGAGTTTGATCCTGTAATGAAGCATCATTTTAGACTCATTCAAGATAAGGACATTCATTATCATTATCTTAGTCATAAAATTCAAAATGATTTGATTGACATGTTGGCATCGAGTGTCAAAAGTGCCATAATAAAGAAAATAAAAGAGGCAAAATATTTTTCTGTGATCCTTGATTGTACTCCTGATGCAAGTCGTATTGAACAAATGACTTTGGTGATTAGATGTGTGGATGTCATGAGCTACCCAATAAAAATAGAAGAATATTTTTTAGAGTTTTTGAATGTGGAGAACACTTCTGGCTTGGGTCTTTTTGGTGAATTGGAAGTTGCTCTTAGCTCTCTTGATTTAAATATTAATGATGTAAGGGGACAGGGGTACGATAATGGTTCTAATATGAGGGGAAAACATCAAGGTGTTCAAAAAAGATTGCTTGATGTTAATCCTAGAGCTTTTTATATGCCTTGTGGTTGTCATTCTCTTAATTTGGTACTTTCAGATATGGCAAACTCTTGTGTGAAAGGAAAATCTTTTTTTGGAGCTTGTCAAGCATTATATAATGTGTTTGCTAATTCCACTAAAAGATGGCATCTTTTGCTTGAATATGTTTATGATTTGACTTTAAAATCTCTATGTGTGACAAGATGGGAAAGTCCAATTGAAAGTGTTAAAGCAATAAGAACTCAGGCTCCTAAAATTAGAGATGCTTTAATAAAACTAGCTGAAGTTTCTGATGATCCAAAAATAAGTTGGGATGCTGAAAAATTAGCTTCTAATGAATTTTCAAGTTTTGAATTCTTATTGAGCTTAATTATTTGGCATGAAATTCTATACAAAATCAATCTGGTGAGCAAAAATTTTCAATCTGAAGATATGCGTCTTGATGTAGCAATTGCAAGTTTAAAAGGGTTGGTTTCTTTCTTTGAGAAATATAGGGAAAATGGGTTTGTTTCAGCTATGATTGATGCTAAAGAACTTGCAGATGAA
This sequence comes from Saposhnikovia divaricata, assembly GCA_036435485.1. Taxonomy (NCBI): domain Eukaryota; kingdom Viridiplantae; phylum Streptophyta; class Magnoliopsida; order Apiales; family Apiaceae; genus Saposhnikovia; species Saposhnikovia divaricata. The sequence continues at coordinate 238,078,106 of CM071594.1, forward strand.
ATGGACATTGAACCTGTTTTTCAAATAAAGCGTAGAATTAAAAGAAATAGGCAATTTGATGAGATTCCTAACACGGAAAGGGAACAACAATCTGCTTCAGAGAACTTTAGAACTGATTACTTTCTTGTTTTAGTTGATATGGCACTCTCTCAGCTGAAGATAAGGTTTGAACAAATGGAACTTTTTGAGTCTATATTTGGTTTTTTGTTTGATGCTTCCCGGTTGATTTCTATGGATGATGAAGGATTGAAAGAGTGTTGCGTAAAACTTGAAAAGTCCTTGACTCACGGTGATGATTGTGATATTGATGGAAAACACTTACTTTCTGAATTACAAATATTACAGGAAATGCTTCCTAGTGTAGCATATGAGTGTGAGATTCCATGGAATTCTATTAGAGTTTTGGAATTTGTGAAGAAGATGGACATGTTTCCAAATATTTTGGTTGCTTACAGGGTTTTGTTAACTATACCTATTACTGTGGCTTCTGCTGAGCGGAGTTTTTCAAAGTTGAAGTTAATTAAATCTTATTTGCGTACAAGTATGACTCAAGATAGATTGAATGGCTTAGCAATTTTGAGCATTGAAAAGCATATGCTGAAAAATATCAATGTAGAGCATATTATCGATGATTTTGCTTCAAAAAATGCAAGAAGGAGTCACTTTAAATGAGAATTGATGTTTGTTTTTGCCCATGATCTTTGTACAGGTATACTAATTTCATTTATAATTCATAATATCTTGTTTTATTGCTTAATGTATCTTATTATATGATGTTCATCCTATATAATTTATGTGAAATTTAGATTAATTTTAATGAGTTTTTTACGTAGAGCTGCTTTTTCTTGTCAGGATGCGTACTATATCTCCATCAATATGATCTGCTCAGTGATGAAGAATGAGATCCAACATTTGTTAAGTTTGCTTTAGAAAGGTTAGAAAAATTTATTCAACTTTCTTGTTTCTGCTTATTACCAGTTGTGTTTTTAAACATGTCATGAGTATAATAAAATTTAGTTGACATACGACAATGATATGATATATGATTAATTAACTTCAATTTCGTAAAAAAAATATTAAGGGCCCAAAATTTTCTTCCCGCACCAGGCCTACAAATACTCAGGGCCGGTCCTGAATGTAGTCAAATATAAAAAATTGCTACACACAAACAATATTTATTATATATAAAAATGCTTAAAATTAAAATGATTAAATTAAGTAAGCAGTTAAATTTAACATATTGTACGAATTGAACTGACATAGTAAGTAAAATTTAAAATTTGTTAAAAAATAATTCTTCGTATACAACACAAATGAAAATTTTATACAAATAAAAAAATTACATCTTAAATATTTCAATGAAACTTGAGATTTAGATATAGAAGTTCTAAGTACTAAATTAGTATTGACTATTTCTAATGAAATATTTGAATAAAATAAATAAATTATATGTGTTATATCTAAAATATTGATAATCCTATGGTTTTGATGAACACATTCAGCAAGCTGATTGCTTGTAGTTTGATATAAAACATCATGTTATTTTTGTATTGTACTAACTTGGATTTGCAGGGAAAATTAGCCTACTGATTGTTAAAACAGAATATACAAACAGCCAGCCAATTGGTGCTACAACAGAGATAGTTTGGCAAGCCAGTTGTACACAGTCAATACGCATGCAGCAAGCCATTTCCAACTGTCCAGAATTTCTGAAGATAAAGATCAAGTTCGATTCTCAAGGATTTATTTCAGGAAAGTCAATTAGACATATTGTGAGGGCTCTTTATGATTTAATACGTACATAATATATTATGGAGCTCAAATCTTTTATCAAATATCTTTTCTTTATCACTTTCCTAAATTATAGGAGTTTGCCATTTTTAAAAGATTTCTTTCTTCAAAACCTCCTATACGCATTTCTATACATACAAACAGAAGGGTATGTTTTTCATCGATCTTTCTCTTTCAAACCCTCTATCAAACGGTCACAAGAACGTTGCAAAAATCACTCTAACCAATTGAACGTTAGAATTGGATTCTAGACGTTTGAAATTGATTGAATAATTTTAGAACGTTGGTTGTGAAGCTTTATAAGGTTGCTCTTGTGTTCAATTCGTTTTGATCAATCAGAGAAGCACACAAAGAATACACAACTCAGTTTTTCATTGCTATATCTTTACGATTCTCTCGAGCTCTTAATATATCATATACATGCTATATCTTAGAGAGTTCATAGTTTGAGTTGTATTCATCTATTGATTTGTATTGTTCGATTTTTAAAGTTGTAGTTGCTGGACATATTGGCTAGGGAACTAGGGTTTGGTGAACGTTGCTAAAGAAGTATAGCTTAGAGAGCAAGTTCAGAAACAGGTGTTCAGCAAGCCATTTGTCAGCAGCTGGGTAATGAGGGAGATATATTATTGTATCTTGTAATCATTTTATTATTGATCAATAATATATTCTCTTACCGGGTTGGTAAGGGACCCGGACGTAGACAATAGGGGATTAGGGGTCAAACCTGGCTAAAAGATCTGTGTGTTCTTTATTTTTCCCGCATCTTACTTACTGTTTGTGCATTCATCTTACCATTTACATTCAGCGTACCATTTGTCTTTGCATAAATTGAAATCAGTAAGCTGTTTCTGGTAAATATTAAAATTGGACTTAGTTAGCCATTTACACCTATTCACCCCCCCTCTAGGAGTGCATTTACATTTGGTATCAGAGCTTTGGTATACTAACATTTTTGTGAGAAGAAAAGTATTTGATCAAAATGGCTAACAATTATCCCGAAGGAAAATCTGATTACAGGGCTCCTCTTCTTACTAGTACACACAACTACCACTGGTGGAAAAGTAGCCTGGAAACTCACTTATCCAAAGATCTACTGGTTTTGAGAGTTGTGCAAAAAGGTCCATATGTCTTTCTTGATAAAGATGGCAAGCCAAAGGATGTTTATGATTTTATTCCGGATGAATTAATCAAACTTGGATACAATGGAATGGCAAGGAATTCTCTTATGAATGGTTTGAACCAGAAGTATCTTCACTCAAATCAGTTAAGGAAATGTGGGATGTTTTAGAGACTTATCACGAAGGATCGAAAACTCTAAAGAAAGTGAAACTTAACAAGCTAATTAATGATTTTGGGAATTTCAAGCTCAATGAAGGTGAAACTATCAAGGAAAGTCAAGCACGGTTTCAATATGAAGGTATTGAGTGCCATACCATTCATCTACGAAGCTAAAGTTACTGCCTTGGAATCCTCACCACTTATTGATACTATGGATCACTTGACTGTATTCGCTGAGCTAGAGTAATTTGAAAGCAATAAATGGAAGTCAGATGGGAAGTTCTAGTGTTAAAGCTCCAGTTGCAAAAATGAAGAATATGGCTCTCCATTCTAAAAATAGCAAGCCAATTGACTCTGATGATGAATCTGATTCTAATGAGGAACTTGCACTTATTACAAAGAAGATCAGGAGGCTGATAAAAAAGAAGAATATGATGAAAAGGGAAAGAGGTGGTTTCCACAATAACAAGAAGGGTTCAAAGGACTCTAAGGAGCAAACTTGTTTCGAATGTGGCAAGCCTAGTCATTATAAAAGGGATTGCTACAAACAAAAGTCAAAACAGCCTGTTGTTTTCAAGGATAAGAAGAAATCAAAGGCTTTACTGACTTGGAGTGATGATGATTCAGATTCCAGTGATGACTCGAGTAAAGAGATAGTGAACTTAGCACTTGTTGGAATTGAAGATGAATCTGTTCAAGGAAATTCGAAAGGAGTGTATGCTGAAACTGATTCTGAAGAGGATCAAAGTGAGGTAAATTCTTTTAATGATTATGTGTCCTTAGATGATACTTTGTTAGATTCACTAACCATGAAGGAACAAAATAGTGTTACCATTGAAGAACATATGGCACTAAAGGCTGAAATCAGCAAGCTAACTGATAAGAACGTCTATTTATCCAAAATGGTAAAAGATTTGTTGCCAAAAATGGAAGAATGGGATTCAACTTCATTAGGCAATGCTACAGAAATCAAGGAGCTAAATGCTAAGAATAGTCATTTAGAGGCTACTATCAAGTTACTCGAAAAGAGAAAGAAGACCTTGACTGAAGAAATCAAAGAGCTGAGATCTGATGTTAAAACTAAAGCTAAAACATTGGAATCATACAAAATGAAGGAATCTAATCAAGCTGAATGTTCTAAACCAGATGAAATGGCATCTCAGCAAGCTGAAACCATCAATCAGCAAGCTGAAATAATCAATATTTTGCAAAAAGAAGTCAAAGATCTCAAGCAGGGTATGAGAACTTTTGTTCAAGGAGAAGGCAGTCTAAAATCAATGATGAAAAAGGCAAATGTCCCCGTAGTCAGAGAAGGAGTTGGCATGAATTTCAACAAAAAAGATAATGTGCTCAAATATGAAGGAATGAATGGCATACCTTATAATTATGCTATGCCTTAGAAGACATGCAAAAAATGTGGAGGGAAAGGCCATCTGGAAAGAAATTGCACTACTCAAGTTTATCAGAAAAAGAAAACAGCATACCACAATGGACCAGTCAGACAACAATCAGCATACCAGAATGCAAATAGTAGAAGACAAACAGCGTACCAACAGAATGGCAGAAAGCAGAATCAGTCACCAAAAGTGGTCCAAATGTGGATCAAGAAATCGGATTTAAATGATTTATATATACTTGCTGCTTACCAACCTTGACCCAAACCTATATGGGTACCAAAACATTGAGTTATTTTTGTTTGTTTTGTAGATGTGCCTCGTTGCTAAGGTCAAATCAAAGCAATGGATTTTGGATAACGGATGCACTAGACACATGTGTGGAGACAAATCTCAGTTTATAAATCTCCAAATGAAAAAGGGTGGAAGAGTGACAATTGGGAATAGCAAAACTCTTCGAATCCTTGGTACCGGTTCTGTTAGGAATTATGTTGCCCTTGATGATAAGCACATTAGAACACCTTAAAAAACATATTTGTATAAGTTAAAGTTTGTAACTTATCAACGGATATCCAATTTATAAATATCCGTTGATGAGGCAGCTTAGCGATTGATAAGTCTGTAGTATACTGTTTTAAGTCTCAATGGATAAGTTGTTTGTTACTGTCACAGTTGCTACAATTCCTAAGTCATGTTGACTATCAATGGATATGCAGAATAGGGTAGTTAATTGTATATAAGTTGTGCTATGTAATTCTGTATAAGTGAAGTGATGTTTCAACCGATGAAGCTTTAATGTCAACGGATGTGACACTCCAGCAAACAATAATCAACCTATCGATCGATGTCTACACCAACGGATAATATGCTACAACCAATAATGTCTTGATATTAGCGGTTGATAGCGACTTGACAAGCCTGACAGATCACATGGGTTGATAGACTTAAAAAGGGTATGGAAACAAGTCTTTGGAAACGAAGAAGAAAAAGAAATATTCCTTATTCTCACAAGCAATTCAGCTGGTAGATCTCGTGAATATCTGTCCAAGACAATCCAGACAAAATTGCATCACATGGAGACAAGGAGTGGCAGCAAACCTACAGAATACTTTGACTTTGTAATATTCGATTATTTTGTAGGGTTTGTAAACTTGGAGTATATATATACCTTCAAGTGTAGTAAGTCTTAGTAGAGAAGAAAACACTGAGCTTAAACGTATAATGCATTAGGTTTTCTTGTAAACACTTAGATCTTGTACTCACAGTTGTGTAAACTTTACACAGGTTATTTTCTTCAATACAACCCTCAGGTGGACTCGACAAATCCACCAGAAATTTTTAAAGAGTGTTGTATGCTTGTTTATGTTTTTATTTTCTGTTCATCATAGTTTAACTTGTTCATCTTTAATCCATCTGCTGTCTTGTTAATTCGAGAATTTTTTTATCAAGATTGTATTCATTCCCCCTTCTACAATCTTGTGGTGTTTAACTGGGAAATATCAATTAGTATCAGAGCAAGCTTCTAACAAACAAGAAGTTTAAAGATCAACCACCATAGGAAAGAAGGACACAGGGGTAAAGATTCTGATGCTTGATAAAGACAGCTACTTTCATTGGAAAGTAAAGATGCGTCTTCATCTCTTAGCTCTTGACGAAGACTATGTAGATTGCATAGAGAAAGGCCCTCATATCCCAATGAAGGATAACACCGGTGTTGGTGAAGCTGCTGGTACTACAACTGTTGGAAGGCCAATTCCAAAAACTCAAGCTGAGTTCACAGACGAAGACTTGGAAGTGATACACAAAGATAAAAAGACTATGAACATTTTGTTAAATGGTATTGACCAAGATATGTTTGATAGTGTTATTAACTGCACCACTGCCAAACAGGTGTGGGACACTGTCCAAACAATCTGTGAAGGAACTGAGCAAGTCAGAAAAAACAAAATGCAGCTCCTCATACAACAATATGAGCATTTTCACTATGTCTCTGGTGAAAATTTAACAGACATATTCAGTAGATTTCAGAAGCTACTGAATGGCTTAAAGTTGTATGGGAGAAAATATGAAACCAAGGACTCGAACTTAAAGTTTCTGAGATCTCTTCCTAAGGAATGGAAGCCTGTAATAGTCTCGTTGAGGAACTCTCAAGATTACAAGGATTTTACACTTGAGAGACTGTATGGCATCATGAAAACATATGAGCTTGAGATGCAGTAAGATGAGGAAGTGGAGAAGATCCAGAAGGAAGGTGGATCTGTTGCCTTGGTGGCCAATATTCTAACAAGCCAGGATGGTGAGAAGATGGAGAGCATAGAAACCACACCAAGCCCAAAGCCTTGTGAAGGTGGAGCTGAAACTAACAGAGGAAAAAGCAAGTTGGTTGAAGAACTTGATGCATCTAGTGGAGATGAATATGATGACTTAGATGATTATCTAGCATTTTTGTCAAAAAGATTCTCTAAACTTAGATTCAATAAGAATCCAGCAGGAGGCAAGCAATTCAGAAAAGGTTATCAACCATCCAAAGACATGGTTGAAAGGTAAAAGTTCAAATGCTTTAACTGTGGAATTGCTAGCCACTTTGCCAATGAATTCAAAAAGCCTAAAGCTGAGAATGAGAAGAAACAGTTTGGAGCTGTTGATTACAAAAGAAAATATTTTAATCTTCTCAAGCAAAAGGAGATAGCATTTGTGTCAAGAGACAATGATTGGGCTGCTGGAGAAGATTCAGATGCAGAAGAAGAGTTTGTCAACCTTGCCCTCATGGCTAATGAAAATGATGATGAAGCTAGTTCAGAAAGCAACCAGGTATTCTCTACAGACTTAACTGATCTTTCTAAAGCTGAATGTGCTTGTACAATTGATGAAATGTCTGTTGAACTGTACAATATGCATGTTTCCTTGAAATCACTTACCAAAGAAAATCAGAGGATTAAAGATTATAATTAGCAGTTAAGTGATAGGAATGCTTTAATAGAAACTCAGTTAATTGAATTTGAAACCATGAGAAGAGATTGCCAGGATGCTAAAGATGGATTGATTGAAGCTCTTAAGAGAGAAAAATCTTTGAGAGAACAGTTAAAGAAAGAACAGGATCTAATTTCTATGTGGACAAGATCGAGGGTCATTAACGAAGAAATCTGTAATGTCCAAGGGATTAATTCATTTAGCAAATTAGTAGAAGTAAAGTTAGGAGTTGATGGTGAGACTGCTTCAGACAGCGTATTAACGGATAATAAGGAGGATTATCTGTTGAACATTGAGCGATCGATGGATACTGATCAAAATTATCCATCGAAAGCCAAAGCTATCAACAAAGCAACCTTAGTGAAATTGAACAATCAATATGGTCCCGTCAACAAAAACTTTGTAATAGGAGAATGTAGCAAGACAAAATCAGTTGATAAAGCAAAAATAGGTCACTTGTCCAACAAGCAATTGAAAGACAAGTTAGAGAAAGTAGAGTCAAAGGCTAAGGGTAGAAGAAATAACAGAAATGGCAAGGTAGGGATTAATAAACACAATAATTACACACCTGATAGGTATGCACCCAGGAAAGAATGTCTGAACTGTGGTAGTGTTAATCATCTATCTGCTAGCTGTAAAAAGTTGAAAAATGCTTCTGTGCCCAATATGCCTATGCTTATTCCAGCTATGAATGCTATGCCTAATATGTATGCCCAACCTGCTCATGCATCTAGTCAATGTGCTAACATGTCATTCATACATAATCCATACTATCATGCCTTCAATGTGCCTCAGATGCCATGGATGATGAATAACATACCTGCACAGACTATGCCTACATCTAATATTTACAATGCATATGAGCAAATCTCTAACCTTGGCTTTCAAAGGCCTACACCTAGAGTTAAGATTAATATTTCTCAATCTGGACCCTTGGGTGGAAAGGATTTGAAGAGGAAGAAAAAGGCTAACAAGGTAGGACCCAAGGAAACTTGGGTACCAATATCAACTTGATTTGGTTTTGATGTGTGCAGGGAAACAGAAAGAGACTCTGGTATCTGGATAGTGGTTGTTCAAGGCACATGACTGGAGACTCTACCCTGCTCACTAAGTTTGAGGAGAAAGCTGGCCCTAGCATTACCTTTGGAGACAACAGCAAAGGATATACTAGAGGATATGGCTTGATTTCACATGGAAATGTTGTCATTGAGGATGTAGCACTAGTTGATGGACTTAAGCACAACTTGCTTAGTATCAACCAAATATGTGATAAAGGTCAAAATATGTGGTTCACTTCTGAAGCTTGTGTCATTTTCAAGAAAAATGACAACAAGGTAGTGATGACAGGCAACAGAAAAGGAAATGTGTACACAGCTGACTTCAATTCAACAAGTGCAAATACTGCTACATGTCTTTTCAGCAAGGCAAGTGTAGATGAAGGATGGCTATGGCACAAGAAACTGTCTCACTTGAATTTTAAAGCAATGAATGAGTTGGTCAAGAAGGATTTGGTCAGAGGTATTCCAAAGTTAGCTTTTTCCAAGGATGGATTGTGTGATGCATGCCAAAAAGGGAAGCAAAAGAAGGCCTCTTTCAAATCCAAGTCTATGTCATGAATCAAACATCCCTTACAGCTACTGCACATGGATCTTTTTGGACTAGTCAATGTATTGTCAATCTCTAACAAGAGATACTGCCTAGTGATTGTTGATGACTTCTCTAAATATACGTGGACATTTTTTCTGCACTCCAAAGATGAGGTAGGAGAAATCATTATCAATCACATCAGGACAGTCAACAACAATCCCTCTTTCAAAGTTAGAAGGATGAGAAGTGACAATGGAACTGAGTACAAGAATTCTGTAATAAGGGAGTTTTGTGAAGAACAAGGAATTATTCAAGAATTCTCTGCACCAAGGACTCCTCAACAAAATGGTGTAGTAGAAAGGAAAAATAGAACACTCATTAAAGCTGCATGGACAATGCTTGAAGAATCAAGGTTACCAACATATTTCTAGGCTGAAGCTGTGAATACTGCATGCTATACTCAGAATATTTCTTTGATCAATCAAGCAAGAGGCATGACTCCCTACCAACTATTCAAAGGAAAGAAGCCAACAATTAACTTCCTGCATGTCTTTGGTTTTAAATGTTTTGTCTTGAGAAATCAAGGTGAGAACATAGGAAAATTTGACACAAAGGCAGATGAAGCTATTTTTGTTGGATATTCAGTAGGAAAATCCTACAGAATCTACAACCTAAGACTTAATATTGTTATGGAATCCGTACATGTTGTCTTTGATGATAAGAAAATCCAAGGGTTGGTAGATGAAGGTTTTCATGAAGATCTCTCATTTGAAAATGAGATAAGTGGTGAAGGCAGTGAAGATTATGAAGAAGCAGTTTCGACTGGTATGAGATTGCAACATGCTCAAGGCGAAGAGCGTGGGACATCATTTGTTGATGCTGATGAAACCCCATCTATTGGAAACCATTTTGAGATACCCGTTGAGAGCCAAAGAGAATTATCCATCGATCACTCTGCTAGAACTCCAACTTCGAGAGCTACACACTCTGGGGGAGTATCTCAGAGTTGTCACTCAACAACTAATCAAAATGATCAACATAGGGAAAATGAAGCTACATCATCTAGAATGAACCTGCCACCACAAAGAAAATGGACCAAAGATCACCCATTTGAACTCATCATTGGAGATTCAAATGCAAGAGTCCAAACTAGAAGGGCAACTCAAGAAGAATGCTTATATAGCAGTTTTCTATCTAAAGAAGAACCTAAGAAAGTTGAGGATGCCCTCCTAGATCCAGACTAGGTTGTAGCCATGTAAGAAGAGCTAAACCAGTTTGAAAGAAATGAAGTGTGGAAGCTTGTACCCAAGCCAGGAAAATCACTGATTGACACTAAATAGGTATTCGAGAACAAGATGGATGAAAATGGCATAGTAACAAGGAATAAAGCTAGATTGGTTGCAAAAGGCTACTGTCAAGAAGAAGGAATTGATTTTGATGAGACCTTGCACCTGTAGCAAGGTTGGAAGCAATCAGAATCTTTCTGGCCTATGCAGCCCTGCCAATTTCAAAGTCTATCAAATGGATGTCAATAGTTCATTTCTAAATGGCATTCTGAAAGAGGAGGTATATGTGAGTCAACCTCCTGGTTTTGAAGATCCAGATTTTCCAGATTATGTCTATTTTCTTCTCAAAGCACTCTATGGCCTGAAGCAAGGACCAAGAGCCTAGTATGACACTCTGTCATAGTTTCTAATAGAGAATCACTTCACTCGAGGTACTGTTAATAAGACTCTCTTTTATAGAAATGTCAATGGCTCTATGATACTTGTTCAAATTTATGTAGATGATATAATATTTGGTTCTACTAATGAGAATCTTTTCAAAAGATTTTCCAAACTTATGCAAAGTAAATATGAAATGAGCATGATGGGTAAACTAACTTACTTTCTTGGCCTACAAGTAAAGCAAGTTAGTTATGGTATTTTTCTGAGCCAATCTAAGTATGTTTATGATCTTTTGAAAAGATTTACTTATTAGATTATTCTTCTGCAAAAACACCCATGGCCACTGCCACTAAACTTGAGTTGAATACTAAGGAGAAGAAAGTGGACATTTCAAGTTATAGAGGCATGGTTGGCTCACTTTTGTATTTAACAACAAGTAGACATGATATTATGTTTTCTACCTGTTTATGTGCTAGACTCCAAGCTGATCCTAGGGAATCTCATTTAGTAGCTATTAAGAGGATTTTCAAGTATCTCAAGGGAACACCAAACCTTGGCATTTGGTACCCTAGAGATTATGGTTTTGATCTAATTGGTTATTTTGATGCAGATTATGCAGGTTGCAAAATTGATTAGAAAAGTACTACATGCACCTGTCAATTCTTGGGGAATAAGCTGGTATCATGGTTTAGTGAGAAGCAGAATTCAGTTTCCACTTCTACTACAGAAGCTGAGTACATTGCTGCTAGAAGTTGTTGTGTACAGATTTTATGGATGAAAAATCAACTACTTGACTATGGTCTGAGGATTGAAAAGATTCCAATCTTCTGTGACAACACTAGTGCCATTGCAATATCTGAGAATCCAGTGCAACACTCCAGGACCAAGCATATAGACATAAGATATCATTTCATCAGAGAACATGTGATGGAAGGCACTGTGGAACTTCATTTTGTTCCAAGTGAAAAACAACTCGCAGATATCTTTACCAAGCCACTTGATGAATCAACATTCACAAGGTTGGTAAGGGAGCTAGGTATGCTGAATTTCTCCTAATCTATTTTAAGTTATCCGCATGTTGTTGAGCAGCCAGAAATATGCTGAATTTTCTTTCTTAAGAAAAGGCACAAAATTCTGTCTAAGTTAGAATTTTCCTGTCAACGGATATATGCTTCTTATCCGTTGATGTTCAAATATTTTTGGGTTTTATTTTTATTTTCACTTACATCGGTGGATAATAAGTTTCTTTTTGGATGTATTAATTCAATAATACATATCAACGGAAAACTCGCTTCTCGAGAATTTACTCTTTTATCCACTTGGTAATTATTCTTTTTCAGTCATGACTGTGCTGTCAAATCTGATTTACCAATTCATGAACGAATACTTTTCTTGGTTTTTGTGCTTGCATGCTTATGTGCTAAATGTGCTAATTGATTTCTTCAAAATTGTCCTATTACTCTTGCATATTTTTACTAACTTGTGTTAATAGGATAAATAGGACTAATCATGGCACTTTCTAGGGAATCTAAGAGACAGATTACTTGTCTAGTCTAGGCTTGCGTGCAATTTTTAACTGGTATCTATAGGTGTGTGTCTTTGTCGTTTCATATTCCCAACACCATCTACTTAAACAGCAGCCAGTTTCAACCCTTTCTCACTCTATCACTTTCTTTCTCTTCTTAAAACCTCCATCTCTTCAAATTCCTCTTCATTTCCTTCTATGGACTTCTTCATGCACTTTCGATACGTATATGAGATTCTCTTTGACTATCGATTGTCCTCCATGGTAGTCGATGGCATTAGTTATCCTGCTGATCGAGTCCCTGAAGACGTCCTCAAGAAACTCACCTACAAGCAGGAAGTGGAATGGAGCTTCTTGCTCATGAATCTTCTTTATGAATTGAGAAGAACAACCCTTTAAGGAGGGGAGGTACTACTACATGACTATCTGTCTGTGTGATAGAAGTCTAAGTGGAATACCATAGCTTGTTTAATTGCTTGTCAAGTACTAAAGACTGGCCCCCTTCTGTACTAACTATGCAATATAACAAATGTTCACTGATCATAGTGATCTCTCAATAAATGTTTCCACTTCTCTATATTGATCGAGATTGCGAAGATTAAAGCGATCAGGAAATGTATAGTGCGAGTAAGGTTATCTCCGAATTCGCAGCGCGATAGTTATACCAAAGTCACTACAGATACCAATAAAGGTAATAGTATATGATTGGGTAATGGCATAACTCGGATAGAGTGTTGTACGAAAAGTAGCAAAGTTGAATAAAAAGGATAAAGGGTGTATTGTAGCACAAGTAGATGTGTTGAGAAAGGATTGGAATGTTTAATGATCAACCGGGGAACTGGAAAGCGAAATGACAAATAAGTACCCAATTGTTTCCTACCTGATTCCAGGACGGAATCCTTTTAAGGAGGGGAGACTGTAAGAACCCAGATTTTTGGTAGGAATTAAAACTTTTATTACGTATTGGAGTATGAATGAATAATGGTTACGACTGCAATGTATCAGTGGTTGAAAGAATAAATGTTGAATGGATTTGGATTCAAATGTTTACATGCTATGAATGCTGCAATTGGTTGACAACTTAGGTAAGAATAATCTATCGTCAAGGAAGTAGGATATGGCATACAAACAGAGGAAGTATTCTCATGTCATCCAAATCGGCATCTGTTATAAGTCCAGTGGTTCCGTAAAAGGGTTAAGGAACGCTCGGGAAAGCGCGAGGACATTTTTCTAATTATAAGGAATAAAGAGAGAATAAGTGATGAATAGTGTTTTTGGTGGAAATTGGAATATTATTAGACGACGCTATATAGAAGTATCCGGAATGGATTTCTGAGTTCGTATTAATGATCGATAGGCAATATAAGTGTATGCAAACGATATCAGATTCAGAATAATAGCACTTTTACTTTCCCCGAGATTTCCCTAGACACTGAATGATTTAAGGATTTAATATAAAGATTTTAGGAATTTAAATTCTAGAATTATTAAGGAGGATTGAGAATGGTAGTATAAATATTAAGACGGTTTCCGGTAAAACCCTACCGAGAAATACTTGAGATATTCCTCCGAACGATCAATGAAATTGAGAAATAACTGGACAAAGAAACAAGCAGAGAGCTAAGGTGCGTGCATGTGCAAGTGGATATGACCAAGTAACCAAGTAGTTACCAAAGGAGCTAGATCAATTAGGAACTAAATAAGTACTTAGCTTACAAACCAAGAGAAACCAACACTTGTCCACTTGATTTCATCATCCATGACATACTACCTTTATTAAAGTAGCTTTTGGACAAGATATTATCTAAACCTCATCACAATAATTCATTTAGATCAAAAAAAGCAAGAGCGAGCCAAGCAAACTCTCCCCCCATTATACTTCCATTCGGCCAAGGCCAAAATTCAAGAACCAAAATCCATCTTCCAACCATTGTTTGATCTCCAAAATTTTATGGTGAGTACTACATTTCATATAATATCTATCCTAGAAATCTTAGCTTCAAACTCCACTTTTTCCATTTTCAAATAAATCATCAAAGTGGAGGATGAATAGTAACTTTCATGAACTAACTTTAATTTCTTATTTTCTTTGGATGATCTAAGCTATAATAGGCCATACAAGGACTATAAAAGGCTTATTAAGGTCTTAGCACACTCCAAGGAAGGTAATCATCTCAAGACACCCTAGCTCTTAGTTTAAGTTTTGATGATTATTGGATGATTTTAGATTAGCTATGATTTTGGTGTTATTATTAGCATGTAAGCATGATTAGTTAGTGACTTAGTTGATCTAAGTAATATGACGCATATGATGGTGAAATCAGATGTTTGTGGACTGATTATAATGTATGTATGCCCGGTGTGGCTTGGTGATTGATGTAACAATTTAGAAACGTTCGATTTATAGCCGTCGTAATGCTGAAATTTCGTTAAACCCTTAAAATTCGTGCATAACAGTTGAGATAAATTTCTAGCCTTGATGAATAAATGACATACCCTTGTAGATCTCGAGTCATAGATCGTTTGGGCATGAGAATCGAAGCAAACGGACTTACGGTTTAGGAGTTATGGTCAAATTAGTAAAAGTGGTTCGAAACCGTAAGTGCGAGTTCGTAACTGAAATTGAACCCCCATAATATTACTAATTCAGTGGCGAATCTTGATAATTAAATATTAGAGATCATAAGAAAGGTGTGAGAGAAAACCTCATGTTATACGGATCATTTTTCGATTTTATAAAAATGTTCGAATCAGGGTTAAGTACGAATGAACCCCTAAAAAGAACAAGTGGTTATAACTTTGGAAAACCACTTATAAAACGATCAATAAACCTCGAGGTATAATCTCTTTTAGTAAACGACCGACCTTAGCACTTTTGTGGCATAAATACCTACCAAGGGTAAGTGTAATGACAAGCCTTAATAACGAACAAATGTCGGGTCATAACGGTGTTAATAAAAGTTACACTAGAGGGTGTATAACGAGATAACTTGAGAACGTGTTTTAATCTAAGTTAAGTACATACTTAGCCTTTCAAAAGCATTAAGTGATTAATCTCGAATGCTTTGATTGTTTATAGATCACCGAGCTGACCCAGGACACGCTACCCCTACTCGACTACCAGGCAAGTTTCCAATACTTTGGAACTGTTGTTGTGATAATATATGGTTTCAATAATACTTTGAACTGTTATATATATTATTGTTCAGTATACATTATTGTTGGTAGGCTATTGCTCACCCTTGCTTTATTTTATTATATCACAACAACAGCTAGAGCAGATGGCCCGTCCAAGACGCACTTGGCGCAAGAGCGTGGGAGCCGTCAGAGAGTTACCCGCTGAGGTAACTACCATTGCTGAGGAGGAAGCTATTGATAGGCTAGTTTTCAGCTTTTGAGCATCAGATATATTTATCCATATAACATATGTAAATTGATGGCAAAGAGTACGTAACAGTTAAATTGTAATTCTTTTGGGTTGTAATAACTCACACTCGTGATTACTCTGATTTCATCTCTGGGACTATAACTGGTGTGTTTTATGTTAGTTACTCTGATTTCATCTCTGGGACTATAACTGGTGTGTTTTATGTTGTTGTTTTGGGTCACAAGGTTGTAATTTAATTTATGTTGGTTTTGTGGATGGAAATCGAGTCCGTAACGACCGGATCCCCGACCCCGGATCTGGGGCTGTTACACTGGTCATCATCTTTTAAATAATTGTTGGACCAACAGCATATTCTTCCTGAAATTGTGGCTGAAACTGTGCCTCCTACTTTAAAATCAATATGCACAGATTGAACCATAGTCTCTCTATCGACTGCTATCTCTTCTACTCCATCAACGGATATTTCTCATCCGTTGACAAGTGTTTGTCCACCGATGGATATGCCTAACAGCAGTTATCCATTGGTAGCTTCAACTACAGTATCAATGGATATTCAACATCCTTTGATCAATGTTCTTCCTGCTACTATACCTACTCTCAAACAGTTTACTCCTTCATCTGAGTCTACTATAACAACAACAGAAGTAACATTAGTAGTTTAAACACTTCTAGGAATGAGGGAAGGGAGTGTCATTAATGAGAGTGAGAGGCTGCTTTATGAGCAGGAAAAAGGAGAGGATGTGAGTGAGGGGCTGACAATTTCTTCCTGTCATGAAAAAGGAAAGCATGAGAGTCCCACCTTAGTAGGTGAAGGTGAGGGTGTGAGAGGTGTAAGCCAGGGGGAGCCCCTGATGCAAAAAGAGAGAGAAAATGAGAGAAAAGAAGGTACATGAGACATAAGGGTGGATGAAGCCATTGCAAGTGAGTCAATGGAGGTTGATGATGCCCCCAGAACTAGTCACTATCAACAGACATCTCAACCAGTCATTGATAGATCTGTTCTTGGAGCTGAAACCTTTACTCACCCTGATCCAGACCTTGACTCTTGGGCTAAACAGGGTAATGTGGAGGCTGAGCAACAGCTGAACTTGGTACACACAAATGAATCTATGCATAGGGCTAAAGATGCTCTTACCAAGCTGCCTCCAAATGCTGCTAATGAATTTTAGTATGAGTCTGAATTCGAAGATGAAGGCGAAGATGAAGAACCTTCACAGCAACCTGGAGATTTACCAGAATGGTTAATGTCAAATACTTATATCTCCAAGGATGCACACCAAGAGCTAGTAGTACAGTATGAGAAGACTGTAGCTACTTTACAGGATGCTGAACCAGCTCTGAAGCATGTGCAAGAGAATTTTCTGGCTACTCTCAAATTGCACAAATGTCTTCTGAATCAAAGGGTGGTGGATAAAGATGAATTCAAGGATGCAATCAGAGATGCTCTAGAAACTCAATCAAAGAACTTGGAACTCATCCTTCCTCCCCTTACCATGTAGCAGCTTAGATCCAAGCTGAAGAAAGATGCAGAGACAGACAAGAAGATTGATGCTCTGTCTGCAAAAGTTATCAAATTGGAGTCTCAAATGAGTGCTGTGATTGCAGATCAAAAACTCATTCTTGAGTCTCACAATCGACAAATTGCCCTCCTTGAGAGACTGCTGAATCATCTTACTACTCAAACCCTTGATGCTAACAAAAAGGGGGAGAAGTCTAGTGTAAGGGATTCAACCAGTAAGGGGGAGCAACTTCTATCTACTCCAATTCCAACAGTTTCAGCAATACCATCTAGTGAGGGGGAGTCAGCTTCTCAACCTAAAGATTCTATAACCACAAGGCTAGTTGTCAACCCTCAAATTTCTCAAGTACTAATTCCCTCCATAAGCACATCAATCGGACAAGTACTAATTCCAGATTTTGTGCTTCCTAAATCTCTAGCCAGAGGGGAGCCATCAGATGTGTCTGAATTCAAGCCTATGCTCAAAAGTGAGAAGTCACCTGTGAAGAAAAATGGCAAGAACACCATGAGAGTAGAATTTCCAATGCCAAAACCAGATGAATTCAAACTGATGAGCAAGCAACTTGCTGAATTAAAACAGAAGGCTGTAGTTGATGTGGGACTTAAAGATAATTTATCATTTATCTACAGAGATGGAGTGGAAATATGTGTTCCTGCAGGTCATCCAAACTTTGTTGTGGCCAAGGCTGAAGAAACTGCAAGGCTACTCCAGGCTGGTCAAATTGTTAGACAACCTGCTGAATACACTGAGAATGAAGCTAGATTGGCTGATGATCTGGTAAGAGAATTGGAAGAAGAGATGAAGCAAGAGGTCGTAGAAGAAGAGGCCAAATTTAAGAAAAAGAAAATGAACACAAAGCCTGCGTTCAAGAAAAGGAAAATTGGAGTCAGGACTAATGCTAGAGTCAAGGCTCCTACTAAAAGGACTTTGAGCCCAGAACCAGAAGATCAAGTTGAATCAGTACAACCTCAACCTACAATATCTCCAACTTAAGACACAACCCACTCAAACCTCCAATCCCATTGATTTCATAAAAGAAGAACCTTTGAAATTTGACTTTGACATCAATAGCTTGGTATTTCCGAAGATTAGACTCTCACCTGAAAGGAGGAGAACCAGAAACAGGAAACAACCTTTAGCTAGATCAATTCAAATTTCTGAGGTTCCTCAAGTTGCAAAGGAGGCTGCCAAGAAAGATACTGAACTCTATATTGCTGATATTGAAGAGTATTCAAGTGTTAATCTTTTCTTGGATGATGTGAGTGATGTGAGTGCTGCATATAGGACAGTCAGGTTACCAGAAAGATTGATCCTATAAAGGAGGAAACAATGTAACCTGGCCCCTACATCAAGTTCTTGAGGAAGGGTTCAGCAAATTGGTAAAGATATGGTCCTTAATGAAGAGAACTGGTGGTTACACTCCAGAAGCAAAGGCCATAATCCTCAACAAGATTAATGAGATAAAAGGAAGCTAGACTCCAAAGGAGGGTTTGCCTAAAAATCTGAATATTCCATATGATCCTGAAAGAAAGGTTCACTTTTATCCTTCCTGGATAATGGAATTCAGAGATAAGCATAATACTAGAAGATTTTTCAGATTAGAAGATCAATTGGAAAAGGCTAGCAATGAGTACCTGCAATACTTAATGTCTATGCTGGATCCAAATCACAAAGAAGAAAAGATCATCTATGAATCTCTAGAGACGCAATTTCAGGCAAACAAGAAGAAAATCTACAGTATGAGGAGTGCAAGGGGAAGAAAGCAATGATATGCTCAGTCTAAAGGAGCATCCCTTGTAAAAGTATGATTCTTTAACTTGACTCAGTTCATTTTCTACACTTTTGGGAGCTTAGTACAATACATATGTTTTTGCTTAAACTCTGTATTCATGCTAAGGTTTTTTGTTATCATCAAGGCTCTTAATTATGGTTGTTATTCCATCAGTCATAAATTGGGGGGAGATTGTTAGGAATTATGTTGTCCTTGATGATAAGCACATTAAAATACCTTGAAAAACATATTTGTATAAGTTAAAGTTTATAACTTATCAACGGATATCCAATTTATAAATATCCGTTGATGAGGTAGCTTATCGATTGATAAGTCTGTACCATACTGTTTTAAGTCTCAACGAATAAGTTGTTTGTTACTGTCATAGTTGCTAGAATTCCTAAGTCATGTTGACTATCAATGGATATGGAGAATAAGGTAGTTATTGTATATAAGCTGTGCTATGTAACTCTGTATAAGTGAAGTGATGTTTCAACCGATGAAGCTTCTATGTCAATGGATGTGACACTCCAACAAACAACAATCAACCTATCGGTCGATGTTTGCACCAACGGATAATATGCTACAACCAATAATGTCTTGATATTAGCGGTTGATAGCGACTTGACAATCCTGACAGATCACATGGGTTGATAGACTTAAAAAGGGTATGGAAACCAGTCTTTGGAAACGAAGAAGAAAAAGAAACATTCCTTATTCTCACAAGCAATTCAGCTGGTAGATCTCGTGAATATCTGTCCAAGACAATCCAGACAAAATTGCATCACATGGAGACAAGGAGTGGTAGCAAACCTACAGAATACTTTGACTTTGTATTATTCGATTATTTTGTAGGGTTTGTAAACTTGGAGTATATATATACCTTCAAGTGTAGCAAGGCTAAGTGGAGAAGAAAACACTGAGCTTAAACGTATAGTGCTTTAGGTTTTCTTGTAAACACTTAGATCTTGTACTCGCAGCTGTGTAAACTTTACACAGGTTATTTTCTTCAATACAACCCTCAGGTGGACTCTACAAATCCACCTGAAATTTTTAAAGAGTGTTGTATGCTTGTTTATGTTTTTATTTTCTGTTCATCATACTTTAACTTTTTCATCTTTAATCCATCTACTGTCTTGTTAATTCGAAAGAATTTTTATCAAGATTGTATTCAACCCCCCTTCTACAATCTTGTGGTGTTTAACTAGGAAATATCAGGTTCTATTGGTAATAGTAATATTTCGATTGATAAAGTTCAATATGTCAAGGGTCTTACTTACAATTTGGTTAGTGTCACTCAATTATTTGATGGGCATCTTGTTCATTTTGGCATTGATATCACTATTATTATTATTGGTACTAACAAAGTCCCCCTAGTTGCTAGAGGGGAAGGAAATATATATGTATTGGACTTTGATATGCAGGAAATAGCTTGCTGTTTAGCTGCAGTAGATAATGACATATATATTTGGCATAGAAGATTGGGACATGCACACATGGACTTGCTCAACAAGCTATCAAGCAAGAAACTAGTGAGAGGGCTGCCCAAGCTAAAGTATGTCAAAACAGAGGTCTGTTTAGATTGCCAATTGGGCAAACAGATTAGAAGTACTCACAAATCAAAGAAAATGGTATCTACTTCTAAACCCTTAGAGCTTCTGCATTTGGACTTATTTGGTCCAGAATCTCACAAGAGTATTGGAGGTAAACAATATGGTTTTGTAATTGTAGATGATTACTCTAGATTTACATGGGTATTGTTTCTTCGTACTATAGATTGTGCTTTTAATGAGTTTGAGAAGCTAATAAAATTACTTGAGAACAAGTTGAATACTAGGCTTGTAGGTATAAGGAATGATAGAGGAGGTGAATTTCTCCATAAAGACTTCATTGCTTATTGTGAAGAAAGAAGAATTTCACATGAATTTTCTGCTCCAAGGACTCCATAACAAAATGAAATGGTAGAAAGGAAGAACATGTCATTACAAGAAATAGCAAGGACTCTATTGCAAGAAAACAAGCTGCCTAGAAGCTTTTGGGCAGAAGTAGTGAATACAGCGTGCTATGTGTTGAACAGAGTCATAATCAGGCCTATTTTGAACAAAACTCCTTATGAATTGTTGAGGAAAAAGAAGCCAAACATCAGTTACTTCAAAATCTTTGGCTCAAAGTGTTTTGTGCTCAAGACAATTGGTACTGATGGTAAATTCGACGCTAAATCCTATAAAGCAATTTTTCTTGGATATTCTTTAACTAGTAGAACATATAGAGTCTATGACTTAGATAAATGTATAGTTAAAGAATCTATTGATGTTACTTTTCAAGAACCTAACAATGATCTGCCAAGGGATGAGGAAGAATTTGCAGGTGAAGTTGATAGCATCCAACCTCAAGTTACTGGATCAAATCAGCAAGGCAATAACACTGTTGAAACTGAAAGTCAGCAAGCCAACAACACTACCGAGACTGAAAATCAGCAAGCTGGATGTGATGCCCCTAGATCCGGGGTCGGAGACCTAGGCGCTCACGGTCCATTTTCCATTAACGACATACCAGTTCTTGCACATAATATATAAAACAGCCATCGAGCCCACAATAAAACTCACACCGCACACACACACACAGGTTTGAGTCTCAGAAATGTCACACACTTGATTAAGCAAAAGTAAAAGTTTCAGAGTTATTACAGACCGAATTAAATAGCATTTATGCTACCAGCAACACTTCGATATGAAGCGGAGTTGGCGGCTTGAATGTTTGTTACGGTACACTGCTTTGCACAGGTCATACTTATAAATAAAGCGTACTAACAAAAGTTGTCAACCAATCCAGCTAATGGGGCCTACCGGTGGAATCTCAACTGCTGCCTCGGGTCTAGTCATCTGCTTTCGGGCAGTCTGTCTGGGTCTTGCCATTTCTCTTAGCTGTTGTGTTTGTAAATTTGAAAACAAGCAAGAGTGAGCAACTATAGCTCAGCAAGAAATATATGTATAAGGTAAGCAATATAACATTACATGTGTTTAGCAGTTATTAGACTTGTTGTATCAATCAGTTATAAAATCACTTGTCATTGTTGATAAATTTCGAAGGTGCACCAATACGTGCCCTTGTTTTCAAAATAAACTTGCAGTTCTAGATACTGCATAGAGTCAACATCTTTCTCATCAAAATAGAACACTATCAGCAACTTGGCACATAAGCCTAAGAAGCAGTGTCAGAGCATTTTCCAAAATGGAGGAATGGGACTTAAAGAAAACATAAAACCTGACAGGGATTGACGATGATCAGTCGCCACATCCAAGTCCAATAATCCGCGGGTCTTCTCTACCGGTAGAAGGATAGAAACTACATCCGTAACTATCCCCCGGTGAAAACTACATCCGTAATCACCCTCGATGAAAACTACATCCGTAATCATCCTTCGGCAACACCTGGGCCGGAATAATAATTGATGGACCGCATGGCTCACGGCCGCTTACACATCCTGGGAATCGTTCGTCAACGGTTCCCACACCTGCCAGAGTCCCTTTTCTTTTTCTTTTAAAAACTTGATTTTGATTGAAAACTGAGTAATTGAGGTCCGACATCAGTCGACCGATTATTCTTGAAATCGTACAAAAAGCAAACTATAGGTACAAAATTAACTTAATGACTTCGTCTTATGACACTCTAGCCCAACTATAGGTTTATGTCATCACTCGGTTACGCTCGTCACTTATTCGACTTAATTTGGTTACCACATCCGAATCATATCCATTCCCCCTTAAATTACACTCCACTTACGACTTTTTCCCTTGCGCGAATTTTACTCTAACATTTTTATAAAATTGAAAAATACATATTTTAATCCAATTCTTTTTGGGTAGCCTTCACCACTGCATTTACTAGCTCCTCTAATTTTTCCATGATCCCACATAAATTTTTAGGGGTTTAAAGGTTCACAAGGGGACCATTTATTGCAGTCCGGATTCCAGAAACACATTTCACTTCTCAGGCCATAACTCAAAATCTATACATCACCTAGTCATGAACCTTATATTTCTGGAAACTACATTCAAATACCTTTCCAACAATATATATTAGGACTTCAGGGGACAAGATTTAGGGGTTCAAAACCCTCCTACAATACAGTACAAGTTCCTGGAAAAATACTCAGCATGCTTATACCACTTAACCAATCAAGAATCTTATATAATCATCACCACCATCATCTAAACCACCAAGATCATACTCTATAACATACATGGAGTTACATACACTAATCACAAGTTAAAAATCACAACCACAACATTTAAACTCAAGATCTACATCATCCATAACTTATATGTCCAAGATTTACACTAATAACCATGGATCTAACATTAAACATCACAAATACTACATGGCCAAGAGGGGTTAGGGTTTTATACCTTCTTTAGTATCTAGGAGCCTTGGGTATGCCTTACAAGTCTCAAGAACACCTTGGATGAGCTCCTACAATCCTTACAACTCAAGATCTAAATGAAAACTCAACATTGTTACTATTCAACAAAACTTCAACAATTTATAACTTTAAAACTAATGGATGAAAAGGGTTGGAATTCATAGTATACCTTCCTTATATGATGTAGAGTACCTAGGATTTTGCCCTTGAATTAAGAGTGAAGAGAAGTGGAAGAAAGAAATTTTTTCTTCCCCTTTTCTAGCTTTGGCCGAGAGCAACAATGGCAAGGGGGGAGGAGAGAGTTTTTGTTTTGCTTTTGGTGTTGGTTGAAATAAAGTAAGATGTGTTGGTATTATGTATTAGGTGTATGTATATGTATCACATGTTGCAAGTCTAGTGTCTAGACCACCATACCTCCTTGTCTCCTTGGACAATGTACCAACTAGTTACTATTCCTCTTGTTAACTTTGCATTACTAGTTTGCTTTTCTAACTACTTAGTTGCATGGGACTTGCATGCAATATCATTCCTTGTATCAATATTCTTCCACCAATGCTTGTCACTTAATCTTTAATTCGTATCGTATCTTAATTAATTTCTCGTAATAATATTTTGTCGCGTAGAGATTTCCCTTGTAATTTCTTAAGTACTTAATTGTGTAAATTCCTCGAATATCCATAAATCCTCGTCATAATTCCTAATAAATCTTTTAATACTCCAATAACTCTCAAATCCCAAGTTTTATAAATCTTACTAACAATAAGACTCTTGCCTTCAACAACCTTCCCTTTATCTTACATAGTGAATGTAACAACATAGTTTCTCAGACAATCAATTCCATTAAACAACAGGGATGACTAAAAAGGTTCCAAATTGACAATGTCATATGATATTATATAAAAGAAAATATTACCAAAAATTAGGGTTCTTACAGCCTCCCCTCCTTAAAAGGATTCCGTCCCGGAATCAGGTTGAAAATAGTTGGGGGTGCTTTTCACGCATCGTGCTCTCTAGTTCCCATGTTGATTCTTCGACATTCTGGTTCCTCCACAAAACTCTCACTAGTTTGACAACCTTGTTCCTCAGCACCTGTTCTTTTCTATCCATGATTTCTACGGGTTGCTCCACATAGGTCAAGTCTGGTTGCAAATCCACTTGGTCATATTCTATCACGTGCCGAAAGTCGGTATGGTAAGGTCGTAGCATGGACACATGGAACACATTATGTACTTGCTGCAAGCTTGGGGGTAAAGCCAACTCATAGGCTAACCTTCCAACTCGTCTCAAAATCTCAAAAGGTCCAATAAATCTCGGGCTTAGCTTCCCCTTCTTACCAAATCTCATCAATCCCTTCCACGGTGATACCTTCAACATCACAAATTCTCCTACCTCATATTCTTTGTCCTTGCGGGTCTGGTCCGCATACTTCTTCTGTCTGTCTTGGGCCGCTACCAGCCGTCCTCTTATGAGTTCGATAGTTTCTCTTGTCTGTTGGACCATTTCAGGCCCTAAAATCTTCCGCTCTCCAACTTCTTCCCAACACAAGGGAGACCGACATCTTCGTCCGTATAAAGCTTCGTATGGGGGCATTCCTATACTCGCATGGTAACTGTTGTTGTAGGAAAATTCGATCAACGGCAAGTGGTCATCCCAACTTCCCTTAAAATCGATGGCACATACTCTCAACATGTCCTCTATGGTCTGGATGGTTCTCTCGCTCTGTCCGTCTGATTGGGGGTGGTATGCAGTACTCATGTTTAACTTGGTCCCCACACAATCCTGAAAACTCCTCCAGAACCTAGAGTTAAACCTTGGGTCTCTATCAGATACAATGCTCACAGGAACCCCATGCCTAACCACAATCTCCTTTAAGTAAATATCCACCAGCTTGTCGACAGTGTATCTCTCGTTGATTGGAAGAAAATGTGCTGACTTGGTCAATCTATCGATAATTACCCAAATGGCATCATGATTAGTCTTGGTCCTTGGTAGTCCGACCACAAAGTCCATCGCAATATGCTCCCACTTCCACTCGGGTATCTCTAAGGGTTGCAACAATCCACTGGGCCTCTGGTGTTCGGCCTTTACTCTTTGACATGTCAAGCATTTACTTACCCACTCTGCCACGTCCTTCTTCATATTTGGCCACCAATAGTATTCTCTCAGATCTCTATACATCTTAGTGCCTCCAGGGTGAATTGAGTACCTTGAACTATGAGCCTCTTGCAAAATCTCGTCTTTTAATTCCTGAACGTTCGGGATCCATATCCTAGATGTGTACCTCATAACTCAATTCCCGTCCTTTTCACACCTAATTTCCTCGCCAGTCAAAATTTTCTCCATCGAATTCTTTTCTTCTTCTATCTTCTTTTCCTGGCATAACTTAATCTTTTCCAATAGCGGTGGTTGGACTCTTATTTCCATTAGACTCTCTTGTCCAATTCCTGGTAACCTCACTTCAATTTCCAGTTTCTCAAGGTCCTTGATCAATTCGTCCACAGACGTTATCATCTTGAGTTTCTCCTTTCGGCTAAGTGCATCGGCCACCACGTTGGCCTTCCCTGGGTGATAATGAATCTCACAATCATAATCTTTGATTAGCTCCAGCCATCTCCTCTGCCTCGTGTTTAACTCTTTCTGAGTGAATATGTACTTTAAGCTCTTGTGATCCGTGTAGATTTCACACTTTTCCCCGTAAAGATAATGTCTCCAGATCTTCAAAGCGAAAACTATCGCCGCTAATTCCAAATCATGGGTGGGGTATCTTATCTCGTACTCCTTAAGTTGTCTGGACGCATAAGCAATCACTTTACCGTGCTGCATAAGCACACACCCTAAACCTTTATGGGATGCGTCGCTATAAATCACAAAATCTCCCTTATCATCAGGTAGGGCTAGTACTGGTGCTGTCACCAACCTCTTTTTCAACTCTTGGAAGCTCTCTTCGCATTTTTCAGTCCACACAAACTTCTCGGTCTTGCGAGTTAGTCGGGTCAAAGGGGCTGCTATCTTGGCAAAGTCTTGGACAAACCTTCTATATAACCAGCCAATCCTATAAAACTTCTCACCTCCGTCGGAGTGGTTGGTCTCTCCCAATTTGATACAGCCTCTATTTTGGCTGGGTCCACTAGAATGCCTTGTTCGCTAATCACATGCCCTAAAAACTGAACTTCCTTTAACCAAAATTCACACTTCGAGAACTTAGCGTACAACTTTTCTTCTCTCAATGCTCCCAATACAATCCTCAAGTGCTCTGCATGTTCCTCTTTCGTCTTGGAATAAATCAAGATGTCATCGATGAAGACTATAACACACTTGTCCAAGTACTTCTTGAAGACTCGATTCATTAAATCCATGAAAGCTGCAGGGGCATTCGTTAACCCAAATGACATCACTAGGAACTCATAGTGTCCGTACTGGGTGCGAAAGGCCGTCTTTGGTATATCTTCTGGCTTAATCCTTAACTGGTGGTACCCGGTCCTCAAATCGATTTTAGATAAATAAACTGCGTCCTTTAGTTGATCAAACAGGTCATCTATTCTGGGCAAGGGATATTTATTCTTTATAGTCACCTTATTCAACTCCCTATAGTCTATACATAATCTCATACTACCATCCTTCTTTTTCACGAATAACACCGGGGCTCCCCACGGTGACACACTAGGTCTTATCATCCCTTTATCCAACAACTATTGTAATTGAGTGGCCAGCTCTTTCATCTCCACTGGGGCTAGCCGATATGGGGCTTTCGAAATTGGGGCTGTACCCGGAATTAAGTCTATAGCGAACTCGATGTCTCTATCAGGTGGTAGTCCTGGAAGATCATCCGGAAATACATCCGCGAACTCATTAACAACAGGGATTTCCTGTAGGTTTGGTGCCTCCTTCTTGGTATCCTTCACATAGGCTAAATAGGCTTCGCATCCTTTACGTAACAGCTTCTTAGCTTGAATCATAGTCAGGAACTTTTGGTTTTGCCGTTTTCCACTAAACAGTACTTCCTCGTCCCCTGGCAGTCTCAAACTTACTTTCTTCTTTACACAATCAATCTGGGCTCCGTGGGTTGTTAACCAATCCATACCTACTATTACGTCAAACTCTCCTAGTTTAAAAGGTATTAAATCTACCCAAAAGTGTCGCCCTTCTATTTCTAGGTCACAGCCTGGACATACTTGGCTAACAGGGATAATTTCATGATTAGCTATCTCTACTTGCAATTTGTCTTTCAATGGTTTAGTCTTAAGGCCTAACTGACATACAAAATCTAGAGATATGAAAGACTTGGTAGCTCCCGAATCAAATAAAACATTTGCCTTAACTGAGTTGAGTAGTAGAGTACATGCAATCACATCCGTGTTCCTCACGGCATCTTGCACCGTCATGTTAAAGGTTCTTGCAGTAGGGGCCTTGTTAGAAGCAGTTCCACTCACTCTTGATGCAGCTGGCCCAGAGGACATACAATCCCTCATTCGGTGCCCTGGTTTCCCACACTTGAAGCAATTGCCTCCGGCACTGGTGTTGTTACTAGTTCCTCGACAGGCGTTAGCATAATGTCCTGTCAGCCCACACTTAAAGCACTTCACATCCTGTAGGTTACACACGCCCGCATGTTTCCTTCCACATTTATTGCAATCTGGGGGTAGGGCTCGGGATGGGGTAGAGTAAGACGATCCCTGTGGTCGGCCGCTCTGGCCCACACTCCAACTTTCAGCTCTCTTGGTTCCAAAGTTTCCGCTGGGTTGGGACATCGCCCCTCGCTTAAATTTGCTCGGAAAGCTCCCACCCGCAGAATTTCCCTTTCGACTATCAAACTTCCTCTTCTTTCCTTCCCTCTCCTTCTGTATCTGTTCACTCCCAGCCTCAACAATTGATGCTTTCTGTACTAGGGTGGCATAGTCTGTCAGCTCAAGAACCGCCACACGATTCTGAATCCATTGCTTTAGCCCCAATTGAAACCTTCGGGCCCTCTTTGCCTCAGAGTTCACATATTCCGGCACAAACCTCGACAACTAAGTAAATTTGGCCTCAAACTCGGCCACCGTCATGTTACCTTGCTTTAGTTCCAAAAACTTCAGCTCCATTTGTGTCTCCATGAACCTAGGGAAGTACTTTTCCAAGAACAGCTCGCTAAACCTCTCCCAGGTCACCATACCTCTTCCTTCCAAATTCCTCTTAGCTTCCCACCAATAGTTTGCCTCGCCCTTCAGGAGGTAGGTGGCGAAAACAGTCTTCTACTCCTCAGCGACACCTAGTATCTCGAAAGATTTTTCCATTTCCTTTAGCCAGGCTCTTGCCTCAACCGGATCTGCAGTTCCTTTAAATTCTGGGGGTTTCAGGGATTTGAAGTTCCGGAAAGCATTTGCATTAGCATTGTGGGGTGGTTGCTGAACCGGGGGACGGTCCAAGTTCTGCCTAAGTAGTTCCATGAACTGTTCCATAGGGCCTCCCCTTGGATGTTCCACCTCTCGGGTGTCATCACCAGCTTCTTCTTCGTCATACTCAGAGTCATCAAACAAGTTATGATCGTTGCCCTCATCCTCACTCAGGTTCACATTCTCCCCTTCATGGTTCTGGTGGCCTCCGGTCCCATGGTGGCTACCCTGGCCTTCAGAACTGACCGGGTGAGCTCGAGTGTTCATTCTTCTGGGTGGCATGATTCTGATAATGAAACAAGAAATGGGTTAGGGTTTTCTAATTACCTGACAGCGTTTACACGGTTCAGGAACGTATCGTTCCTCCTCATTAGGGTGGAAGTTGCAAAAGTTTTAATAACCCGATGCTAGAGATAAAACGTCAAAACATTTTTAGGAAAAATCTCTATGGGGTGCGAAAACATTTGCCGGAGTTTTCAAGATTTCAAAACCTCAATTTTTTTTTTTTGAAAAATTTATTTTAAAAATTTGTAGGAACATTTTGGGAATTTGTAGAGAACAATTTGAAATCGCATGTCGAAAATTTGAAACAGCATGGTTGCATTTACGGCTTGTAGCAATTGTATATTCACAGTTGTATATCAAAACAGTAAAGCATGGCATCGGAAAGTAAGGCAGTTGAGACAATATCAAGAAACTGAAACTAGATAAGTACAGTACAAGAGTTATCACAAAGTTTGGATGTTAGAGCCTAATACATAGTTCCGATGTCAAAGTCTAGCAAAAGTGGAACAATAACAAGTACATCATCTGAATAGTCAGGGCTACACAAAAGTAGGGCTACATCCGTACATACTATCCAAAGTCACATCTACATATCTGTAGGTCAGTCTACTCATCCACTGGTCAGAAAGGATACCACTGCACAAGTCAACTATCCCGCAAAATCGACACACTAATGTCATATGAACCTAGAGGACTGAGCTATCCGTAACACATCATGGGGCCGCGCCACGACGGAATCCTCAATCGCACCTCGCGCTCCTCTACTAGTGCCCGCCTCGCCTCGTTAAGTCTGGCCTCTGCAGAAAGTAAGTCTCGGGTCAGGAACTGCACCACGTAGGCGTGCTCAGTGCCCGACACTGGGGGTAGGTCCATCGGTGGGGGTGGTATGACAAGAATAGGAGCAGGTGCAAGAGCAAGAGCAGTAGCAGGAGCAGGGGTAGGGTCAAGCTCCTCCTCGCCAGAAGTATCATCCTCGGAGTCGCCGTCCGATGAAACAGGGCTCGATGACTGCGGAGAGGGTGGGGGTGACACAACACGGCCCTCACCGGATCTCGCACTCTCCTCGTCAGTAGCTACAGGAGAGGGGGTAACAGGCTCATGCTCAGGTTCAGGCTCAAATGGCTCCTCCTCGGGATCCTCATCATCAGTATCCCCTATCAGCGTAATCCAGGGGCCAAGCTCAGGGTCAGCACCCATATCCTCCTCAGGATCCTCGGTGTCTCGCATCAGTGCCTCATCATGCCCTCTCTCAAAGGCCTCAGGGTCTGGTATCTCCTCTATCTACACAAGGGAAATAAGGTGGGTCACTAACCATAAAGAAAGGTTTAAGGAGTAGTTCCCTCACGGCCTTAAAGTCAGGGCTATATCCGATAACCCTACTGCAAAGTCGATGAGAGTTCTAAGTATTATTAGGGTTGTTATTAGGGTTATTATTATTAGGGTTGCTTTCTTAAATTACTACCGTTTCTGAGAACTGTAACCTCGCTCTGATACCATTTCTGTGACGCCCCTAGATCCGGGGTCGGAGACCTAGGCGCTCATGGTCCATTTTCCATTAACGACATACCAGTTCTTGCACATAATATATAAAACAGCCATCGACCCCACAATAAAACTCACACCGCACACACACACACAGGTTTGAGTCTCAGAAATGTCACACACTTGATTAAGCAAAAGTAAAAGTTTCAGAGTTATTACAGACCGAATTAAATAGCATTTATGCTACCAGCAACACTTCGATATGAAGCGGAGTTGGCGGCTTGAATGTTTGTTACGGTACACTGCTTTGCACAGGTCATACTTATAAATAAAGCGTACTAACAAAAGTTGTCAACCAATCCAGCTAATGGGGCCTACCGGTGGAATCTCAACTGCTGCCTCGGGTCTAGTCATCTTCTTTCGGGCAGTCTGTCTGGGTCTTGCCATTTCTCTTAGCTGTTGTGTTTGTAAATTTGAAAACAAGCAAGAGTGAGCAACTATAGCTCAGCAAGAAATATATGTATAAGGTAAGCAATATAACATTACATGTGTTTAGCAGTTATTAGACTTGTTGTATCAATCAGTTATAAAATCACTTGTCATTGTTGATAAATTTCGAAGGTGCACCAATACGTGCCCTTGTTTTCAAAATAAACTTGCAGTTCTAGATACTGCATAGAGTCAACATCTTTCTCATCAAAATAGAACACTATCAGCAACTTGGCACATAAGCCTAAGAAGCAGTGTCAGAGCATTTTCCAAAATGGAGGAATGGGACTTAAAGAAAACATAAAACCTGACAGGGATTGACGATGATCAGTCGCCACATCCAAGTCCAATAATCCGCGGGTCTTCTCTACCGGTAGAAGGATAGAAACTACATCCGTAACTATCCCCGGGTGAAAACTACATCCGTAATCACCCTCGATGAAAACTACATCCGTAATCATCCTTCGGCAACACCTGGGCCGGAATAATAATTGATGGACCGCATGGCTCACGGCCGCTTACACATCCTGGGAATCGTTCGTCAACGGTTCCCACACCTGCCAGAGTCCCTTTTCTTTTTCTTTTAAAAACTTGATTTTGATTGAAAACTGAGTAATTGAGGTCCGACATCAGTCGACCGATTATTCTTGAAATCGTACAAAAAGCAAACTATAGGTACAAAATTAACTTAATGACTTCGTCTTATGACACTCTAGCCCAACTATAGGTTTATGTCATCACTCGGTTACGCTCGTCACTTATTCATCTTAATTTGGTTACCACATCCGAATCATATCCATTCCCCCTTAAATTACACTCCACTTACGACTTTTTCCCTTGCGCGAATTTTACTCTAACATTTTTATAAAATTGAAAAATACATATTTTAATCCAATTCTTTTTGGGTAGCCTTCACCACTGCATTTACTAGCTCCTCTAATTTTTCCATGATCCCACATAAATTTTTAGGGGTTTAAAGGTTCACAAGGGGACCATTTATTGCAGTCCGGATTCCAGAAACACATTTCACTTCTCAGGCCATAACTCAAAATCTATACATCACCTAGTCATGA
This sequence comes from Saposhnikovia divaricata, assembly GCA_036435485.1. Classification (NCBI taxonomy): domain Eukaryota; kingdom Viridiplantae; phylum Streptophyta; class Magnoliopsida; order Apiales; family Apiaceae; genus Saposhnikovia; species Saposhnikovia divaricata. Next base: position 238,110,124 of record CM071594.1, read on the forward strand.
ACCTTATATTTCTGGAAACTACATTCAAATACCTTTCCAACAATATATATTAGGACTTCAGGGGACAAGATTTAGGGGTTCAAAACCCTCCTACAATACAGTACAAGTTCCTGGAAAAATACTCAGCATGCTTATACCACTTAACCAATCAAGAATCTTATATAATCATCACCACCATCATATAAACCACCAAGATCATACTCTATAACATACATGGAGTTACATACACTAATCACAAGTTAAAAATCACAACCACAACATTTAAACTCAAGATCTACATCATCCATAACTTATATGTCCAAGATTTACACTAATAACCATGGATCTAACATTAAACATCACAAATACTACATGGCCAAGAGGGGTTAGGGTTTTATACCTTCTTTAGTATCTAGGAGCCTTGGGTATGCCTTACAAGTCTCAAGAACACCTTGGATGAGCTCCTACAATCCTTACAACTCAAGATCTAAATGAAAACTCAACATTGTTACTATTCAACAAAACTTCAACAATTTATAACTTTAAAACTAATGGATGAAAAGGGTTGGAATTCATAGTATACCTTCCTTATATGATGTAGAGTACCTAGGATTTTGCCCTTGAATTAAGAGTGAAGAGAAGTGGAAGAAAGAAATTTTTTCTTCCCCTTTTCTAGCTTTGGCCGAGAGCAACAATGGCAAGGGGGGAGGAGAGAGTTTTTGTTTTGCTTTTGGTGTTGGTTGAAATAAAGTAAGGTGTGTTGGTATTATGTATTAGGTGTATGTATATGTATCACATGTTGCAAGTCTAGTGTCTAGACCACCATACCTCCTTGTCTCCTTGGACAATGTACCAACTAGTTACTATTCCTCTTGTTAACTTTGCATTACTAGTTTGCTTTTCTAACTACTTAGTTGCATGGGACTTGCATGCAATATCATTCCTTGTATCAATATTCTTCCACCAATGCTTGTCACTTAATCTTTAATTCGTATCGTATCTTAATTAATTTCTCGTAATAATATTTTGTCGCGTAGAGATTTCCCTTGTAATTTCTTAAGTACTTAATTGTGTAAATTCCTCGAATATCCATAAATCCTCGTCATAATTCCTAATAAATCTTTTAATACTCCAATAACTCTCAAATCCCAAGTTTTATAAATCTTACTAACAATAAGACTCTTGCCTTCAACAACCTTCCCTTTATCTTACATAGTGAATGTAACAACATAGTTTCTCAGACAATCAATTCCATTAAACAACAGGGATGACTAAAAAGGTTCCAAATTGACAATGTCATATGATATTATATAAAAGAAAATATTACCAAAAATTAGGGTTCTTACAGCCTCCCCTCCTTAAAAGGATTCCGTCCCGGAATCAGGTTGAAAATAGTTGGGGGTGCTTTTCACGCATCGTGCTCTCTAGTTCCCATGTTGATTCTTCGACATTCTGGTTCCTCCACAAAACTCTCACTAGTTTGACAACCTTGTTCCTCAGCACCTGTTCTTTTCTATCCATGATTTCTACGGGTTGCTCCACATAGGTCAAGTCTGGTTGCAAATCCACTTGGTCATATTCTATCACGTGCCGAAAGTCGGTATGGTAAGGTCGTAGCATGGACACATGGAACACATTATGTACTTGCTGCAAGCTTGGGGGTAAAGCCAACTCATAGGCTAACCTTCCAACTCGTCTCAAAATCTCAAAAGGTCCAATAAATCTCGGGCTTAGCTTCCCCTTCTTACCAAATCTCATCAATCCCTTCCACGGTGATACCTTCAACATCACAAATTCTCCTACCTCATATTCTTTGTCCTTGCGGGTCTGGTCCGCATACTTCTTCTGTCTGTCTTGGGCCGCTACCAGCCGTCCTCTTATGAGTTCGATAGTTTCTCTTGTCTGTTGGACCATTTCAGGCCCTAAAATCTTCCGCTCTCCAACTTCTTCCCAACACAAGGGAGACCGACATCTTCGTCCGTATAAAGCTTCGTATGGGGGCATTCCTATACTCGCATGGTAACTGTTGTTGTAGGAAAATTCGATCAACGGCAAGTGGTCATCCCAACTTCCCTTAAAATCGATGGCACATACTCTCAACATGTCCTCTATGGTCTGGATGGTTCTCTCGCTCTGTCCGTCTGATTGGGGGTGGTATGCAGTACTCATGTTTAACTTGGTCCCCACACAATCCTGAAAACTCCTCCAGAACCTAGAGTTAAACCTTGGGTCTCTATCAGATACAATGCTCACAGGAACCCCATGCCTAACCACAATCTCCTTTAAGTAAATATCCACCAGCTTGTCGACAGTGTATCTCTCGTTGATTGGAAGAAAATGTGCTGACTTGGTCAATCTATCGATAATTACCCAAATGGCATCATGATTAGTCTTGGTCCTTGGTAGTCCGACCACAAAGTCCATCGCAATATGCTCCCACTTCCACTCGGGTATCTCTAAGGGTTGCAACAATCCACTGGGCCTCTGGTGTTCGGCCTTTACTCTTTGACATGTCAAGCATTTACTTACCCACTCTGCCACGTCCTTCTTCATATTTGGCCACCAATAGTATTCTCTCAGATCTCTATACATCTTAGTGCCTCCAGGGTGAATTGAGTACCTTGAACTATGAGCCTCTTGCAAAATCTCGTCTTTTAATTCCTGAACGTTCGGGATCCATATCCTAGATGTGTACCTCATAACTCAATTCCCGTCCTTTTCACACCTAATTTCCTCGCCAGTCAAAATTTTCTCCATCGAATTCTTTTCTTCTTCTATCTTCTTTTCCTGGCATAACTTAATCTTTTCCAATAGCGGTGGTTGGACTCTTATTTCCATTAGACTCTCTTGTCCAATTCCTGGTAACCTCACTTCAATTTCCAGTTTCTCAAGGTCCTTGATCAATTCGTCCACAGACGTTATCATCTTGAGTTTCTCCTTTCGGCTAAGTGCATCGGCCACCACGTTGGCCTTCCCTGGGTGATAATGAATCTCACAATCATAATCTTTGATTAGCTCCAGCCATCTCCTCTGCCTCGTGTTTAACTCTTTCTGAGTGAATATGTACTTTAAGCTCTTGTGATCCGTGTAGATTTCACACTTTTCCCCGTAAAGATAATGTCTCCAGATCTTCAAAGCGAAAACTATCGCCGCTAATTCCAAATCATGGGTGGGGTATCTTATCTCGTACTCCTTAAGTTGTCTGGACGCATAAGCAATCACTTTACCGTGCTGCATAAGCACACACCCTAAACCTTTATGGGATGCGTCGCTATAAATCACAAAATCTCCCTTATCATCAGGTAGGGCTAGTACTGGTGCTGTCACCAACCTCTTTTTCAACTCTTGGAAGCTCTCTTCGCATTTTTCAGTCCACACAAACTTCTCGGTCTTGCGAGTTAGTCGGGTCAAAGGGGCTGCTATCTTGGCAAAGTCTTGGACAAACCTTCTATATAACCAGCCAATCCTATAAAACTTCTCACCTCCGTCGGAGTGGTTGGTCTCTCCCAATTTGATACAGCCTCTATTTTGGCTGGGTCCACTAGAATGCCTTGTTCGCTAATCACATGCCCTAAAAACTGAACTTCCTTTAACCAAAATTCACACTTCGAGAACTTAGCGTACAACTTTTCTTCTCTCAATGCTCCCAATACAATCCTCAAGTGCTCTGCATGTTCCTCTTTCGTCTTGGAATAAATCAAGATGTCATCGATGAAGACTATAACACACTTGTCCAAGTACTTCTTGAAGACTCGATTCATTAAATCCATGAAAGCTGCAGGGGCATTCGTTAACCCAAATGACATCACTAGGAACTCATAGTGTCCGTACTGGGTGCGAAAGGCCGTCTTTGGTATATCTTCTGGCTTAATCCTTAACTGGTGGTACCCGGTCCTCAAATCGATTTTAGATAAATAAACTGCGTCCTTTAGTTGATCAAACAGGTCATCTATTCTGGGCAAGGGATATTTATTCTTTATAGTCACCTTATTCAACTCCCTATAGTCTATACATAATCTCATACTACCATCCTTCTTTTTCACGAATAACACCGGGGCTCCCCACGGTGACACACTAGGTCTTATCATCCCTTTATCCAACAACTATTGTAATTGAGTGGCCAGCTCTTTCATCTCCACTGGGGCTAGCCGATATGGGGCTTTCGAAATTGGGGCTGTACCCGGAATTAAGTCTATAGCGAACTCGATGTCTCTATCAGGTGGTAGTCCTGGAAGATCATCCGGAAATACATCCGCGAACTCATTAACAACAGGGATTTCCTGTAGGTTTGGTGCCTCCTTCTTGGTATCCTTCACATAGGCTAAATAGGCTTCGCATCCTTTACGTAACAGCTTCTTAGCTTGAATCATAGTCAGGAACTTTTGGTTTTGCCGTTTTCCACTAAACAGTACTTCCTCGTCCCCTGGCAGTCTCAAACTTACTTTCTTCTTTACACAATCAATCTGGGCTCCGTGGGTTGTTAACCAATCCATACCTACTATTACGTCAAACTCTCCTAGTTTAAAAGGTATTAAATCTACCCAAAAGTGTCGCCCTTCTATTTCTAGGTCACAGCCTGGACATACTTGGCTAACAGGGATAATTTCATGATTAGCTATCTCTACTTGCAATTTGTCTTTCAATGGTTTAGTCTTAAGGCCTAACTGACATACAAAATCTAGAGATATGAAAGACTTGGTAGCTCCCGAATCAAATAAAACATTTGCCTTAACTGAGTTGAGTAGTAGAGTACATGCAATCACATCCGTGTTCCTCACGGCATCTTGCACCGTCATGTTAAAGGTTCTTGCAGTAGGGGCCTTGTTAGAAGCAGTTCCACTCACTCTTGATGCAGCTGGCCCAGAGGACATACAATCCCTCATTCGGTGCCCTGGTTTCCCACACTTGAAGCAATTGCCTCCGGCACTGGTGTTGTTACTAGTTCCTCGACAGGCGTTAGCATAATGTCCTGTCAGCCCACACTTAAAGCACTTCACATCCTGTAGGTTACACACGCCCGCATGTTTCCTTCCACATTTATTGCAATCTGGGGGTAGGGCTCGGGATGGGGTAGAGTAAGACGATCCCTGTGGTCGGCCGCTCTGGCCCACACTCCAACTTTCAGCTCTCTTGGTTCCAAAGTTTCCGCTGGGTTGGGACATCGCCCCTCGCTTAAATTTGCTCGGAAAGCTCCCACCCGCAGAATTTCCCTTTCGACTATCAAACTTCCTCTTCTTTCCTTCCCTCTCCTTCTGTATCTGTTCACTCCCAGCCTCAACAATTGATGCTTTCTGTACTAGGGTGGCATAGTCTGTCAGCTCAAGAACCGCCACACGATTCTGAATCCATTGCTTTAGCCCCAATTGAAACCTTCGGGCCCTCTTTGCCTCAGAGTTCACATATTCCGGCACAAACCTCAACAACTAAGTAAATTTGGCCTCAAACTCGGCCACCGTCATGTTACCTTGCTTTAGTTCCAAAAACTTCAGCTCCATTTGTGTCTCCATGAACCTAGGGAAGTACTTTTCCAAGAACAGCTCGCTAAACCTCTCCCAGGTCACCATACCTCTTCCTTCCAAATTCCTCTTAGCTTCCCACCAATAGTTTGCCTCGCCCTTCAGGAGGTAGGTGGCGAAAACAGTCTTCTACTCCTCAGCGACACCTAGTATCTCGAAAGATTTTTCCATTTCCTTTAGCCAGGCTCTTGCCTCAACCGGATCTGCAGTTCCTTTAAATTCTGGGGGTTTCAGGGATTTGAAGTTCCGGAAAGCATTTGCATTAGCATTGTGGGGTGGTTGCTGAACCGGGGGACGGTCCAAGTTCTGCCTAAGTAGTTCCATGAACTGTTCCATAGGGCCTCCCCTTGGATGTTCCACCTCTCGGGTGTCATCACCAGCTTCTTCTTCGTCATACTCAGAGTCATCAAACAAGTTATGATCGTTGCCCTCATCCTCACTCAGGTTCACATTCTCCCCTTCATGGTTCTGGTGGCCTCCGGTCCCATGGTGGCTACCCTGGCCTTCAGAACTGACCGGGTGAGCTCGAGTGTTCATTCTTCTGGGTGGCATGATTCTGATAATGAAACAAGAAATGGGTTAGGGTTTTCTAATTACCTGACAGCGTTTACACGGTTCAGGAACGTATCGTTCCTCCTCATTAGGGTGGAAGTTGCAAAAGTTTTAATAACCCGATGCTAGAGATAAAACGTCAAAACATTTTTGGGAAAAATCTCTATGGGGTGCGAAAACATTTGCCGGAGTTTTCAAGATTTCAAAACCTCAATTTTTTTTTTTTGAAAAATTTATTTTAAAAATTTGTAGGAACATTTTGGGAATTTGTAGAGAACAATTTGAAATCGCATGTCGAAAATTTGAAACAGCATGGTTGCATTTACGGCTTGTAGCAATTGTATATTCACAGTTGTATATCAAAACAGTAAAGCATGGCATCGGAAAGTAAGGCAGTTGAGACAATATCAAGAAACTGAAACTAGATAAGTACAGTACAAGAGTTATCACAAAGTTTGGATGTTAGAGCCTAATACATAGTTCCGATGTCAAAGTCTAGCAAAAGTGGAACAATAACAAGTACATCATCTGAATAGTCAGGGCTACACAAAAGTAGGGCTACATCCGTACATACTATCCAAAGTCACATCTACATATCTGTAGGTCAGTCTACTCATCCACTGGTCAGAAAGGATACCACTGCACAAGTCAACTATCCCGCAAAATCGACACACTAATGTCATATGAACCTAGAGGACTGAGCTATCCGTAACACATCATGGGGCCGCGCCACGACGGAATCCTCAATCGCACCTCGCGCTCCTCTACTAGTGCCCGCCTCGCCTCGTTAAGTCTGGCCTCTGCAGAAAGTAAGTCTCGGGTCAGGAACTGCACCACGTAGGCGTGCTCAGTGCCCGACACTGGGGGTAGGTCCATCGGTGGGGGTGGTATGACAAGAATAGGAGCAGGTGCAAGAGCAAGAGCAGTAGCAGGAGCAGGGGTAGGGTCAAGCTCCTCCTCGCCAGAAGTATCATCCTCGGAGTCGCCGTCCGATGAAACAGGGCTCGATGACTGCGGAGAGGGTGGGGGTGACACAACACGGCCCTCACCGGATCTCGCACTCTCCTCGTCAGTAGCTACAGGAGAGGGGGTAACAGGCTCATGCTCAGGTTCAGGCTCAAATGGCTCCTCCTCGGGATCCTCATCATCAGTATCCCCTATCAGCGTAATCCAGGGGCCAAGCTCAGGGTCAGCACCCATATCCTCCTCAGGATCCTCGGTGTCTCGCATCAGTGCCTCATCATGCCCTCTCTCAAAGGCCTCAGGGTCTGGTATCTCCTCTATCTACACAAGGGAAATAAGGTGGGTCACTAACCATAAAGAAAGGTTTAAGGAGTAGTTCCCTCACGGCCTTAAAGTCAGGGCTATATCCGATAACCCTACTGCAAAGTCGATGAGAGTTCTAAGTATTATTAGGGTTGTTATTAGGGTTATTATTATTAGGGTTGCTTTCTTAAATTACTACCGTTTCTGAGAACTGTAACCTCGCTCTGATACCATTTCTGTGACGCCCCTAGATCCGGGGTCGGAGACCTAGGCGCTCATGGTCCATTTTCCATTAACGACATACCAGTTCTTGCACATAATATATAAAACAGCCATCGACCCCACAATAAAACTCACACCGCACACACACACACAGGTTTGAGTCTCAGAAATGTCACACACTTGATTAAGCAAAAGTAAAAGTTTCAGAGTTATTACAGACCGAATTAAATAGCATTTATGCTACCAGCAACACTTCGATATGAAGCGGAGTTGGCGGCTTGAATGTTTGTTACGGTACACTGCTTTGCACAGGTCATACTTATAAATAAAGCGTACTAACAAAAGTTGTCAACCAATCCAGCTAATGGGGCCTACCGGTGGAATCTCAACTGCTGCCTCGGGTCTAGTCATCTTCTTTCGGGCAGTCTGTCTGGGTCTTGCCATTTCTCTTAGCTGTTGTGTTTGTAAATTTGAAAACAAGCAAGAGTGAGCAACTATAGCTCAGCAAGAAATATATGTATAAGGTAAGCAATATAACATTACATGTGTTTAGCAGTTATTAGACTTGTTGTATCAATCAGTTATAAAATCACTTGTCATTGTTGATAAATTTCGAAGGTGCACCAATACGTGCCCTTGTTTTCAAAATAAACTTGCAGTTCTAGATACTGCATAGAGTCAACATCTTTCTCATCAAAATAGAACACTATCAGCAACTTGGCACATAAGCCTAAGAAGCAGTGTCAGATCATTTTCCAAAATGGAGGAATGGGAGTTAAAGTAAACATAAAACCTGACAGGGATTGACGATGATCAGTCGCCACATCCAAGTCCAATAATCCGCGGGTCTTCTCTACCGGTAGAAGGATAGAAACTACATCCGTAACTATCCCCGGGTGAAAACTACATCCGTAATCACCCTCGATGAAAACTACATCCGTAATCATCCTTCGGCAACACCTGGGCCGGAATAATAATTGATGGACCGCCTGGCTCACGGCCGCTTACACATCCCGGGAATCGTTCGTCAACGGTTCCCACACCTGCCAGAGTCCCTTTTCTTTTTCTTTTAAAAACTTGATTTTGATTGAAAACTGAGTAATTGAGGTCCGACATCAGTCGACCGATGATTCTTGAAATCGTACAAGAAGCAAACTTGACCGGGGGTTTTCGAAAATGTTTTGAGTTCGAAAGAGTTCGAGTTTGAAAGTGCTAAAGGTATCTTGGATTAGCTTTGTCTTTAAAATAATGAACAATAATTGATAAATGATATTTTAAGATATTATATTAATAATTAATAAGATAATTATTTAATTAAATAAACTTTTAATCCAAGATAGGTATTTTGAGTATTTATGATGATATAAAGTAATTACTTGAGTATACGATACTTCCCAAATGACCCTTCGGGTTTTCGCAATTTAATTACGATATAACAATATACCGCTCCCCGGTCAATAGTATATATGGACCGCTACGACCTCTATTGCTAGAGTCGTTGTCCGAAGAAAACATTTCGTTCTAAGTTCAAGGGGTGCAAACATATATGTGCTTATACATCTCAATTTCATCAATACTTCGATAAGCATAAACATTTGATACGATTGAAAACTACAAACACAACAGTGAAAGTCCTTATATATGTAAGTTTTGAAAAGTAAACTTGCCTTGGTGAGGTTGGGGTGGTCGAGCTTGCGGAGTGGATCGATCTAAACATAATCAATAGCCGATCGTTAGTACCTTAACAATATCTCTTTTAATTGCGAGGTTTTAGGGGGTACAAAATTAACTTAATGACTTCGTCTTATGACACTCTAGCCCCACTATAGGTTTATGTGATCACTCGGTTACGCTCGTCACTTATTCGACTTAATTTGGTTACCACATCCGAATCATATTCATTCCCCCTTAAATTACAATCCACTTACGACTTTTTCCCTTGCGCGAATTTTACTCTAACATTTTTATAAAATTGAAAAATACATATTTTAATCCAATTCTTTTTGGGTAGCCTTCACCACAGCATTTACTAGCTCCTCTAATTTTTCCATGATCCCACATAAATTTTTAGGGGTTTAAACAAGGTTCACAAGGGGACCATTTAGTGCAGTCCGGATTCCAGAAACACATTTCACTTCTCAGGCCATAACTCAAAATCTATACATCACCTAGTCATAAACCTTATATTTTTGGAAACTACATTCAAATACCTTTCCAACAATATATATTAGGACTTCAGGGGACAAGATTTAAGGGTTCAAAACCCTCCTACAATACAGTACAAGTTCCTGGAAAAATACTCAGCATGCTTATACCACTTAACCAATCAAGAATCTTATATAATCATCACCACCATCATCTAAACCACCAAGATCATACTCTATAACATACATGGAGTTACATACACTAATCACAAGTTAAAAATCACAACCACAACATTTAAACTCAAGATCTACATCATCCATAACTTATATGTCCAAGATTTACACTAATAACCATGGATCTAACATTAAACATCACAAATACTACATGGCCAAGAGGGGTTAGGGTTTTTATACCTTCTTGAGTATCTAGGAGCCTTGGGTATGCCTTACAAGTCTCAAGAACACCTTGGATGAGCTCCTACAATCCTTACAACTCAAGATCTAAATGAAAACTCAACATTGTTACTATTCAACAAAACTTCAACAATTTATAACTTTAAAACTAATGGATGAAAAGGGTTGGAATTCATAGTATACCTTCCTTATATGATGTAGAGTACCTAGGATTTTGCCCTTGAATTAAGAGTGAAGAGAAGTGGAAGAAAGAAATTTTTTCTTCCCCTTTTCTAGCTTTGGCCGAGAGCAACAATGGCAAGGGGGGAGGAGAGAGTTTTTGTTTTGCTTTTGGTGTTGGTTGAAATAAAGTAAGGTGTGTTGGTATTATGTATTAGGTGTATGTATATGTATCACATGTTGCAAGTCTAGTGTCTAGACCACCATACCTCCTTGTCTCCTTGGACAATGTACCAACTAGTTACTATTCCTCTTGTTAACTTTGCATTACTAGTTTGCTTTTCTAACTACTTAGTTGCATGGGACTTGCATGCAATATCATTCCTTGTATCAATATTCTTCCACCAATGCTTGTCACTTAATCTTTAATTCATATCGTATCTTAATTAATTTCTCGTAATAATATTTTGTCGCGTAGAGATTTCCCTTGTAATTTCTTAAGTACTTAATTGTGTAAATTCCTCGAATATCCATAAATCCTCGTCATAATTCCTAATAAATCTTTTAATACTCCAATAACTCTCAAATCCCAAGTTTTATAAATCTTACTAACAATAAGACTCTTGCCTTCAACAACCTTCCCTTTATCTTACATAGTGAATGTAACAACATAGTTTCTCAGACAATCAATTCCATTAAACAACAGGGATGACTAAAAAGGTTCCAAATTGACAATGTCATATGATATTATATAAAAGAAAATATTACCAAAAATTAGGGTTCTTACACTGGAACTGCAAGTCAGCATGCTGAAGTGGTCAATCCAGTAGATGATATAGTAAACAAGATGGCTAGAATGACTTTGGAAGGTCCTAGAGGCTCTAGATCAACTCAGAAGCAGCCTCTCTATGACGGAGAAGATTGTGCACCACCATCGAAAATGAGGAAAACTTCACATGAAGAAATTGCTCAACACTCTCTACCAAAGGCTACAAGGACAGTAAAGAACCATCCTCCAGAACTTGTTATTGGAAATATCTCAGATGGAATGACAACAAGGAGAGGAAAGGCAAACTTTTGTGCTCATGCTGCCTTTCTAGCTCAAGAAGAACCCAAAAATGTCAAGGAAGGATTAGAAGATGAAAATTGGATCATGGCCATGCAAGAAGAACTCAACCAATTCGAGAGGTTTGATGTTTGGGAACTTGTAAAGCCACTAGAGGATGCTTCTATCATAAGAAACAAATGGGTGTTCAAGAACAAAGTGGATGAGTTTGGAACCGTCACTCGAAATAAGGCAAGGCTTGTGGCTCAAGGCTATAATCAACAAGAAGGAATTGATTTTGATAAAACATATGCTCCTGTTGCTCATTTGGAGTCAATCAGAATGCTTCTTGCTTATGCATACTACAAGAAATTCAAGTTATATCAAATGGACGTAAAAAGTGCATTCCTAAATGACGTGCTGAATTAGGAAGTCTATGTCAAACAGCCTCCTGGATTCGAATATGAGAAGTTTCATGACTATGTTTACAAGCTCAAAAAGGCATTATATGGATTAAGGCAGGCCCCTAGAGCGTGGTATGAAAGGCTTAGTAAGTTTCTTCTCAAAAATGGATTCATTCGAGGTAACATCGATCCCACATTATTTACAAAGCAAAATGGTAAAGATATTCTTGTTGTACAAATATATGTGGATGATATTATATTCAGATCTACTAATGAATCTACGTGTGAGTGGTTCTCTAAGTGCATGCACAATGAATTTGACATGAGCATGATCGGGGAACTCAATTATTTCTTAGGTCTCCAAATCAAGCAAACCAATGATGGTATTTTTGTGCATCAATCCAAGTATACAAAGAATCTGCTCAAAAGATTTGGTTATGAGGATGTCAAGGTGAAAACAACTCCTATGACTCAATACAGCAAGCTGACTGTATACGAGAATGGTAAGGATGTGGATGTCAAAAGGTATAGAGGTATGATTGGAAGTTTACTATATTTAACTGCCTCAAGACCTGATATCATTATAGTGTTTGTGTTTGTGCAAGGTTTCAATTCAACCCTAAAGAGTCACACTTAAATGCGGTTAAAAGAATATTTAGATACTTAAGTGGTACTATCAATCTTGGTTTGTTCTATCCTATCACAAATACTTTTGATCTTGTTGGGTATAGTGATGCAGACTATGCAGGGTCTCAAACTGATAGAAAAAGTACAAGCGGTGTTTGTGCATTCCTTGGACAAAGCTTGGTTTAATGGCAATGCAAAAAGCATGCTTATGTTACTTTATCTACGGCCGAAGGAGAGTATCTAGCAGCTGATAGATGTTGTTCTCAGATTTTGTGGATGATTCAAACATTAGGGGCTTTGATATCAAGTGTGGCAAGATTCCAATCTATTGTGACAACACGAGCGCTATCAATATTTCAAAGAATCCTATGAATCACTCAAGAACAAAGCATATTGGCGTTCGTCATCATTTCTTGAGAGATAATGCTGCAAAAGGAAAGATTGAGTTGGTATTTTTCTCAACTGAAGTTCAACTAGCAGATATCTTCACAAAGCCATTAGCAGAAGAAAGATTTTCAGCCATACGAAGAGAGCTTGGCATGTGTACTATGTAGTCAGCATGCTGACAAGCACAGAATGGGTAACGTTAGCTTACCGTTTGTATCTGAACTCTTTATATGCCATTATCATGATTTGTTTTTTATTTCTCTATCCTTATTCCAGACCAGAACTAATGTTTCTTTTTGATGGATTAAGGGGGAGAAATTTAGAATAACTTATTTGCTTGTTTGGTCAAGTTATTCTATTCGACAATGTTTAATTATGCTAGCTTATCTTATTTTTTATGGCAGGTGTCTTGGTGAGATATGAGTTTGTTTTATATCAAAATTTTCTAATATGTAGGGATTTAGGGGGAGTAACTTTATTCTCCTAAATATTGTGTAATCATCAAAAAGGAGGAGATTGATACTCCTATGGTTTTGATGATCACATTCAGCAAGCTGATTGCTTATAGTTTGATATAAAACATCATGTTATTTCTGTATTGTACTAACTTGGTTTTGCAGGGAAAATTAGCCTACTGATTGTTTAAACAGAATATAGAAGCAGCAAGCCAATTGGTGCTACAACAGAGATAGTTTGGAAAGCAGTTGGACACAGTCAATACGCAAACAGCAAGCCATTTCCAACTGTCCAGAATTTCTGAAGATAAAGATCAAGTTCGTTTCTTAAGGATTTATTTCAAGAAACTCAATTAGATATATTGTGAGGGCTCTTTATGATTTAATACGTACATTATATATTATGGAGCTCAAATATTTTATCAAATATCTTTTCTTTATCACTTTCGTAAATTATAGGAGTTTGCCATTTTTAAAAGATTTCTTTATTCAAAACCTCCTATACGCGTTTCTATACATACAAACAGAAGGGTATGTTTTTCATCGATCTTTCTCTTCCAAACCCTCTGTCAAACGGTCACAAGAACGTTGCAAAAATCACTCTAACCAATTGAACGTTAGAATTGGATTCTAGACGTTTGAAATTGATTGATTGATTGATTTTAGAACGTTGGTTGTGAAGCTTTATATGGTTGCTCTTGTGTTCAATTCATTTTGATCAATCAGAGAAGCATACAAAGAATACACAACTCAGTTTTTCATTGCTATAACTTTACGATTCTCTCGAGCTCTTAATATATCATATACGTGCTATATCTTAGAAAGTTCATAGTTTGAGTTGTATTCATCTATTGATTTGTACTGTTCGATTTGTAAAGTTGTAGTTGCTGGACATATTGTCTAGGGAACTAGGGTTTGGTGAACATTGCTAGAGAAGTATACTTGGGAAGTATAGCTAGAGAGCAAGTTCAGAAACAGGTATTCAGCAAGCCATTTGTCAGCAGCTGGGTATTGAGGGAGATATATTATTGTATCTTGTAATCGTTTTATTATTGATCAATAATATATTCTCTTACCGGGTTGGTAGGGGACCAGGATGTAGACCATAGGGGATTAGAGGTCGAACCTGACTAAAAGATCTGTGTGTTCTTTATTTTTCCTGCATCTTACTTACTGTTTGTTCATTCAGCATACCATTTGTCTTTGCATAAATTGAAATCAGTAAGCTATTTCTGGTAAATATTAAAATTGGACTTAGTTAGCCATTTACACCTATTCACCCCCTCTAGGAGTGCATTTACAAATATTACATATAATAATTTAAAATTATGATATTATATTATTTATGTATCGGGTTTCAATATTGGATCGGGTTTCGGATTGGATATCGGTTCGGTACAATTGAAATCCAAATCAAAACTATTTTGGGTTTAAAATATGAATAATCCAAAAATTCGGCTTTAGTATATCCAAAATTTTGGGTTTCAGATTGGGTACCATTATATTGTATTAATTTGTCATTCCTATTTATGTGTAAAAGAAAACTAATATTTAATATACCATATTCTAATAGAAAAGAATAAAAAATTTAACATACAAACTCTCAAAATGAATATACACATTTTAAGTTGTCATTAATAACAGGCTGAGAGCAATCACCATAAAATCTAACAATCATGTCTTACTCTAAGAACGGGATATATTGGATATGTTTGGTTGATTGATAATGCTTATTTTTCAATAGTAAATAAATTTAAAAATAAAAGAACATACAATTTGTAAAAATGATATTGAACGAACACATAGGAAACTAGATTAGATGAAAGTTTTCTATATCATATCTACGTTCATTTAATGGATCTTGCACAGTAAAGATATTTTCTCATATCGTTGAAACTTTTGAGAGATAATAAACATGCAATCTTGTTTTGAGAGACATCAACCATTAATGAGCTAGATAAATGGAAAGTGAAATGCAGTGATGCGACAAAGGAAACTGCATTTCTTTCTTATGTAGATTATCTTTTCGAAGAGTTCGTGACAAGGTCTTGATGAACTAGTTCATTTTAGAAGAACTGGTAAAATTGCAATGACCACATGCATGTCCGCAATATTATTTGGAAGAAAATATGTATTATCAAAAGGATGGTTGGACGGTGTTGTCCGTTGGCCTGTAGACTTGACGTGGGAAGCTTAGTTGAATTGAAATAAAACATATACATGTGGTCCTCGTACTTTTCGTGCTTCGCCCCATAAAGAACATAACATTTTCCATTAACTTCGACGCCCACTTTATAGAATTTTGTGGAGTTGTAAACAAGTCTAAATTTTATTTTATCGCGGTAGTTTATTGGAATGAAAATAAAAAAAAAATTATTGTCAACATTCTTGTCATACTTTAACACCCGAATGGTTTTGCCACACTCTGTTCGTACCTCTATCAATATGTTTGTCAACTTATCCACATAATCTTTGTACTCATTCCTGATTAGTAAATTTAATAATATAGAATTCAGAAAGAGTGACATGCGAAAGAGATCCCTGTAACATAACACTTTCCATTAACTTCGACGCCCACTTTATAGAAGTTTGTGGAGTTGTAAACAAGTCTAAATTTTATTTTATCGTGGTAGTTGATTGGAATGAAAATAAAAAATTCTTTATTGTCAACATTCTCGTTATATTTTAACACCCGAATGGTTGTCACACTTTGTTTTAATTTGTAATGACGAATGGCAAATATCATTCAAGATACTAGAAGAATTCCCAAATAGCTTCTCAAAAAGTTGCAAAAACATTCCCAAATAGCTTCTCTCAAAAAGTTGCCAACCATTTTGACATATAACATTGCATATAAAGCAATTCATAATACAAACCCTAAAAATCTGATTCATAATTTATTCACAATCCAAAAAAAAAACAGAAATTAACTTAGTACAAACCCTTCAAATCTGATTCATAGCTGATTCATATAAAGCATTTCTGATATTCCTCTCTACTTCCTATTAACTTTTACCATAATTTAAGAATAATACACAGGACAGGCATATATCATTCAAGATACTAGAAGATTTCCCATATAGCTTCTCAAAACTTGCCAACCATTTTGACATATAACATTGCATATAAAGCAATTCATAAAACCCTCCAAAAAGATACTAGAAGAATTCACAAATAGCTTGTCTCATAAAGTTGCCAACCATTTTGACATATAACATTGCATATAAAGCAATTCAGAATACAAGCCCTCCAAAAAGATACTAGAAGAATTCACAAATAGCTTGTCTCATAAAGTTGCCAACCATTTCGACATATAACATTGCATATAAAGCAATTCATGATACAAACCCTCCAAATCTGATTCATAATTTATTCACAATCCAAACATTTAAAAACAGAAATCAACTTAATATGTGGTGAGTATAACACTCAGCGAATACCCCTAGCAAGCAGAGTGAAGAGCTTTGACAAGCTTCCTTTGATGAAGAATTTAGACAGGCTTCCATTGGGGAGGTTGACCGGTGGTCTCCTTTGCATTCCGAGCATCCAACCAGAAGAAAAAACAGGAACATGGGTTGAATACTTGCGATTGGGAACAAAAGGAAAAATTCTTTCTGGATTAGGATTAACCCATGGCTCCTACATGAAAAAACCAAAAACATACATAGATTACAAAAATGATACATATATGCAGTATGAAATTTAATTTGGTGTTTAAACAAAAAAATACAATTTCTAGGTTGAGGTTGTCCAACTTGTGCTACTTTATATAACACAACATATTATAACCTGTATTTAATTTCAAGTTTAAACTAAAAATAAGAAACCTGCATCAAGTCAAAACATGCAAACATATCTTAAAAAAGATAACCAAATACGGACCGACAGTAACACAAATTCCAGAGAAGTTACAACTGTGCTAATTGAATTCCATTTACACTAATAAACTTGATTTAAAAAGGAAATTAGGAAATTCAGAAATTCAAACATCGGAGCACAAACACAAAAAACTTACAATTTTTGGTTCGGGCATTCCAACTCTTCCAATCACTTTTTCCTCCCTCGTCCTTTGTTTACTATGCAAAATGAACAAAATCTTCCGCACTCTTGCCATCGTAATCTTCACTCCCATAACTTTGATTTTTTTTTGCACCACCCTGTGTGGACAAACTGTGAAATTTCTGCCCAATTTTTCCTAACACTGATCATACGCTCCAAAGGATACCTCGGCTTCCTCATTTTAAACTGTACCATGTAGGAAAAAAATGATGCTCAGTCCCTCATTGCGAAACAACAACCAATTCCAGAAATCATATTTAAACAGTCTACACATTTGGACGCCTCCTCGTACTTCCTAGAGGAAAGCGCCTCAACACAATTGGAAAGCACCACAACAGATGATTTGAGTTGATTAAAACTATAAGAAACAATATCTACAATCATGAAAACAACAAATGACATTAGAATATGTAACAAGTATATATAACAGAATAATATGTTAAGAATACACCATAGCAATAGAATTTACCAGGATCAAATGAAATTGGCCTATAATGAATGTTTTCCAGCTTGATTTTCTCAACCTCGACCAAATGTTCACAAATATCAGCAAATCTTTTTTTCTCCTGAAAAACAACAATATTATTGCCATATTTTATGGCATCCAAGCAGAGAGTGATCTTGGAATACAAAGGAATAATAGATTTGCTTTTAGAAGTGAGTTTAACAAAAACAAACTTATGATGAATGGGCATCCATTCATCACGAGAAACGGATCTTTTATAGTTAAAATGAGGATTTGAAGCAGAAACTGGGAATGTTTTAATAATAGATTCAAATTTTTCAGTAAATTCAGGTAAAGTCAAATGATCAAGATCCAAATCAAGTTTTTGGATCTTGCCATCATCTTTTTCTTTTCCCCTTTTAGTAGAAAATTTGACATGCGAATGGTAGTGATATGTTCATCAGAAGTAGTAGCCATATTGAACAAAAAACAAGAGTTATCGAAACATGAACAGATCAACGAGTAATTATTCAATAAAAGAACAACTAATATAGAGAGATTGAAGCTATACGGATGATAACTAATAAGAGACCGGGATAAAATTGCATAGACAATACGATTAATAACAAATCAATTTTAATTTGTGAAAATATTACCGATGCAATAACAATAGCAGGAATAAAAAAAAAGATAAATCCAAAGACGAACAGATCAATTGAGGTTATTAATATACCGATGCTTGTTTCACTCAACATTGGATTATAATTTAAATTATCTCATATTTAAATTATTTAATAATCACAAAACCATGTTTTAAATTAGTATAAGGGGTATATTAATCTTTTTAAAACTCGTCAAAAATCATTTTGACCTGTACTAAACATAATAGATAGTAAGATAGACCACATAATTCATTTGAATAAATTTTTTAATTATTAACAAGATATTTCATATTGATTAAATCTCAAAATAAATATTAAATAAAATAGAGCACCCATATAAATTTTGTGTGCATGTAATCAATGATTTTTAAAAAATCAGTATAAATTTCTTTAAGTGGGTTCAATCCTCCTTACCAATAACAAAAGATGAAGAAAGAATATATGTTTACTAGCCACTAGGTAATTTTTTTTATTTCTTTCTCCATTTTGTGAGCTGGGCTGTATTTTGCTATAATGTTGAGCGGGTTTCTGTTGGCATGCATATATGACAGAAGAGTTGTGCATTCTTTACATAACTTAACTATGTAAAATCTCTTCAACTGAAGGCCATAAACGCATTTTGTTAGTTACAAATTTAAAATATTGAACTCTTGCAATGTATTAACAAACTGGATTTTGAGTAGAAGTCATCAGATAGACTATAGTTAAGTAATTTGTGGTGTAATTATTAAATCTAGTCCTTTAGCTGAGGGAAAAAGTGAATAGAAATGGTGTGACCGAGGTTGGATCAACTGCATTCAAGTGGAATAGTCTGGTTCATAGTCTTCCATTATGCCATCTATAGATATGATTAAATGTAACATGGATTGAACCTTACTAACACTTGGGCTCTGCTCTGTTGTTGCGGTGATCATAAATGTTGATATTGGAGAGTTGAAGAGTATTAGGTACAAGCTAGGCAGGATGACAATCTGATTAGAGATCAAACATGAAAGTATTGTGTGTTTAACTGTCAATTAAATTCAACTTAGTGCCTGGAAAGGTTCAGAAAACTATAGTTCATACATCATGTGAGTTGACAAGTGATAAGGATGAAACATTACATCATTCACATCCTCTAAGGGTGATACTAGTATACTACTACAGCTCTTCTCACTCGATGATATGGATGAAACAAATATTTATTCAGAAACTAGGTACCTTGCAACAATAAGCCCAACATATTGCAGAAAATTCGATTACATCAGTACAGTAGCAATCCAAAAAATGAAGAAGTTAGCCGTCACTATGTTCCTCACGAAGATTTGCAATCTAAGTTTATTTACACTAGTACATAGTAATCTCGAGATAGAAATACTATTATGCTTTCAAAAAAATGTAGAAAATCTGATATGTGTTTATTAAGTTTTCAGGACCGAATAGAACTTATAGTAAAGGGAGGGAGATGAATTTTACTTGTATTCTGATATCAATGAACTGTTGTAATGACGGTATGAGTTCATATTTTCGAATCCTTTCTCATGATACATGAAGTAACTCAGTTCTGAATACACAATATTAGTACTGTAATTAAGACAACGATTTAAAGTACGCAGTTCTTACATATGATTACCAAATACATTCAGTTGTGCACAAATTAAAGTACAATTAGAGACTTACATGTATACTTGTGTTCTAATAGAACTGATTACATGCAGATCATTACTAATTTACTATATCACATTCAGTACACATGCATAATAACTTACATAATGACTATGACTAATATGTACACTTGGTGTTCAATCTTCGATGCTTTTTGTCGTATTAAAGTGTTCCTCCTCAAGTTAACAAGGAGGAATGAAGATCCCCAAATTAGCTTCTCAAAACATGTTCATCACAGAGTTGTCTTGTCCAGCTCGCGGTGTTGCAGCAGTAACATCATCTAAGAGCCACTTCTCGATCAAAGTTAGAGAAGGCACTTGTTGTAATCGCTGCTGCTGATGATACAGAGAGTTGCTGTTGTAGACATTTGGCTTGTCCTCATCGTTATCTTGTAACATGAAAAGCCCGTTGTTTACGTTATTTTCCATCTGAAAATTGGCTGCATCATCCATAGATAAATCTCTTGAAGTTGAATATTTGTTGGAAGAGTTGGGGATGTTGAACAATGACTCTGTGCCACCACGACCACCAGCAACCCTGTGTTCTGGTGTGTGTCCTTCACTAGCTGAACTATAACCTGCTCCACTAGTACTTCCAATTTGTTGATGATTGTTATTATTGTTGATAGAGTTGGAGTACTCCTGAGCAGTAGTAATGTCGGATGAGTTTGTTTGATAATCCTGAGACGAGGTTGAAGAATTAGGAGACCTTTTCATCCAAGTCTGAAGCAATCGAGCTATGTTGTCAGCACTCGAAGCGTAGGAAGTCGGCGATGTCTGGACAGGTGGTGCTATGGTCGAAACAGGTGGCGGTGGTGGTGCTTGGACCGATGCTGCAGGGGAAGCAGTAGTAGTAGTACTAGTGGTTGGAGATTTGTCAAGGGACAGAGCTTCACAAAGGGCCTGTTTAGCCATATGGATATCAGTTTGAAGCCTTCTTTCCCACTGACCTTTCGATGCTGATGACGAAGCCTCTGAGGCTCCACTGGTATCGTTTCCATCATCACTGGCCCCATGCCCTTGGCTCTTAAGAAGCTTCTTTTTGAGATGAGTGTTCCAGTAGTTCTTTATATCATTATCTGTTCTTTGTGGGAGGTAAGAAGCTATGGCAGCCCATCTGAATAATTCACAAAACCAAACATTAGCCATTTAAATTATCAAAACCAAACATTAGCAAATATAAATAATCGAAAAACTAATACAACATGTATAGGAAGGAAATCTACCTATTGCCAAGAAGAGCTTGGAGGTGGATGATCATCTTCTCCTCCTGCTCAGTAAAGTTACCGCGCTTAATCCCGGGCCTGAGGTAATTAGTCCACCTGAGCCTACAACTCTTGCTGCATCTCAGCAAGCCTGAACAATCAAAATATTGATGTAACATAATTAGTTCATGATAATAATATATTAATTCAACAAGTCAAGAAAACATTTAACTTGTTAATGACAAAAGGGTAGATGGGATAATAAATACACTAATAATGATCATGATTCATGAATCATGACCAACCATCACAAAAACACAAAAAGATATGTTGAGATGATAAGAAATCTAAACATACCAGTATTAGTAGGAACAGCCCTCCAGTTACCAGGGCCATGTTCTTGGATGTAAGACACCAAGATTATGTCCTCCTCTGGAGTCCAGGGTCCTTTCTTCACTCCTTTCTTCTCGCTGCATGGTGGCCTTCCCATTTCGATTCTTCGTAAATTTTGATGTGTGTAAATAAACACAAGATTTGAGAAATAATTGTTGGTAATGTAATTTTATCCAGCTTCTTCTAGTTTGGATGAGAAGAGATGCTGAAGCAATGGTTTAAGGGAAGGACTACAGGTCCATATATATAGGACAAGATGGTCATGTACAATGAGAAAAAACTACTGGAGACATACGCAAGGCAGTTGACTAAATGGGGGATAATGGTAAAATTTTACAAGAAATTCTTGAGAAGAGTCAAAGTGCAACAATGAGCATTTACTTCCATTGCAAAGTCAGCTTTTAGACTCTCTTCTCTTCACACAAACCTCAGGATAAGCATAACATAGCGTTATATGGAGCATCTATTTTGATACAGTAGCTGTCAAAAAATTTAAAATCTGCATGTATTTATTTTATTCGAATAATCGATATTAGATGGATGGATCTTTTTTACGGAAACAAAATCGGAGATTTATACTAGATTATAATGTTACAAATAATTATCCTATAATTTAGACTTACATTTCCAGGTTGTAACAATTCTCTCATTTGTTTAAGAAAATCAAAGCTGGCTCTGGTACTTTGTGAATGTTTGGCTCTTCATAAAGTTTACTTAAATGAACTAATAAGCTCGTCTGCACTTATGTTAATTGTTTGATAATTTTCTTAAACGTGCTCATTATGGCTCCGTCCTAATTAGTTGTCCAGTTTAACTTTTCAATGGTCAAATTGACAAAATTTTGACCAAAATTTACATATATTGTATATTTGAAAAAAGTTAAAAAAAAGTTATATCATTGTAAAGTATATCTAATCTATTTTATCATGTACTTTTCCGTTTTTTAAAATAATAGAAGGTTTGTTTTTAATTTTCGGTCAAAAATAAATCAATTTGACCACTTAAAAATCAAACTGGACAACTATATATTGTATATTTGAAAAAAATATAAAAAAGTTATATCATTGTAAAGTATATCTAATCTATTTTAATATGTACTTTTCCGTTTTTTAAAATAATAGAAGGATAGCTTTTAATCTTCGATCAAAAATCGGTCAATTTGATCACTTAAAGAATGTACATTTTGCTTTTGCAACACAACAGATTATAGTAGAGAGTCTTCTCTCATTATAATAATTGTAAATATGTTGAGTTTCAAAAAAAAAAATTGTAATTTGTTAGTCCATGTTACTATTCATGTTACTAATATTTATATTTTTAACATTGCATTGAATAATTTTATGTGTCAAAAAAGACTTTATATATAAAATTATCAATATTTGTATATATCATACAAAATATTAATACAATTAATTTTATATAAAGTGTATAACAAGGACATAGTTGTTTTTATTTTATAATTTTTGAATTATTTGATTTAACATTTAAAATTCAAATAATTCAAAATTAATGCAACTTAAATAAAGTCATTTTTATAATATTTCAAAACTAATGTTGAACTTATAAATTATAATTACCAAACACTTTCCTAACTTATAATAAATTTATCTAAACATCTCATTAATATTTAGCAATTTTTTTGATCAATGAAACGGTGGAAATCTAAATTGAGTAGTTTTGCATTGTTGTGAGGGAACCAACACTAACAGTCAAGGGACCCTTAATCTTCGGGGCCAGGGCCCTTCAAATAATACCCCATGTAAGTAAATATTAATTAAAGAAGAATTAAGTTAGTTAGTAACATTTCTTAAGTTCACTATATTTATATTTTCTTATTAATAAAAACATATTTTTTTTAAATAAGCTAAAATGAGTAACATAAAACTAGCTAGTGTCCATGGAGTCATTGACTAATTAATTACTACGGCAACGTTACTGTCTGTCACTAAACAAAACTAATCTACTTGAAGTTTCTGTTCACATTTTCTAGATAGAGAGTGGATGATAATTATGTACTGTATATATCTAAATCAGCAAAGTAACAAATTCACTTTTTTAGTTTTTTCTCTTGTGGGTCATGGGTATCTGAATTAGCAGTACTTTGATTTGTTATAGGCTGTGAATCATGATGGGGTAGGCTAATATGAAAAGTTAAATTCGACACTTTTATGATCGATCTCAATTGAAAGAGAAATGTTAACAACTTAAAACCTTTGTGGGTTGACAATCTGGGCATGGTATGAAACCTTTTATTGTCTTACTTTCTCAAAGAATGCATAAGGGCGGATGCGTCTGGATGTGAGGAATGTGGTATAAGATAGCAAAACAAAACTAATTAAAAGTCGGCATTTCTCCCTTGTTTCTTCTACTGTTTAACTATACACGTGTCCAACCTATGCGTGAGATGCTAGCTCTGCTATTTACATCTAGTGGTGGTGGTACTCTATAATTTAGATAAATCATATAAATTGTTAGTTTCGATCATAGGATGATTATTCACAAACAAACAAACGTATGTTATAACATATTGGAATATGTATATCCTACTAACTATTGGATATGATTTGA
This sequence comes from Saposhnikovia divaricata, assembly GCA_036435485.1. NCBI lineage: Eukaryota > Viridiplantae > Streptophyta > Magnoliopsida > Apiales > Apiaceae > Saposhnikovia > Saposhnikovia divaricata. The sequence continues at coordinate 238,134,269 of CM071594.1, forward strand.
TTAATAATTTCTTATAAAACCCTCCTATAATCTTATAAAGTTTAGTATGTATCATGATTTTCAGATTTTATATTTCAGGTTCTAATTGTGGGATCATACTAGTGAAGGCATTGTTAAGTTGAACACTAGAGGCTAATCATTTTAGGCTTTTAGGTTGTATTGTGTATGATCAGGACCTCGTTAGCTATATATAATTTACGTGATTCACGCATATAACTATGCTACACGACCACCCGTCTACATTACATTACATGTAGACACCTAGAAAAGATAATTAGTGCCATGCATGCATGGGTACTTAAGTTAAGACAGCATCCTATATATCTAGCTCATTTCCTGAATACAGTATATAATAATGATGTAATCAAAATAAATTGAGAGGATTACTTACTGATAATCAAGTCTTATCAACCTTAACAACACAGTAGTTTTTAACATCCATCTAATCACCCTTGTTAAGAACATTTAATATCTCAATAACTAAATTGCCCAATGAGAATTCAACATCTTTAAACATATGGGTTGAAATACATGAAACTCAAAAGAATTTGATTTATTTATTTAAATTTTAACCCCCGTTACATTGCTGGATCCCCCGACTCTCGATCAATTTTAGTATTACTTATAGTCGTCGGCTGCAGTAAATTGACGGTGGGACGAATATTTAATTACCCTGTTGCATACAAGCACAACATGAAAACAATACCAGTGTGTACGTTGGTTACAATGAAACCTACAGCAGTCCAAAACGAATGATGTAGGAGGTGTTGAAAAATGCAAACAGTACTGGAGAAAATACGATATGCATCCAGGGCCAGCCTGTTGACTATTTCCATCTACTCTCTTCCCTGTCAATTAATGTTCAACCTCCGGAGTTTAAATCAGCCTTTTCCTGGGATAAACATCAACAAACGTAAAGACTTGGTGCACATTTTCAGATTTTCTTGACTCATTCTTACTCATCTCAGTGAGGACTTAGCATGCATAATATTGTTCAGGTTTTATACTGTTCTCATTAAAATATTTCACTTAGTTATCCCATTTTCATGAGATTTCATTTAAAGCACTCAAATCACTATACATATCATTTTGTTAAATTCCAAAAAAAAAAAAGTTAACAAAATTGAGATTTCTTTTTTATAGATTAAATTTAGACATGCAATTGATGATTTTTTCTTTGATGTACAACAAATTAAGGTTGAAGGTGTTAATAGAATTTTTTTTTTTTTTAAAAAGCATATGTATCTATGTTCGAATATATGTTTTAACGTGTCTCTACATATATAAACGTGATTTATTTTTATTATATGAGCCATGTGAGTACACTTCATCCGATCTTTAAACTGCTCAGAAAGAATTATAGAATTATTTTTATTTTTATGTGATTTATTTTTATTATACTAGTATTATGTTAAGTTTTGTGTTAATATTTTTTTTCAATTTAATGAAATGATATATATATGCGATCGGGTAGCATTTTAACTATAATGGTGATCAGTTTGATATAAAACTCAAAATTGTTCAAAAAACTAATATATTTATTTATGGGTCGGGCATAATTTTATGCTTATGTGGATTCACTATATTGTGACATGCAATATACACATAAAATATATAGAAATTGAATGCGGGTGATGCTACTAAAATCAGTTTACAGATATTCTGTACATATATATGTAAAACCCAAGTCAATTACGTGGTCATACTAATCCTACCTAAGAATGCAAGAGGAAAACGGTCCAGAATTTTCCAGGTCTCCAGGTTTAAGGACTGATGATGTTACTAAATCAAGTTCAGTTTCAGATTACACAAATTCTAATCTTTTCACCAACTAGTCAAGAAGTTAGGTTAATGTACCTATATGTGGGGAAATGGTTACGTACATATTCACAATTTCACACATTTGATATTAATTTTGCGGCAAATCGATACGCTCATAATGTAACAAATGCAGATTATTCATTTGTTTATATTAATGTATCATCAGTAATTAAAACTGATAGATTGTAACCGATGCACAATTTTATAATACTACTACATTGCTACGTACGTATTCATCTATAAACGTAGTTGAATGGTAAACAAATTTAATGGGGTGGGTGGACGACTCATTTTTTCAACCACCAGTGAAACTGTATATGTCATGGCTATGGTAAAGTTTTGTGATACGAATCTGTAAACAACATTTCGTATATATCCTCTTCTGCCTGGTAATCTTTTTTTTTTTTTTTTAAAGAAATCTCAGTATGAAACTATGGATATATACACGTGAGTCAAATCTGTAGTTTATTGTGTTTATACTTTAGGGCTGGAAAAAAAATCCGAAAAATCCGATATCCGTCCGAAATATCTGTATTCGTATTCGGAAAAAAACGGATATTATTCGTATCCGGAGTCAACCGGATATTATCCGTATCTGAATCCGAGAGTTTAGGATACGGATATGGATATAGGCGCATCCGTATCCGAAAATATCCGTATCCGAAAGTAATTATATATAATATTTTTTAAATATATTTTTAATATATATAATATATAATTATATATTTTAAACCCATTTATAGTTATAAGCCCATTTATATATTTTTATACACACACTTATAGTTATAGGCCCACTTATTTTTGATGAATTTGCAAGTTATTTAGAGACAAAGATGTGAAATGAAGTTATTTTGATATAAATTTGCATATGCAAATTTGGATAATGTATATGATTTTTGTAATTTGTAAATTAGAACCAAGTATCTCTTTAATATGCCTTTTTTTTTGTTTTTGTTTTTTTTTGCAAAATATGCCTATTTTTTTTATAATAATGCAAATTTCACAAAAAAAAATTTCTTTTTCTGCAAAACGGATTCGGATCCGGATATTATCCGTATCCGGATAATATTTGCCGAATTCGGATCCGGATAAAGTTTCTTCGGATATTCCCGGATTCGGATACGGATACGGATACGGTTATAAAAAACGGATCCGGATTCGGATATAGCTATATCCGTATCCGTATTATCCGTTTTCCAGCCCTAATACTTTATAGAAAAAGTAAAAAATGCATACTTTGGTCAGCAATGAGAGAATTTACACACAGTTCTGTGTGTTAATCAGTGGCGGGACCAGGATCGATTTGCGGGGGTTGAAAAATGTGTTGGCTGATAGAATATAATTTACATATATTTTAGAGGATTTTATTCCCACATTTAATGAGCTTTTGCGAATAATCGTGTCGATTTAATAAGTTTTATTGGAGTTTATTGCAGGAAATAAATAATTCCCAAACTTGGAAGGAATTGAGTTTATTTGGACTTAAATTACTAGAAAATTCGTAACTATTGGGCAGCTTGCGTGTACATCACTGTTTGGGCCATAACTTGAGTTTCAGACATCAGAATTGGGTGATCTTACAGCCCACGCGAAGATAACAGAATTTTCTACAAGTCAAAGGTGGTCCAATATCAATATTCCAACTGGAGAAGCCCAGAAACAGGCCTGAAAGACAGATGACGAATTTCACTTCCTGGAATCCTATTTCAATTCTAATTACGGCAAATCTTGGACAACAAATTCTTATCCAACACAAAGAGGGAAATTACCAGAAGTCTACGAGGCTTATCTAATTCAAGGAGGATATTTCTTTTTTTTATTCCTACTTCTATTACAATTGTAATATTTTATTAGCTGTTTCCTACTTAGTTTTGGTTAGCTAATTTTTAGGCTCCTGGTGCCTATATAAACACATCTAGGGGGTATTGTTTTATGATCCAATCTTAGAGATCAAAAGCATTGGTACGTATACTTTTGTAAACACTTTTTCTCTATTCTTATAATTATGTGTTCTTATATTCATTCTTGTTTTGTTAATTCAATCATGTGTGAGTAGTTTATTAATCTAGGGTTGAGTTGAACCCTAGTTATGGTCGATGTGTGAATTCCCCAATTTGATTGTTTAATTGCTCTTGCTTATTGAGTTGTTTTAATTAGCAATTGCAGATCAGACGTGATTATGTGTATTGTTTGAACCATTATCTATTTATCAACGAGAGTTGGATTTAGATGGTTGTGATTTATCCAATAAGAACATGAACTTCTCCATGAGAATAGGTAGAACGGATTGTTAGGAAGTTAGGGTGCTGTTATTAATGTCTCTGAATTGCATGATACCATGAGAATAGGCTTGATTGTATTTTAGAGAAGCCATTAATACCCGAGAGGGATTATTGGTATTTATAGGGCGCATCTTTCCTGTTGAGTATTATACGATTAATTGGGGAGGAAAATTCACGATTGCATTGACCATGCTAGTGGGGATACTTAATTCTGGATGTTTTTAGATCTGATTAGTATAAACACAATTCTTCTTAGTATAAATTAGTTTAATTAAATCCTCAAAATTTATTGTGTTACTTGCTTAGCTAAATTAAATCAGAAAAAGACTGGTGATTGGCACTTTTGTCTCTGTGGGAACGACTCTGACTTACCCTACTGCATAGTTAGAAGGATTTGTTAGATTTTTATTATTTGATAGGCACGCGACAGCCTTGTCATTGGCTCTCGCATAAAGCGTGAAAAAAAAAATTTGTACTTCGGATCTCGCGCGAAGCGCAATTTTTTTTTATAGTTCGAAATCATTGTTTCATTTTGACTTATATCAAAAAGAATAAGAAAAAATAATTAAAGAACTATCTTTATAAAGTGGTGAATCTCTTATTCTATGAATTTGGATTAGATTGTGTGAAGTTATTGGCTTGACCAAGGCTTGAAATTCTAAATTTCAAAATTTAATCTAGGCTATTAAAAAATATATATAGTCATTTTAAAAATTAACCCCGGACTAAAAAAAAAAATTTAACATAATTTTTTCGATTCGACCCGGGCGCTAGCCCGGGCTAACCCCTAGTTCCGCCCTGTTGTTAATAGTTCATACATGTAAGCTACCTAGTCATTCTGGTAATCAAAATTAAAAGCTTAAAGTTTATCATCTAACTGAAGGACATGCATAAACGTCCTCGAAAATTTAGATAATTTGACTTTAATATTCGAAAAGAGACTTCCCAGTGTCTTCTCACCTGAAAAAACGGCAAAAAATCTAATTAAGAATAATATTATTCTTAATATTATTTTTGAAATAGTACGGTATTTTTTAATTTTTGCAGAATGAGGTAAAATTTGGGAGAAAGGATTGGATAACTACAATGCTATAGCTAGTATACATGGCAATACAATGTGACATGGGCGGTGTTGGAAGAAATCAGTTGGGAATCACTTCTCCTTAAATGTTTTCTTTCTTCAATCTTCTCAACACTGGTATTTTGATAAGCTCGAATAAAATAAAATATTGTTTTAAATAAATTAGAATATAAAATATTGTTTTTTAAATAATAAATTGCTAACAATATTCAAATTAGGGGAGTGATGTAAGAATGGAAGCTATAACACATGAGCGATTGTAAATTTTCATGCTGTTATTTCGTTCTCATTTCTCGTTTTATTGTATTCTGTTTTCTAGTTTTGCGTAACTTGACCAGATGTCATCGTAGATCTGAGCATTTTGCGGAGCGGAGTAGTCAATCCGCTGGTAGGTAAGCCCCATGTGTTCTAAGCCATAGACTCAGGTATGATGATGAGCCTTTTTCAAATCTTAGATAACCCTTGTGAATATCACACACTATTAGCTTAATGTGCACTTAGCCGGGGGTCTTCACGGAAACAGCCTCCCTACTGTTAAAAGCAGGGGCATGGTCTGCGTACATCTCACCCCCTGCTCTGAGCGGGATATACTGGGTATGTTTGGTTTGGTTTGGTTTTATTAGTACAAGATAAACAGATGACTTGAGTTTACAGTTTTCTTTATTTCTAGTCGGTAACACAAAAAATGAAAAATATATCTACAAGTGAAAATCGCAAAAAAATTATTCACGTGCAATTAGGTTATATTTACGAAATTCAAAAAAAATCAAAAATTTTATACAGTATCTCCATGACTCCATGTATTAATTTTGAGCTACATCAATTATCATATCGTAATTATATCAGTTGAAATCTTAATTCCATGCAAAAGTAGGCTCCACTTGGCTACCTAATAAGGCCACAATTTGGGTCCATATCAGCCCAGTTCCTCACACGTGTAACCTGTTAACCTGTACTTTGTGAACCCTTCCGGCCCACCTACACTTATTTCAGTTCAGTTTAAAATATACTTTCGAATTCGACAAAATAATTGGATGCATATTATAATAAATATATCTCTGTCGACCCTTAAAAATTATATATGCTAGTACCAAAGGAGCAATTGTTAAAATATTTAAAATTACTTAAAAAAAATTGTAGTAGTAATATTACTAGGACGTGTATGGTGAAGAGAGAAGCCACTTGTGACTTGTTTGTACAGAAGCAGAACTGATAAGTAGATTGACATACGAATACAATTATACAAGGCATCCTACCACTGTGATTGGGCCTGGTAGGTCTGTTAATGGACCCACTCACCACTATGGTCCATACTCCGCACACACACAAGTAAACCTGTTCCGATTCCAAAGTACACAATTCAACTTTTTGCAATTTTCATGAAAGTAATCTTCAACCACAAAACTACAAATTTTGTGATCCGTGATTGGATCGTACTTCCTCCATTTCTTTTTAAATAATCATTTTTAAGTATAGCTTAGAAATAATCAAATCCGAATTAAAGTTTATCTTGATTTTCCATATGCGTGGTTGTAGAATTTAGTAGCATTAATTAAAGAAATTATTGTTGTAGTTCAGTGAAACATCACACTCGAATTAAATAGTTTATGCATATGATCAATCATTATTTCAAAAATAAATATCAAGAGAAATAAATTAAATTAAATGAAAAAGAAGAGCCACACTTTCACATATTTATGTTTAGGTTTTTAAGAAATTAGGATTGCCAACACATGAATATTAGTGGTGTTTGACCCTCATATATGTAACAAACAAGTTAAAAGATGCATATATTTCTTAATCTATAAACTATATATAAAACTAATTTAATTTCACAAACTACCTATTGAAAATGTCAAAATAAAAGGATGAATGTAAAGATTTGATCATAAATTATTAAATTTACATAAAAATGCACTAAATGTTAAGGAATAATAATTTACATAAATTATTATATACAAAAATAATTATTATAATAATTATAAATGTTAAGGAATAATTATTATAATAATTATTATTAGACTTGAGATACCTAATTTTTATATACAAAAATGGAATAATCGTTTTAGTAAATTCAGAGATTTTTAGTTAGACCTGAGGATCCAGCAAATTTTAAACATTATTTTGTATGTATCTTAGGAAAAATTTCCTGAGATATATCTCCTTTTTCTCATTATTATACTCGCAACATTCAGATTCAGTCAATCAGTTATAAGGATGGGCAAGGCAAACAGCCGGAGACGGACACGTATAAAATCTTGCGATTAAGAGGTATGGAACATCTGCTGTAAGTTGGACGCGTGGTATTTAAGATAATTTTTTAGATTCAATTAATTTGACTCCATTGCCAGAGGGTGGGGTTTAATTTTCTATTTTCACATTGCTATCTCATTTTTCTTTGATACATATAAATTATTTTCTTTTAACTTCTTATGAGTAGGGTATCTTCCTCCCACTACGGAATGTTTGATAGCTCGAAACTTGTTAAAGACAAGATTGATGTGTGCGAGTGTTTAATTATTAAGAAAAAATATCTTGGCAAATGACAGACCATGCCTATGTTAATGTCCTGAAGTTTCTTTGTTAGTCAAGACTTTAGATGTATTTCTGTGTACAAATTGAACATACACATTTGAAATTTTAGCTTTATGATATCGTAGTCTTCAAGAGAGTACGAAAAATCATGCATACGCAAAAATAATAGAGCACATAGGGTGACATTATTAGAAAAGTTAACAGTAATAAACATAAAAAATGGAATTGCAAAATGCCGACAAACTAGTTGAAGACTCGGACTAATTTTCTCTAGAGTGTAGAATTGGTTTTCTTTCGCTACAGTAGCGATTAAGACTGAAACAAAGTGGCATAATTGATCCTTAAAGCCATCAGGACAGCGCTGTTTAGTTGCTTCTCTGGAAGACAATGGCATTAAGGCACAGACTGAGTAAACAAAAGATAATTCTAAGGATCTTCAGACTCCAAGGTCAATCACATGAACAAGTCTACATAATATAGCAGGCAGCCACCCCAACAGACTATTATCGCGGCTTAATCCAAGTCTCCCACGGTCCTACATTAATATTTCAGTTAAGCAATGCTCTCGATCTGTTAGCAACTGGAGTTTGCCTCTACTTTTAAATCCAAACAGTACACAAGTGGTTGTTTGTCCATTTAAAACTATACAAACATTGACATTAAATAACAGCCACCAAGGAAGCAGAACCATAATGTAAATATGTAATGCATTACTCTTTATAGTAGGTCCAGAAATCACATAAATTCACAAGTTTCTTGTAACATTTCAGATATTCAATAATAAAGCTTCATGTACAAATGATTTCGTATATAATGGGGTTGAAGTTATCATCTTCATTCTTCAGACAATCAGATTACTTGTATTTTTCACATTTCTTTTCTAGCATCTCTAACGAAGATAAATGTTTAGAATACACGTTAAAGCAAGTTCATAGAAATGCAAAAAAAATATTCATTAAAGTCTGGAAAATTAGTCCAGAACAATGTAATCAACGCTTGCCCCATTTGGTGAAATTGTATTTTCTTCTGTAAACCAATGACACAGTTATTGAGTGAAACAAGCATCACGTCACAAGTTGCAAAATAGACCTTAATAAAGCAGACAGTTCCTATTAACAATAGAATGTGGCTTACTCTAAATCCATCACACTGATTTTATGGTAAGCAAACAGCAAACTTGCCATGTAAATATACTTTTAAGCTCCAATAGTAAAATGACCCTGTCTCTCAAGACAGTTCATTGCCATTTCATGAAAAGCTTTGCCGAATACTTTAACAGCTCACAGTAAAATGAATGTGCAACTATGATAAGATAATCTTCAAGTGTCTAGGTTGGACTAAGAGTTAGTTTCTTAAAACCTCTTTCATAGTTTCATGTGGGTTAATTCTCTATGAAAAATTCTAGATATCCTCAAGCTAAATCACATGGTTATGCAAATGGAAGCTTTATAACATGGAAATATAGATTGGGGATGGTAGGATAACCTGCTTAATTAACTATCCGGAACTAATAAATGGCAGTAAATAATAGTAAATAATATTTATAATCGTCATCATAGGAAAACCACAAGGAAAAGGTCACCCTCGCCACCCTGTCCGTCCTTCCCAGTAGACAGTACATGTTTGCAAATGCCCCATGGCTTCACATTTATGGTTAAGTTCTGTGCCACTCAACATGTGACAATCATTCTGCACCTTGATTTCTTTAGACTTCAGGGTGTGAATTTTTTTTTTTTTATTAATTTATTGATTTGCTGCTGTTATATATTAAAAGCTGGTTACTTAGCCTATATTCTCTGGCATATATTTGTTAGGTAACAAGAAGTGATTATCTCTAGAGTTTAAATGTTAATTATTTGTTCTTGGTTGATGTTTCTTGTATATACTTCATTCACGTGTTATAGAAATGCAAAGTAACGACTTTAATGATGTACAAAGAATTTTCAGGTCGGAGCCTCTCTGCACTCATCACTGGTTATTAGGCCTTGGCCCACTCAAATTGATGGAACATTTATCTTGTTTAATCTTACAAATAGCAATGGGACAATTAACTCCAGCAGAATGCAGCATCTAAACTCGTTCCGAAAGATAAAAACCCACACCTACTTAGCCAGTACAGCCGTGGAGGGGTAGGGGGAGTCATGCATACTAAAATACTTCAATTTTGGATTCTATAAGTACTAGCATGCAAAGCAGTTACAGTATAATATTAGAAACTTAATCATTATACATTACATAGTTTTCCTGAAAGGTATAATGACGGGGCAACAAGATACAAAAAGGACGTTGGAGAAGATTTTATCATTTTACTTTTGCAGCTCTTGCTTTCGGATGTCAGGCACGCATAGTTGATTGGCAAGATTCCACTTGCATAATTATGCGGGGCTCAGCCAGAGGTTGTGGAGGTGTTATCATACACAGTAAACCTAAGCGCATGTTTGGTTGGACATAATTAACTCCTGCCATCTTAAACACACCAAATGCCACCATGATTCTAACTGAACCACTTCAGCATAACCCTCAAATTACCATGCTTCTGTATTTCGTCTCCAACTTATAGTTTTTATTTGGTATCAAAGCTGGTCTATCCTTGGGTACCTATATACACTTCCCAGATTCTTTCATACTTTTCACGGCTATCTTATAATAAGAGGGTCAAAATTATTATATACAGGCAGATTTTCGAAATGTATATATAAGTTTATCTTATTACTTTGTTGACTAAAGGCTAATAAATTATATTAACTGTAGTATCTTACAAGGTCGCATGTAAGAGCTTGTCACTGTATATGTAGTATGTAATGGCTAAAGCCAACTCTATCTGTTACTATGTGGCTATCTGTTTGAGAGTTCAAACTCATATGCTTGATTACTACTCATATTATTAGACAAAATAATTCAATTAACTATCTACAGAGTGGAACTAAAATAAAAGGCAGAAGTAAAGTATATTACTCTGTGAATAGAAGTACAAGTACAATAATACTGTTCATTAAGAGAGAGAATATATGTTTGGTCTCATACCAATTTAAATTTATGACATGTTCATTACAAAATTTATATGAAAGTGCTTTATAATGAGAGCGTTTGGCTAACCCAGTATATGCAGAAAAAGGACATATACGCAAAACAGCTTCTATATGAAAGGGTAAAAAGTAAGAACTAATTACCTATATGTCATTGACAGAGAAATGTCCCTGACTTCACCATATAGTTCTAAGCCTTCACTTCACAGTCCTCCTGTAAAAACCTATAGAGCTCTTCTGCAACTTTAGAAGGATACTCCTCTTGTGGAAGAAGGGCACCTGGAACCTCGACAAATCTGCTTACCCCTTTGGCTCCTCGTAGAGCCTCCATTTCCGCTTTGGACCTCTTAGGAGCACCTGTTGATGACATAACTAGAACAGGTAATTTTCCCTGTAACTCTGCAAATAGTTCAACGAATTCCTCCCTGGACTTTACAGGGTCAAGTAGACCAGTTAAGAATGCGGCAGGCACATAGCGAGAACCTTTCCTTTTTGTCAGTTCGTATCTGCTTTCAATAATTTGCGGGGTCACGTTGTTGGCATCTGCATAAACGTGTGATTTGTACTGCGACTCTATGGACTTCTCATTGCTGACGAGAACATTGTACATCATCCAACCAACTGCAGGGGCTCTTAGTGTCCCCCTAAGTAACCCATACCTGTTATTTTAGCAAAACTCCAAGGAAATCACGTACATAAACTACTTCAGTAAAAGTATTTGTGCTTATATAAGCTCCCACATAGGTGAAATACTGAGGTTTAAAATACCTTGTTTCCATGTTAGAATCTCTACCAAAGACAATTGGGAGGGGACCAGCCCATGTAGGTGCAACAGCAGCAATGCCAGTCGCCTTCACCAAATTCTTCTTCACAGCACGAACTGCAATCGTGGCAGCATGTCCACCTCCAAAGATTACTAGGTCATCCCCTATGTTTCAAGAGTTCTATACTTTAGCTAAGGTGTTACAGGATTGACTGATAGTGATCAATGGGATCTAAGAAATTTCATTTGTGAAGGAAAATAGAAGACAAATCTAATACAGTATCACGACCAATTAATGGTCATAGTTGGCTGTTCTTACAAAATAAAGAAACAGCTGCCAGAGCACCTCAGAGCATCAAACAACTTTCATTTATCTGGGTGATTAGTAAATCTTCTTAATATATGCAAAGAAAAAAATATATGTCTAGTTGCTTATCCCAGAATGAAAGAGAACGTGTACACGATATCTACCTGTTGGACCATAACCTCATTCACAAGGACATCACCATATAAGTGCAACTAGAAGTTATTATCATTATAATCTGTAAATATTTCTCATTTAATGTGTCTTTTTCTGCACAGACATTTTATGGACAAATCAAATGGTATAATACGAAAATACAAAGCTTGCATAATCGGCTAGAGAGAGATACACACACAGGAATAATTCAAATGAATTTACTTGTGACATCAGTAAGAGCTTATTCAAAGTTTGATATAGAAATAAGACTGATACACAGATACATCATGTACAAGGCAATTCTAAATGCACAAAACAGTTATCTACGAAATCTATCAATTTATAAAACAAAGAAGCACAAACTGCAACACTGAAGTAATGCGATTAATTTCTTAACTATAGATTTGGACCATAATAAATATTAAAAAAAAAATACAACTTTGAATCAACATGGCAAAAAAAGATGTAAAGAATACATCATGTAAAAACTGATCACTGTATAATTGAAGGACGCAAAGATATATAAACCTTGATGCACAATATACTCACCAAAGCTGCTTATTGGACTGTTGGGTGAATTAATGAAGTCAACCAGGAATTTCTCCATGACATCCGCGTTAAAATCCAGCTTTGGCCTATCAGAGTAACCTAGACCGGGCCAGTCAATAATCGTCGCCCGCCAATTAACTTTACCAACTTGTTGAACAATGTCTTTAGCCACCAATCTCCATTCTTCCACAGTACTAACATCCGAAATCGTTGGTATCATTAAAACATTCTTAGTAGGTTCAGTGCTTTCCTTTTCATGTTCCTCGTAGTATATATTAACAGAATTATCCTTAAACTTCCACTGCCAATTATTAGTCTGAAACAAACACAACACAATCAAGATCAACACTCTCAAATACTTAAACAAGTAGCTCACATTTTGCTATAAAACCTAACAAAGTATTACAACAAAATTATATTCACATTTTATAACAATTCACTTTTAACTACCTAAATACTCAAATGATTGACGATTATCGTTAATTTTAATTGCGCAAAACTAGGGCAAGAACGAATAATCGAAGCAGATAGATCACGGTTTTTAGGACTATGTCAATGACAAATTATTATATATATGTAAAACAATTGACAAACATGTGATTATATAGATGACAAGGTGGAATTGAGACAGACCTTGAGTGAGGTGGCAGGTTTGTAATCAAGTGAAGCTGAGGCTCTGACAACTAGATGTTTTGGGAAAGTGGGTGTTCTTGTTTTGTAAGAAGAAGGGAAATATAGAGAGGATGAGAAATGTAAAATTGCAGAGGTGGCCATTGGGGATGAATTTTTACAAGTGTGATTATTGGAGCTGAGAATTATAATTGTGTATTAGGGCTTCGCAGTTTTGCAAAGTCAATGGCCGATCGGGGGGGGGGGGGGGGGGGGGGTGTTGTGTATGAATGTTGACCAATGGGGGAATGAATGTATGATACTCGTTTTTTCTCTTCTTTCCCGGGAAACAAGTTATCACATCTCAGTATCTCACCGTTTATCACAGACATTCATTTTTAGCAGGTGTCATTTTTATTCAAATTTTTAAAATTACAACACAATTTCGATAAATGAATAATTTTGTTAAATAAATAATTTTTTCGATCTGATATAATACAGATAATGTATTTTTGATCTCGATAAATGAATAATCTCAATTAATGAATAAAAATTTTCGATCCTAAACGTATTCATTTATCGAGGTTTAATTGTAATGTTTTTTTTAGGTTTTAAGAATACTGTAAAATCTTGATAAATTAATAATCTCTTTAAATTAATAATTTTTTTCAGTTCCGATTTAGATCAATTGAAAAAATGATTGATTTCGATAAGATAATAAGATAATAATTTTTAGAAAAAATCATATATAAATATATGATCTCAAAAATATTATAAATTAATAATTTCCTTATAATCGTAAAAATATATCTATCACATCATTGTAAAATATGATTCTAGTGTTGTCCATTTTTTCTTGAAATTTAAATATACATGAAACTTATTCCTAACCCCAAAAACTTGTGTGTGGTGCGGTGTTTTCGTATTACATCAAAAAATTATTATGTGTTTTAATGTGTTGAGTAGTTCTAAATACAATAGCTTTAAATATGTTCTTGTTGGGTTCCGAGGCAGAAAACGCAGCGGAAAAACGTAAATAAAACAATAATTTCGGAACCCAAACGCAGGATCCATGTATAATTACGAACTGATTATGGAGATAATGAATCGTACCTATTACAAACGTTACTTTCACGAACTCAACGGAGATCCTAGCTTGTAATCACCACACAGCCCTTTACGTCAAGATCTGTGTCTCTAAATCGTCCACACGAACACACCGATCGTCCAACGATCAACAGAGATGGTACTAGCCAAGTAACGCCTCTCTCTCTCTCTCTATATATATATCTAGCCTCTCTAAGATGTAGAGCAGCTAGGGTTTAGGTGAAAAACGAGTTTGCCAAAATTAACCTAAACCAACACATCTCAATGTCTTTATAAAGAGAGATTTGGGCTTAAAACCCTAAAACGTTTTGGGCTTCACTAAACCCAATCTGTTTTGGTTTTAATTAAATTCGAATTATATATATATTGCAATTAATCAAGTCCCACTTAATTAATTCAATAAATTCGAATTAATAACTATTTAAATAAAGCTCTGTTTTATATGTTCTTATTGTGTAACCCTTTAGGTTATTATTACGTTGGCAATAATTTTAATATCTAATAATAAAATTATAAACAATGAGCGGTATCTAGTAATACATCATTGCTACCCAAGTAATAATAATAATTGGTGATCCAATTTAAACCTTTTGTGACTAATGTTTCCGTGTAATATAATCCTTTTAACCAAATATTATAGATTAAACTCGAGGCATGTATTTAGTCATCCTCTTCAACATTTAATTCGGGTTTACTTGATCCATGAGTAGACTATTTAAAAACAAATCATTATTTGAGCACGGCCATGCATTTTATAGTCTCACTCAATCAAGAGGACAATAATATCTCTCCTAATTATAGGAGGGTTAAATCCTTTATCTATCATTCATATTTCTCATACGACTCATGATATACCCGATGTCCACTTTTATCATCACCCGGTCAAAGGTAACTTTTAATGTAGTCAAAGTATATTAATCCTCGTATAGAAATATAATGATCTCAAGTCAAAGGATCATTACACCATTATCACTGTGAGTCTTTCTTATGACTTTATTAAACATGAAGAATCTCACTGTGGGTCTGTCCAGTACCATGTACTCCTACATGTACCTATGTATTGACTTTAGTATCTCCATACTTATAACCAATGAGATGTGGTTATCTGTCAAACAACATACTAGTCTATTTGTGTATTATTATTGTCCTATAATAATAATACTCGACCAGGGACCTTTTAAGAATATGATATATTATATAATCTTAAGTTCAAGTCATGTACTTAAACTATATAATATGTATCATGATTCTAAGGACATTTATTATGCTAACAAATATATCGCAGTAATTAAAGTCATAATAAATACGTTTATTGAATGATCAAATGACATAAAGGTTTATTCAAAGAAACAATGTATTGCCTCTAGGACACCTACACTAACAGTTCTATCGTCTTCAATATTATTCAACATTATTATTGCAATCTCTTGTATATTCTAGATCTCTCAACACGATTCACTTTATTTAACAAGCTATTCATATTCATTTTATTACGATAATATAAATCATTAATTATCATCACAAGTTCATGAATGTCTTATTTAGGAGTTGCATGTTTATTTAACTTGCTTGAAATTTCATCGAAAGAATTTTGTAATGTTGAAATTAAAAATTATATGATTTATATTTAAAGTTATATGATTAATAGTTAAATTAAAAAATAATTATATTTGCTATCAAAATTTTCAATAAATTAATAATTATTAATTTATCGATTAATTAATACATCTCTAAATTAATAGAATTCTCTAATTCCAATTATATTAATTTATAGAGATTTTACTGTAACATTATATTGTTGCAGAATTTTATTAATATACAAATTCTATTTTTTAATAAAATTATAATTTACAACCTAATGTTGGTGAAGGCCTCATTTACCTATTTTTATTATCAATTGTCCCAAAATACCTGTTTCTGGGAGTATGGCCCGGAATACCTCCCGAATATACTTTAAAATATGTACATACTATATTAATATATGCTTTCATTTACACTCCGAAGATTATATTCTCATTTTGGGGAAAGATCGAATGTCTGTGTATTCTCTCAAAAATGTGTCATCAATTAGGTATGTATTCTCTCTCTCTCTCTCTCTCTCTCTCTCTCTCTCTCTCTCTCTCTCTCTCTCCTCTTTTATTGATTGATTATATATATAGAGTAATTATTTCATCAATTACGTATGTATTCCTTCCCCAAAATATTGTATGTATTGTATTGTATGATGGAGATTCGATGAGATTCATTTCGTTTCATTCCTGTTCATCAATTGATCTCTATTCGTTAGATTCTCGTTTTGATTGTAATTATGATAGTGTTTCCATTTGAGTAATCTATGTTTCACCCTAATTTTTATGTTCATCGAACCTTTTTTAGTAGTATGTATATATGTGTTCAATTTCGTAGATTCATATGTATATATGTGTTCATATGCATACATATATATTTTATGTGGTTTCGAGGTTAATTTGTTTTCGATAAGTTTTGGTGTGTGATAATTAGGTCAGAATTCATCTTATTTGTGTGGTTAGGTTAGTTTTGATTATTGATTTGTATAAATGTTGGTAGTTGTTGCTTGCGGATATATGTTTATTGTTACGGTCAAGTGATTTTTTGTTTATGTTATGCTGGTACTAATAGTTACTTTGTTTTTGGATTAGGTATGGAGAATATGAGTGTATGATATTATTTAGAATGAGTTTATTAATATGTTACAGGACAAATTACATGTCTGTGTTATATCTGTGTACGATCAACGTGTTTTCATTAAAGATATAGTGTGTATTCGGTTATAGTTATTATGGTGTAGATTATGCACATTAATTGTTTTGTAGTTGGTGTTTACAATTATGTGGCTTGTTCAAATATGGATATTGGTTGAAGATTGACAAGCGTTGTTTTTATGTGTATGAAACATGTTTAAGTTTTTTGATAAACCATATCATGACGTTCATCAATGGCTTTTTAATTGTCGACCAGTCCAGATAAGAGTTGGTTAGTTATATATTAAGTGAGGGAGAAAAACAATGTGTCTTTATTAAGTTAAAAAACTATTAAGTGTTAATATTGATCAGGTTCTATTTGATTGAAAAACATGAATCTATGTGTTGTGCTAACATAATTACAATTTTAAATCGCAAGCGCATGATTCAATCGTTGAAATATTCTAGGTATCGATCCACGGAGACTAACATTCTCGCAAACCTTAAAATTTAATTTAGTCGGACTAGAACAATTGGGTTTTTGGAAAATTCGGTTTTATACTATTTAATTACCAAAAGAAAATTAAATTATTATTCTAATTCTAAACTAATTAA
Organism: Saposhnikovia divaricata; assembly: GCA_036435485.1. Lineage (NCBI taxonomy): Eukaryota > Viridiplantae > Streptophyta > Magnoliopsida > Apiales > Apiaceae > Saposhnikovia > Saposhnikovia divaricata. The sequence continues at coordinate 238,151,819 of CM071594.1, forward strand.
TTAAAAGCGAAAAGAACAAAACTACATTATTTAAAGATTTTAAATTAAATTTATTTACAAAAATTTTTAGAAAATTTTGACATAATTCGGTTGAAATTACGACTAGCCAACAACACTCAAACCAACTTCGAATTAACACAGCAACTCAATTAAAACAACTCCGAGTTTTGAATAGATCGAACACTACAAAAAAAACAGAAATGAAAACAACCAAGCAGCTCACTACACCAGAAAGAAGACTCAGTACAGAAAAACAACACAAAAAATAAACAGGTACCAAAAACTAAACAAACAGCCTCGAAACCCAGAAATCAGAAAATTGCATGAACTCAGCATCTCTATTCAACCAAAACGGAAACTCAGCAACTATAAACACGATACTGGTTACAAAAGAAGTTCAGACTCGCAAAACAAACTCGGAAAAACACAGCAACTTACACACATACTACAACAATAACGACTCAGAAACTAACTAAACTCAAACGAACAAAACCAACAAGTAATCTCGCAAGAACTCAACAAACGCATCAAAAGAAAGTCAAAATTCAGAATCAACTCAAACCCAATAAAAACCCAATCGACAGAACTATACTATAACACAAAACAGAACTTAGCTAGGACACTAGAAAACCGAAAATAAAATCGTGAACTTGGAAACTCTACAACACTACAACTCAAAAAAAACTGTGAATTAAACAAAACCCAATCGACTCAGTGTTCACAGCAACCGCGAACTCAACAAACCAACAAAAAATGCAGCAACGAAACTCATTAAACACAGCATGACTTGGTTTCACAGTGAACAAACTCGACCAACCAATGAAAAACAACGAGACAGCAACACAGTAATTAAAATCAAAACAGAAATGGCAACACAAGACTTTAAACGAACAGGGAAGAAGAACAAACGAAATTCAGACAACATAGTAAAGCAAACTCGTGGCTAGATTCCAAATTCAAAGAGCAGAAAACAGAAAGTAGGGGAATAAATCTTAAACAGGGGAAAAGGGCTTGGTTTGTTGTGATCGAAAAGAGAGGAATAAGGCTAGGGGTGAGGGTTTTTCGGGGGAAAGAAGAGAGAGAGGGGGAGAGAGAGAGAGAGAGAGAGAGAGAGAGAGAGAGAGAGAGAGGGGTTGGAGAGATCTGTGTGTTTTATTCGAAGAAAAGGAAAGAAGAAGAAGATGGGTTTGTGAAAATAAGAAAGACAGGGGAAAAACAGAGTATAAGTTTCGAATTTAACAAATAAAAGGCTGGTAAACTAAAATTGAAAAACCAATTAAACTAATATTTTTTTTGTAAATTTTTTTTATCTACGAGATTGAAAATAAAATTTTAAAGAGTAAAAACGAAAACATAAAACATTAGGGATCCTAAATTACACTACCGAGACGAAATTTAAAATTAATTATTACCCACAATAAAATTGAGATTTAAAGGGGCTCAATTACGAATTAAAAGGTAGCATTAAAACTACGAACATGAAATTAAATTTTGTTACTTTCAACCCATAGTGGTTAGCCTTTCGCTACTTTGTCCACTAATTGGATTTACGAAAATAACGAAAATAAGGCAAACGTAAACGAAAGAACAAGACGAGAAAATAAAAGAAACTTGAATTTGCATTAAAATAAAGAGAGTGTTTACAAAATTTGAAACTACAAAACAAGAAATTAAAGCTACCCTAAAATCTAAGTTTTTAATTACAAGGGGGTGAGGGGGTATTTATAGGATAAGAATTAGGGTTTAGGGGTGTGTTGGGTTAAACTTGGCCCTACACCTTCTAAATGTGGTGGACAAATCCTAGTCATCTATTTGTTTCCTTCCCCCTTAAGCTTTGATGAGTGGATCTTGGCCATACACTTATTTAGTGTGCTGGGATGATCTCCACCTTCCACATGTCTTCAAAGATTCCTTTTCCACCAAGCTCCTAATTCTTTTTCCTTTTTTTTTCATTTAAGTCCTTTTTCTTTCTCTTTTTCCCTTCCTTGCTCTTTATTTCTTTATTTTACCATTTCTTTTTTTATTCACGAATTTCCTGAAATGCAACAAAATAAATTATTAAAATACGAGTTCAAGAAATAAATAGGTAATAAAAATATGCAAAAATATGCACTTATCAAATGCCCCCATACCTATCTTTTGCTCGTCCTCGAGTAAAATGAAAAACAAAAAGATAACTAAGAAAAAGTCCTATGCTCCTTTTCGTAGGCGTCACGGATAATTTTAGGTTTACCAACCCATTATACCCATAGACGATCTCTACAGGAGGAGTGTTGTCTCCTTAGGGTTTACAGAATATATACCCATAAAATCTTTGAGATAAATCAGCAAGTATCCAACTTTCCTCTTTCAATCTAGCTTTCATTAGTGTCAACAAAACAATTTTGTAGGAAAATATATGCCTTAAATATTATTCTAATAATAGCCAAGTTATAGGTTCCCACAATCCACATGAGTAGACTCAAAATATTTACAAAAAATCCCAAGGTGTGTAGTGAATTTAAGGCCTTTGATGGATATAGTGCATACGAACATTTTCTCTTTTTCAACCAATATTGAACAGACCCAATCTCTATCAAAACAAGTATCTAGCCAAACTTCATGCTCTTAGTAGTTATATCGACTGTCGGTTGAGGTCCCAAAAGTCTTTTGCATCGATACCCATTTAGCGAGCTTTAGGTCAACAATCCCAGACCACAAAGGACCTTAGGTTGCTAGGCACAAAGTCCCCTCGGACTTACTTACTCGGGTTATCAATAAGCCCAACCTAGTCAATTTTCCTACTAAGGACTTATTAGAAATTAAGACTTTATTAGCACTAATGGTTGAAATGACCGTGCAATGATTGAGGTCCCAAAAGATTTATGCACTAATACCCATGTAGCGAGCGTTGGGTCAGCAATCCCAAACCACAAAGGGCTTTAGGTTACTAGGCACAAAGTCCCCTCAGACTTAATTGCTCGGGTACTAATGAGCCCAATCTAGCCATTCCTTCCATTAGCACTTTACGACTATACACACTTATTGACATTTTTTTATAGACACTATAGGAACAATTTATTCGTAAAGGTTTGATTCGACATTGTTTTAACATGTAGGTTCTCTCTCAGGTATCGAATAACATCCCTATACAATCTTTCCATCAAAGGTCTTGTGCAAATGTGTCGTCTTGGACTTTTAAGCAAAAATTTGTTCGACACAAGTTTCAAGAGTAAAACCTTACTTGACTACATTCAAATCATCTAAAGGCATTATACATATAATTTTTGAAAAATTGTTAACACCAACTAGTTCTAAAATTTAAAGAGTGGGAAGGACAACTAAGCTAAAATATCTTTATTTTTGATTTTTTTTGGATTTTTCAGATTTTATGTATTTACACTAAAAACCTCCCCCATACCTAAATCATGCATTGTCCTTAATGTATACAAATGCAAGAGAAATGAGTAAAGGAGAGAATGAGGAGATAATACCTGACAAGGGATGACGGAGAGGAACGAAAATGTAAAACAACTAATTAACACCACTCACGCACACTTATACTCCCCCATACCTGAATTTCACGAGGGGAGGCAAAGGAATAAAACCAAATTAACCGATGCCGGTAGGAAAATTGGGATGAAGCTTTGAGAAAATTTCAAGACATTGTTGAAACTTTTGATTAGAAAATATTATCTCAAGTAACATGGAATCATTCAACTTTATAGAACAAGTGTCACTAACGTTCTCCCTAAACCAACTTAAGGCTTCTTTATTTTGACTAATCAAATTAGAGACAATGAAAGTTTGGTCATGGGGTGAATCACTAGGACTGACATAAGATAAGGGTCCATCATTTCCTAAGGGTTGTTGATCAAACTCGGGAAGATACAAAGTTGAGTGAAATGTAGGAGGTGTTCCTACGGGACTCTTAACAATGGTATTAGGTTTGACATGGTCATTATCAGATTTAGCTTCCCATTTAGAACAAATGTGATTCAAGTCTCCTAACAACTCATCGAATGTAGGTGGTTCACCAACGGGAGTTTTAACAATGGCCTCAACACGAACATCCTCGGGTGGTGTCTCCCACTTAGAACAAATGTCGTCTAACTCTCTCAACATCTCTTCCGAGGTCATATCCCTTAACGACTCAATATACTCTTGATTAGATGCATAGTTGAATTTGAAATCCTCATTGAGAAGAGACTCAATCTCACTATCCTCAAGGTTTGACCAATTAACAATGTCATCAACAAGATTAACCGCTATTGTTTGTTCATAAAGCTCATTGGGTTCTTTTCCGACATTAAAGATGTTAAGGTTAATTATCATATTACCAAAAGTGAGTTTCATCGAACCATCCCTACAATTAATCAAGGCATTGGATGTAGCAAGAAAAGGTCGTCCTAGAATGATCGGGATTTGGTTCTTAGGATTCGTGACGGGTTGAGTCTCGAGGACAACAAAATCAACCGGAAAAATGAAATCACCAACCTTAATTAAGACATCTTCAATTATTCCTTAAGGCATTTTGACAGAACGATCAGCTAGTTGAAGTGTCATGTTCGTCTTTTTAAGTTCACCTAAACCTAGGGCTTGATATACCGAAAATGGAAGGAGATTCACACTAGCACCTAAGTCAAGTAACGCCTTGTCCACAAAAGTATTGCCTATGACACATGAAATTGTAGGACAACCGGGGTCCTTATATTTCACGGGAATTTGATTCGAAAGAATTGAACTAACATGAGAGGTCAAAAAGGTTTTCTTAGGGACGTGGGTGGAGCGCTTATGAGTACACAAATATTTTAGACACTTAGCATAAGAGAGAATTTGTTGAATGGCATCTAAAAGAGGAATGTTGATCTCGACTTGTTTGAAAACTTCCAAAATCTTTTCTACTTGAGGCGATTGTTTGTTTGAAATGAGTCTTTGAGGATAAGGGGCTTTATGCTTAAAGACTCGTTCGCTAGACATATCGGGAATGGAATCGGAAAGTGGAACAACAATTGAAGATTCGTTAGATGAAGAAGGTTCACTACACGATGATGATTTATGAGAAGATTCTGGTGACACGGGATTGGATTTTGAAAATGAAGGTTCAAGTGGTGAAGGTGTGTGACTAGATGACTCGAGAGGCTCGGGATTTGGAGTATGGTTTGAATGATCAAGTTTAAGGTTTGGTTCAATATTTGACTCTTCTTCGTCTTCTGGAGACTCGACTCCTACCTGATTATCAACTTGTTTTCCCGACCTTAAAGAAATGATAGCATTAACATTTTCGGGAGGTCTTTGGTTGAGAGGAAATTTAGGGTTGACCTCGGGTTAACTCGGGAACTTGTTTTTCTCTCGCTCACACATGACGTTGGCTAATTGACTCACTTGAACCTCTAACTTAGATATGCCTTGAGTACTAACATTCAAAATTTGCCTATCTTGAGTCATGGTTTGCATGAAGGCTTGTTGAGATTGAGCCAAATTATTTGTCGATTTCAAAAGCGCATCAAGAGTCTTTCCCAAGGAATTAATTCTCTTATCCGACTCATGAAAGCCGGGAGGGTGGGCAGGTGCTTGAGTTGGATAAGGACCGTGATTTTGAGTCAGGTTTGGAAAAGGAACTTGGTTTGGAGTTGAGTAAGAATTTTGATTGGGCCTTTGAAAAGAAGGTGGCAGAGATTGGTAATTTTGGTCTTGGTTCCACGAGAAATTTGGGTGATTCTTCCACCCGGGATTGTAGGTAGGAGCAAAAGGATCATTCTTAGGGGTTGGTTGAAACACCGCATTGATTTGATCATAGTCGGGAAAGTCCGAAAAACCTTGATTAAAATTAGACCACATAGACACATTTGAGGGGGCCTTACTAGTTTCTAGGGCTTCGAGTCTTCTAGTTAGAGTAGCTAATTTGCCATCGGTTGCAATCGAATTTCCAATCGAATGCAAACCCCTAGATGTACTAGACGACTCATTGGACTTATTAGGTTCCCTAGTAGACTCCCACAACATGGTCTTTTCGGCTAATTCCTCGAAAAATGTCCACCCTTCGTCCTCATCTTTCTCCATGAATTTACCTTGGCACATAGACTATAACAAAGCGGTTGTTGGACTATCTAAGGCCTCGTAAACGATCTTACAAAGTCTCCATTTTTCTATTCCGTGGTGGGGGCATTGTGATAAAAGATTTTTGAAACGATCGAAATATTTCAAAAAACACTCATTTTCTTTTTGATGAAATTGGTTTATCTCGTTTGTAATTCTCGTAGTCTTATGGTTTGAAAATTATTTCTTTAGAAAAATTACCACAAATCCCTCCCACGTGGAAATAGAATTAACTTGTAGGCTATACAACCATTTCTTAGCATTTTCTTTAAGCGCAAAATTAATGAGTCTAAGCCTAATCGAGTCCTCGGTTAATTGTTGGAGTTTTTGTAAGGCACAAACCTCCTCGAATTCATGGATGAAAAGATACGGGTCCTCACCTTCACTCCCAGTAAATTTGGGTAACATGCTAATGTGTTGAGCTTTGATTTCGAAATTATTACCATTTACGGGAGGAAGAGTGATACACGAGGGTTGGGCAGAACGGGTGGGATAGCAACGGTTCTTAAGAGACATGGCCATGTTTACTATTGGTTCAGAATTATCTAAAGACTCGGAATGAGAAGAGGAAGAAATCTCAAACGATCTCAATAGTCTAGAAAAATTATCTCTAATCCAAATAGTTCGCATAAACCATGAAAGGAAACACGTAGCAAATAAGTGCGATAAAATAAACACACAAAAGAAATGGTGAAAAATCAAAAGAAAAATCCTATATCTAGGGTTCCTTAATAAAATAAACTAGACCTTGCTCCTAACTGTAAGGACCACCAAAAACTCGGTAAATCAGAATTTATTCGGACCGATTTGGCCAGGTAGGTGCAAGCATTGCCAAGAGGCTAAACACCAGCCTAGACACCAAATCTTAATTGGCCAGGTAAGCTTTCACTTGCTAGACACCAAATAGTCAGAATAATTAATGATTACTTCGTTTCTTAGGTACCTTCCTAATTGAGCGCAAAATTCCTAGGGGCAAACGTCTAATTAATTTTATTAAAGACTAGGGTATGCAAAATGAGTGATTTATTGTTTTTGGGCTAAGGAAAGAATGATGAAATCCCTTCCCTCATCTTGCTAGTGGTTTTGCCCATAAGATTTATTTACAAATGATGCAACAAACAACGATATATAAAAACTATAAACACTTATGGATGCTCTACACTACGTGTCCTAAATTCTAAAGAAAAGAAGGATTTAACGTACCTTGGGGTGCTCCAGCGATCACCAAAATTTATAGGGTACGAAAAATTAAAAACAAGAAAATAAAAATCTAGATGATGTGATCCTAAGTGATGAATGCATTATGCAACAAATATGTATTTACCAACTAATTTTTTTGGATTTTTTTTAATTTTCAATTTTTTTTGTGATTTTTGAGATTTTTTTAATTTTTTTATGATTTTTTAAAAATAGAAAGGCGAAAAGAGTGAAATACGGGTTACCGAAGCATGCTTCCAAGAATTCCAATTTGTTCGAAGCTCCGAAAGGAGATTCCCGTAATTCCAACTTTCCTAAAAAAAGAAACAAAAGATAAGGCAAGTAAAAACTAATCCGAAAAATTAAAAATCAAGGCGCGAAAAATAATTAGTCCCCGACAGCGGCGCCAAAAACTTGTTGTGCTAAAATTATTACAATTTTAAATCACAAGCGCACGATTCAATCGTTGAAATATTTTAGGTATCGATCCACGGAGACTAACAATCTCGCAAACCTTAAAATTTAATTTAGTCGGATTAGAACAATTAGGTTTTTGGAAAATTCGGTTTTATACCATTTAATTACCAAAAGAAAATTTAACTATTTTTTAAAAGAAAATTAAATTATTATTCTAATTCTAAACTAATTAATTAAAAGCGAAAAGAAAAAAACTACATTATTTAAAGATTTTAAATCAAATTTATTTACAAATTTTTTAAGAAAATTTTGACATAATTCGGTTGAAATTACGACTAGCCAACAACACTCAAACCAACTTCGAATAAACACAGCAACTCAATTAAAACAACTCTGAGTTTTGACTAGATCGAACACTACAAAAAAAACAGAAATGAAAACAACCAAGCAGCTCACTACACCAGAAAAAAGACTCAGTACAGAAAAACAACACCAAAAATAAACAGGTACCAAAAACTAAACAAACAGCCACGAAACCTAGAAATCAGAAAATTGCATGAACTCAGCATCTCTATTTAACCAAAACGGAAACTCATCAACTATAAACACGATACTGGTTACAAAAGAAGTTCAGACTCGCAAAATAAACGCGGAAAAATATAGCAACTTACACATAGACTACAACAATAACGACTCGGAAACTAACTAAACTCAAACGAACAAAACCAACAAGTAACCTCGCAAGAACTCAACAAACGCAGCAAAAGAAAGTCAAAATTCAGAATCGACTCAAACCCAACAAAAACCCAATCGACAGAACTATACTATAACATAAAACAGAACTTAACTAGGACACTAGAAAACCGAAAATAAAATCGTGAACTTGGCAACTCTACAAACACTACAACTCAAAAAAAACTGTGAATTAAACAAAACCCAATCGACTCGGTGTTCACAGCAACCGCGAACTCAACAAACCAACAAAAAACGCAGTAACGAAACTCATTAAACACAGCATGACTTGGTTTCACAGTGAACAAACTCGACCAACCAGTGAAAAAAAACGAGATATCAACACAGTAATTAAAATCAAAACATAAATCGCAGCACAAGACTTTAAATGAACAGCGAACAAGAACAAACGAAATTCAGACAGCTAAGTAAAGCAAACTCGCGGCTAGATTCCAAATTCAAAGAGCATAAAACAGAAAGTAGGGGAATAAATCTAAAACAGGGGAAAGGGGCTTGGTTTGCTGCGATCGAAAAGAGAGGAATATGGCTAGGGGTGAAGGTTTTTCGGGGGAAAGAAGAGAGAGAGAGAGAGAGAGAGAGATAGAGATAGAGAGAGAAAGAGAGAGAGAGGGAGAGATTGGAGAGATCTGTGTGTTTTAGTCGAAGAAAAGGAAAGAAGAAGATGGGTTTGTGAAAATAAGAAAGACAGGGGAAAAACAGAGTATAAGTTTCGAATTTAACAAATAAAAGGCTGGTAAACTAAAAGTGAAAAACCAATTAAACTAATATTTTTTTTTTGTAAATTTTTTTTAACTACGAGATTGAAAATAAAATTTTAAAGAGTAAAAATGAAAACTTAAAACATTAGGGATCCTAAATTACACTACCGAGACGAAATTTAAAATTAATTATTACCCACAATAAAATTGAGATTTAAAGGGGCTCAATTACGAATTAAAAGTGAACATTTAAACTACGAACATGAAATTAAATTTCGTTACTTTCAACCCATAGTGGTTAGCTTTTCGCTACTTTGTCCACTAATTGGATTTACGAAAATAACGAAAATAAGGCAAACGTAAACGAAAGAACAAGACGAGAAAATAAAAGAAACTTGAATTTGCATTAAAATAAAGAGAGTGTTCACAAAATTTGAAACTACTAAAAAAGAAATTAAAGCTACCCTAAAATCTAAGTTTTTAATTACAAGGGGGTGAGGGGGTATTTATAGGATAAGAATTAGGGTTTAGGGGTGTGTTGGGTTAATCTTGGCCCTACACCTTCTAAATGTGGTGGACAAATCCTAGCCATCTATTTGTTTCCTTCCCCCTTAAGCTTTGATGAGTGGATCTTGGCCATACACTTATTTAGTGTGTTGGGATGATCTCCACCTTCCACATATCTTCAAAGATTCCTTTTCCACCAAGCTCCTAATTCTTTTTTTTTTTTTCATTTAAGTCCTTTTTGTTCCTCTTTTTCCCTTCCTTGCTCTTTATTTCTTTATTTTGCCATTTCTTTATTTATTCATGAATTTCCTGAAATGCAACAAAATAAATTATTAAAATACGAGTTCAAGCAATAAATAGGTAATAAAAATATGCAAAAATATGCACTTATCACTATGAATCTAAAGAATCTCTACGAATCTACACGAATCTACACGAATATCTATAAATATCTATGAATCTATACGAAATTCTTTAGATTCATAGATTTTTAAGAAACTATAACAGATCTACCGCTTGAATATAGTGTTAGAGCTCTATTACAAGGTTGCCTAAAGCTTAGAAGGTTTGCTCTGTATCTTCGGCCTAGGGGCTTGACAGATATGGGTCTTAGATACATAGGGCAGTACAGCCAAAATGTAAGATGGATGCTTCTGGGTTATGTTATGGAGTTGGATGGAGGACTTTTATGATTTTTTAGAGGATGCACTGAGGTACTTGTGGGTGCAAGGGTATAGAGCAAGTCCTACAAATACTTATGAATACCAATAATATATTAGCATTATTAGTAGTGAATCTGGCACATAAGGTTCTGGCAGCATTCAGTATTAACTTGTAGTTCTAAAGATTGTGATAGAGTGATCTCAGATTATACCAATGCAGGCATTAGAGATTCTCGATCAGCCAGAACATAGTCTCTTTTGTCATTTTCTTTCCCGTTCGGCTGATATCTTGAATTTTCAACTTATTTGCATTCTCATTATGATTCATGATATGTTTGTTGCACTACTAGAAATTGTGTAATAGACATCACCGATTTAACATCGGTCTGTAATGCCACTAATGTAAAAAGTCTTTAGGACATCACTCGTTTTAAAACCGATGTCTTTGTGTTTTAGGACATCGCTTGTAAGAATAACCGATATCTTAGATAAGCTTTAAAATATTTGGACGCACGCCTCTCCCAATCTTTCCCCCCGTTAATATATATATATATATATATATATATATATATATTTCTCCTTTTTTCTACAAAATGTTTCCCCCTTAGTCAAATTTTGGTTTCCCCCTCAGACATTCCCTTCTGAAAAAATTAAAAACATTAAAACATAAAATCAATAACTAAAAAACTGAATCTCTCGTTCTCTTGCTCTCTCAACTCACAGCCTCATTCCCTCCCTCAAGAACCCTAAATCTCACCTTTATCTCTCTCCCCCCCCCCTCCCTCCCTCCCTCACTCTATAGTCTCACCCTTCTCTCTCTATACTACCACCCTTCTCTTTCTCGAAGCTCAATATAACCAGATATTGTTCGATTCGAACATAAAAAACTGTGAACTCAATCCAATTTATTTGAAACTCATATTGGTAAGTGGCTAAGCTTGTGTTTGATTTCAATTAGTTCGATTTAGTTTTCAATTGGGGATTTTTGAATTCAAAACCCTAATTTTTGGATCTTAGGTGAAATTGATTTATAGCTTGTGATTGGTGTAGAATAATGGCGAGGAAGATGTTGATTGACGGAGAGTTGAATAAAGCAAATGAAGATAACGAGCAATATGATTTCGATTTGTTTGTTATTGGTGCCGAAAGTGGAGGTGTTAGAGCTTCCAAGTTTTCTACTCAGTTCGGAGGTAAGGTAATCAATCAAAAACTCAATCGTACTGTATATAATGTATGGAATGTCGCTATGTATCTTTGTGATTGGGTGTTTTGTTAGAAGAATGTATGGAATTGGATTGATTTCGTGATACACTGCTATGTTCTTGAGATTACGAAGAGCGAAAGATAAAAATGAGTCTTTAGTAAAAAGTGAGAGGGCACAGAAAACGTACATTAGGGTCAGCGAAAGGTTTACACGTTAGGAAAAGGATTAAGAGGACGAAGAACCAAGTGCGAGAAGGGGGAATAAGTCTGGAAGGGATGCAACTCGTAATGGCTCTTTTTGATCGAAACGTGGAAGGTCAAGTTCACCATCAGACCATTACCAGACAAGGTCTCGATCGCCTCCTAATGCTTCTGAATGAAGAGATCGTGATGAGGTGTCTGGTGGTATCCACCGCCTTAACTTCATAAGTTGCTTGGCAGTTCATTCTCTTTTTTTTTAGTGACTTCAATTGAATCCTATCTGAAGCTTTTATCGTTAGTGAAAAATTTAATGCTGAAAATTTTGGTGATTTTTGAATTATTATTATTTATTTTAACTTTTCATCTTAATGGCATTTTACCATGGACCTCTATAAAACTTAAATTTGCTAGTTGAATTAAGTTTTGCAAAGAAAGGTAATTTTTTACTAGCCTCTTTTAAACCCTTGAGTCTCAAAGTCGAAGGTCTTCCCTCAACTCCTTTATATTTTTATTTTAGTAGAAACTTCAAGCCAGATTGATGCATGCTTTCACTTTAATTCTTGAGTTTGTTATTATTACTTAAATGATTTCACTTCAAAAATATATTTCAAGCAAGTTATTTTTACCACTGGTTGGAATAATTAGTTTGATCGTAGAATGTATTTTTATTGTTTCTCTTTCTATTTGTCTGAAAATTTTATACATGTTTTCTTTCAGGTACCGATCTCAAAGAGAGGCGAAAATAATTCAAGAGGAGGCAAACACGGGTAAGTTGCTAAATTTTTTAATTATTATTCACTCATTTTATCTTTCTTATTAGAAAAATCATGCAAGATGGTGGGTATCACGTAGGCGTGTGGAAGCGCAAAATTTTTCACAAACTTGTCGCCTAGTGATGCGCCAACTCCCCAACCTAGAGCCTGGCCAGCAATGCGCAACTAACCTTTGTGCCTGCAAAGAAGGTTAGTGATAACCACAAGATAAACGAAGACAGAGTTACGGGAATCCCCAACCTTTTTATTACTTCAACAAAAAGGACTAACAATCTAGGCCTGCTGCCCACACGTCGGCACAGCTACCCACTAACTGCTAGAATACAAGAAAGCCTAACTACAATGCTAGCTCTCTCTGTATATGCTCTCACTCTCTCTACAACTGTTTCCTGTGTATCTGAATGAATGAATGAGAATGAAGAAGTTCCTCCTTATATAGGTAGCTTTACGGGCTTTGGGCTAGGCTAAGCCCAACCCTACTTTCCATCTTTGCCTGAGATCTTCAAGATATCCTCAATCTTCCTGATTGCCTTTCCTTCCATAGAAGATCCACCCTAATCGTATCTTTGACTATGATAGACTTTCCCTTTCTGCAGAAGATTACAATCCCTAATTGATTCTTCTGGAATGATCTCCAAAGATATGGTCTTATCCCAAATCATATAAGCCCATTTACAACCTACACCTTAGCCCATGTCTCTCACTTGCATCCTGCTTCGAACCTGCCCAACTATAGAATTCTGGCCCAGCTTTGCCTCACTATATTTGAACTAGAAGACTCTTCTCCCATGTCACATGTGTGTCATGGAGGCCCAATGCTTTGGGCTGGCCAGGCCCATGCTTTGCCTCTCTCCCCCTTGCGCCATGCTGCATGACTCCCCTAAGCCCAAGTGTGCCTCTGCTCAAGCCCACATTCTCTATGTCTGTGCCTGGTTGAATGCTTCATGCCTTAGACAAGCCCAATCCGTGTAAGTGCCTCAAATGCCCACTTCATCTCAATGCCTTAGTTTTTATGTCAAGTCCCATACTTGACTTCGCCTAGTGTTCATGCCCAAGACAGAATCGTGAACCTCAAGCACGCCATCGCCTCTAGACCCATCACTATGGCATGAAAAATCTCTTAAGGGTCTAACAAACCACCCCCACTAAAAGAGCTCGATGTCCTCATCGAGGGGCGATCCCAATATTCCCGAATTTGATCTTCAAATTGCCACAAGGTCACACCTTTCTCCCAAGTAGCATAAGCTTCTTCCTCGCCTTCCCACTGAATCAGATAATCAGTCCTCCTGTTCTTCTTACTCATCCCTTGAGTATTATGATCCAGAATTTTCTTTATCTTCTTCTCGAACTGTACCCTAACCACTGGAGGTGCTCTTTTCTTCTGCTTCCTCCCTTCAAGCAGTAAGTCTGGTTGGAACAGCTTCAAGAAACTCACATGAAAAGTGGGATGTACCTTCAATCTGTCGGGCAGCTACAACCGATAAGCCACAGTGCCTACCTTCTTCGCTATCTCAAAGGGCCCGTCATACTTCTGAACTAACCCCTTGTGAATTTTTCTGGACTTTATCTTCTTCCAGATCCGTGGTGTCAACTTCAACAACACCTAGTCGCCAACCTCAAACTCTAAGGGACGATGCTTTCTATCAGCGTACTTCTTCATCCTCCAAACAGCTTTCTCCAGACTAGCGTTGGCTTCATCAACCATCTCCTGTTTACCAAACGCATACCTGTAAGCTGCGGGACAAGTACCACCTGATTTCTGAACTGCCACTTCGTTTGGGGTTCTGTAACACCCCCAGATCCGGGGTCAGGAATCTGGTGGTTACGGTCTTACATCCATTCATAATACTTGACTTGAGTCCATAATAAATAAATCACATGCTGTGACCCCACAATAATTACCACTCACACACACAACAGTTATAGTCCCAGAGATGAAATTGAAATAAGTCTTACATTAAAGGGTTTACGAATAAAAGTTATTACAATCCCAAAAGGATAACATCATAGGTTTAAAAGTTTTGCCGTTGATTACATTAATTATACATATAGTTAAACAGGAAACAAAAGCTGTCTAACTATGCTACCTCAGCAATGGCGGCTAGCATCTCAGCGGGTAGTCCGGTGGGTCGGGTAACCTGCTTGCGCCGAGTGCGCCTGACGCGAGCCATCTGTCCTAGCTGTTGTTGTGACATAATATAAACAAAGCAAGGGTGAGCGAAAGCCCACCAACAAATATATAACTGAACGATAATTTAAAACAGTTCAAAGCTATCCTTTAAACCATATGCCATGCATTTACGGAAATGATGCCAGTATAATATGAACGATGAAGTTACAAGGTAACTTAAAGTATTTGTTTGAAGACATATCTGCTACATCAAAGTAAGCGAGATATTATTATCGTTATTAAGAAGAGGAACTTGCAAGAAAGGGTTGCAATTCCAGTTATGACTCTTTTCCAACTCTGCCAACAGTAATCATGTTGCAGGAAATAAATGAATTTGGATGATGAACCAATGATGGAGTATTCACCGCGCCCGCTGTTCCAATCTTGATGATCAGTCGAGATCGTACAGCTCAATTTAGATTTACTACCGGTAGAAGGAAGAACTGACGGCTTTACTTGTATACCGCCATGCTAGCTCTCCCCGGCCAACGGTTGGGCCAAGGGGATGGACCGGCGCTACTCGGCCTCTTACACGACTCCTAGTTCAAATAGAATTCATGATTCTGAATATAACGTTCGTCCCCCTTTCCCCAAGTATAATACTTGTTGATAAGACTCCACAAAGTAGTCGTATCTAGTTGGAAAGGAAAATTTACCAATAACTCCCAAGCTATTACTTGGTAACGGATATCAACTTGTTCCAGTAATCTTACCCCTCGAAAGATGAGAAGGTAAACAACGACTTAATAAGTCAACAGCACCCGAGTTGCGGGTGAAGGGAATACTTTATGACCGGGAAGTCGACAAGATAAATAACATTTTTCCAAGTAAGGTTCCCTTATTATTAAGAAGATGGACTCAAAGATGAATGATGTATGGGAACCTTTCTTGATATAAGATTAATAATAATATGACTTCGAAATATTTTCTGTAATAATCGAAGAAGATAAACCTTATCGAGATTATTCTAAGTATGGAATAAATATTCAGAGAATATTTATTGAGTTAAAATATTGAAAGAATATTTGGGAATATGAAAGAATATTTTTAATCAGAGTATTTCTCAAAATAATCCCTGAAGAAATATCAGGAGAATATTTATTGAATAAATAAATGTTTAAATGAATATTCAAAACAATATTCATTAATTAATAAGACCTGAAAAGAATATTTAAGGTAATATTCATGATTAATTAGGAATTTAAATGAATATTCAAAAGTAATATTCATTTAATGAATAATATCCTAAATGAATGTCAAGTAATATTCATTTAGTAATCCAAGCCTTAAGGAATATTCGAGATAATATTCGATAATTAAATCAAGCTTCAGATGAATATTAAAATAATATTCATCAAGTATTTAATTTCTTAAATGAATATTCAAAAGTAATATTTATTTAATAAAATAATATTCTAAAAGAATATCCAATTAATATTCATTTAATAGTCTCATCTTTAGAAGAATATTCGAAATAATAGTCGATAGTTAATTCGACTCTGAATGAATATTGAGAAATATTATTCGTTGAATAGTTAAATTCAAATAATTATTTGAAGTAAGGATCGTTAAAATAATTAGTCTCGAACGAATATTCAAATAATATTCGTCGCCCAAATAATAGAAAATATTTACTTAAATATTTTCTCCCGAGGTAATCTCGATATATCAAGAAATATTGACTCCCGGTTTATATTTGACGGATAAAGATGTATACGCCCTTCTATGAGGGTCTTACAATAACCGGCTTATAACTGATATATAACTATCTAGCTTATAAGCCAACACTAACATTCAGGGAACAAGTATATCGATTCAACTTGAAAGTAGGCATGCATGCGATGGCATATGTATATCAGCAATCATATATATATATTTATTCAATCACAACAACAGCCTAAAAGAAGGGAATTGAAACTTGCCTGGTAGTCGAGTACGGTAAGGGGTAGTGGTAGCGGGTCCCGGTTCAGCCTGGTGATCTATAAATAGCCAAGGCATTCGGAATTAATCACTTAACATATTAAACGTTAAGTTATACTTAAATCGAAACACGTTCTCGAGTCATCTCGTTATACCCCTTTTTGTGGATTACTTATTATCACTGATCCGACCCGACATTCGTTCGTTAATACGACATGTCACTGCACTTATACTTGGGACATACTTAAGTCATATGAGTTCTAAGGTTGATCGTTACGAACCAATATTTTACTCCGAGTTTTATCGCCCGTTTTCTAAGCGTTTTACCAAAGTTATAAAAGAGTCGTCTTTTAGGGGTTCGTTCTCGTTTAACCTTGACTCGAACATTTTTAATAAATCGAAAAATGCTCTTTTTGACATACGGTTTTCTTTCACACCTTCCTTCTTACCCCTAGTATTTATTTACCAAGATTCGCCATGACGTTACATAGCTTACGAGGGTTCAATTTCAGTTACGAACTTTTGTTTACGGATTCGAACTACTTTTAGTAATTTAGTCATAAATCCTAAACCGTAAGTCCGTTTCACGTGATCTTTATATCAAAACGAAGCTTAGAGCATTACCTATCCTATCATGGCAGATAAGGTCTCTGGACAGTAGGGGTTCAACATGGAAAACGGCATACAAAACATGGTATTGTAAAATCGGGCATTATAACGGCTGTAAATCGAATATCTATCAATTTCGAATCTTCCCATAAACATAGCATCCAACCCAAACAACATATACATGACTTATATACATGAACTGAGGCCAAGCAATGCCTTTCCGTTCATCTAGCTATTTACATCATTAATCCAAAATCCATACATAATCATGCTTATAACTTTAACATAATCATAACTAAGTTATAACTATCAAAAACATGCTTAAATCTCAAACAAGGGTTAGGGTTTCAAGAGCTTTATACCTTCCTTAGATAGTGATATAGCCTTACTAAGCCTTGTATGGTCCTTAGGAGTGATTATGCTTGCTATATCAACCATGAAAAATCAAGAAAACCAAGTTAGTTCAAGAAGAACACTATTCATGCTCCTCTTGGATGATTTATTTGAAAATGGAAATGGATGAGTTTGAAGCTAGGATTTTGAGGAGATAAGTTTTATGAAATGTAAGACTCACCTTAATTATTACAAGATCAATTGATGGTTAGAGGTTGGATTTTGGTTTTGGAATTAAGCTATAGGCCGAATGGAGTGAAATGGTGGAGAATGGAGTATTTGCTTGGTTGCTTGTGTTTGTTCTCATCTAAAATGAATTATTGTAATGTTTGTAGATAATATCTAGCATAAAGTGGCTTTTGATAAAGTGATTTGGTCATTACATGCATCACTTAATGGACAAGTGTTGATAAATTGTGGTAGGATGAGAGATTAGTCTTAACCAAGTGGTTTGATCTCTAAATATGCTAGTTACTTGTGTAACTAACTAGTTACTAGATATTATCACTTGCACATGCATGTATCTTGCTTTCTCTGCTTGATTCTGTGTCCGGTTATTGCTCGTTTCGATTGATCGTTCGTAGGAATATTCCACGGATTTCTAGTTAGGGTTTACCGGGAATCCTCTTTAATATTAATACTTTCATTCTCCATCTTTCATTCTAACTTTCCATTATATATTCCTTTAATCCATTCGTTAAATACTTAAGGCTATCAGTGTCCAGGGAACTCTCGGAGAAAATAAAAGTGCGGTTTTTCAGAATCCGACAGCTTTTACATACACTTATTTTCCCCCTGGATCACTAATACGAACTCGGAAATCCGTTCCGAATACTTCTATATAGTGTCGTCTCATATTATTATATACTCTCACCAAAACACTATTCATTCTGTATTCTTTACTTGTTCTCTTAGGGTTGTATAATTGTCCGTATTCTTTTTCGATCGTTCCTTAACCTTTTTACGGAACTACTGGATTAATCGTTATCGATCTGGATGACATGAGAGTCTTCTCTTGCTTGAAGTTGCCATATCTTATTCCCTTAGAAGATAGATTATTCTTACCTATGTTGTCACCCTTTAGCATTCTTCAAGACATAAACATAATAAAGTCGAATTCCATTCATTCTTTCCCAAATATCAATTATTACATTGTAGCCATATCCACTATTCATTCTTACATCATTAAATACATAAAAGTTTTAATTCCACCCAAAATCTGGGTTCTTACAGTCTCCCCTCCTTAAAAGGATTCCGTCCCGGAATCAGTTTGAAAACAAGTGGGGGTACTTTTCTTGCATTGCGCCTTCAAGTTCCCAGGTGGATTCTTCTACATTGTGGTTCTGCCACAAAACTCTGACTAGCTGAATGACCTTGTTTCGGAGCACTTGTTCTTTCCGGTCTATGATTTCCACAGGTTGCTCCACATAGGTCAGGTCTGGTTGCATGTCCACTTGCTCATACTCTACAATATGCTTAGCATCCGGATTATACTTCCTCAGCATCGAAACATGGAACACATTGTGCACCTGCTGTAGATTCGGGGGCAATGCGAGTTCATAAGCTAGTTCCCCAATCCGTCTCAAGATCTCAAATGGTCCAATGTATCTGGGACTCAGCTTTCCTTTCTTCCCAAATCTCATTAAACCTTTCCAAGGTGACACTTTCAAGAACACTAGGTCCCCTACCTCGTATTCCTTGCCTTTCCGAGCTAAGTCGGCATATTTCTTTTGTCGATCCTGGGCTGCTACCAACCGTCCTCTGATTAGATCTACTGCATCTTTAGTTCGTTGGACCACTTCGGGCCCGAGCATCTTCCGCTCTCCAACTTCATCCCAATACAAGGGAGATCGACATTTTCTTCCATAAATGGCCTCATAAGGTGGCATCCCAATGCTTGAATGATAACTGTTATTATAGGAGAACTCAACCAATGGCAAGTGATCATCCCAACTCCCCTTGAAGTCTATCGCGCAGACTCTCAACATATCCTCTAGCGTTTGGATGGTCCTTTCACTTTGCCCATCTGTCTGGGGGTGGTAGGCTGTGCTCATGTTCAGCCGGGTCCCTACACATTCTTGAAAACTTCTCCAAAACCTGGAGTTAAATCTAGGATCTCGATCGGATACTATTGCGACTGGGACTCCATGTCGCGCCACTATCTCTTTTAAGTAGATGTCCACTAGTCTATCGACCGTGTACCTTTCGTTGATCGGGAGAAAGTGAGCCGATTTCGTCAGTCGATCTACAATTACCCATATGGTGTCATGATTCACCTTGGTCTTGGGTAAACCTACTATGAAATCCATGGCTATATGTTCCCATTTCCATTCTGGAATCTCTAAGGGATGTAGAAGTCCGCTGGGTTTCTGGTGCTCTGCCTTCACTCGTTGGCAGGTCAAGCATCTGCTTACCCACTCTGCTACGTCCTTTTTCATATTGGGCCACCAGTAATACTCCTTCAAATCCCTATACATTTTAGTGCTACCGGGGTGCACTGAGTATCTTGAGTTGTGTGCCTCATTTAAAATCTCATCCTTGAGCTCCTGAACATTTGGGATCCATATCCTGTACGTGTACCTCATGATCCCTTCCTTGTCTCTTTCGCACTTAATTTCCTCCCCGGTCATTAGCTCTTCTGTGGAGTTCTTTTCTTCCTCCATCATCCGTTCCTGGCACAGTCTAATCTTTTCTAGCAATGGAGGTTGGATTCTAATTTCCATCAACTTTTCTTGGCCCTCTCCAGGTAACTTAACCTCGATTTCCAACTTCTCAAAATCCTTCACTAGCTCTTTCTCTGAAGTTATCATCTTGAGCTTCTCTTTCCGACTAAGGGCGTCAGCCACCACATTGGCTTTGCCCGGGTGATATCGAATTTCACAGTCGTAATCCTTGATTAACTCTAACCACCTCCTCTGGCGCATGTTAAGCTCTTTCTGAGTGAAAATGTATTTGAGGCTCTTATGATCTGTGTAAATCTCGCATTTTTCCCCATACAGGTAGTGTCTCCAAATCTTTAAAGCGAAGACTATGGCTGCTAGTTCTAGATCATGCGTGGGATATCTGACTTCATAATCCTTCAATTGCCTAGACGCATATGCTATTACCTTGCCGTGCTGCATAAGCACGCATCCCAGTCCTTTATGCGAAGCATCACTGTAAATCACGAAATCTCCTTTTCCATCAGGTAATGCCAGCACTGGGGCTGTCACCAGCCTCTTCTTTAACTCTTGGAAACTCTTCTCGCATTTCTCAGTCCATTCAAATTTCTCGGTTTTACGGGTAAGTCGAGTTAATGGAGCTGCGAGTTTCGCAAAGTCTTGGACAAATCTCCTGTAATATCCGGCCAGTCCAATGAAACTCCTCACCTCGGTTGGAGTAGTTGGCCGTTCCCAGTTTGAAACTGCTTCTATCTTGGAGGGGTCAACCAACACTCCTTCTCTATTGATCACGTGCCCTAAGAATTGTACCTCATTTTTCCAAAACTCACACTTGGAGAACTTGGCATATAACTGCTCTTTCCTGAGTATTTCTAAGGTTATCCTTAAATGTTCAGCGTGTTCTGCCTCTGTCTTTGAGTAGATGAGAATATCATCAATGAAAACTATCACGAATTGGTCCAAATATTCCTTGAACACTCTATTCATTAGGTCCATGAAGGCTGCTGGGGCGTTGGTCAATCCAAATGACATAACTAAGAACTCATAATGTCCGTATCTGGTGCGGAATGCAGTCTTCGGGATATCTTCAGGTTTGATCTTCAGTTGGTGATATCCTGTTCTCAAATCAATCTTAGAGAAGTATTCAGCTCCTCTTAGCTGGTCAAACAAATCGTCTATCCTGGGCAATGGATACTTATTCTTTATGGTTAGCTTGTTCAATTCTCTGTAGTCGATGCATAACCTCATACTTCCATCCTTTTTCTTAACAAACAACACTGGTGCGCCCCAAGGCGACACACTGGGCCTTATCATGCCCTTATCCAACAATTCCTGTAATTGTTTAGCCAGCTCTTTCATTTCTACTGGGGCTAGTCGGTACGGGGCCTTCGAAACTGGCGCCGTCCCCGGGGCTAATTCGATGGCAAACTCAATTACCCTATCAGGTGGTAGTCCAGGAAGATCTTGTGGGAACACGTCCTCGAACTCATTAACTACCAGAATGTCCTGCAATCTTGGCACTTCCTTCTGAGTATCTATAACGTAGGCTAAATAAGCCTCGTTCCCTTTTCGTAACAATCTCTTGGTTTGCGCCATGGTCAGAATTTTCTGGGTCTGTCGCATCCCCTTAAACACTATTTCTTTCTTCCCTGGGGTTTTCAACTTAACCTTTTTCCCTTTACAATCTATCTGCGCATCATTGCGAGACAACCAATCCATACCCAAAATGACATCGAATTCCCCTAGCTTAAAAGGAATTAAATCGACATAGAAGGATCGTCCTCCTATTTCTAGCTTACAATCGGGGTGAATTTGATTAACCGGTACGATTTCCTGATTAGCTATTTCTACTTGTAAGGAATCTCTTAGTTGCTGGGTTTTAAGTTTCAACTTATGCGCAAAATCTCTAGATATAAAAGACTTAGTTGCTCCTGAATCAAATAAGACATTTGCACTGACTGAATTAAGAGAAAAAGTACCTGCTATCACATCTGTGTCCCTCACGGCATCTTGTACTGACATATTGAAAGTCCTAGCAGTTGGTGGCCTATTTGAGGCAACCTTGCTTGCTCCTGATGCTGCTGGTTTGCTCTTTGGGCAATCCTTCCTCATGTGCCCTCGCTGTCCACACTGGAAACAGGTTGTGCTGTTAGGGATGACCGTGGTGCAAGAGGTGGCATAATGCCCAGCTCGCCCACACTTATAACAGTTTATCTGCTTCAGGTTGCACACCCCGGAGTGCCTCTTCCCACAAGTAGCACACAATGGCAATAGAGGTCGAGAAGGGTTGGAACGGGACATTCCTGATTGATGGCCGCCCTGGCTCACACTTACACTAGCAGATGGTTTAAACCCCACATTCCTCCCTGGTAGGGAAACCGCTCCTCGATTAAACTTGGTTGGGGGTTTTCCTCCAGCGGATCTTCCGCCCATACTAACATGCTTTCTCTTTATCCCCCCTTTCTCTCTCTCTCTCTGCATCTGATCACTACCAGCCTCCACAATGGTTGCCTTCTGCACCAAGGTGGCATAATCTGTAATCTCTAAAACAGCCACCCTATTCTGGATCCACTGCTTCAGCCCTTGTTGAAACCTGTTAGCTTTCTTCTCTTCTGTGTCTACAAACTCTGGCACAAATCTCGATAGCTCAGTAAATTTGGCCTCATAGTCCGCCACGGACATATTGTTCTGTTTCAGTTCCAAAAACTTAAGTTCCATCTGGGTTTTCATGAACTTCGGAAAGTACTTCTCCAGGAATAATTGTTTGAACCTTTCCCAGGCTATGATAGCATCAGTCTCCATGTTCTTCTTGGCTTCCCACCAATAATTGGTCTCTCCCTTTAGTAGGTAAGTAGCAAAAACAGTCTTCTGAGCCTCATTGATACTCAGGATCTCAAAAGACTTTTCCATTTCTTTGACCCAGGCCCTCGCCTCAACGGGATCAGCCGATCCGTGGAACTCTGGGGGCTTAAGGGACTTAAAGGCCCTAAAGGAATTTGCCACTGAAGTGTTGTTGCTTGGTGGTGGTTGGGGGTATTGGTTCAAATTCTGCCTAAGTAGATCCATAAACTGGCCCATGGGGTTTCCACCCTGGTTCTCCCCTTCCTGTTCTACTTCAGTTTCTCCACCCTCTATTTCCCTTTCAAATTCTTCAGAGTACAGGGGTTCATCCTCTGCTCCATACTGGGAATCTTCTTGCTCATTATAGTCCTGATCTTGTTCCTCACTACTTCCACGGTTTTCCTCGTGTTGGTTGTGACTCTCTTGGTCAGTAGATTCGCGGGGGTTAGCCCTAGTGCCCATCCGTCTTGGAGGCATTTTACTGAAAATTTGGAAAATTATACATTAGGTTCACTGACCTGTTTTAAAGGATTTTTCCTTGCACATTTCTTTACATGATTGGGTTTTAAAATCCCACAGTTTTATATCTCATGGAAACTTAATCGAAAAGTAATACATATGCTAATAAACTCGTGATCACTTCCCAACAAAATTGTAATGACTGAAATGGAAACAAATATATACCAGGTACCGAAAAGGTACAACATCCGAGTTACAACGATAGTTTAAAGTACAGCCATCCTAACAACAACAACAAGTCAAAAGTGAAATATGCTGTCTATCTGTCTAGTCTGCAAAAAGGGAAAACAAGTACAAGAAAACCATCCCTACAAAAGCCGGCACTATTATGTCCGTACATGACTAGACAACTAGACCACTGCATCACTACATCTGAAATCAGCCGCCACGACGAAACATCCTCCGAACCCTCCCCATGGTGATGCGGAAAACCTCCTCAGCCGCTGCTCTGTCTACCCTACCATGCCCATCAGTAGGCAACTGTCGCACCCTCACCCGAGCCCTCAGCTCGATGCGGGTCACAGCCCTATACCCAACTCTGTCACTGATAGTCCTCCTGCCCTGCACCCTCATCCGGGCGGCTCTCTCTGCTGCTAACTCACTCCTAGACTCTGCCAACCTGGCATCTGCCACAGACAACTCTCTATAAAGCCCGTTCACAATCAAGTTGTGAACACATACTGGGACTCCTCCTATCGGGGCATGAGGTGGGGTGGATGGCTCAGCTGGAGCGGCAGTCTCTGCCTGCTGGGGCTCTGGGGTAAGCTCCTCAAACTCGTCGGGGTACGGGCTCACAGGTAGTGGTGGTGGGGTAGGGGCTCTCTCAACAGGGAGGAGTGGCACAAAAAGTCCAGAACTCCCTACAGCACCAACTACTGGCTCATCTATATCTCCCCCAACACCCTCATCCACCGGCACCACCTGATCCGTGGTCATGTCAGTGTCATCTCCCATAGTCCTGAACTCAGTCATAACCCAATAATCATCATCCTCAACCACTAACTCAGCATCCTGTCCTGTCTGGATCCCCTCCGGGTCCTCCTCCCCCTCAGTCTCAACAACATCTGTGTCAGCATCATCCTGGACCTCCTCAGGGTCCTCCTCCTCAGACTCGATCACATCAGTATCAGCATCAACCTGGACCTCCTCAGCGTCCTCCTCCTCAGGCTCAGTATCCTCCTCAGGCAAGTGCTCATAGTATGGGTCCCTAGTCCGGAACATGTCCTCATCATGCTGTCTCGCAGCTACCTCCTGGGCCGACAAGTCGCTCGCCTACACAAGACGAACTATGTTACTATCATGATACTTAAAAAGTTCCCGTAAGGGTTTTAGGTAAACCTGGCAAGGGTTCGTATTATATTATTGAATTTATTATTATATAACGTCGTATCATCTCTTGGGATATATAACTCTCGCTCTGATACCATCTCTGTAACACCCCCAGATCCGGGGTCAGGAATCTGGTGGTTACGGTCTTACATCCATTCATAATACTTGACTTGAGTCCATAATAAATAAATCACATGCTGTGACCCCACAATAATTACCACTCACACACACAACAGTTATAGTCCCAGAGATGAAATTGAAATAAGTCTTACATTAAAGGGTTTACGAATAAAAGTTATTACAATCCCAAAAGGATAACATCATAGGTTTAAAAGTTTTGCCGTTGATTACATTAATTATACATATAGTTAAACAGGAAACAAAAGCTGTCTAACTATGCTACCTCAGCAATGGCGGCTAGCATCTCAGCGGGTAGTCCGGTGGGTCGGGTAACCTGCTTGCGCCGAGTGCGCCTGACGCGAGCCATCTGTCCTAGCTGTTGTTGTGACATAATATAAACAAAGCAAGGGTGAGCGAAAGCCCACCAACAAATATATAACTGAACGATAATTTAAAACAGTTCAAAGCTATCCTTTAAACCATATGCCATGCATTTACGGAAATGATGCCAGTATAATATGAACGATGAAGTTACAAGGTAACTTAAAGTATTTGTTTGAAGACATATCTGCTACATCAAAGTAAGCGAGATATTATTATCGTTATTAAGAAGAGGAACTTGCAAGAAAGGGTTGCAATTCCAGTTATGACTCTTTTCCAACTCTGCCAACAGTAATCATGTTGCAGGAAATAAATGAATTTGGATGATGAACCAATGATGGAGTATTCACCGCGCCCGCTGTTCCAATCTTGATGATCAGTCGAGATCGTACAGCTCAATTTAGATTTACTACCGGTAGAAGGAAGAACTGACGGCTTTACTTGTATACCGCCATGCTAGCTCTCCCCGGCCAACGGTTGGGCCAAGGGGATGGACCGGCGCTACTCGGCCTCTTACACGACTCCTAGTTCAAATAGAATTCATGATTCTGAATATAACGTTCGTCCCCCTTTCCCCAAGTATAATACTTGTTGATAAGACTCCACAAAGTAGTCGTATCTAGTTGGAAAGGAAAATTTACCAATAACTCCCAAGCTATTACTTGGTAACGGATATCAACTTGTTCCAGTAATCTTACCCCTCGAAAGATGAGAAGGTAAACAACGACTTAATAAGTCAACAGCACCCGAGTTGCGGGTGAAGGGAATACTTTATGACCGGGAAGTCGACAAGATAAATAACATTTTTCCAAGTAAGGTTCCCTTATTATTAAGAAGATGGACTCAAAGATGAATGATGTCTGGGAACCTTTCTTGATATAAGATTAATAATAATATGACTTCGAAATATTTTCTGTAATAATCGAAGAAGATAAACCTTATCGAGATTATTCTAAGTATGGAATAAATATTCAGAGAATATTTATTGAGTTAAAATATTGAAAGAATATTTGGGAATATGAAAGAATATTTTTAATCAGAGTATTTCTCAAAATAATCCCTGAAGAAATATCAGGAGAATATTTATTGAATAAATAAATGTTTAAATGAATATTCAAAACAATATTCATTAATTAATAAGACCTGAAAAGAATATTTAAGGTAATATTCATGATTAATTAGGAATTTAAATGAATATTCAAAAGTAATATTCATTTAATGAATAATATCCTAAATGAATGTCAAGTAATATTCATTTAGTAATCCAAGCCTTAAGGAATATTCGAGATAATATTCGATAATTAAATCAAGCTTCAGATGAATATTAAAATAATATTCATCAAGTATTTAATTTCTTAAATGAATATTCAAAAGTAATATTTATTTAATAAAATAATATTCTAAAAGAATATCCAATTAATATTCATTTAATAGTCTCATCTTTAGAAGAATATTCGAAATAATAGTCGATAGTTAATTCGACTCTGAATGAATATTGAGAAATATTATTCGTTGAATAGTTAAATTCAAATAATTATTTGAAGTAAGGATCGTTAAAATAATTAGTCTCGAACGAATATTCAAATAATATTCGTCGCCCAAATAATAGAAAATATTTACTTAAATATTTTCTCCCGAGGTAATCTCGATATATCAAGAAATATTGACTCCCGGTTTATATTTGACGGATAAAGATGTATACGCCCTTCTATGAGGGTCTTACAATAACCGGCTTATAACTGATATATAACTATCTAGCTTATAAGCCAACACTAACATTCAGGGAACAAGTATATCGATTCAACTTGAAAGTAGGCATGCATGCGATGGCATATGTATATCAGCAATCATATATATATATATTTATTCAATCACAACAACAGCCTAAAAGAAGGGAATTGAAACTTGCCTGGTAGTCGAGTACGGTAAGGGGTAGTGGTAGCGGGTCCCGGTTCAGCCTGGTGATCTATAAATAGCCAAGGCATTCGGAATTAATCACTTAACATATTAAACGTTAAGTTATACTTAAATCGAAACACGTTCTCGAGTCATCTCGTTATACCCCTTTTTGTGGATTACTTATTATCACTGATCCGACCCGACATTCGTTCGTTAATACGACATGTCACTGCACTTATACTTGGGACATACTTAAGTCATATGAGTTCTAAGGTTGATCGTTACGAACCAATATTTTACTCCGAGTTTTATCGCCCGTTTTCTAAGCGTTTTACCAAAGTTATAAAAGAGTCGTCTTTTAGGGGTTCGTTCTCGTTTAACCTTGACTCGAACATTTTTAATAAATCGAAAAATGCTCTTTTTGACATACGGTTTTCTTTCACACCTTCCTTCTTACCCCTAGTATTTATTTACCAAGATTCGCCATGACGTTACATAGCTTACGAGGGTTCAATTTCAGTTACGAACTTTTGTTTACGGATTCGAACTACTTTTAGTAATTTAGTCATAAATCCTAAACCGTAAGTCCGTTTCACGTGATCTTTATATCAAAACGAAGCTTAGAGCATTACCTATCCTATCATGGCAGATAAGGTCTCTGGACAGTAGGGGTTCAACATGGAAAACGGCATACAAAACATGGTATTGTAAAATCGGGCATTATAACGGCTGTAAATCGAATATCTATCAATTTCGAATCTTCCCATAAACATAGCATCCAACCCAAACAACATATACATGACTTATACACATGAACTGAGGCCAAGCAATGCCTTTCCGTTCATCTAGCTATTTACATCATTAATCCAAAATCCATACATAATCATGCTTATAACTTTAACATAATCATAACTAAGTTATAACTATCAAAAACATGCTTAAATCTCAAACAAGGGTTAGGGTTTCAAGAGCTTTATACCTTCCTTAGATAGTGATATAGCCTTACTAAGCCTTGTATGGTCCTTAGGAGTGATTATGCTTGCTATATCAACCATGAAAAATCAAGAAAACCAAGTTAGTTCAAGAAGAACACTATTCATGCTCCTCTTGGATGATTTATTTGAAAATGGAAATGGATGAGTTTGAAGCTAGGATTTTGAGGAGATAAGTTTTATGAAATGTAAGACTCACCTTAATTATTACAAGATCAATTGATGGTTGGAGGTTGGATTTTGGTTTTGGAATTAAGCTATAGGCCGAATGGAGTGAAATGGTGGAGAATGGAGTATTTGCTTGGTTGCTTGTGTTTGTTCTCATCTAAAATGAATTATTGTAATGTTTGTAGATAATATCTAGCATAAAGTGGCTTTTGATAAAGTGATTTGGTCATTACATGCATCACTTAATGGACAAGTGTTGATAAATTGTGGTAGGATGAGAGATTAGTCTTAACCAAGTGGTTTGATCTCTAAATATGCTAGTTACTTGTGTAACTAACTAGTTACTAGATATTATCACTTGCACATGCATGTATCTTGCTTTCTCTGCTTGATTCTGTGTCCGGTTATTACTCGTTTCGATTGATCGTTCGTAGGAATATTCCACGGATTTCTAGTTAGGGTTTACCGGGAATCCTCTTTAATATTAATACTTTCATTCTCCATCTTTCATTCTAACTTTCCATTATATATTCCTTTAATCCATTCGTTAAATACTTAAGGCTATCAGTGTCCAGGGAACTCTCGGAGAAAATAAAAGTGCGGTTTTTCAGAATCCGACAGCTTTTACATACACTTATTTTCCCCATGGATCACTAATACGAACTCGGAAATCCGTTCCGAATACTTCTATATAGTGTCGTCTCATATTATTATATACTCTCACCAAAACACTATTCATTCTGTATTCTTTACTTGTTCTCTTAGGGTTGTATAATTGTCCGTATTCTCTTTCGATCGTTCCTTAACCTTTTTACGGAACTACTGGATTAATCGTTATCGATCTGGATGACATGAGAGTCTTCTCTTGCTTGAAGTTGCCATATCTTATTCCCTTAGAAGATAGATTATTCTTACCTATGTTGTCACCCTTTAGCATTCTTCAAGACATAAACATAATAAAGTCGAATTCCATTCATTCTTTCCCAAATATCAATTATTACATTGTAGCCATATCCACTATTCATTCTTACATCATTAAATACATAAAAGTTTTAATTCCACCCAAAATCTGGGTTCTTACAGGTTCTCGGCTGAAACCCAAAAATCACCTCGAATGGGCTCTTGCCAGTCGCTGAAGATTGATGTAGGTTGTAGCAGAACTGTGCTATATCCATCAACTCTAGCCAATTTTTCTGACTAGCTGAAACATAGTGCCTGAGATACTCCTCTAGTAGCTGATTCATCCGCTCCGTCTGACCATCTGTTTGAGGATGATTTGCAGTAGAGAACTTCAACTCACTTCCCAAAAACCCAAACAATGCTGTCCAGAACCGCCCTGTGAACCTGCTATCACGATCATTAATAATATCCTCTGGAAACCCAAAATGTTTCACCACATGCTGAAAGAATAGGCCAGCTGCTACCTCTGCTGTACACACCTTTGGTGCAGGAATGAACACAGCATACTTCGAAAACCGATCAACCACCACAAAGATTGGCCCCTTTCCCTCCACCTGAGGCAACCCAAGAATAAAATCCATAGATACTGACTGCCATGGTCTATCTGGAATAGGTAAAGGTTGTAGAAGTCCAGCTTCCTTCTTCCTTTCAGTCTTGTCAAGTTGGCACACCAAGCACGACTTGACATATGCCTCGACGTCATTCATCATCTTCGGCCAATAGTAGGATCTACTCAGCAATGCTAGCATCTTTGCTACCCCCGGATGTCCTGCCCATTTAGCATAATGAGACTCTTTCAAGATTTGCTACCGGAGAATTCCCCCATGTGGAACATAAAGTCGTTTGCCTTTACAATACAGCAACCCATCCTCCAATCAGTACTTGCGAACCACCCCTGTCTTCACTTCCTCCACAAGTTTACCATACATAGCATCTGTCTTTGACTGCCTTTTGATCTCCTCTAGAAACTCAGTGTCCACCACTATCATGGATGCCACAGACTCTTGCACCTTTCTGCTCAGTGCATCGGCTACCTGGTTTTGTGCTCCCGGCTTATGCAGCTATACAAAATCGAATTCTGCCAGAAATTCCTGCCAACGGGCCTGCTTTGGGGTTAACTTCTTCTGAGTCTTGAAATAAGTGTTTGCCACATTGTCTGTGCAAACCACGAACTCCGCTCCCAGCAAGTAGTGCCTCCACACCTCCAAACAATGAACCACTGCAGTCATCTCCTTTTCATGAGTACTGTACCTCTGTTCAGCATCTTTTAGCTTTCGACTTTCATATGCCACCGGATGTCCCAACTGAACCAACACTCCACCAATTGCACGATCAGAAGCATCAGTGTGCACTTCAAATGGCACCCCAAAATCTGGAAGTTTGAGCACGGGTTCTGAAGCAACTGCAACTTTTAGCTCCTCAAATGCCGCTTCACATTCATCATTCCATTCCCAAACATGATCCTTCTTTAGCAAATCTGTCAAGACATTTACTTTATTCGAGTATCCCTGTATAAACTTGCGATAATAGTTAGCAAGACCAAGAAAAGATCTCAACTCAGCTACCTTCTTTGGGGCAGGTCAATCAATGATGGCCTCGACTTTCCTCTTATCCATCTTCACCATTCCTTGGCTCAGCACATGCCCTAGGAAATGGATCTCCTCCCTGCAGAACTCACACTTCTCCCTTTTGACATAAAGACTGTGCTCTCGCAGTTTAGAGAAAATGCACTTTAAGTGTTCTAAGTGAGCTTCCAGACTATCACTATAAATCACAATATCATCTAAGTACACTACCACAAAATGATCTAGGTACTCATATAGCACATCATTCATCAAATTACAGAACATTGCAGGTGCATTTGTTAACCCAAATGGCAGAACTAGAAACTCATAAGACCCATACCTCGTTACACATGCAGTCTTAGGCTCATCCCCTGCAGCAATTCTGACTTGCCAATATCCCGACCTCAGATCCAGCTTCGTGAAGTACTTAGCTCTCGAGAGCCTGTCAAACAGATCAACAATATTTGGAACAGGGTACTTATTTTTAATAGTTACCTTGTTCAAGGCCCGATAGTCTATACACATCCGCAATGACCCATCTGCCTTCTTCTGGAATAAGACTGGGGCACCATAAGGAGCTTTAGACGGTTGAACGAATCCGCTCTCCAACAACTCGTCCAACTCTTTTCTCAGTTCAGCCAACTCCATCGGTCCCATACGGTAGGGGGCTTGAGACGGGGCCCGTGCACCCGGCTCGAGTTCAATCCTGTGATCCACATCCCTTCTTGGTGGCAATTTCTTAGGCAACTCTGGGGGTATGACATCTTCAAACTCCTTGAAAGTAGGAACAACAACATCAGGTATCTCTAACTGATCAGGCTTTTCCTCCACAAGAGCCGCTAGATAAGTCACTTCACCATGCTTCAGCCCATCTTCAACCTGCATAGCTGACAACATTCCCTCCCTTTTCTTGCCCAAGTCACGATCAAACATACCCTTCACAAAGCAAGGGTTGCTTTCCTCTCCAATCATCACCCCACCAAGATGTGGCATTACCGACGCCTTAGCTTTCCTTAAGAAGTCCATCCCCAATATAAGATGAAATCATCTAAAGGAACATCCAAGAGAGTTACCTTTCCAGTCTATGGTTCCATTCTAAGCTCTGCCTCAGTTGATCCCTTGATCACCCGTGCCTCAGAATTTACAGCTTTCACTCGGCTGGTGCTTGCTCCCAAAACCCAGCCAAGAGATTCCACACTCCTGTCAGCCACAAAATTATTAGTAGCTCCAGTATCTACCATAGCCATCACCTCATGACCATTTATCTCAACCTGCACATACAACAAACTAGATGACTTCACTGCCTCCTTTGTCTATAGTACATTGACCATCCTAAGCGGATTCACCCTTCCTGGTTCCTCTCCCTTGGCCACAGTCAAAGTATTCAGCTTCTCCCTCTTTGGACAATCTTTCATCATGTGAGGACCATCACAAATATAGCACTTCAGCTGCTTCTTTGTTTGCCCACCACCATTCTTGGCTTTGCTAGATTCCTCATCTTGGACCTTTTTCTTGCCTTTGAACTTCTTCCCCTTTTCTTTAGCCCCTTGGGTTTGTTTCCCCTTTCTATTATTAGAACTTGTTGCAAAGTCCACCAAGCTGTTTGCCGCTACAATAGCTGCTTTCAGGTCCTTGACATTCTGTCTCCTTAGCTCAGCATGTGCCCATGGCTTCAACCCATAAATGAAGTTGAACAACCTGTCCGCTTCTGCCATGTCACGAATGTCCAAAAGATTAGAAGTGAATGCCTTTACATACTCTCGCACAGACCCCGTTTGCTTTAGGTGCTTTAGTTTCTCCTTAGCCATCCACACAGCATTATTAGGCAAGAACTGCTCCCTAAGCTCCTTCTTCATGACTTCCCAAGTCTGAATATCGGGTTTCTCTGTGCCATCAACATCCTCCATGCGAGTGCGCCACCACAACTTAGCATCACCTGCAAGGAACATACTAGCCATAGTTACCTGCTCCACTTCTCCAATACGAGATGCTTTGAAGTATTGCTCCATGTCCCACAAGAAATTCTCCAATGCCTTGGCATCACGCCCTCCCTCAATTGTCTTCGGGTCTGGCACTTTGAACTTTCTTGCCCCATCACTCGAGGTACTGCCACCAATAGCCACCGCCTTCCTTAGGATTGTCACTTTTTCGTAGAGTTCTGAATGAGAAGTTTCCAACTGAACAAGCCTCTCTTCAGACTCACGCATGTGATTTTCCAAGATCCGTCTGATTTGATCAAGATCAGCCTTCATGTTCATACATTGGGTCTACAATGGTTGAACATCGGTCGACTCTAGTATGCCAATCAACTCCTCAAGCCTAGCAACCTTCTCACTAAGTGTAGCAACTGTAGGACCAGCCATAATACTCTTTCGCCAACGGTGCTCTAAAAGACACCAATCAAGCCTTATGCCAACTATCAAGTAGGCGTGCGGAAGCGCGAAATTTTTCACAAACTTGTCGCCTAGTGATGCGCCAACTCCCCAACCTAGAGCCTGGCCAGCAATGCGCAACTAACCTTTGTGCCTGCAAAGAAGGTTAGTGATAACCACAAGATAAATGAAGACAGAGTTACGGGAATCCCCAACCTTTTTATTACTTCAACAAAAAGGACTAACAATCTAGGCCTGCTACCCACACGTCGGCACAGCTACCCACTAACTGGTAGAATACAAGAAAGCCTAACTACAATGCTAGCTCTCTTTGTATATGCTCTCACTCTCTCTACAACTGTTTCTTGTGTATCTGAATGAATGAATGAGAATGAAGAAGCTCCTACTTATATAGGTAGCTTTACGGGCTTTGGGCTAGGCTAAGCCCAACCCTACTTTCCATCTTTGCCTGAGATCTTCAAGATATCCTCAATCTTCCTGATTGCCTTTCCTTCCATAGAAGACCCATCCTAATCGTATCTTTGACTCTGATAGACTTTCCCTTTCTGTAGAAGATTGCAATCCCTAATTGATTCTTCTGGAATGATCTCCAAAGATATGGTCTTATCCCAAATCTGATAAGCCCATTTACACCCTACACCTTGGCCCATGTCTCTCACTTGCATCCTGCTTCGAACCTGCCCAACTATAGAATTCTGGCCCAGCTTTGCCTCACTATATTTGAACTAGAAGACTCTTCTCCCATGTCGCATATGTGTCATGGAGGCCCAATGCTTTGGGCTGGCCAGGCCCATGCTTTGCCTCTCTCCCCCTTGCGCCATGCTACATGACTCCCCTAAGCCCAAGTGTGCCTCTGCTCAAGCCCACATTCTCTATGTCTGTGCCTGGTTGAATGCTTCATGCCTTAGACAAGCCCAATCCGTGAAAGTGCCTCAAATGCCCACTTCATCTCAATGCCTTAGTTTTTATGTCAAGTCCCATACTTGACTTCGCCTTGTGTTCATGCCCAAGACAGAATCGTGAACCTCAAGCACGCCTTCGCCTCTACACCCAACACTAGGGCATGCAAAATCTCTTAAGGGTCTAACAGTGGGTGACTAGGTCAGTTGCTAAGATAGCAGCTGCCGCAGAGGCCTTGGAAAGAAGGAAAAGGTATCTATGACAACTTTAGCCAAGCACTCTTATATCTGCAGCTGGTCTGAGTTGCAAACATTATCATGATAAATATGATTAACGTGCTTCTGATTGAATCTTTATTTGTACTACAAACTAATTTAATTTGCAAATATCATCAACATAGATACGATTCCATAATTAAATCCTTACACTTACAACAAACTAATTTAAATTGCAGCAAAAGCCTTCGTTTGAGCTATCTGGAAAGCTTGCTGAAGAAACAAATCGGTTTAGGGGTAAGTTTCTGATTATTTCAACTTAATATCAAGATAGGTTACATTCTTGTACGATTACCCTTTATCTTGAAACTAGGTTATGTAATGAATTTTAATTGAACTAAGGTTTGTTTTGGCTTAAAGTGTCTGAGGAGTTTACAGCTCCTACCTGCAGTGATAGCCCTCTGTTCTGGAAAATGACTAAGTTGACAGAGTTAGGGTTATATATTTGTATGTGTTACGTTTTTGAATGCCTGGAGGTCTGCTGGAAACATGGTCATCTTACCAAAAGTTATTTTTCTTTATGTTTAGACTTTGCCCACCGAAGAAGATTAAACAAGTACCTTTATAAATATTTGGTTTAAAGATAAATATACAAGCTTACATAGGTCATGTTGTCAAATGTTTTGCAGGACCAGAGGCCATTGTGGATAGTTAAAGGTGTTTGTTTTCGTACTATTTTTGATTATGTGAAACTTTAGTAACATTAGATTTCTATTTTTATTATGAAGTCCTAATGCTGGTGTATCTTCTAATTGCTGTGTTGTGGTTTGAAGATTTTGCAAACCACAATGCTTTTATTTTAGGTTTGCAGATGTTGCACAATATATTGAAGCGGTGCAGAAAAGAGTTTCATAAGATTCCAATTCTCAGGAAGCTTCTCAAGGTGCATCTATTTTTTGGCCTTCAGTTATCTTTATATTCAACTTATCAGTATCTAATTATAAATTTTTGGACTTGTAAACTGCACCCATTTCAAGGAAAGTATATTTGCAGTTTCACTTAATTGCTAAACAAGTTTTTGTCTACAGTCATGTGATCATCATATTATAGTTTAATTTCATTTAAGAGGGTTGGTTGGGGATTGTAGGTATTCCATGTTTTATCTTACTATGTTGGTCAGATTTTGAGTTCATAATTGGTTTTCCAAGTATCCAACAGTCAGGTACTAGGTGCAACCACTTTCTGTTCTATGGTGCTGCTATGGGTCAAAACTTAAGGCTGCTACTTGTTTTTGTTTTGCAGTTTTAGTGAGTCAATCTTGTCATTGACGGAGCACGATGACAAACAGGTAATATTCTCCATTTGGGATGTCAATGACTATTATGACATGACAGCAACTATCTTTCTTCTAGTTACACATCCAGAAGTATTTGAGAAGGTAAGTATATGCTGATCCTTTCTTGATTTTTCACTTGCAGGAAGTACTTGATGGTCTTGAGTTCGCCAAAGGCGATGCTTTCATCAACATGGAGTTTTGTTCGAGCATCAATGGGATGTACATTTGACTGGTAGATACTTGATGGTTCTAACTTTCTAGGAGTTAGGTTGTTTTTGCATAAGGTGGTAGTAAACATTTTTGTTGGTTTTGCAGATTGGTGTATAACATTGTGATACTTTGGATTTGGCTAAGCTAGTTCTTTAGATATAGTAGATTCATTTGGATTATGGTTGTTATAGGTTGAATATTTTGTAAATGACAAATTGAATAGTTGTGGTTATGAGATGAATGTTTTGGATTAAGGTATCAATGTTTGGAATGAATGTTGTCAATGATAAATTGAGTAATAATAAGTAGACAATATATATTTATCAAAAACAAAACGGGACAAAATACAATAGACATCAGTAAAAAACGATGTCTATAACATATATACACAACAGTTATCACAAATAAAACCGATGTCTAACTTCAACTTAAATATCGAATAAGATAAAAAAGTGATGTCTAATATACTTTTCCACAACGGTTATCAACAAGAAAACCGATGTCTAAGGTTGTATTTAACATCGTCCAAAACCGATGTATAATATGTCTTTATACATCGTTTGCATTAAAACAAACCGATGTCCAATAAGGCCTTGGACATCATTTTACTTCCAAATAATGATGTATATGTCGATATGTGAGTTGTGTACAACATGCTTAATTGCATCTAACACTTGTAATAGTACGGTAGAAAAGTAAGGCTCATGCTATTTTTGCAAAACAATTAGATATAAACATCATTTTTTGGGTATATAATCGATGTGTAATAGCTTCCTGGACATCGGTCAAAAACCGATGTCTATGACATGGTACAATAGACATCACCGACAAAGACATCGGTATGATTTTTTCATAGACATAGGCCAGAAACCAATGTCTATAAGCTTTTTTCTAGTAGTGTTATTTAAGTTCACAATATAGAAATTTTCAACTTATATGCATTCTCATTATTTTGCATTCTTATTTTATTGGAATATAGGTACTTCTCAGGAGCAAGTAGAGATAGAAATTTTGGTATCTTCTACAGAATCTACTCAATTTTCTCATCCATGTCAAAGGAGAAAATATCTTGTAAAAGTAGATGGTAACTTCACAAAATCTGAAAAGCTTTATAATGTCTTTTCCAGTTGTTGTACTACATGTTTTAATTGTATTATAATGTTTTCTATTATACGAATCTCTATGAGTTTCTATATCTGATTATATATGACTCAATTACATATTCAACTGATTAGGATAAAGTGAAGGAGGATCCAATACCAAATGATCGAACACCAAATGGTCGAAAACAAGGTACCATTTATTCTTTTGAGAAAATAAAATATGATCGGGTGTTTTATGTTTATGAACTATTGAGGTATCAACACGAATCTATATGATCTAGTTTTATGTTTTATGTTTTATGTTTTACTTTCATGATAATGTAGTCAGGTAGGCTTGACTTATTTTGAATGAGCTTGTTTCAGTACT
The DNA here is from genome assembly GCA_036435485.1 of Saposhnikovia divaricata. NCBI lineage: Eukaryota > Viridiplantae > Streptophyta > Magnoliopsida > Apiales > Apiaceae > Saposhnikovia > Saposhnikovia divaricata. The sequence goes on from CM071594.1 coordinate 238,189,358, forward strand.
ATGCCAATCAACTAAAATTAGTAAAACAACTGAATAATAATTTCAGTTGTTTTACTATTTTTGAATGAGCTTGTTTGAGTAACAATCAGAATTGAATGTAAATAAGTGTAGTTTAGTAAACTAGTGCAGTTGCGTTCTTCCTTATCTGCTCGTCCGCTGGATATAATGTACGAAACTTTTCATTTCCATTGTCTAGATAAAGGATGTTCTAGTACTAAGTTGTAGTTCTGTGCTCCACTTTTCAAAAATGTATAACTGACTAATGAGATATTAGCTTCCATGTTATTTTAACCAAACTATGAACTGCTAAGCATAAATACTAATTTATAAGACTAGGAATAGGAATAAAAGTAAAGAAGAAAGAAGATTTAGGTGGGCTCGGTTAGGAATAGGAATCTATACGAATTTATACGAATCTACACGAATCTCTTCGAATCTATATGAATGTTTGCTACTTAATTTAGAAATAAAATTAGTTTCTGAATCTACTACCTTGTGCTGGAATCTCTAAGAATCTTTAAGAGATTAGTGTAGCAAATTTTTAACGGCTTGCCTAAATTTAAACCATAATTTTTATGAATCTCAGCCAATTCTTGTATAACTTTGTAGGAAGAGATTCAGGAAGATATTTATTACATGGATCGTAAAGATTTATCTATAGAAGAAATTTGTTGCGTAACTGATACTATTCTGCAACTTAAAGACGAGGCGAGTTTATAAATGCCTCCACTATGTCAAATCTCTATTATCCCTGTCATATGAATCTATTTGAATTTCAGCAAACCTATTATTTGAATTTCTATTAATATGTCAAAAATTTAATTCTTAAGTAGCATCAGTCGTTAAAAAGTAAGAGCCTGTACTGGAAAGGTTGTGTAGCTTTTGTTAAGTATAAGGCTTTTTAGTCAGGTTGATTTAATCAAGGACTCCACAAATTTGTCTACTTAGAATTGTAATGACTTAAGCATGCTAAAGACATGAATTTAATGAAAAAAATCTTAAAATCACAGTAAAAGAAGGGGAAATTATCCCAGTTAATGAATGGAATAGAGTAAGTTTTCTTAAGAACTTGTTTTCTGTCACTAATAAACCAAACCAATAGAATGTCTTCACATTCAATTTCCATAAGATGATAGTGTATTATACTAAATGAGTAAATGATATATTTATGATCACTCTTCTAGATTTTTAATCTGATTATATTTCTGTCATCCTTAGACTGGCATATATTCCGTAAAAGGGAAAGAATTTAATGTTATTTGTTATGACAATTTTATGCAGCCGAACCAGTCAAGACAACTAGCCAGGCTTTGTACACTTTATTGCCACAAAATTATAAGATCCCCAATGAACATTTGGAAGGATTTGCCAATCTATGAACTCGACTGATTGAGAGACTAAACTAGAAGATGGTGATTCGAACATGTTGGTGAAGAAGATAGTTGCAGCTAAAGCAACTTTGTTAGAGTGAGACATTAAAGTTGTTGAAGAATGTAAAAGGGTTAATATAGTACTTTTGCTAAGACGACTATTTGAAATCAAGTGCCTTGTAATACAACTTTTGAAACACTTCAATTTTAAACAATAGCCTATCGTTCTTGATGATGTTATATAATCATCCACTACTTTTGTTTTGTGTACCGGATTATTATTTTATGGTATCATGACAGATTAATGTAACTGATAATGGTTTTTAGTTGTAGAATCTTGGTGCTTGGTGCCCATGATAATGTATATCTTTTGTTGTTTTTTATATTTAAAAAATTTCATACTTTGTACAAATCATTAGATGTGTGAAGTTATAAGAACAGAGTAGCACAAGAATGCATGATAAATTCTAAATGCCTTCAAAGCTTTTAGGATGACACTGGTACATGCCCCTCCGAATAGTTAAATAACAGCTAAAGTCACACGTAGTGGTAATACGTATTCTACAAACAATGCATCATAAGGATACATAGTTTGTATACGAATCTACACGAATCTCTTCGAATTTATAATTTAAAACATAATTTTTATGAATCTCTACTACCATCTGCTAGATTCTATACGAATGTACACGAATTTCTTCGAATCTATAATTTAAACCATGATTTATATGAATCTATAATTTAAACCATAATTTTTATGAATCTCTACTACCAATCTACCATGTATTAGATTCTATACGAATCTGTATGAACTTATACGAACCTGTATGAATATAAACGAAAAAAGAAACTCACAATGCAGTGAAAAAAGAAACAGTCCACAAACCAAATCACGAAGCTGATGATGTATCCTCAATAATAGTAGAGTATTTACACAGACACAAGGGAAATATGGAAACTTCACCTCACGCAGAATCTACACGAATCTCTTTGAATCTATAAGAATTTTTAGTACTTAATTTAAAAATAAAATTAGCTTCTGAATCTATACTAACTTATGCTAAAATCTCTATGAATCTTTAAGAGATTAGTGTACCAAATTTTTAACGGCTTGCCTAAATTTAAATATAATTTTTATGAATCTCTACTACCATCTACTAGATTCTATATGAATCTGTACGAATCTACATGATTCTACACGAATCTCTTCGATTCTATAATTTAAAACATAATTTTTATAAGAAAACTTCTGTACAACTGCAATGGCTATGACATTCCTGAATCAAGTTATCTCAAATGGTGAGAAGCACTTTGTGTACGTTAAAAGAAATTCAAATTAGAAATGAATAGCAGCCATCACATTTCTCTAATAATTTTTATCCATATCTTAAAACATTCAGAAGCTAAAACTATTTCTAAAATAAGTAGTAAAGATTCAAAGAGATTCGTGTAGAAAATTAAACGAAAAATTATAACAGAGATCATAATTTTTATGAAGAATCTACACGAATCTCTTTGAATCGATAATTTAAAGCATAATGTTTATGAATCTATAATTTAAACCATAATTTGTATGAATCTCTTTGAATCTGTACCAATCTACCATGTATTAGATTCTATACGAATCTAATACACGAAAAAAGAAACTCCAGACACAATGCAGCGAAAAAATAAATAGTCCACAGAACAAATCACGAATCCAATGACGTATCCTCAATAGCAGTAGAGTATAGACAAAGATAAGGGGAATATGTAATACTTCACCTCACGCAGAATCTACACGAATCTCTTTGAATCTATACTAATTTTTACTACTTAATTAAAAGATTCGTATAGATTTGTAGATTCTCTAATAGATTCGTATAGATTTGTATAATTTAAACCATAATTTTTATGAATCTCTACTACCATCTGCTAGATTCTATACAAATCTACACGAATATTTTCAAATTTATAATTTAAACCATAATTTTTATTAATCTCTACTACCATCTGCTAGATTCTATACGAATCTAGACGAATCTCTTCGAATCTATAATTCATACCATAATTTTTATGAATCTATAATTTAAACAATAATTTTATGAATATCTACTACCATGAGCTTGCTTCTATATGAATCTGTACGAACTTATACGAATCTCTACGAATATAAACAAAAAACCAAGTAACAAGGGCCGTTAAAATTATACAAATCTTTACGAACTTATACGAAACTCTATGAATCTTTAAGAGATTAGTGTACCAAATTTTTAACGGTTTGCCTAAATTTAAACCATAATTTTTATGAATCTCTACTACCATCAGTATACGAATTTGTACGAATCTACACGAATCTGTTCGAATCTATAATTTAAACCATAATTTTATAAATCTACAATTTAAACAATATTTTTATGAATCTCTACTACCATGTTAGTATCTATACGAATCTGTACGAACTTGTACGAATCTCTACAAATATAAACGAAAAAAGAAACTCCATATATAAATCATACAATGTAGCGAAAAAAGAAACAGTCCAAAGACCAAATCATGAAGCTATCAAACGAAATACATTCGTCACAGAAATCATTACTTTTTTATTGTACTAGTCATGCCTCTAAAGAACCTATGTCTTCATTTGTAAAGTTACATAGAAGTTATCTATAATACATGTTTACATGGCCTAGTACTTTTTATGGATCTGGAAGGATATTATAACTTTAGCTCATGTAAACCTACTCAAGACGTGTACAATACAAATATTTGTACTTTAACAAGTGTTTCAAAGCCTTTAAGTAAGAAAGTATCAAACAAAAGGCATCTGTTATAGAAAGATTAATCATATAATTGCATTTCTTGCTAGTAATAATAAACTGAATTACTAATTAGATAACAAATGTATTCAGGAGCATGCTGACCCCTTTGTGCAACTACCTGAATCAATAAAACCTTTTGCATGTGATTCTAAACAAGCCCCTTACAAAAGATACAAGTAGAAAAAATGGAGTTAATGATTTAAAAGACCTATCTTCTACTGAAATTGAGCAGAACAACAAACGAATTTCTGTATAAAAGGAAAACACTCTGAGCAGGAGAATGAAGCTAAGACTATTGTTCCTCAACCATCTACTATTTCAGTTCTCATAGGACAACTACGAGACCGCAATGAAAGATCAATGCAAAGCTATGCAATACTAAAATTCTGCAATCCAGAAAATTCTTTGAATATTCAAAATTTAGAAAATCTACTACTAAAACTCTGCATAAATGAACACTAAAATCTGCAGAAACTTCTTGCTAGAATCTGCACAGAATTTAGCACTTAAATGTGCAGTCCATGCAAATTTTCAGATTCGCAAAATTCAAGGAATCTGCTACAAAAACTCGGTGAAATCGATCAATAAAATCTGCAGAACGATCACTAGAATTATTCACACAGAATTCAGCATATAAAACCAGAAATTAACACAAAATCTTATCACTAAATCAATGCGACAAGAAGCAACATATAGCAACTTTGGTACAGTTAAAATGTCTCCAACTAAAAAATTAATATAGAATTTTGCAACATAGTTTTTACATTGTATATTGCCTATAATAGTGTCTAAAGCAATCATAAATGTAAATAAAGGAAATAAGCAAATGCTATTATCTAATAATGGCTATCAAGAAGGATCTTCTGTTCTTCAGTTTTGTTGACAGTACCACCTCAAGTCCCGTCAAGAATAAGCACCAATTATTAATCATTATACAATAATAATGCATAAAAAACATAAAACTGGATGAGGAAACATTTACAACAGATATTATGTAGTCCAATGAAGTCCCAAAAAATTAAGGATCAGAAAAATATAACATACCAATGCAATTAATACAAGGCGCACCAGAAGAAGTTCCTTTGCCTTTTCCTTAAACTTGATAATCCATCTCATTCTTGTTCCTTTTCCTATCATATGTAATACTACCATCACGATACAACCATCCCCAAACATATTTAGCATCAGATGAAGGCATTTTGAATCAAGACTTAATAAAGTCGTAATAAAACATTGAGCCCTAAAATCAATCTAATCAAATCAAATACAACTTAATCGAAGAGTGTGAGAATGATAATAATCGAGACTTACAGTGTTTAGTTAAACGAGTGAAGATCAGTTCATCAATCACAACGAGGATGTGCTTTTATCCCCCTTGTATAAATTATATTAGAGTTAGAAGTGTAAGTATATTGGGCTTTTATCCCCATTATGATATTATGTGCGTTTGTAATGTGTTTTAGTGTTGGTGAAAACAGGGTAGCGGGTTTGATGGGTAAAAAGGGCCACGTTCCTGCAAAACAGTATTTTGGACCTCTATTGGTGTATAATGAGTATTTTGGGCAATTTCTCATCAAATGTAATTTCAATTGCAACAAAAAACAATTTGAAAACAAGTAGCATATGGTTATTTTTGGTTGATTCGTAAAGAAAAAAAATTGTATTTGATTGTAAATGACATTTTCGCATAAATTTTTGATAAATAGTAGAGCTGCAAATAAATCTAGAAAGAGTATTATAATTTCGTCCTTTTATTTTCTTTAATTATTTTATTGAAAATGAGGTTTATAAAAGCCCATAAAGTAAGCCCAACTAAAACGATATCCATGACATATATTATCCACTACAGTTCACAAAGAGAGCCCAAACTTTCTACCACTATGAGCCTGGACAGCCCAATTCAAATTAAAAAAATTACTCGCATAGAGAAATCCCAGCCGTCCGATTGACCAATTAGAGCCGTCAGATCTAGGGCAAGTGAACAGCAAGTAGGGTTTTAAAACAAACTTATTCGCCCCCAAACACTCGTCCTTTCCAGCCTCCAGGAAGAGAGAGAGAGAGAGAGGGAGAGAGAGAGAGAGAGATTGAAAATGGTGCAGCGTCTAACATACAGGAAGCGCCACAGCTATGCTACCAAATCCAACCAGCACAGAGTTGTCAAAACTCCTGGTAACACTCTTATATACTTACACAATTCTTGTGTCTATATACGATGAATGAGTATGTAATGTTTGATTAAATGTGTAGGTGGGAGATTGGTGTATCAGACCACTAAGAAGAGAGCTAGTGGACCAAAATGCCCTGTTACTGGCAAGAGAATCCAAGGGGTAACTCATTTTTATCTCTAACATTAATTTGTGTTTAATGTTTGTATAATTGTATACTGATTGTCATCTATTTGTGTTTGTGTTTTTCAAATGATAAATAATGTTTAGCTGTACTGTAGTAATAATGTATGTTGTATGTCGATGAAGTGAATCTAGTTTGAGGTTGTTGGTATCACTAGATATGCTTTTCTTTTGTTTTAGGATACTTTGAATAGAATATTGCGTTTTGTTTAATGTTGTTTTTATCCATTGCATTAGTCTGAATATGCAGGGCACAATCAAAATGAGTGTTTTTTAATTAAGCATATATATGTGTGAGTTATACGGATTAAGGCGAAATTGATAATTTGTTGATGTAATTTAGATTGCTAGTTTGTTACGGTGAATTTTGAATTTGTATTAAACACATTGAAAAGAAGAGCACGTCTACCATGTTTCCCGTAGTTGAATAATCTAATCTACATTTTGAGTAGGTTTATCAAACTGTTTTAGTATGGTGTCATTGTCGTGGAAGTATATTTGGAGATCATAATTCCACAACATGGTTGGGTATATAAGAACACTACACTATAAAGTTGAGAAGTGGAATTGTAGTAGTAATTGGTTAGACTATGTCAGATTATTGGTTGGGTTTAGCAATGTGGTGTTTGTGGGGTTCTCACATTAGATATTTTCTTTTACAAGTCTGGTGGAAATTGTCAGCTTCAATCAGCGAGTCATATGTAATTCGAATAGAATACTTACTATCATGTTAACCCCTCATTATAAGTTATAGACTTATACTGGGACTTCTGGAAAAAGTGATAATTTTTTAACAAAAGTTCTATTATAAGTTCACTCCCTTGTTCTTACTTTGAGGTCAAAGTCTCCTATGAGTTCATTTATGCCAAGCTGTTAGCGTTTCTTTGAAGTGATCTGTCTATCGTCATTTGACGTGTAAATTGTGTAATGATATGATATGGATCTTTATGATATTGTAAGCTCTATTTGTGTACAATGCTTCACATTTTTCATGCTATGCTTATATTGGCATGTTCATCTTCAGATTCCTCATCTGAGGCCTGCTGAGTACAAGAGAACTAGGTTGTCCAGGAACCGAAGGACTGTTAACCGTGCCTATGGTGGTGTATTATCTGGAGGAGCTGTAAGAGAGAGGTCTGTTATTAATACATATTCTTTGCATTTAGAAACCCCTTTTGTCTGGTTTTGCAATTTTTTATAGATGTATTGGCCCTATTTATGTGTTAGCCTATTTTCCATATGTTTACTTTACATTGTCTGTGTGCCAGGATCATTCGAGCTTTCTTGGTGGAAGAGCAAAAGATCGTGAAGAAAGTTTTGAAGATTCAGAAGCTTAAAGAAAAGGTGTCAGCCAAAAGTTAAGCCGGTGTTCTACCCAATATTAGAATTTTAATGTGCTTTGAAAGGAATTTTGACTTGAACAGTTGTTTACAAGTTATTTTGTTGTCATTATCCGACAAATATGTGGAATTCAATGAGCAATTTTTTTTTCCCCAATGTTTAAGATTATCTATGAAAGCATCAATCTGGTTGCTGAATTCTATTTTCGCTATCTTTTCTTAAGCTTGATTCTCTCTGGTGTTGAGTATTAGTGATGTTCGTAATGGTATGTAGGTGGAGCTTTAAGTTACTCCAAGCTTTACTAATCTTGGCCAAATTTTTGATAAAACAATGCTTTAACCCGAACGTTGTTGGTATGTTTTGATGTATGGTCCTGTAATTATTACACGATCGTTCACAAAAGTAATTTTGATACTGGCTCTGGCCTAAATGTTGGTGGTTTTTTTGCCTGTTACCATGTGATGAGTGGCAAGTCTGGAACCCTGTTGGTTTTACTTTTACATAAACAGTTTATATCTTTGTATGTGCAGCAATCCTTCACCGCAATACTGGTTTATATTATTTACTATCAATTTTGTCTCCCCTGTCCAGTACAAGTAAGTTTACCTTGCAAGTAAATTTCTATCAATGTATAGTGAATTTATGTTGCAAGTAAATTTCTATCAATTAAGGCAAATGGTCACCTGCAAACGTATGCAGGTTACTGTTATTTATCATACGATTTTCCAGCCATTGGATCAATGATCCAATGGTTGAGGTTTAAAAAAAAAATTCATCGTACCGCGGAAACTTTCCGCGGTACGTGCCCCGTACCGCAGAAAATGCCCCCTGTTTTCACACCAAAAACAGTACTGTACACGTACCGCGGAAAGTTTCCGCGGTACGGTGGGATTAGCATACGGTCAACAACCGTTTGTACTGGACCGGGACCCATCAATTAAAAAGCCAAGTAAATTTCTATCAGATAAAAGCTCAAGTAAATTTTTATTCTCATTTACCGAAGCAAAACCAATATTTATGTTGTCTAGATGTTAGCCGCAGTAGCACGCTAGCACTAGTATATCCTCGTAAAATTACATCAGACTTTCCATCTTTTTTTACAATTTTAAAACTAGACTATAAATTTTCTCGAAATGAAAAGACTAGTCTATAAATTCGTGCAAAGTACATGAAGTTTCTAGCCCTATCTACACTTTTATTAAAATTTTTAAGTATATTTCAACTTCATTTTTGTATTTATATAGCGTCTAAAATGCGTTTGAGATGATATAATAATATTTTTATAAAAATCTCAAAAATATACGAATCAATGTTATACACTTAATTATTATAATTTTATATAAATTAGTTAAAATAATAGCCTTTTTTAATATAGCTCATAAGCTAACAAGTAGTATCCAAATGTAGCGGTGGAACAAGCGCTTAAAGTTCTGGCAGAATACGAGTTTGCTAATAAAATAATACTTTTCTTTGGTAATTTTTTAGAAGGTACAAAGAGATGGAGTCCGCTCCCAGAAAATGTCTTTAAAATTAACTTAGACGCAATAATTTTTAATGAAGACGCTTGCGATTTTGGAGCCGTCATGAGAGATAGTGTTGGGGATGTCATAGTAACCACTTGTTCTAACATGGTACAAAGTAGGGACGAGCAAAAAACCAAATTGAAACCGAAACCGAATCGAAACCGGCCAAAATCGAATCGAAAAAATCGACACCGAAACCGAACCGGCGGTTGCGGTTTTTGATTTTTAAAAACCGAGACTTTCGGTTCCGGTTATGGTTATAGGTTAAAACCGAACCGGCTAAAATCGAACCGAACCGATTATTAAAATATATATATATATATATATATATATATAAATTAATATAAATATATGTATTTTTAAAATTAATAAATATATTATATCTTTAATTATAATTCAGTTCAATTACAATGATGACAATAGATCTCCTTAAGATCTAATCATATAGAAGTTTTCTTGTTCTCCTGCTTTTTGTGGGCGTAGCAGGGGTCAAGCGTGGCCGGAGTTGGGGTTGTGACCGGAGAAGAGGGTTAAATGGAGATGGAGGAAACCATCCTGTAGCATGTCTCTGGAAAGTAAAAGGATTTATCTCTGGAAACAACTTAGTCTGCACTTCACCAAACGCTTTGACATAGCATGAATGGAAGATCTTTTGTTATAGACTTATTTCCAGTGAATTTTAAACTAATAAATTTATAACGTTATAATTTATAAATTTAAAGTCTTATAATATATTTATGATTTTTTCGTTCGGTTTTATAACCGAAACCGAACCATTATAAACCGAACCGAGCTTTTTAAAACCGAAGCCGAAACCGATGGTTCGGTTACAGTTTTCAATTTTTAAAATCGAATACATGCGGTTTCGGGTTCAGTTTCGGGGCAAAACCGCCCCGAACCGAACCGTGCTCTCCCCCAATTACAAAGAGATGGAGTCCGCTCCCAGAAAATATCTTTAAAATTTACTCGGACGCAATAATTTTTAATGAAGACGCTTGCGATTTTGGAGCCGTCATGAGAGATAGTATTGGGGATGTCACAGTAACCACTTGTTCTAACATGGTAGAAAGAGATGGAGTCCGCTCCCTGAAAATATCTTTAAAATTAATTCGGACGCAATAATTTTTAATGAAGACGCTTGCAATAGTGTTGAGGATGTCATAGTAACCACTTGTTCTAACATGAAAGGAGCTTTGGAAGTTGACGTTGCACAGGCTCTAGCAGCCCGATATAGGCTAGTTAATACTCTTGATATTACTCTTGATTCTGAGCTACTAGATATTATTCTTAAAATGGATAATATTAAGTTATACAACCATCTTAAAAAGAATTTTGGATCTATTGTTGCAGATTTCACCGAACTTGCTGTAAGTTTTAGTTCCCACCCTTTCTCTCATGTTAAAAGAGAAGGAAACATGGTAGCTCGTAATCTAGCTAGGCTCTAACTTAAACTTTGAATGAGGATTTAGATTGAGGAAATTCCAGAGAGTGTGAGTCCATTTATAATCAACGACCATGTTTATTTGAATAAATAAAATCATGTGTTCTTGGTTGCCAAAAAAAAATAAAGTAGTATCCATTCTTTTAATAAATTTCAGGATAAGCGAGAGTGAAACCTAGGATAATGGGACAACAGAGCATAAACTCTTTATCACCACTTGTACTTTCCAATCGCGTTCAAATAATAGTCTTTTAATTGATCATTTAATAATAAATGATTCTTTTCACAAAAATTAATATATTTTTCAAAATATTAAATGTTATATAATGAATTGCTTCCTAGTCCCTCCGTTTCACTTATATTGTCCACTATTTCCAAATTAGTTTATCTCATAAATATTGTCCGCATTATTTAATATGGCAAATTATGTGTTAATTATATTAATTTTGTGAAATTTTCTAAAAATAATATAATTATTGATAATTATTAATTTATTTAATATGAATAAATAAAAATAAAATTTTGATTATAAAAAATATAAATGGAAGTGTGCTATGCAGTGACTTTTTAAAATTTTGTCAAAAAAGATTTGAATAAATTGTGATTCTTAATGGAGTAATCATCTAGTGTTGGTGCCAAAATTCAACTATTGCAAATTGATTAAATAATTTTATTGAGAATAGTTGCAAAAGCATGGGAGTATCTTTCACAGTGGAGAGCGACTCAGAACAGAGGATTTTCAGTGCCTATCACTCCTACAGTTGAAGGGGATGGGGCTACAGTCTGGGGCAAGCCACAACATAATGGAGTGAAGATCACAGTTGATGCGGCTATATTTCAGGATAAGGGAAGTTCCGGTTTTGGTATCATTGCTCGTAATCATGATGGCCTCTTGATATTGGCTAAGTCGTTAACTAAACTAGAGGTTTTGAATCCAACTTTAGCAGAAGCTATAGCTATTAAAGAAGCCTTAAGCTGGACAATGGAGAGGGGATGGTCTTCGGTTACTATAGAGTCTGACTGCCTTGTAGCCATTCAGTTAATAAGGAGCGCTACTCCTATGCGTTCGAGGCTTGGTAAGGTAATTGAGGATTGTAGAGAGTTATCTCGTGTTAACAACATTAGGTTGTCCTTTATTAAACGGTCTGCGAATATGCCGGCACATGAACTTGCTCATGTATCACATATGTATCCTGATCGTATCTTTGATTGGAGATCTGTTCCGATCAAGGTTAAAAATTGTATTTCCTATGATTTGATGGAATAAACACCTGCATTTCGTCAAAAAAAAAAAAAAAAAATTTTTATTGAAGAAATAAGAAAAAGACCAAAAAATGTCAAGAATGGGATTTGAACCCATGCCCTTTCGGACCAGTACCTGAAACTGGCGCCTTAGACCAACTCGGCCATCTTGACACTTGAAAAAATATCGAAATTTTGTTATATAAAATATAGTAAATCTTTAATACTCCTATGCCTTCCCGCTAAAAGTTGGTTCTTTCTTTCTTAAATCTCGTTTTTTCTTGTCAGATGAAGTCAAATGAATGCTTTTGCAATAAAACACTTTGAGATCAAATTCTCCACTTGGGGTTGTTTCAGATTCTTTAACTCTCTTGCCTATGTAGAAAGTTCATCAGTTAATCATGGTAGTAAATATCAAAAAAATGTATCTTTTTTTAACCCTTTACAACTTTTTAATGAGTGGAGCAAATCAAGAAAAATTACATTCAGTGAAACAAAATGCTTACATGCCCATTTGCTTAAAACCTGTGAAATGCATAAAGATCCTTTCTTTGCTAATTCTTTGGTGGATTTTTACTTTAAATCTGGTTCATTGGGTTATGCAGTGAAGGTGTTTGATGAAATTCCTGAGTTAAATGTTGTTTCGTGGAATATAATGGTTTCTGGTTACAGTGAGAATTTGTTGTATGAGGATTCTTGGAGAGTGTTTTGTAGAATGCATTCATTGGGTTTTGTTCCTAATCAGTTTACTTATGGGGGTGTGATTTCCGCGTGTTGCTCGTTGCAGAATCATGTATGTGGGAAGCAGATTTATGGGCTTGTGATGAAAAATGGGTTGTTTTCGAATGGGTATGTGCGGGCTGGAACTATTGATTTATTTGCTAAAAGTGGTTGCTTTGAGGATGCATTAAGGGTTTTTTATGATGTATCTTGTGAGAATAATGTGGTTTGTTGGAATGCTATCATTTCCGGAGCTGTTAAAAATAAGGAGAACTTGGTTGCATTGGATCTTTTTGATAAGATGTGTCGCGGGTTTTTATTACCGAATAGTTTTACATTTTCTAGCGTTTTAACCGCTTGCACTGCCCTTGAAGAACTTTATCTGGGTAGAGGGGTTCAAGGACGGCTGATCAAATGTGGTGCTGGAGAAGATATCTTTGTTTCTACTGCTATCATTGATATGTATGCAAAATGTGGGGATATGGAAGAAGCCAAGAAGGAGTTTTGGTGTATGCCAATCCGTAATGTAGTATCTTGGACCGCCATGATCTCTGGTTATGTACAGAAAGGAAATTCTATATCTGCTCTTCAATTGTTTAAGGAAATGAGAAAATTGAGGGTGGAAACAAATAAGTATACAATCACTAGTGTGATTGCTGCTTGTGCTAATTTAGCTATGATCACAGAGGCTCAACAGATCCATTGTCTGATATTCCGTATTGGGTTGTATACAGATTCAGTGATAAGCACTTCTTTAATTAATATGTACTCAAAAATAGGAGAAGTTGGTTTGGCTGAATTGGTGTTTAAAGAGGCAGAAAAAAAGCATGTTGACGGTTGGGCTGGTATGATATCTGCTTGTGCAAAGCACGGGAGATCTGAAAGTGCAGTCACTTTATTCCGGAGAATGTTTCAGGAGTGTATAAGACCTGATAAGTTTAGTACGTCTAGTGTCTTGAGTGCTGTAGAATGTGTGAATCTGGGTAGACAGATTCACTGCTTCAGTCTTAAAGATGGGTTACTCAGTGATGCATCTGTTGGCAGTTCGCTTTCCACAATGTACTCGAAATGTGGTCAAATAGATGAATCTTATAAGGTCTTTGAACAAATTGCGCAGAAAGATAATGTCTCGTGGGCCTCGATGATTGCTGGCTATGCAGAACATGGCTGCGCATATGAAGCCATTCAGTTGTTCAGGGACATGCTATCTGTCAAGGTTAAACCTGATGACAAGACTTTAATAGCTGTTCTTACTGCAGTATCTGCTCTTCATTCACTGAAGATTGGTAAGGAAATTCATGCTTATGCCCTCCGTCGAGATTACGGTAAGTATGCAGTTGCTGGTGGTGCACTAGTAAATATGTATTCCAAATGTGGTGCTCTACATTTGGCAAGGAATACTTTTGACATGATGCCTGTAAAAGATCAGGTCGCATGTTCTTCCCTGGTTTCTGGTTTAGCTCAAAATGGATCACTTAAAGATTCACTTAAGCTGTTCCATTATATGCTGACGACTGATCTGGGAATCGACTCCTTTACAATGTCATCTCTTGTTGGAGCTGCTGCACGTTTAAATATACTGGGCGTTGGCTTACAACTGCATACTCATGTCATAAAACTGGGACTAGAATCTGAAGTATCAGTCGGCAGCTCCTTGGTTATGATGTATTCGAAATTCGGAAATATTAATGACTGCCGCGAGGCATTTGATTATATACAGAAACCTGATGTGATCAGTTGGACAGCCATTATTACAAGTTATGCCTTGCATGGAAGAGGTGATGAAGCTTTGAGACTCTATGACCATATGAAAGAATCAGGAGTTAAACCCGATTCAGTAACTTATGTAGGTGTTTTATCTGCTTGTAGCCACAGTGGTTTAGTTGACGAGGGCTACTTTCATCTAAATTCAATGACCAACGACTACGGGATTGAACCAGGTCATCGACATTATGCATGTATGGTAGATCTTCTTGGTCGTTCAGGAAAATTGGATGAGGCAAAAAGATTTATCGATGAGATGCCAGTTAAACCCGATGCTTTAGTCTGGGCAACCCTACTTTCCTCTTGCAAGCTGCACGGTGATGTTGAGCTTGGAAGGTTAGCGGCTGAAAAGGCTATTGAGTTGGAGCCTTCTGATGCTGGAGCTTATATATCGATTTCGAACATTTGTGCTGATATAGGTCAGTGGGATGAAGTTGTAAAGATCAGAAGTGAGATGAAAGAAACTGGCTTAAAAAAAGAGCTTGGATGGAGCTATGCATAACACATCTTACTAGTATTATTTTAGAAAGCAAAAAGCAAATGTTTATTTGTTATGAGGATGTGAAGAGGTTTAATTAGTCAAATCAGGCAGTATTTATACAACTTATACGTTCACCATCGGAGGTTTTTTCAGGTTTAGGTGATGCAAAAAGCTGCAATGTAGAAGATTGATCTAATTTTATTTTATTTGTAGGGGCAAGTCTTTGAGGACGGAAGAATTAAATTATGAAGTCATTATTTCTTCACTATATGATTTATATTTTGAGCTTAGTTTCAAATAGGGTTCTACCTAGCAAATCACTACTTGTACACCCAGGTTTCAGGGAATGAACATGAAAGTGAATATAAAATTTCTTGTGCTGGTGAGTTACCTAGTAGGATAAAATACCAAAGATTGTTCAACATAACATATAACACACACAAGAGCTTCTCAGAATCTGAAGCCTATTATCCAGATGTAAATTTGTTCAACTACAGAGAAAATTTCAACAGTCACACGTAATTTTCAAAGTCGATAAAAAGAATGATGGTGCTGCGAATATATAGCCCAAAGCTCGGCGGCAATTTAGTAGTCATCACTGTTACAAGCATATACTGATCGTCTATGTTCCCGAGGTCATCTCTAATAGAGCCAAAGCACCATTAACCCCCGCTGATTAAACGCCACAAACTATAGTAGTTATGAACTTATGATGGTATTTATGATATTGTTGACACTGCTTTGACTTGACAGCAGCTTCAGTCATCCTTGCAGACTTGCACTTGGCATCCAATATCTTAAAAAGTACACTGGCAATCTAGCATGTAAAAAATCGATGCTTTGCATAACAAAGTGCAGCATCAAACTAGAGTATCATTTTGCATTCCACTGCATCAGAAGTTATATTCACAATGACATTAGCTTAAACTTCAAAGTGGACGACATATGGGTTATTAGATATTGCAAATTTGCAATAGGAAGCTACCAACAGTCAATGTCAGGTCTACAAGTAATAAGGCATCTTACCGCAACTAGATAACAATGTTGGACACCTGATAAATGATAATATTGCATTTCATAATGAACAATTTCAGGCGCTGCAAGGCATAAAATACCTGAAACAACAGCAGCACCAGTCAGTACATGCACTGCATAAACCAGTCTGTGAGAAAAGAATCTATTAAATATCAAAAAGTTTCTGATTCAAAACCTAAATAATGAGATCCCTCCCACTTCAAACCCTGGACTGTACTATTCTATTCTTACAGTAAAAAAATGCCCCTCTACAAATTAACCGAAATGGTTAGGGAAAGGAAGGCCTTTTAATTTCAAAGGGTACTCTCAAATCTCAATAAGAGATTCAGGTAAAGAACAGTTTGCAGGATATAATTCCAACACATACCGTGCTAACGAAATTGTCAACAATGGTTGGCCCTCTTTGTTTCGTATGTAAAATTTCAAGGGTTACTAACACTTTGGCCCTTAAGTAATGTCCATTTGGACACATGAACCCTTAAAATCAAAAAATTGCACCTGTAATGTTTGTCCTTTGTACAACTCGACCCTTTATGTTTGTACAATTTAACCCTTTTTTAAGAAAAATATTTATACCCATTACACCCTAGCAGGACTACGAATTCTAGTTAAATCTGTAATTAATGTGTTCAAAACAGTTGAGAAATAGTTCAATTCAAATTGACGATTGTGCGAAGTGCTGTAAAACTTGAAAATTGTAAATTTTCTCAGTTTTTCGGCCAAAGTCAACCGGAATTAATGAATCCAGTGGATTAGGATGTACAAAAAAACAAACTGAAGGGGCATATAGATACACAAATCTTCTTTAAGGATTGATGTGTCCAATTGGACAAACTTAAAGAGGCAATGTGTAATAACCCTAATTTCATTGATAAAAGACGTAAAAGAGGTGGCTTTAGGGAGAGTAGAGAGCTATATCTTCGAATTACAGTTTGTATTCTAGAACTAGATAAGTATGTCGACGTGTCGAGTTAAGTATGACAAAATATAAATGAAAAAAAGAGGACATATACTTGAGACAGTTAATTGCTTAATACACAAGATATATATGAAAACCCAAATTCTTCGACGTCTAAGAAACAACAAAATAATTGCTCAAGTCTAAGAAACAACAAAATAATTGCTCAAACAAGTCATATAGAGGATAACAGTACATCAAATAAAAGATCATCCGTACTCAATATTTAAAGTACAGGCAAACAACATAGCATTCTGTTCAAGTATTCTTGTTAGTTGTCATGAAATAAAAAAAAAACATGGTTGCAAATTTAGAATGAGAGATGGGATATATGCTGATAGTAGGACAGCAAGACCACCACATAAATATAAGTCACTTAACAGTCAAACTAGAAAGACAGTCTTAATTATGTGTTAATTGTTATTTCATAAATTAAGAGTACCTATTATGCTTGTCATAATGCCATGAACAGCCCTCCAGATAAATAGATCTTCTGGTCAACTTATAACCAGCCCTGAAAATTCAATAGACCATATACTCTTTTAAAATATACTTCCCACACACTTCGATACTAAAAATTCAAATAATGAGGGATAAGAAATGGACTATGAAGAATAATGAGGGATGGTAGACAACATACTTACTGCATTAACATTAACATGATACTTCCATGTAACTGTTCAAATGTCTACTTTCACTATTTTGGCAATCAAGCTTTCTTTGAAGTAGTACGCCCTTTTTTCAAACCCTTACTCGAATCATTTTTCACGTGTTGTTTCTTATCCCTGAGGCCATCATGTAGGAGCTCATATGCATAATAAGTTACATGACTCTTCCTCAATAGGTCTTCCACAACAATCTTAGGTGCTGCCACCACCCTTTTATCTGCCTCAAAAATTGTGTTCACAGTATCAGGGACAATTCCCATGCTTACCATAATGCGGATGAGACCAACTGCCTCATGTACCCTGTTCTTTACACATAAACAGTTTATTACCCGCCCAAACGTTGTGAGTGATGGTATGAATCCCTCATCAATATTCTTGAGAAGAAATTTGTACGCAACATCAATATTTCCTACTTTGCAGAAGCCATCAATCAGGCAGCGATAAGTGTAATTGTCAGGGGGGTATCCCTTAGCACTCATCTCATGATAGAGCTTTTCTGCGATATCTAATTTAAGCTTCTCAGAAAATGCATTTATCATGATATTAAATGTTGCTGACGTATGACAGAACTTATATTGTTTTTCTATGCTTTGGAAGAGCATATAGGCCCCTTCCAGATCCCCGTTCTCCGAATATCCACTAATCAATGTTCCAAAACTTATTATATCTGGTGTCAGGCCATTGTTTTCCATGCCCTTGAGCAAGTCTTGAGCTCCTTCCAAGTTTCTAGCTTTACATAGGCTTTCAATAAGCGTGTTGTAGGTGATAATGTTTGGAACAAACCCCTTCTCCACCATTGCGTTAAACATTTCTATCACATCACTAGATTTTGCAGTCTTGCAGAGACCATTCAGCACTGTGTTATAGGTAATCACATCGGGCACAATGCCATGGTCCCACATGTTATTAACAAGCTCAATTGCGTTGCTCATCTTTAACTGTTTGCAGTAACCATCTATCAAAGTGTTGAAGGTGAAAATGTCAGGAAGAACCCCTTTGGCCATAGCATCATTCACGAGGTTGCTAGCGTCCGATACACAACCCATCTTGCACAACCCATTTATAACCAGATTATAAGTCCACATAGTAGGGTCACACCCCTTCTCTGGCATCTCAGTCATCAGTTCCAAGGCTTGCAAGATTAGTCCTTGTTGAGACAAAGCTTTAATTAGTGTGTTGTAGATAATAATAGTAGGCTTTAGGCCTTTCACCAACGCTTGTTTAAACATGTTCACAGACCTTTCAATGTCACCCTCCTGGCAAAATCCATTGATGAGAGAGCAGTAAGTGAATTCATCAGGCTTAAAGCCCTTGTAAATTGCATCATTCAGAATCTTATGTGCATCTGTTGCCCTGCTCAGTTTGCAATAACCACTGATAACTGTATTGTACGTAAAGGCATCAGGCTCATACCCCAGATTCACCATTTGATGCAAATAGCACTCCGCTTCAACAACCTTATTGTTCTTGCACAAACCACATATTAGTGTATTATATGTTACAACGTCAGGAACTAAACCAGCCTTGGTCACACCATCCATGATCCTAGAAGCCTCATGAATGAGCCCCCTTCTGCTAAAGCCTTGAATAAATATATTAAACGTGAACAAATTCGGGGACACCCCCCTCTTAAAAACCTTATCAAGAAGTCTTTCGCTTCCCCGGACATTCCCCTTCTTACATAGCGTGTGCAGAAGCTTATTAAATGTAGGAATGTCAGGAACAATACCTAGCCTAAGCATTTCATCAAACAATTCAAATGCCTCTAACTCAAAATTCTCTTGAAACAAACCTCCTACTACTGTACAATACGCAACTGCATTCACCTCACACCCTTGAGTAGGTATATTGTTGAGCAACCTTAAAGCAGCGTGAGGCCTACTCGTCCTACAAAATGACTTTATCCTAATAGTAAAACTATACACATCCGGAACAACCCTTTTATCCTTCATCCTCATATACACTTTATGCCCTTGATTATAATACCCACATTCAACAAGAATATTCATAATCGTATTATACGACTGAACAGACGGCTCACAATTATAAAAATCCATTCTTTCAAACATATCAATCGCTTCTTGAAGCTTCCCTTTCTTACCATAATGTTTCATAGCACTAATATACACTCCTTCAAACAAACTATTATCGATATTCATCCTCATCTCTTCTAACAATGCTTCCATAGCCCCAAATTCACCATGATATCCAAGTTTATCAATCATGCTCTTATAAGTTAACAAATTATGCTTAAAACCATCTTCATTTTTAACAGAATTGAACATTTCAAGTGCCCTTTTTGGGTCTTTTTGGTATTTTACAACGGCAGCTACATGTTTAGGAAGTACAGCTCGACTCATTACAAAATTAAGCTCAAAACTAATTTTCTTGATGACCCATTTCAAAATCTTGGTGTCTAAAATATGTTATAGCTTGATTTAGTAATATTTCAAGAAGTCATGAAAAACTATAAGATAAAGACTGTAGAAAAGAGATGTAGAAGTACCTGGTAAATTGAAGTAATGTGATGCTTGAAGTTGCTGGGAAAGGGCAAACTAACTGATTTGAAGATTGTAAGTATTACTTAGGAGGGAATTTAGGTTTAAAGTACTGTCAAGACACTGGAAAGAAGAGGTGAGTTTTCAAGGTCAAATGGTAATAGAGTAGATTCTTTCTTAGAAAGATGAACTCAAATGTACTTAATTCTTTTTTCTTTATTTCGATATTTCAATTCTATACACACATATATAAGGAACATAAATTAATGAGTATTCTAAAATTTAACTAAATTCTTTTAGAAATACTTTAGATATAAATTTATTTTTAATTTAAATGGAATTACATCACTAAATATCAATATTCAGCTTTGATTAATTAGTAGAAGTGAGCAACTCAACATATTGAACTAAAACTAGAATTTTAATTTGATCCCACTGAAATTTTAGATAATCAAATTGATTTAATTCACCTAAAAACAAATTTAATTTTCAATAACTAGGCTAAATAGAAATGAAAAGAACCAAATTTTTTTGGAATCGATTGATTTGCAAAGTAGCATTCAGTTGAAATAATGATACGAATCATGACCGTATGGATTTGAATTATCATTTATGATATGATTTATTTTGATATAATGATGAAATGAATTCACTTAATTTAATTCAAAAATTAAGTTGATTCCATCTAAAAATTACGTAAATCAAAAATATTATCAAAAAATAATCTAAAATATTGGATCAAATAATAACCTGAAATCAGAATTAATGTGCTTTCTACGTTGAAATTAGGAAGTGAAACATTGAAGTTTGAATTTTTTGAAATACAAAGATTTGAATATATTAATGTTTTTAATCAAATTTTTTAATGTTTTTTATGAAGTAAAATTCTAATTATAACATACACACTGACAAATTTAGTTGTCGAGAGCAGGGATCCGTGCAAATTAACAAAAAACTAAAAAAATTATGAAGTAAAAATTACAAATATAACATACACATTGATAAATTTAGTTATCTAGAGCAGGAATAGGTGCAAATGATCAATTTTTTTGTTAACAAAAGTATTATATTTTCATCGTTAAAGTGTTCATGTATCGGGTAATAAAACAATAATGTTATGTTTGGTTGTGATGAATAAAATGAGAAGGAATGAAATGAAATTTGAACTATAAAATGAGTAAAAGTTTAAAATTTTTATTCCTTCCTCCATTCCATTCCTAACCATCTAGACTAGAATTCAAACCCATCATTTTGAGAAGGAATGTCCCATTCTCCATCATACTTATTTTATTGTCAAATTTTATCATAAGAAATTTGCACTCACTCATTTTTTTTACAAAAAATTCTCTTTTATCTCCCTCATTTCCTTATAATTTTGCTCATTCCATTCCAATCCAATCGAACATAAAGAAATAAAAAAACAAAGGAGAGATTTTACTATGTGGGTCCCCACTAAATTGGAAGAAGCATTCTTGAAAAAATAACATTATTCTGTTGTTATATCATGAAGTGCATGCACATATTAATGATATAGCTAGCCCAGGTGTACTTAACAGAGTGGCATTTGCAACCGGGAATATACAACAATAACCATAAAGTTTAAAGGCAGAGGGTAGTAAACGGAGACAACGAGATATCATTTGAAAAAGCTAATCAATGGAGACACCGAGAGACGAGCTGAAGCAGGAGGAAGATAAGCATAAAAGGAGAAGGACAAGCTCTGCTTGTGTTGGTCTTGTGTTGGTCTTCAGATATAAACTCTACGGATAGCCACGTAAATTAGCATTTGATTCCATGTCGTGGAACGTTATAAATTTTATACGTACTTGTGGTTGTATATATACTTGTAGAATAGGAGTCTAGTTCAAAACCGATCACCAAAATTGACTCAATGCGTGTTTCCTTTAATTTGTTGGAGTTAAGAAGTCTCAGTGAATTTGTTTGTGTTTCATTTATGTGTTTGCAAGTCTTACATACATGCAAGTCTTACATATATGTATAATAATGTTAGACAATGTTGATATAATTGCCATTTTTTTCTTGAGTTTAGTTTTCGGTGGGTCGAATGCATCGTTATCTGAAAACATACGTCCCTGCTAAAAGGCGAGTTAGTGCCACTACTGCGGTGTTTTTAGCTGCCATCATTGAATATCTGACAGTAGAGGTATGTGAGCAGGCACGAAATGAATGCTGAAAATTGAAGGTGAAGAGAATCACACCAAGACATTTGCAGCTTGGCATTTGAGGGGATGAAGAACTTGACACCCTCATTAAAGGAACAATTAGCGGAGGTGGTGTTGTACCCATGTTCGCAAAGCTCTTTAAAAAAAAACCTCTTTGCCCCCTATTTGCAAAGAGCTTCTTTGCCTATTTGCCCCCTTAAAAGCAATGGTCCATCAAAACTATAGCACACTATTCTTGTAACCAAGCCCTAAGCCCACTACTTCAACCTCCATAACAGCCTCTACACAATCCCAACCTATTACTCCGACATATATGACTAGGGAGAATGCACAATAGCAGATAATACACAGCACCTCATGCGAAAAACGTCAACTAGATGCGCAAAGATACTCCAAAATTTAACCAAAATTTTCAGTCCCACAAAATATCAAACACTTTCAGTGCATACTTGATGAAACGGAGAAGTTTTTAACAATTGACAAACTGAAGATTACAAACTCAGAGATTGATTTAGAAATGGTTCAAGACAAACTAACAGATTCATTTGCGGAAAGAAAATGTGAAAAAAAACTTATTGTAATTTGAGTAAGAGAAGAAAAACAGAGACAACATAGATGAAGATGAGCAATACGAACTAGCAGATTGAAGGCCTCGAGAATCGGTAGCTCTGATACCAAATATAGGATATATATTTAACTATGCCAGGTATATAAACAAAGAACAAACAATATAAGGAAGAATAAACAAGAAAAGTGAATATGATATGTACAAGGTGGAGTACTCTAAAAAGAACTACATTGTATTATACTTCTTATCTCATAAAATTATGCTCTGCAGTACAAAATATATAGCTAGACTAAAACTTGTACGTGGCTAGAAAATAGGCACTACACAACTAAGACTCCTAAAAACTCTCCACACCTCTAGAGACTGCGTCCAACCCCTGATCTCTAGGATTGCAGCAAAATAGACACGTAGAAAACAAATACAAACACGTAAGAAATAAAACAAATAAAAAACAAGTTTAGAATAAAATCCAACAGAAACCATGGTTCACAATTCCAGACTACGCCAGAATATTTAATTTCCGTAACCCTTGAAAGAGTTAAGGGTACCTTATAAGTTAGTACAACGGTATAAGAAAGACTGGCAAGAGTATTGTTAGAGGCCCAACTTCTTATCGGGCTGGACCGAAGGCCCAATGTGGATAGTCGGCTTGGAGGCTCCAGACTGGCGAGGGTCCATGTCATTCGGCCCAGTTATATACAACGGTCTATTCAGTTGTATTCCCTGGGAACGTGGGAACGTGGGACACGTTCTCCATTCGTCCCACTCCCCGATAACTGCCAGAATAGAGAATAAGAAGTGGACGGAGGTTTGATGTCATTCATTCAATCACTTACACACAAACACTCTGCGTTTACCTTCATTCATAAAAACCAGTTTAACTTATTCTCACACCGGAGGTGAATCGGGGGGCCATACCCTCGCATTCTTCTTCAATTGCAGGTCCGACCGAACGGATACACCGACGGAAATTGGTTGTAACATTTGGCGCCGTCTGTGGGAACGCAGAGTTACGTTTGTGTTGGAGTATATTGTTAATAATGGCGAACGAAACCGAGATACCAACGGCTGACGATGGCACTATGGCTGTAAACACTCGCACCAACCCTCCCATCACCCCAAGACACTTGATTTTCGACGAAGAGGGGGACATACCGTCTCCCGAAGAGCAACGGGAAATTTTGATGAAGTGGCGAGAAGAACAAAAAGCCAAAGGGAAACGGAAAGAGATAGAGAAAGAGAAAAGCAGCAGGGAGGCCGAACGTCTGGCCAAAAAAAGGGAGGCCGACCGTTTGAGGCTGGAAGCCCTAAAGATCCAAAGGGAGGAGATCGAGTTACAAGAAAAGGTACTCCGCGAGGCTCTAGAAGCCGAAGACCCGGAGTTAGACGACCGAAGAGACAAAAGACCAAGAACCAGAATTGATGAAGATGAGTCAGAGGACTCTGAATCAAACTCGAGGAGAACTCGGTCAAAGGTGGTTTACTCCTCCGATTCGGAAGAGGAGGGTCCACATACGGACGACCGCATCCGGAGAATTGAGAAGGCCATGTTTGGAGAGAGAAAGGTTAGCCACGAGCCAGTGGTGACCGAAGACGTCGAACACTTTCGACCGCCTCCCGGAAGGCAGTTCCCGAAGATGAATGAATTTAACGGAAAAGGTGACCCCGAAGATCATTGTGAGAAATACGAATCGCTCATGACTGGGATGGGGCACTGCGATGTGATGCTATGTAAGATGTTCAAGACCTATCTGAAGGGGAATGCATCCATGTGGTACAGGTCGCTGAGACCTAGGTCGATAGGCTCGTATGAGCAAGTGAAGAAAAAATTCTTAAGGCACTACTCACATTTGTGCCGAAGAGAGAAGGACACTGAAGCACTGATCCACTGCAGGCAAGGGCCGAACGAAGATTTGGGTGATTACTTAGCAAGGTTCAAAGAAGAAGCTGGCATGGTCACCAACTTGGATAAAGTCAAGGCGGCTGGATTCCTCGCAGCAGGCCTCGACCCTGTCAAAGGTAAGAAGCTTCGGTCCTCTCTTTATGATATGCCTCCCAAATCTTTAAATGATATATATGTGAGAGGAGAGGCCATTAGAAGAAAATTGGAATCAATTGGGGGATACAAGGAGAAGAAGAATGATAGATATGATAGGAGAGACGACCGAAGGGATTACAGAAGAGACGACCGAAGGGGTCGAGGAGATATCAAGAGCAGGTTGAATGATACAAGGCCCGACAAAGGGGCCGAACGAAGAAGAGATAGAGATAGCACTGTGTTCACACCGTTAAACACACCTATCTCGAAGATTCTCCATGAGATAAAGGGTAAACCTGGGTTTGTCAGACCACCCAAGTTGAAGACCCCTGAGAACAGAAGAAGCGACAGCAAGTATTGTGACTACCATCGGGACAAAGGTCACAACACCGAGGAGTGCTATCATTTGAAAAAGTTAATTGAAAAAATGATCAAAGATGGAGAACTGACCCAATTTGTGGGCGACTTGAGGGACAAACTCGAGTCCAAGGAGAAAAGGAAGGAAGCTGAGAGTTCTGAGAAGTACAGAGGAGAGGTCAGGACAATTTCCGGAGGAACAGTGCTTGATCGGGATAGTAAGACAGCAAGGAAAAAGTACGCCAGACAGATCTACAACCTGTGCCAATCAAGGTCAGCTAAGCAACCATTGCCTATCTCCTTCACAGAAGATGACTACGAAGACGTGATATGGCCGCACGAAGACCCACTTGTTATAAACCCAGTAATCGGGGAAAACAAGATATGGAGAGTGCTGGTGGACGAAGGGAGCTCAGTCAACATTCTATATCACCGGACATATTGCAAGATGAATTTAGGAGGTGAACAGTTGGAGCCGTGCCACGAGGCACCCTTGTATGGTTTCGGTAATCAGCCTGTACCGATAGAAGGGACCATCACTTTGTCTGTCATGATGGGAAAAGCGCCGTACACTGTGGTGAGGGAAGCAAAGTTCTATGTCGTCCGGGTCGATAGTCCGTACAACGGAATTTTGGGAAGGCCGGCCTTATCTTTGTTCCAGGCCGTGTCCTCTGTCCCTCATCTAAAGTTGAAATTCCCAACAGAACATGGAGTTGGAGAAATGAGAGGCGATCAGAAAGCCGCCAGAATGATCATGTTGGAGGATTTGGAAAGAGACAAAGATATAGAGATGACTGAAGCCGGAAAAAGGAAAAGAAATGAGACCGAAGCCGGGGGTAGCCACCAACTGCTGAACATTGAGTTGGAAAAGTTTGGTGCCGACCTGTCAAGCCCGATTGCTGAGCCGGCTGCAGAGACCGAAGAGGTAGAACTGTACGTGGGTCAGTCGGGAAAGATGATCCAAATTGGAAAGAACATGGAGCCGAAATTGAAAGAGAAAGTCATTAAGGTCATT
The DNA here is from genome assembly GCA_036435485.1 of Saposhnikovia divaricata. NCBI lineage: Eukaryota > Viridiplantae > Streptophyta > Magnoliopsida > Apiales > Apiaceae > Saposhnikovia > Saposhnikovia divaricata. The sequence continues at coordinate 238,215,709 of CM071594.1, forward strand.
AGGGAATTCCACGACGTATTCGCATGGAATCCCGAAGATATGCCAGGCTTGGACCCTGCAGTTGCCAAACACTGTTTAAATGTAGACCCCGAAGCCAAGCCCGTGAAACAAAAGAGGAGGAATTTCGCCATGGAAAGGCAGAAAGTAATCCAAGTTGAAGTCGAAAAATTGCTGGAAGCAAAGTTCATTGAAGAGATAGACTATCCTGATTGGTTGGCAAACGTAGTGGTGGTGAAGAAATCTAATGGCAAGTGGAGGATGTGTGTCGACTACACTGACCTGAATAAGCATTGCCCGAAAGACCATTATCCTTTGCCAAACATTGACCAACTGATAGATGCTACTTCGGGGCATCAAATACTCAGTTTCCTGGATGCATTCTCAGGATATCACCAAATTGCCATGAATGCCGAGGACGTTCCCAAGACAGCATTCATCACACCGAATGGTACTTATGCCTACATCAAGATGCCCTTCGGCTTGAAGAATGCCGGGGCAACATTCCAAAAGATGATCAACAAACTGTTCAAAGCCCAGATCGGCCGGAACATGGAATGCTACGTGGACGATATGATTGTTAAGTCCCTTTTCAGGGATCATGCCGAAGATCTGAGGGAATGTTTTGAAACGCTCAGAAGAAACAACATGAGGATCAATCCGAACAAATGTACGTTTGGAGTGAATAGTGGGAAATTTCTGGGATACATGGTTAGCGCCAGAGGAATTGAAGCCAATCCGGAGAAGATTAAAGCAGTCATTGATATGGAGGCACCGAAGACAATCAGGGACATTCAAAAGCTGACCGGACGGCTAGCAGCCCTGAGGAGGTTCATCTCCCGATCGGCCGAAAAGGCCTTACCATTCTTTGAAGTGCTTCGGGGGTCCAAGAATTTCGAGTGGGGGCCAAATTGCCAGAAAGCATTCGAGGATGTTAAAGAGTACTTAGTGAAAGCCCCACTCTTAATGAGACCCGACCCGAAGGAGACATTGCAGCTGTACTTGGCTGTGAACGACCGAACACTTGGAGCCGTGTTGGTCAAAGAACATGAAGGAAACCAGCATCCGGTATTCTATGTCTCTCATATTCTCAAGGATGCAGAAACAAGATATCCGAATGCAGAGAAGTTTGCCTATGGATTGGTAGTGGCCGCAAGAAAGCTAAGGCACTATTTCCAGGGAAGGACGATCAAAGTTGTAACCGATCAGCCGTTAAAGAAAATATTGCAAAGGCCAGAGGCATCGGGCAGAGTGGTTGCTTGGGCGATCGAATTGGGGGAGCATGATTTAGAGTATACACCGAGGACTTCGATCAAAGCTCAAGCATTGGCGGATTTCATAGTAGAATGCTCTTTTACGGGGCCGAATGACTTAGCTCCCGAAGAACAAATGATTCAGACACCGGGAAAATGGAAGTTGTTTGTTGATGGTTCGGTCGCCAAGGAAAAGTGCGGGGCAGGGCTAATTCTTACAAGCCCAGAAGGATTCGAGATATGTCAAGCTATCAGATTCACTTTCCCGTTGACGAACAACGAAGCCGAATATGAAGCACTCTTGGCCGGGCTAGATTTGGCAAAAAATTTGGAAGTCAAGCACATAAGGGCATTCAGTGACTCAATGTTGGTGGTAAAACAGTTCTCGGGAGAGTATGGGCAAAAAGATCCCCGAACCAAGGCATACGCCCTTAAGGTACGTGAACAATCTTTGCTATTTCAGACTTTCGAGTTAACTCAAGTAGCTAGAGAAAACAACAGTCGGGCAGACGCCCTCTCGAGGTTAGCTTCGGCAGAAACCCAAAACCTAAGTGGGTCCATCTATCTGACCGAAGTAAAGACACCTTCGATAGACAAGAAGCAGTGCATGGAAATTCATCAAGGGGTCAATTGGATGACCCCTATCAGGGCCTTCTTGGAAAAAGGCATCCTACCACTCGACCGAAGAGAAGCACAGAAGGTTAAATATCGGTCGGGGAATTACACTCTGGTCGGGAGCCGTTTGTTCAGACGATCGGTAAGCCAGCCGCTACTCAGATGTTTGGACAAAGATGAACAATAGCTTGCTTTGGAGACGGTTCATGAAGGGATTTGTGGAGAACATTTGGCAGGACGATCCTTAGCTTTCAAGATCCTTAGGCAGGGATTCTTCTGGCCAAAAATGAAAGAAGACGCCACAGAGTATGCGAAGAAATGCAGGCAATGCCAGATATTCAGCACAATCCCAAAGCAACCCCCCGAAGAGATGTCTTCAGTCCTTAGCCCGATCCCATTTGCTATGTGGGCGGTCGATATTGTGGGGATCCTACCCACCAGCACTAAGCAAGCGAAATACTGTATTGTGGCAATCGACTACATGACAAAGTGGATAGAAGCAAAACCCCTTTCGGCCATCACCGAAGAGGCCGCGAAAAAATTCATGCTGGAACAGATCATCTTGAGGTTCGGCATACCTATGGTTTGTGTGTCCGATAACGGTACTCAATTTATTGGGAGCAAGTTTAGAAAATTCCTGGCTCAATTCGGGATAAAACAGAAGTTCAGTTCGGTAGGGCATCCCCAGGGAAATGGGGCGATCGAGGCGGCCAACAAAATCATTTTTGACGGAATCAAGAAAAGGCTGGGGGAAGCTAAGGGACTTTGGGCTGAAGAACTACCATGGGTCCTATGGGCTTACCGAACCACTACAAGATCTTCAACCGGGGAAACACCTTTCAAACTGGCCTTCGGAACTGATGCCCTTCTACCTGTCGAAGTTGGTTTAGAGTCGTACCGAACGGAAACGTTTAACGTGGAGAGAAATGAGTTCGGACTTCGAGCAAATGTGGACTTACTAGAAGAAGAGAGAGAGGCTGCCCACCAAAGAAACTTAAGGTACCAACTGCAGGCAGCCCAGTACTATGATTCGGGGGTAAAGAAGAGATCTTTTCGAGCCGGGGACTTAGTGCTTCGGGAGTTAGCCACCTCCATGCCAGCAAAAAAAGGCAAGCTTATGCCCAACTGGGAAGGTCCATATGTGGTGATTGAAGTGGTCCGACCAGGCACCTACAAATTGGCTCATCCGGACGGCAGCCCAGTCAAAAACACCTGGCACGCCGCTCGCCTTCGCCGTTTCTACCAGTAAGCATACTGGTCCAACTTTTATTGCTTTTTTACTTCCGTATTTTGTCTTATGCAACGTCATTCTGAATTCCATAAGCTAGCATCAATCTGTAATTAAATCTATGTAAGAGTTGCATGATTAATGAAAAGATTGTTTTGCTCCATTTTTTATCCGTTATTGTTAAGCTAAGTACATTTATAGCCAAAAAGCTAAGTACGCAATATTAAGCTTAATAGACCCATGTTTGGGGCCGACCGTATAAAACATGCGCCCTTTAACTTACCGGTAGTGTTCAAGTACATTGTGTTTTAAGCTACAAATACTTGACGAATCCAAATTTGGGGCCGACCGAATAGAATTTGGCCTCTTACAAAATTGTCTTAGTATTCAAGCTGCTTTGACATTAATTAAGGCCGGGAGAAAATATTTTTCAGCCGACCGAATGAGACCTTAATCATTTACAAAACCCCTTGAATACTTGGGGGCAGCTAGGTTACGACCAAAGATGCACAGAAAGGCAAGAATGGCCGAAGAAGCATTAAAATATAAGTAATTATGCCAAGGCAATATAATGCCGAAGACGCATAAAAATAAAATAAATATGCTAAGGCAAAACGAAGCCGAAGATGCATAAAAAAGAAAAATCATGCTAAGGCAAAACATAGCCAAAGACGCATGAACAGAAACAGAAGCCAAATTAAGGCCGAAGCCGAAGACGCATAAAAGAAGAATATTATGCAAAGGCAAACTTAAATAAAATAAGCCCGAAGGCAAAGTAAAATATTACAAGCCCGAAGGCACGAATAAAGAGCCCGAAGGCAAAGTTAATCACTACAAGTTCGGAAATATTAAAATCTACAAAGTTACAAGGCTTCATCAGCTGGAGGCTCGTCGGAGAGAGACTCATCTTCGCCCGAAGAAACCTCTAAGGGTTGATCAGACTCCTCCCGACCAACCGGATCTGTCATCCCGAGCGAAGGATCTACCAGCTGGGTATGATCGAAGCCCAAAGAATGTGCTTTCAGTACAGCGCCATCATACCCCAGTTGGTAGCATCTTTCTTCGGTCAGCTCCAGGGTCTTCTGCAGCTTCCGAACCTTTTTCCTTGAGAGCTTGAGCTGCTTGTTCCTCCACTCGACCCTAGCCCTCAAGGTGTCCATCTCCCGCAGCTTTGCCTTCAAGGCATCATTTTCGGTCTTCAAGGAGTTGGACTGGCCGGTGACTCTCTCCAACTCAGAAGTTGCATTCCGGAGGCTTTCTTCAGCCTTGATTGCCCGAACTTCAGTCTGGTTGGCGGCCTCCAATTTTTTCTGGATACCCTCCATCCGTTCGGTCACTACGGCCGACCAAGAGACCCCCTGGAAACAAACAAGGGAAAAGAATCAAACACTGAATACAAGTGAAAGAAACAACACCGAGAAAAAGCAAAGCTTACCATGGAGAGCAGAGCCAGCATTTCAGTACAAGCCTCAAGGTCGTTTGCCTTAGCAAACGTGGGCCTATCGGCTGGCAGAATGAGACCCCGGCAAAGATCGGGACCTACTATGGTGGACAGCTGGGGGGCAGGGACAATGATTTGATCTGTCTCCAGGACTCCCCAGGGAGGATGGTACACTTTCAGTCCGGCATCTCCCGACCGACCCCTCTTTCGGGAATCGGTCGAGAGGGCCTGGACGATATCATCCCCTTGATCGCGCGGAGGAGAAGCCGCTGGAGTTTCGCTTCCCCCACCGGTGCCAGGGACAGCTTCCAGCTCCTTGCCGGCCGATTGATCGGCAGCATCGGCTTCGGCCGTAGCAGCTATTGAGAGCTGAGCCGCCTTCTTGCGCTTGCGCTCAATGATGTGACCAAGAGAAGACACTGCACAAAAACAAGAGTGTTAGACATTAGCAACAAGAAATAAAAATGCAGCAAAGGAAACACTCGGATGGAAAAAGTAAAGATATATGTTACCACTACCCCAGAGGGAGACCAACCAGGCGTTATCCCGGCTGTCCGATAGGGGAACCCTACCCATATCGAGTTCACAAAGAAGACGATAATCGTGTTTCTCCGCCTCCAACAGTTCGGGATACCGCAACCTCGACGGGTCCAGATCCTGCCAGCGGCCATACTTCTCCATTTTCGGGCCCGAGATAAAAACCCACTTCTCGTGAGCCCCCCTATTGTTGGAGTTTGTCTGAGCCCAATCGGCCCTGCCAGTCCGACGAGCGATAGTATAGAAACCGTTGCTTTTAGAATTCCTCCGAAGCTCGTAATGATGCCAGAACAGAGTTGTCCTCGGAGTCATCTTTTTGGCTAAGCATCGGGCTTGGAAAGCATTTATATGAAAAAAGCTGTTTGGATCCAGCTGCCCGATGGCGATCCCAACTTGCCTCAGCAATTTTTTCAGTATGGGTAGCATCGGCAGCCGAAAGCCACACTTGAAGGCCATTTCGGATATGCCGGTGGCCACACTTCCGCCGAAGAGAGGTGGAACCTCCGGGTTGTGCCAAATACGGTCTTTCTTCCTGGGAGTGAAGAAGTACCAGACATTCCTCTCTACCAGGTATTTGGAATGGAACTCTTCTATTTTCTCCTCAGTCAAGTGCGACCGAAGGTTCGCCGCAGGATATTCCCCGACGTCACTAAACGGAGATACTTCCGAAGGACCGGCACCTTCGGTTGACCGATCCATGTCCCTGCATTCGGAAATGAAGAGACATTAGCTTTGTACTCGGACAAAGAAGACGAAAACAAAAAAGGGAGAGGCCGAGTACAGTGAGCCAGGATCGGTCGGAGAATCCTAAAATCTAAGGTTTGGCAAATTACGGGTCATCTAAAGGTTATAAAGATCGGGACAGACCGAAGGGAGTTCTCAGGGTTTGGAAATCCCGAAGGACATCTCAACCCCAACAACTTCCAAGCAAAACTCAAGGTTCAAGTAAGGGTTCGTATCAGAGCAAAACAACGGAAACTAAAAGGAAAAGACACGCGCATGTTCTACTCAAAACGGCAAAAATAAACTGCACGGGTAACTACATATGTGTACATATAGATACATGTGTATGAGTACGGAAAATAGGTAAGAACACAAAAGCAGGAAAGAAAGTAATTCAAGTACGACGAATCGGAAAAAGAAGGGAAGTAATGAGAACTTACTGACTTGTTTGAGATCTCTGATAAGATCGAGTTCGTGGGGGTAGGCCTCTTGAACGTGAATGTCGACTGGAATCGGCGATTTGGGGGCCTCCGGTGATGAAACAACGTTCCCAATTGCTATTTGGAGATCTCTCTGGAGGGAGCTTTTCTTTTGAATGTTGAAGAAATGATATGTGCGTAAAAGAAAGAAAGAAATGAACTGTGGAGTTTAAATAGAAAAGGTGTGACGTTTGGACAGAGTCGGTTCATATTCAACGGCGGGGATTGAAGCGCAAATCTCGAGGACAGACAGTTGTCATCCATAAAGGGACACGACTTCCCAGGAGACGTCTCGGCCTTGTCCATTGCCATCCTTACCCGAAGGACACGTACGAAGATGGATTTCCGAAGATGGGCTTGGGCTTTAGCCTTCGTCCTGAGGATAATTCCGAACGAAGCCTAGGGACATGTTAGAGGCCCAACTTCTTATCGGGCTGGACCGAAGGCCCAATGTGGATAGTCGGCTTGGAGGCTCCAGACTGGCGAGGGTCCATGTCATTCGGCCCAGTTATATACAACGGTCTATTCAGTTGTATTCCCTGGGAACGTGGGAACGTGGGACACGTTCTCCATTCGTCCCACTCCCCGATAACTGCCAGAATAGAGAATAAGAAGTGGACGGAGGTTTGATGTCATTCATTCAATCACTTACACACAAACACTCTGCGTTTACCTTCATTCATAAAAACCAGTTTAACTTATTCTCACACCGGAGGTGAATCGGGGGGCCATACCCTCGCATTCTTCTTCAATTGCAGGTCCGACCGAACGGATACACCGACGGAAATTGGTTGTAACAAGTATATTCTGCCACAAGATATTTGTCAAATGACTTATCGGAAGAACTAAACATCCAGCTGAAACCATGGCATCACTTAAATTGCTGCTTTCAGTTTTGTGGCAGCCCCTGCTAAGGGAACTATGTTAAGTAGTTTCGGGACAAGTCCTTTATAACAAACTCTTAAACTCTCGTGCTGAAGAGTTCTAAATACATATGACATTCCAAAATATCCAGCACTTGCACTAGAATGTTGAGCATGTATTCTGAAAAGTCAAGAAACAAGATTAATTAATATTGGAAGACAAGAACCTTGAGCAAATTTTCTCCTATCCACCAATAAACAAAAGTACTAGATAACCTGCTCCTTGATGTAATAACCAGCAACGGATAGTCACATGTTGCTCCAAGAGCTCTCGATATTCTTCCCCAACCTAGTTTCGCGAATGTTATAGGTCCTACAGAAAATAAAATGTCTCAATTATTCAAATTTCATGATTTAATAATGTGCTAGATCTAAGCACAGACAACCAAGAAAACAACATCTACATTAAGTTCATAATGTTGACACTTTTAACATTTAACTTCATATTTCCTAGGGTTTAATCCTGAACATTGTAATATAAGTGAGTTCGAAATATTGTTTTCAATGTGAAACTGCCACAAGGCTAGCAAGCAGAACACCACAAAACACAAGGGTACAAACCCAGACTGGACCAAACCGAAGTTCAATTCGGGTTTATTAAAAACCTGACCCCCAAAGTTCGGTTTGGGTTTGGATCAGATACCTAAAATGAAAATCCAAATCCAAGCTACTGGGTTTTTCGGGTTTCGAGTTTTGGTTTATGTTGAAACCGGATACCCGAATTTTTTATACAAAAAATAATATGACTGTCCAAATTATGAATATATAAATTTTTATACTATTTTTAATAGAAGCAAAGTGCAGAATATCACAATTCAAAAAGATCAGATATAGGGGGACTGCTTTTCTTATTTGCTTTATTTTTTATTTTTGATAAAATCGTACTTGCATTAAAATTTCTCAAGGTTACAGATGATAAAATTTGGAGCAAAAACATTTCGCTCCGAAAGACCTGACATAGAATATGTCGCCCTAGCTAAGCAATGCGCTACAATATTCGCAGACCTATGTGTATAACACACTAACACTTCATCACAGTGTTTATCCATCTCCGTAGAAGCCTCCAAGATCATAAAATGAAGCACCAAAACTCAATACAAAAACAAACTGACACAATCGATCAGAGGAAAAAAACTCACACAAATGATGAGACAACAAGAAACAAACCGATCTTACAACAAACCAAAACAATCGGAAAAGGCTTTAAATCCTTAGATCCGAAAAAACAAATAAGGTTTATTGAATCGATTGGAATCTTCGAGGTTTAAACAACACTCGATTTTATTGAATTGAAAAAACAAGCGGAGGGCGTCGCTGGGCGGCGGAGGGGCAGCGGAGGGGCGGCAGAGGAGGGAGGTTGAATTTAGAAGTAAGGAGGGCGGAGGAGATATGAAGAAGGGGAGGAGGGGCTTCGGGAGGCGGGAGGCGGGAGGCGGGAGGCGGGAGGCGGGAGGCGGGAGGGGGGAGGGGGGCGGCGGGTTACTGTCGGTAGACTCTCATGAGAGAGAGTAGGTTTAACTTACAGATCCACAATAATACTTCTTATTTGCTTTATTTTATTAAAGTCCAAAGAGATATAAAAATAGGGTTCATTTTCAAAGGTTATAACTTTATATGTGTAATTTACTAATTACTATTACTATTACTATAATACTTTTTAATACTTTAATATTTGATTATTTAAGTTTTAAATTTTAAGATCGACCTTTTATCTTTAATGTATAATATATGCACATATACTAGATTATACACATGCATATATTTACATATGTATTTCCGTATGATTCAGGTTTTGGATAGGATTTGGTTTGATCCGGTTTTGGTGATAGCTGAATACCATATTTGAACAAAACTTAACCGGGTATTAAGAAATAAGAAATAAAAACAAATAAAAAAAATAGTTTCAAAAGATCCAATAGATCGGAACGGATTCCGTAAACATTACCATCCCAACCAAAGACACAAAGCTTAGGCACACATGGACCATAGACCGGAATCTTGGGTACATATGGACCGCTAGAAATTATGTTCGGTCCTAGGACCCCATACTGGTAACATTCGGACTGGTAGTGATCAATATGGTAATAGAAACACAGAAATTGCAAGATAATTTCCTTGGTTCCACTCCATGTTTGTTGGATCTATTTTCGCCTTCAAAGTTCGAAAAGGATAGAAGCAAAGACCCTTCGTGGAGGTTGAGACCTAGAATATTGATTTCGAGAAAAATGTATAGGTAATGCGCTAAGCTCTATTCACAAGTGGTGTACCACTGTTGCTAATAACATTAACCTATTCTACCTCAAAGAACAGAGTTGCTTACACTATTAAATTCAGAGTTTGATGTTCCACATTCTTCAATTAACTTAATTTTGTCAACCTTGAGCTGTAAGAAAATAAAAATTAATGCAATCAATATTTCAACAGCTCCCAGTTATGTACTCCCATAATCTCTTTATTGACATATAATGTGCTTACTAGCACGTCAGGAAGTGTAAACTGGCATACCTTTTTGTCGATTTGCACACATATAGAATGCTGCTGCAGTAAACAAAGGATACGTGCAGGCAGCAATTGACCCATGTGTAGCTGCTCGTAATGCTGCAAGGGACCAATGGTGTAAAATGTGAAAATAAACAGTTTAGCCAGATGCAAATTCTTTTTCCTTTCTGCAGGAACAAGCATATAGCAAACATATTTGTAATAAGTTCATTCTAGGAATATAATCAAAACTTACACGGATAAGGCCTTGGCCTTCTGAACCACAAGTATGATCCAGGTGCATCCAAACTGGATCCCCACCTCTGTAATATCAAGCTTGTTCCTACAACATTAACATGGATCAAATCAAACATTTCCCACAATTTAATATTTTCTTCACCAAAGGAGGAACAGAATTTATTTAACGAATCTGGTCCGGTTTATTTTTTTCAGGTTTGACCAGATTGAAAAAATATATTTTTGGACGGATTCTATACCGATGAAGCGGTCTGGTCCAACTGACAACTTTAGACCAGTTTCAAGGTTTGTGCAAGCAACAGGCCGACCAGAATTCAAACTGTATCCATACTCCCCTGTTAACATTTACAATGAATTCCTTAATCATTTTAATAGGCGTAGAACTTTATGGCACTCTCAAGGTGTAACCTTATTTACTTCGAACATATTACCTCGAGAAAATGCCAAGAGACCACCTTCATTCCAATTTTTTACAACTACCAGAAGAATAGATGCAAGAGTTCCTTGAATTTGCAACACATCCTTAAGACGATCGAGATGAGATAACATATTAGCTCTGACCCTTTGAGTGGGTCTTAGCAAACACTTTTTCAAAGTGTCCACTGACCCATACCAGAAACCATGCATTCTTTCTGAATATTTATTGTTTGACTTTATAATTTGGTTTGTCTTGGCCGCTTCCACTCTCTTCTTTCAATAAGCAAACATCTTCTGCGCTCTTCATCACGTTTCCTCCTTCTTTTCCCAACAGGACCATTCCATTTACAAATTTTTCTCCTCAGTTTCTTTCTTTTTGTTTTTTCTTTGTTATTGATCAGTGATACACTACCCTTTGCAAAAAATTCGCTCGCGGAAAAAGTAGTGTACATGCCATGATTCATGTAATAGCTGAAAACATAGGGGAATTCCCCTTTCCTAATGGCCTTTGAAATTTTGTTCCGTCTATTTTGTGTTGCTAAATGTATATTATCGAGTTCAAATCTATTAACATAAGACATTCTCGTATTCAGTCCCGATTGAAGGTGATGACTCATATCATGATGAAACCTCACAGCTTGGCTTGTCATTCCAATAATAAGTAGCACAATTGCGTCACACCATTCATTCTTCTTCTCTGGCATGTACCCGAGGCTTAACGTGCTAATTGCTGAACACATATAATGTTTTGTGTAATTTAGAGTCTCGTGTGCTGCAAGGATAAAAGTGAATAAAACAATTACAATGACAAAGAAAATTAATATGGTGATAACATATATACATGATGATGGAATCATCTATCATTCATAATTCATTATCAAACAGCTAACAATAAATATGGTGATAGCATATATACATGTAACTTGGAACTGCACAATAAAAAATTTAGAATGGTTCAAATTATCAAACACCTAACAACAAAAATGATGCTTACTTGCTAAAGGAGTGTGTTGTTGGAGGAATTTCATAACAATACGAAATCGGAGGTGTGCTGGAATTGTAAAGCGAAATTATGAGTATGTGGCTGTTTTTAGGGATTTAGGGTTCATAAAAAAAGAGGGGGCTGGACTTGGCAGGTATCTCGATTTGTCTCATGTATCGGATTCCATATGCCAAGATGCCTACGTACCTATGTTTATATAGGATCAAGCCCACGTAGTTCTGTGAAATTGATTTGTGTCTATCCCTTAGAGACTTTAGGGATAAACTTCGTTAATCTTGGTGATTACTGATTTTATCTGATTTAATCTTATCGTTGTGATATCTTCCTGATGTGAAGAATATCGTTTGGAGATATTTTCCGTTATAGATTGATTGAGATTGATTCTTTCCTCGTTTCAGAGAGAGGATAAAACTTAGCGGTTAAGTAATAATTATTAATCTGAATTAATAATTAATAGATATTAGAAATTTGGGAGATTATTAGACATGCCAAAATTATGGCATAACAACTAGCCCCCAGTTCTTCAGTGTAGCTTGCTGCAGTGGAGAACTAAACATTCTTCAAGCTTCCAAATTTCTTGAGTCGCTGAAAAAACTGAAAATAGATGATTAGAAAAAACTCTTAGAGCACCACTGTGCTCGTTAGGCGTATGCGGATGCAAGTGTGATAGCATGCGATGACCACTATAAGATATATATTTGCCAAGGTTTTCAAATGTGCGAGCATAAATAATTCGTTTGAAATCCTTTGCGATCCTTGTTGTCTAGTTAGGACCTTGGCGCTTGTATATATCCCGAACTGGCATACACGCTTTTCAAGTGTCTGATGCAACCACATAAGGATGTGTTTGATGCAATCACATAATGATGTGTCTTGCGGAGTCTTCGATGTAGATAAGATGTAGATGTAGATGTACATGTACATGTAGTTGTGCATAGGGATGCCTCCACCCATGCGATCTTGAGAGATCTGGCCATGGGCCTTCAATGTAATTGTGCATAGGGATGCCTCCACCCATGCGATCTTGAGAGATCTGGCCATGGGCCTTCAATGATGATCTAGAGGGTGCTGAACTTTACTAAGCATGTAGCCTTGCGAGATTTATAGCTTGTCCAGGCTACCCTACTTGACAATTTAGTTCGCAAGTTTGAAAATATTTTTGACATATATGCGCGACGACATATGAAAAATTATTTTACAAGCAATCCAAACGCAATAATAAATATGCTCTTTTAAGAATGTCGCGATATTTATTTTGTATAAATATAATGTCCTCCTTTTGTAGAAAATCTTTTCCAAAATTAAGCGTCTCGCATATATAATTTTTCAAAGCATGCAGCTCGTACGAGATTGTAAAATAAATCCGGCAATCAATCAGCATAAATATCTCGTACGATATTTTCCAAATCGCAATAATTTTACAAGCATAAAAATATCTATTGCTCGCACGAATTTTTTGAATAATAAATATTTTATTGTAAAAAATATTTAAAAACGTGATTTATGCATGCATGCGTGGCATGATTAATTAATTGCAGAAAATTAAAATAAGAATAGAAATCTTATCTCTAATTTGCGTTTCCAGATCGTGATTTTCCTCATGCTTGTCCTTTTTTTTTTAGTTCCTTGCACTCCGCCATGTTGCTTTGCAAATTTTTTTTTTTAATTTACTTCCTGGCTCCTGCTATTGGTAGTTCCTGCGCGTGTGGCTTTTGTCTCCTTAAATGGATTGATTTTTACTTCATGTTGGTCCAACAAATAAGAACTCATCTTTTTTTTTTCTTCTTCATGAAATCACGCGGGTCCTCTCCTTCATTGTATTTTTTTTTGTTGTGTGCGTGGCCTGTTTTTCGCTGCTTCATCTTTTTCCCCTTTTCTTCTCTTGTTCACGCTTCTCGTCATCCTCATTACAAGTCCCGATGCCATGTTTTTTCAACCGTTGAAGCCCCGATTGTTTGTGTTAATAAAAACCCAAAATCCCCCTAAAATTGATTAAATTATTCGTCCTCCTCGAATAATAAATTAGGCCCCTCCTTCTAGCGCCAAATGTTGTTGGAGGAATTTCATAACAATACGAAATCGGAGGTGTGCTGGAATTGTAAAGCGAAATTATGAGTATGTGGCTGTTTTTAGGGATTTAGGGTTCATAAAAAAAAGAGGGGGCTGGACTTGGCAGGTATCTCGATTTGTCTCATGTATCGGATTCCATATGCCAAGATGCCTACGTACCTATGTTTATATAGGATCAAGCCCACGTAGTTCTGTGAAATTGATTTGTGTCTATCCCTTAGAGACTTTAGGGATAAACTTCGTTAATCTTGGTGATTACTGATTTTATCTGATTTAATCTTATCGTTGTGATATCTTCCTGATGTGAAGAATATCGTTTGGAGATATTTTCCGTTATAGATTGATTGAGATTGATTCTTTCCTCGTTTCAGAGAGAGGATAAAACTTAGCGGTTAAGTAATAATTATTAATCTGAATTAATAATTAATAGATATTAGAAATTTGGGAGATTATTAGACATGCCAAAATTATGGCATAACAGAGTGTGTTGAATGCCTAAATGAATTTTACGAACTTTTAAATCAGGAACAAACAAGGAATGAAAATCACTAGAAGCATCATCAAGAAGAAACATAATATTTTCAACACAAACACCAATTAAATTCAAGTCCCTCCTGTTGTAAATGCCATGAATTGGAACTCTCCTCTTGTACAGAATTTAATGGAGATGTAATCATCAGCAGTTTTGATTGTCCTATTGGGTAAAACTGTTCGGAAGGTATCGTCTTTCTCGTACTTTGGGAATCTCTTACGCAACCCATCTATTTTTTTAGAGTAAGCTAGGTGTACTGAAGTGGTGAAATCAAATGTTTCAACCAAATCTATGAACTTTGACATGGAATCAGTGGGGTAGCTTAGGAAGTAAGTTTAACAGTGTCTTTGGTTCTTTATAAATTAAGAATTTTTAATATTTTATAGACCTTAGTACTATAAAAGTTTTAATTAGGAAATTGAAAATGAAATTATGTAATTTTTTTAAATAAAAATCATTAAAAATTATTGAAATAATTCAAAGTGATTCTACCATAAAATCAAGGGTTTTATGTGCATGAGGTCATCCTCAGAAAGATTAAAACATTTTTAATACAAATTTAAGGATATTTATGTAAAATTACTGAAAAAAGTTTATATATACAAAAATGCCCCTACGGGCCCCTTGCCTTATAAGTACAAATCACTTATAACCTTAGGAGACATCCCTAAGGTCCTCATTTTCTCTCAAATCAAAATCATCCAGAATGATTTTATAATCGAATCAAATTCGACTCGAATTCAAATATAAATAGTCGTTTTGGATTTCGTTTAACACGATTAAATATCAAACCACTCGTCTTTACATATTCGGATTCAAATTCGTCTAGGATGATATTGAAAAATTAAGAGTACTTTAATAATTATTTACAAAACTAAAATATTGTCATTTGTAGAATATTATTTGAAAATATATGCATTTTATGTAATATATATTATATACATAATTTATGAATTCGAATCACATATCTATTCCGGAATCTAATGAGTTAAATGAAAGTAATTTTTTTTATAAGGTTTATTACGTTGGCTCTAAGATATAAATAGGATTCGAGATATGATCGAATATCAAAATGGTAAAGATTCGACCTGATATTCGTTCAAATTATAAAATAGGATTCGAATTGGTTCATTTTTTTAATACAATATGAATTATATTTATTATTAACGAGTCAAATCCGAATTTAAACCAAAATTACTCAGATTCATTTCCAGCCCTTACTTTAATTCTCTAAAAGGGGGATGTTTTGAAAAAAAAAATTGATTTGGGCTAATTCTTATGTTTATATCTTGGAACCTTTTATATTGGTAAAAAGTGTGTATTTTGTTTTATTTCACTTTTTGACAGTTGATAAAATAATTGATTATGTTATAAATATTATATCCTTATATATAATTAGCGTAATAGAGATTTTATACATAATTTTGGTCTGATATTTACCATCAAAATAATCTTAACAGTCGAATCTAATATTTTTAAAATATTAGTCCCACAAGAAATTTTATCTTTCTACAAGTTGTGGTGAGACTTTGCACGTCTGGTTGAGGTAATCCTGCTGAAATGTAGAACCTACATGTTTTAAGGACTCCGATGTCGCAATCTCATTACTTGTGTCTGATCTTGATCTTGATCTTGATCTGCCAAAAAACACCATTACCGTTTATAATCGTTTAGTGGTGTCACTTCATACATGTAGTGGAATCAATGTACAACTTTTTAAACCAAAAAAATCAATGTTAGTAAGAACTGGAATAAACAATTAAACTTTGGAACAACTATGAAAAGCATAAAAATAAGCTAAATTTTCTATGGCGGTGTTTGGGCAAACTTTTTTCCAGAATAAGTCAACTTATTTTAAGACAAAGTTAGAGATTCCTAACTTTCCAACTTATTTTCCAACTTATTTTTGCAATTTATTGAATATCAAACATACATTAAATATTTGTATAATAAAAAATTATCAAAATATAAAATTTTTATCCGAAAATAAGTTCATAAGTCCATAAAAAAATGTGAGCCAAACGGGCACTATGATACATATATTAAAGTTTTAGTATGACTTATTTGCTCTCTTGATTTCCATGGTAGTAAATAACAGGAATTCAGATACTCCTACACATGTGCTTCACTAAACTCTTGACAAATATTTCACGTGTAGACATTTGTAGAATTGCATTTTTCTTGAGAGCAACGAGTTTTTTCCTTGTAAATTATTAACATATGAAGCACTCGTACTTATATTATTTTGGATAGATTAAATTAATATATATTGCTTATGTCAACTTGAACTATCATTAGATTTTTGTTGTAATTTTTTATTTTTTTTATTACATTTAGGGTTATTTACTCACACTATGATTTGTGTGAGACTCTGAAGGCTCTCAGTATGGGCTTTCGGGAAGGAAAAATGTCATGGTTTGTTAATTCAATAGCCCGCATTATTGGGATGACATCTGAACATGTTATAAATAGAGAAATGCGTGATTTTGTGAAACTTGTTTTGGATCCCGAGAAACTTGCATATGATTATCCATCAAGCCGACTAATCTTGATATTCAAGAATTGGAGTAAAATGTCCAAGAAGTTAGACGAGGACAACATTTTTACTAAGCATGAAATGAAATCATTCATCTCTGTTAGATATATCAAGGGTACAATAGTCAATGAGTAATAATTAGTTAGTAGTTAGTTAGCAGCTTTATATAATCTCATTTCCCATTCCTCTTGTAACGAATCTCAATATTCACAATGTAGTCTTCCTTATCATATCAATATACATACAGGTCTATACATATATCTTTACCTCCGTTGTTGATATGTTGAGATGTTTGTTAGTATTCATAATTGTAACACTCTCCTTGCTAAATGGAAAGGATGGATCTAAAGCTGAGAAACCTGGTAAAGAAAATGCAGCGGTTTAGAAAATGCAACCTCAACAAGTAACAATCGTTAGTTTTTTGATTTATATTTGCACCTAATATAGTTCAATTCTAAATATTAATTTATTTGTTAAAGCTCGGGAAAAGAGCATCCAACCTAGTCAAGAGAACAAACAATGTGGGAGTATGGTGGTAGAAGTACACTATCGTTTACTTCTATTTATATTATATTGCTGGTAAACAATTAGAACTCTTGTTTATTGCTTTAACTATTTTTTTATACATTATATATGTTTGCACACAATATTTATTGATTTAAATTTGAAAAGGATTGTGTAGGTTGTGGGGTGAGAAGACATGTTAGTGACAACAGTCTTGTCTTAACTATTGAGAAGAATTTTGTTGCTAAACTAGTTGGTAAACTCAATAAAAATCATATCATTTTTCTGAGTTATGCTCATTGAAAGTATTAACAATTTAGAAAACATTAATCTTCATAGTCTAATGATATGTTTGTATTTGAACTGAATAACATGTATTTAAATTACCACGTATGTTAGATTATGGGATGATGAGGCAATGAAGGAAGCATTCAATCTTTGATTTTGAGGAGAGGGGTGTTAGAGGACATGGTGAAATTACACCTTTTTTACTAATGCCCCTTGCAATTGTTTTTAGAATTATAAAATTAAACTTTCGTGGGTTGATGAAATGTACATTCAATATAATTAATTTGTCATCAATTAAGAGTGCTAGGATTTGGGGTGATGACCAAGTGGGGAGGCAAGCATCGTCATGTTTCTATTCCGGAGCAAGTGGTGTTACCGAACTTGGCAAGGTCAATTGCATTTTTTTTTGTTAATTATGGTCCTTGCGAGTCTATAAATTTTGATGTCAGCTCCTCGCCTCTTGAAGATGTTTGTTCATCACTTTTAACATGTAATTGTGACAACATTCAACAGCCACAAATTGAATACTCTTTCTAAAGTACTTTTGAGAGCTCTGCTAATGACTAATGAGTTATGGATGATTATTGTAGTGATAATGAGTTATGGAAGATTATTGTTGTAATCTGGATGTTGGATGTCATTTTGGCCAATATAGGGTCATGCTCAAATAGAAATTAAATTAGAATAAATACTAGAAACCAAACCCTAATCCAACATTTCAAGCTAATCTAATAACCAAATTAGGGGTACCCCAATACAAAAATGTATAATAATCTACCTTCTATTCAGCAAAAAAAAAAATTTATTGTTCACTGCTGACGTGGCAGTGACGTCAGTAGTGAACAATACATTTTTTCCCTGAATATTGGTGAGTTAATTTATGACATTTTTTGTGAAGATGTCCTTGACGGGCCTCTTAGAATAGATGAAATATAATTTATTTAGTGTTGGTTTGTAGTTTCTATTTTAACTTTGGTTTCTATTTGATCACTAGCCTATATGTCATTCTCTCGAGCTCTGCTTTTCTCTCCACCACTCTCAAGCTCTGCTTTTCTCTCGAGCAATCTAAGTTAAAAATGCTCGAAACGAGAGATAGATTGGTGAGGGATGTTGATCCCAGTTTTCTGTTTGAGCGACAACGGCAACTCGGTGCTCTACAGGTTGCCGATACAGGAGGCCTCTTCAAGACATAACCGCTATTGTCAGGGCCTTGGAAAGAGGAGCTGCCTTTGGAGTAGAGCTGATTATTCGGTTATATCCGAACCGAATTATCGAAAACCGAAATACCGAATAAACTCAAAACCATAACCGATTAGTAAACCGAAATAATTTCAGATATTTTACCGAACCGAAATTTTTATTTTGGTTAAAACCGAATACCGATTTAAATAACCAAATTAGAAAAATAAAATCAGTTTTATCATTTTCCCCTCACAACCTCTTCCGTCTTCCCCTCCTATCTCCTGCCCCCTTCGAACCACTGACTACACAACACCAGAAACACACAGCACAACAACTCAATAAACAATTATCACATATATCAATTTGAATAAAGAATATAATTCAGTTAATCGAAAATTTCAAACCAAAACACAACAACTATCGAGATTTAAACAGAAACTCCCAATTCCTACACACCAATTCGAACATACACACACCCACAAGGCTACGCACATACACGTGCGAAATACACAATAGCTTACACACACGCGACTGGAAGTCTGGAAGAAGAAGAAAGGAGGAGGGAGGTTCAAGAGAGATTTGGGAGAGAGAGGATTGTAGAGAGAGAGATCGAGAGGTAAATAAAAAAAAGAGTCAAATGCCCGAGAGAACAGAACACTATGAATACTGGATATATATATATATATATATATATATATATATATATATATATATATATATATATATAGAGAGAGAGAGAGAGAGAGAGAGAAAAGTTCTATGAAGTACTTATTTAATTGGAGTACTTGGAGTACATATACGTTCTGCATTCAAAATATTTTAAAATCTATTATTTTTCAAATCTTGTTATAAGAATATCATAATTTCATTAATAATCTTGAAAATCATGTATGTTTTTCAATATGTTCATCTTGAAAATCCTTTATGTTTTGCATTCAGAACATATGTTTTGCAACCCAAATGTGTTTCACAGAACAATTCATTTTGCAATATTTTGTTAGCAAAACATATAAAATTTTCAATGAAATAATGATATATATATATATATTATTTTATATATTCCGGTAATTTCGGTTATGTCGGTAAAAAAACTGAAATAACCGAAATACCGAATAACACAAAAAATCATATCCGAATTAGAACAGAAATATTTCGGTTCGGTTAACCAAACTGAATTATTTCGGTTATTTCGGTTTGGTATTCGGTTAATCGAACCGAATGCTCAACCCTACTTTGGAGAAGTTGGCCACCAACTTCCGAGGCCCTTACCGCAAGAATCTCCTGCTCCTGCTTCTACTGGTGAGCAGAATCTAAGTCCATTAAGAAGATTTCATGAATTATTGCATGAATTCACTCACATTGATGGACCGTCAGACTTTCTCACACCAGAGAAGAAGCTCCTGAGCAGCATCGAAGAAGCTGGGAAAAGTGTGATGGAAGAGCTCAACCGAATGTTGAGGACCCCTGCTGCCAAGAGGGCAGAGGAGCAGAAAAAGGTGGGCTTGCTAATGTCAATGTAGTAATATTTGGGACTCGAAGTTTTATGGGATAATACTTGTTATCCTACCTTAAATAAAAGACTGCCGAAGTAGTACAGTAATTGTAATATGTTCCTCTATATTAGTAAACTCGTTTTTATGAACTGAAATTTGGGAATTATGTTAACATATAGTGTCCTTACTTATTAGCATACAAAAAAAAGCCTATATATATATATATATATATATATATATATATATATATACAACTGTCTCCGATCCTTATATTTAATAATTTGGTTCAAAACTTGTACACACACACACTCACACACACACACACACACACAAACACACACACACACACACACACACACACACACATATATATATATATATACTCACACACATATACAATTGTCTCCGATCCTTATTTTTAATAATTTGGTTCAAAACTTGTACATATCATATATGTGTTTGATTAAAAATTATGATTACATTAACATGTTTGTAATGAGATTTTTTTGTATTAGTTATCAATTCGTATGTTCTTTATTTCGTTACGTGTTTGTTCCGATGTCTAAGTCAACCTATGTTCCTGATATATAAAATAAAATATATGTTCTTCATTTGTGATTTGAAATTAGAGATGAAAAAATTTTATGCGCCTTTAAGGGTCCTTAAATTTTTTCCGCACTATGCCTATAAATTTTCAGGACCAGTCATGCACGAAACTGGGTGTAATAGGTTCAGCTTTACTGTTAGAGAGGCTAACATGGCTTGTTTAACTCTCATTATGGCTTGCTTAAGTTTTGAGCCTGGAAAGACTTCTGAATGGATTGATGTGATACCTAGATTTTTTGCTTCTGCCTTGTTAGCAGATTGTTCGGATGTTTGTTTCGAGAAAAGGATCCAAATGTCATAATTTTAAATCAAATGCTCCAAAATATCACAACTCAAAATTATGTCCGAAATGTCACATTAAAATACAATATCGTGTAGCGTTTTCAAATTTTTATTGTAACGTTACATCGAGTAGCGTTGTGGGGATGGGGTGGGGGACGCTACTTCCAATAGCAATAGCGTTGGGGAGAGGCGAATCTACTTCAAGTAGCGTTGGGGGTGGGGGACGCTACTTCCACTAGCATTTGGGGAAGGGGGAGGGGAGAGATTTTAAATTATTAATATATTAAAATTCACTTTTTATTTTTTTCCAATTAATATTTTAAATTTTTATCAGTATTTTCTTTGGGGTTAAATAGTTTTCATTAGGGTTTCAATGGGTTCCATTTGAAGTTTAGATATATTCAATTTTTAATTAAAATTTTTAAATTTTATCTATATTTTCTTAGGGTTTCTGGGGTTCAACATTTCCATTTTGGATTTTAAAAATATTCAGAATGACGAATAAATCGTATACGAACTTAGTGAAAACCAAAAACCCTAATTTATGAAAACACCACTTTAATTAGAGTTTTTGAACACAAAACCCCACTTCAAATAGCTTTTCGTAAAAGTTAATCCCACAAAGTAATGTTTTGGGTTCAAAATACCACTGTAAGTAGAGTTTTGAATCCAAAACTCTACTTCAAGTACTCCATCCGTCCCACCCATTTTCTTACATAAAAAATTGCGTATCTGATACGCATTTTAAGGTGCATTTTAATGATAGTTCTATAACTTATTTTTGATATTTTCTTTTTTTGTATAAAAATAGGATTGTTCTATTTTTATAAAAAAAAAAAAAGAAAATATCAAAAATAAGTTATAGAACTATCCTTAAAATGTACCTTAAAATCCGTGCCGGAAATTGGTCCGCAAATGTAAAAAATTACATGGGACGGAGGGAGTAGCATTTTGTAAAATAAAAAAAAGATCCAAGGTGTAGCATTTTCATTAAAAAATGAAAATGATACGCAATATAATGTTTTAATGTGATATTTAAAACCATCATTTCAGGTTATGATATTTGGTATCGTTTAGGTCGAAATTATGATGTATGGACCAACACCAGTTTATTTCTCGCTTCTTCAGAAAAAGAAAAAACAAGAAACTTTCTGTAATGAGAGTGTACCATATCTGTTATTTTTCTAGAATACTGAATACTATCATTTTGTTATTTTTCTAGAATACTAGCATTTTGTTAAAAATAGGAAATCTGATAGCTAACTGACAGTTGTATAGTTGTATGGTATAACCCATCTTGCAAAGGATCCGGATCCTCCGTCCCCTTTCTTCATGTCTCCTTTGTGTCCCCTCCTTTTTCTAATACAAAAAGAGTGCTCCTGCGGGACCCATTTTAATAAATAATACTTCTTCCGTCTCAAAATACATGTCTCTTTTCTAAAAAACACACATATTAAGGTAAAGGTTAGTTGAATAAATATTTTCCAACTAATACCCTTAATTAATATATTGAAAAATGAGAATAGTGTTAAGTTTGAAAAAAGTCAAATTTTAGATACAATAAATGTAGAGATAGTTTTGGAAAATCACCTTAAATTTGTATTGAAAAAAGAAAAGGGACATGTAAAATGAGACAAATTTATTTTTCAAAAGGGACGTATTTTGGGACGGAGGGAGTAATTATTTATTAAAATGAGCCCCACAGGGGCACTCTTTTTGTATTAGAAAAAGGAGGGGACATAAAGGGGACATGGAGGAAGGGGACAGAGGATCCCAACTCTTTTGCAAAGCCCTTAGCAAATAAAATAACTTATTCATGCATGAAGATTTTTTTTTTGTTAATAGTACATCAAACAGTTAATTAGCAAAAATGCCAATAACTTCAGACAGTTGGTCAGTCTGGACAACAAAAACTAAAATTATACTTTTATATTTGATGTAGGGTGTATGGTTTTCATGCTAGTCAATTCCATTGAAAGAAATGCGTGAATTATTATTATTATTATTATTATTATTATTATTATTATTATTATTATTATTTCCATTTTTATGTTTTATATAAAATAATTTTTATGAAAAATAAAAAAAGAATGTTACTCCTATTTACGAGCAACTCACACTCATTTATTTCTGGGGCATAAAATATTTTTTGACATAACATTATTTTTGAAACTGTGAGTAGAGTATTTTATTTATCAAAGTTTCAATCCCACCTTCTGAAATTTTGAGCTCATTTCTTGATGTTTTAATTTAATTAGATACAGTTGGAAAGTCTAAAAATATTAAACAACTTGTTGGACAGTTCCATTAACAGCGATGCAATCTAAAATTTACCAAAATATAGCTGTGTTCTTCAGATAAAATCAAGCATTGTCAAAGCATTTAAAAAATTTTGAATTACAACTTTCCGCATTTTCTATTATCCCCTTTCGCAACTATCACAAAATGCTCAACTCCTTAGTATCATGCTGAATCCTTCCACTAATCTCCAAGCACAAACCATTAGATATACCTGTTCTCAACGACCCCTTTGTAAATTTCTTGCTGGGGCCTGGGTCCACAAAGACCGGTTGCACCTTAAGGCTTGGGTTCGGTTTGATTCGATTTGCTTCTCTTTCATCAGCTGGTCGAAGCAGTAAACTATTCTGAAATTCTTCAGATATTTCATCTTCATTCATAAGCACCTGTGAAGGAAAGATTATTCCCCATAAAGTTCAAAACAACATACAGGTTCAATTAAGACACAAAAAAAATTGGGACATAAAAAGGTTGGCATCTACGAGAAGGACATTCCAGAGTTTACTCATCTAACTAGTGCAACAAAATTAAGATCTTTAAAGCACCCCAAAACAAATCTAATAGATTAAAAAAAGATCATCTGATAGTATCCGTCTTCCAAATAGATATGACTAGGAGATTCATTTTCGGAGCCAAGGAAAAGCTAAGATATTTTCTTTTTCGAAGGGTATGCCAATTACAGAAATTTAAATACTATTAATAATAAGAGAAGAGGGTGACATAATATGGATATAACGTTGATGGTGACATATGGAGAAAACTAGACCAATATTGAGCTGATTACGTTGTTTAAAAAATTATATTAAAGCTACTAGGGAATCTGTGTATCAGAAACAATGAAGGATACCGCCACTTCTGAAATTAACGGAACTAAAAAAAGCAAGGAGACAAAGACAACCTTACGGCCAACCAGGTCAAAACTCATTACAACTTTACTACGTTTGGCTCGCTCATCCTCCTCGATCTCCTCCTGTTTCTTCCTCAGGAGTTCTTGTTCCTGATGAAAGGACGTAAAGATTAAATTTTGTTTGTCACCTCACATTAACTGAATGTATGCTAGTGTTAAGTGCTATACTATACCTCTGGTGATATCCAGCTATTCCCCTCAATGTTGTAGTAGTCACTTTGGTCATCTATAACTGTTGTACGTGCTGCAGAGTTTCGGTCATAGTCAACCAATCTCTTAGCATAGGCTTGAGCTGCCACCTCAGTGTCAGAAAGAGGTAGTGCAGTAACTTCCAAGCCTGCATACGTGCTTCCTTCCCTCAAGACAAGAGCACCACAAAAGTTGCAGGGGCCTTCTCCTTCCTGCTCACATACAATCTTTCCACAGGATAAGCAATTACTTATCAGCCTGTGCCTTCGAGCTTGACATGAACATGGTTTACCCTGCTGATAAACTATAGACCCCTTGGCAGCTTCTGCAAGTGAAATAACTTTTCCAGATTTCTTCTTCTTAGAATTTTCCTTTTCAGTGGTTTTTGATTCCACTCTCTCCGTTTGGACCACATAATCCTTCTTAGAGGGAACGGCAGCCTCTCTCTGTACTCTGGATGGTTTTTTAACGCCACTGCTTGAACTTTCATTAGAGGGTGGTTTAACATAAGCGTGTAACTTCAAACCTGCACCATCTAAAGTAGTGTTGTCTACATCAGAATGCCCTCTCCGCTTTAAGTATTCCTCAATCACACCTTTGCCAGCCTCCTGGCCAATGATATTCTGGAGAAAAAGTTTAGATAGGAATATGTCAATTTAAACAGATGTTGCAGAGATGCAAGACACCATCAACGGGAAAAAAGAATCCTTAATATTAGTAAATAGTATCCATATGCCTATAGGTAGCCAATTAAGTATTTACTTTGATCGGATTATGTCAATACAAATCCGTTTCCCAGAAATGCAAGATACAATTCTGAGAAAGGGTGTACGTGCAATAGTGGTACTATCCATGTGCCTAGCATCATCAAAATCACCAAGGTCTTACCGTAACCGATTTATATAAGTTTGATTGCCTAGGGATCAAAATACAAGACTCTCATAACACGAATATATAAAGGTTGCATACACAAAAAAGAGCATTATGCAGCAACCGTAATAGAACAAACAACAAGGCATTAACATTAAGCTGGTAAAATACAGTAACACATTAAGGATCAAATACATAACACTCTACTATTCCACAATTAGTAACTTGACAAAGCCAGATTATCCGTAGAAATCAGTAGGTTAGCTGTATATTATAAAAATCATGTTTTGTATTAGTTTTTCTAATCACGAATCGAATATAATGAATGACAAAAGGGAGGCACAAGAAATATACACAAAAGGGGCAAGTGTAAAATACAAAAACGAACAACAATAGACAAAAAAATCACAGCAGATAATTAACTGTAATAAACAGAATTATTGTCGTAATTAAGGAAGAAGGGGGGGGGGTTACATCAAGATATTCTTTGGCGTCGAGTGGAGAAGCGCATTCACAGTAAGAGACGAGACCCGAAATAAGATCCGAATCCAATTCAAGACCCAGACCCGAATTGTTGTTGTTATTGCATAGTTCCAGTAGTGCTTTCTCTAGCCATTCTCCTGATGATGATCCCATTCTCAATCCCCCTATCTTTCTTACTTGGTTTCTTTGATGTAGTGACTATATACAACGTGTGTAAGCAAAGTGTTTCGGCTTGGTAATAATACCGGTATGGTGGCTGGGGACGAGAATTCTGAATTTTGTTTGTCGATAATAATTTTTTTAATTTAAGCTTCACACTTTATTATTTAGAATCCCTTTTTACGGTATCCACAAACTTAGACCTAATTACGGTTTGCACCTAAAATTTAAGAAATTGATAGAAAATTTAAGTCCGTTACAATTTACACTCTTTTGAAAAAACTAGATTATAACCGTGCTACGCACGCGATAGTTTAAATTTAAATTTCATAATGATTATAATATATAATAATAACGATTAAATAAAAAAATAATTTTATATTTAAAACCAAATAAATTAATTTTGAAAAAAATAATATTAATAAAATAATATTTTTCTATATTATAACAAATGCAATCAAAGATAAAATTATTTAGATTTTCCATATCTATATGTGATAATATGTATTAATAAGCTTACCAAAATTAAAAGATTTATTCATATTTTCATTAATAATCTTACCATAAATATTAAGAGAATATATTAATAGTATATAAATTTGTATACAAACTTTCTTTAATTAATAATGGGTCAAATAATGAATACCAAACCTAAAAATGAATTATACAGTGGGTCAAAATCAATACAAAATC
Source organism: Saposhnikovia divaricata (assembly GCA_036435485.1). Taxonomy (NCBI): domain Eukaryota; kingdom Viridiplantae; phylum Streptophyta; class Magnoliopsida; order Apiales; family Apiaceae; genus Saposhnikovia; species Saposhnikovia divaricata. The sequence continues at coordinate 238,242,153 of CM071594.1, forward strand.
TTGTCCAAACCTAAATATGGATACCAAAGGGCTATCCACTAATTTATAATAGAGAAAACTAGGCCTGAGGATGTGCTGAGGGAGTTCCCCTAAGGTTAAAACAAATTTCTTCTTATAAGTAAGTGGGCCCCGCAGGATATTTTTGTAATTATAAAATTCATCCTCTTTATTTATAAAAATACCCATAATTTTCTATTATAAATCTAATAACATCAGGGTATTACCTGAGGCCATCCTTAGGCCCAACAATCCCTTTATAATATATAGATTCTATCCAATTTGATTGTTACTCCCTCCTCCCATTCATTTTTACGCATTTTTTATAGTGTTTAACACGCATTTTGAAGGTGCATAACTAGTTGATATGGGCTGAAAATAAGCATTAAATACACATTTAATGTGGCATTAAATAAACTTAGATTGGTCCAAGGTTAAAGCCCATTAATGAGGCCTGAATCCCTAATTAAATAATAATTTCGTAATTAATGAGTCAGCTAATTTCCAGACTCCAATATTGAGTCCAAAAGGGAACCAATTCCTTTAAAGAGTAGCCCCGAAGACATCTAAGTCCAATGAAAGTCAGACTTCTCATGGAAGGATCTAGAAGCCCATCTGAAGTGGATAACTTGCCCACCAAGTTATTAAACCCTAATTCCAAGGCTTCTCAAGCATATATAAAGGGCCTGACCTCTCATTCTCAGGAGAGCGTTTTTGAGCACAACTCCATACACATCCACCACGTTTTAGGCTTAATCCTCGAATAAACATGCAAGCCACTACGTTACTACGCCGTGAAGGCGCATCAAGCCACATAGGCAATAACAGAACTACGTTTTGGCTTGATTCTTGATATTCATCAAGGTACGTAGGCATCTTGTTAGGACCGAGTTAGTCCCCGACGACAAGAGCAGCCACCATTAAAGCTCGAAGCTCTCAATCCCTTGCATTCAATACACGTATTAATTACACCCTACTTTTTATTCCACAACATTTGGCGCCGTCTGTGGGAAGAGGACGTCAACCATGGAAAATACACGGATGATGTGATGATCCACCAGCCTCAATTCACGTTCTGATCATCGTTGTTGGTATGCAATTAACATGTACCACCATTCAAGGGTTGAACCCTCTAAGAACAAGAATTTAAACGAGTCTCCAAGAAGATGGAGTCCAAAGAACGAGTCTAAACTCTCAAGGGGCGAATCCCCCAATCCTAGGCATGACTATGCCCATAATAGACAAGCATGATTGTAAATCTCTGCCATAGTGCTTCCACCACTAACAGATTAGAACCCAAGTTATGGGCTTCCGCCCCAATGAGGGGATGATTCGCCACGTATCTAAGGCTTGAGACCTCCATATATAACAGGAAAAAGAAGTCTCAATTGTGCACTAACGACGATGAAAGAATAATTGGACTGATGATCCATTCCCCTCGACTTCCAATCAAGGAACGACTCCCCCAAAGACGAGTCTCCAAGGGGTGATCCAAAATCTACTAACTCAAGGAGAGAATCCCCAATCGCAGATGGTGGTTTTACCTATGTCTGATGAAGCACAAGGAGCACGGATCGCCACCGCCATCTTGCTAATAACTCAAAACCCCGTTTATGGATTGTCACCATTCCCAATTGCTGATGGAACCATCGATTTACTCATGAGAAGTATATGCCTCAATACATTGAAGGCTTGGTCCCCTTGTTGGAGGAAATCAAAGTTTATCCGGATCATACACCAAAGACGACTTCTCGTCTGAAGAAGATAAAGAAGAGGACGTCCGTTCTAGCAAGAGACGTCAAGGCAAGGAGCCCATCATAGGATCAGGACGTTCTTAACCCCGAGGGACTCAAGGAACGGCTCTTTAGACCATAAATGAAAGGATTTGAGGGCTCAAATTACTCATCTGCAGCAGCCAATTGTGGGTTTAATAAATTCAGGGACGAATCCCCTCCGGACAGTGGTGTCGCCCCTCCAGTGCACCGTTAGGACTATAGATGTCTATCTCCATCGTTAAACGATGAACTTAGGTTCCCACCAATGGGATGTCGTTCATCGATGGTAGGAGCAGCCAGCAACACGAGGCATACGTACCTCAATGCATTCAAGGCCTAGAACACCAATGAAGGAGTCATGATTTTCCCAGACCCTATATTTTTTACGATTTGTTATCCACAGAAGAAGACAGCTATCTCAGAAGGAGAACCATGCAAGGAGCTCGAAAGAGAGTTAGGGCCTTCTCAGCCTCGAGAATCCAAAAGACTGGCTCCCAAGACTTCAGGAAGGAGGATATATAATCGCTCATGCATATATTCGAAAATTAAAGAAAGATCTTGAAGTACAATAGGCTAGGCAACCCCCAAGGGCTAGGATCCCCCATGTTATAAATTTTAGTGATAGCCCTATGAGGAGAAGGGTTGATACACAAAGGGATGATCCCGATGATTCCATGCCTCTAGGAGATCATGATGATCCTATCCTATCATTCGCCAACAAGATAATGAATGCTCATGTCTCAAGGAAATTCAAGACGTCCACCATCGAGGTGTGTGTTAGGGCAGGAGACCACACTAATCATGTGAAGACATCCTCCAATGTACTAAAAATTTTAACCCGTGATTGATGTAATTAAGTATAGGGCGTTCCCTCAAACCCTGGGGGGCAGGACACAACGATGGTAAAGTCGGTTGCCCCCGAATTCAATCAGCTCCTTTAAAGGACTAAGAAGGGCATTCGTCGCCCCGTTTATTGATGGAAAGTTCATGAGAAACATTTTACATCCCCATGAATGTGGAAAATGAATGAATCCTTGGGGAATTACATGAACCAAATCACCAAGAAAGCCTTGAAGGTCCCGAACTTGGATGATAGAATAAATATTAAGGTAGAGGAAAGTGTAATGAAAGCCTCAACCTCGGTTGGAGGCAATGGAGGTAATAACAAGAAGCGAAGGTGGCCACGAGTAGTATGGTAAGGATAAGTATCCCGAATAAGTAAAGATTCTGACTCTCCCAAGAAGAAGAGAAATCAAGGACCAAGGTTCACCAACTATGCACGTTTGAATACTTTCAACACCCAAATCCTAATGGATATTGCGAAAGACAAGGATCTCCGATGGTCGAAACGACTAAGAGCTGATCCCGAGTAGAGAAACAAGAGCCAATATTGTCGGTTCCATAAGGATGTGAGAAATAACACACACGATTGTAGACAGCTGAAACACGAGATCAAGTTTCTGATCCTATGAGAAAAGTTGAATAAGTTCACCAAGGATGGCCAATAGGGTAACCTAAGGCATGATTATGAAGTAGAGATTATAAAAGGAAGAATTGCAATCAAGATCTCAATCCATAGCCTCGAGGGGCTAATGATAAACATGATTTATGAAGACCCGATGACGGTCGGGAATACAAGGAGCTCTCATAAAGCTCACGATCGAGAAGCTATGCACATTATAGGAGAAGCTCTATAATGAGCAAAGACCGAAATAGCATTTACCTTTGTTGATTCTGACTTTGAAGGGGGGAAGTGCCACTATGATGGCCCGTTGATCATAACACCTGTGACAAGCAACTCGCAAGTGAAGGGAGTCTCGGTAGACAATGGGACTTTAGTGGATATCTCGAAGATGGGAAATAGCGATTCTCAACTGACCCCCTCCAACATGCCCGTGTATGGGTTCTATAGAGTTGAGTCAAAAGTTAAAGAAACCATTCGGTTATCCATGATAATAGGACACGAGCCTAGGGAAGCCACTCATATGTCAAACCTTTTGCTGGTTAAAGCAACTTCCGCTTACAATGTTATCCTTAGGATGACAGGCTTAAGGCGGTTGCCTCATGCTAGCTAAGACCTGAAGATTAAATTTCCTACAAGGAATATAGTTGATGAAGAAAAGAGAGAGTATTGATATTCGGCCACCTTGAGGCCTGATGAATTCGGGGGGGCATGACCTCCCGATTGAAGACATGGATGTCCAAGAAGATGAGAAACAAAGAGGAAACTCCGCCTAGGACTTGGTACTCCCCTAGTTCGAGAAGAACCTAAAAAGTTGCCCACGTAGAGCGTTGCTGAATAAACCCTTGAAGGACAGGAGAACAATGTTGTGTTTCCACCCGAATAGGGAGACAATGAAATGGAAGGAAATAAATTTTGATTCCAAGAGCAGGAAGGCCAATGGAGAATGAAGGAGGTGTATTGACTTCATTGATATGAAAGATGCATGTCTTAGAGACTACTTTCCCCTACCAAGGAACGATTCATTGACCAATGCAACAAAGGTGACGACCCAAAAAGGCGGCATATTGAAGATTGAAAAATAAGATCTTTGAGCATCTTAGTGGGAAGACTATATAAGTCCATGGAAATGATGTGTTAATCAATAGCCTCGATAAGGCACATGCCATCGAGCATTCTTATGAGGCGTTTAAGGTGTTAATGCGCCACACGATGATATTTAATCTGGCTAATCCACCTTCAGCATAGGATCAAGAAGTTTTGGGTTTTATGGTCTCCAAGCATGGAAATTGAGGCCAACCCCGATAAGAGTAGAGCAATCCTTGACACGGAACCTCCACGTGTTGACATAACCAAATTACGGAAAGTTACTCTATCTATACTTTGATGTATTTGACACGGCTTTGAGTGTCATCCTCGTGAAAGGGGAAGACAAGGTTCGGAAACCCATCTATTACGTGAGAAAGGTCTTGTATGAAACCGAGTATCCACAATAAACCCCCAAAACACTCGCTGACTTCGTGGTTGAATACACCATTGACAACCAAGAAGTCGGGGGCATGAGGTAGTACCCAAGGAGGGCAAAGGATTAGAGAAGGAGAATCTAGAAGCGGTACTCAATGAGTATTGGATTGATTTTGATGGAGAATCAAAAACAAATTAAGTGAGAACATACCCCGATGGGTTCATGATTCCCCAACGACAAACAATGAGGCTGAACGCAAAGCTGTGATAGCCATACTTGGTTTGGCCAGAGCCCCGAGGGTCAAAACCTTAAAGTCTGTGGAGACTCAAGATCAGTAGCACCAAAAGTGAATGGTGAGTTCGAGGCCATGGCTGGAACCGAGACAGAATACTTGAAACTTGACTCAATTCAATGAGTGTTACGAGGGAGGAAAACGTAAAGGCTGATGTCATATCTATGTTTTCCTCCTCAGAGATGGAGAATTATGTTGAAAGTTCTTACTTCAAAGTCTTGGAGACCCGAAGCGTTGATAGAAAAGATGATAACACCTATAGGTATGAAAAGTCGTTGGATAGATCCTACAGAGGCTCTCCAGGAAATTGGTTGGTTACCCGACAATGCCTTGGAGGCACGAAAGTTGTCAATAAGAACACTGAGGCCTCAAAATGGGAATTTAGCCTTGAAAGAAACTCATCTAGAAATATGGGGCAAGACCCTTGCCCAAAAGATGATCCGATTTGGATTCTACTAGCCAGGCATGATGGCTGATGCCAGAAGTTATGTGCGATCGATATCCAAAAACACGCAACTGTTTATTAATCCCCTGAAATATTTAAATCCATCAGTTCCACCATTCCCAATGGCAAATGCCCAGAGGAAGTTCCTGATAGTTGCAATTGATACCTTCATGAAGTAGACTGAGGCCAAACCCCAAGTCTGGATAACCACCAAGTAAATGACACAATTCCTGTGGGAAAGTGTGATACGTAGATATGGACTTCCACCAATCCTTGTAGCCAGAAATGGATGACAATTCAGAAACGAGGCTCTTACAAGCTGGAATTTTTTGAAAGAAATGTGGCGCCTAGACTTGGCACACCCCAAACCATAAGGTTTATCATATCTGAGCATCCAGTTAAGACGCACCACCTGATCAGACTAAGTAGAAATAAGGTTTGATGAAACCACAAGCTTCTAGCTCTAAGGAAGTGAAGGCTCGAATATGCCATGTTCCATGCAATTGAAGGCTCGAATAGGCCACGTTCAACGTAATTGAAGGCTCAACAAGTGAGCAATAGAACTAGGAGAATTTGATGTTAAGTACAAGCCTAGGATGGCCATCAAAGCCTAGGCTCTAGCTGACTCCGTGGTTGAATATACTATTGACAACCAAGAAGTCGGGGGGAAGCAGGTAATAGACCAGGAAGGTCCGCAAGGTGAGAAGCCTCTGGAAGAGAAAGGGTATTGGATGCTCTATTTTTATCGGGGCATCAAAAACAAAAACCAGTGGTACAGGTTTAGTTCTACAAAGCCCCGATGGGTTAGCAGTTAAGTATGCCTTGAAGTTGGACTTCCAAAAAACCTACAACGAGATAGAGTATGAAGCTCTGATAGCCGACCTTGGATTGACAAGAGCCCTGAGGGTGAAGAATCTGAAAGTCTGTGGAGACTCAAAGCTGGTAGTCTCTTAAGTCGATGGAGAGTTTGAGGCTAGAGAAAAGAATATGGCCAAATACTTGAGGATTGTGAAAGCTGCGTTCGACGAGTGCTACGTTGAGTATATCCTAAGGGAGGAGAATACAAAGGTCGATGCCTCATCTTAATATACTTATTCAGAGGTCGAGACGCATTCTGGGAGCGACTACTTCCAAGTTCTGAGAACCCCTGTAATTGATTCTAAGCTTATTGCTCCTATCGGGATAGGAGGATGTTGGATAGATCGTATCAAAGCACACCTTGAGAATGGCTGGTTGCCAAACGATGGCATGGAGGCAGGGAAGCTAGCTGTAAGGAACTGAAGGCTCGAAGAGGCCACGTTCCACCCGACTGAAGGCTCGTGAAGGCCCCATTCCGTCCAAATGAAAGCTCGTAGAGACCGTGTTTCGTCCAACCAAAGGCTTGAAAAGGCCACGTACCATCCATTTGAAGGCTCCAAAAATGGGAGAAATAAGTTAAAAAATAATTTAAGGAGTTAGAGCTCGAAACAAGCTTCGATTCGATATATTGTAAGCTCAAATTTGAGCAACAAGCAAAAAAATATGGATTTTTCAATACTCGTGGAATGAGCTGGCTTAGTAATCGAGTTAAAGGAGAAAAATGTTACCTCAATCCATGTCTTCAGGGGGCTGGAATTTCAATTCACGATTGACCTCCTCTAGGTCTCAGAGGTAAGGTTGTGATGACCCAAGACCTAGGACGAACGAGGCTTTAAACAGACTTCAATCGAGGTCATAGAAGAGGTTACACACCCCGCGACCAATGTAAATTGAAGGCCTTACACGACCTCAATCCAGGTCATTGGTTGAGCTCGTAAGCCTCACGATCAGCCTAAATTGAAGGCCTTACATGACCTCAATCCAGGTCGTGGGTTGAGCTCGTAAGCCTCACGATCAGCCTAAATTGAAGGCCTTACACGACCTCAATCCAGGTCGTGGATTGAGCTCGTAAGCCTCACGACCAAGCCTTAGAGCTGAGGTCCTGAAGACCCCAGACCTGGACAATTTGAGGGTTTAGTTTGACCTCAATTCAGGTCTATCAAGGTTAGGACACCCACACAAATTACAAAAAAATATTATTATTTAATAATAATTTATAAAAAATTATTATTATTTAATAATAAAATCTCATCAGACCTTATTCAAGCAAAATTTTATCCGGGTAGGACAGCCCTGGATTCGGGTATAAAAGTTATTCAAAATTTGAATAACGTAAATAATATTATTCACTAATATTATTTAGAAAAAAAGGGGAATATTATTCACGACCTTAAATGAGGTCCCAATATTCACCTCGTGAAGTCTACGACCACCACCCAATCAAGGCCTTGGACGACCTGAAATGAGGTCGTATGTGACCTCGAAAAAGACACGACCAGGGACAAATTGAGGGCTTGGACGACCTCAATTGAGGTCTTGTAAAAAAGTGCAATTTAGTACCCCTACTTTTGCTATGTTCACAAAAAGAGTCCCCAAAAAATTACAAATTTCGTTGGATTGAGATCCCATAAATTATTTTAAGTCTCGTACAAGACAAGATAATTCGTGAATGACATATTTACATTGTCAAGAATGATCCAAAAAATACATGTGGGTACAAGAAAATTCCTAAATTATTAGGAATAATTAAAAAAAATATACCTGTAGGGACAAGAAAATATTATTATTTGATAATAATTTGTAAAAAATTATTATCATTTAGTAATAAAATCCGATCAAATTTTATTCGAGTAAAATTTTATCCGGGTAGGACAGCCCTCATTTGGGTATAAAAGTTATACAAAATTTGAATAAAATATATAATATTATTCAATAATATTATTTTAAAAAAAAAAGCTTCACGACCTCAAATGAAGTCGGAGATGACCTCGAAAAATTCCACGAGCACTGCCAAGATGGATCCTTGGACGACCTGAATTTAGATCATAATTGAGCTCGTAAAATACACGACCTGCCCCTCACAGGAGAAGAAACCACGAACTGGAATGTGTTCACACGGAAAAGTGAAGTTTAGCACCCCAAGCTTTGCATGGTTTACATGTTGATCCCTCAAGTTTATAAATCGACATTTTGATCTTTCTAGTTTCAAAATTGACAGATTTGTCCCTGGACTTTTCTAATTGACAGAAAAATCCTTGCAAAATTGCGAAAATGCACCTACAAAATGCACATGTTCACAAATTGAATATTTTCCATTGAAATTTTCGAATTATTTTCAAGAAATTGTCGAGAACACCAAAAAATTACAAATTTCGCAGGATTGAGATCCCAAAAATTATTTTAAGTCTCGTGAAAGACCAGATAATTCGTGAATGACACATTTAAACTGTCAAGAATAAACCGAAAAATACCTGTTGGTACAATTCCTAAATTATTAGGAATAATTAAGAAAAATACCTGTAGGTACACAAAAATTTCTAAATTATTAGGAATAATTAAGAAAAATACATGTGGTTACACAAAAATTCCTAAATTATTAGGAATAATTAAGAAAAATACCTGTGGGTACATAAAAATTCATAAATTATTAGGAATAATTAAGAAAAATACACGTGGGTACATAAAAATTCCTAAAATATTAGCAATAATTAAGAAAAATACCTGTTGGTACACAAAAATTTCTAAATTATTAGGAATAATTAAGAAAAATACCTGTGGGTACACAAAAATTCATAAATTATTAGGAATAATTAAGAAACATACCTGTGGGTACATAAAAATTCCTAAAATGTTAGGAATAATTAAGAGAAATACGTGTGGGTACATAAAAATTCCTAAAATATTAGGAATAATTAAGAAAATACTTGTGGGTACACAAAAATTCCTTAATTATTAGGAATAATTAAGTAAAATACTTGTGGGTACACAAAAATTCCTTAATTATTAGGAATAATTAAGAAAAATACCCGTGGGTACAATAAAATTCCTAAAATATTAGGAAAAATTACGAAAAATACTTGTGGGTACAATAAAATTCCTAAAATATTAGGAAAAATTACGAAAAATACTTGTGGGTACATGGAAATTCCTCAAATATTAGGAAAAGTACCGAAAAGTATGAGGAAAATTATAGAAATATTTTCTTGACAAATTGAGCAAAGATTATGCTAATAATGCATAAAAGCCCTATGAAAGGGCCGAAATTTCTAAAAGCAAGCACTACTTAAAAGTCTCGAATAAGGCCAATCGTCGTAAATGTGTAGGTCGCTCCACACTTTAAAATAAGGCGATATATGTGAAACACTAGTGTAAAACAAAATCCCCATATAAGGGTAGGAAAATTAAGAAGTCCCAGGTACAGGATAAAAACGACCTCAAGTCTCGATAAGGCAAATATAACTTTTACGAAAACCTGATCAGTTTTCCTAGAAGTTGGGGGGCAAATGATATGGGCTGAAAATAAGCATTAAATACACATTTAATGTGGCATTAAATAAACCTAGATTGGTCCAAGGTTAAAGCCCATTAATGAGGCCTGAATCCCTAATTAAATAATAATTTCGTAATTAATGAGTCAGCTAATTTCCAGACTCCAATATTGAGTCCAAAAGGGAACCAATTCCTTTAAGGAGTAGCCCCGAAGACATCTAAGTCCAATGAAAGTCAGACTTCTCATGGAAGGATCTAGAAGCCCATCTGAAGTGGATAACTTGCCCACCAAGTTACTAAACCCTAATTCCAAGGCTTCTCAAGCCTATATAAAGGGCCTGACCTCTCATTCTCAGGAGAGCGTTTTTGAGCACAACTCCATACACATCCACCACGTTTTAGGCTTAATCCTCGAATAAACATGCAAGCCACTACGTTACTACGCCGTGAAGGCGCATCAAGCCACGTAGGCAATAACAGAACTACGTTTTGGCTTGATTCTTGATATTCATCAAGGTACGTAGGCATCTTGTTAGGACCGAGTTAGTCCCCGACGACAAGAGCAGCCACCATTAAAGCTCGAAGCTCTCAATCCCTTGCATTCAATACACGTATTAATTACACCCTACTTTTTATTCCACAACACTAGTGTAGTTCCATAATTATTTTTAAAATTTTATTTTTTGTATAAAAATAGGATTAGTTTATTTTTATACAAAAAAGGAAAATTGTAAAAATAAGTTATGTAACTATAATAGTTAGGAGTCTTAAAATGCGTGCCACGCCCTCTTCCCTCAATGCATATAAATCATTGGGACGTAGTACGATCTATCTTTTGAGCAATATTGCTCATCTTCCTTCTTATATTTAATAATAGATGATAACCCGTACGAAGCATGGGTCAAGAAAATTAATTTAAATTGATCATTAATTTGGCAGATACGAATTATGGGGCTAAATCAATTATGGAGACCGAAATATCATTAGAACGGATTTTTTTACTTATTAATAAAATTCATTATTAATTTAAAATTATTTTAAGAAAATCAAGAAAATGCCGATATATACTGTTCTCCTATCGAAAACCCCTAGCGAAGACTGAACTGATCGATCAATCTAAGAAGCTAGCCCTCCATGTATATGAGTATGTATTCCTCATATTTGTATTACAATTCATTTATTTTCTACATTTTTATGTCGATTTATGCTTTTACGAGTTTTTCTTTTGTTTTGAGTTTCTGCGAAACACTTTTGTGAGGAAATATGGGGTCATCCTGTATAATACATACTCTGATAATCTATATTTGTGTATTTGGTATTCACCTGTATTTTGCATTTGAACAAAATTTAAGAAAATATCTTGGTTTGTCAGTAACTAGCAAGTGCAAGTTTGTAGCCAAGGCTATTACGGAGGCTCAGCTAGCAGTGAACCTCGATCATGATATATCGATACGGTGGCAGCAACAGCAGCAACTAATATATGGCTCCCGGCGACCTTTATGTAAACCTTTCAATTATAATTGTCTATATCCACTCCATTTATTTTTATTTGAATCAGTTTCCTTGTCTCTCTTTTTTTCGATAATAGGAAGAGTGTGAAGTCTAGTCTCCAGGTGCTACTCTATGTAAATTTACATGCATAATTGCTAGTTGATCCGCAGGTACCGGTAAGGTACAAGACAAACACACAGGCAAGACCTTTGCTCAAACCACAAAGGAACATTGCCGTGGCTACAACCCCACCATCAAGTACCAAGCACTTAGACGATGTGTTGTCCCAAGATATGCCTATTATGATGACTCCGCCACTGACTCCTCAGACTCTGAAATTGAAACTAAAACCATGGAAGCAGAAGAAGCTCAATATCACAAAGATAAATCCCTGATCCAACCAAAGAACAAAAGATCTTTCGCTATGACCCCAACATCAATTATGAAGTTGTCAAACAGTTTGCCTACTTAGACTCCCCAGACCCCCCAGATTCGTTCATCTATTATTCCATAGACTCTGAAAGAGAAACTATTACAACTCTAATTCTTTAGATCAACATCAATAGTAATTGTGATTTACTATCTAATCATTACATAATGTTAATAAGAAATAAATGATATGTATGAGAGAGATATGCAGAGAGATTAAGAAAGAGAGAGAAAGAGGGGTAAAGATAGAGAATGAAATTATGTGTAAAGAATGTTACAATTCTGATCCACACATTACAAACATATAAAGCCAATTATAACAACTTATGGCGGGAAAGTAAAGTTTTGTTAGAGAGTCAACACAGATATAGTCTACACAAGAGAGTCAAACACAATGTTGACCAACATCCCCCCTCAAGTTGGAGTAAGGGCAACAGCAACAACTCCCAACTTGGACAACAAGTACTGCAACTGAGAAGAAGATAGTGACTTAGTAAACAGATCAGCTGGCTGCTCTAAAGTAGATAGATGCTTTGTAGAAATAAGCCCAGACTTGAGTTTTTGACGAACCAAGTGACAATCAATCTCGATATGCTTTGTTCTCTCATGGAACACAGGATTAGAAGCTATGTATAAAGCTGATTGATTGTCACAAAACAATGGTACTGGACTGAGACAGTTGATATGTAACTCGGAAAATAATGAGACCAACCATGTTATCTCGCAGCTCACATCAGCCATACTTCTGTATTCTGCTTCAGCAGAGGATCTTAACACAGTATTATACTTCTTACATTTCCAGGAGATTAGAGTGCTTCCAAACATCACACAGTAGCCAGTTAGTGATTGACGAGTAACCTTGCAACTACCCCAGTCAGCATCACAGAATGCAGTAAGAACAGGACTAGTTTTGACAGCATAAAGAAGTCCCTGAGAAGTTGTTTTATACAAGTAGCGAACTAACTTTAAAGCAGCATGCCAATGAACAGATTGAGGAGCAGTCATAAATTGAGCTAGCACATGAACTGGATAGGCAAGATCAGGACGAGAAATAGTCAGATAATTGAGACGGCCAATTAACCTTCTATACTTGCTAACATCCTGAAGAACTGGACTGCCAGATTCATATAACAAGTCATGATGCTGATCCATAGGAACAGTTGCAGATTTATTTTGAAGATACTCAAACTCTTTCAATATATCTGTAGTATACTTTGTTTGATGCATAAACAAACCTTCAACCACCTGATTGACTTGAATTCCCAAGAAATAACTCAAAGCACCAAGAACTTTGATTTTAAAATGAGAGCTCAGAAAATCAGTGAATTGAGTCATAAGAACCTGATCATTACCTGTCATAATCATATCATCGACATATATGAGAAGATATATGACAGCTGAACCTTGAGCAAAAACAAACAAGCTTGGATCACCACTAGTATGCACAAACCCAAATGATAGCAATGCAGAAGACAATGCAATAAACCACTGTCGAGGGGCTTGTTTTAAGCCATAAAGAGATTTGAGCAAACGACAGACTAGTTTTTGATGAGGATACAATTCTTGTATATGTTGAGGGACATCAAAACCTAAAGGTAGAGCCATATACACTTCTTCATCCAAGGTTCCATTAAGGAACGCATTAGTAACATCCAACTGAGTAATAGACCAGTTATTCATTGCTGCAATTTCCAACAGAATTCTAAAAGAAGTCATCTTGGCCACTGGTGCAAAAGTCTCGAAATAATCCATGTTTTCAGTTTGAGTAAATCCCTTTGCCACCAAGCGTGCCTTGTATCTATCAATGTTACCATCAGGTAAGTATTTAATCCTGTAAAGCCATCTGCATCCAACTGTTGACTTGTTAGGTGGAAGTGGGACAATCTCCCATGTACCATTAGCCTCTAAGGCAGCAAGCTCCTCATCCATTGCTTCACACCATTCAGGCATTGTGACAGCTTGCATATATGTCTGTGGTTTCACTGAACAAGTAGAAGAAGTAGGAGTATCAGCATGAACTTCAGAAATAACTTCATTCACTAAGTGAGAAGGTAACCCTGTAAAATCTCTTAGCTTAGCAGGAATTTGCTTCTGTCCCTGAGGTCTATCAACCTTTGGTACTGATTTAGATTGATCAACAGACTCAGTCATAGCTTCAGGCACAAACTCAGACCTGTGTTGATCACTAGTAGACACAGTAGTCTTAATAACCTCAGAGTGAGTACTAATAGTTGATAGAATATATTTTTATATATATTTTAGATGATTTTATTCTCATATGTATTGTGTTTTGCATTGATTTGGATTTTTATTTAATAGATCTGATTGTTTTATTGTAGGAAATAAAGAATTCATGACTTGGAAGGATTTGAAGCAAAAAGAGCTATTTTGGGGATAAAATTGAAGGAAATTCGTATTATTGGGCTACACGGCTGTTTAACACTGTTTTGGCCATATCTTGAGTTCTAGAAGTCCGTTTGAGGCCCGTAAGCAGTCCACGCGAAGATAACGAGATTCTCTATCATTCTAAGGTGGTCCTGAGGTCCAATTACGTTTGGAACGTTCCATAAAATCTGAAGAAAAGTCATCCACGAATTTTCCTTAAAAAAACAGAATCAGTTTAGGAAACGTATCTTGTAGAAATTCTATTATAATTCTGTTTTGGTATTTTCTTGTTGGGCAAGAGATCTAGAGCCTATATAAACACATTTTGGGACACATTATTAAGGAGGTAATATTAGATCAGATAATATAGTTTAGAGTAGATTATTATTATTAGTTGGAGATGTAGAGAAACACCATGACTCTTCTTTTGGGTGACAACATTGAAGTTTGAAGGTTTTGTTCTCTTAATCTTTTCTTTGTTCTTATTAGTTTAATTATGTTTTCTTGTTTTACTAGTTGTTTTACTTATTTAATTATTAGCGAGTAGTTATTTCTAGGGCTTAAAGGGAAGCCATGTTTGCACTAATATTGGCATGATTTTCATAGTGGTTTGATTGGTTATGGTTAATTCTGATTGATATGTTTTAATCATTAATTTGTGTAATCGGCCAATATCGTGGATTAATTATATACAAATAGGGGTATGGATCGAGAGATTTACTTACTAGAGGCACACATACGATTAGCAGAATTGAATTTGAGTGCGGAAGCATCATTGGATTTCTGAGAGCGTTAATGCTTGGAAGAGATTAACTTGACTCTAATTACCTGATTGATTGAATTACTAAAAGTGGTTAATTGTGTTGAATGTTTCGAGAGTGTTAATGCTTGGAAGAGATTAACATACTCTAGTTATAGGATCACATTGATTGCTTTAGCTTAAGAGCCAATTGTGTAAGCATGGTGGACCTGATTGCCCTAGGTTTTAAATAATTTGTTTATCATCTGTTTAATTAGTGTTAATCTTGTTAATTAGTTAATTAATATTCTCCAATATTCGTCTGACCCTTGAAACAATTAACGATAACTGAAAAGGAATTAGTAGAACCTGTCTCCTTGTGGATTCGATCCGCTTGCCATCTGTACTAGCAATAGACACCGTGCGCTTGCGGTTAGGTATAATTTGACACATCAATAGTATCATCACTAACAGAATGTAGAGGTTCATCATCCACAAACAAAGAATTACTGGGAAACAGTAAGTGTGGAGCTGGAACGTCTATCTTTTTAAATGGAAAAATATTCTCAAGAAAGCGTACATCTCTTGAGATGAACACTTCCATCATCCACAAACAAAGAATTACTGGGAAACAGTAAGTGTGGAGCTGGAACGTCTATCTTTTTAAATGGAAAAATATTCTCAAGAAAGCGTACATCTCTTGAGATGAACACTTCTTTTGTGTCCAAATTCAATACCTTGTACCCTTTTCTAGCATAAGGGTATCCTAGAAACACTCCTCAAATTGCACGAGCAGCAAATTTATCTGCCGGTTGAGGCACAACTGTTGCATAACACAAACAGCCAATAACTCGCAGATTATCATATTGAGGAGAAATTCCAAACAAGACTTCAATAGGACTTTTACCTTCAAGAACAAGAGAAGGAGTTCTGTTGATTAGATAAGCAGCAGCTAACAAGCAATCACCCCAAAATATTATAGGTAGTGAAGCATGAAATCGCAATGCTCGAGCACAATTCAACAAGTGTCGATGCTTACGCTCCACCAAACCGTTTTGCTGAGGTGTATAAACGCAGCTTGTTCGATTTATAATACCTAAGTCTTGAAGAAAAGTACTCACAGACTTATTTACAAACTCTGTACCATTGTTTGTTCGAAGAATCTTTATGGTAGTTTTAAACTGAGTTTGAACATGAATAACAAACTGCTTTAGTAACACAGGTACCAAAGACTTATCAGCTAGAAGATATACCCAAGTTGTTCTGGATTTGTCTTTAACCAATGTCAAAAACATGTTACAATTGTCTTGAGTTTTGAAACGGTATGGTCCCCATAAGTCTGCATGAACCAGATCAAATACACATGTACTTTGATTAGAGCTTGAAGGGAATGCCAATCTATGTTGCTTTGCAAGAAAACAACTGTCACAAACATCAAACACTTTGTTACCATAAGTAACAGGTAACAACTTTAGTATCTCAACAGATGCATGTCCCATTCTAGCATGCCAAACATCACTGTTAGCAACATGAGCTACCAACATGTTACCAGTGTCATATTCAGACAGAACAGACTGAGTCATTGCAGCCAAAGGAGTTTACAGAATATACAGACCATTAGATTCATGACCAAGTTCAATACTCTTATGTTGAACAAGATCCTGAAGATAGCATTTACCATGAAGAAAACTCACTTGCTGAGTAGTACCCTGTACTAGCTTAGAAATTGACAGCAAATTATAGGTAAATGTTGGTACACAGAGAACATTTGTTAAGGTAAGATATGGTGACAAGGTTAAGCTGCCAGTGGGAGTAATGACAGCAGACTGACCATTAGGTAAGTGTAAAGTAGCAGAACAACTTACAACATCATGAAGTAATTGCACAAATGGAGTAACGTGATCTGTTGCTCCAGTATCAATAATCCAAGAAGATGGATCACTGACTTGCACAGAGAATACCTGCTTCACAGAGGAAGTAGCCATTCCTGAGAAGTGAACTGAATTCAGTGAAGGCCAAGCACTATCTGTAGGTACAGTTACAGACTGAGCACTGCTTGTATCTGGTATTTGTCTCTGTAACATTTGAATTAGCTGTCTACATTGATTATCAGACAAACTTAAGCTCTCATTAGTCGAAAACTGAGAACCAGCACTAGTAGTAGTCTGCAAATTTGAACATGGAACCTGTGCAGATTGAGACACACTGGCTATCACTGATCCTTTAGAATTCAGAACCTTAGGCTTTGGTTTGGGTTTACCAAAAAACTTATGCCAAGGTGGATAGCCATAAATACAGTAGCATTTATCTCGTAAATGTCCAGTCATATGACAAAAATCACAGGTCAGTGATGAATCATTAACTTTCTTCTAACTTTGACCATTACTCCCTTTAGATTGAAACCTAGCAGGATAAGGAGACTTAACAGACATAGCCAAACTATCAGAAGAATGTAGAACACTACATTGAGCTTCTCGCTGACTTTCTTCTAGTAAAAGCATAGCATAACTCTTACTAAGTGTAGGTAGTGGTTTCATCATTAGAATCTGCCCTCGAATACCAGTAAATGACTCATTCAATCCCATTAAAAACTGAGTAAGTTGAACACTTTGATCTAACTCATTCAGCTTAGCATTCACAGAACAAGTACACAGATTACAAGTACATCGAGGCTTAGTTGTTAAACATTCCAACTCATCATGAATTGTTCTAAACTTTGTAAAATAAGCAGAGATGCTCATAGTACCCTGTGATAGATGAGCAATTTCTTTTCTCAGATGAAACAATTTAGGCACATTACTCACTGCATATCTAACCTCCAAATCAAGCCAAATATCTCTTGCAGATAGAATGTATACAATACTGTTTCGAATCTCTGCTACAACAGAATTAAGTATCCAATAAGTAACCATATTGTTACAACGTATCCAATGAAAAACCAGTGGAGAATTAGCAGTTGGTTTCAGATATGTGGCATCTACAAAACCTAATTTCAGCTTAGATGACAAAGCTAATTCCATCGAACGATGCCATTGGTGATAGTTGCTCTCATTTAGAATCACAGTCGTAAGTTGCATACCAGGATTATCAGATGGATGCAAGTAATATGGATGATTACAGTCAATTGTATTAGAGAGAGTAGTGGATCCTATCATAGCAGATGAATATGATGCAATTGTCGACATTTTTCACAAATCACATCAAACAATGAACAAATAAAACAGATCTGTAGAATAATCCGACTACTAATCAACAGTCAAAGAAGTATATCACATAAATAAACAAACTTGTTGATGACGAGTTGATCATTCTGATGAGATGACGAAGACGAAGATCACAATTGATCTTTTCAACGAAATCACGCAGAAATTGTGAAATACCACGGCTCTGATACCATATTACAACTCTAATTCTTTATATCAACATCAATAGTAACTGTGATTTACTATCTAATCATTATATAATGTCAATAAGAAAGAAATGATATGTATGAGAGAGATATGCAGAGAGATTAAGAAAGAGAGAGAAAGAGGGGTAAAGATAGAGAATGAAATTATGTGTAAAGAATGTTACAATTCTGATCCACACATTATAAACATATAAAGCCAATTGTAACAACTTATGGCGGGAAAGTAAAGTTTTGTTAGAGAGTCAACACAGATATAGTCTACACAAGAGAGTCAAACACAATGTTGACCAACATCCCCCCTCAAGTTGGAGTAAGGGCAACAGCAACAACTCCCAACTTGGACAACAAGTACTGCAACTGAGAAGAAGATAGTGACTTAGTAAACAGATCAGCTGGCTGCTCTAAAGTAGATAGATGCTTTGTAGAAATAAGCCCAGACTTGAGTTTTTGACGAACCAAGTGACAATCAATCTCGATATGCTTTGTTCTCTCATGGAACACAGGATTAGAAGCTATGTATAAAGCTGATTGATTGTCACAAAACAATGGTACTGGACTGAGACAGTTGATATGTAACTCGGAAAATAATGAGACCAACCATGTTATCTCGCAGCTCACATAAGCCATACTTCTGTATTCTGCTTCAGCAGAGGATCTTAACACAGTATTATACTTCTTACATTTCCAGGAGATTAGAGTGCTTCCAAACATCACACAGTAGCCAGTTAGTGATTGACGAGTAACCTTGCAACTACCCCAGTCAGCATCACAGAATGCAGTAAGAACAGGACTAGTTTTGACAGCATAAAGAAGTCCCTGAGAAGTTGTTTTATACAAGTAGCGAACTAACTTTAAAGCAGCATGCCAATGAACAGATTGAGGAGCAGTCATAAATTGAGCTAGCACATGAACTGGATAGGCAAGATCAGGACGAGAAATAGTCAGATAATTGAGACGACCAATTAACCTTCTATACTTGCTAACATCCTGAAGAACTGGACTGCCAGATTCATATAACAAGTCATGATGCTGATCCATAGGAACAGTTGCAGATTTATTTTGAAGATACTCAAACTCTTTCAATATATCTGTAGTATACTTTGTTTGATGCATAAACAAACCTTCAACCACCTGATTGACTTGAATTCCCAAGAAATAACTCAAAGCACCAAGAACTTTGATCTTAAAATGAGAGCTCAGAAAATCAGTGAATTGAGTCATAAGAACCTGATCATTACCTGTCATAATCATATCATCGACATATATGAGAAGATATATGACAGCTGAACCTTGAGCAAAAACAAACAAGCTTGGATCACCACTAGTATGCACAAACCCAAATGATAGCAATGCAGAAGACAATGCAATAAACCACTGTCGAGGGGCTTGTTTTAAGCCATAAAGAGATTTGAGCAAACGACAGACTAGTTTTTGATGAGGATACAATTCTTGTATATGTTGAGGGACATCAAAACCTAAAGGTAGAGCCATATACACTTCTTCATCCAAGGTTCCATGAAGGAACGCATTAGTAACATCCAACTGAGTAATAGACCAGTTATTCATAGCTGCAATTTCCAACAGAATTCTAAAAGAAGTCATCTTGGCCACTGGTGCAAAAGTCTCGAAATAATCCATGTTTTCAGTTTGAGTAAATCCCTTTGCCACCAAGCGTGCCTTGTATCTATCAATGTTACCATCAGGTAAGTATTTAATCCTGTAAAGCCATCTGCATCCAACTGTTGTCTTGTTAGGTGGAAGTGGGACAATCTCCCATGTACCATTAGCCTCTAAGGCAGCAAGCTCCTCATCCATTGCTTCACACCATTCAGGCATTGTGACAGCTTGCATATATGTCTGTGGTTTCACTGAACAAGTAGAAGAAGTAGGAGTATCAGCATGAACTTCAGAAATAACTTCATTCACTAAGTGAGAAGGTAACCCTGTAAAATCTCTTAGCTTAGCAGGAATTTGCTTCTGTCCCTGAGGTCTATCAACCTTTGGTACTGATTTAGATTGATCAACAGACTCAGTCATAGCTTCAGGCACAAACTCAGACCTGTGTTGATCACTAGTAGACACAGTAGTCTTAATAACCTCAGAGTGAGTACTTATAGTTGATAGAATATATTTTTATATATATTTTAGATGATTTTATTCTCATATGTATTGTGTTTTGCATTGATTTGGATTTTTATTTAATAGATCTGATTGTTTTTTTGTTGGAAATAAAGAATTCATGACTTGGAAGGATTTGAAGCAAAAAGAGCTATTTTGGGGATAAAATTGAAGGAAATTCGTATTATTGGGCTACACGGCTGTTTAACACTGTTTTGGCCATATCTTGAGTTCTAAAAGTCCGTTTGAGGCCCGTAAGCAGTCCACGCGAAGATAACGAGATTCTCTATCATTCTAAGGTGGTCCTGAGGTCCAATTACGTTTGGAACGTTCCATAAAATCTGAAGAAAAGTCATCCACGAATTTTCCTTAAAAAAACAGAATCAGTTTAGGAAACGTATCTTGTAGAAATTCTATTATAATTCTGTTTTGGTATTTTCTTGTTGGGCAAGAGATCTAGAGCCTATATAAACACATTTTGGGACACATTATTAAGGAGGTAATATTAGATCAGATAATATAGTTTAGAGTAGATTATTATTATTAGTTGGAGATGTAGAGAAACACCATGACTCTTCTTTTGGGTGACAACATTGAAGTTTGAAGGTTTTGTTCTCTTAATCTTTTCTTTGTTCTTATTAGTTTAATTATGTTTTCTTGTTTTACTAGTTGTTTTACTTATTTAATTATTAGCGAGTAGTTATTTCTAGGGCTTAAAGGGAAGCCATGTTTGCACTAATATTGGCATGATTTTCATAGTGGTTTGATTGATTATGGTTAATTCTGATTGATATGTTTTAATCATTAATTTGTGTAATCGGCCGATATCATGGATTAATTATATGCAAATAGGGGTATGGATCGAGAGTTTTACTTACTAGAGGCACACATACGATTAGCAGAATTGAATTTGAGTGCGGAAGCATCATTGGATTTCAGAGAGCGTTAATGCTTGGAAGAGATTAACTTGACTCTAATTACCTGATTGATTGAATTTCTAAAAGTGGTTAATTGTGTTGAATGTTTCGAGAGTGTTAATGCTTGGAAGAGATTAACATACTCTAGTTATAGGATCACATTGATTGCTTTAGCTTAAGAGTCAATTGTGTAAGCATGGTGGACCTGATTGCCCTAGGTTTTAAATAATTTGTTTATCATCTGTTTAATTAGTGTTAATCTTGTTTAATTAGTTAATTAATATTCTCCAATATTCGTCTGACCCTTGAAACAATTAACGATAACTGAAAAGGAATTAGTAGAACCTGTCTCCTTGTGGATTCGACCAGCTTGCCATCTGTACTAGCAATAGACACCGTGCGCTTGCGGTTAGGTATAATTTGACACATCAAGTTTTTGGCGCTTCTGCCGGGGAGACAGCGAGTTTCTGTTAATTTTAATTTAGTTGTTTAGATTGTTTCCATTGTCTCGTTGGAACCTTTGTTCCAATTGAGGCAGAGTTTACTGCGTTTTCTTGGCTTTGTTGAGTGTCTACAGGTTTACAATGGGTGAAGTTGATACTTTTGCACTCTTATCTTCCTTAGTAGAGGCACATACTCGAGAGATTGCCATGTCAAAGACTACAGAGCCCACTATGTGTCCAATGAGTATCAATGAGATGTCACAAGTGGCCCCTAAAACTTACAATTTTTGTCCAATTTGCGGTGTGCAGGGTCACTTTGGTTTTGAATGCTCTTACAATGTCTATAATTCTCAGAGTGCTCAGTTGGGACAAATGAATTCTTTTGAAGAAGGATATGGGTACAATCAGTATTCAAACACTTTTGATCAAGAATGCGTGAATCAACCAGATTTCTACTACCAGGACAATGGTGCTCAAAATTTTTCATATCATAATCAACAACAGTTTGAGCAACAATATTATCAGTCATATGAGCAGCCGCCACATCAAGAATATCAATATCCTCCTCTACAAGAAGATCTACATGTTTCTCAACCCAGCGTAGATGTGCAAGCTGATCAGACAAATGAGATGTGGGATATCTTGAATAAACTGCTAAAGAGTTTTCAAGAATTAGAAACTCAAAGTTTGGCGATTGAATCTCAAATTGCAAAGTTGGCTAACTCTTCTACTACAGGGCAGCTCGACTATTTACCATCATCATCTATCCGATCCGAAGAGGACCTGACTGCTATCAATCTCACAAGCGATCAGGAATATGATAGTTTCTCCATGTATGTTGATGATGAGGCCATTGATAAAGAGAAGGAGCATGCCACCGATGATGAGATCAATGATGTTGCTGCTACCGAGAACAATGTGATTGATGATGAGGCTACAAAGGAAAGCAATACAGAGATGGTTGTTGTTTCTCTTCCACAATCTGTGCCTAAGCTACCATGTATTGATAAATTTGCTCTCGATCTAGCCTCTACTTACAAGGCTTCTTTGCTCAAGAACACTTATTTCAAGGTTGATGTGATAACAAATATTGTCTAAGATGATATTTCTCAAATTCAGGTTGAGGATCCATACAAAGTGGCTCCTACGTTTCAAGCTCGAGAAGAGGGAGAAGATGGAAGTGTCTTATTAGCCAATGATGTGATAAGCCAAGATGTCCGAATGGCTCCAGTGAAAGTGAGGAGTGAAGAAAGCCACCACCAGAACCTCCACCTTATGTCAAGGGAGTTCAATATTTTCATGGTGTCGAATTTTATCGCTGTTTTATCACAAAGTTTTCCAAAACTACACAAGCACTCTCTCTATTGCTTATTAATGACATATTTATTTTACTGATGCTTGTTTGGAGACTTTCTGCAGGATAAAGACAACCACTAACACTCTTGATACTTTTTGTGGTGGCGAGTTTATGATCGAGAAATTGGATATTCCACCTCCATCGAAGTATTTTTGAGTAACGTTAAGCTATTGACGTTAAAGAAGCGCTTCGTGGGAGGCAACCCACGCATTAGTGTAGGAAGAAAAAAAAAATAAAAAAAAATTGAGTGTTGTATACAAAAAAAAAAATCTTCCGCGACATGGCGCCGACTCTAGGATGCAGCGCCCAAAATTTTCTGTTTCAGGAGTCTTACTTTGATCTGTTGTGTAGGCTTTCAAAAAAAAAAAACAAGAGTAACGCAGTTCGCACCTGCGTTACACCCTGAAACGCAGGTAGCGGCTGCGTTACTACTCCCCTGGTGCAGTATTCACCTGTAACGCAGTCCTCCCCTGCGTTATACCCCTTTCTGTTCAGTTTTTTTTGCCGAAAATCATGTTTTTCACCTCTAAAAAATTCCCCAAATTTTATCCCAACTCAAATTCTTTCAATCCCTAAATTCTATTCCTATTATATATCAATTTCATACCCTCTCAAATCTCTCATACACAAATTCTAATTTAAATTCATCCTATCCATCATCTAATATTTATACACACCTATACATACAAATTCAATTCCTCTTCTACTTCTTTAAATCTCTAAAAATTCAATTCTAAAGAGGAATTAATTACAAGTTCACCTCTTTGATTCGTAATTGGTTTATCTCTTCTCTAATCTTATTTTTATTATGAATTTGTGATCTTGTAAATTTGGGATTTTGTATTATTGTAGGAAATTGGTCTATTTTTGGTGTGTTATTGCTTGGAGATTATTAGTGGAGCTTCTTGTGAGTTGGGTATTGCTATAGAAAGGGGATTTTTGCCTAACAAGCATGTTGAGTTGCAATGGGGAAGGATATGTAAGGCGCGCTTTGGGCAGAAATTAAATTTGAGCAAGCACATACTTCTTCAATATTTTCAAAGGCCACTTCATGCTTATGCACTAGGGGAGTATTCTGCACCTTTCTTTGTATATTTGTTGTAATTTTTTTTTTTTTGTATTTTATTTACGAATCTTTTTGTATATATATATATATATTTTTTTCTTTTCTTTATTTTCTTTCTTTTCTTTTATATATTTGTTCATTGAGGACAATGAACCACTTAAGTGTGGGGATGAGTTTTCGATGATTAAAAAAATCCAAAAAAATTATATAGTATAAAAATTCAAAAAAAATTTAAAAAATTGAAAAATACCAAAAATAATTCTAGCCATGCAATTTGATTAGTTGTTGTATTTTGCTTGATACACCCATGCATGCGTAGGAATCTTGTGTTTATGGATGCTTTTGTATGAGAAGTGACGTGTTTTGTTCTTGTGCACACACTTTCACTAGCAAGTTGAAACTGGTAGACTTAATTGAATGTAGTAAGTGATTAGAATGACATGAATATGTGCAAGATGACTTGGTTTCCATGCTTTGAGTACAAGTAGGTGCGTTAGAGAGTCTTGTTACATGGGATTGATTATGTTTTGTCACACCAAGCGAGTTTTGAGCCTATATGCATATCTTTTGCATGATTTTTCGTTTGCTTGAGTGTCCACATGTTGTTTGCATTGCTAGCACTTACTTGAGATCTTTCTTGAAATGCATGACATTACTTGATGATGAGATGATAAAGGCACTTAGGTATAACCTCATATTTCCTATATATCCAAACCATTTATACATGATCCATTAGTTAACCCTTTGAGCCTAATCTTATTCTTTCGGTGACACACCAAGTTACTTGCCATTATCCTTTTTATTGTATTAGTCTTACATTAAATTTGAACCTAATTGTCAAAGGTTAGTATCGTGCTTAAGGGAGTAATAAGGTGTTCATAAAAGGGGGGGGGGGTTTATTGATGATCATACCATTGGGGAATATTGATTTTGGTTGTTGCTTGTTAGTCGAAATTCATAATAATATCTATGGATCGTTGTGCTTATTCCTTAGCTCTCAGAAAAAAAAACAGAAAAAAAGAAAAAAAATAAATAAATTTGAGAGCATTCTTATGTTTGTATGATCCTTCTTCATTCGACTAGTCAAGTTATTATGTAAGGGTTATTGAAAAATCCAAGTGTGGGGAAGTATTTGTGGTTTTAATAGAAAGGGAATTGAATAATGATTATTGTTGGGTATTAGCTTTTGACATTTAACCTGTTTTAGCTTTACTTGACATACCTGGTCCCTAGCCCACGTTACAACCCGAATAAAGACCTTTTGATTGTCATCAGTGATGTATGTTGTGTTGAGAGTGAGATTGATTGCGAGTGTCAAGTTGTGTTTATGATTTTGTTGGAATTGAGTGATACACTTAACCTTGTTCTTGAGTGAATATTCGTTTTTGAGTGAAAGGTGAGTTATTACTTGTTTTGGCATAGGAGATCCCAGGTTTAGACTTAAAGATGTATTTCTTGTGGGCTTAGCATGATTACCAAGGATTTTTACACTTGACATGAATTTTTATGACCTTCTGCATGTTGGTTGAGTAGACTACGTGAATACTAGCACTTTCGACACCAAGACATCGTATGTTTACTTTGATTCTTAAGTTGATGTGGCATGAGAGGACTTGTGTGTGTGGTGTTGTGTTAGCATTGATCTTTTGCATGGTTAAATGAATTTTGTGGGTATATTCACTATAAACCCTCACGAGACAACACTCGTCCTACTAGGGCTGCCTAGGGGTTTAACGGCTTGTTGCATATGCTCAATGCAATCGTGTCATCTACGAAAGTGATGTTTGTTAGGACTTAGTTTTTATTTCACTTATTTGCCCGAGGACGTGCAAATGCTTAGTGTGGGGATGTTTGATAGAATATATTTTTATATATATTTTAGATGATTTTATTCTCATATTTATTGTGTTTTGCATTGATTTGGATTTTTATTTAATAGATTTGATTATTTTATTGTTTTATTTAATAGATTTTATTGCAGATTTATTTTGAAGATACTCAAACTCTTTCATTATATCTGTAGTATACTTTGTTTGATGCATAAACAAACCTTCAGCCACCTGATTGACTTGAATTCCCAAGAAATAACTCAAAGCACCAAGAACTTTGATCTTAAAATGAGAGCTCAGAAAATCAGTGAATTGAGTCATAAGAACCTGATCATTACCTGTCATAATCATATCATCGACATATATGAGAAGATATATGACAGCTGAACCTTGAGCAAAAACAAACAAGCTTGGATCACCACTAGTATGCACAAACCCAAATGATAGCAATGCAGAAGACAATGCAATAAACCACTGTCGAGGGGCTTGTTTTAAGCCATAAAGAGATTTGAGCAAACGACAGACTAGTTTTTGATGAGGATACAATTCTTGTATATGTTGAGGGACTTCAAAACCTAAAGGTAGAGCCATATACACTTCTTCATCCAAGGTTCCATGAAGGAACGCATTAGTAACATCCAACTGAGTAATAGACCAGTTATTCATAGCTGCAATTTCCAACAGAATTCTAAAAGAAGTCATCTTGGCCACTGGTGCAAAAGTCTCGAAATAATCCATGTTTTCAGTTTGAGTAAATCCCTTTGCCACCAAGCGTGCCTTGTATCTATCAATGTTACCATCAGGTAAGTATTTAATCCTGTAAAGCCATCTGCATCCAACTGTTGACTTGTTAGGTGGAAGTGGGACAATCTCCCATGTACCATTAGCCTCTAAGGCAGCAAGCTCCACATCCATTGCTTCACACCATTCAGGCATTGTGACAGCTTGCATATATGTCTGTGGTTCCACTGAACAAGTAGAAGAAGTAGGAGTATCAGCATGAACTTCAGAAATAACTTCATTCACTAAGTGAGAAGGTAACCCTGTAAAATCTCTTAGCTTAGCAGGAATTTGCTTCTGTCCCTGAGGTCTATCAACCTTTGGTACTGATTTAGATTGATCAACAGACTCAGTCATAGCTTCAGGCACAAACTCAGACCTATGTTGTTCACTAGTAGACACAGTAGTCTTAATAACCTCAGAGTGAGTACTTATAGTTGATAGAATATATTTTTATATATATTTTAGATGATTTTATTCTCATATGTATTGTGTTTTGCATTGATTTGGATTTTTATTTAATAGATCTGATTGTTTTATTGTAGGAAATAAAGAATTCATGACTTGGAAGGATTTGGAGCAAAAAGAGCTATTTTGGGGATAAAATTGAAGGAAATTCGTATTATTGGGCTACACGGCTGTTTAACACTGTTTTGGCCATATCTTGAGTTCTAGAAGTCCGTTTGAGGCCCGTAAGCAGTCCACGCGAAGATAACGAGATTCTCTATCATTCTAAGGTGGTCCTGAGGTCCAATTACGTTTGGAACGTTCCATAAAATCTGAAGAAAAGTCATCCACGAATTTTCCTTAAAAAAACAGAATCAGTTTAGGAAACGTATCTTGTAGAAATTCTATTATAATTCTGTTTTGGTATTTTCTTGTTGGGCAAGAGATCTAGAGCCTATATAAACACATTTTGGGACACATTATTAAGGAGGTAATATTAGATTAGATAATATAGTTTAGAGTAGATTATTATTATTAGTTGGAGATGTAGAAAAACACCATGACTCTTCTTTTGGGTGACAACATTGAAGTTTGAAGGTTTTGTTCTCTTAATCTTTTCTTTGTTCTTATTAGTTTAATTATGTTTTCTTGTTTTACTAGTTGTTTTACTTATTTAATTATTAGCGAGTAGTTATTTTTAGGGCTTAAAGGGAAGCCATGTTTGCACTAATATTGGCATGATTTTCATAGTGGTTTGATTGGTTATGGTTAATTCTGATTGATATGTTTTAATCATTAATTTGTGTAATCGGCCAATATCGTGGATTAATTATATGCAAATAGGGGTATGGATCGAGAGATTTACTTACTAGAGGCACACATACGATTAGCAGAATTGAATTTGAGTGCGGAAGCATCATTGGATTTCTGAGAGCGTTAATGCTTGGAAGAGATTAACTTGACTCTAATTACCTGATTGATTGAATTACTAAAAGTGGTTAATTGTGTTGAATGTTTCGAGAGTGTTAATGCTTGGAAGAGATTAACATACTCTAGTTATAGGATCACATTGATTGCTTTAGCTTAAGAGCCAATTGTGTAAGCATGGTGGACCTGATTGCCCTAGGTTTTAAATAATTTGTTTATCATCTGTTTAATTAGTGTTAATCTTGTTTAATTAGTTAATTAATATTCTCCAATATTCGTCTGACCCTTGAAACAATTAACGATAACTGAAAAGGAATTAGTAGAACCTGTCTCCTTGTGGATTCGATCCGCTTGCCATCTATACTAGCAATAGACACCGTGCGCTTGCGGTTAGGTATAATTTGACACATCAATAGTATCATCACTAACAGAATGTAGAGGTTCATCATCCACAAACAAAGAATTACTGGGAAACAGTAAGTGTGGAGCTGGAACGTCTATCTTTTTAAATGGAAAAATATTCTCAAGAAAGCGTACATCTCTTGAGATGAACACTTCCATCATCCACAAACAAAGAATTACTGGGAAACAGTAAGTGTGGAGCTGGAACGTCTATCTTTTTAAATGGAAAAATATTCTCAAGAAAGCGTACATCTCTTGAGATGAACACTTCTTTTGTGTCCAAATTCAATACCTTGTACCCTTTTCTAGCATAAGGGTATCCTAGAAACACTCCTCAAATTACACGAGCAGCAAATTTATCTGCAGGTTGAGGCACAACTGTTGCATAACACAAACAGCCAATAACTCGCAGATTATCATATTGAGGAGAAATTCCAAACAAGACTTCAATAGGACTTTTACCTTCAAGAACAAGAGAAGGAGTTCTGTTGATTAGATAAGCAGCAGCTAACAAGCAATCACCCCAAAATATTATAGGTAGTGAAGCATGAAATCGCAATGCTCGAGCACAATTCAACAAGTGTCGATGCTTACGCTCCACCAAACCGTTTTGCTGAGGTGTATAAACGCAGCTTGTTCGATTTATAATACCTAAGTCTTGAAGAAAAGTACTCACAGACTTATTTACAAACTCTGTACCATTGTTTGTTCGAAGAATCTTTATGGTAGTTTTAAACTGAGTTTGAACATGAATAACAAACTGCTTTAGTAACACAGGTACCAAAGACTTATCAGCTAGAAGATATACCCAAGTTGTTCTGGATTTGTCTTTAACCAATGTCAAAAACATGTTACAATTGTCTTGAGTTTTGAAACGGTATGGTCCCCATAAGTCTGCATGAACCAGATCAAATACACATGTACTTTGATTAGAGCTTGAAGGGAATGCCAATCTATGTTGCTTTGCAAGAAAACAACTGTCACAAACATCAAACACTTTGTTACCATAAGTAACAGGTAACAACTTTAGTATCTCAACAGATGCATGTCCCATTCTAGCATGCCAAACATCACTGTTAGCAACATGAGCTACCAACATGTTACCAGTGTCATATTCAGACAGAACAGACTGAGTCATTGCAGCCAAAGGAGTTTACAGAATACACAGACCATTAGATTCATGACCAAGTTCAATACTCTTATGTTGAACAAGATCCTGAAGATAGCATTTACCATGAAGAAAACTCACTTGCTGAGTAGTACCCTGTACTAGCTTAGAAATTGACAGCAGATTATAGGTAAATGTTGGTACACAGAGAACATTTGTTAAGGTAAGATATGGTGACAAGGTTAAGCTGCCAGTGGGAGTAATGACAGCAGACTGACCATTAGGTAAGTGTAAAGTAGCAGTACAACTTACAACATCATGAAGTAATTGCACAAATGGAGTAACGTGATCTGTTGCTCCAGTATCAATAATCCAAGAAGATGGATCACTGACTTGCACAGAGAATACCTGCTTCACAGAGTAAGTAGCCATTCCTGAGAAGTGAACTGAATTCAGTGAAGGCCAAGCACTATCTGTAGGTACAGTTACAGACTGAGCACTGCTTGTATCTGGTATTTGTCTCTGTAACATTTGAATTAGCTGTCTACATTGATTATCAGACAAACTTAAGCTCTCATTAGTCAAAAACTGAGAACCAGCACTAGTAGTAGTCTGCAAATTTGAACATGGAACCTGTGCAGATTGAGACACACTGGCTATCACTGATCCTTTAGAATTCAGAACCTTAGGCTTTGGTTTGGGTTTACCAAAAAACTTATGCCAAGGTGGATAGCCATAAATACAGTAGCATTTATCTCGTAAATGTCCAGTCATATGACAAAAATCACAGGTCAGTGATGAATCATTAACTTTCTTCTAACTTTGACCATTACTCCCTTTAGACTGAAACCTAGCAGGATAAGGAGACTTAACAGACATAGCCAAACTATCAGAAGAATGTAGAACACTACATTGAGCTTCTCGCTGACTTTCTTCTTGTAAAAGCATAGCATAACTCTGACTAAGTGTAGGTAGTGGTTTCATCATTAGAATCTGCCCTCGAATACCAGTAAATGACTCATTCAATCCCATTAAAAACTGAGTAAGTTGAACACTTTGATCTAACTCATTCAGCTTAGCATTCACAGAACAAGTACACAGATTACAAGTACATCGAGGCTTAGTTGTTAAACATTCCAACTCATCATGAATTGTTCTAAACTTTGTAAAATAAGTAGAGATGCTCATAGTACCCTGTGATAGATGAGCAATTTCTTTTCTCAGATGAAACAATTTAGGCACATTACTCACTGCATATCTAACCTCCAAATCAAGCCAAATATCTCTTGCAGATTGAATGTATACAATACTGTTTCGAATCTCTGCTACAACAGAATTAAGTATCCAATAAGTAACCATATTGTTACAACGTATCCAATGAAAAACCAGTGGAGAATTAGCAGTTGGTTTCAGATATGTGCCATCTACAAAACCTAATTTCAGCTTAGATGACAAAGCTAATTCCATCGAACGATGCCATTGGTGATAGTTGCTCTCATTTAGAATCACAGTCGTAAGTTGCATACCAGGATTATCAGATGGATGCAACATATGACTATTTCGAGAAGCACATCATCTACACTCAATTAGTCTTCTTTAAAGAAAAGTTTGTTTTGTATATTGTTGATTCTTCCTAGCCTCATGATCAATCACATTCCCTCTATTTCTAAGTTAATATTCTTAAAGGATGATTACAGTCAATTGTATTAGAGAGAGTAGTGGATCCTATCATAGCAGATGAATATGATGCAATTGTCAACATTTTTCACAAATCACATCAAACAATGAACAAATCAAACAGATCTGTAGAATAATCCGACTACTAATCAACAGTCAAAGAAGTATATCACATAAATAAACAAACTTGTTGATGACGAGTTGATCATTCTGATGAGATGACGAAGACGAAGATCACAATTGAGCTTTTCATCGAAATCACGCAGAAATTGTGAAATACCATGGCTCTGATACCATATTACAACTCTAATTCTTTATATCAACATCAATAGTAACTGTGATTTACTATCTAATCATTATATAATGTCAATAAGAAAGAAATGATATGTATGAGAGAGATATGCAGAGAGATTAAGAAAGAGAGAGAGAGAGAGAGAGAGAGAGAGAGAGAGAGAGGTAAAGATAGCGAATGAAATTATGTGTAAAGAATGTTACAATTCTGATCCACACATTACAAACATATAAAGCCAATTGTAACAACTTATGGCGGGAAAGTAAAGTTTGTTAGAGAGTCAACACAGATATAGTCTACACAAGAGAGTCAAACACAATGTTGACCAACAGAAACCATGGAAGCACAAACTAAGAAGGACATTTACCGTATTGCATCCAGGGAGGACCTGATCTTTCTTGACCCTAACTTTAAGTACGGGTTGTCCGACTCTCCTGTAATTGTAAGTGGAACTGAAACCGACACCCAAGTAGAAACAGAAACCATGGCAGAAGAAGAAACATCTACTCATGAAGACAAAATCCTTGCTGGAACTGAAGATGAACATCTGTTTCACTACGATCCCAGAATCAAGTACGAACCACTCAAACGATATGTTGTCCCCAGGTTTGCCTTTTGTGATACCTCCTCTACTGACTGGTCCGACTCCACAGACTCTGACCCCGAAACTGAAACCAAAATCATGGCAGCAGAAGAATCTCAAGCTCAGAAAGACAAAATCCTTAGGGGAACCTAAGAGGTCTTTTGCCATTACTTGGTTAAGTCCCCATCAACAGATTTCTAATCTGTGGCTGGAGATTTAACTAAAAGTAACCAGCTCATTTGAATTCATCTTTTTTGGTATTTGCGGACCCTCTCCATTTTTTATCTCCAGGTTATTTTTTCGATTTTTTATCTAAGAGTAATCTGTGTGCATTGTTTGTCTGACTAGGTACTTTTGGGAAGCTAATTCATTGATTCTAACTTAAAAATCTTCATGAGATGTAGCCCCTTGTTACAACATATTTTTAATTTGATTAAGACCGACAAATTTTTGAATAGGTTATATGGAGCCAAAAGCCCATCAGAGGGTGGTCAAAGGGATTTAAAGCGGGCAAAAAATGATGGATTTGTGTACAGAAGTAGAAAATGTGACTAATGGTGATTAGATTAAAGGTAGAAAAAGTTAATCTAGGGCTAAGAGGGCATGCCATGATAATGGAGCAAATGACAATCATAATAATAATCCCATCTACATCAAGTTTATCAGTGCGTTCTTTGGTTAGGCATTGTACGTATTCTAACATTAACCATTTATTTTAGTGTGCCGTCAATTTAATTACTGGAGAAAGTTTGTAAGACGATTGAAGCTTAATAATGAATAATGCTCTTCTGCCGGGGTTCATGAAGACTTGTTTATGTATGCTAATGTTTGCTTTGGAAACTTTTCGACTTGAACTTGGGTAATATTAGACTTGGGCACTTGTGTTACGGCTTATGTTGTTAGATTTTAAAATAAGGAATATTCCGTCAAACTTACCAGAGCAGTCCTCGGACTTCACTTACAACAACTAATGTTTCATGAATACTTATCGTATTAGGTACCAAAACAACTCCCATTTTCTGTAACACTATTACACACTACTTCAAAGTTCCTCATTAAAAAAATATCTATGTGCGGGCTCATCTATGCTGAAAAAATTTAGGGCTTTAAACTTCTATTTGTATCATATTTATGATTCTCATGTAGCTGTCCTGTTTATACTTGTTAGAAATTCAAATTATTTTAATTCATTGTTTAAACATTTAAGCTACACAGCCTACACTAGTCCGTCTGCATAATAAGAAAGAAGAATGGAGGTAAATTAATCATTCTCAGAGCCTAATCTCAGTTAGCAATAGTTCTTCGCTTCCCAAAAACGGAGGGCCATGTAGTCCCCCACTTAATTTGGGTAGCAATGCACAGACAATACTGATAGGCTGTTGAAATGTAAATGTAAACACAATTTTGTTAAATTCAATAGTCGGGTAGCTAACAATTCAATAGTCAGATAGCTACAGTTTCATTCAACAAATACGTTTTGTAATCTTTATATATTTGTTCTTCAGTCATGTATCATACATACTGTTATGCCATATTTTTGGCATGTCTAATAATCTCCCAAATTTCCAATATTATTAATTATTAATTCAGATTAATAATTATAACTTAACCGATAAGTTTTATCCTCTCCCTGAAATGAGGGAATAATCAATCTCAATTAGTCAATAAACGGAAAATATCTCCAAACGATATTCTTCAAATCAGGAAGATATCATAACGATAAGATTAAATCAGATAAAATCAGTAATCACCCAGATTAACGAAGTTTATCCCTAAAATCTCTAAGGGATAGACACAAATCAATTTCACAGAATTACGTGGGTTTGATCCTATATAAACATAGGTACGTAGGCATCTTGGTATGTGGCGACCGATACACGAGACAAATCGAGACACCTGCCAAGTCCAGCCCCCTCTTTTTTCATAAACCCTAATCCCCTAAAACAGCAATAATCATAATTTCGCTCCATTATTTCAGCACCCCTCCGATTTCGTGTTGTTACGAAATTCCTCCAACAACATTTAGCGCTAGAAGGAGGGGATTTAATTATTCGAGGAGGACGAATAATTCATAATTAACGGTGTTGGAACACAATCAAAGTGGTTCTAACAGGATGGCGGTGGAGGGATCAATAATTACAACAAACATGGTGGCTCAGTGCATGAAAAACGGTACAATAGTGGTGAGGTTACAAGCGACCAGCCAAAAAAGAAACACCAGCAAAAAAAGAAGAAGAAAAAAAGGGAGGAGCGACTGGTTGCCACGCATGTTACAGGAGTATAGTTCACGGGACCCGCTGGATTAAAGAAAGAAAAAAAAAATTAAACAAAGGACGTACACAAGTTAAAGCTTGATCCAAAGTTTAATGAGTAAAGAATCTGCCAACAATTTTCTACGTATTGCTCGAAGAAGACCAAAAAAGAAAGCAGCAGCAACAGGAAAGAAATCGAAGAACACGCTGCGGTGCCCGCCACAAATCGAAGAACGCGTGGATAAAAAAAATAAAGATAAGTCTTATTTTCTATTTT
Source organism: Saposhnikovia divaricata (assembly GCA_036435485.1). Classification (NCBI taxonomy): domain Eukaryota; kingdom Viridiplantae; phylum Streptophyta; class Magnoliopsida; order Apiales; family Apiaceae; genus Saposhnikovia; species Saposhnikovia divaricata. The sequence continues at coordinate 238,276,864 of CM071594.1, forward strand.
TTATTTATTTTTCTGCAAATTAATTATTAGTCCTTGCATGCATAAATTGCGTTTTAAAATATTTTTCAGAAAAAATATTTATTATTCAAAAATTCGTGCGAGCAATATATTTTTATGTTTGTAAAATTATTGTGATTTACAAAATATTGTACGAGATATTTATGTTGATGAATTAGAGACATTTATGATTTGATGAATTGTGGATTTATTTTTTAATCCCGTACGAGCTGCATATTTTGAAAAAAAAATATATATGCGAGACGCAAAATTCTGAAAAAGATTTTCTACAAAGAAAAGGAGCATTATTTTATAAGAAAATAAATATCGCGACATTCTTAAAAGAGCATATTTGTCATTGCATTTGAATTTGTAAAATCTTTTTCATATATTGTCGCGATAGTATATATATGTCAAAAATATTTACAAACTTGCAACTAAATTGTCAAGTAGGGTAGCCTGGACAAGCTATAAATTCCGCAATGCTACACGCCGAGTAAAGTGCAGCACCCTCTGGATTATTATTGAAGGCCCATGACCAGATCTTGAGCTCAAGGTCGCATGGGTGGGAAGGCATCCCAATGCAAAATATCTTTAAGACATGCACAGCCAGCGCGTGTGCAAAGTTCACCAGAAGTACATCTACAGCTCTTAGTGAAGACCCCGCCAGACACATCCTTATGTGGTTGCATCAGACACTTGAAAAGCGTGTATGCCAATTCGGGATATATACAAACGCCAAGGTCCTAACTAGACAACAAGGATCGCAAAGGATTTCAAAAATATTATTTATGCTCGCACATTTGAAAACCTTGACAAAAATATATCTATCTTATACTGGTTATCACATGCTATCACACTTGCATCCGCATACGCCTAACGAGCACAGTGGTGCTCTAAGTGTTTTTCTAATCATCTACTTTCAGTTTTTTCAGCGACTCAAGAAATTTGGATGCTTGAAGAATTCTTAGTTCTCCACTACAGCAGGCTGCACTGAAGAACTGGGGGCTAGTTGTTATGCCATATTTTTGGCATGTCTAATAATCTCCCAAATTTCCAATATTATTAATTATTAATTCAGATTAATAATTATAACTTAACCGATAAGTTATCCTCTCCCTGAAATGAGGGAATAATCAATCTCAATCAATCAATAACGGAAAATATCTCCAAACGATATTCTTCAAATCAGGAAGATATCACAACGATAAGATTAAATCAGATAAAATCAGTAATCACCCAGATTAACGAAGTTTATCCCTAAAGTCTCTAAGGGATAGACAAAAATCAATTTCACAGAACTACGTGGGCTTGATCCTATATAAACATAGGTACTTAGGCATCTTGGTATGTGGCGACCGATACACGAGACAAATCGAGACACCTGCCAAGTCCAGCCCCCTCTTTTTTCATAAACCCTAATCCCCTAAAACAGCAATAATCATAATTTCGCTCTACTATTTCAGCACACCTCTGATTTTGTGTTATTACGAAATTCCTCCAACAACACATACATCAATACAATCAATACAAGAGTTTATTAGTTTCTCTTACATTGTTTTCTTGATTCTTCATTCTGAAATCATATATCCATTCTAGTTTTATCATGGTATCAGAGCTTTAAAATCTTTACCTGTGTTATTCCAGTGGCAGCCATTGTCTCTGGTAGCTTCATCTCTTCCAAGCTTTGTCTTTGAGACATTAATACAAACAGTTTGCGAGCAACTTAGTGATCTAACAAACACTTTCTGAATAACCCTCGCACAAGCCATATCCACAAACATCAAACCTCATTCTCACCATCGAGTCATCATACTCCGAGTAAACTCACTCGCCAAGTCGACTCACTGATTCCCCTTTAATTCACTAACCCAACTCCACCTTGTCTGTGAGATACTTCCACAAGCAGTTGACGCTCATCAACCGAGTTCACCAGCTTGAAACTCACAACTCAGACAAGCAGAGACCTATCAGACTCGGTCACAACCCACGAGTCCACACACCCAGTTGCTTCTCTGTAAAATACACCGCCATGTTCTAATTAGGAGGGTGTTTGACATTGCTTAAAATAAGTTACTTTTGAATGTGTTTGGGTAATTTTACTTAAAGTTAAATGGGGTTTAAATAATTTTGACTTAAAGTGAAATTTGACTTAAAAAAATTTTAAATTCATAACATTTAAGCTTTACAAGAATCGTGAAAAAAAAAACTTCATAAGTCATAAGTCAAAAGTACCTAAATGGAACTTATGACTTAAAACAGTTTTTTAACTTAAAGTCGGCTTAAAGCTGATGTACACAAACAGAGCAAAATGACTTAAAGCCTTTTTTAGCTTTAAGCCGTTGTTGCCAAACGGGCTCTAGATAAGGGCTCAGCAGGTTATTTCTTCATTTGGGCCAATTTTTTACTAGCCTATGAATTTCTTTTATTGGGCCACACAAAGATAGCCCGTACCATTTCACAGAATTAGTTATTCTGGACCACTTACACCTTGGTACCTAAACTTTATCAGATGTTGCAAGTTGACCCTCCAACTTTTTTTTTTCAACGAACACTTCAGCCCCCGGACTGTTTAATTTCTCCATTACAGTCCTCGAAGTTATCAAAGTTTCACTTTGATCTTTGTACTTGCATAAATGGAAAGAGAAAGTAGTTCACCGATTCAAACAATTTTGAGCGGTTCAAACTATTTATCTTGGTCTCAAGCTATGCGTAGCTTTCTCAAGGGAAAACGTCTTTGGAGGTACGTTAACGGGGATTTCACTATTCCTACCAAGGAGAAGGATGAAACAGATTCACAATTGAAAGATCACATCGAAGAGTGGGATGTCAAAAATCATCAAGTTATTACATATTTTAGAAACTCTTCCGTTTCTAAAATTAATTTACAATTTGGAAATTTTGACAACGCAAAAGAAATCTGGGATCTTTTGCAATCTCGGTACACTACATCCGATCTTTCTCATCAATATCAGATTATACATTCTCTCAGTAAGCAGATACAAGCACCTGGTCAATCTATCGCTGATTTTCTAATCTCAAATACAAGCACTTTGGGATCAACTGACATTGTCTGAACCAAAGTGGAAAAACACAGAGGATGCCGCACTTTATCACACATACCGTGATCAACAGCGACTCATCCAGTTTTTTATGGCTCTTACTCAGGATTTTGAACCAGTTAGAGCTGCTCTTCTCTATCGCATTCCGCTACCCTCTTTGGAGACACTACTAGAAATATGTCAATAGACATCGGTTTTTAGCCGTTGTAAAAAAAAATTCTGGACAATGTCTATGCGTGTGTAGAGAAAGGTCCAAACTTTAGACATCGGTTTTTAACCGATGTCAAAGATGAATATACACAACGGTTCTCTTAAATAAACTGATGTCTTTCATGTTGTTAAAAATCAATTTTTTATAGAAGAACTGATGTTTAATACTAGCTTAGACATCAGCTGATTAAATAAAATGATTAAATAAACGATGTTTAACACAACCTTTAAAATCAGTTTCTTAAAGAAACTAATGTCTTTGAAATAATATTGAAGTAGTACAATTTGAACATTGCTTGTTCTAAACACACAAATACCACAAACAAACCAAGACAATCAAATATAAATAACCAAAATCCAGTTATATATTACAAAACAAACCAATTCAGTACACACAATAACGACAAAACCAATACTATATTATCAAATCAAAACTCATCCCTACTACATTACCAAAAGGAAAAAATGAAAGTACTAGCTAACTGTGCAATTTGATGTTACAAATCAGGTCTTCTTTGTGCAGTTGGCCGAACTCTTTCTTCTTGTTGTTAGTAACAATAGGTTAGTGCCCAAATCATAGAACATAAGTTGGACGCCAAACTGCTTCCGGTCCATCACCTATTTCGGAAAAATAGTAAAGTTTGTTAATTACTTAAATCTGATCACAACTACGGAATTCAAACATAATGAGTTATTACATATGTCCAGCATTTATAGCGGTAAATAGTAGCTAGATCATAGAACATAGCCAAGAGATATTATGTGAACTCTAAACTCCCATAGTACTGCTTTGATATTTCGTTTAAGTCACTCCCTCTAATACTATGAAGATGTTAACTACAATCTGCAGAAAGCAATTACAAAAAAATTGTAAAGACAATAATGTTATGTGATTGACTCCAGGCCTAAGATTTACTGGTTTCTCGTGTAAATTGCTTCACATCTAACTTTCCATGAGAAAATCCTAATAACAATTTCATCCACTGTCAGTCCAATTTGCAAACAAAATGTGCAATAATACATTTATTAATTTCTATCTAAATTTATTCATGCTCTCTCACCTACAAGTTCTCCATTGACAAATGAAACCATCGCATGACCATTATTCTGAATTTGCATAATTGGCAACACATCAGGCCTCATTGGTAGATCACGTTGATCTAAATTGAAACTGTGTTCATTTTTTTTATGGTTCATTAATGCCTTAAATATATGTAAATGTAAATATAAACGTAGGTACCAGATTGGAGGCTTTGACGTACCTGGTCCTATACCAGTTCCTTGAACAATGGAACAAGAGTCCCAATTTTGTGACCAGCAGGTAAGAACTCCCATGGTCTTTTAGACCTATCAATGTGTCCATGTTCATGTGTAAGTGAAATTTGTGTTTCAGGATGCATGTTGAGCTGTTTAAGTACTTGGTAAAGAGAACAAATAGCATCTTATGGACAAACTGTATCACTTTTGAGAAACACAATGCATAAGTTTATACAACCAAACATACCTCAACAGAAAAAGATGGCATCAAAGGTTCTAACAGGCAAGCAAGCAGATAGACCAGTCCCGCGGCAGTTTTCGTAACTATAGAACAGGAAGCCTTATCTTCCTTGTAAAGCTTCCAGAACTGAGTTTCCTGCATTAATTTACATAGGCACGATTTTCAGCAGCTACTAGAGGATAGCCATATGGCTGATTTCACCAGAAATGCTCATTGCAAGCTTTAACCCTTGCTTTAGCTTAACCTGAGTCAAAATAGAAACATATATGTTATTCCTACGAGAACAAAGAGCAATCTACAAGGTGTAGCATCAAAAGACAGAACAGAGCAGGAATATCAACAACCTTCTCCACACTCACACAAAAGAACATAAACAGTATCTGCAACCTCAGAAGCTTCAGCGGTGATCCGATACGCAATATCACCCGACGAAACACCATTGGCAGAGTATAAAAATATAAGACAATATAAATCAAGAAGCAGTATTGTTAAATAAAAACATTTTCCACACTTCACATAAAAATATGAATTAAACTACACTATTAAACATAAGACATAAGAATTTCCTAAATTACCTGTGCAATCGAGCTATCAGGAACAAGATGTCTTTTAACTGCATCAAATGACAAATTAGTCATAAAATAGTAACTACAAAATAACAAAGCAAACAGCCAATTCAAACCACAAGGCATGCTTATCCAGGAAACAAAAAAAATTATCAAGTATTCACCTACTTCTTTCCGAGTGTTAACATTCCTACGAAAGGCACTTAATTATTTCCCAGCATACAGAATTTAATTGCATAATATCCTTTCTTACTAGAATTTTTCGTAAATCACTTGAATTATTGATATTAGCAAGTGATAGGCTTGTAATAATTGTTCTCTTTAATACTTATTCACAAGCTTTTCCAAACGCTCCACCTCCCCGCGCTCCTCCTTGGAAACCTTCGGAAGGTTAAAATAAGCAATCAAATTATATCGAATATAAGTCCATTAAAGCAGAACAGGTATAAGTGTAGTTTATATGAAATCGATTACAACAATCCTAACTGCATACCTTTCCGGGAGTTGTTGTTTGAATAGACCCATCTGCCTCTTTTCCTTGCCGAAGCCTAAGCTTGTGTCTCCCTGTTTTGAGTTCTTTTTTCATGTTAAAAAGATGAATTGTAGCTCCACCAATCAAACCCTCATTTTTCTCACATGAAACGTCCCAAACCTGCAGTATCGAATAAAAGGTATTGTAATTCAGACTCAATTTCCACTCAAAAAATAGTTAAAGGAGACTATCATCATCTTTACCTTTTACAAATAGAAACTTAATAATTAAATATAGATGACCACAAGCATTCACAGAACAATAAATACTCAACAAAACACATTCAAGAAAGAAAGGGGGTGGGGTAAATAGATGGTCGGACTAGTTGCTATAAGGAACAAAATCCAAGCACAAAAATTGATCGATTATGACAAATGCAAATTTTGCACATCTATCATAAGCCAAACAAAACAATTCTAAAAACACATCAATCGAGATGCAGGAAAAAGAACTCAAATACCACTGTAAACACATCTAAACTTGAATCCTTGCACGATAAAGCGACAAAAGGACTCAAATATCATCATTTTAAATCAAATCAAATGATATAATTATCAACAATAGAGCATGTTATGATAACTAACCACAAAAACATACATATAAACCCACACAAACAGAGCAAGTTATTATAACTAACCACAAAAACATACATATAAACCCACACAAACAGAGCAGGGACTAAAACAGAGAAGAGATTAACCTTAACTAGCTTAAAAATTGCTCTTGCTCCAGTAAAGTGGTAACCCACACAACTAAATGCTCCTGTAAAATCAAAATTGAAAATAACATAAATTAAAAAATAAAATAAAGCTTAAATATATACATATATACACACACACATATGGAACGAGTTCTAAATTGGAAAAAGAAATGAATGTTACTTAATAATTGTTGTAATACAGATCCACTTGCTCAAGAATATAGACCCGCTTGTAACAAATCTGTTGAAAGAGACAAATTCAAATATTAAAATTCAAAAATCGAACATAAACTCGAAGAATGAAAGCTAACTCCAAAGAAAGAGAGCCAATTCAAGCTTCATTAGCACGATGACAGCTTCGATTTTGAGATTAATTAGCTAGGATCTGTGATTTTTCATGCGCGATTGTAAGTAATTGAAATTCTAGGGTTTCATTATTGTTTAAGAGAAAATTTATGGTTCATGTGTATTTACAGTTGATAAAGTTAAGAGATGAATGGGGGAGAGATAGAGAGAGAGGAGGGAGAGAGAGAGATGAAAGAAAGAGATGAGTGAGAGAGAGAGAGAGATGAGTGTTGAGTGAGAGAGTGTGAGAGAGAGAGATGAGAGTTTTGGGAAATGTTCAGAGCTGGCAAAATAATTTAGGGGAAATGTTAAGGCGGGGAATGAAATTTCTAAGGGGGAAATGTTTTACTAGAAAGGGGGGAAATGTATCATTCGTGTGTTTTTTATTTTTTAAAAAATCATAAAAGACATCGGTTATTTTACGTATCGATGTCTGGAAAACAGCTTAACATCATTTTTTAAAAAACTGATGTTAAAAACCTTTTTAACATCGGTGGCTTTTCAAACCGATGTAAAAGGTGCGATGTCTAATCTATATTTTCTAGTAGCGAGAGTGCTTTAACCGAAATTATTTCTGAAGAAACTCGACTTGGCATCGGCAAAATTATTCCCACGACTGATACCGTCCTAGCGGTACCTCCAGTACCCACTTATGACAAACCTTTTTGTAGGTTTTGTCATCAAAATGGACATGTAACTAAGGATTGTGCAGCTCTTCGCAATCACACATGCCAACATTGCCACCAAAAAGGTCACTACTCAATACAAATCTGCAAGAAAAGGTCATCTTTCCGTCCAAATAAACTCTCCCAGTCTTCCGTTGCAACCTCTGAATCTACATCAGACTCTGCTCCAGCTATGTCGGCCCTCGAGCTTGAATATTTACTTCAACAGTTTTTACTTAAAGGGAACTCTCCCTCCACTGCATTCTCGGTTACTCCAGGTACTTCTTGGTATTTTGATTCTGCATGTTGTAATCATATGACAAATGATTCATCTATATTTACCACGAAAATGGAGAGTTCATGCCTTCCAACTATTCAAACTGCTGATGGTTCAACAATGAAAGTGTCACATATTGGAACCATATCCACAGAAGATCTCTCTCTTCCTGATACATACTTTGTTCCTAATCTTTCACTTAATCTTATTTCCATTGGTCAGTTATGTGATCTCGGTCTTAACATTATTTTTACATCTTCTGGTTGTCAGGTATAGGATCCTCAGACAAAACGAATGCTTGGGACAGGACGTAGGTGTGGAAAGTTGTTTGAGCTCATTTCTCTCCATCTACCTACACCAAAATCATCAACTCATCTAGCTTGTGCGGTTTCGTCCAATACTTGGCATTCTAGGTTGGGCCATCCATCTTTCACTCGTTTACATAGTCTTATTTCTAAAGGTCAGTTAGGAAAAGTAATTGAAGACAAAATTGAGTGTGTGTCATGTAAACTAGCAAAACAACATGTACTTCCATTTCCTATTCATTATGAAACATCATCCTTTTCTTTTGATCTTATTCATTCTGATATTTAGGGTCCCTCTCCAACTCCCACTATGGGGGGATCGAGATATTATGTGATATTTGTTGATGATTTTTCTCGTTTCACTTGGATTTATATCCTGAAACATCGTTTAGAATTAGGAGAAACTTATAAAAAATTTGCCACTATGATTCACACTCAGTTTAAAAAGAAAATCAAACTCTTTCGTGCCGATAATGCCAAAGAATATAAAGAATCCGATCTTACACATTTTTTAGCCTCTTATGGTACCCTTGCACAGAGTTCTTGCCCTTACACATCTCAAAAAAATGGTCGAGCTAAACTTAAACATAGACACATTCTTGACACCATTCGAGCCCTTCTCGTTTCTTCTTCTTGTCTAGAATACTTCTGGGGAGAAGCTGCACTCACTGCTGTGCACACCATAAACATGATTCCTTCTCCTGTAATCAATAACGTGTCCCCTTATGAAAAATTATATGACAAACCTCCTTCATATGATTCACTTAAGGTGTTCGGTTCTGCTTGTTTTGTTCTTCTTCCTCAACATGAGAGAACAAAACTCGAACCATGTGCTCGTCTTTGTTGTTTTATTGGCTATGGTAGTGGTCAGAAAGGATACCGTTATTGGGATCCTATCTCGCAACGTCTTCGTGTCTCTCGAAATGTTACTTTCTGGGAGCATAAAATGTTCTCATCTATGTCAGATTTTCACATTGACACTTCTACTAGCATTTCTCACTTTACAGATCCGTTTGTTGATCAACATCCTAGTGATAAATATATAGAATCTCCGACCTCTTCCTCTGATATACATTCAACAGATCCTTCAATTGAGCTCACACAACCATCTCCATCTACTATTATCCCTTTGACAGCAGGTCAGTCTGAGGATTCCAGTACCGACCCTCCCACTTTACCATCCCATTATGATGAGCACACTCATCGATCTACTCGGGTAAGAAAACCTTCTATTTGTCTTTCTGATTATCATGTTTACTCTATTTTACAATCATTGCATGAGCCTCAAACATATAGAGAGGCAAGTGTTAATCCTCTTTGGCAGAAATCTATAGCAGAAGAACTTCAAGCATTAGACAAAAATCACACTTGGGATCTGGTTACCTTGCCTCCTGGGAAAATAGCTGTAGGAAGTCGATGGATCTATAAAATTAAGACAAAAGCTGATGGCTCCGTTGAGAGATATAAAGCCCGTCTAGTTGCTAGAGGGTTTACCCAGGAGTATGGCATTGATTATGAAGAGACTTTTGCACCAGTTGCTCGTCTTATATATGTTCGGAGTTTACTCGTTGTTGGAGCATCAAAACAGTGGGACATGTGGCAAATGGATGTCAAAAATGCTTTCCTTAATGGCGACTTAGATGAAGAAGTTTATCTCAAACCTCCTCCCAGTTTTGATCTCTCTCCAAGACGAGTGCTCAAGCTTAACAAGGCACTTTATGGCCTAAAACAAGCACCTCGAGCTTGGTTCGAGAAATTTAACAAAGTCATCAGTGAGCTAGGATTTTCTTCCAGTCCATATGATCATGCTCTCTTCATTCAACGGACCGAACGAGGAATTGTTCTTCTCCTCCTCTATGTTGACGATATGATTATCACTGGAGATGATACTGCAGGTATCTCTGATCTCAAATAGTTTCTCAGTGAGCAATTTGAAATGAAAGATCTTGGTTTATTAAGCTACTTCTTGGGTCTTGAGGTTTCTTCCATTCCTACTGGATACACACTTTCTCAAGTTAAGTATGCATCTGATCTTTTGTTGAAATCTGGAATCAGCGACAATAAGATTACATCTACACCTTTGGAATACGAGGTCAAACTTAAGTCTAAAGATGGTGATCTGCTTGCCAACCCAACATTATATCGCCAGTTGGTAGGAAGTCTAATTTATCTTACTGTCACTCGTCCTGACATTGCTCATGTTGTTCATATTGTTAGTCAATTTATGGCAGCTCCTCACACTCCTCACTATACAGCTGTCCTTCACATACTTCGTTATGTCATAGGCACCATCTTTCATGGATTACATTATGCATACAACTCATCACTTGAGTTACATGCCTATTCTGATGCTGATTGGGGTGGTGATCCCACTACCAGATGTTCCACTACAGGATTTTGCTTCTTTTTGGGTGACTCTCTTATCTCTTGGCATAGTAAGAAACAATCCCTTGCCTCAAAATCCAGTGCCGAGTCAGAATATCGAGCTCTGGATGACACCACGCAGGAATTAATTTGGCTACGATGGTTACTTGAAGAAATGACTGTAACTCATTCTCCAGTCACTATTATCAACTGTGATAGCAAAAGTGCCAGGGACATTGCTCACAATGATGTCTTTCATGAACGCACTAAACATATAGAGATTGATTGTCATTTCACCCGTCAACAGGTTGAAAAAGGAACAGTTCGTCTTCATGGTATCTCTAGTGCAGATAATGTTGCAGATATTTTCACGAAATCTCTTCCTCCTGGTTCATTTCGTGATTGCAAACTCAAGTTGGTTTTTCAACCATCTTAAGTTTGAGGGGGGTGTTGAAATGTAAATGTAAACACAATCTTGTTAAATTCAATAGTCGGCTAGCTAACAATTCAATAGTCAGCTAGCTACAGTTTCATTCAACAAACACGTTTTGTAATCGTTATATACTTGTTCTTCAGTCATGTATCATACATACATCAATACAATCAATACAAGAGTTTATTAGTTTTTCTTACATTGTTTTCTTGATTCTTCATTCTGAAATCATATATCCATTCTAGTTTTATCATAGGCAAAGAAGATTTAGAATGCAAGTAAACGCTCACTGGGTGTTATGTAGTTCTAGTGATGAAAGTCATAATCATCTTTTTTTTTCTGTCAGTTCTTGCATCTGGTTCTTAAGGGCACTCCGTTGCCTTGGAGGTTGAATTGGGATTCTATGGTGCAATATCTTGGGCTCTCTCTTAAATTGATAAAGCTTACTCTTCTACGGTCTACTCTTTGTGGAAAGAACGAATTGGTAGGAGTCACGACAGACCTCATCTCTCGTATTCCACTAACTCGGGTGATAACACATTTTAATTGTATATTTTTAGTGAATAATTGAATAAAATGGTACGTTATTTTCCCATTTTATGTTTGGTTGTGTGGTTTTGTTGATTGTGTAGATATTGAGTGGATCTTCACGATTTGGTTAAATATTGGAGAATATGTGCATTAAAACCAAGATATCAAGCCACATCGTCACGAGTCAGCAGAATCGTGGTGAATCAAGCAAGATATCATCTCAAATGGGAATGCTGAGCAAGCACTTTGTCATGAAGATTATTGTGAATAAATTAGAGATCTTTGTAATTAATGCTCCAATGTAAAGTTTTAGTATAAATAGACCCCTAGACTCGTTGTATAGAACATCTCTAGCTTCTACAATACACCTCTCATCTCTTACCTCTTACATGTAACTTTGTAGTATATGATAGTTCTTCTTCTTCCCCTTGTAGTTTTTATTTACTAAAAGTCAAGTTCGTCTCCACATCTAGTATGAGTTCTTTAATTTATATTGTGATTGTTCTGATGATACTTGGCTAGAGTCCCTATCTGAGGGGCGGATGTAGTTGGCTGATATACATGAATTTCATTGGTGTACGTGCTTCATTGTGATGTATTTGTTTCATTGATTATCTCCAATATCATATCTATGTGAGTAATTTCATACGAGCCACACAAGTAGAGTTGGGAGTTCGAATAGTTAGGATCCATACGATTTTTGAGAATTGATTTACTCTGTGACATTTATACAAAGTTATTTTGTGACTTTTGAATGCAATTTGATTTGGAATTATTGGTTGTCTTTATTCCGAATACTTATGAGTTTGATTGTTATTAAAAGTAAATATTTTAAACACCATGATTTTCACATTTAGCCGATGAAATTTGTCCTTTAGATATTTCTATCATTAGTGCTAGTTCAATTATTTTTGTTAATTAGAAACTTAATTCGCGTTCTCTGTGGTTCGACCCGTACTTGCCTTTGTACTCACGTACACCCGTGCACTTGCGGTTTTTATTACTTAACATATTTTTCCTCATCAAGTTTTTGGCGCCGCTGCCGGGGAACGCATCATTGAGTTTTTAGTTTAATTTTTTTTTAAATCAGTTTTTGTTTTTCTGTTTTCGTAAAAACAGACCCAAAAAAATTCCTTCTTTCATTGCCTGTGCAGTGCGCAATCAGGTTGCCTGTCTGTGTGTGATAATATTTTAGTCGTAGTATTAACATTTGCTTGTTTTTGTCCTATAGCCTAGTTAAAAAAAAAAAAAAGTAGTCAACTTAGTACAGTTGTCCAAGTTGTTGAATTTGTTAATAAAATTTGGTAATTTTATTCTTCATTTGTAAATAAATTGTTTTTCTATTTTTACTTTATTTTATTTTATTTCTTTTATAAAGAATTAAAAAAATAGATTAAAAATAATTTGTGTTATTTGATTTTTTTTCCTTTTGATTTTTCAGGTACCTAATTGCGGTTTAAGTTAGCTCCTCTGCGAAATAATTGTTAAGCTATTTTGGGTACAATTTTTATTCCCCTAATTTTTTTAAAAAAAATTTAAAAAATTAGTTTTAAATTTTTTTTTAGATAATTTCCAGCTCAATTAGGAAGGTACCTAAAAGAGAAAGTAAATTTGGAATTATTTGAACTCTTTGGTGTCTAGGCAAGTGTATCACTTACCTGGCCAATTAATATTGGTGTCTAGGATGGCGGTTCTCTAATTCAGCGCCTTGTTTCAAGGAAGTGCCCTCGCTTGACTGGCAATCTGTTTGAATAAATCTAGATTTATGGACTTTTTTGTGGTCCAAAAGGTAGGAGCTGTCTAGATTCTTTTTAGGATAACTTAGGATTAGATTTTTTTTCCCCTTTTCTTTTGTGTATTTTTTTTATGTGCTAATTGCTAGTTAATATAGAATCCTTGCAAGTGTATGCACACTTGGAACCAAAGTACTAGCGGTTATTTAACTCGCCCACCCGTTAGATTTTAAGTTACTCATCCATCATCATGGGAGATACTTTACCTTCTCCTTCTACCACACTCCACCATGTCTTCTATCCCGAACAAACAAATTGTAGGTCTCTTCTTGAAAATAAACACGAGACTGATGAAGAACTTAGGGAATTGTTTAGGGATATGTCATCCATAGAAATGCTTGAGGAGCTAAATGCCATTACTGTAAAGTGGGAGACCCAATGTGAGGAGAGTTCTTTCGAGCGTAAAATCTTTGAGAACCTTTTCATGATAAAACCTCGTAGACTTTCACTTTTTCCTCCTAATTATGAGTTTAGTTTCTTAAAGGCTTGTGACACTGATTCATCCTTTATTGTTCTTGCCAAGGAACCCAAATTAATAATCAGTTTCAACAACATAAGGAAACACATACTTGGTTTAGGATGTCTAATAAGGGAGAATGTTTATTCGAGGTTTTCAACCTTGATTGCAAAATTGAAGGTCACACTTTTGATGACTACTTAATAAATGTGTAAGCATAAGTTTTGGAAGAGACTTCATGGCTTAGTCAAGAAAGGTGTTGGATAGTAGTCAAGATTTGATATAGGAAAGACATGTACAATCGTATAATTTGTTTTGTATAGTTTTTTTTCTTCTTTTTAAATAGGATTGCAAGCGACTTCTGAGTTTTCTCCCTCTCCGCCATAGTGAAAGAATGGTACACCTCTATCTCTATTGTGTATCCTTTTCTTTTACATTGAGGACAATGTAGATTTTTGATAGGGGGGGGGGAGTCAGTTATGATTAGCTTCAATCTTGTTATTTTGTCATCTTCAAAAAACATTAAAAAAAAATTCATCTTATTATTATAGATTTAAATTCATCTTATTATTGTAGATTTTTAGTTTGCATGTAGTGTTAAAATCATATATAAAAGCATGTAGTTCATTCTATAATAGTATCTTGTTCTGTTTTTCGTCTATAGTGCATTCTGTTTAGTTTTATTGCATATGAAGATCCTTAGTCTGTTGGTAGTTCAAGTTATTAGCCGTTGACGAATCTTGTGCCTATAAAACACGACACGAGTCTTGCCATGATCACAAATTGCCATGCGTTATGTATGCTTAGTACGCACTTGTATAAGTGGTGTGTCTTGGTAACTTTTGTTTCAAATATTTAAGGGGGACGTGTCGCGAATTTGGTGTGCTTTTAGAGGAGCTGCCCTTAGGTCAGCTTAAAAACTTTGAGTCTTCACCTTTGAGCTAAGAGTCGTAGTAGTATAAGTTTGGGAGGAAGCTTGGGGGTTAAGCACTTGCAAATAAAAAAAAAGAAAAAAAAGAAAAAAGAAAAAATATATAGTTATAGTGTACAAGTAGCGATAAAGTTGAATGTTAGTGGGGAAGTTGACTAGGTTGGGCTCATTAATAACCCGAGTAAGTAAGTCTGATGGGACTTTGTGCCTAGCAACCTAAGGCCTTTTATGGTCTGGGATTGCTGACCTAACGCTCGCTAAATGGGTATTAGTGTATAAGTCTTTTGGGACCTCAACCATTGCACGGTCAATCTAACCACTAGCATTAGAAATGGGGTTCTTTGGTTGGTAGAGCCTTATGGACTCCGTGACTCACTTGCACTGAGGAGCGTTGGACTTAGGCCGAACAAATAAACACCAAAGGTGATGACCTCATACCAATAATTTAGTGTGTGAATAAAATAGAAGTAGGAATAAAAGTGCAAGACCCCCACGCTAAGCCCAAATAGACACTCAGAATCGAGGTAACGGGGTGTTGAAACTTAGTTTTTGGTCTGACCCTATGGATTAAACAAAGAGGGTGACATTTAGCTAATGGCATCTTCCCTAGTTTTCTAAAATGTGTTGCTAAGATTGTTCACACTTTACTCGTGTACGCTAGCTGTAGCTCATGGTAGTGTTAGCCTGATAAATGTCATGTTAATAGCACAATCAGAGGCACTAATGATGACTTGATGAAAACCAACGGTAAGGGATCTTTTGCATCATCATATAGAATAGTTGCATTCATGTAGGTGCATGAAAGATTTTATGGGCATATCTTCTGTAAACCCTCAGGAGACAAAACTCCTCTTGTAGAGATCGTCCACGAGTTTAACGGGTTGGTACACCTAAACGTACCCGTGATTCCTACGACGGTGAGTATAGGTTTTTATTTAATCTCGAGGACGAGCTTGACTTTGATATGTGAGAATTTGATAACACATTTTAATTGTATATTTTTAGTGAATAATTGAATAAAATGGTACGTTATTTTTCCCATTTTATGCTTGGTTGTGTGGTTTTGTTGATTGTGTAGATATTGAGAGGATCTTCACGATTTAGTCAAATATTGGAGAATATGTGCATTAAAACCAAGATATCAAGCCACATCATCACGAGTCAGCAGAATCGTGGTGAATCAAGCAAGATATCATCTCAAATGGGAATGCTGAGCAAGCGTTTTGTCACGAAGATTATTGTGAATAAATTAGAGATCTTTGTAATTAATGCTCCAATGTAAAGTTTTAGTATAAATAGACCCCTAGACTCATTGTATAGAACATCTCTAGCTTCTACAATACACCTCTCATCTCTTACCTCTTACATGTAACTTTGTAGTTTATGATAGTTCTTCTTCTTCTCCTTGTAGTTTTTATTTAATAAAAGTCAAGGTCGTCTCCACATCTAGTATGAGTTCTTTAATTTATATTGTGATTGTTCTGATGATACTTGGCTAGAGTCCCCTATCTGAGGGGCGGATGTAGTTGGCTGATATACATGAATTTCATTGGTGTACGTGCTTCATTGTGATGTATTTGTTTCATTGATTATCTCCAATATCATATCTTTGTGAGTAATTTCATACGAGCCACACAAGTAGAGTTGGGAGTTCGTATAGTTAGGATCCATACGATTTTTGAGAATTGATTTACTCTATGACATTTATACAAAGTTATTTTTGTGACTTTTGAATGCAATTTGATTTGGAATTATTGGTTGTCTTTATTCCGAATACTTATGAGTTTGATTGTTATTAAAAGTAAATATTTTAAACACCATGATTTTCACATTTAGCCGATGAAGTTGAAGGAAAAGAAACTAAAAACACCTATATCTATAAGTGTATGTATACGTGAAGGAAATCTTTTTCTCTTATTTAAACTGTGAAAACAAATACATGTATAAATACTACTGCACACCCAGAGTGGTGGCCCTAAAACTGGAGAGAAACAAGCAACGTGCTTAGACTAAATCAACTACACAAACAGCTCCACTCCTTTCCTAATTTTCCTCAACTACGCTCCTGACTAATTCTTCACTGTTATCTATTATAATTAATAACAATGATTTATTTTCTAAGTAACCAAAACATATAATAAACGTCTAAATAAACCCAACAGTAAGGCCCATCAACCTAAGCTAAGTAAAGCCCATCAGTTTAGATTAATCCAACATTCACTCCCTTAATCTAAACTTTATGAAGCACTTCTCTTCATATGTGATGCACTTCTCACCACCTCCATGTTGATGCACTTCTCACCAACTTACACATTATTTTATTTGTTGATGCACTTCTCATCAAAAACACAATTTTATTTGTTGATGCACTTCTCATCAAAAACACAATTTTGGAGCACTTCTCTGCAAGGTGCACATAATCACCCAAAATTCTAAAGGAGAGGTTCTCCCTCGACCATCATGTTTTCTTCATCCATTTGGGTTCTACAATTCTTTGCTAGATGACCATATCTTTTGCAGCGGAAACATTGTGACTTCCATTTGTGCCAGCAGTCCTTTCTTCATGACCCATCTTATGACAATGGTTGCATTGAAATTTGCCTTTTGAGGATGAAGCTTTAGCTAATAGGAGTCCCTCAATTTTCCCTCCATTTTCTTCCTTTCTCATGATCCTCCTTTGATCCGCGGCATGAAGTGAATTGATCAATTCTGAAACAGTTAATGTCGAGAGATCTTTAGTATCTTCAAGTGAGGAAATTTTAGTTTCATACCTCTCGGGAAGAGTCACTAAAAGTTTGTCCACAACTCTTTGACTTGAGAAATCTCCACCAAGCAGTTTGATTTGATTGACAATAGACATCAACCTACTCCCATATTCTTTGACACCTTCGTTACTTTTCATCCCCATCATCTCAAACTCCCTTTTGAGGTTGAGAATTTTCATAAGTTTGGTTTGTTGGTTTCCTTCGAACTCCTCTTTGATTTTTTCCCATGCTTCTTTATGAGACTCACAACCCATAATTGTTGTGAAAATTTCTTCAGACACCGCTGAATGGATACATGAAAGTGCCTTTGGCTTTCGTGCCATTTCTTCTTCATGTTTCTTGATTTGGGCATGTGTTGGATTTCATGGAAGAGGAGTAACCTCAGTGTCACTTTCAATCACGTCCTATAAACTAAGAGCCTTCATGTATGCTTTCATTTTGATGGCCCATGAATGATAGTTATCACCTTGGAACAATGGAATAGAGATGGAGAAATTGTTTGATGCGAGAGATAAATACTTAATATATATGGAGGTATATGTATAAGATATCAACTTACAAGCCCTAGATCATGTGAGCTCTGATACCAAATGAAGGAAAAGAAACTAAAAACACCTATATCTATAAGTGTATGTATACGTGAAGGAAATCTTTTTCTCTTATTTAAACTCTGAAAACAAATACATGTATAAATACTACTGCACACCCAGAGTGGTGGCCCTAAAACTGGAGAGAAACAAGCAACGTGCTTAGACTAAATCAACTACACAAACAACTCCACTCCTTTCCTAATTTTCCTCAACTACGCTCCTGACTAATTCTTCACTGTTATCTATTATAATTAATAACAATGATTTATTTTCTAAGTAACCAAAACATATAATAAACGTCTAAATAAACCCAACAGTAAGGCCCATCAACCTAAGCTAAGTAAAGCCCATCAGTTTAGATTAATCCAACAGAAATTTGTCCTTTAGATATTTCTATCATTAGTGCTAGTTCAATTATTTTTGTTAATTAGAAACTTAATTCGCGTTCTCTGTGGTTCGACCCGTACTTACCTTTGTACTCACGTACACCCGTGCACTTGCGGTTTTTATTACTTAACATATTTTTCCTCATCATCGGGCAAATTAAAGTTGATGTTCGAAGTAAACTGTATAGCAATAGAAGGTTTCATAGGCAGATTAATAGAGATTCATCTCTTTATTGTTGATTTATTAGGTCTGTATCTTCTGTAATCTGCTACTGTGTTCTTTGTGTACCTTTAGTGTGTTATTCTAGAGGTTCCTTTGTTTCCAGGTAAAGAGGTGAAGCATGTTTCGCTCTTTCTCCTGGTTTTCAGGGTTCGTGATGTTTTTCTTGTTGAATTTATTAAAAAATTTGCGTAGTCAAATAAAAAAAATACTGCTTAATATATTGGCTTGTAGTTTAGTTGGATTGCAGTTTTACTTGGTGGTGTTTGGTAGTACTTTGGCAATACTGCTTGGGACTTGCGAATGGTGATTAAGTGTCATGCATGGCATACTCAGGTTATACTATAGCTGTATCAACATATTAGAATTCACAGATGAAGGTTGTGTTTGCATTGTGTTTACTTGAAAAAATGGATACTCTCTCTTTATTTAACAGTGAAATATAAGCTGCGGAGAAAAATTACATGCACAAAGGAACTTCATTTAATAACAACTCTGAAAACACTGCAAGATTTAAGTTGGTCAATCAGCATTTTCAATAACAACTGATATCTGTAGAAAAAAAATGAATAAAAATCTTCATTCATTCTGATAAACAATTCCGCTCATATAGTGCCTTGGTGTCGATAAAACGAATGGATGACCTCAACCTGTGTTTTCTAGCCAATAACTTGGTTAATATACGTTCTTAGATTTCATCTTTAAGAAAGTACTATTTGTTACTGATATAATATCTCAATTTCTAACAAATTACACAAGTAGGGACTGAAGTGAGGATGGCTGTTCTGTTCCTGTCATACTGCTTGGTACAGTCATTCTATTATCCCAACTGCTACTCACTGGCAACATAAATATATTGTAATTGTAACCTGCACAAAGTTGGTTGTAAATCTGATCCACTAGTTTTTATAAGAGAATAAGGTGACAAACTGGTAAATGATTGTAGTTTGGTAGGCTCCAACTATTATCTTGCTAATTTGTCCCCTCCATTTGTCTACTTATAGAATCTCGAAGTAGCAAACCAACCCAAGTCTCTCCAGAATCAAAGTTTCTTTTGTCAATTTATCTTCATGTCTCATCTTTAAACTGTCCCAATAGTCATTCCTCCTCAAAAGAAAAACCATGTGCTTGCATGCATGTTGAATTGTTTGCCACTCTCTTGATGTGCATGTATCCATCTGTTTTACAAAATATATTCCTTTACTGAAATTAGCTCCAATTGTCCTCTTAAACAACAACAATTCGTTCTTGGGGGGGCCTGTGTAATATTATATCCACCACCACCAAAAACCATCATTTCAACTTCATGGAGGGTGAGATTATGGACAGCAACCTCCGCGTTGCCTCATTTTCTTGTTATCTTAGCTCTAAAGATAAAAACTCTTTGTTCAATATTTCTGGAGGAATTCCATATTCTTCTTCTCCCGTCATGTCACCTGAAGAGACTCCACGTCTGGTCAACTTGGGGAGAAGTAAGAAGAATGAGCCTGAATCTAGTGTATTTGCGGCTGACAAGTACTTCAACACAAGAAAAGAACATACTAATGCTTCAATGTATGAGCCTGAAAAGGAAAAGGGAGTTGACATACACCTGCTACAACAGAAAATAAGGCCAAAGACTCCGAGTATTAGTTCTGAAGCAAGCAGCTGGAACAGCCAATCTGTATTGTTGCAAAGTCTCCACAGAAACACCTCTCAAACAAAGCACAGGAAGGGTTTTGGCATGAAACATTTTCCGTTTTTTGGTTGTCCGGGGTCTTGTTCAGAAAAAAAGGCCGTCTACGTCAACAAAAGTGTTGATAATGGAGTACTTCATGACATCCAGCAGTCTCAACCTGAACCAAAAATGGTAGAGCAATTTTCATTCCCAGTTCTGAATTCAGGGATCACAAATTTAAAAGTAGACAAACAGTTTAAAGAAGAAAAGGTACAAGTCGATCCTCGAAATTCAATCGAGGTGTTTGGATCTACAAAGGCAAAAAAGAGAGATAACATAGCAATTAATATGGAGAGGAAGCTGTCCATATTAACATGGGATGCAATTCCAAAGGTCCAGAGCCTTGTAACAACTTCTGTTGGGAGCAGCGCACTGTGTGATGATATGGCTAGTGATGCTAGTTCAGATTTATTCGAGATAGAGAACATTTCAGGCATTGACCATGCAGTGTTATCTAGGCAAGAATCTTGCAACACGTCCTGCATGAGCCCCACTACACAGTATGCACCAAGTGAGGCCAGCATACAGTGGAGTGTTGTTACAGCCAGTGCTGCAGATTTTTCATCTGTTGTCTCTGATTATGAAGATGCAAGTGTAAGCGTCAAAGGAAGGATGATTTCTGGACATGCGAGAAACAAAAATAACTGTCCTAAAAAAGTAGATATGAAAGAGCCGCCAAAATCTGGATCTAGTAAACTGTTGGGATGCAGGAACCAAAAAGCAGTAAGGGTAGCAGAGCCCACCCATAGGACTAATGAGAAATTCGAAAGATAAAACTAAAATCGATTTCCAGGAATCTCCTCTCATGTTGTTGTTAGCAGCTTGCATTACAATAACTGTCTTTATCTACGTAATAAATTAGAGGAAGCTGCCAAAGTCATATTTGTTTTGCATCATTAATCAAGGTTAAGTTTGTGTGAAACATGTTACTTCTTAAGCTTACTCTTCACTGTTGCTTGTTCTGCTTCTGTAATAACTTTATCTATGTCCTCTTTTCTATTACTGAATGTTTCATATCTGTGTGTATTTTGTCGCCAACGGGCATAACATTCCCAAAAGTACTTGGACCCTTGTTTGAAGTGATGATCAATTATAACGGACACCATGTCTGATAAAACTCCATTGTTCAATTAAAATATTTTCTTGTACTTAGATACTTTATTGGGTCTAGACCATCTCCTACCCAAGACACCAAAATAGTATCCTACGAACACTATTTTGGTGACAAAATTACACCATTTACAAAATGCATTCCAACCCATGATCACTATACTTAACAGTATAAAGAATTTTTCACCAATAAAATAGAATATTCTAACTTTGTTCAATTTTTACATTATTAGAATTATTATCTTGTAACTTCTTATTTATCATTATGATGTTATTTTTATAATTAAATTTGGTGTGTTGTTTATAATTCATGATTAAGAATTTTTTTCAAGGTTTTGTGTGAAAGTTTAAAGTAAAAAAAAAATAATTTAGAATTAACATGAGCTAAGAAGAAAAGAAGTTTCAATTGATAAAAATTTAAAGTTAAAAATTACAAGAACAAATAAGTTTAGTAGAACATAGACGGAAAAAAATTGTTTTGTTAACAAATATAGGGGCATTGTTGGAATTTTGAAAGTCACTAAATTTGGTGACCAAGGATCACCAAATGTACTTTTGTCGCCAAATTTGGTGACCCAAAACTCATTTTGTGATCTTGGGTCACTATTTTAATGTTGCATTGGAGTAGGTTTGACACTATATCTATCACTATTATAGTAATTTAATGTTGTATTGGAGTTGCTCTTAGCATCACCTGCCTGGTGCATATTAGCATATCTAAAGCTACTTTTGCTAACATAGGACCCTAAATTTGTTTATTTTATAGGTTCACCTTTAAAAAGTTAATTCTAAAGTCCCTGAATTATTGGCTATTTTTTATCTAAGTCCTTGAACTAAAAATGTCAATTGATAGGTAATTAAACTTTTGAAATTTTTTTAATCTAAATCCTTCCGTTAAAAGTTACTAAAAATAGAAATTTTCTGAAAACTTGTTATTGAGGTGTTCTTGGAGATCAAAGTACGTGTTATTGTAATCCAAATTTAGAGTTCTGTTAACCAAATCGAATGCCTCGAGCTGTTTTACAACCCTCTACTATCAATTTCAAGGATAAATATATTTTCTAATTTTCGATTAATTAGGGTTTATGAACCGTTGATTTCAACATGTTTTTGTTTATATGGTTGCATAGGTCTGCTTATCCTGAGTTCGTAGGTATTTTTACTTTGATTTTTAAAGTTCAGGCTTCTGTTCGCCGGAAAAGTTTTACTCGGGCACCGTTTCTCAATTTGCAGGCGTAGTGTTGATTGATTGTATATGTTTACTGAAATAGTTTTCTCAGGTCATAAGCTTTAATTTGGTACCTGTTTGGTCGAGTTCTGAGTTTATTTTTGATTGTCGGAGGAATCGAAGTTCACCGGCATTCTTGAATTTGGTTGGAATTTGACAGGATGACTTAGATCAGAAATTTTTAAAAGTTTAATTACCTACCTATTGACTTTTTTTGTTCAAGGACCTAGATAAAAAATGACATATAGTTCACGACTTTAGAATTAATTATCCCCCTTTAGGCACTTAAAATATCTAGAATTGTTACATAAACGACACCACAAATCGAACTAAATTTCCTATAAGTCTCCTTTATCATATTAACCATACTGCCTCAATAATCTTCCAAGGACTGAACTATTAAAATGATGAGCCCGGGAGAGAGAATGACAAGGCACCATGTGTTTGACATAAGCTGCATTGAGGTGTTGCTTTGGAATGTATCTGTACTGAAGTAGGTTGTATGTAGGGAATTTACATATATGCTTCCATAAGAAGTGATTACAAATGTGAGAGAATGCCTAATATGAATATATTACAGTATCAATCATATTCAATTTATCAAACTGGATAGATAGCTACATTCATAACTTGCTAGTTTAGCAGGCATAAATTGACCACTTGAGGATCGTTTATAATCAAAATCAATAATTTTGGAATAAACCACCAATGAAGATCCCAATAGTGAAGACTTAAGATGAGTACAGAGTACTGCTAAACAAAGCCACATACCAAATATGTCCCACTTGTAAGTAGGGTTTCCTAAAGAATGGATTTCATGAGATGTAAGTAGATTTTATCCTTACTCATAAATTCCGATTGACCTCATCTCTGCTCATCACTTTGATTTTAGTAATTAAATATGTGGAAAAGATACAGAAAAACACCGCTATCACATTAAACCGGATGTGATAATTCCGCAAAATGTGTATAGGCTGAGTAGTTCTTCGGTTGAGTGGTGTAGAACAATGCCAGAGGTGCATCCTGCAAATGGAATGTTTTAAATTTCACAGGGGCCGCCAACTTTATGATTTTAAAGGGGCCAACTGAAGTAGGAATATGATGATACTGATATCAATATTGATCTTCTTGAAACAATAGGTGGATAATTCTTCTGGGACTGATATGCAGAAGAGCATTAATTTTGTGGCATTTATGCATTATTGGAATATTGTGAAAGGTCCAATATAGAGGTTGTATATCAATATCACTTCGAAACTTGACAGTAACAACAAAAGAATTTGAGTTCTTATACTGGAGTCGGTATCATTTAAGTTCTTATACTGGAGTCGGTATCATTTAATGAAATGATTTTAGTCTTTAGATGACCACAAGATCAATATATTTGCAGCATGCATAACTGGAAAGGTTCAAATTTGGTAGTTGGATATAACAATCTTGCAAGAATGATGCTAGCTGCCGTAAATTATTAGTGCACTTCAAATTGAAGTAGAAAAATATCTGCTATATTTTCCTGAAAACTATTTGTGAATTGATCAAGTTACCAGATTATGGTCTATTGGTCTTACAAGTAATGAGTTTTTTTTTAGTGTAAGCCAATCTTGAACACAGATTCGCCCGTGGGTGTGTTACTGATTGTTACTCAGGTCAGTCAAACGAAACAGAATCCTCTATTTCTCTGACCTGTATAAATGTTACTGTTGGAAGCCACATACCCATGATGGGCCAAACCGAAGGACCAACAAGAAGAAGCCCAAAATGGCTAACGGTCTCCTCTTTTCTTGAACGGTATTTATCTACTTTCGGTGGTGGAAAACACAATGATGCCCATGGGGCCCTTTTAAGGTAACGGACATAATTTCTAAGGTATAAATATAGATTGAATCCACAAGAGAAGACACATGCTCATAATTTACTAACACACACACTCTCTTTACGTTCAAAGTACTCTAAAAACGCGACTTACTTACTCTCACACCGGAGCTGAATCGGGGGGACAATCCCTCGCATTCTTCTCACTTTTCAGGGTCAACCCGAAGGCCGACCCGGTGGAAATCCAGTCGTAACATTTGGCGCCGTCTGTGGGAACGTAGAGATACAATCTGTGTTAAAATTTTGGCAAACTATGACAATCGAAGAAACACCCAGGAATAACGAAAGCACCGTGATCGGAGACAGTCCCGCCACGCAAAGGACGACTCCGGCCGCCCAAAGAATGCTCGATTTCAATGAAGACATGCCCTCCCCCGAAGAACAACAAGAAATGCTCGCGAAATGGAGAGAAGAGAAAGCCAAAGGAAAGGAAACAGAGAAGGCGAAAAGCCAGAACGAAGCAGCAAGGCAAGCCGAGCTAAGGGAAGCCGACCGAGTAAAGCTACAAACCTTGAAACTCCAAAGAGAGGAAATCGAACGACAGGAGAAGACATTGCGCGAAGCCCTGGAGGCCGAAGGCCGGACACCCAAAGATGACCGAAAAGATAAAAGGGTCAGGGACGATGAAGATGAGTCATGGAACTCAGAATTACAATCTAAGAAAACCAAGTCGAAGGTTGTAGATTCCTCGGACTCGGAAGAAGAAGGTCCGCACACAGACGATCGTATTCGCAGACTGGAAAAGGTTATGTTCGGAGATAGGACAATTAGCCACGAGCCTGTCGTGACCGAAGAGATAGAACAATACCGACCACCACCAGGAAGGCAATTCCCGAAGATGCACGAGTTCAACGGAAAAGGCGATCCCGAAGACCATTGTGAGAAGTACGAATCCCTCATGACTGGTATGGGGCATTGCGACATCATGTTGTGCAAAATGTTCAAAACTTACCTCAAAGGGTCAGCATCCATGTGGTATCGTTCGCTAAGACCACGGTCGATTGATTCTTATGGACAAATTAAAAGGAAGTTCTTGAGAAATTACTCCCATCTATGCCGAAGAGAAAAAGACACTGAAGCCCTAATTCACTGCAGACAAAGACCGAACGAAGAATTAGGGGACTACCTAGCAAGATTCAAAGAGGAAGCCGGAATGGTCACAAGCCTCGATAAGATCAAAGCCGCTGGATTCCTTTCAGCAGGTCTCGACCCTGTGAAAGGCAAGAAGCTCCGGTCATCTCTCTATGACGTTCCCCCAAAATCACTAAACGACATATACGTTCGGGGAGAAGCAATACGAAGGAAGTTGGAAACAATTGGAGGGTACAAAGAAAGTCGAAGGAACGACAGAGACGATAGAAGAGGCGAGCGCAGGGACGACCGAAGGAATCATAGCAACACACGAGGAAGGATGAACGATCCAAAAACAACAGGACAAAGACAAGACAAAGATAGTACTGTGTTCACTCGCCTCAACACACCCATCTCCAAGATCCTCCATGAAATCAAAGGAAAACCAGGGTTCGTTCGACCACCTCGAATAAAAACCCCTGAGTCCAGAAGAAACGAAAACAAGTACTGCGAGTATCATCGGGATAAGGGCCACAACACAGATGAATGCTACCACCTAAAGAAGTTGATCGAAAAGATGATCAAAGGCGGGGGGTTATCCCAGTTCGTGGGCGACTTAAGAGAAAAGCTCGATGCGAAGGAAAGAAAAGATCCCGGAGAAACCGAAAGGCCGGAAAAGTATAGAGGCGAGGTCCGAACGATCTTTGGCGGCACAATACTTGATCGGGACAGTAAGACGGCCCGAAAGAAATACACCAGGCAAATATACAGTCTTTACCAATCGAAAACAGCCAAACAACCATTACCGATCAGCTTCACGGAGGATGATTACGAGGACGTCATATGGCCACACGAAGATCCCCTGGTTATCAATCCGGTAATCGGAGATAACAAAATCTGGAAGGTGCTAGTCGATGAAGGGAGCTCGGTCAATATCCTATACCACAGGACATACTCTAAAATGAACCTAGGAGGAGAACACCTCGAACCATGCCACGAGGCACCCTTATACGGCTTCGGTAATCAACCAGTACCGATCGAAGGTACCATCAGATTAAATGTGCTCCTCGGAAAAGCGCCATATACCGTGGAAAAGGAAGCTAAATTTTACGTCGTTCGGGTAGACAGCCCATACAACGGCATCCTGGGCAGACCCGTTTTATCCCTATTCCAAGCCGTATCATCCATACCGCACTTGAAGCTAAAATTCCCTACCGAGCAAGGGATTGGAGAAATGAAGGGCAATCAAAAAGCAGCAAGAATCATCATGTTAGAAGATTTTGACAAAGATAAAGACGCAGAATTGGTCGAATCCGGGAAAAGGAAAAGAGACGAAGACGCCGGGGGAAACCATCAAATGCTGAACATAGAGATCGAGAAGTTTGGGACCGATCTCTCCTGTCCAATTGCCGAACCGGCAGCCGAAATCGAAGAAATCGAATTATATGTGGGCCAATCCGGGAAAATGATCCAAATAGGCAAGTGGATGGAACCAGAGCTGAAGGAGAGGGTCATTGCCGTCATTAGGGAATTCCACGACGTATTCGCTTGGAATCCCGAAGACATGCCTGGATTAGATCCTTCAGTCGCGAAGCACTGTCTAAACGTCGAACCCGACGCCCAACCTGTAAAACAGAAGAAGAGAAATTTTGCCATAGAAAGACAAAGGGTTATCCAGACCGAAGTTGAGAAACTACTAGAGGCCAAATTTATCGAAGAAATTGATTACCCCGAATGGTTGGCGAACGTAGTTGTCGTCAAAAAGTCAAACGGCAAATGGAGAATGTGCGTCGATTACACTGACCTAAATAAACACTGTCCGAAAGACCACTATCCCCTACCCAACATCGATCAGCTAATAGACGCCACATCGGGACATCAGATTCTCAGTTTTTTGGACGCTTTTTCAGGATATCACCAAATCGCCATGAATGCCGAAGACATTCCGAAGACAGCATTCATCACCCCGAACGGCACTTACGCATACATAAAAATGCCCTTCGGGCTAAAGAACGCGGGGGCAAATTTCCAGAAAATGGTTAACAAGCTCTTCAAAAAGCAAATAGGACGAAGCATGGAATGTTACGTCGACGACATGATCGTAAAGTCACCCTTCCAGGATCATGCAAACGACCTGAAGGAATGCTTCCAAACGTTAAGGGAAAACAATATGAGAATCAACCCGAACAAATGCACGTTCGGGGTTAACAGCGGAAAATTCCTTGGATACATGGTGAGTGCCCGAGGGATTGAGGCAAACCCAGAGAAAATCAAGGCCGTCATGGATATGGAAGCACCCAAGACAATAAGAGACATTCAGAAATTAACTGGACGAATGGCAGCTCTCCGGAGATTCATTTCCAGGTCTGCTGAAAAAGCGTTACCATTCTTCGAGGTGCTTCGAGGAAAAAAGACTTTCGATTGGGAACCAAATTGTCAAAAGGCATTCGAAGAAATAAAGGAGTATCTGGTGAACACCCCTCTCTTGATGAGACCGAGACCAAACGAAACTCTACAGTTATACCTGGCTGTGAACGACCGAACGCTTGGAGCTATACTGGTCAAACAATACGAAGGAAACCAACACCCGGTATTTTACGTATCTCACATACTGAAGGACGCCGAAACTAGATATCCAAATGCAGAAAAATTCGCCTATGGGTTGGTAATGGCATCGAGAAAATTACGGCACTACTTCCAAGGCCGAACGATTCAGGTCGTAACCAACCAACCACTGAATAAAATCATGCGCAGGCCCGAGGCATCAACAAGGATAATCGCCTGGTCGGTCGAATTGGGAGAATACGATCTGGAGTTCATTCCCAGAACGGCAATTAAGGCACAAGCTTTAGCCGACTTCATGGTGGAATGCTCTTTCTCCAGTCCGAAGGATTTGGTCGCCGAAGAACAACCGATCCGTTCTCCAGGTAAATGGAAACTGTTTGTAGATGGTTCTGTGGCCGGATCCAAGTGCGGAGCAGGCCTGATTCTAACCAGCCCCGAAGGATTCGAAATATGTCAGGCAATTAGGTTCACCTTCTCCTTAACCAATAACGAGGCCGAATATGAGGCCCTGCTAGCAGGCCTAAACTTGGCAAGAAATTTGGAAGTGAAACACTTAAGAGCCTTCAGCGATTCAATGTTGGTCGTCAAACAGTTCTCCGGCGAATACGGAAAGAAAGATCCGCGAACGAAGGCATACGCCACCAAGGTGCACAAGAATTCCGTGCTATTTGAGTCATTCGAGCTAAGCCAAGTAGCCAGGGAAGATAATAGCCGAGCCGACGCCCTGTCAAGGCTAGCTTCGGCAGAAACCCAAAACCTCACAGGTTCTATCTACCTGACCGAAGTAAAATCGCCTTCGATAGACAGAAAACACTACCTGGAAATACACCAAGGAATCAATTGGATGACACCGATCAGAGCCTTCTTAGAAAAAGATACCCTACCACTCGACAAGAAACAAGCCCAGAAGATAAAATACCGATCCGCTAGTTACTCAATTGTTGGAGGAAGGCTATATAGAAGGTCGGTCACCCAACCGATGCTGCGATGCTTGGACCCTGAAGAACAATTGATGGCATTGGAAAGCATTCACGAAGGTATCTGCGGGGAACATCTAGCCGGACGGTCACTTTCCTTCAAAATCCTTAGGCAAGGATTCTTCTGGCCAACATTAAGGGAGGATGCTTTGAACTACGCGAAAAAATGCAAACAATGCCAGTTATTCAGCAACGTTCCGAAACAACCCCCAGAGGAAATGACATCGGTACTCAATCCCATTCCCTTCGCCATGTGGGCAGTAGATATTGTCGGCATCTTACCCACAAGCACTAAGCAGGCTAAATATTGCATCGTAGCCATCGACTACATGACTAAATGGGTAGAAGCCAGACCACTTTCCGCCATCACCGAAGATGCAGCTAAGAAGTTTGTGTTGGAACAAATAATATTAAGGTTCGGCATCCCGATGATATGTATCTCAGACAACGGAACCCAATTTATTGGAAGCAAATTTCGAAAATTCTTATTCGAGTTCGGAATACAACAAAAATTTAGCTCGGTCGGCCACCCACAGGCAAACGGGGCGATCGAAGCAGCCAACAAAATCATATTCGACGGAATTAAGAAAAGATTGGGAGATTCCAAGGGCCTTTGGGCCGAAGAGTTGCCATACGTCCTTTGGGCCTACCGAACGACACCGAGATCATCTACTGGCGAAACTCCTTTCAAGCTTGCCTTCGGCACTGACGCCCTCATGCCGACCGAAGTGGGTCTAGAATCATACCGAACACAGGTGTTCAACATTGAAATGAATGAATACGGGCTTCGGGCAAATATAGATTTGGTTGAAGAAGAAAGAGAGGCTGCCCACCAAAGAAATTCGAGATATCAGCTTCGAGCAGCCCAATACTACGATTCTGGAATAAAGAAAAGATCTTTCCATGTAGGGGACCTAGTACTTCGTGAGTTAGCAACTTCAATGCCGACCAAACAAGGCAAACTTATGCCAAATTGGGAAGGTCCTTACGTGGTGGTTGAAGTGGTCCGTCCAGGAACATACAAGCTAGCTCATTCGGACGGGAGCCACATCAAGAACACATGACATGCTTCACGCCTTCGCCGTTTTTATCAGTAAGCTTCCATATATGTATTTTCAATGTATACCCCACTATTTTTTACCCTTGAAATAAGCAGAATTGAGGACTCATGTTTTTAGTATTTAAGCTACTTTGACATAATTAAGGAGGGAGGATACATTTCCAACAAATCAAAGGACCTTAATTATTCACAAACTCCTTAAATACTGGGGAAATGCTAGGCCGAAGGCCAGAGATGCATAAAAACAAGAATTATGCTAGGCCAAAGGCCAGAGATGCATAAAAACAAGAATTATGCTAGGCCGAAGGCCAGAGATGCATAAAAACAAGAATTATGCTAGGCCAAAGGCCAGAGATGCATAAAAACAAGAATTATGCTAGGCCAAAGGCCAGAGATGCATAAAAACAAGAATTATGCTAGGCCGAAGGCCAGAGATGCATAAAAACAAGAATTATGCTAGGCCGAAGGCCACAGATGCATAAAAAAGAATTATGCTAGGCCGAAGGCCAGAGATGCATAAAAAAGAATTATGCTAGGCCAAAGGCCAGAGATGCATAAAAAAGAATTATGCCCAAAGGCCAAAGATGCATAAAAAAGAATTATGCTAGGCCGAAGGCCAAAAATGCATTATGCCAGGCCGAAAGGCCAAAGATGCACAAAAATAAAAAATTATGATGCTAGACCGAAAAGCCGAAAATGCATAAACGCGAAAAATATGGCAAAAACAAAGCGCCGAAGATGCGTAAATATAAATTATGCTAAGGCAAAAACAAAAAGGCGAAGATACAAGACAGAATCAAACTGCAATAGAATAAAAAGGCCCGAAGGCACAAATATCACGCCCGAAGGCAACATTAAATGTTACAGCAAAAGTTGCTAAAAGACAAAACTACACTACTCATCAGAAAGCTCTTGATCTTCGCCCGAAGAAACATCCAGCGGCTAATCGGACTTCTCCCTGCCGACTGGATCAGTCATACCAAGCTCGGTATCAATCAGCTGGGTATGATCGAAGCCTAAGGCATTTGCCTTAATGACAGCATCATCATAACCCATCTGATAACACCGCTCTTCGGTACGCTCGAGCTTCTTTACCAACTTCCAAGAACCCTTTCTCGTGGTCTTCAGCTGCTTGTTTCTCCATTCCAGGCGCTTCTGCAAAACATCCAGCTTCTCCTGGAGCAGATCATTCGCTGTCTTCAAGGATTTCGACTGACCCGTAACTCTTTCGAGCTCGACCGTCGAATTCCGAAGGTCCTCCTCGGCCTTGACCGCCCTCGACTCCAGCTGGTCGACCCTTTTCAGCTTTTCCTGCATCGCTTCGACCCTCTCAGTCACCACGGCGGACCAAGAAGCACCATGTAAATAAACAAGGGCAAAGATCAAAAGCTGAAGACAAAAAGACGAATGACGGACAAAATTTATATTACCATGGAGAAGAGGGCCATCATCTCAGTGCAAGCCTGAAGGTCAGTCGCCTGATCGTAAGTCGGTCTGTCGGCCGGAAGAACGAGGCCTCTGCACAGATCGGGGCCTATAATGGTCGAGGCCGGAGGAGCAGGGACAATGATCTTATCGGTCTCCAGGATGCCCCATTGGGGTGCATACACCTTCAAGCCCGAATC